>OY804579.1:9314060-10647682 GCA_963680875.1 Bathymodiolus brooksi | reverse complement strand
CTAATAAAATGACAGAACATCTATCTGAGGCACTAATAAAATGACAGAACATCTATCTGAGGCACTAGTAAAATGACAGAACATCTATCTGAGGCACTAATAAAATGACAGAACATCTATCTGAGGCATTAGTAGAAATGACAGAACATCTATCTGAGGCACTAGTAAAATGACAGAACATCTATCTGAGGCACTAATAAAATGACAGAACATCTATCTGAGGCACTAGTAGAAATGACAGAACATCTATCTGAGGCACTAGTAAAATGACAGAACATCTATCTGAGGCACTAATAAAATGACAGAACATCTATCTGAGGCACTAATAAAATGACAGAACATCTATCTGAGGCACTAATAAAATGACAGAACATCTATCTGAGGCACTAGTAAAATGACAGAACATCTATCTGAGGCACTAATAAAATGACAGAACATCTATCTGAGGCACTAGTAGAAATGACAGAACATCTATCTGAGGCACTAGTAAAATGACAGAACATCTATCTGAGGCACTAGTAGAAATGACAGAACATCTATCTGAGGCACTAATAAAATGACAGAACATCTATCTGAGGCACTAATAAAATGACAGAACATCTATCTGAGGCACTAGTAGAAATGACAGAACATCTGTCTGAGGCACTAGTAGAAATGACAGAGCATCTATCTGAGGCACTAGTAGAAATAAAAAGTCAAGAAGTAATGATTTCATTGATTTCCTAGTCTGTATGAACAGACATTCTGTATCAAGATAAAAAGAATATAAAGTAAGAGGCAAAATCGAAACCTATACCACATATATACGTGTGCTCATAGTTACAGTACTATATAAAAGGTCGCTATTGTTTGAAATATATACTCAACAAAACTATGATCAATACAAACCGAACAAATTACACATGTTATATTTCTTTAATTTATATATTTAACTAAGTTATTAATATCATTCATTACCTATAAATACAATTTTAAGTTTGAATACTAACAATTTTGTCATTTGTTTTGTTTCAGCACCAGAATACATGAATTCAGATTATTGGCACAATAAAGCTAAAAGGTTAAAGCATATTTATTTCTCCTGAGTAGAGAGCCATTACTACCTTTAAGACTAAAATTTATGTAGACTATATAAAAACCATCAGCGTCTGTTTATTGTCTGTCACATGTATCATCAAAGATCCATAGCAAGTAAACACTCTTAAATAAGGGTAATAACAAAATTACCGAACTCCGAAAAATCTTACAAAGGGAAAGTCAAAACTCATAATTATATAAACAGACAAAATCAGTCAGCAACCGGAAAACTGTGAAAACCGTAATGACCCTGACTTGGTACAGGCATTTCTATAGAAATGGTGGGTTGAATTCGATTTTAAAGTGCCAAACCTCCCGCTTTCATTACGGCTCAAAGGTTCATGATTACGGCTTTTTGGTAGCATGCGTATCCTTTACGATTACGGTTTGTGTTCTCTCTGATATTACATACATTATTTGTTGTGGGCTCGAAATATACTCATGGCGAGGTGTACTCGATAAAACATTATCAGATTTGAAAGCGCCAAACCTCCCGCTCTCATTACGGTTCAAAGGTTCCGGCTGTCACTATAACAGTATTTAAATACAGGAACACAATAGGTAAAATAGTTGTCAAAGCAGTACCATATTCGGTGACGTAAATGTCAAAAATATTTTTACGTCACACATTGATAAAAAAATATCCTTGACATTTTTCTTGACTTCTTTATCTTTATACATTTTCACTATATGAAAATGCATCGCTTATAATCGTTTCTGCAGAGACGGAATATATTTCGACAAGATCTTGGTATCGGAATATAAACTTTTTAAGAGATCGAATAAGAGCGAATCTTTTAATAGCCCTGGTCCAGTAGCCTGTTTCTCAGATGAAGATGACGTTTCAGGAAATCAGAATAATTGCTACTGGCCCTTGCATAGCGAATCAATTGCGAGATGTAAACACCATATGCAGGAGAAGCTGGTATATTGCTGCACATGTTTGGAAAATTTATGATTTTAAAATTGAAGTCGTCCCGTTTATCATAAATTTTAGTACTGAGTTGACCACTGTCGTCAAATTCGAGGTACAAGTCCAAAAATGATGCGGACGAAGCTGTATCGGTGGTCTCTTTAACTTCCAGCTCTGGAGGATATATCAATGATGATGATTCATAAACCTAACAATGATATCATATGGTCTGGTACAAACTATGACAATTAATCTAGGCATAAACTATGAGTTGCTGCTAACAAGGAAGCTACTGAACCAAACCTAGAGTACCTAATGGTTAAGGTGGAGCCATCACTTCGAAGGTTTTACGGTCGCAATCATGACTTGGTTAACCATTACGGAATATAGGTGTCAGAAATCGCCATGCTTTTTAGTGTGGTTCGTGTTGCTCGATCTTCTTTGTTCTTTGTAGTGTTTTGTAGATCGTTGTTTGTCCTCTTGTCCTTTTTCTTTTCACAATTGTGTTGTCTGTCTCTCTTCGATATACAGATTCTGATTGCCCCTTTGGTATCTTTAAACTCTTCTTTCACTTGTCCTAAGCACGTCCCCATCCTTTCCTCTTTCATGACTTATCACCGGTTTTGTAACTGGAGAAACACATGTGGGGCAGGAACTGCCTAATCTTCCGGAGCACCCGAGTTCACACCAGGTTTCATACAGGGGCTTCTCAAGAACAACGAAAAGAAGCTAGCCCGATCCTTAAATTTCACGTTCCGCTATATAGATGATGTCATTTCACTAAATAATTCTAGGTTTGGTGATTTTGTTGATCGCATCTATCCTATTGAGATTGAAATAAAGGATACCACAGATACAGATATGTCTGCTTCATACCTTGACCTACACCTCGAAATCGACAGTGAGGGTCGGTTAAGAACGAAACCTTACGACAAAGGAGATGATTTCAATTTTCTCATTGTGAACTTCCCATTTACATGTAGCAACATGCCAGCAGCACCTGCATATGGTGGAGTATATATATCTCTCAGATGATACGATATGCCATAGCTTGTGGATCCTATCAGGATTTCCTTGATAGAGGGTTGCTGCTAACAAGGAAGCTACTGAACCAAAGGTTGGTTCCTTTTGGTATAGTTGAATTCATCATCCATGACTTGGTTGACCGTTATGGAATATCTGTGTGACAAATGACCACGGATATGTTCCACTTGTCGTAAACACTTCTCGGTCCTTTCCTCATTCACGACTTATTACCGGGTTTGTAACTAGATTAACACGACGGGTGCCACTAGTGGAGCAGGAACTGCTTATCCATCCGGAGCACCTGAGTTCACCCTCGGTTTTTAGTGGGGTTCGTGTTCGATCTTTAGTTTTAAATATATGTTTTGTAGATCGCTGTTTGTCCTTTTGTACTTTTTCTTTTGGCCATTGTGTTGTCTGTTCTTCTTCGATATGCGGATTCTGATTGCCCCTTTGGCATCTTCAAACTCTTCTTACTTGGGTTCGCATTGCTCAATCTATAGAATTCTGCCTAGCGTTTTGTTGATCGTTGTTTGTTCTTTTGTCTTTTTTCTTTTGGCCATTGTGTTGTCTGTCCTTCTTCTTTTGGCCATTGTGTTGTCTGTCCTTCTTCTTTTGGCCATTGTGTTGTCTGTCCTTCTTCTTTTGGCCATTGTGTTGTCTGTCCTTCTTCGGTTTACGGATTCCCATAGCGCCTTTGGTATCTTCAAACTCTTTTTATTTATATGTACTACATGTGCTGTTGTCCAATTATTGGATATATCTCCAGAATTTAGAGATATTTGAAATTTGTTTTTGGTAAAATAAGGGCAATATCATGTGTAAGGTCTAGGTTTTAGTTCATCAGGTCGTACATTTTTGGAAGGGTTTAAATGGAAAAGAAGCATGGCAACACCTTATAAGTTTATATGTTATGGCTATATCAGCCA
Source organism: Bathymodiolus brooksi (assembly GCA_963680875.1). Classification (NCBI taxonomy): domain Eukaryota; kingdom Metazoa; phylum Mollusca; class Bivalvia; order Mytilida; family Modiolidae; genus Bathymodiolus; species Bathymodiolus brooksi. Next base: position 10,643,740 of record OY804579.1, on the reverse strand, counting down.
TTTGAAGGAATTTAGAATTCACTGACGTATTACAACTTTTATCAAACAAATCTGACGAATATGTTTTGGGATAGGAACAACTAACGGGAATTGATGGTTCATATCATTGGTGTTTTGGACAGGGTTGGTGATTAGTTTGATAGATGGTTCATATCATTGCTGTTTTGGACAGGGTTGGTGATTAGTTTGATAGACGAGATTACATAGTGATCAGTTTACTTATGTTTAATGTAGCTCCAAAAATCTGACATTGCATTATACATTGCTGCGGTGGTAGCAATGGCTTTATGAGTGACATGTCTTCGATGTACTGTCAGTCTGATTGTCTAAGGAGCGGCTTGATATGATGCTTAAATTTTGATGTTTGTCTTTAATATCACTGTAGTTTGATTTTTCATGTTAGGTATTGTCTCTTGGTCATTAGTTTTTTTTCTAATTTTTTTTTTGTGTTTTTTTTTTTTTTTTTTACAATTTCTTGGGTTATCCAGGGTATGCCGTTTTTAGGCTTAGTCACTTTATTTGGGATATTCTCTTTAATGGTTGGTTCCATTTGTTTTTGGAAGAAAAATAAATATACCAAAGGGATAAATTGAAACAGTAATTCGAACGACATACAATACAATGTCTAAAAAGAAAAGGACAGAAGGACAAGCAATGTTATAAGAAACAGGACACTAACGATTGAGAAACATCGAACCCACTCAAAACCAGGGGTGAACCCAGTTGTTCTGGAAGGGGAAGGAACTCATACACTACTAGTGGAAACCTTCGTGTTACGCTTGTTACAAATCTCGGAGGTTTTTTTAATATCTGTATTTGTTTTAATACTGTGGTCTATAAACGTGTTTATTTCGTTTTTGATGCTCTCCCAGTTCGCTTTATTATATTTTGTGGCCTTTTGTTTCGATTTTTGCGCTGATGATCATTTCTCTTTTATCGTCTGTTGAGAGTTCGGGTGCATCATCATTGATGGAATCGTTATGAATGGCCAACAGAACCCCATCCGCTTTCTTGATGTAGTCGGTGTTTGCCGTAGATTTTGTAATTTTTAGTGAATATTTCACGTTTTTTCATATTTCAATTTACCCAGGTTTCTGTACCTATTTTAATATCATGTTGGCAAATCTCAGTTATGTTGTTTACGAGATGTCATTTTCTTTTGATGGATTGGAAATTGATGTTTATTATTTTATGAGGTTTCATACTGCTTTATCTAGTAGTTATGTTATTTTGTAGTTGACGAATGTTTGAGTTTTATTTACTCTAGAGTTAAATTGATGCTTTCGTTATTGGATACAAACAGTATACAAGTATCTTTTCAAAAATAAAAACAAATAATTTAACATTCAGTAAATATTTGCAATTAAAATGTGTTCTGGCTATATTCTGGCTATATTCTGGCTACTTATGGGTACATTCTGGCTATATTCTGGCTCTGTTCTGGCTATTTTCTGGGTACATTCTGGCTATGTTCTGGCTATATTCTGGCTACTTATGGGTACATTCTGGCTCTGTTCTGGCTATTTTCTGACTATTTTCTGGGTACATTCTGGCTATGTTCTGGATATATTCTGCGTATATTCTGGGTATATTCTGGGTATATTCTGGCTATATATGGATTATACATGGGCTATATTCGGGCTATATTTTTGCTATATTCTGGATATATTCTGGCTATATTCTAGGTATATTATGGATATATTCTGGCTATCGTATGGCTACATTCCAGTTAGATAAGAGATAACAACGGTAGAGCCCGACTATCATTTCGACTTTTCAATGAGCTTTAAGCAAACAATTTAAAATATATACTTTGTGGGTAAACCAGTGGTAAACAGTCACAAAGTTTGACGACAGTTTGATGTTATCAGCAACCATTGGTGAACTGCTCAATACTCCTTTGGTATCACTTACGTTTCCGACAAATTTATCGTAGACCTACCTGTTTGGTAAGGGGCAACACAAAGAAACGAACACATGGGTTTAGACATAGCTTCTGATAAACACATTGTCAAATTAAATTAATTCTTTAGATAAAACAACATTCATAAAAAAAACCCCGATATAAACATATATACAAATATAAAACAGAGTTTAATGGTAATCCCAGACAACATTATGTAAATCAATATTAAGTGAGGTGACATTCATTTGTTTATATAATACTATTTAAATACTAAAACAAAACAAAATCAATATGTCCACCAAGTTTATTACTAATCAGTGTGCTTGAGATTATATATCAATTATGTCCTTTTTGTACAATATTTACACTTCATCATGAATAAAGGTAATAACAAAATTACCGAACTCCGAACAATCTTACAAAGGGAAAGTCAAAACTCATAATTATATAAACAGACAAAATCAGTCAACAACCGGAAAACTGTGAAAACCGTAATGACCCTGACTTGGTACAGGCATTTCTAAAGAAATGGTGGGTTGAATCAGATTTTAAGGCGCCAAACCTCCCGCTCTCATTACGGTTCAAAGGTTCCGGCTGTCACTGTAACAGTATTTAAATACAGGAACAAAATAGGTAAAATAGTTGTCAAAGCAGTACCATATTCGGTGACGTAAATGTCAAAAATACTTTTACGTCACACATTGACAAAAAAATTATTGACATTTGCGACTTCTTTATCTTTATACATTTTCACTATATGAAAATGCATCGCTTATAATTTTTTCTGCAGAGACGGAATATATTTCGACAAGATATTGGTATCGGAATATAAACTTTTTAAGAGATCGAATAAGGCGAATCTTTTTATAGCCCTGGTCCAGTAGCCTGTTTCTCAGATGAAGATGACGTTTCAGGAAATCAGAATAATTGCTACTGGCCCTTGCATAGCGAATCAATTGCGAGATGTAAACACAGACAAGGCATACAACCGCTACGATAATTCTACTAATTATAGAAATGTCTACTCATGCTGAATAAACATATATTTATATTTGCAAAGTACAGTCTATTTCTCTATTGATAATTACCCTCTGACACATTTACAGTATAACATTCATATCCGTTCTTATCACTCCCATCAGATACAATTACTGTGTGAGATTCATATCCGTTCTTATCGATATCACTCCCATCAGATACATTTACAGTGCGAGATTCGCATCCGTTCTTATCACTCCCATCAGATACAATTACAGTGTGAGATTCATATCCGTTCTTATCACTCCCATCAGATACAATTACTGTGTGAGATTCATATGCGTTCTTGTCACTCCCATCAGATACAATTACTGTGTGGGATTCATATCCGTTCTTATCACTCCCATCATATACATTTAAAGTGTGAGTTTCATATCCGTTCTTATCACTCCCATCAGATACATTTACAGTGTGAGTTTCATATCCGTCCTTATGACTCACATCAGATACATTTGCAGTGTGAGTTTCATATCCGTCCTTATGACTCCCATCAGATACATTTACAGTGTGAGTTTCACATCCGTTTTTATGACTCCCATCAGATACAATTAAAGTGTGAGTTTCATATCCGTCCTTATCACTCCCATGAGATACATTTACAGTGTGAGTTTCAAATCCGTCCTTAAGACTCCCACCACATACATTTACAGTGTGAGTTTCACACCCGTTCTTATGACTCCCATCATATAAATTTACAGTATGAGTTTCATATTAATTTTTATGACTCCATTATATACATTTACAGTATGAGTTTCATATCCGTCCTTATGACTCCCATTATATACATTTACAGTGTGAGTTTCATATCCGTTTTTATGACTCCCATCATATACATTTACAGTATGAGTTTCATATCCATTCTTATGACTCACATCATATACATTTACAGTATGAGATTCATATCCGTTCTTATCCCTCCTATCAGATACAATAGCTGTGTGAGATTCATATCCGTTCTTATCACTGCCATCAGATACAATTACTGTGTGAGATTCATATCCGTTCTTATCACTCCCATCATATACAATTACTGTGTGAGATTCATATCCGTTCTTATCACTCCCATCAGATACAATTACTGTGTGAGATTCATATCCGTTCTTATCACTACCATCAGATACATTTACTGTGTGAGATTCATATCCGTTCTTATCACTCCCATCATATACAATTACTGTGCGAGATTCATATCTGTTCTTTTCACTCCCATCAGATACAATTACTGTGTGAGATTCATATCCGTTCTTATCACCCCCATCATATACAATTACTGTGTGAGATTCATATCTGTTCTTTTCACTCCCACCAGATACAATTACTGTGTGAGATTCATATCCGTTCTTATCACTCCCATCATATACAATTTTTGTGTGAGATTCATATCCGTTCTTATCACTCCCATCAGATACAATTACTGTGTGAGATTCATATCCGTTCTTATCACCCCCATCATATACAATTACTGTGTGAAATTCATATCTGTTCTTATCACTCCCATGAGATACATTTACAGTGTGAGTTTCAAATCCGTCCTTAGGACTCCCACCAAATACATTTACAGAATGAGTTTCATATTAATTCTTATGACTCCATTATATACATTTACAGTATGAGTTTCATATCCGTCTTTATGACTCCCATTATATAAATTTACAGTGTGGGTTTCATATCCGTTTTTATGACTCCCATCATATACATTTACAGTATGAGTTTCATATCCATTCTTATGACTCACATCATATACATTTACAATATGAGATTCATATCCGTTCTTATCACTCCCATCAGATACAATTGCTGTGTGAGATTCATATCCGTTCTTATCACTGCCATCAGATACATTTACAGTGTGAGTTTCATATCCGTTCTTATCACTCCCATCATATACATTTACAGAATGAGTTTCATATTCGTCCTTATGACTCCCATCATATACATTTAAAGTGTGAGTTTCATATCCGTTATTATGACTCCCATCATATACATTTACAGTATGAGTTTCATATCCGTTCTTATGACTCCCATCATATACATTTACAGTGTGAGTTTCATATCCGTTCTTATGACTCCCATCATATACATTTACAGTATGAGTTTCATATCCATTCTTATGACTCACATCATATACATTTACAGTGTGAGTTTCATATCCGTTCTTATGACTCCCATCATATACATTTACAGAATGAGTTTCATATCCGTTCTTATGACTCCCATCATATACATTTACAGTGTGAGCTTCATATCCATTCTTATGACTCCCATCAGATACATTTACAGTATGAGTTTCATATCCGTCCTTATGACTCCCATCATATACATTTACAGTATGAGTTTCATATCCGTTCTTATGACTCCCATCATATATATCTACAGTGTGAGTTTCATATCCGTTCTTATGACTCCCATCATATACATTTACAGTATGAGATTCATATCCATTCTTATGACTCCCATCATATACATTTACAGTGTGAGTTTCATATCCGTCCTTTTGACTCCCATCATATACATTTACAGCATGAGTTTCATATCCGTCCTTATGACTCCCATCAGATACATTTACAGTATGAGTTTCATATCTATTCTTATGACTCCCATCATATACATTTACAGTATGAGATTCATATTTATTCTTATTACTCGCGTCACATACATTTACAGTATGAGATCCAAATGAATGACAACATAAAAATGAATATTACAATAACATTTTACTAACATGTGGAAGACACTCGCGTGACCGCATTATAAGCTCGCTTCGTTAAGCGAGCTATTTATGACTGAAACATGGTAAAATTAAATCAATAAAGGAATAATGACGAATACCATTTACTTTGACTAAAACAGAAATCCTGATCATCCATACACTATGCCTATGAAAAAGTTTCAACACATCCGGGTTATCCATACCACTATGCCTATGAAAAAGCTTCAACACATCCGGGACATTCCGGGTCACTGCTTTTCGCGACACCCTCGAGAGCTTATGAAAGATGCGGTGTACGAAAGGTATCGAAGAGCGAATACCGGTATTTCGCTGTTGCCTATATTGTTTGCTTGTGAAATAAACATTAAATTTAATTCAACGTTCTTCTTCGTTGACGAAAATATACAAATTATTTGTTTGAAATGAATATTTTAAGAATTTTGTCTGTAAATTGAAACCGATAATTATCGAATCCTACACGGAAAGTAACGAGTCGCTAAAAATAACACGATTGCGCAACCCGATCGTCTGCTTTGGATTATTGCTAAAGCAAACGCAAGCTTATATTTATATTCGCTTAATCGCATCAGGTATTGATAAAATACACAATTGCCCAAAATGTCTCAAAGAAAAACACTTTCAAAAGTTCCGTTGACCCCCCAATTTACAACAAATGGTCCAAAGTCCAATCGGAATAAAATACGGGTGTTAAGCGGCCTTACTGTTTGGATTATTTCATGGCGTCTCATTGAAATTGGCGATACCACTTCATTTTTAACCTTTTCGAAGTTCTATTCAACTATATAATTTTATTCTACATTTACACATGGATCCTGGTGATAAAATCTACACTATTGATGCGTTTAGATGTTGGAAAGTCGAGAATCTTGACGATCAGAGGTCTGACGAAAACAAGAACGAAGGGGAAGGGTACCGGGTCGTTTCGCCCCAGAAAGTGAGTCGATTCGCCCCACTTAATCGCTATTATATAACAATAGATGAAGTCTTTTTCGACAATTTTTTGGTAATTATTTATTTATTAGTTGTATGCAAAAAATAATTATAACAACTGATAGGTGTCATGTCAACAACTAATTTGAAGCCATGCAGAACAAACAATATATAGTCATAGGATACATATACATTTATTACTGTATTGACAATGTTCAAAGAATTTTTACAAATTTAAGCAGGTGTCAAACAATTTACTTTATAATGATTTTATTGTCAATATATATATACAATTGGATTGGGAACAAGTTTTTACAACTTACTAGTCCCTCTCCATACAAATACAGTAATAGCTAGAGCCTAGATACGATAACGTAACCCTCATTCCGCTTGTGCTCCAGCTGTGAGCAAAAGCGGACTGAGGGTTACGTTATCGTATCTAAGTAATAGCATAAACAAAACAAATCAAATGACAGCAAATGTACAGGCTATATCAATAATTAGTAAATTAAACAAAATTATGTCAAACTAAGCATACATATTAAATATTGTTTTAATATTTAACAGAAAAAAGGAGGGAGGTGGTAAAACTAATAAATTGTGTTGAGATAATATCACGGTTGGGGATAATTAATTATTAAATCTACAAGTTTGTCCAATAAATTTTTGCACTGATTTGAACAATAAAGTATTCAATTCTTCACTAATTCCATTACATCCAAAGAGTATATATTCTATAGAGATGGGAACAATGTTATTAAAATAGTTAAACAGAGAAGTTCTATCGTGTTGATAAAGTGGACATTCAAGAACAAAATGAATAGCATCTTCAAATAAATGACCACATACACAACGTGGATCATCCTTCGAATTTACTCTATATAAATCGGCATTAAGGCCACTACATCTATGTCTTAACTTAGTATGTATTATGTTAGTTTTCCTATCGCCAATATTGTAAAATGAAGCCACCGGAATTTGAACAGCCTGAATTGTCAAACAATGAAAGTGAAGCCATACATAATATTAAACAGGTCAAGAAAGCATGTTAATTATGAGGAAGACAAAAATAAAGTAACCATGAACAAGCCTTACAACATCCAAAATACGAATATTTGCAATGGTATTTTCCATATTTCATTTTTTTAAGCGCTATTACAATGGTATTTTCCATATTTCATTTTTTAAAGAACTATTAATAAATGAGGGCGAAACGACCCGGGGCGAACGGGAATAGGGGAAAAACGACTCACGTGGCAAAACGACCCGGATTCAGGGGGAACTGACGCCAACGGCTTTCAAGGCTTGTGTTGTCGGCAGGTAAGTTAAACTTGCCTTTGGTGCCATCACAAGATTATGTTTTATAAGATAACAAGAGGTGCTACGACAAAATTTTGAGTGACTGGAATTTCAGACTCCCTTCATTGGGCTTCAAATGTATTCTGGTAGGCTTGATGAACATGATTGATGGTATGCAATTTTGGACACCAATTTTTTTTTTACAGACATAAAACAGTTCTTGTTAGCCCATGGTTATGTTGCATTGACAAATGACATGCTGAAAGCCTATAAGGTTACCCAGATCTGAATATTTTTAAGTGGGTGGTTGCAGGAGGCATATTTCCTAAAAGACGAAGTCGAACAACAACAACTTATGTATTTTAAGAACAAAGTGTTCACCATCACAGACACTGGATGACGACCCCCAAAATGTATAGATATTGCACCAAAGAAGATGATGGTTTGACAGAAGGAGCTTATTGTTCTTGCACTGCAGGGTATGAAATTTATGCATGTTTTTCTTTATTCTCTATATCGTGTCTATGCAGTGCCAATTCAGGACCATTAGATAATAACAGAAGGGATTGCAACCAATCTTGGCTGAAATGTTCCTAACAAATTCATGACAACATGTTGTAGTTACTATGATGTCAATGAATCAGTACATTTCAATAATGTTTGAGAGATGTCAGTTCATATCTCTCTGGAAGTTAATGATCTGCGTACATATTAGGTTTGTCAACTACTAACAATTACAATACATGTATATACAATGTAGCTTCTATAGTTCAAGGTAGTACGTTTCAATAATGTTGAAAAGATGTCAGTTCAAATCTGACTGGAAGCTAATCTATGGGTTTATTTTAATATATGCTTGATCATGTTGACTGCATTAACTAACTTGGACACAAGTCCCTAGCTTAATGAAAGTTTTGAAGAACTACTTTTTCAATGCGACCGCAAAAATGTTGTGTAATAGTTAGCATGCTCACCTAGAATGTGGTAGATCCATGAGTTCTAGCCCCTGTCTAGTCAAACCAAAGATTATAATATTGGTAAGAATGCAGCATTAAGGAGTAAGAACAAAAACTGGTAGAGTCAGAATAATGTTTCAGAGTGGAACGACATATCTACCCACAGACTGTTGTTTTAATGAACTACATTTTGTAGCACTCTAAAAATCCAACTAAGGGTGTTGGTCTTTTCATTTTTTGTATCTAAATGTGTTTCCTGTTGCTCATGCTTAAATAGTTTACACATCACATGTTATAGTTTATGTTTCTTGTTTAAAAATTCTATGAATAGAATGTTTTTATCCCCCATATGAGTGTTGTTTTTCATGTAACATTATTGAATATTTTGGGCTTTGTTCATTTACCTGAGAAAGTCTTAGACAAATATTTTGAAATTAAAGGAGTTTTGAACCTTATTACATGTAGTATGGGGGTTTGCTTTGGGAGTGGGGGGGGGGGGGGGGGGGGGGTGGAACTTTTGTCAGATTTTTTAACTTCTCAATTCAATAACTAAAGGATAGAGAAAATTGCATAGTGTCCCCCAATATTAACTTTTTGATGTTAAAAGCAATATAATGTTCATTCAATCATTAACTTAAGACTTAATCAGGATGAGGGGAATGTGTTTTATTACCCATTCTTCAATGTTCCAGTTCATAGTTTTGTTATTTTACAACATTGTTATTATACATGTAGCTGACCTTTTAATAATGTTTTGTTTTTGTAATAAATATTTTATTATTAATGAATATTTGTTTAATTTTTGTGCTCTATAATTTACAAAAGTTATCGAGTTGAATCATTTACAAAGTACATGTGCATGTACATATTTTGCCCAACCAAGACTGACTTGTTCCTGAATTTAGCACTTTTTCTATACTAATCCTTATATGTTATTATTGGTCTCCTGACATTGGCATAAACAAGAAAGGATGGAGTGCCTCCCGAAAAGAAACCACACCATAATAATGTGCTTGACATACATGTAAGAATGGAACATGACTGTTAATGTATAGCCCTGTATCAGGGCATACTATTTAACCACTGTCTGTCCCTCCCTATAGTTTTGAGCTAGAGTTTTTGTAATATTTTGTAGTGTGTTTAATGTACAAATACTAAAGGTGTGCATTCTTACAGGAATTTGACTTCTAAAAAATCACAAAATGATATATAGTTGAACTAAGTCATTTTTAAGTCTTACACACACAGACTTTATACATTCTCTACCAAAAGGGGCACACCAGTTTTAAGTTGGGCCTTTTAAAAAGTTTTATTTGATGCTCCATAATATGATAATTTACAAATTGCATGTTTAATGTGATATAAATATGATAAACTATAAAACCATGCAGAAGTCTAACATAATGCCAACTTTAAAGCATTAACATTACAAAGCTGGTTTTTGTATGAATACCTGCCAGTCGCTTAGGGGGAAAAAGACTTCTTTTGATTTCCCTTTTTTATAAGGACCCCCCTTTAATAGGATAGTTGGACAACAAAATATACAAGATTTAGATTAATTTTCTTCAAGTTAATCGATAAGTACCCGCTAGGATGATATATTTTATTTATTCTTGCAGGTCTAGGATGTTTTGTAAACAGTACTATTTGCGAGGTTGTGTCACAATATCCTTGGAAGTTGGAACTACTACATGTATTCTACTATAGCTGAATATTCAGACGATCTCTCATTATTTTCAAGATCTACGGGATACATGTAGTCATAAATTATTTTCCTAACCAATAAATTCACGAAAACTTCCTTACTGTGACGATATGTGCATAACTGCCACGATGAATAACTGCATCACCGTGTTTACAAATGCAATGACGTCTTGTTTACGTTTTTTTACTCCGATTGACCTTTGAACCATAATGGCGGCGGTAACGTGAAATTGGCAACCGATAATTATCGAATCCTACACGGAAAGTAACGAGTCGCTAAAAATAACACGATTGCGCAACCCGATCGTTTGCTCTGGATTATTCCTAGAGCAAACGCAAGCCTATATTTATATTCGCTTAATTGCATCAGGTATTGATAAAATACACAATTGCCCAAAATGTCTCAAAGAAAAACACTTTCAAAACCTTATGCATATGTCAGAAACCCAGTATGGGTAGAAACTGCTGTTTGATCGTTTTTTGTGTATATATGTCATACAGTGATACATAGAAAGTTGCAAAATGTTGTGTACATGAAAAAAAATTGATGCTAAAAAAAAATAAGGGATGGGAAATCAGAGGCACCATAGGGTCCTGTCCACAAGTACCTGTGATCTTGAAGAGTGTCTCACTCTCAGACCCTATGCTATGTGCAACATTTACATACTCTATTATGTCTACTGGTGGTCACTAGTAAACCAAATTTCTATTTTCAGGCAAAGTTGGTAAATAATTATATGTACTACATAAGCATAACGTTTTGCATATGTTTGCTCATCCAAGACCAAGGTCAAGGATATCTAATTAGTGATTAGCTTCGCGAGTTTTCCAGGCAGTGCCTATTTCATATTATCACTTAGTTTAACAGCGTCACTTTTTATTGAAGTGTCTGTACCAGGAAAGTGAGCGGTCGGGTATATTTGTGTTAGTGGGATCGATTTAGCCTCCTTCTACGATATTTAGATTGTACTTTGGAATTGTTCCGAGAGTGTGGTATTACTGGTTTTCATTTTATTGGTCCAATACTATATATATGTTCATATTGTGTATGTAATATGAGGTCATTGTATTGACAGTTGTCGTTTTTCATAATATTTCATAATGAGACTCCATTACCGGTAAAAACAAAATCATGTGTAAATTAAATAAGTTTTATGTATGTCAGATTTCACAAAAGCGTAATTTTCATATTGTCCGTGTCCAAATTGTATGATAGATATGTCCAAATTGTCTGATAGATATGTTCAAATCGTCCTGTAATTTTCATCTATTCATTATCCGGAATTTTCACTTCTTAATTTACAATAGACTATTCGCACATTCGCGACTTGATTCTAAAATTTTACAGATGAACCATCTATAGTACCCGTTCGTTCCAAGGGGAACAGTTTGTTTGTTTGCTTGATGGTGTTTAACGCTACTTTCAACAATATTTCAGTTATATCGTGGCGATCAGTTTTATTGGTGGAGGAAACCGGAGTACCCGTAGAAAACCCTCACCTGTCGCAAGTCACTGACAAACTTTATCACATAATGTTGTACACCTTACCCTGTTCGAGATTCGAATTCACAACATCAGGTGGTGATAGGCACTGATTGCATAGGTAGTTGTAAATCCAACTACCATACGATCATGGCCACGACGGCACCAAAGAGGAACAGAAAGGACGAAAAAATTGATTATGTTTTTAATAAATTGTAGATATTTGAGTCTTGAAATAAGAAATACTCAAATTTCTGCAATTGTGTACGGATTATGTACGTTATTTACATTGTACGGTGATATTACAATCAAGGCCTGTGTGACAAATGACCACGGATGTGTTTTACATTGTACAGTGATATTACAATCAAGGCCTGTGTGACAAAAGACCACGGATGTGTTTTACATTGCACGATGATATTACAATCAAGGCCTGTGTGACAAATGACCACGGATGTGTTTTACATTGTACGATGATATTACAATCAAGGCCTGTGTGACAAATGACCACGGATGTGTTTTACATTGTACAGTGATATTACAATCAAGGCCTGTGTGACAAATGACCACGGATGTGTTTTACATTGTACGGTGATATTACAATCAAGGCCTGTGTGACAAATGACCACGGATGTGTTTTACATTGTACGGTGATATTACAATCAAGGCCTGTGTGACAAATGACCACGGATGTGTTTTACATTGTACGGTGATATTGCAATCAAGGCCTGTGTGACAAATGACCACGGATGTGTTTTACATTGTACGGTGATATTACAATCAAGGCCTATGTGACAAATGACCACGGATGTGTTTCGTATGTCGTAATCACAATCAGAAACTTTCCTCATTCATGGCTTATCATCAAATTTTGAACAGAAGTAACACGACGGGTGCCACTAGTGAAACAGGAACTACTTACCCTTGCGGAACACCCGATTTCATCCCCATTTTTAGTGGATTTCGATTTAGTCGATCTTTGGTTTTCTGTGTAGCATTCTATCGACCATTACTTGTCTTTTTTTTTGTCCCTTTTCTTGTGGTCCTGGTATTGTCTGTCCTATGAGTTACGGCTTCTGAATACCACATTTGTTATCTTCAAGCTTGTTTTAATGATCTCTTCTACACAACCATTGTGCATTAATACATGTGTGGATTTAATTTCTTTTACAAAAACGTTTTTTTCTTAAATATCAAGTGAGATATGTATTCTCGTGAGATAATATCGAATCTACATAGCACAAGAATGTTATGTACAATTTGTGTCAGGTTATGTAACATTTCTTAGTCTTGAACAACTCAACAACATCTTTCAATATATCCGATACTTTATTTTCACCTTTTACTTAAATATCAATGGCAATACACTATGACCTCAAATCCTCAATGATATCACATCCTCAAATGTGACCTCAATGATACAACACCCTCATACTACACCATTAAAAGTGACCTAGACAAATCTCGTTGCCGAGGTTTCCTTTTCGTGGTTTGAGGTGAAATTACTAGGATTGTGATATGTTTGAAGAATATATTGACCTGTATGATGCATTATATTAAGTAATTTGATAACCACTTGAGTCACCTTTGACAGGAATTGTAGCCTTCTCTAGCTTATTGAGCTGACAATTATATACATAATAAATCTTCAGAAAAGTGTTCATCCACTCCCGTTTCATCATTGTTTGGTCAATATTAAGCCACTATGTAAATTTCCGTTTAAATAAGTGTCCATTAATATCAGTTGACTTTAACATAAATACATTTACCTACTACTTATACAATCTATTGTAAGTCAATGACGTATTACATATCATTGTGTAAATCTTAGGTATATACAGGTTAATTAAAATCGACTACTTATACAATCTATTGTAAGTCAATGACGTATTACATATCATTGTGTAAATCTTAGGTATATACAGGTTAATTAAAATCTACTACTTATACAATCTATTGTAAGTCAATGACGTATTACATATCATTGTGTAAATCTTAGGTATATACAGGTTAATTAAAATCTACTACTTATACAATCTATTGTAAGTCAATGACGTATTACATATCATTGTGTAAATCTTAGGTATAAACAGGTTAATTAAAACCTACTACTTATACAATCTATTGTAAGTCAATGACGTATTACATATCATTGTGTAAATCTTAGGTATATACAGGTTAATTAAAATCTACTACTTATACAATCTATTGTAAGTCAATGACGTATTACATATCATTGTGTAAATCTTAGGTATATACAGGTTAATTAAAATCTACTACTTATACAATCTATTGTAAGTCAATGACGTATTACATATCATTGTGTAAATCTTAGGTATATACAGGTTAATTAAAATCTACTACTTATACAATCTATTGTAAGTCAATGACGTATTACATATCATTGTGTAAATCTTAGGTATATACAGGTTAATTAAAATCTACTACTTATACAATCTATTGTAAGTCAATGACGTATTACATATCATTGTGTAAATCTTAGGTATAAACAGGTTAATTAAAACCTACTACTTATACAATCTATTGTAAGTCAATGACGTATTACATATCATTGTGTAAATCTTAGGTATATACAGGTTAATTAAAATCTACTACTTATACAATCTATTGTAAGTCAATGACGTATTACATATCATTGTGTAAATCTTAGGTATATACAGGTTAATTAAAATCTACTACTTATACAATCTATTGTAAGTCAATGACGTATTACATATCATTGTGTAAATCTTAGGTATATACAGGTTAATTAAAATCTACTACTTATACAATCTATTGTAAGTCAATGACGTATTACATATCATTGTGTAAATCTTAGGTATATACAGGTTAATTAAAATCTACAACTTATACAATCTATTGTAAGTCAATGACGTATTACATATCATTGTGTAAATCTTAGGTATATACAGGTTAATTAAAATCTACTACTTATACAATCTATTGTAAGTCAATGACGTATTACATATCATTGTGTAAATCTTAGGTATATACAGGTTAATTAAAATCTGCTACTTATACAATCTATTGTAAGTCAATGACGTATTACATATCATTGTGTAAATCTTAGGTATATAAAGGTTAATTAAAACCTACTACTTATACAATCTATTGTAAGTCAATGACGTATTACATATCATTGTGTAAATCTTAGGTATATACAGGTTAATTAAAATCTACTACTTATACAATTTATTGTAAGTCAATGACGTATTACATATCATTGTGTAAATCTTAGGTATATACAGGTTAATTAAAATCTACTACTTATACAATCTATTGTAAGTCAATGACGTATTACATATCATTGTGTAAATCTTAGGTATATACAGGTTAATTAAAATCTACAACTTATACAATCTATTGTAAGTCAATGACGTATTACATATCATTGTGTAAATCTTAGGTATATACAGGTTAATTAAAATCTACTACTTATACAATCTATTGTAAGTCAATGACGTATTACATATCATTGTGTAAATCTTAGGTATATACAGGTTAATTAAAATCTGCTACTTATACAATCTATTGTAAGTCAATGACGTATTACATATCATTGTGTAAATCTTAGGTATATAAAGGTTAATTAAAACCTACTACTTATACAATCTATTGTAAGTCAATGACGTATTACATATCATTGTGTAAATCTTAGGTATATACAGGTTAATTAAAATCTACTACTTATACAATTTATTGTAAGTCAATGACGTATTACATATCATTGTGTAAATCTTAGGTATATACAGGTTAATTAAAATCTACTACTTATACAATCTATTGTAAGTCAATGACGTATTACATATCATTGTGTAAATCTTAGGTATATACAGGTTAATTAAAACCTACTACTTATACAATCTATTGTAAGTCAATGACGTATTAAATATCATTGTGTAAATCTTAGGTATATAAAGGTTAATTAAAACCTACTACTTATACAATCTATTGTAAGTCAATGACGTATTACATATCATTGTGTAAATCTTAGGTATATACAGGTTAATTAAAATCTACTACTTATACAATCTATTGTAAGTCAATGACGTATTACATATCATTGTGTAAATCTTAGGTATATACAGGTTAATTAAAATCTACTACTTATACAATCTATTGTAAGTCAATGACGTATTACATATCATTGTGTAAATCTTAGGTATATACAGGTTAATTAAAATCTACTACTTATACAATTTATTGTAAGTCAATGACGTATTACATATCATTGTGTAAATCTTAGGTATATACAGGTTAATTAAAATCTACTACTTATACAATCTATTGTAAGTCAATGACGTATTACATATCATTGTGTAAATCTTAGGTATATACAGGTTAATTAAAATCTACTACTTATACAATCTATTGTAAGTCAATGACGTATTACATATAATTGTTTAAATCTTAGGTATATACAGGTTAATTAAAATCTACTACTTATACAATCTATTGTAAGTCGATGACGTATTACATATAATTGTTTAAATCTTAGGCATATACTGGTTAATTAAAATCAATGTATACCTATATATCAAATGACGATTGTATTACTGTTACAAGACTTACATCTACAACATATAGCTGGTGGAAAATAACTGTATGATGCCTTTAAATCATATGTACCATTTCATCAGGTGTTTTATTACAATTACTTAGCTTTTAACTGGTAGATAATAAAAACGTAGATATCAAATTTAGTGCGGTGCACGACGCGTTTCTACTTATTCAGGTACGCTCAATATCGAATTATTTAAATGCTAAATAATTTAAAAATGGGGACAATTGAACCTAAGGGCCTAAACACGACAGCGAAAATCGGCTAAGGTCACATATATCACAGTATCTTGACATTTAAATCTAGCGAAATAATAGAGAAATATCTGTATACAATCTGTATATTATATATAAAGACTTTATATATATAATATACAGATTAACGTTAAGATACTGTGCATATATGCACGAGGAAGGAGATCCTTAATTTTGATAATAATTACATTATTCAGGTGTCTACAATGTCCAATATCACCGCTAATCCAACTACATATATTAATTCTAACGATTATATTTACAAGGGTATAGGATCGTGATATTTGTACACTTAAAATAAGTTTTTATAGATCTGGTCAAAAGGTAGAACAAATTTAAAAGTCATACTGATATCTCATGCTTTGAGTGGATACTGATGTTGATAGCTCTAGCTAAGAGGATGGAATATATCACTGTCAGTCAAAATAAAGTAAATTGTACTTAGAGTCGACATATATAATAAGCTCTGCGGAGATGAAACGGATACAGTCACTTCCGGTCCCTTCTAAATTGATTTAGAAACTAAAAAAAAAGGTGTTTTAAATATCAAATGTCAGTAATTTGGAGTTGAACATATTTTTATAATCTGCATTGGAACAATTATCTGTATTTTAAAGGCTTACTTTACATTTGAGAGGAGATGATCATGATGGCATTGTTACACATGGCCGGTCTAGAGAATTCCGAATGCATATGAAAAATCCAGCGGAAACCGGAAGTGGTTGTATCTGTTTCATTGACTGAAAAATAGAAAATGCTACTTTCGCTGAATATTCTTGTCCAATTCGTCTGAGGGGGGCCCGGTATTTATATTTAAATGTGGTAGTCGAAAAGAGAAATATCTCGGGAGTGTAACGATATAATTGGGTCAGCGAAAGGATCACAAATAAGCGAAAAATATTGAGGCGAAGTGGGGAAGGGGTAAAGGGCAGATGTTTACCTTGAAGTAAGGAAGAGGAGGGGGCATACATTTTTTGAATGAAACAAGTGCCTGTGTACCATTTGCACAAATATCTTGTAGACTTTTTACATGAAGGATGGTTTCCAAACAGACTTACTTGGAAATCTATTGTTAAAAATGCCGTTAGTACTTGTGAAAACGATCGGTGGTTTATCCTCTATACAGTTTCACTATGCTTTCACACGGTTTCGTTGAATACAAAAACAGTGACTATCTCGAACATATGGTTATTCCCCAAAAATGGTTTCGGTCTTCGATTATCCTTTTTCATTGCCAAATTAATCACAACAAATTGTGACTCTAGACTACAAGAGGGATACAGTGTGTTATTTGTGGGTAAACGGACAGAAAGTCTCAGGACATCATGTCACAATTGTGATAGGACAGGAAGTCGCAGGACATCAAGTCACAATTATGATAGGATAGAAAGTCACAATTAATATTTTGGGTTAAAAAATGTTATAACATACAAATGTCACAATGCACATTTAACATGTAAGTGGGACAATAAAAGTTAATACTTTTTTAAAATTATTGCTAGCGCATATACTTCCTATCAAGCAAAACCATAACAAACAAGTTTTATGTTCTTCTTAAAACTACGATGTTAATTCAATGATAATTGCTTTGTTTATTTATCTCTTTATATGATTGCTTTTCATTATTATCCAAATTTTGGATCCTTCCTGTAAAGCCATACACCATCAGATCCATATCATGGTATTTCAAGTCTCAACCCCACACCCCACATTTTTTCTAATCAATTCTGGTCACATTAGTAAGTTAGGTAAAGTAGGATTGATTTTAGATTATTTCCCTTTTTTAATGAAGCAGTGAGGCAGACTTCATACAGGTGCTTCTCAAGAAAAACAGAAAGAAAATATATAGGGTCTAATACCGGAAGAGGTGCAAGATCGTAAAATCTGTGATACCCGAGGGTAAGATTTAACACTCTTGCACCATTTCACAGTGTTTGACTCTTTTTCTCACCCATTTCTACAGTGTCAATGTTTGTTTACTTTTGAGAAAATAAAGAGTATTCTCTCTTGTAAGTAAATAACATAAAAAACTTTTTTACCCCCCTTTGACCAAAGTCAAATGACTTTTTATATAAGTATTTATCACTGTTCTGGTAGCTTTTAAAGATACGGTCTATATATATTCTATTATAAAATACATTTAAAATACTGCTAAGACACGGATGAATATAGATAAATCGACAATTTACTTCAATAAAGGAAAATAATTTTCCGGGAAAAATGCGCATGTAGCTTGTGTTACCCAGGGGTCTGGGTAAGATAGAAAAATCCAAATCTAAGTCGCGTAGCCGTGAAGATTAATGTCGATGGAACACCAGTGTGTCCATAGATTATATAAAAAACAGAGAGCGTACATGTTCCGCCCAGTGCCAGATTTACCATTGTGCTTAAGCACAGGGCCCGGTTGGCCAGGGGAGGGCCATCTTCCTGCTAAAAAAAAAAAAAAACCCATTACGGTAGATTTTTGCTTATGTTATGTAATTTTAAATTTGAAGGCGTTCTGTTTCGGAGCGATTCCAGACATAATGATAGAGTTGATAGTCTATGAGAGTGTCCACCTCCTTCAGGGCCAAAATAAGGGGCCTCATTTGTCCTAAATCCGGTGTCATAGAGTAAACCTTCCCCATTAGTAGATTAACCCCCCGGAAGATTTACTATATAGTAATCCTTCCCCATGGGAAATGAAACAGGAATAGCACAACCATGGCAATGGTGACCGTGGCAATGACAGCTGACTATGGTGACCGTGGCAATGACAGCTGACTATGGTGACCGTGGCAATGACAGCTGACTATGGTGACCGTGGCAATGACAGCTGACTATGGTGACCGTGGCAATGACAGCTGACTATGGTGACCGTGGCAATGACAGCTGACTATGGTGACCGTGGCAATGACAGCTGACTATGGTGACCGTGGCAATGACAGCTGACTATGGTGACCGTGGCAATGACAGCTGACTATGGTGACCGTGGCAATGACAGCTGACTATGGTGACCGTGGCAATGACAGCTGACTATGGTGACCGTGGCAATGACAGCTGACTATGGCAATGACAGCTGATTATGGCAAAGTATGCAAATTGTGGATGGGATGAAGAATAGATTTTTGTAGAGGATACAGATGATATACCCTTTTCTTAATCTACAAAGAGATTGTTAATGAACAAAAGAGCGCGGGATTCTCCCAACAAGACAATATGTATTGTCCACGCCAGGTTTTCCGCATTATATTATGACACTATCACCCATCGAGAGCTCCATATCCGCAGTGTTGTCTGTGATTTACATGTTTTAGTGTAGTTCGATATTGTCTGTGATTTGCATATGAATTGTGACTGTATATATATTGTCTGTGATTTGCATATGAATTGTGACTGTATCTATATTGTCTGTGATTTACATATGGCTCTGATGACTGTGTCGATATTGTCTGTGATTTACATATGACTGGTGACTGTGTCGATATTTTCTGTGATTTACATATGATTCAGGTGACTGTCGATATTGTCTGTGATTTACATATGACTCTGGTGACTGTTTCGATAATGTCTGTGATTTACATATGACTGGTGACTGTGTCGATATTTTCTGTGATTTACATATGACTGGTGACTGTGTCGATATTGTGTGTGATTTACATATGACTCTGGTGAATGTGTCGATATTGTCTGTGACTTACATATGGCTCTGGTGACTGTCGATATTGTCTGTGATTTATATATGGCTCTGGTGACTGTGTCGATAATTTCTGTGATTTATATATGGCTCTGGTGACTGTGTCGATAATTTCTGTGATTTACATATGACTCTGGTGACTGTGTCGATATTATCTGTGATTTACATATGGCTCTGGTGACTGTGTTGATATTGTCTGTGATTTATATATGGCTCTGGTGACTGTGTCGATAGTGCCTGTGATTTACATATGACTGGTGACTGTGTCGATATTATCTGTGATTTACATATGACTGGTGACTGTCGATATTGTCTGTGATTTACATATGGCTCTGATGATTGTGTCGATATTGTCTGTGATTTACATATGACTGATGACTGTGTTTATATTGTCTGTGAATTACATATGACTGGTGACTGTCAATATTGTCTGTGATTTACATTTGACTCTGGTGACTGTGTCGATTTTGATAGTTTCCTTCATGTTTTCAACAACAGTTGATGCCAATTTATCTTCGGGAGTCGATATTATTTTTTTTTCCTCAAGAATTTGTACAGTCGGCGATTTTGTCTTCAGATACGCGGCAATAGCAGACGCATGCTTAATTGGAGTTTGTGGTAAGCACGACTTAAGTTTCTGCAAAAGTCTACATTTGGACATGCGATTTGGAAATTCTAAATCGTTTGAAACAGTTACTGCATCTTCATCACAATTTGCTGTTGCAATCAATTTTTGTTATATTTAGACTGAGAAATTATGTACATTTTTAAGCAAGTTTTTAGAATTAGAATGATTTTTGTTTTTTTTGTCTTCTGAATTATATATCAAGGACAAACATTCAAATGGTGTAAAATTTAGTAATGGTGATTGATAAATAATTTGGTGTCATAAATAATACCTTAATTACAAATTGTGTCAGGTAATTAACTACTAGGTTATTATCCCCAATATATTTTCACAGGATGTTTAATGTTATTTGATATATATTATTAAAATGTGCAAATGTATGTTATAATATTTACTAATAGTATAAGATGGAATCAATATTGGTCATATATAAGAGAAGACATATTTTATGAATAATAGGAAAATGAGAATTGCTGTTTATAATTTACAATGTAGTGTTTGTTATTGCATGTAATTCATACTTCTTATTTGTTTTAATGTATTTCTTAATCAGAAGTATGAATTACAATTCAGTTGTAATGTGATCATTACATGCAATAACAAACAGTACATTGTAAATTACCGAAGATGTCACAAAACGTTGTACGACGTTTTCAAAAGATTCAAACACGATCAAATCTGATTACTTTTTAAATGCTTCGATGCTTTCGGAAAAAATCTACCCTACATGTATATTCTACTAGTATGCCTCACGACATGAAAACAAAATCAAGTGATAATATATATAATTCTTTCCGCAATACTCCATTCTATTTTATGGAGCCTCACATCACATTCAGAAAATGTTGCTGTTTTTCGGTATTCGGATTCTTTGATACGACTTTTGAAAGATTTTATTGTCTAGCTTTGAATAAGAAATTTAAAAATTTTGCTCATATTTGAAATGTGCAATTTGTCATGATATTGATAGTACATCAAGAAATTTATTTTCCCTTACTGCAGCTTTGTACTTCAGTTTTTAAGATTTCGCAGTAAAATGTCACACTTTGTAGAAATGGCACAAGTTCGTGTTTGATTTTCATCGCATTCTATTTTTAGCTCAGGCGATTGCAACATCGCGTTTTTTTCAATTAGATTAATAAACATATTCAAAATGTGCATTTTCCTGGAATTCTTTTGAGTATTTGATTTAATCGATACCTTTTGAAATAACGAAATGTTCCGAAATTCGCTATTTCGTTGTAAAATGTCACAAGGCCAAAAAACAACGTCGTGGCTTGAAATGTGACGTTATGAAGAAAACGTTGCTTTTAAGATTTTTTTTTCAAAACGTTTTTGTTTGTGCTCATGCTTTAAACGATACGAGATGCATGTCTCTATGTATAAAGTTCTATGGCTTAACTTGAAGGCTAAATTAAGTGTGTAATACAAAATAAGAATGTGCACATCAATTTCAAATATTTCAGACAAAAAACGTAACTGATATAATGAAAACAATAACAGCTGCTGAACGAATAAAGCAGAATAAACTGCGAAAGATTCAAATTTTAGCAGAACAGAAAAAAAATTGGAGGAAGAAAAAAATTGAAAATACAAAACCCACAGGTAAGAATCAAATTGTTCATGAAAATCTAGTTCAGTGCAACAACTACATCTAAAGAGATCGACCATTTAACATTGATTCTTTGAACGATCGCAAAATAATTGGTTGTAGAAAAAACATTTTGTCTATTTTTGTTGCACTCCTGACATTTTATATATTTATAATAAAAAAAAAAAAAAAAAGAAGAAAATATCACATTTTAAAATGCCAACATTGAACAGTGAAGTTACTGTTAACTCATACACTATTTTTTACCTGTTTTCAATGACATATTTGTACAGAAATGACAGTATTTGGAAATTTGTAACAATTTTTTGCCATACCACTTCTTTAATACCCAGTTTTAGTAGCAATATTTTTAATTATGTACATTTGAAAATTTGTATTATACCACTCTAATATATTAGATAAATCATAAATAAATAATTAGAATATTTTTATAGGCTAGAAAAGGCAATTTATTATAAATTATCATTATTTTATCAATGGTACTATTTTATCAGGATATGTTGCACTCCTGACATTATATTGCCATCAAGAAAAAGAAGAGTTATTAACTTAAAAACAATTCACAGGGGGAAAAAATCAGTTGGTGTTCTTTCAAGCATTAGTTTTACCAAGTTTTAATGATAATTGTTTCTTAAAGTAATATTTTTCTAGTTATTTGTAACTTGTTTACAGCCATGCTTCTCGAAAATTCCAGCTTATTTTTGAAATATACTATACAAAAACATTTAAAACATGTATTAATCTAAATTAATATTGAAAATAGATGTTTAATGTACAATTACAAGTATTTTTTGGATACTTTTTTGGAAAATTAATTATATCAAATTTCAATGATTTTTAATTATTTATGTCAGGAGTGCATCATTTACATGGTTAACCATAAATTCAGGGGCGGATCCAGAGACTCTGTTGACGGGGGGGGGGGGGGGGGGGGCTCAGTTATGGTGCAATATTTTCAATAATTGATGGAACCAACTGTAGTCCCAAAGCGGTTCTGGCGTGTAGGTCGGTAAACCTTGTTTTCATTTCGTTTAGCGTACAGTAGAGAAAAGGTACGGTTATTGACTTCCTAAAGTAGTCTTCCGGACTCTCTGCTTCAACATTATCTCTCAATATTTGTCTTCCGCATATTCTAGGTTTTTTAGCCTCTATGTCTAGCGGTTCACATATTTTAGCACTCCTCTCAAAACAGTAGTGGTTGAATTGTTCAACATTTGCTCTGCAGTCTAGTGAGCTCTGAATTAAATTTACGCTTTTTAAGGCTTTGCCTATGTCAAGTGATCTCTCTTGTAGTGATCTTGTAGAGGACCTTTGTAAGTTGGAATAACTTGTGTCCGATCCAAATGTTATAGTTAACAATAAAATAAGTTTAATCTAAATCTAGTGATCTTCTGAGCCCTTTCTTAAAAGCCAGACACATTTGAACAATAACAATGGTTACGACAAAATCAAAGTTGCAAATGGAATTCAACAAAGAAGTTACATCAGCTTCTTCTGGTCTGGTGTATGCATGTTTTGACAGTTTTGTAAAGTGCTCAAGGGTTTGAGCAATAGCAGGGGGAAAATCTAATTTAAGACTATTATATTTCCAATTAATTTTAATTATTTTATATGTATTTATATTTTCATTTAGAGTTTAAAATATGCTGTATTCATATATTTTCAAAACGGAAACTCGTGTATTTCTTTTTTTTTTGTATTGCGCACAAAAATATAGTCCACGAAAATCCAATATGGAAGACATACTAAGTAAAATCTAATCATGCAAAACTAATTTGAACTTTAACTTTTATCCATGAAAATAATTGGAATATAGAAAATTGTTTAAAATATAACTTTATCAAACTTTCATGTAACTGACATGTGAAAAGTAGTGCAATTTATACGCCTAATGCATACGAGGTTATTTGTAGGGTAGCGAGAATGGCCGAGTAGTTACGATTGGCTATTCTTGCTTCTGATTGGCAGATTTAAAAAAAATCTTCTCCTCTAAAAGTTCTTAGCCAAATGAACCGAAACTTGGTATGAAGCAACTATGGAAGGTCTTCTATAAAGATTGCTCATTTCATCCCGATCCGTTAACAAACATGGTCTCCACAGACAATTCTTGTTTCTAATTGGCCGATTATATAAAAATCTTCTCTTCTCAAACTGCTTAGCCAAATGAACCGAAACGTGGTAGGAAGCAACTATGGAAGGTCTTCTATAAAGATTGCACATTTCATCCCGATCCGTTGACAAACATGGTCGCCACAGACAATTCTTGTTTCTGATTGGCTGATTTCTAACAATCTTCTTCTCTGAAACTGCTTAGCCAAATGAGCCGAACTTTGGTGGGAAGCACCTATAGAAGGTTCTGTCTGTATTAAGTTTCGTCAAAGCAGAATGAAAGGTGAACGACATAGGCTCAGACCACTGAGCCTCTATTTTCAGTGAGCAAAGCACGAACTTTTGTCGTATTACAACTTGTAACGAACGTTGCATTAATCGAGTACACCTAACATTTTATTTGTATACAAACTGCCAAAATCGTCCGTGCGGAAAGGAATTCAATACTACAGCCTTTTTTAATTTGCTTATTTATAATGTTAATGTAACCATTATACTGTGAAGAAACTTAAATATCGTATTCATGAAGTTATTTCCACAGAGTGACTTATTTCGTTATCAACGAGTATAAAATTAAAATATTGCCTTATAAAAAGAATCTCCCACCACAGGCACTTGTTTCATTCAAAAAATATATGCCCCCTCCTCTTCCTTACTTCAAGGTAAACATCTGCCCTTTACCCCTTCCCCACTTCGCCTCAATATTTTTCGCTTATTTGTGATCCTTTCGCTGACCCAATTATATCGTTACACTCCCGAGATATTTCTCTTTTCGACTGCCACATTTAAATATAAATACCGGGCCCCCCTCAGATGAATTGAACAAGAATATTCAGCGAAAGTCGCATTTTCTATTTTTCAGTCACTGAAACGGATACAGTCACTTCCGGTTCGTTCTAAATTGATTTAGAAACTAATAAAAAGGGTGTTTTAAAAATCAAATGTCAGTAATTTGGAGTTGAACATATTTTTATAATCTGCATTGGAACAATTATCTGTATTTTAAAGGCTTACTTTACATTTGAAAGGAGATGATCATGATGGCATTGTTACACATGGCCGGCCTAGAGAATTCCGAATGCATATGAAAAATCCAGCGCAAACCGGAAGTGGTTGTATCCGTTTCAGTGACTGAAAAATAGAAAATGCGACTTTCGCTGAATATTCTTGTCCAATTCGTCTGAGGGGGCCCGGTATTTATATTTAAATGTAGCAGTCGAAAAGAGAAATATATCGGGAGTGTAACGATATAATTGGGTCAGCGAAACTGAGGATCACAAATAAGCGAAAAATATTGAGGCGAAGTGGGGAAGGGGTAAAGGGCAGATGTTTACCTTGAAGTAAGGAAGAGGAGGGGCATATATTTTTTGAATGAAACAAGGGGTACCGTGAAACAAGTGCCTGTGTCTCCCACTACTCAATTGATGGGCCTGGACAACTACTTAAAGTGAGTGTAGCGTATTGAGCACCAATCGTGATGTAAGTGCCACAAAAAGCATTAAAAAAATCAAGTGTTCGCGACAGTAGCAATTTAACATAGAAATAACGATTTTTTTTATTGTTCAAAGTAGCTGAAATTAGCAGCCATGGCGAATATTCATACTATGGATCAGTATTTATCGCCTTTGAGATATTTCCTAATCATAGCTATTGTTAAATTGCAATATAATGCTCAATAATAATAAGATCAGTGGTATTTACATACTGACAAACCAGGTTATTTATAAATGACCCAACCGGTTTGTATACATGTTTACATTTTGACCAAGCCGGATTTCAAAAACATCTGTTGACATCATGTTTTAGGGTATAACTAGTTACTAATTGACTTTTCATCAACAAAATAGTATTTTTAAGTAAAATCAATCATTCATCAATATTTTTTTTCTTTTTGGGCAACATTTAATTCATTCATAAATGCAAGATATAGCGATATTTCAGTTGATTGTAATGATTTTGAAGCGGATTCCTTATAACTTGTAGAAAAATCTAATTTTACACTGCAAAAATATATGCTATTTGGAAAAAAAATGAAATTAATAATAATAACAATCATAAAGCATCCTAATTCAAAACATTATACACACAGTATATTTATAAATACATACGATAATTATCCGTTTCTGCTTTAAAAATACCGCTTTAAAATATCCCGGATGTTGACCAAACATTTTCGATCGGAGCTCTTTGACGACAGTGGATATTTCAACCATGGAATTAATACCGTGAAAATTACAGCATTGTCCAATCACAAACGCAGGAATATTAAACAACTACATTAGAATGAAGATTGACATGGTATTTATTCACTGTCATTTTGCATAACTAAAGATAAAGAACTAGAAAACTTTAAAATAAAACTATTGCACACAATTGTGCCTGTCAATTAATTCCTATATAAATGTGGACTTAAACTAAACAGAATTATGTACTTTTTGTATGGAAACTAAGAACAATCTGTTACATCTATTTTGGAATTATAACGTAGTTATTACTGCTTCATTGAGGGGGGCCACCGTGGTCGTCATCATGTGGTAGTTGGATTTACAACTAGCTGTGCAAACAGTGCCTATCACTAATGATGTTGTGAGTTCAAACACCGTTCATGGTGAGGTGTACTCGATACAATCTAGAACTCAACAGTTATCATATGAATCTAAAACTCAACAACGCAAGAGTTATTGGATGAAGGTAAAATCCAATAATTAATCTGTAGTGTGCTACATTTTTACGCAGGCATAATTAAACAGCATTTAAAACCAATATTTTGTCTTATTTTACGGAATAGATTCAGTTTTGATTTTGTTAACAACAATACAACTTCTATGTCGTGAAAATGTGGAGGATATGTTTAATTCTTCTGTTAATCCGTAAGTTTTATTTTAAAGAATATAATTTAATTTGATTTGATTTTGGTGTTTAACGTCACTTTAATGAATAGAATACTGCTCTACCCCATTGTGCTTAAAACTAACACCATTTTTTTTTGTGTGTATATTTTCTCAATTTTTGGCTAGTTCAGTATAAATAAGATATTTCTACACAGATATATAAAGCAGTAAGATCACTGTTTGTCCTTGTAAATATCTATATACTTATATTTGTATGCATTTGTATTATGTAATAACATAAATTTGTACATAATATGTAAATATATAAAATAAAATGAATTACCCAAAATACCACAATACCAGATCAACTCTACAGCCAAACATAATAATCATAAAGATAGATGGCAAATATATACTCCTTACACATATATACATGACCGTTCACTCTACTGGTTAGTTACAGCCAAGTAGTTAAAAAGTGGCGGTTTAAACCAGTTGTATTAAAAAATATATATTAACGTAAGCATGGAATTTAGTGCGTACGACGCATTTCTAGTTTCTCTTTCATCAGCTCAAAGATTGTAAACATGACTTTGGGAGGACGTAAACTAACGTTCCTAAACAGGATAGCCTAGGAAGTAAACTAACGTTCCTAAACAGGATAGCCTAGGAAGTAAACTAACGTTCCTAAGCAGGATAGCCTAGGAAGTAAACTAACGTTCCTAAGCAGGATAGCCTAGGAAGTAAACTAACGTTCCTAAACAGGATAGCCTAGGAAGTAAACTAACGTTCCTAAACAGGATAGCCTAGGAAGTAAACTAACGTTCCTAAGCAGGATAGCCTAGGAAGTAAACTAACGTTCCTAAACAGGATAGCCTAGGAAGTAAACTAACGTTCCTAAACAGGATAGCCTAGGAAGTAAACTAACGTTCCTAAACAGGATAGCCTAGGAAGTAAACTAACGTTCCTAAACAGGATAGCCTAGGAAGTAAACTAACGTTCCTAAACAGGATAGCCTAGGAAGTAAACTAACGTTCCTAAACAGGATAGCCTAGGAAGTAAACTAACGTTCCTAAACAGGATAGCCTAGGAAGTAAACTAACGTTCCTAAACAGGATAGCCTAGGAAGTAAACTAACGTTCCTAAACAGGATAGCCTAGGAAGTAAACTAACGTTCCTAAGCAGGATAGCCTAGGAAGTAAACTAACGTTCCTAAACAGGATAGCCTAGGAAGTAAACTAACGTTCCTAAACAGGATAGCCTAGGAAGTAAACTAACGTTCCTAAACAGGATAGCCTAGGAAGTAAACTAACGTTCCTAAACAGGATAGCCTAGGAAGTAAACTAACGTTCCTAAACAGGATAGCCTAGGAAGTAAACTAACGTTCCTAAACAGGATAGCCTAGGAAGTAAACTAACGTTCCTAAACAGGATAGCCTAGGAAGTAAACTAACGTTCCTAAACAGGATAGCCTAGGAAGTAAACTAACGTTCCTAAACAGGATAGCCTGAATCGGATAAAGTCACCTACGCCTTTTTATATAGGGATTCTCATTTCTAACATGATATGCTCGAGTAAAAGTAAGGTACATTGTCATGAAATTTCATTAAATGTTTACTGTAAAGGTCATTCAGATGTTGAATCTTCATCATTCTAGAAATCTTACTTTTTCGTACACTACAATGTATGTGATCTATGTGTGAAAGACGTTACCGTTCAATTTGAGTCTTGGGTGGACTAAATTAATTATCTCTATGTGTTTAATTTGAGTCTTGAGTGGACTTAATTAATTATCTCTATGTGTTTAATTTGAGTCTTGGGTGGACTAAATTAATTATCTCTATGTGTTTATTAAGCAATTTCTTTAAACCTTAATTTGAGTCTTGAGTGTATAGACTAAATTAATTATCTCTATTTGTTTATTAAGTAATTTCTTTAAACCTTAATTTGAGTCTTGAGTGGACTAAATTAATTATCTCTATGTGTTTAATTTGAGTCTAGAGTGTATAAACTAAATTAATTATCTCTATGTGTTTAATTTGAGTCTTGGGTGTATAGACTAAATTAATTATCTCTATGTGTTTAATTTGAGTCTTGAGTGGACTAAATTAATTATCTCTATGTGTTTAATTTGAGTCTTGAGTGGACTAAATTAATTATCTCTATGTGTTTAATTTGAGTCTTGGGTGGACTAAATTAATTATCTCTATGTGTTTAATTTGAGTCTTGAGTGGACTAAATTACTTATCTCTATGTGTTTATTAAGCAATTTCTTTAAACCTTAATTTGAGCCTTGAGTGGACTAAATTAATTATCTCTATGTGTTTATTAAGCAATTTCTTTAAACCTTAATTTGAGTCTTGAGTGTATAGACTAAATTAATTATCTCTATGTGTTTAATTTGAGTCTTGAGTGGACTAAATTAATTATCTCTATGTGTTTAATTTAAGTCTTGACTGGACTAAATTAATTATCTCTATGTGTTTAATTTGAGTCTTGAGTGGACTAAATTAATTATCTCTATGTGTTTATTAAGCAATTTCTTTAAACCTTAATTTGAGTCTTGAGTGTATAGACTAAATTAATTATCTCTATGTGTTTATTAAGTAATTTCTTTAAACCTTAATTTGAGTCTTGAGTGGACTAAATTAATTATCTCTATGTGTTTAATTTGAGTCTAGAGTGTATAAACTAAATTAATTATCTCTATGTGTTTAATTTGAGTCTTGGGTGTATAGACTAAATTAATTATCTCTATGTGATTAATTTGAGTCTTGAGTAGACTAAATTAATTATCTCTATGTGTTTAATTTGAGTCTTGAGTGGACTAAATTAATTATCTCTATGTGTTTAATTTGAGTCTTGGGTGGACTAAATTAATTATCTCTATGTGTTTAATTTGAGGCTTGAGTGGACTAAATTAATTATCTCTATGTGTTTATTAAGCAATTTCTTTAAACCTTAATTTGAGGCTTGAGTGGACTAAATTAATTATCTCTATGTGTTTATTAAGCAATTTCTTTAAACCTTAATTTGAGTCTTGAGTGTATAGACTAAATTAATTATCTCTATGTGTTTATTAAGTAATTTCTTTAAACCTTAATTTGAGCCTTGAGTGGACTAAATTAATTATCTCTATGTGTTTAATTTGAGTCTTGAGTGGACTAAATTAATTATCTCTATGTGTTTAATTTGAGTCTTGAGTGGACTAAATTAATTATCTCTATGTGTTTATTAAGCAATTTCTTTAAACCTTAATTTGAGTAGTGAGTGGACTAAATTAATTATCTCTATGTGTTTATTAAGCAATTTCTTTAAACCTTAATTTGAGGCTTGAGTGGACTAAATTAATTATCTCTATGTGTTTATTAAGCAATTTCTTTAAACCTTAATTTGAGTCTTGAGTGTATAGACTAAATTAATTATCTCTATGTGTTTATTAAGTAATTTCTTTAAACCTTAATTTGAGCCTTGAGTGGACTAAATTAATTATCTTTATGTGTTTAATTTGAGTCTTGAGTGGACTAAATTAATTATCTCTATGTGTTTAATTTGAGTCTTGAGTGGACTAAATTAATTATCTCTATGTGTTTAATTTGAGTCTTGAGTGTACTAAATTAGTTATCTCTATGTGTTTAATTTGAGTCTTGACTGGACTAAATTAATTATCTCTATGTGTTTGTTAAACAATTTCTTTAATCCTTAAAGATTCCAAGTTGTTATCTAGCATTACATATTAGTTTATTTGTTGGTTTACTTTGAAATTATTAAAGTTTAATTTACATGCAAGTGAAATTTAAACAAATAAATAAATTACGATTTTACACACTTAGTATCTATTTAAAGGAGTTGTTTGTTATCTCTATGTGTTTGTTAAACAATTTCTTTAATCCTTAAAGATTCCAAGTTGTTATCTAGCATTACATATTAGTTTATTTGTTGGTTTACTTTGAAATTATTAAAGTTTAATTTACATGCAAGTGAAATTTAAACAAATAAATAAATTACGATTTTACACACTTAGTATCTATTTAAAGGAGTTGTTTGAAGTTCCTAGCCTTGAAGCTACATTTTCCTGATATCAGAAAGTGTTAGATGTTAAGTTCTAACTACTATTTCATATACTGCGATAAACGTACATTTTCGTAGGTTTTGCACCTTTTAAGATCTCCGTTCGTCTTATAACACATATACAACTTATGTAAAAGCATAAGCCTTATAACATTTAAATTGCGCAATGTACGCTCGTCTTTTATCAATTAATTTGAGCGCTATATATTTGTCTTGTAGCATTTCAATTATGTATTGTACGTTCGTCTTGTAACATTTCACTTGTCTATTGTACATTTGACTTGTCTACTGTACATTTGACTTGTCTACTGTACATTTGACTTGACTACTGTACATTTGACTTGTCTCCTGTACATTTGACTTGTCTACGGTACATTTGACTTGTCTACTGTACATTTGACTTGTCTACTGTACATTTGACTTGTCTACTGTACATTTGACTTGTCTACTGTACATTTGACTTGTCTACGGTACATTTCACTTGTCTACTGTACATTTGACTTGTCTACTGTACATTTGACTTGTCTACGGTACATTTCACTTGTCTACTGTACATCTGACTTGTCTACGGTACATTTGACTTGTCTACTGTACATTTGACTTGTCTACTGTACATTTGACTTGTCTACGGTACATTTCACTTGTCTACTGTACATCTGACTTTGTCTACTGTACATTTCACTTGTCTACTGTACATTTCACTTGTTTACTGTACATTTGACTTGCTACATTTAGTTTGTGCACAGTACGCTCAACATTGACACTGTACGGTGATCTTGTAACATTTAATTTGTGTTCTGTACATTCGTCTTGTAACATTTTACTTGTTTATTGTACATTTGACTTGTAACATTTCACTTGTTTATTGTACATTTGACTTGTAGCATTTCACTTGTTTATTGTACATTAGTCTTGTTACTTTGCGTACTGTACCTACGACCAGGATACTGTACATTCATCTTGTTACTTTTGACTTGTGTATTGTATGTTCACCTTGTTTCTTTTGACTTGTGTACTGTACGTTTGTCTTGTTACGTTTGACCTGTGTACTGTACATTCATATTGATACATTTGACTTGTGCACTGTACGTTCATCTTGTTGCTTTTGACTTCTGTACTGTACGTTCACCTTGTTAATTTTGACTTGTGTACTGTGCGTTCACCTTGTTAACTTTGACTTGTGTACTGTACTTTTTTCTTGTTACGTTTGACCTGTGTATTATTACGTTCGTCTTGTTACTTTAGACTTGTGTACTGTACGTTCACCTTGTTAATTTTGACTTGTGTACTGTACGTTTGTCTTGTTGAGTTTGACTTGTGTACTGTACATTCATATTGAAACATTTGACTTGTGTACTGTACGTTCATCTTGTTACTTTTGACTTGTGTACTGTACGTTCGTCTTGTTACTTTTGAATTGTGTACTGTGCGTTCTTCTTGTTACTTTTGACTTGTGTACTGTGCGTTCTTCTTGCTACTTTTGACCTATGTACTGTACGTTCGTCTTGTTACTCTTGACTTGTGTACTGTACTTTCATCTTGGTACTTTTGACTTGTGTACTGTACGTTCATCTTGTTACTTTTGATTTGTGTACTGTACGTTCACCTTGTTAATTTTGACTTGTGTACTGTACGTTCTTCTTGTTACTTTAGACTTGTGTACTGTGCGTTCTTCTTGTTACTTTGACTTGTGTACTGTACGTTCTACTTGTTACTTTAGACTTGTGTACTGTACTTTCATCTTGTTACTTTTGACTTGTGTACTGTACGTTCACCTTGTTAATTTTGACTTGTGTACTGTACTTTTGTTTTGTTACTTTTGACCTGTGTATTGTACATTCGTCTTGTTACTTTAGACTTGTGTACTGTACGTTCTTCTTGTTACTTTAGACTTGTGTACTGTACTTTCATCTTGTTACTTTAGACTGGTGTACTGTGCGTTCTTCTTGTTACTTTAGACCTGTGTACTGTGCGTTCTTCTTGTTACTTTAGACTTGTATACTGTACTTTCATCTTGTTACTTTAGACTTGTGTACTGTGTGTTCTTCTTTTTACTTTAGACTTGTGTACTGTACTTTCATCTTGTTACTTTTGAATTGTGTACTGTACGTTCGTCTTGTTACTTTTGAATTGTGTACTGTACGTTCATCTTGTTACTTTTGACATGTGTACTGTACTTTTGTCTTGTTACTTTTGACCTGTGTATTGTACATTCGTCTTGTTACTTTAGACTTGTGTACTGTACTTTTATCTTGTTACTTTTGAATTGTGTACTGTACGTTCGTCTTGTTACTTTTGAATTGTGTACTGTGCGTTCTTCTTGTTACTTTTGACTTGTGTACTGTGCGTTCTTCTTGTTACTTTTGACCTGTGAACTGTATATTCATCTTGTTACTTTTGACCTATGTACTGTACGTTCGTCTTGTTACTTTTGAATTGTGTACTGTGCGTTCTTCTTGTTACTTTTGACTTGTGTACTGTGCGTTCTTCTAGTTACTTTTGACCTATGTACTGTACGTTCGTCTTGTTACTCTTGACTTGTGTACTGTACGTTCTTCTTGTTACTTTAGACTTGTGTACTGTGCGTTCTTCTTGTTACTTTAGACTTGTGTACTGTGCGTTCTTCTTGTTACTTTTGACTTGTGTACTGTACGTTCGTCTTGTTACTTTTGAATTGTGTACTGTACGTTCATCTTGTTACTTTTGACTTGTGTACTGTACGTTCACCTTGTTAATTTTGACATGTGTACTGTACTTTTGTCTTGTTACTTTTGACCTGTGTATTTTACATTCGTCTTGTTACTTTAGACTTGTGTACTGTACTTTTATCTTGTTACTTTTGAATTGTGTACTGTACGTTCGTCTTGTTACTTTTGAATTGTGTACTGTGCGTTCTTCTTGTTACTTTTGACTTGTGTACTGTGCGTTCTTCTTGTTACTTTTGACCTGTGAACTGTATATTCATCTTGTTACTTTTGACCTATGTACTGTACGTTCGTCTTGTTACTTTTGAATTGTGTACTGTGCGTTCTTCTTGTTACTTTTGACTTGTGTACTGTGCGTTCTTCTAGTTACTTTTGACCTATGTACTGTACGTTCGTCTTGTTACTCTTGACTTGTGTACTGTACGTTCTTCTTGTTACTTTTGACTTGTGTACTGTACTTTCATCTTGTTACTTTTGACTTGTGTACTGTACGTTCATCTTGTTACTTTTGACTTGTGTACTGTACGTTCACCTCGTTAATTTTGACTTGTGTACTGTACTTCTGTCTTGTTACTTTTGACTTGTGTACTGTACGTTCTTCTTGTTACTTTAGACTGGTGTACTGTGCGTTCTTCTTGTTACTTTGACTTGTGTACTGTACGTTCTTCTTGTTACTTTTGACTTGTGTACTGTACTTTTATCTTGTTACTTTTGACTTGTGTACTGTATGTTCACCTTGTTAATTTTGACTTGTGTACTGTACTTTTGTCTTGTTACTTTTGACCTGTGTATTGTACATTCGTCTTGTTACTTTAGACTTGTGTACTGTACGTTCTTCTTGTTACTTTAGACTTGTGTACCGTACTTTCATCTTGTTACTTTAGACTTGTGTACTGTGCGTTCTTCTTGTTACTTTAGACTTGTGTACTGTACTTTCATCTTGTTACTTTTGAATTGTGTACTGTACGTTGGTCTTGTTACTTTTGAATTGTGTACTGTACGTTCATCTTGTTACTTTTGACTTGTGTACTGTACGTTCACCTTGTTAATTTTGACTTGTGTACCTTACTTTTGTCTTGTTACTTTTGACCTGTGTATTGTACATTCGTCTTGTTACTTTAGACTTGTGTACTGTGCGTTCTTCTTGTTACTTTTGACTTGTGTACTGTACTTTCATCTTGTTACTTTTGACTTGTGTACTGTACGTTCACCTTG
Source organism: Bathymodiolus brooksi (assembly GCA_963680875.1). Taxonomy (NCBI): domain Eukaryota; kingdom Metazoa; phylum Mollusca; class Bivalvia; order Mytilida; family Modiolidae; genus Bathymodiolus; species Bathymodiolus brooksi. The sequence goes on along the minus strand of OY804579.1, from coordinate 10,608,011 downwards.
TTAAATTTGACTTGTGTACTGTACTTTTGTCTTGTTACTTTTGACCTGTGTATTGTACATTCGTCTTGTTACTTTAGACTTGTGTATTGTACATTCGTCTTGTTACTTTAGACTTGTGTACTGTACGTTCTTCTTGTTACTTTAGACTTGTGTACTGTGCGTTCTTCTTGTTACTTTAGACTTGTGTACTGTACTTTCATCTTGTTACTTTAGACTTGTGTACTGTGCGTTCTTCTTGTTACTTTAGACTTGTGTACTGTACTTTCATCTTGTTAATTTTGAATTGTGTACTGTACGTTGGTCTTGTTACTTTTGAATTGTGTACTGTACGTTCATCTTGTTACTTTTGACTTGTGTACTGTACGTTCACCTTGTTACTTTTGACATGTGTACTGCGCGTTCTTCTTGTTACTTTTGACCTGTGAATTGTATATTCATCTTGTTACTTTTGACCTATGTACTGTACGTTCGTCTTGTTACTTTTGACTTGTGTACTGTGCGTTCATCTTGTTACTTTTGACCTGTGTACTGCGCGTTCTTCTTGTTACGTTTTACCTGTGTACTGTGCGTTCTTCTTGTTACTTTTGACCTGTGAACTGTATATTCATCTTGTTACTTTTGACCTATGTACTGTACGTTCGTCTTGTTACTTTTGACTTGTGTACTGTACGTTCACCTTGTTACTTTTGACTTGTGTACTATGCGTTCTTCTTGTTACTTTTGAATTGTGTACTGTGCGTTCTTCTTGTTACTTTTGACTTGTGTACTGTACGTTCGTCTTGTTTCATTTGACTGGTGTACTGTGCGTTCATCTAGTTTCTTTTGACCTGTGTACTGTGCGTTCTTCTTGTTACTTTTGACCTGTGTACTGTACGGTCGTCTTGTTACTTTTGACTTGTGTACTGTGCGTTCTTCTTGTTACTTTTGATTTGTGTACTGTACATTCATTTTGTTACTTTTGACCTATGTACTGTACGTTCGTCTTGCTACTTTTGACTTGTGTACTGTACGTTCGTCTTCTTATTATTTTTTACTTTCCACCAACTCATTAATTATTGAAAGAACATTGTAAAATCAAAGTTCATAAAGCACAATAAATTACATGGATGCGTGCATGCCATATATCACTATATGATTGTTATTGCGATGATAAAGAAATTATAATAGACACTCTGGAGTATTTGAAATATGAATGGCTGATTTAAATGATTAGAATAATAATTTAGGAATTATGGGTTTTCAATAAAGATATACTGAGATAAGAGAGCGAAGTACTATATTTAATGTGATATAGGGAGATAACTCGTTGCGCTAACATGAACTCTTTGGATATCAAAATGTGGAACTAATAAATATACTTCAGAGGTCAAATACAAATTGATAAACCGATAAGGCAAATATAGAGGTCAACTTCAACCTGTAGAGTTGATAAAGGGTTATTTGAGGTTAAATTTCAAATCAAATCGAGGAACTAACATGCGAAGCTGGAGGTCTAATACAAACCCTAGAACCGACATGACCAGGTTAGAGGTCCAATGTAAACTCTTGAAACGACATGGCCAGGTTGGAGGTCTAATACAAACTCTTGAACCGATATGACTAGGTTAGAGGTCTAATACAAACTCTAGAACCGATATGGCCAGGATGGAGGTCTAATGCAAACTCTTGAACCGATATGGCCAGGTTAGAGGTCTAATGTAAACTCTTGAACCGATATGGCCAGGTTAGAGGTCTAATACAAACTCTTGAACCGATATGGCCAGGTTAGAGGTCTAATACAAACTCTTGAACCGATATAGCAGGTTAGAGGTCTAATGCAAACTCTTGAACCGATATGGCCAGGTTAGAGGTCTCATACAAACTCTTGAACCGATATAGCCAGGTTGGAGGTCTAATGCAAACTCTTGAACCGATATAGCCAGGTTGGAGGTCTAATACAAACTCTTGAACCGACATGACCAGGTTAGAGGTCTAATACAAACTCTTGAACCGATATAGCCAGGTTGGAGGTCTAATACATACTCTTGAACCGATATGGCCAGGTTAGAGGTCTAATACAAACTCTTGAACCGATATAGCCAGGTTGGAGGTCTAATACATACTCTTGAACCGATATGGCCAGGTTAGAGGTCTAATACAAACTCTTGAACCGATATAGCCAGGTTGGAGGTCTAATACATACTCTTGAACCGATATAGCCAGGTTGGAGGTCTAATGCAAACTCTTGAACCGATATCACCAGGTTAGAGGTCTAATACAAACTCTTGAACCGACATGACCAGGTTAGAGGTCTAATACAAACTCTTGAACCGATATTACCAGTTTGGAGGTCTAATACAAACTCTTGAACCGATATCATCAGGTTGGAGGTCTAATGCAAACTCTTGAACCGAAATGGCCAGGTTGGAGGTCTAATACAAACTCTTGAACTGATATAGCCAGGTTGGAGGTCTAATACAAACTCTTGAACCGATATCACCAGGTTGGAGGTCTAATGCAAACTCTTGAACCGATATGGCCAGGTTAGAGGTCTAATACAAACTCTTGAACCGATATGGCCAGGTTGGAGGTCTAATACAAACTCTTGAACCGATATCACCAGGTTAGAGGTCTAATGCAAACTCTTGAACCGATATCACCAGGTTAGAGGTCTAATACAAACTCTTGAACCGACATGACCAGGTTAGAGGTCTAATACAAACTCTTGAACCGACATGACCAGGTTAGAGGTCTAATACAAACTCTTGAACCGACATGACTAGGTTAGAGGTCTAATACAAACTCTTGAACCGACATGACCAGGTTGGAGGTCTAATGCAAACTCTTGAACCGATATAGCCAGGTTAGAGGTCTAATACAAACTCTTGAACCGACATGGCCAGGTTAGAGGTCTAATACAAACTCTTGAACCGATATAGCCAGGTTAGAGGTCTAATACAAACTCTTGAACCGACATGGCCAGGTTAGAGGTCTAATACAAACTCTTGAACCGATATCACCAGGTTAGATGTCTAATACAAACTCTTGAACCGATATCACCAGGTTAGAGGTCTAATACAAACTCTTGAACTGATATAGCCAGGTTGGAGGTCTAATGCAAACTCTTGAACCGATATGGCCAGGTTGGAGGTCTAATACAAACTCTTGAACTGATATAGCCAGGTTAGAGGTCTAATACAAACTCTTGAACCGATATCACCAGGTTGGAGGTCTAATGCAAACTCTTGAACCGATATGGCCAGGTTAGAGGTCTAATGCAAACTCTTGAACCGATATGGCCAGGTTGGAGGTCTAATACAAACTCTTGAACCGATATCACCAGGTTGGAGGTCTAATGCAAACTCTTGAACCGATATCACCAGGTTAGAGGTCTAATACAAACTCTTGAACCGACATGACCAGGTTAGAGGTCTAATACAAACTCTTAAACCGACATGACCAGGTTAGAGGTCTAATACAAACTCTTGAACAGATATGGCCAGGTTGGAGGTCTAATGCAAACTCTTGAACCGATATGGCCAGGTTAGAGGTCTAATACATACTCTTGAACCGATATGGCCAGGTTAGAGGTCTAATACATACTCTTGGTTGCATTCCCTTCGGTTGTTATCTAATGGTCCTGACTTGGCACTGCATAGACGCGATAGAGAATAAAAATACCATGCATCAATTTCTTACCCAGCAGTGCATGAACAATAAGCTCCTTCTGTCAAACCATCATCTTCTTTGGTGCATATCCATACATTGTGAGGGTCCTCATTCAGTCTTTATGATGGTGAACACTTTGCTCTTACAATAAATTACACAAGTTCCTGTTGCTGTTCGACTTTGTCTTTATGAAATATGCCTCCTGCAACCACCCCTTAAAAAAATATTCATAGACCTTGCCAACCTTATAGTCTATCAGTATGTCATTTGTCAATGCAACATCACCATGGGCTAACAAGAACTGTGTTATGTCTGTCAAAAAATTGGTGGCCAAAATCGCATACCATCATGTTCATCAAACCTACCAGAAAACATTTGAAGGGGGTCTGAAATTCCAGTCGTAGCACCTCTTGTTATCCTGTAATGGCACCAAATACATTAACTTACATGCCGAAAAACATATGACCGCTAGCTCCTCCTTCGTTCCTGTTTTCGTCAGACCTCTCATCGTCCAGAACTGTCTCAGATTCTCGACTTTCCAACTACTAAATTAATCAATAATAGTGTATATTTGATCACCAGGATCCATGTGTAAATGTAGAATAAAATTTTGTAAATAAATAAAGTGAATAAAACTACGAAAAGGTTAAAAATGAAGTGGTAGTCGAAAATCAGCGTATCGCCATGATATCATCCAAACAGTAAGGCCACTTACCACCCGGATTTTACCCCCATTGGACTTTGGACTAAGGCCGCTTACAACAAAGAATCGGTTAATGTGAAATTGGTATATTTAAATAATAATGTCTCCTTAGGACATTTACAATAACTGGTCCCTTTATCCATACAATACTATTTTCATGTTACAGTTGTAACTAAATAGTAGTTTGTATGTGAGATTTCACAATTAACAAATTTGCGTGTGTGCATCTTAAAGTCATATGTTATAATTGACAGTACTTTGTACATTGTGTGCATACACATTTCATAAAAATAATAGAAAATAAAAGATAGGACGCTCAGTCGCAGAGCGTCACCTTTAACATGGGGAATACAAGGTTCTTATTCATTTTGAATGACATAAATGTTTCACATGAAAAGTTAATTGCCTATACTTATGCTTACAAGCTTTGGATATATAATTCTGTTTTAGTGTTGGACATTTTGTCAGAAATACCAATTAAACGAGAATGTCAATCTTCTACTTCTAGCCAACAACTTGGAAACAATCTAAAATCTTACGACAAAGGCAAACAAATTGACATGGCAATATTAGACTTCTCGAAAGCCTTCGACACTGTACCCCACAAAAAACTGCTACACAAATTAGACCAATATGGAATCACAGGACCAGCACACAGATGGCTTACGAACCTTCTGAAAAAAAGGAAAATGAGGGTAACATTAGAAGCAGAATCATCCCAACAAGTCACAATAGACTCAGGAGCACCACAAGGGACACTACTCGGCCCCATACTATTTCTCTGCCACATAAACGACCTACCAGACGCAGTCAAATCATCAGTAAGACTCTTTGCTGATGACTGCTTGTTGTACCGTGAAATTAACAGCCAAAACGACCACAACAAACTACAAAAAGACCTTGAAAATCTGGAAGAATGGGCCGAAAACTGGGGCATGAGATTCAATGCCACAAAATGTTATTTCATGTCAATAAAGAAAAAGACCCACACATTTTATCAACTTGGAGGGCACATATTAGAACAAGTAGACTCAAATCCATATCCTGGACTCCAAATATCAGAAGACCTCAAATGGAATACACACATATTGAACATCACAAAGAAGGCCAACTCAACCATCGGCTTCCTCAGACGAAATTTACAACATTGTCCGAAGGAATGCAGGAAAAACGCCTACATCTCATTAGTTAGATCTGTTTTAGAATATGGAGCCACAATATGGGACCCTTACCAGAAAAACGACATTGAGAAATTAGAAAAAATTCAAAGAAGAGGAGCTAGATTTATTAATAAAGACTATAGATCAAGAGAGGAAGGATGCATAGCCAAAATGCTAAAAGAACTAAACCTTACCACACTGGAAGAAAGACGGAAACAACGTCTCATATTGTTCTACAAGGTGGCAGAGGGGCAGATACCAGCAATGCCTTCCTCTGACTACATAACAAGGAACGAAGGAAAAAGACAGATTAGACCAAAGAAGTTTGACAACTGCATCTCTGCAAATATTGTAACTAGACAATCACGAATCAATAGCAAAAGTGTAAAAGTACCAGAAGCCAAGCCAGAACAGTATAAAAACTCTTTCTTTGTTAGAACGGCTATAGATTGGAACAACCTAGAAGACAACATAGTGCAGTCTAAAACAACTGAAGATTTCAAAACAGCAATTTTTAGCTGTCAGCGCGACTAAATCAGCGCTATCTCTACCCGTTGTATTAAAGTCCAGCAGGGATTCTACAACGCACTCATACAGATACAGATCTCCCTTTTAAAGAAAATATCTTTCACAACTTCGGTTTGACTTATTGCGTACTTGTAAATAAAAATTGGTATGCACACATATACATTCAATAAAAGTAAAATGCAATTAAATATTTACAACATAAATTAATTTATTTGAACAAACCAAAAATAATGAAAAGAACATTCTAACTTACAAAACAATGAAAAAAAAGAAAAATTATTTCACTAACCTGAAAATATTCAAATAAAACTTAATAAGTTTTAAATCTTTATTAGTACACAAATAGAAGTGCGGCATCCAACAAAACATTGCTTTTTATAGGGGATTTGGAAGATTTCGAATAAATCAATACAATTTAAGAACTAAAATTTGTTACTAAGTAACAGCGTACGAATATCAAAATCTAGTTTTTGTAGCGCAGTTAAAATTAGTAATATGGCGTTAATCCTAAAACGATAGACATATGTTGATACCTACTTAATACAATGGGTCTAATTGAGAAATTGTCCGATGTCCAGATTAACATTAATGGCTCTTTGTTTGATTAGCTTAACTTAGGTGACAACCTATCTAATTGAACTTGACACTTAAAAGAAATTTAGTAAAATTTTGGAACATAATATACAACCAAGCATCATGAAACATCTTGACACTCATAAAATTCTCACAGATTCACAACATGGTTTCAGAGCTAAAAGATCTTGTGAGACTCAACTTATTTTAACTTTGGAAGATATTCTGAAAACTACATCAAAAGGAAAACAAATAGATATTGCACTACTTGACTTCAGTAAAGCTTTCGATAAAGTTTCACACCAAAGGGTCAACAACGAATTAAATGTTTTTGGCATCCGTGACAAAACCCTTAATTGGATCAGCTCATTTCTTCACAACCGTACACAACTAGTTCTTTTGGACAAAGTAAAATCAGCAACTGCATCCGTAGATTCAGGTGTGCCTCAAGGAACAGTCCTTGGGCCGTTATTTTTTCTTCTCTACATAAATGACTTAGGGAACGACCATTTAACTTGAAAAGGGGGGGGGGGGGTTTATGTTTTTTTTCTAAAAAAATATTTTGATTCCCAATGTTGCTGAAAAAAATATTCTGATTTTGGTGGAGGAAAAAAAAATAATCTGATTCAGAGTTTTTGTCATATAACCTAATGTTAAATTCGGGAAAAAAAATTCGCGCTTTGCGCGACAAAAAAAAAGATATTCTAACTCTTGTGTTGTCCGAAAAAATTTTTCTGAACGAAACAAAAAACCATAACCCCCACACCCCACCCCTTCAAGTTAAACGGTCGGTCCCTTACCTGAAAATGTAAAAGCCAATGTAAAATTGTTTGCTGATGATTGCCTCCTATATAAAGAAATTAACAATATCTCTGATGGACAAGATTTGTCAAGTGATCTAAAGGCACTTGAATCTTCGGAAAATGAAAGGCAAATGTCCTTTAACCCAGACAAATGTTTCATCATCGCTGCAGGAACAAAAAACACAAAAATCAATTATGAATACAAAATACCTAACCAAGATTTAGAAAAAGTACCACACAGTAAATAACTAGGTGTTACACTCAGCAAAGGCCTCTCTTGGAAACCGCACATAAATAACATCACTAAAAAGTCAAATAAAACATTGTGTTTCCTCAGAAGGAATATATATAGCTGTACACAAACAGTGAAAGAAAAAGCATTTACAACACTAGTAAGACCATCATCACTAGAATATGCGTCATCATGCTGGGATCCACACATTAAAGAACATATAGAAGAATTAGAAAAGGTACAAAGGAGGGGCGCTCGTTTTGTCTTCAACAACTACAAATCGAGAGAGCCAGGATGTGTTACCAACATGCTCAACACACTCCAGTGGGAACCTCTGGCTCACAGAAGAGCTAAGGCTAGAGTCACCATGTTATATAAGATCAGAAACAATCTTGTAGATATTGCACCAGAGCAATGTCTTACAGGTGGTGACTATAGAACCAGGGGGAACACAAATACAAAATTATAAGTGCAAAGAACAACATCTACAAATTTTCATTTTTCCCTAGAACCATCATAACCTGGAACTACCTACCAGTAACGGTAGCCCTAGCTCCTGACCTAGATAGCTTTAGATTTGTCTTGTAGCATGTGTCTTGTGTACTGTATGTTTGTCATGTGGCATTTGTCTTGTGTACTGTACGTTTGTCTTGTAGCATGTGTCCTGTGTACTGTATTTTTGTCTTGTAGCATGTGTCTTGTGTACTGTACGTTTCTCTTGTAGCATGTGTCTTGTGCACTGTACGTTTTTCTTGTAGCATGTGTCCTGTGTACTGTATGTTTGTCTTGTAGCATGTGTCTTGTCTACTGTACGTTTCTCTTGTAGCATGTGTCTTCGATACTGTACGTTTGGTTTGTAGCATGTGTCTTGTGTGCTGTAAGTTTCTTTTGTAGAAAGTGTCTTGTGTACTGTACGTCTCACTTGTAGCATGTATCTTGTGTACTGTACGCTTGGATTGTAGCATGTATCTTGTGTACTGTAAATTTCTCTTGTAGCATGTGTCTTGTGTACTGTATGTTTGTCATGTAGCATGTAGCTTGTGCCCTGTACGTTTGTCTTGTAGCAGGTTTCTTGTGTACTGTATGGTTGTCTTATAGCATGTGTCTTGTGTACTGTACGGTTGTCTTGTAGCATATGTCTTGTGTACTGTACACTTGTCTTGTAGCATGTGTCATGTGTAGTGTAAGGTTCTCTTATAGCATGTGTCTTGTGTACTGTACGTTTGTCATGTAGCATGTATCTTGTGTCCTGTACGTTTGTCCTGTAGCATGTGTCTTGTGTACTGTACGGTTGTCTTATGGCATGTGTCTTGTGTACTGTACGGTTGTCTTGTAGCATATGGCCTGTGTACTGTACGCTTGTCTTGTAGCACGCGTCTTGTGTAGTGTAAGTTTCTCTTATATCATGTGTCTTGTGTACTGTACGTTTTTCATGTAGCATGTATCTTGTGTCCTGTACGTTTGTCCTGTAGCATGTGACTTGTGTACTGTACGGTTGTCTTATAGCATGTGTCTTGTGTACTGTACGGTTGTCTTGTAGCATATGTCTTGTGTACTGTACGCTTGTCTTGTAGCATGTGTCTTGTGTAGTGTAAGTTTCTTTTATAGCATGTGTCTTGTGTACTGTACGGTTGATTTGTAGTATATATCTTGTGTACTGTACGTTTGTCTTGTAGCATGTGTCTTGTGTAGTGTAAGTTTCTCTTATAGCATGTGTCTTGTGTACTGTACGTTTGTCTTGCAGCATGTGTTTTCTGTACTGTACGTTTGGTTTGTAGCATGTGTTTTCTGTACTGTACGTTTGGTTTGTAGCATGTTTCTTGTGTACTGTACGTTTCTCTTATAGCATGTGTCTTGTGTACTGTACGTTTTCCTATAGCATGTTTCTTGTGTACTGTACGTTTTTCTTGTAGCATATGTCTTCTGTACTGTACGTTTGTCATGTAGCATGTGTCTTGTGTACTGTACGTTTGACATTAGCTTGCTTAGGTGGTTGGCATTTGATGGTTGAGGAGTTTGACATTTGTTTGTTTAGATTGTTGGCATTTGATAGTTGCGGAGTTTGACATTTGTTTGTTTAGATTGTTGACATTTGATGGTTGCGGAGTTTGACATTTGTTTGTTTAGATTGTTGGCATTTGATGGTTGCGGAGTTTGACATTTGGTTGTTTAGATTGTTGGCATTTGATGGTTGCGAAGTTTGACATTTGTTTGTTTAGATGGTTGACATTTGTTGGTTGAGGAGTTTGACATTTGTTTGTTTAGGTGGTTGGTATTTAATGGTTGCGGAGATTGACATTTGTTTGTTTAGGTGGCTGACATTTTTTGGTTGCGGAGATTGACATTTGTTTGTTTAGATGGTTGGTATTTGATGGTTGCGGATATTGACATTTGTTTGTTTAGATGGTTGGTATTTGATGGTTGCGGAGATTGACATTTGTTTGTTTAAATGGTTGGTATTTGATGGTTGCGGAGATTGACATTTGTTTGGTTAGGTGGCTGACATTTGTTGGTTGCGGAGATTGACATTTGTTTGTTTTGGTGGCTGACATTTGTTGGTTGCGGAGTTTGACATTTGTTTGTTTAGGTGGTTGACATTTGCTAGGAGATTGACGTCAGTTGTTTGAATTTTATTTTCGAATTTAAGTAATGATTTTTAAATGAATTATTAATTTTATAATATATATAAAAAGCCATATTGTATCAGGACAAGTCTGTTGTTGATGATCCGTAGATCACTATGACAAATCTGTATTGTGAAGAGTAGTGATGCGGATTATAACTACTGGTTAACCCTGATACAGATAGTAATACAATAACAATCATAATATGGTATATTCATGTGACATGTTAAACATTTTGTTTAACTTGTGGTGCGTGGTGACAACTTGTTTTATATGAAGTGCTCTCCTACGTAAAATCAATGAAATTCATAGATTATATTTTTGCGTGTTCACCACGGTTTTCAGTGGTGCTCGTGTTAATCGATCTTAAGTTTTATGTGTATGTATTGTAGATCGTTGTTTGTACTTTTGTACTTTTTCTTTTGGCCGTTGTATTGTCTGATTACCCCTTTGGTATCTTCAAAATCTTCTTTTTATCTTACAATGTGTATATGACTTACATATGGTGAAATGGTGTTTAGTCCCGTTTCTTGTCAGCATATTTTTTGTCCTGCACCCTTCTATTTCAGTAGTCAGATATTTGTTTGCTCTATACCAATATAGTTGTCCTGATACCCCATTCACGTAAAGCGGGTGCGATGGATATCCTCGAAAACGTAAAGAACGAGACCTCTTTCTTCCCTTTTCAGAAAATTTATCAGTTATTTTGGACTTTTGGACATTGTAAGATACACACAATGTGCATACACCTGATGGAATTGATTTAAAAAATGCGTCATGCGCACTAATGGAGATATCTAGCTTTCTATACCATCACTGTATCTATAAATCTGCTGGTTGCTTATTAGTTCCCGTGGTACAATCCGCCCAATATGCAGTGTTTCGGCACTGACATGATATATAAGATATACATTTGGATTTATTATTGAAATGTACATCTGCTAATTAGTTTAATTATTATTATACCTAAGATCCATCTCCTTCAGACATAGATGTTAACTATCAGGTTTAGACACACAAATACATATACATGTATATATTGTTTAATCTGCCACACAAATACATATACATGTATATATTGTTTAATCTGCCACACAAATACATATACATGTATATATTGTTTAATCTGCCACACAAATACATATACATGTATATATTGTTTAATCTGCCATTGGTTTGTCTTTGTGTAACTAGATGAATTTCTTGTCATAAGCACGTCATGCACACTACATATATATTTATCTATTTATTTTGTTTGTGCTATTCACATTCCCGTCCTTATTTAGCGATTTGCCAGTGGATTTTCAAAATGAGTAACACGACATCACGTCGTGTGCCATTGGTGGAGCAGGAACTGCTTACCCGTCAGGTTGACTTGTGGTTTTTCAGTAGGGTTTGTTTTGCTCAATCTTTCGTTTTTTCAGTTCTTTTTCTTTCTGTTATTGTATTGTATGTCCTATGAATTATGACTTCTGATTACCCCAGTAGTATTCTAATTACAAAACGGACATATGACGCTATATGTAAGTCAGAATGTAAAATGGAGAAATGTTTATGAAAGTTGAATATTTAACTTTTTGTGTATCATCAGTCCCGGATTTACCTATAGTCTTGATAGGCTGAAGCCTAGGGCCTCACAATTTAGGGAGATTCCGGCCCAGGTGTATAATATTTTTAACATGTGCATTGTTATTGGACTTTCACACTTATGCTGTCATAACGTACTGTACTTTGTAAACAACCCGTCAGTAATTTTCCTTGCACATTTCATTTCAGCACTCCATTTCAGAATATTGCAGAATTTTAAACACACTTCCATCTGCCTCCAGTTGTGAAGGTGGGGAATTGGGAGGGGCCTCATAAGTGGAATACCCTAGGACCTCTCTTTATCTAAATCCGGCACTGTGTATCATGTACGATTTGTAAATCGGATAATAAATTCATATATGTTTTTCAATAGAATAAAAGGTTCTCTGCTACTGCATAAGGTTTAAAAATATACTCGGGTTCAATATGCATAAACAACAAAAGCCTAGCCTAACTTTGGAAATCATATATCATTGTTTCAATACATTGCTTCAACTTTAGGTACAACATTATATTCCCATTAAACAGCAATTGATGTCAATAAAAATGAACAAAAGTTTATATGGATTTAAGATAGATAAAATATTAATGTACAACCAAATTAAAATTGAGCATACAGGCTTCCTGCTATTTGTTACACAGGATAACAATATCCCACAACTGTGTCAAACACCAATTCATTTAATACAAACGATTACTAATTGCTAGGAAGAACCAAACAGCCTTTTTTCAATGCAATGTACCTAATATTTATATAAATAGAAACATATAATTCTAAGTAGTACCATCACAAATGTCATGTACGGAATAGAATGTATTCTTAATGGCCTTATTTATATTGTGCATCCGTACAAAATTGAATGAACATCAGTATGATATAAACAATACATATTAATATGGTAGCTCCTACATGTAATTGTTTCAATCTCCTTTACCATACAATTTTGTCTATGAAGGTACATATATCCAATTAAAATATTTTAAACTAAGTACGCAGATACTTTTCTACAAGACTGCTATTTCACGCAAACCACAATGACGAGAACAACTCCTTTGAAAAAACTCCTATATAACAAACCACAATGACAAGAGCCACTCCTTTGACAAAACTTCTATATAACAAACCCCAATGACGAGAACCACTCCTTTGAAAAAACTCCTATATAACAAACCACAATGACAAGAGCCACTCCTTTGACAAAACTCCTATATAACAAACCACAATGACGAGAACCACTCCCTTGACAAAACTCCTATATAACAAACCACAATGACAAGAACCACTCCTTTGACAAAACTCCTATATAACAAACCACAATGACAAGAACCACTCCTTTGACAAAACTCCTATATAGCAAACCACAATGACGAGAACCACTCCTTTGACAAAACTTCTATATAACAAACCACAATGAAGAGAACCACTCCTTTGACAAAACTCCTATATAACAAACCACAATGACGAGAACCATTCCCTTGACAAAACTTCTATATAACAAACCACAATGAAGAGAACCACTCCTTTGACAAAACTCCTATATAGCAAACCACAATGACGAGAACCACTCCCTTGACAAAACTCCTATATAGCAAACCACAATGACGAGAATCACTCCTTTGACAAAACTTCTATATAACAAACCACAATGAAGAGAACCACTCCTTTGACAAAACTCCTATATAACAAACTACAATGACGAGAACCACTCCTTTGACAAAACTCCTATATAACAAACCACAATGACAAGAACCACTCCTTTGACAAAACTCCTATATAGCAAACCACAATGACGAGAACCACTCCTTTGACAAAACTCCTATATAGCAAACCACAATGACGAGAACCACTCCTTTGACAAAACTTCTATATAACAAACCACAATGACGAGAACCACTCCTTTGACAACACTTCTATATAACAAACCACAATGAAGAGAACCACTCCTTTGACAAAACTCCTATATAACAAACCACAATGACGAGAACCATTCCCTTGACAAAACTTCTATATAGCAAACCACAATGAAGAGAACCACTCCTTTGACAAAACTCCTATATAGCAAACCACAATGACGAGAACCACTCCTTTGACAAAACTCTTATATAACAAACCACAATGACGAGAACCACTCCCTTGACAAAACTTCTATATAACAAACCACAATGAAGAGAACCACTCCTTTGACAAAACTCCTATATAACAAACCACAATGACAAGAACCACTCCTTTGACAAAACTCCTATATAACAAACCACAATGACGAGAACCACTCCCTTGACAAAACTCCTATATAACAAACCACAATGACGAGAACCACTCCTTTGACAAAACTTCTATATAACAAACCACAATGACGAGAACCACTCCTTTGACAAAACTTCTATATAACAAACCACAATGACAAGAACCACTCCTTTGACAAAACTCCTATATAACAAACCACAATGACGAGAACCACTCCCTTGACAAAACTCCTATATAACAAACCACAATGACGAGAACCACTCCTTTGACAAAACTTTTATATAACAAACCACAATGCCAAGAACCACTCATTTGACAAAACTCCTATATAGCAAACCACAATGACGAGAACCACTCCTTTGAAAAAACTCCTATATAGCAAACCACAATGACGAGAACCACTCCTTTGACAAAACTTCTATATAACAAACCACAATGCCAAGAACCACTCCTTTGACAAAACTTCTATATAACAAACCACAATGCCAAGAACCACTCCTTTGACAAAACTCCTATATAGCAAACCACAATGACGAGAACCACTCCTTTGGAAAAACTCCTATATAGCAAACCACAATGACGAGAACCACTCCTTTGACAAAACTTCTATATAACAAACCACAATGAAGAGAACCACTCCTTTGACAAAACTCCTATATAGCAAACCACAATGACGAGAACCACTCCTTTGACAAAGCATCTATATAACAAACCACAATGACGAGAACCACTCCTTTGACAAAACTCCTATATAACAAACCACAATGACGAGAAACACTCCCTTGACAAAACTTCTATATAACAAACCACAATGAAGAGAACCACTCCTTTGACAAAACTCCTATATAACAAACCACAATGACAAGAACCACTCCTTTGACAAAACTCCTATATAACAAACCACAATGACAAGAACCACTCCTTTGACAAAACTCCTTTATAACAAACCACAATGACGAGAACCACTCCTTAGACAAAACTTCTATATAACAAACCACAATGACAAGAACCACTCCTTTGACAAAACTCCTATATAACAAACCACAATGACGAGAACCACTCCTTTGACAAAACTTCTATATAACAAACCACAATGACGAGAACCACTCCTTTGACAAAACTTTTATATAACAAACCACAATGACGAGAACCACTCCTTTGACAAAACTCCTATATAACAAACCACAATGACGAGAACCACTCCTTTGACAAAACTTTTATATAACAAACCACAATGACGAGAACCACTCCTTTGACAAAACTCCTATATAACAAACCACAATAACAAGAACCACTCCTTTGACAAAACTCCTATATAACAAACCACAATGACAAGAACCACTCCTTTGACAAAACTCCTATATAACAAACCACAATGACAAGAACCACTCCTTTGACAAAACTCCTATATAACAAACAACAATGACGAGAACCACTCCTTTGACAAAACTCCTATATAGCAAACCACAATGACGAGAACCACTCCTTTGACAAAACTCCTATATAACAAACCACAATGAAGAGAACCACTCCTTTGACAAAACTCCTATATAACAAACCACAATGACGAGAACCACTCCTTAGACAAAGCTCCTATATAACAAACCACATTGACGAGAACCACTCCTTTGACAAAACTTCTATATAGCAAACCACAATGACGAGAACCACTCCTTAGACAAAACTTTTATATAACAAACCACAATGCCAAGAACCACCCCTTTGACAAAACTCCTATATAACAAACCACAATGACGAGAACCACTCCTTAGACAAAACTTTTATATAACAAACCACAATGCCAAGAACCACTCCTTTGACAAAACTCCTATATAACAAACCACAATGACGAGAACCACTCCTTTGACAAAACTTTTATATAACAAACCACAATGCCAAGAACCACTCCTTTGACAAAGCTCCTATATAACAAACCACATTGACGAGAACCACTCCTTTGACAAAACTTCTATATAACAAACCACAATGACGAGAACCACTCCTTTGACAAAACTCCTATATAACAAACCACAATGACGAGAACCACTCCTTTGACAAAACTTCTATATAACAAACCACAATGACAAGAACCACCCCTTTGACAAAACTCCTATATAGTAAACCACAATGACGAGAACCACTCCTTTGACAAAGCATCTATATAACAAACCACAATGACGAGAACCACTCCTTTGACAAAACTCCTATATAACAAACCACAATGAAAAGAACCACTCCTTTGAAAAAACTTCTATATAGCAAACCACAATGACGAGAACCACTCCTTTGACAAAACCTCTATATAACAAACCACAATGACGAGAAAGACTCCTTTGACAAAACGCCTATATAACAAACCACAATGACAAGAGCCACTCCTTTGACAAAACTTTTATAAAACAAACCACAATGACGAGAATCACTCCTTTGACAAAATTTCTATATAACAAACCACAATGAAGAGAACCACTCCTTTGACAAAACTCCTATATAACAAACCACAATGACGAGAACCACTCCTTTGACAAAACTCCTATATAACAAACCACAATGACGAGAACCACTCCTTTGACAAAACTCCAATATAACAAACCACAATAACGATAACCACTCCTTTGACAAAATTCCTATATAACAAACCACAATGACGAGAACCACTCCTTTGACAAAACTTTTATATAACAAACCACAATGACGAGAACCACTCCTTTGACAAAACTTTTATAAAACAAACCACAATGACGAGAACCACTCCTTTGACAAAACTCCTATATAACAAACCACAATGACGAGAATCACTCCTTTGACAAAACTTCTATATAACAAACCACAATGACGAGAACCACTCCCTTGACAAAACTTTTATAAAACAAACCCCAATGACGAGAACCACTCCTTTGACAAAACTCCTATATAACAAACCACAATGCCGAGAACCACGCCCTTGACAAAACTCCTATATAACAAACCACAATGACCAGAACCACTCCTTTGACAAAACTCCTATATAACAAACCACAATGACAAGAACCACTCCTTTGAAAAAACTTCTATATAGCAAACCACAAAGACGAGAACCACTCCTTTGACAAAATTTCTATATAACAAACCACAACGACGATAACCACTTCATTGACAAAACTCCTATATAACAAACCACAATGACGAGAACCACTTCTTTGACAATACTCCTATATAACAAACCACAAAGACGAGAACCACCCCTTTGATACAATTTCTATATAACAAACCACAATGACGAGAACCACCCCTTTGACAAAGCATCTATATAACAAACCACAATGACGAGAACCACTCCTTTGACAAAACTCCTATATAACAAATCACAATGAAAAGAACCACTCCTTTGAAAAAACTTCTATATAGCAAACCACAATGACGAGAACCACTCCTTTGACAAAACCTCTATATAACAAACCACAATGACGAGAAAGACTCCTTTGAGAAAACGCCTATATAACAAACCACAATGACGAGAACCACTCCTTTGACAAAACTTTTATAAAACAAACCACAATGACGAGAATCACTCCTTTGACAAAATTTCTATATAACAAACCACAATGACGAGAACCACTCCTTTGACAAAACTCCTATATAACAAACCACAATGACGAGAACCACTCCTTTGACAAAACTCCTATATAACAAACCACAATGACGAGAACCACTCCTTTGACAAAACTCCAATATAACAAACCACAATGACGAGAACCACTCCTTTGACAAAACTCCTATATAACAAACCACAAAAACAAGAACCACTCCTTTGACAAAACTCCTATATAACAAACCACAATGACGAGAACCACTCCTTTGACAAACTTTTATATAACAAACCACAATGACGAGAACCACTCCTTTGACAAAACTTTTATAAAACAAACCACAATGACGAGAATCACTCCTTTGACAAAACTCCTATATAACAAACCACAATGACGAGAACCACTCCCTTGACAAAACTTTTATAAAACAAACCACAATGACGAGAACCACTCCTTTGACAAAACTCCTATATAACAAACCACAATGACGAGAACCACTCCTTTGACAAAACTCCTATATAACAAACCACAATGACAAGAACCACTCCTTTGAAAAAACTTCTATATAGCAAACCACAAAGACAAGAACCACTCCTTTGACAAAATTTCTATATAACAAACCACAACGACGATAACCACTTCTTTGACAAAACTCCTATATAACAAACCACAAAGACAAGAACCACTCCTTTGACAAAATTTCTATATAACAAACCACAACGACGATAACCACTTCTTTGACAAAACTCCTATATAACAAACAACAAAGACGAGAACCACCCCTTTGATACAATTTCTATATAACAAACCACAATGACGAGAACCACTCCTTTGACAAAACTCCTATATAACAAACCACAACGACGAGAACCACTCCTTTGACAAAATTCCTATATAGCAAACCACAAAGACGAGAACCACTCCTTTGATAAAATTTCTATATAACAAACCACAATGACAAGAACCACTCCTTTGAAAAAACTTCTATATAGCAAACCACAATGACAAGAACCACTCCTTTGACAAAGCTCCTATATAACAAACCACAACGACAAGAACCACTCCTTTGACAAAACTCCTATATAACAAACCCCAATGACGAGAACCACTCCTTTGACAAAACTCCTATATAGCAAACCACAATGACGAGAACCACTCCTTTGACAAAACTCTTATATAGCAAACCACAATGACAAGAACCACTCCTTTGACAAAACTCCTATATAGCAAACCACAATGACGAGAACCACTCCTTTGACAAAACTCCTATATAACAAACCACAATGAAAAGAACCACTCCTTTGACAAAGCTCCTATATAACAAACCCCAATGACGAGAACCACTCCTTTGACAAAACTCCTATATAACAAACCACAATGACGAGAACCACTCCTTTGACAAAACTCCTATATAGCAAACCACAATGACAAGAACCACTCCTTTGACAAAACTCCTATATAGCAAACAACAATGACGAGAACCACTCCTTAGACAAAACTCCTATATAACAAACCACAATGACAAGAACCACTCCTTTGACAAAACTCCTATATAACAAACCACAATGACAAGAACCACTCCTTTGACAAAACTCCTATATAACAAACCACAATGACTAGAACCACTCCTTTGACAAAACTTCTATATAACAAACCACAATGACAAGAACCACCCCTTTGACAAAACTCCTATATAGTAAACCACAATGACGAGTACCACTCCTTTGACAAAGCATCTATATAACAAACCACAATGACGAGAACCACTCCTTTGACAAAACTCCTATATAACAAACCACAATGAAAAGAACCACTCCTTTGAAAAAACTTCTATATAGCAAACCACAATGACGAGAACCACTCCTTTGACAAAACTTCTATATAACAAACCACAATGACGAGAAAGACTCCTTTGACAAAACTCCTATATAACAAACCACAATGACAAGAGCCACTCCTTTGACAAAATTTCTATATAACAAACCACAATGACGAGAACCACTCCTTTGACAAAACTTTTATAAAACAAACCACAATGACGAGAATCACTCCTTTGACAAAATTTCTATATAACAAACCACAATGACGAGAACCACTCCTTTGACAAAACTCCTATATAACAAACCACAATGACGAGAACCACTCCTTTGACAAAACTCCTATATAACAAACCACAATGACGAGAACCACTCCTTTGACAAAACTCCAATATAACAAACCACAATGACGAGAACCACTCCTTTGACAAAACTCCAATATAACAAACCACAATAACAAGAACCACTCCTTTGACAAAACTCCTATATAACAAACCACAAAGACGAGAACCACTCCTTTGACAAAACTTTTATATAACAAACCACAATGACGAGAACCACTCCATTGACAAAACTTTTATAAAACAAACCACAATGACGAGAACCACTCCGTTGACAAAACTCCTATATAACAAACCACAATGACGAGAATCACTCCTTTGACAAAACTTCTATATAACAAACCACAATGACGAGAACCACTCCCTTGACAAAACTTTTATAAAACAAACCACAATGACGAGAACCACTCCTTAGACAAAACTCCTATATAACAAACCACAATGCCGAGAACCACTCCCTTGACAAAACTCCTATATAACAAACCACAATGACGAGAACCACTCCTTTGACAAAACTCCTATATAACAAACCACAATGACAAGAACCACTCCTTTGAAAAAACTTCTATATAGCAAACCACAAAGACGAGAACCACTCCTTTGACAAAATTTCTATATAACAAACCACAACGACGATAACCACTTCTTTGACAAAACTCCTATATAACAAACCACAATGACGAGAACCACTTCTTTGACAATACTGCTATATAACAAACCACAAAGAGGAGAACCACCCCTTTGATACAATTTCTATATAACAAACCACAATGACGAGAACCACTCCTTTGACAAAACTCCTATATAACAAACCACAATGAAAAGAACCACTCCTTTGAAAAAACTTCTATATAGCAAACCACAATGACGAGAACCACTCCTTTGACAAAACCTCTATATAACAAACCACAATGACGAGAAAGACTCCTTTGACAAAACGCCTATATAACAAACCACAATGACAAGAGCCACTCCTTTGACAAAATTTCTATATAGCAAACCACAATGACGAGAACCACTCCTTTGACAAAACTTTTATAAAACAAACCACAATGACGAGAATCACTCCTTTGACAAAATTTCTATATAACAAACCACAATGACAAGAACCACTCCTTTGACAAAACTCCTATATAACAAACCACAATGACGAGAACCACTCCTTTGACAAAACTCCTATATAACAAACCACAATGACGAGAACCACTCCTTTGACAAAACTCCAATATAACAAACCACAATGACGAGAACCACTCCTTTGACAAAACTCCAATATAACAAACCACAATGACGAGAACAACTCCTTTGACAAAACTCCTATATAACAAACCACAAAAACGAGAACCACTCCTTTGACAAAACTCCTATATAACAAACCACAATGACGAGAACCACTCCTTTGACAAACTTTTATATAACAAACCACAATGACGAGAACCACTCCTTTGACAAAACTTTTATAAAACAAACCACAATGACGAGAACCACTCCTTTGACAAAACTCCTATATAACAAACCACAATGACGAGAATCACTCCTTTGACAAAACTTCTATATAACAAACCACAATGACGAGAACCACTCCCTTGACAAAACTTTTATAAAACAAACCACAATGACGAAAACCACTCCTTTGACAAAACTCCTATATAACAAACCACAATGCCGAGAACCACTCCCTTGACAAAATTCCTATATAACAAACCACAATGACGAGAACCACTCCTTTGACAAAACTCCTATATAACAAACCACAATGACAAGAACCACTCCTTTGAAAAAACTTCTATATAGCAAACCACAATGACGAGAACCACTCCTTTGACAAAATTTCTATATAACAAACCACAACGACGATAACCACTTCTTTGACAAAACTCCTATATAACAAACCACAATGCCAAGAACCACTTCTTTGACAAAACTCCTATATAACAAACCACAAAGACGAGAACCACCCCTTTGATACAATTTCTATATAACAAACCACAATGACGAGAACCACTCCTTTGACAAAACTCCTATATAACAAACCACAACGACGAGAACCACTCCTTTGACAAAACTCCTATATAACAAACCACAAAGACGAGAACCACTCCTTTGATAAAATTTCTATATAACAAACCACAATGACAAGAACCACTCCTTTGAAAAAACTTCTATATAGCAAACCACAATGACAAGAACCACTCCTTTGACAAAGCTCCTATATAACAAACCACAACGACAAGAACCACTCCTTTGACAAAACTCCTATATAACAAACCCCAATGACGAGAACCACTCCTTTGACAAAACTCCTATATAGCAAACCACAATGACGAGAACCACTCCTTTGACAAAACTCTTATATTGCAAACCACAATGACAAGAACCACTCCTTTGACAAAACTCCTATATAGCAAACCACAATGACAAGAACCACTCCTTTGACA
The DNA here is from genome assembly GCA_963680875.1 of Bathymodiolus brooksi. Taxonomy (NCBI): domain Eukaryota; kingdom Metazoa; phylum Mollusca; class Bivalvia; order Mytilida; family Modiolidae; genus Bathymodiolus; species Bathymodiolus brooksi. Next base: position 10,585,743 of record OY804579.1, on the reverse strand, counting down.
AAACTCCTATATAACAAACCACAATGACAAGAACCACTCCTTTGACAAAGTTCCTATATAACAAACCCCAATGACGAGAACCACTCCTTTGACAAAACTCCTATATAGCAAACCACAATGACGAGAACCACTCCTTTGACAAAACTCCTATATAACAAACCACAATGACAAGAACCACTCCTTTGACAAAACTCCTATATAGCAAACCACAATGACGAGAACCACTCCTTAGACAAAACTCCTATATAACAAACCACAATGACAAGAACCACTCCTTTGACAAAACGCCTATATAACAAACCACAATGACGAGAACCACTCCTTTGACAAAACTCCTATATAACAAACCACAACGACAAGAACCACTCCTTTGACAAAACTCCTATATAACAAACCACAATGACGAGAGCCACTCCTTTGACAAAACTTCTATATAACAAACCACAATGACAAGAACCACCCCTTTGACAAAACTCCTATATAGCAAACCACAATGACGAGAACCACTCCTTTGACAAAGCATCTATATAACAAACCACAATGACGAGAACCACTCCTTTGACAAAACTCCTATATAACAAACCACAATAACGAGAACCACTCCTTTGACAAAACTCCTATATAACAAACCACAATGACGAGAACCACTCCTTTGACAAAACTTTTATATAACAAACCACAATGACGAGAACCACTCCTTTGACAAAACTTTTATAAAACAAACCACAATGACGAGAACCACTCCTTTGACAAAACTCCTATATAACAAACCACAATGACGAGAATCACTCCTTTGACAAAACATCTATATAACAAACCACAATGACGAGAACCACTACCTTGACAAAACTTTTATAAAACAAACCACAATGACGAGAACCACTCCTTTGACAAAACTCCTATATAGCAAACCACAATGCCGAGAACCACTCCCTTGACAAAACTCCTATATAACAAACCACAATGACGAGAACCACTCCTTTGACAAAATTCCTATATAACAAACCACAATGACAAGAACCACTCCTTTGAAAAAACTTCTATATAGCAAACCACAAAGACGAGAACCACTCCTTTGACAAAATTTCTATATAACAAACCACAACGACGATAACCACTTCTTTCACAAAACTCCTATATAATAAACCACAATGACGAGAACCACTTCTTTGACAAAACTCCTATATAACAAACCACAAAGACGAGAACCACCCCTTTGATACAATTTCTATATAACAAACCACAATGACGAGAACCACTCCTTTGACAAAACTCCTATATAACAAACCACAACGACGAGAACCACTCCTTTGACAAAACTCCTATACAGCAAACCACAAAGACGAGAACCACTCTTTTGATAAAATTTCTATATAACAAACCACAATGACAAGAACCACTCCTTTGAAAAAACTTCTATATAGCAAACCACAATGACAAGAACCACTGCTTTGACAAAGCTCCTATATAACAAACCACAACGACAAGAACCACTCCTTTGACAAAACTCCTATATAACAAACCCCAATGACGAGAACCACTCCCTTGACAAAACTCCTATATAACAAACCACAATGACGAGAATCACTCCTTTGACAAAACTCTTATATAGCAAACCACAATGACAAGAACCACTCCTTTGACAAAACTCCTATATAGCAAACCACAATGACAAGAACCACTCCTTTGACAAAACTCCTATATAGCAAACCACAATGACAAGAACCACTCCTTTGACAAAGCTCCTATATAACAAACCCCAATGACGAGAACCACCCCTTTGACAAAACTCCTATATAACAAACCACAATGACGAGAACCACTCCTTTGACAAAACTCCTATATAACAAACCACAACGACAAGAACCACTCCTTTGACAAAACTCCTATATAACAAACCACAATGACGAGAACCACTCCTTTGACAAAACTTCTATATAACAAACCACAATGACGAGAACCACTCCTTTGACAAAACTTCTATATAACAAACCACAATGACAAGAACAACCCCTTTGACAAAACTCCTATATAGCAAATCACAATGACGAGAACCACTCCTTTGACAAAGCATCTATATAACAAACCACAATGACAAGAACCACTCCTTTGACGAAACCCCTATATAACAAACCACAATGAAAAGAACCACTCCTTTGAAAAAACTTCTATATAGCAAACCACAATGACGAGAACCACTCCTTTGACAAAACCTCTATATAACAAACCACAATAACGAGAAAGATTCCTTTGACAAAACGCCTATATAACAAACCACAATGACAAGAGCCACTCCTTTGACAAAATTTCTATATAACAAACCACAATGACGAGAACCACTCCTTCGACAAAACTTTTATAAAACAAACCACAATGACGAGAATCACTCCTTTGACAAAATTTCTATATAACAAACCACAATGACGAGAACCACTCCTTTGACAAAACTCCTATATAACAAACCACAATGACGAGAACCACTCCTTTGACAAAACTCCTATATAGCAAACCACAATGACGAGAACCACTCCTTTGACAAAACTTCTATATAACAAACCACAATGACGAGAACCACTCCTTTGACAACACTTCTATATAACAAACCACAATGAAGAGAACCACTCCTTTGACAAAACTCCTATATAACAAACCACAATGACGAGAACCATTCCCTTGACAAAACTTCTATATAGCAAACCACAATGAAGAGAACCACTCCTTTGACAAAACTCCTATATAGCAAACCACAATGACGAGAACCACTCCTTTGACAAAACTCTTATATAACAAACCACAATGACGAGAACCACTCCCTTGACAAAACTTCTATATAACAAACCACAATGAAGAGAACCACTCCTTTGACAAAACTCCTATATAACAAACCACAATGACAAGAACCACTCCTTTGACAAAACTCCTATATAACAAACCACAATGACGAGAACCACTCCCTTGACAAAACTCCTATATAACAAACCACAATGACGAGAACCACTCCTTTGACAAAATTCCTATATAACAAACCACAATGACAAGAACCACTCCTTTGAAAAAACTTCTATATAGCAAACCACAAAGACGAGAACCACTCCTTTGACAAAATTTCTATATAACAAACCACAACGACGATAACCACTTCTTTCACAAAACTCCTATATAATAAACCACAATGACGAGAACCACTTCTTTGACAAAACTCCTATATAACAAACCACAAAGACGAGAACCACCCCTTTGATACAATTTCTATATAACAAACCACAATGACGAGAACCACTCCTTTGACAAAACTCCTATATAACAAACCACAACGACGAGAACCACTCCTTTGACAAAACTCCTATACAGCAAACCACAAAGACGAGAACCACTCTTTTGATAAAATTTCTATATAACAAACCACAATGACAAGAACCACTCCTTTGAAAAAACTTCTATATAGCAAACCACAATGACAAGAACCACTGCTTTGACAAAGCTCCTATATAACAAACCACAACGACAAGAACCACTCCTTTGACAAAACTCCTATATAACAAACCCCAATGACGAGAACCACTCCCTTGACAAAACTCCTATATAACAAACCACAATGACGAGAATCACTCCTTTGACAAAACTCTTATATAGCAAACCACAATGACAAGAACCACTCCTTTGACAAAACTCCTATATAGCAAACCACAATGACAAGAACCACTCCTTTGACAAAACTCCTATATAGCAAACCACAATGACAAGAACCACTCCTTTGACAAAGCTCCTATATAACAAACCCCAATGACGAGAACCACCCCTTTGACAAAACTCCTATATAACAAACCACAATGACGAGAACCACTCCTTTGACAAAACTCCTATATAACAAACCACAACGACAAGAACCACTCCTTTGACAAAACTCCTATATAACAAACCACAATGACGAGAACCACTCCTTTGACAAAACTTCTATATAACAAACCACAATGACGAGAACCACTCCTTTGACAAAACTTCTATATAACAAACCACAATGACAAGAACAACCCCTTTGACAAAACTCCTATATAGCAAATCACAATGACGAGAACCACTCCTTTGACAAAGCATCTATATAACAAACCACAATGACAAGAACCACTCCTTTGACGAAACCCCTATATAACAAACCACAATGAAAAGAACCACTCCTTTGAAAAAACTTCTATATAGCAAACCACAATGACGAGAACCACTCCTTTGACAAAACCTCTATATAACAAACCACAATAACGAGAAAGATTCCTTTGACAAAACGCCTATATAACAAACCACAATGACAAGAGCCACTCCTTTGACAAAATTTCTATATAACAAACCACAATGACGAGAACCACTCCTTCGACAAAACTTTTATAAAACAAACCACAATGACGAGAATCACTCCTTTGACAAAATTTCTATATAACAAACCACAATGACGAGAACCACTCCTTTGACAAAACTCCTATATAACAAACCACAATGACGAGAACCACTCCTTTGACAAAACTCCTATATAGCAAACCACAATGACGAGAACCACTCCTTTGACAAAACTTCTATATAACAAACCACAATGACGAGAACCACTCCTTTGACAACACTTCTATATAACAAACCACAATGAAGAGAACCACTCCTTTGACAAAACTCCTATATAACAAACCACAATGACGAGAACCATTCCCTTGACAAAACTTCTATATAGCAAACCACAATGAAGAGAACCACTCCTTTGACAAAACTCCTATATAGCAAACCACAATGACGAGAACCACTCCTTTGACAAAACTCTTATATAACAAACCACAATGACGAGAACCACTCCCTTGACAAAACTTCTATATAACAAACCACAATGAAGAGAACCACTCCTTTGACAAAACTCCTATATAACAAACCACAATGACAAGAACCACTCCTTTGACAAAACTCCTATATAACAAACCACAATGACGAGAACCACTCCCTTGACAAAACTCCTATATAACAAACCACAATGACGAGAACCACTCCTTTGACAAAACTTCTATATAACAAACCACAATGACGAGAACCACTCCTTTGACAAAACTTCTATATAACAAACCACAATGACAAGAACCACTCCTTTGACAAAACTCCTATATAACAAACCACAATGACGAGAACCACTCCCTTGACAAAACTCCTATATAACAAACCACAATGACGAGAACCACTCCTTTGACAAAACTTTTATATAACAAACCACAATGCCAAGAACCACTCATTTGACAAAACTCCTATATAGCAAACCACAATGACGAGAACCACTCCTTTGAAAAAACTCCTATATAGCAAACCACAATGACGAGAACCACTCCTTTGACAAAACTTCTATATAACAAACCACAATGCCAAGAACCACTCCTTTGACAAAACTTCTATATAACAAACCACAATGCCAAGAACCACTCCTTTGACAAAACTTCTATATAACAAACCACAATGAAGAGAACCACTCCTTTGACAAAACTCCTATATAGCAAACCACAATGACGAGAACCACTCCTTTGACAAAGCATCTATATAACAAACCACAATGACGAGAACCACTCCTTTGACAAAACTCCTATATAACAAACCACAATGACGAGAAACACTCCCTTGACAAAACTTCTATATAACAAACCACAATGAAGAGAACCACTCCTTTGACAAAACTCCTATATAACAAACCACAATGACAAGAACCACTCCTTTGACAAAACTCCTATATAACAAACCACAATGACAAGAACCACTCCTTTGACAAAACTCCTTTATAACAAACCACAATGACGAGAACCACTCCTTAGACAAAACTTCTATATAACAAACCACAATGACAAGAACCACTCCTTTGACAAAACTCCTATATAACAAACCACAATGACGAGAACCACTCCTTTGACAAAACTTCTATATAACAAACCACAATGACGAGAACCACTCCTTTGACAAAACTTTTATATAACAAACCACAATGACGAGAACCACTCCTTTGACAAAACTCCTATATAACAAACCACAATGACGAGAACCACTCCTTTGACAAAACTTTTATATAACAAACCACAATGACGAGAACCACTCCTTTGACAAAACTCCTATATAACAAACCACAATAACAAGAACCACTCCTTTGACAAAACTCCTATATAACAAACCACAATGACAAGAACCACTCCTTTGACAAAACTCCTATATAACAAACCACAATGACAAGAACCACTCCTTTGACAAAACTCCTATATAACAAACAACAATGACGAGAACCACTCCTTTGACAAAACTCCTATATAGCAAACCACAATGACGAGAACCACTCCTTTGACAAAACTCCTATATAACAAACCACAATGAAGAGAACCACTCCTTTGACAAAACTCCTATATAACAAACCACAATGACGAGAACCACTCCTTAGACAAAGCTCCTATATAACAAACCACATTGACGAGAACCACTCCTTTGACAAAACTTCTATATAGCAAACCACAATGACGAGAACCACTCCTTAGACAAAACTTTTATATAACAAACCACAATGCCAAGAACCACCCCTTTGACAAAACTCCTATATAACAAACCACAATGACGAGAACCACTCCTTAGACAAAACTTTTATATAACAAACCACAATGCCAAGAACCACTCCTTTGACAAAACTCCTATATAACAAACCACAATGACGAGAACCACTCCTTTGACAAAACTTTTATATAACAAACCACAATGCCAAGAACCACTCCTTTGACAAAGCTCCTATATAGCAAACCACAATGACGAGAACCACTCCTTTGACAAAGCTTCTATATAACAAACCACAATGACGAGAACCACTCCTTTGACAAAACTTTTATATAACAAACCACAATGCCAAGAACCACTCCTTTGAAAAAACTTCTATATAGCAAACCACAATGACAAGAACCACTCCTTTGACAAAGCTCCTATATAACAAACCACAACGACAAGAACCACTCCTTTGACAAAACTCCTATATAACAAACCCCAATGACGAGAACCACTCCTTTGACAAAACTCCTATATAGCAAACCACAATGACGAGAACCACTCCTTTGACAAAACTCTTATATTGCAAACCACAATGACAAGAACCACTCCTTTGACAAAACTCCTATATAGCAAACCACAATGACAAGAACCACTCCTTTGACAAAACTCCTATATAACAAACCACAATGACAAGAACCACTCCTTTGACAAAGTTCCTATATAACAAACCCCAATGACGAGAACCACTCCTTTGACAAAACTCCTATATAGCAAACCACAATGACGAGAACCACTCCTTTGACAAAACTCCTATATAACAAACCACAATGACAAGAACCACTCCTTTGACAAAACTCCTATATAGCAAACCACAATGACGAGAACCACTCCTTAGACAAAACTCCTATATAACAAACCACAATGACAAGAACCACTCCTTTGACAAAACGCCTATATAACAAACCACAATGACGAGAACCACTCCTTTGACAAAACTCCTATATAACAAACCACAACGACAAGAACCACTCCTTTGACAAAACTCCTATATAACAAACCACAATGACGAGAGCCACTCCTTTGACAAAACTTCTATATAACAAACCACAATGACAAGAACCACCCCTTTGACAAAACTCCTATATAGCAAACCACAATGACGAGAACCACTCCTTTGACAAAGCATCTATATAACAAACCACAATGACGAGAACCACTCCTTTGACAAAACTCCTATATAACAAACCACAATAACGAGAACCACTCCTTTGACAAAACTCCTATATAACAAACCACAATGACGAGAACCACTCCTTTGACAAAACTTTTATATAACAAACCACAATGACGAGAACCACTCCTTTGACAAAACTTTTATAAAACAAACCACAATGACGAGAACCACTCCTTTGACAAAACTCCTATATAACAAACCACAATGACGAGAATCACTCCTTTGACAAAACATCTATATAACAAACCACAATGACGAGAACCACTACCTTGACAAAACTTTTATAAAACAAACCACAATGACGAGAACCACTCCTTTGACAAAACTCCTATATAGCAAACCACAATGCCGAGAACCACTCCCTTGACAAAACTCCTATATAACAAACCACAATGACGAGAACCACTCCTTTGACAAAATTCCTATATAACAAACCACAATGACAAGAACCACTCCTTTGAAAAAACTTCTATATAGCAAACCACAAAGACGAGAACCACTCCTTTGACAAAATTTCTATATAACAAACCACAACGACGATAACCACTTCTTTCACAAAACTCCTATATAATAAACCACAATGACGAGAACCACTTCTTTGACAAAACTCCTATATAACAAACCACAAAGACGAGAACCACCCCTTTGATACAATTTCTATATAACAAACCACAATGACGAGAACCACTCCTTTGACAAAACTCCTATATAACAAACCACAACGACGAGAACCACTCCTTTGACAAAACTCCTATACAGCAAACCACAAAGACGAGAACCACTCTTTTGATAAAATTTCTATATAACAAACCACAATGACAAGAACCACTCCTTTGAAAAAACTTCTATATAGCAAACCACAATGACAAGAACCACTGCTTTGACAAAGCTCCTATATAACAAACCACAACGACAAGAACCACTCCTTTGACAAAACTCCTATATAACAAACCCCAATGACGAGAACCACTCCCTTGACAAAACTCCTATATAACAAACCACAATGACGAGAATCACTCCTTTGACAAAACTCTTATATAGCAAACCACAATGACAAGAACCACTCCTTTGACAAAACTCCTATATAGCAAACCACAATGACAAGAACCACTCCTTTGACAAAACTCCTATATAGCAAACCACAATGACAAGAACCACTCCTTTGACAAAGCTCCTATATAACAAACCCCAATGACGAGAACCACCCCTTTGACAAAACTCCTATATAACAAACCACAATGACGAGAACCACTCCTTTGACAAAACTCCTATATAACAAACCACAACGACAAGAACCACTCCTTTGACAAAACTCCTATATAACAAACCACAATGACGAGAACCACTCCTTTGACAAAACTTCTATATAACAAACCACAATGACGAGAACCACTCCTTTGACAAAACTTCTATATAACAAACCACAATGACAAGAACAACCCCTTTGACAAAACTCCTATATAGCAAATCACAATGACGAGAACCACTCCTTTGACAAAGCATCTATATAACAAACCACAATGACAAGAACCACTCCTTTGACGAAACCCCTATATAACAAACCACAATGAAAAGAACCACTCCTTTGAAAAAACTTCTATATAGCAAACCACAATGACGAGAACCACTCCTTTGACAAAACCTCTATATAACAAACCACAATAACGAGAAAGATTCCTTTGACAAAACGCCTATATAACAAACCACAATGACAAGAGCCACTCCTTTGACAAAATTTCTATATAACAAACCACAATGACGAGAACCACTCCTTCGACAAAACTTTTATAAAACAAACCACAATGACGAGAATCACTCCTTTGACAAAATTTCTATATAACAAACCACAATGACGAGAACCACTCCTTTGACAAAACTCCTATATAACAAACCACAATGACGAGAACCACTCCTTTGACAAAACTCCTATATAGCAAACCACAATGACGAGAACCACTCCTTTGACAAAACTTCTATATAACAAACCACAATGACGAGAACCACTCCTTTGACAACACTTCTATATAACAAACCACAATGAAGAGAACCACTCCTTTGACAAAACTCCTATATAACAAACCACAATGACGAGAACCATTCCCTTGACAAAACTTCTATATAGCAAACCACAATGAAGAGAACCACTCCTTTGACAAAACTCCTATATAGCAAACCACAATGACGAGAACCACTCCTTTGACAAAACTCTTATATAACAAACCACAATGACGAGAACCACTCCCTTGACAAAACTTCTATATAACAAACCACAATGAAGAGAACCACTCCTTTGACAAAACTCCTATATAACAAACCACAATGACAAGAACCACTCCTTTGACAAAACTCCTATATAACAAACCACAATGACGAGAACCACTCCCTTGACAAAACTCCTATATAACAAACCACAATGACGAGAACCACTCCTTTGACAAAACTTCTATATAACAAACCACAATGACGAGAACCACTCCTTTGACAAAACTTCTATATAACAAACCACAATGACAAGAACCACTCCTTTGACAAAACTCCTATATAACAAACCACAATGACGAGAACCACTCCCTTGACAAAACTCCTATATAACAAACCACAATGACGAGAACCACTCCTTTGACAAAACTTTTATATAACAAACCACAATGCCAAGAACCACTCATTTGACAAAACTCCTATATAGCAAACCACAATGACGAGAACCACTCCTTTGAAAAAACTCCTATATAGCAAACCACAATGACGAGAACCACTCCTTTGACAAAACTTCTATATAACAAACCACAATGCCAAGAACCACTCCTTTGACAAAACTTCTATATAACAAACCACAATGCCAAGAACCACTCCTTTGACAAAACTCCTATATAGCAAACCACAATGACGAGAACCACTCCTTTGGAAAAACTCCTATATAGCAAACCACAATGACGAGAACCACTCCTTTGACAAAACTTCTATATAACAAACCACAATGAAGAGAACCACTCCTTTGACAAAACTCCTATATAGCAAACCACAATGACGAGAACCACTCCTTTGACAAAGCATCTATATAACAAACCACAATGACGAGAACCACTCCTTTGACAAAACTCCTATATAACAAACCACAATGACGAGAAACACTCCCTTGACAAAACTTCTATATAACAAACCACAATGAAGAGAACCACTCCTTTGACAAAACTCCTATATAACAAACCACAATGACAAGAACCACTCCTTTGACAAAACTCCTATATAACAAACCACAATGACAAGAACCACTCCTTTGACAAAACTCCTTTATAACAAACCACAATGACGAGAACCACTCCTTAGACAAAACTTCTATATAACAAACCACAATGACAAGAACCACTCCTTTGACAAAACTCCTATATAACAAACCACAATGACGAGAACCACTCCTTTGACAAAACTTCTATATAACAAACCACAATGACGAGAACCACTCCTTTGACAAAACTTTTATATAACAAACCACAATGACGAGAACCACTCCTTTGACAAAACTCCTATATAACAAACCACAATGACGAGAACCACTCCTTTGACAAAACTTTTATATAACAAACCACAATGACGAGAACCACTCCTTTGACAAAACTCCTATATAACAAACCACAATAACAAGAACCACTCCTTTGACAAAACTCCTATATAACAAACCACAATGACAAGAACCACTCCTTTGACAAAACTCCTATATAACAAACCACAATGACAAGAACCACTCCTTTGACAAAACTCCTATATAACAAACAACAATGACGAGAACCACTCCTTTGACAAAACTCCTATATAGCAAACCACAATGACGAGAACCACTCCTTTGACAAAACTCCTATATAACAAACCACAATGAAGAGAACCACTCCTTTGACAAAACTCCTATATAACAAACCACAATGACGAGAACCACTCCTTAGACAAAGCTCCTATATAACAAACCACATTGACGAGAACCACTCCTTTGACAAAACTTCTATATAGCAAACCACAATGACGAGAACCACTCCTTAGACAAAACTTTTATATAACAAACCACAATGCCAAGAACCACTCCTTTGACAAAACTCCTATATAACAAACCACAATGACGAGAACCACTCCTTTGACAAAACTTTTATATAACAAACCACAATGCCAAGAACCACTCCTTTGACAAAGCTCCTATATAGCAAACCACAATGACGAGAACCACTCCTTTGACAAAGCTTCTATATAACAAACCACAATGACGAGAACCACTCCTTTGACAAAACTTTTATATAACAAACCACAATGCCAAGAACCACTCCTTTGACAAAACTCCTATATAACAAACCACAATAACAAGAACCACTCCTTTGACAAAACTCCTATATAGCAAACCACAATGACGAGAACCACTCCTTTGACAAAACTCCTATATAACAAACAACAATGCCGAGAACCACTCCTTTGACAAAACTCCTATATAGCAAACCACAATGACGAGAACCACTCCTTTGACAAAACTCCTATATAACAAACCACAATGACGAGAACCACTCCTTTGACAAAACTCCTATATAACAAACCACAATGACGAGAACCACTCCTTAGACAAAGCTCCTATATAACAAACCACATTGACGAGAACCACTCCTTTGACAAAACTTCTATATAACAAACCACAATGACGAGAACCACTCCTTTGACAAAACTCCTATATAACAAACCACAATGACGAGAACCACTCCTTTGACAAAACTTTTATATAACAAACCACAATGACGAGAACCACTCCTTTGACAAAACTTTTATATAACAAACCACAATGACGAGAACCACTCCTTTGACAAAACTTTTATAAAACAAACCACAATGACGAGAACCACTCCTTTGACAAAACTCCTATATAACAAACCACAATGACGAGAATCACTCCTTTGACAAAACTTCTATATAACAAACCACAATGACGAGAACCACTCCCTTGACAAAACTTTTATAAAACAAACCCCAATGACGAGAACCACTCCTTTGACAAAACTCCTATATAACAAACCACAATGCCGAGAACCACGCCCTTGACAAAACTCCTATATAACAAACCACAATGACCAGAACCACTCCTTTGACAAAACTCCTATATAACAAACCACAATGACAAGAACCACTCCTTTGAAAAAACTTCTATATAGCAAACCACAAAGACGAGAACCACTCCTTTGACAAAATTTCTATATAACAAACCACAACGACGATAACCACTTCTTTGACAAAACTCCTATATAACAAACCACAATGACGAGAACCACTTCTTTGACAATACTCCTATATAACAAACCACAAAGACGAGAACCACCCCTTTGATACAATTTCTATATAACAAACCACAATGACGAGAACCACCCCTTTGACAAAGCATCTATATAACAAACCACAATGACGAGAACCACTCCTTTGACAAAACTCCTATATAACAAATCACAATGAAAAGAACCACTCCTTTGAAAAAACTTCTATATAGCAAACCACAATGACGAGAACCACTCCTTTGACAAAACCTCTATATAACAAACCACAATGACGAGAAAGACTCCTTTGACAAAACGCCTATATAACAAACCACAATGACGAGAACCACTCCTTTGACAAAACTTTTATAAAACAAACCACAATGACGAGAATCACTCCTTTGACAAAATTTCTATATAACAAACCACAATGACGAGAACCACTCCTTTGACAAAACTCCTATATAACAAACCACAATGACGAGAACCACTCCTTTGACAAAACTCCTATATAACAAACCACAATGACGAGAACCACTCCTTTGACAAAACTCCAATATAACAAACCACAATGACGAGAACCACTCCTTTGACAAAACTCCTATATAACAAACCACAAAAACAAGAACCACTCCTTTGACAAAACTCCTATATAACAAACCACAATGACGAGAACCACTCCTTTGACAAACTTTTATATAACAAACCACAATGACGAGAACCACTCCTTTGACAAAACTTTTATAAAACAAACCACAATGACGAGAACCACTCCTTTGACAAAACTCCTATATAACAAACCACAATGACGAGAATCACTCCTTTGACAAAACTCCTATATAACAAACCACAATGACGAGAACCACTCCCTTGACAAAACTTTTATAAAACAAACCACAATGACGAGAACCACTCCTTTGACAAAACTCCTATATAACAAACCACAATGCCGAGAACCACTCCCTTGACAAAACTCCTATATAACAAACCACAATGACGAGAACCACTCCTTTGACAAAACTCCTATATAACAAACCACAATGACAAGAACCACTCCTTTGAAAAAACTTCTATATAGCAAACCACAAAGACAAGAACCACTCCTTTGACAAAATTTCTATATAACAAACCACAACGACGATAACCACTTCTTTGACAAAACTCCTATATAACAAACTACAATGACGAGAACCACTTCTATGACAAAACTCCTATATAACAAACAACAAAGACGAGAACCACCCCTTTGATACAATTTCTATATAACAAACCACAATGACGAGAACCACTCCTTTGACAAAACTCCTATATAACAAACCACAACGACGAGAACCACTCCTTTGACAAAATTCCTATATAGCAAACCACAAAGACGAGAACCACTCCTTTGATAAAATTTCTATATAACAAACCACAATGACAAGAACCACTCCTTTGAAAAAACTTCTATATAGCAAACCACAATGACAAGAACCACTCCTTTGACAAAGCTCCTATATAACAAACCACAACGACAAGAACCACTCCTTTGACAAAACTCCTATATAACAAACCCCAATGACGAGAACCACTCCTTTGACAAAACTCCTATATAGCAAACCACAATGACGAGAACCACTCCTTTGACAAAACTCTTATATAGCAAACCACAATGACAAGAACCACTCCTTTGACAAAACTCCTATATAGCAAACCACAATGACGAGAACCACTCCTTTGACAAAACTCCTATATAACAAACCACAATGAAAAGAACCACTCCTTTGACAAAGCTCCTATATAACAAACCCCAATGACGAGAACCACTCCTTTGACAAAACTCCTATATAACAAACCACAATGACGAGAACCACTCCTTTGACAAAACTCCTATATAGCAAACCACAATGACAAGAACCACTCCTTTGACAAAACTCCTATATAGCAAACAACAATGACGAGAACCACTCCTTAGACAAAACTCCTATATAACAAACCACAATGACAAGAACCACTCCTTTGACAAAACTCCTATATAACAAACCACAATGACAAGAACCACTCCTTTGACAAAACTCCTATATAACAAACCACAATGACTAGAACCACTCCTTTGACAAAACTTCTATATAACAAACCACAATGACAAGAACCACCCCTTTGACAAAACTCCTATATAGTAAACCACAATGACGAGTACCACTCCTTTGACAAAGCATCTATATAACAAACCACAATGACGAGAACCACTCCTTTGACAAAACTCCTATATAACAAACCACAATGAAAAGAACCACTCCTTTGAAAAAACTTCTATATAGCAAACCACAATGACGAGAACCACTCCTTTGACAAAACTTCTATATAACAAACCACAATGACGAGAAAGACTCCTTTGACAAAACTCCTATATAACAAACCACAATGACAAGAGCCACTCCTTTGACAAAATTTCTATATAACAAACCACAATGACGAGAACCACTCCTTTGACAAAACTTTTATAAAACAAACCACAATGACGAGAATCACTCCTTTGACAAAATTTCTATATAACAAACCACAATGACGAGAACCACTCCTTTGACAAAACTCCTATATAACAAACCACAATGACGAGAACCACTCCTTTGACAAAACTCCTATATAACAAACCACAATGACGAGAACCACTCCTTTGACAAAACTCCAATATAACAAACCACAATGACGAGAACCACTCCTTTGACAAAACTCCAATATAACAAACCACAATAACAAGAACCACTCCTTTGACAAAACTCCTATATAACAAACCACAAAGACGAGAACCACTCCTTTGACAAAACTTTTATATAACAAACCACAATGACGAGAACCACTCCTTTGACAAAACTTTTATAAAACAAACCACAATGACGAGAACCACTCCGTTGACAAAACTCCTATATAACAAACCACAATGACGAGAATCACTCCTTTGACAAAACTTCTATATAACAAACCACAATGACGAGAACCACTCCCTTGACAAAACTTTTATAAAACAAACCACAATGACGAGAACCACTCCTTAGACAAAACTCCTATATAACAAACCACAATGCCGAGAACCACTCCCTTGACAAAACTCCTATATAACAAACCACAATGACGAGAACCACTCCTTTGACAAAACTCCTATATAACAAACCACAATGACAAGAACCACTCCTTTGAAAAAACTTCTATATATCAAACCACAAAGACGAGAACCACTCCTTTGACAAAATTTCTATATAACAAACCACAACGACGATAACCACTTCTTTGACAAAACTCCTATATAACAAACCACAATGACGAGAACCACTTCTTTGACAATACTGCTATATAACAAACCACAAAGAGGAGAACCACCCCTTTGATACAATTTCTATATAACAAACCACAATGACGAGAACCACTCCTTTGACAAAACTCCTATATAACAAACCACAATGAAAAGAACCACTCCTTTGAAAAAACTTCTATATAGCAAACCACAATGACGAGAACCACTCCTTTGACAAAACCTCTATATAACAAACCACAATGACGAGAAAGACTCCTTTGACAAAACGCCTATATAACAAACCACAATGACAAGAGCCACTCCTTTGACAAAATTTCTATATAGCAAACCACAATGACGAGAACCACTCCTTTGACAAAACTTTTATAAAACAAACCACAATGACGAGAATCACTCCTTTGACAAAATTTCTATATAACAAACCACAATGACAAGAACCACTCCTTTGACAAAACTCCTATATAACAAACCACAATGACGAGAACCACTCCTTTGACAAAACTCCTATATAACAAACCACAATGACGAGAACCACTCCTTTGACAAAACTCCAATATAACAAACCACAATGACGAGAACCACTCCTTTGACAAAACTCCAATATAACAAACCACAATGACGAGAACAACTCCTTTGACAAAACTCCTATATAACAAACCACAATGACGAGAACCACTCCTTTGACAAACTTTTATATAACAAACCACAATGACGAGAACCACTCCTTTGACAAAACTTTTATAAAACAAACCACAATGACGAGAACCACTCCTTTGACAAAACTCCTATATAACAAACCACAATGACGAGAATCACTCCTTTGACAAAACTTCTATATAACAAACCACAATGACGAGAACCACTCCCTTGACAAAACTTTTATAAAACAAACCACAATGACGAAAACCACTCCTTTGACAAAACTCCTATATAACAAACCACAATGCCGAGAACCACTCCCTTGACAAAATTCCTATATAACAAACCACAATGACGAGAACCACTCCTTTGACAAAACTCCTATATAACAAACCACAATGACAAGAACCACTCCTTTGAAAAAACTTCTATATAGCAAACCACAAAGACGAGAACCACTCCTTTGACAAAATTTCTATATAACAAACCACAACGACGATAACCACTTCTTTGACAAAACTCCTATATAACAAACCACAATGCCAAGAACCACTTCTTTGACAAAACTCCTATATAACAAACCACAAAGACGAGAACCACCCCTTTGATACAATTTCTATATAACAAACCACAATGACGAGAACCACTCCTTTGACAAAACTCCTATATAACAAACCACAACGACGAGAACCACTCCTTTGACAAAACTCCTATATAACAAACCACAAAGACGAGAACCACTCCTTTGATAAAATTTCTATATAACAAACCACAATGACAAGAACCACTCCTTTGAAAAAACTTCTATATAACAAACCACAACGACAAGAACCACTCCTTTGACAAAACTCCTATATAACAAACCCCAATGACGAGAACCACTCCTTTGACAAAACTCCTATATAGCAAACCACAATGACGAGAACCACTCCTTTGACAAAACTCTTATATTGCAAACCACAATGACAAGAACCACTCCTTTGACAAAACTCCTATATAGCAAACCACAATGACAAGAACCACTCCTTTGACAAAACTCCTATATAACAAACCACAATGACAAGAACCACTCCTTTGACAAAGTTCCTATATAACAAACCCCAATGACGAGAACCACTCCTTTGACAAAACTCCTATATAGCAAACCACAATGACGAGAACCACTCCTTTGACAAAACTCCTATATAACAAACCACAATGACAAGAACCACTCCTTTGACAAAACTCCTATATAGCAAACCACAATGACGAGAACCACTCCTTAGACAAAACTCCTATATAACAAACCACAATGACAAGAACCACTCCTTTGACAAAACGCCTATATAACAAACCACAATGACGAGAACCACTCCTTTGACAAAACTCCTATATAACAAACCACAACGACAAGAACCACTCCTTTGACAAAACTCCTATATAACAAACCACAATGACGAGAGCCACTCCTTTGACAAAACTTCTATATAACAAACCACAATGACAAGAACCACCCCTTTGACAAAACTCCTATATAGCAAACCACAATGACGAGAACCACTCCTTTGACAAAGCATCTATATAACAAACCACAATGACGAGAACCACTCCTTTGACAAAACTCCTATATAACAAACCACAATAACGAGAACCACTCCTTTGACAAAACTCCTATATAACAAACCACAATGACGAGAACCACTCCTTTGACAAAACTTTTATATAACAAACCACAATGACGAGAACCACTCCTTTGACAAAACTTTTATAAAACAAACCACAATGACGAGAACCACTCCTTTGACAAAACTCCTATATAACAAACCACAATGACGAGAATCACTCCTTTGACAAAACATCTATATAACAAACCACAATGACGAGAACCACTACCTTGACAAAACTTTTATAAAACAAACCACAATGACGAGAACCACTCCTTTGACAAAACTCCTATATAGCAAACCACAATGCCGAGAACCACTCCCTTGACAAAACTCCTATATAACAAACCACAATGACGAGAACCACTCCTTTGACAAAATTCCTATATAACAAACCACAATGACAAGAACCACTCCTTTGAAAAAACTTCTATATAGCAAACCACAAAGACGAGAACCACTCCTTTGACAAAATTTCTATATAACAAACCACAACGACGATAACCACTTCTTTCACAAAACTCCTATATAATAAACCACAATGACGAGAACCACTTCTTTGACAAAACTCCTATATAACAAACCACAAAGACGAGAACCACCCCTTTGATACAATTTCTATATAACAAACCACAATGACGAGAACCACTCCTTTGACAAAACTCCTATATAACAAACCACAACGACGAGAACCACTCCTTTGACAAAACTCCTATACAGCAAACCACAAAGACGAGAACCACTCTTTTGATAAAATTTCTATATAACAAACCACAATGACAAGAACCACTCCTTTGAAAAAACTTCTATATAGCAAACCACAATGACAAGAACCACTGCTTTGACAAAGCTCCTATATAACAAACCACAACGACAAGAACCACTCCTTTGACAAAACTCCTATATAACAAACCCCAATGACGAGAACCACTCCCTTGACAAAACTCCTATATAACAAACCACAATGACGAGAATCACTCCTTTGACAAAACTCTTATATAGCAAACCACAATGACAAGAACCACTCCTTTGACAAAACTCCTATATAGCAAACCACAATGACAAGAACCACTCCTTTGACAAAACTCCTATATAGCAAACCACAATGACAAGAACCACTCCTTTGACAAAGCTCCTATATAACAAACCCCAATGACGAGAACCACTCCTTTGACAAAACTCCTATATAACAAACAACAATGACGAGAACCACTCCTTTGACAAAACTCCTATATAACAAACCACAACGACAAGAACCACTCCTTTGACAAAACTCCTATATAACAAACCACAATGACGAGAACCACTCCTTTGACAAAACTTCTATATAACAAACCACAATGACGAGAACCACTCCTTTGACAAAACTTCTATATAACAAACCACAATGACAAGAACAACCCCTTTGACAAAACTCCTATATAGCAAATCACAATGACGAGAACCACTCCTTTGACAAAGCATCTATATAACAAACCACAATGACAAGAACCACTCCTTTGACGAAACCCCTATATAACAAACCACAATGAAAAGAACCACTCCTTTGAAAAAACTTCTATATAGCAAACCACAATGACGAGAACCACTCCTTTGACAAAACCTCTATATAACAAACCACAATAACGAGAAAGATTCCTTTGACAAAACGCCTATATAACAAACCACAATGACAAGAGCCACTCCTTTGACAAAATTTCTATATAACAAACCACAATGACGAGAACCACTCCTTCGACAAAACTTTTATAAAACAAACCACAATGACGAGAATCACTCCTTTGACAAAATTTCTATATAACAAACCACAATGACGAGAACCACTCCTTTGACAAAACTCCTATATAACAAACCACAATGACGAGAACCACTCCTTTGACAAAACTCCTATATAACAAACCACAATGACGAAAACCACTCCTTTGACAAAACTCCAATATAACAAACCACAATGACGAGAACCACTCCTTTGACAAAACTCCAATATAACAAACCACAATGACGAGAACCACTCCTTTGACAAAACTCCTATATAACAAACCACAATGACGAGAACCACTCCTTTGACAAAACTCCAATATAACAAACCACAATGACGAGAACCACTCCTTTGACAAAACTCCTATATAACAAACCACAATAACGAGAACCACTCCTTTGACAAAACTTTTATATAACAAAACACAATGACGAGAACCACTCCTTTGACAAAACTTTTATAAAACAAACCACAATGACGAGAACCACTCCTTTGACAAAACTCCTATATAACAAACCACAATGACAAGAATCACTCCTTTGACAAAACTTCTATATAACAAACCACAATGACGAGAACCACTCCCTTGACAAAACTTTTATAAATCAAACCACAATGACGAGAACCACTCCTTTGACAAAACTCCTATATAACAAACCACAATGCCGAGAACCACTCCCTTGACGAAACTCCTATATAACAAACCACAATGACGAGAACCACTCCTTTGACAAAACTCCTATATAACAAACCACAATGACAAGAACCACTCCTTTGAAAAAACTTCTATATAGCAAACCACAAAGACGAGAACCACTCCTTTGACAAAATTTCTATATAACAAACCACAACGACGATAACCATTTCTTTGACAAAACTCCTATATAACAAACCACAATGACGAGAACCACTTCTTTGACAAAACTCCTATATAGCAAACCACAATGACGAGAACCACTCGTTTGACAAAGCATCTATATAACAAACCACAATGACGAGAACCACTCCTTTGACAAAACTCCTATATAACAAACCACAATGAAAAGAACCACTCCTTTGAAAAAATTTCTATATAGCAAACCACAATGACGAGAACCACTCCTTTGACAAAACCTCTATATAACAAACCACAATGACGAGAAAGACTCCTTTGACAAAACGCCTATATAACAAACCACAATGACAAGAGCCACTCTTTTGACAAAATTTCTATATAACAAACCACAATGACGAGAACCACTCCTTTGACAAAACTCCTATATAGCAAACCACAATGACGAGAACCACTCCTTTGACAAAACTCTTATATAGCAAACCACAATGACGAGAACCACTCCTTTGACAAAACTCCTATATAGCAAACCACAATGACAAGAACCACTCCTTTGACAAAACTCCTATATAACAAACCACAATGACGAGAACCACTCCTTTGACAAAACTCCTATATAACAAACCACAATGACGAGAACCACTCCTTTGACAAAACTCCAATATAACAAACCACAATGACGAGAACCACTCCTTTGACAAAACTCCAATATAACAAACCCCAATGACGAGAACAACTCCTTTGACAAAACTCCTATATAGCAAACCACAAAAACGAGAACCACTCCTTTGACAAAACTCCTATATAACAAACCACAATGACGAGAACCACTCCTTTGACAAACTTTTATATAACAAACCACAATGACGAGAACCACTCCTTTGACAAAACTTTTATAAAACAAACCACAATGACGAGAACCACTCCTTTGACAAAACTCCTATATAACAAACCACAATGACGAGAATCACTCCTTTGACAAAACTTCTATATAACAAACCACAATGACGAGAACCACTCCCTTGACAAAACTTTTATAAAACAAACCACAATGACGAAAACCACTCCTTTGACAAAACTCCTATATAACAAACCACAATGCCGAGAACCACTCCCTTGACAAAACTCCTATATAACAAACCACAATGACGAGAACCACTCCTTTGACAAAACTCCTATATAACAAACCACAATGACAAGAACCACTCCTTTGAAAAAACTTCTATATAGCAAACCACAAAGACGAGAAACACTCCTTTAACAAAATTTCTATATAACAAACCACAACGACGATAACCACTTCTTTGACAAAACTCCTATATAACAAACCACAATGCCAAGAACCACTTCTTTGACAAAACTCCTATATAACAAACCACAAAGACGAGAACCACCCCTTTGATACAATTTCTATATAACAAACCACAATGACGAGAACCACTCCTTTGACAAAACTCCTATATAACAAACCACAACGACGAGAACCACTCCTTTGACAAAACTCCTATATAACAAACCACAAAGACGAGAACCACTCCTTTGATAAAATTTCTATATAACAAACCACAATGACAAGAACCACTCCTTTGAAAAAACTTCTATATAGCAAACCACAATGACAAGAACCACTCCTTTGACAAAGCTCCTATATAACAAACCACAACGACAAGAACCACTCCTTTGACAAAACTCCTATATAACAAACCCCAATGACGAGAACCACTCCTTTGACAAAACTCCTATATAGCAAACCACAATGACGAGAACCACTCCTTTGACAAAACTCTTATATTGCAAACCACAATGACAAGAACCACTCCTTTGACAAAACTCCTATATAGCAAACCACAATGACAAGAACCACTCCTTTGACAAAACTCCTATATAACAAACCACAATGACAAGAACCACTCCTTTGACAAAGTTCCTATATAACAAACCCCAATGACGAGAACCACTCCTTTGACAAAACTCCTATATAACAAACCACAATGACGAGAACCACTCCTTTGACAAAACTCCTATATAACAAACCACAATGACAAGAACCACTCCTTTGACAAAACTCCTATATAGCAAACCACAATGACGAGAACCACTCCTTAGACAAAACTCCTATATAACAAACCACAATGACAAGAACCACTCCTTTGACAAAACGCCTATATAACAAACCACAATGACGAGAACCACTCCTTTGACAAAACTCCTATATAACAAACCACAACGACAAGAACCACTCCTTTGACAAAACTCCTATATAACAAACCACAATGACGAGAGCCACTCCTTTGACAAAACTTCTATATAACAAACCACAATGACAAGAACCACCCCTTTGACAAAACTCCTATATAGCAAACCACAATGACGAGAACCACTCCTTTGACAAAGCATCTATATAACAAACCACAATGACGAGAACCACTCCTTTGACAAAACTCCTATATAACAAACCACAATAACGAGAACCACTCCTTTGACAAAACTCCTATATAACAAACCACAATGACGAGAACCACTCCTTTGACAAAACTTTTATATAACAAACCACAATGACGAGAACCACTCCTTTGACAAAACTTTTATAAAACAAACCACAATGACGAGAACCACTCCTTTGACAAAACTCCTATATAACAAACCACAATGACGAGAATCACTCCTTTGACAAAACATCTATATAACAAACCACAATGACGAGAACCACTACCTTGACAAAACTTTTATAAAACAAACCACAATGACGAGAACCACTCCTTTGACAAAACTCCTATATAGCAAACCACAATGCCGAGAACCACTCCCTTGACAAAACTCCTATATAACAAACCACAATGACGAGAACCACTCCTTTGACAAAATTCCTATATAACAAACCACAATGACAAGAACCACTCCTTTGAAAAAACTTCTATATAGCAAACCACAAAGACGAGAACCACTCCTTTGACAAAATTTCTATATAACAAACCACAACGACGATAACCACTTCTTTCACAAAACTCCTATATAATAAACCACAATGACGAGAACCACTTCTTTGACAAAACTCCTATATAACAAACCACAAAGACGAGAACCACCCCTTTGATACAATTTCTATATAACAAACCACAATGACGAGAACCACTCCTTTGACAAAACTCCTATATAACAAACCACAACGACGAGAACCACTCCTTTGACAAAACTCCTATATAGCAAACCACAAAGACGAGAACCACTCTTTTGATAAAATTTCTATATAACAAACCACAATGACAAGAACCACTCCTTTGAAAAAACTTCTATATAGCAAACCACAATGACAAGAACCACTCCTTTGACAAAGCTCCTATATAACAAACCACAACGACAAGAACCACTCCTTTGACAAAACTCCTATATAACAAACCCCAATGACGAGAACCACTCCTTTGACAAAACTCCTATATAACAAACCACAATGACGAGAATCACTCCTTTGACAAAACTCTTATATAGCAAACCACAATGACAAGAACCACTCCTTTGACAAAACTCCTATATAGCAAACCACAATGACAAGAACCACTCCTTTGACAAAACTCCTATATAGCAAACCACAATGACAAGAACCACTCCTTTGACAAAGCTCCTATATAACAAACCCCAATAACGAGAACCACCCCTTTGACAAAACTCCTATATAACAAACCACAATGACGAGAACCACTCCTTTGACAAAACTCCTATATAACAAACCACAACGACAAGAACCACTCCTTTGACAAAACTCCTATATAACAAACCACAATGACGAGAACCACTCCTTTGACAAAACTTCTATATAACAAACCACAATGACGAGAACCACTCCTTTGACAAAACTTCTATATAACAAACCACAATGACAAGAACAACCCCTTTGACAAAACTCCTATATAGCAAATCACAATGACGAGAACCACTCCTTTGACAAAGCATCTATATAACAAACCACAATGACAAGAACCACTCCTTTGACAAAACCCCTATATAACAAACCACAATGAAAAGAACCACTCCTTTGAAAAAACTTCTATATAGCAAACCACAATGACGAGAACCACTCCTTTGACAAAACCTCTATATAACAAACCACAATGACGAGAAAGACTCCTTTGACAAAACGCCTATATAACAAACCACAATGACAAGAGCCACTCCTTTGACAAAATTTCTATATAACAAACCACAATGACAAGAACCACTCCTTCGACAAAACTTTTATAAAACAAACCACAATGACGAGAATCACTCCTTTGACAACATTTCTATATAACAAACCACAATGACGAGAACCACTCCTTTGACAAAACTCCTATATAACAAACCCCAATGACGAGAACCACTCCTTTGACAAAACTCCTATATAACAAACCACAATGACGAGAATCACTCCTTTGACAAAACTCTTATATAGCAAACCACAATGACAAGAACCACTCCTTTGACAAAACTCCTATATAGCAAACCACAATGACAAGAACCACTCCTTTGACAAAACTCCTATATAGCAAACCACAATGACAAGAACCACTCCTTTGACAAAGCTCCTATATAACAAACCCCAATGACGAGAACCACCCCTTTGACAAAACTCCTATATAACAAACCACAATGACGAGAACCACTCCTTTGACAAAACTCCTATATAACAAACCACAACGACAAGAACCACTCCTTTGACAAAACTCCTATATAACAAACCACAATGACGAGAACCACTCCTTTGACAAAACTTCTATATAACAAACCACAATGACGAGAACCACTCCTTTGACAAAACTTCTATATAACAAACCACAATGACAAGAACAACCCCTTTGACAAAACTCCTATATAGCAAATCACAATGACGAGAACCACTCCTTTGACAAAGCATCTATATAACAAACCACAATGACAAGAACCACTCCTTTGACAAAACCCCTATATAACAAACCACAATGAAAAGAACCACTCCTTTGAAAAAACTTCTATATAGCAAACCACAATGACGAGAACCACTCCTTTGACAAAACCTCTATATAACAAACCACAATGACGAGAAAGACTCCTTTGACAAAACGCCTATATAACAAACCACAATGACAAGAGCCACTCCTTTGACAAAATTTCTATATAACAAACCACAATGACGAGAACCACTCCTTCGACAAAACTTTTATAAAACAAACCACAATGACGAGAATCACTCCTTTGACAACATTTCTATATAACAAACCACAATGACGAGAACCACTCCTTTGACAAAACTCCTATATAACAAACCACAATGACGAGAACCACTCCTTTGACAAAACTCCTATATAACAAACCACAATGACGAAAACCACTCCTTTGACAAAACTCCAATATAACAAACCACAATGACGAGAACCACTCCTTTGACAAAACTCCAATATAACAAACCACAATGACGAGAACCACTCCTTTGACAAAACTCCTATATAACAAACCACAATGACGAGAACCACTCCTTTGACAAAACTCCAATATAACAAACCACAATGACGAGAACCACTCCTTTGACAAAACTCCTATATAACAAACCACAATAACGAGAACCACTCCTTTGACAAAACTTTTATATAACAAACCACAATGACGAGAACCACTCCTTTGACAAAACTTTTATAAAACAAACCACAATGACGAGAACCACTCCTTTGACAAAACTCCTATATAACAAACCACAATGACAAGAATCACTCCTTTGACAAAACTTCTATATAACAAACCACAATGACGAGAACCACTCCCTTGACAAAACTTTTATAAAACAAACCACAATGACGAGAACCACTCCTTTGACAAAACTCCTATATAACAAACCACAATGCCGAGAACCACTCCCTTGACGAAACTCCTATATAACAAACCACAATGACGAGAACCACTCCTTTGACAAAACTCCTATATAACAAACCACAATGACAAGAACCACTCCTTTGAAAAAACTTCTATATAGCAAACCACAAAGACGAGAACCACTCCTTTGACAAAATTTCTATATAACAAACCACAACGACGATAACCATTTCTTTGACAAAACTCCTATATAACAAACCACAATGACGAGAACCACTTCTTTGACAAAACTCCTATATAGCAAACCACAATGACGAGAACCACTCGTTTGACAAAGCATCTATATAACAAACCACAATGACGAGAACCACTCCTTTGACAAAACTCCTATATAACAAACCACAATGAAAAGAACCACTCCTTTGAAAAAATTTCTATATAGCAAACCACAATGACGAGAACCACTCCTTTGACAAAACCTCTATATAACAAACCACAATGACGAGAAAGACTCCTTTGACAAAACGCCTATATAACAAACCACAATGACAAGAGCCACTCTTTTGACAAAATTTCTATATAACAAACCACAATGACGAGAACCACTCCTTTGACAAAACTCCTATATAGCAAACCACAATGACGAGAACCACTCCTTTGACAAAACTCTTATATAGCAAACCACAATGACGAGAACCACTCCTTTGACAAAACTCCTATATAGCAAACCACAATGACAAGAACCACTCCTTTGACAAAACTCCTATATAACAAACACAATGACAAGAACTACTCCTTTGACAAAGCTCCTATATAACAAACCCCAATGACGAGAACCACTCCTTTGACAAAACTCCTATATAACAAACCACAATGACGAGAACCACTCCTTTGACAAAACTCCTATATAGCAAACCACAATGACGAGAACCACTCCTTAGACAAAACTCCTATATAACAAACAACAATGACAAGAACCACTCCTTTGACAAAACTCCTATATAACAAACCACAATGAGAAGAACCACTCCTTTGACAAAACTCCTATATAACAAACCACAACGACGAGAACCACTCCTTTGACAAAACTCCTATATAACAAACCACAACGACAAGAACCACTCCTTTGACAAAACTCCTATATAACAAACCACAATGACGAGAACCACTCCTTTGACAAAACTTCTATATAACAAACCACAATGACAAGAACCACCCCTTTGACAAAACTCCTATATAGCAAACCACAATGACGAGAACCACTCATTTGACAAAGCATCTATATAACAAACCACAATGACGAGAACCACTCCTTTGACAAAACTCCTATATAACAAACCACAATAACGAGAACCACTCCTTTGACAAAACTCCTATATAACAAACCACAATGACGAGAACCACTCCTTTGACAAAACTTTTATATAACAAACCACAATGACGAGAACCACTCCTTTGACAAAACTTTTATAAAACAAACCACAATGACGAGAACCACTCCTTTGACAAAACTCCTATATAACAAACCACAATGACGAGAATCACTCCTTTGACAAAACTTCTATATAACAAACCACAATGACGAGAACCACTCCCTTGACAAAACTTTTAAAAAACAAACCACAATGACGAGAACCACTCCTTTGACAAAACTCCTATATAACAAACCACAATGACAAGAACCACTCCTTTGAAAAAACTTCTATATAGCAAACCACAATGCCGAGAACCACTCCCTTGACAAAACACCTATATAACAAACCACAATGACGAGAACCACTCCTTTGACAAAACTCCTATATAACAAACCACAATGACAAGAACCACTCCTTTGAAAAAACTTCTATATAGCAAACCACAAAGACGAGAACCACTCCTTTGACAAAATTTCTATATAACAAACCACAACGACGATAACCACTTCTTTGACAAAACTCTTATATAACAAACCACAATGACGAGAACCACTTCTTTGACAAAACTCCTATATAACAAACCACAAAGACGAGAACCACCCCTTTGATACAATTTCTATATAACAAACCACAATGACGAGAACCACTCCTTTGACAAAACTCCTATATAACAAACCACAACGACGAGAACCACTCCTTTGACAAAACTCCTATATAGCAAACCACAATGACAAGAACCACTCCTTTGAAAAAATTTCTATATAGCAAACCACAATGACGAGAACCACTCATTTGACAAAGCATCTATATAACAAACCACAATGACGAGAACCACTCCTTTGACAAAACTTTTATATAACAAACCACAATGACGAGAACCACTCCTTTGACAAAACTTTTATAAAACAAACCACAATGACGAGAACCACTCCTTTGACAAAACTCCTATATAACAAACCACAATGACAAGAACCACTCCTTTGAAAAAACTTCTATATAGCAAACCACAATGCCGAGAACCACTCCCTTGACAAAACTCCTATATAACAAACCACAATGACGAGAACCACTCCTTTGACAAAACTCCTATATAACAAACCACAATGACAAGAACCACTCCTTTGAAAAAACTTCTATATAGCAAACCACAAAGACGAGAACCACTCCTTTGACAAAATTTCTATATAACAAACCACAACGACGATAACCACTTCTTTGACAAAACTCCTATATAACAAACCACAATGACGAGAACCACTTCTTTGACAAAACTCCTATATAACAAACCACAAAGACGAGAACCACTCCTTTGACAAAACTCCTATATAGCAAACCACAATGACGAGAACCACTCCTTTGACAAAACTCCTATATAACAAACCACAAAGACGAGAACCACTCCTTTGACAAAACTCCTATATAGCAAACCACAATGACGAGAACCACCCCTTTGATACAATTTCTATATAACAAACCACAATGACGAGAACCACTCCTTTGACAAAACTCCTATATAACAAACCACAACGACGAGAACCACTCCTTTGACAAAACTCCTATATAGCAAACCACAATGACAAGAACCACTCCTTTGAAAAAACTTCTATATAGCAAACCACAATGACAAGAACCACTCCTTTGACAAAGCTCCTATATAACAAACCACAACGACAAGAACCACTCCTTTGACAAAACTCCTATATAACAAACCCCAATGACGAGAACCACTCCTTTGACAAAACTCCTATATAGCAAACCACAATGACGAGAACCACTCCTTTGACAAAACTCCTATATAGCAAACCACAATGACAAGAACCACTCCTTTGACAAAACTCCTATATAGCAAACCACAATGACAAGAACCACTCCTTTGACAAAACTCCTATATAGCAAACCACAATGACAAGAACCACTCCTTTGACAAAGCTCCTATATAACAAACCCCAATGACGAGAACCACTCCTTTGACAAAACTCCTATATAACAAACCACAATGACGAGAACCACTCCTTTGACAAAACTCCTATATAACAAACCACAATGACAAGAACCACTCCTTTGACAAAACTCCTATATAGCAAACCACAATGACAAGAACCACTCCTTTGACAAAACTCCTATATAACAAACCACAACGACGAGAACCACTCCTTTGACAAAACTCCTATATAGCAAACCACAATGACAAGAACCACTCCTTTGAAAAAATTTCTATATAGCAAACCACAATGACGAGAACCACTCATTTGACAAAGCATCTATATAACAAACCACAATGACGAGAACCACTCCTTTGACAAAACTTTTATATAACAAACCACAATGACGAGAACCACTCCTTTGACAAACTTTTATAAAACAAACCACAATGACGAGAACCACTCCTTTGACAAAACTCCTATATAACAAACCACAATGACAAGAACCACTCCTTTGAAAAAACTTCTATATAGCAAACCACAATGCCGAGAACCACTCCCTTGACAAAACTCCTATATAACAAACCACAATGACGAGAACCACTCCTTTGACAAAACTCCTATATAACAAACCACAATGACAAGAACCACTCCTTTGAAAAAACTTCTATATAGCAAACCACAAAGACGAGAACCACTCCTTTGACAAAATTTCTATATAACAAACCACAACGACGATAACCACTTCTTTGACAAAACTCCTATATAACAAACCACAATGACGAGAACCACTTCTTTGACAAAACTCCTATATAACAAACCACAAAGACGAGAACCACTCCTTTGACAAAACTCCTATATAGCAAACCACAATGACGAGAACCACTCCTTTGACAAAACTCCTATATAACAAACCACAAAGACGAGAACCACTCCTTTGACAAAACTCCTATATAGCAAACCACAATGACGAGAACCACCTCTTTGATACAATTTCTATATAACAAACCACAATGACGAGAACCACTCCTTTGACAAAACTCCTATATAACAAACCACAACGACGAGAACCACTCCTTTGACAAAACTCCTATATAGCAAACCACAATGACAAGAACCACTCCTTTGAAAAAACTTCTATATAGCAAACCACAATGACAAGAACCACTCCTTTGACAAAGCTCCTATATAACAAACCACAACGACAAGAACCACTCCTTTGACAAAACTCCTATATAACAAACCCCAATGACGAGAACCACTCCTTTGACAAAACTCCTATATAGCAAACCACAATGACGAGAACCACTCCTTTGACAAAACTCCTATATAGCAAACCACAATGACAAGAACCACTCCTTTGACAAAACTCCTATATAGCAAACCACAATGACAAGAACCACTCCTTTGACAAAACTCCTATATAGCAAACCACAATGACAAGAACCACTCCTTTGACAAAGCTCCTATATAACAAACCCCAATGACGAGAACCACTCCTTTGACAAAACTCCTATATAACAAACCACAATGACGAGAACCACTCCTTTGACAAAACTCCTATATATCAAACCACAATGA
This sequence comes from Bathymodiolus brooksi, assembly GCA_963680875.1. Classification (NCBI taxonomy): domain Eukaryota; kingdom Metazoa; phylum Mollusca; class Bivalvia; order Mytilida; family Modiolidae; genus Bathymodiolus; species Bathymodiolus brooksi. The sequence goes on along the minus strand of OY804579.1, from coordinate 10,553,808 downwards.
CAAGAACCACTCCTTTGACAAAACTCCTATATAGCAAACCACAATGACAAGAACCACTCCTTTGACAAAACTCCTATATAACAAACCACAATGACAAGAACCACTCCTTTGACAAAACTCCTATATAACAAACCACAATGACAAGAACCACTCCTTTGACAAAACTCCTATATAACAAACCACAATGACGAGAACCACTCCTTTGACAAAACTCCTATATAACAAACCACAACGACAAGAACCACTCCTTTGACAAAACTCCTATATAACAAACCCCAATGACGAGAACCACTCCTTTGACAAAACTCCTATATAACAAACCACAATGACGAGAACCACTCCTTTGACAAAACTCCTATATAACAAACCACAATGACAAGAACCACTCCTTTGACAAAACTCCTATATAGCAAACCACAATGACGAGAACCACTCCTTAGACAAAACTCCTATATAACAAACCACAATGACAAGAACCACTCCTTTGACCAAACTCCTATATAACAAACCACAATGACAAGAACCACTCCTTTGACAAAACTCCTATATAACAAACCACAATGACGAGAACCACTCCTTTGACAAAACTCCTATATAAAAAACCACAACGACAAGAACCACTCCTTTGACGAAACTCCTATATAACAAACCACAATGACGAGAACCACTCCTTTGACAAAACTTCTATATAACAAACCACAATGACAAGAACCACCCCTTTGACAAAACTCCTATATAGCAAACCACAATGACGAGAACCACTCCTTTGACAAAGCATCTATATAACAAACCACAATGACGAGAACCACTCCTTTGACAAAACCCCTATATAACAAACCACAATGAAAAGAACCACTCCTTTGAAAAAACTTCTATATAGCAAACCACAATGACGAGAACCACTCCTTTGACAAAACCTCTATATAACAAACCACAATGACGAGAAAGACTCCTTTGACAAAACGCCTATATAACAAACCACAATGACGAGAGCCACTCCTTTGACAAAATTTCTATATAACAAACCACAATGACGAGAACCACTCCTTTGACAAAACTTTTATAAAACAAACCACAATGACGAGAATCACTCCTTTGACAAAATTTCTATATAACAAACCACAATGACGAGAACCACTCCTTTGACAAAACTCCTATATAACAAACCACAATGACGAGAACCACTCCTTTGACAAAACTCCTATATAACAAACCACAATGACGAGAACCACTCCTTTGACAAAACTCCAATATAACAAACCACAATGACGAGAACCACTCCTTTGACAAAACTCCAATATAACAAACCACAATGACGAGAACCACTCCTTTGACAAAACTCCTATATAACAAACCACAATAACGAGAACCACTCCTTTGACAAAACTCCTATATAACAAACCACAATGACGAGAACCACTCCTTTGACAAAACTTTTATATAACAAACCACAATGACGAGAACCACTCCTTTGACAAAACTTTTATAAAACAAACCACAATGACTAGAACCACTCCTTTGACAAAACTCCTATATAACAAACCACAATGACGAGAATAACTCCTTTGACAAAACTCCTATATAACAAACCACAATGACGAGAACCACTCCCTTGACAAAACTTTTATAAAACAAACCACAATGACGAGAACCACTCCTTTGACAAAACTCCTATATAACAAACCACAATGCCGAGAACCACTCCCTTGACAAAACTCCTATATAACAAACCACAATGACAAGAACCACTCCTTTGAAAAAACTTCTATATAGCAAACCACAAAGACGAGAACCACTCCTTTGACAAAATTTCTATATAACAAACCACAACGACGATAACCACTTCTTTGACAAAACTCCTATATAACAAACCACAATGACGAGAACCACTTCTTTGACAATACTTCTATATAGCAAACCACAAAGACGAGAACCACTCCTTTGACAAAATTTCTATATAACAAACCACAACGACGATAACCACTTCTTTGACAAAACTCCTATATAACAAACCACAATGACGAGAACCACTTCTTTGACAATACTCCTATATAACAAACCACAAAGACGTGAACCACCCCTTTGATACAATTTCTATATAACAAACCACAAAGACGAGAACCACCCTTTTGATACAATTTCTATATAACAAACCACAATGACGAGAACCACTCCTTTGACAAAACTCCTATATAGCAAACCACAACGACGAGAACCACTCCTTTGACAAAACTCCTATATAGCAAACCACAAAGACGAGAACCACTCCTTTGATAAAATTTCTATATAACAAACCACAATGACAAGAACCACTCCTTTGAAAAAACTTCTATATAGCAAACCACAATGACAAGAACCACTCCTTTGACAAAGCTCCTATATAACAAACCACAACGACAAGAACCACTCCTTTGACAAAACTCCTATATAACAAACCCCAATGACGAGAACCACTCCTTTGACAAAACTCCTATATAGCAAACCACAATGACGAGAACCACTCCTTTGACAAAACTCTTATATAGCAAACCACAATGACAAGAACCACTCCTTTGACAAAACTCCTATATAGCAAACCACAATGACAAGAACCACTCCTTTGACAAAACTCCTATATAGCAAACCACAATGACAAGAACCACTCCTTTGACAAAGCTCCAATATAACAAACCCCAATGACGAGAACCACTCCTTTGACAAAACTCCTATATAACAAACCACAATGACGAGAACCACTCCTTTGACAAAACTCCTATATAACAAACCACAATGACAAGAACCACTCCTTTGACAAAACTCCTATATAGCAAACCACAATGACGAGAACCACTCCTTAGACAAAACTCCTATATAACAAACCACAATGTCAAGAACCACTCCTTTGACAAAACTCCTATATAACAAACCACAATGACAAGAACCACTCCTTTGACAAAACTCCTATATAACAAACCACAATGACGAGAACCACTCCCTTGACAAAACTTTTATAAAACAAACCACAATGACGAGAACCACTCCTTTGACAAAACTCCTATATAACAAACCACAATGACAAGAACCACTCCTATGACAAAACTCCTATATAACAAACCACAATAACGAGAACCACTCCTTTGACAAAACTCCTATATAACAAACCACAATGACGAGAACCACTCCTTTGACAAAACTTTTATATAACAAACCACAATGACGAGAACCACTCCTTTGACAAAACTTTTATAAAACAAACCACAATGACGAGAACCACTCCTTTGACAAAACTCCTATATAACAAACCACAATGACGAGAATCACTCCTTTGACAAAACTTCTATATAACAAACCACAATGACGAGAACCACTCCCTTGACAAAACTTTTATAAAACAAACCACAATGACGAGAACCACTCCTTTGACAAAACTCCTATATAACAAACCACAATGACAAGAACCACTCCTTTGAAAAAACTTCTATATAGCAAACCACAATGCCGAGAACCACTCCCTTGACAAAACACCTATATAACAAACCACAATGACGAGAACCACTCCTTTGACAAAACTCCCATATAACAAACCACAATGACAAGAACCACTCCTTTGAAAAAACTTCTATATAGCAAACCACAAAGACGAGAACCACTCCTTTGACAAAATTTCTATATAACAAACCACAACGACGATAACCACTTCTTTGACAAAACTCCTATATAACAAACCACAATGACGAGAACCACTTCTTTGACAAAACTCCTATATAACAAACCACAAAGACGAGAACCACCCCTTTGATACAATTTCTATATAACAAACCACAATGACGAGAACCACTCCTTTGACAAAACTCCTATATAACAAACCACAACGACGAGAACCACTCCTTTGACAAAACTCCTATATAGCAAACCACAATGACGAGAACCACTCATTTGAAAAAATTTCTATATAGCAAACCACAATGACGAGAACCACTCATTTGACAAAGCATCTATATAACAAACCACAATGACGAGAACCACTCCTTTGACAAAACTTTTATATAACAAACCACAATGACGAGAACCACTCCTTTGACAAAACTTTTATAAAACAAACCACAATGACGAGAACCACTCCTTTGACAAAACTCCTATATAACAAACCACAATGACAAGAACCACTCCTTTGAAAAAACTTCTATATAGCAAACCACAATGCCGAGAACCACTCCCTTGACAAAACTCCTATATAACAAACCACAATGACGAGAACCACTCCTTTGATAAAACTCCCAATAACAAACCACAATGACAAGAACCACTCCTTTGAAAAAACTTCTATATAGGAAACCACAAAGACGAGAACCACTCCTTTGACAAAACTCCTATATAACAAACCACAATGACGAGAACCACTTCTTTGACAAAACTCCTATATAACAAACCACAAAGACGAGAACCACTCCTTTGACAAAACTCCTATATAGCAAACCACAATGACAAGAACCACTCCTTTGACAAAGCTCCTATATAACAAACCACAACGACAAGAACCACTCCTTTGACAAAACTCCTATATAACAAACCCCAATGACGAGAACCACTCCTTTGACAAAACTCCTATATAGCAAACCACAATGACGAGAACCACTCCTTTGACAAAACTCCTATATAGCAAACCACAATGACGAGAACCACTCCTTTGACAAAACTCCTATATAACAAACCACAATGACAAGAACCACTCCTTTGACAAAACTCCTATATAACAAACCACAATGACAAGAACCACTCCTTTGACAAAACTCCTATATAACAAACCACAATGACGAGAACCACTCCTTTGACAAAACTCCTATATAACAAACCACAACGACAAGAACCACTCCTTTGACAAAACTCCTATATAACAAACCCCAATGACGAGAACCACTCCTTTGACAAAACTCCTATATAACAAACCACAATGACGAGAACCACTCCTTTGACAAAACTCCTATATAACAAACCACAATGACAAGAACCACTCCTTTGACAAAACTCCTATATAGCAAACCACAATGACGAGAACCACTCCTTAGACAAAACTCCTATATAACAAACCACAATGACAAGAACCACTCCTTTGACCAAACTCCTATATAACAAACCACAATGACAAGAACCACTCCTTTGACAAAACTCCTATATAACAAACCACAATGACGAGAACCACTCCTTTGACAAAACTCCTATATAACAAACCACAATGACAAGAACCACTCCTTTGACAAAACTCCTATATAACAAACCACAATGACGAGAACCACTCCTTTGACAAAACTTCTATATAACAAACCACAATGACAAGAACCACCCCTTTGACAAAACTCCTATATAGCAAACCACAATGACGAGAACCACTCCTTTGACAAAGCATCTATATAACAAACCACAATGACGAGAACCACTCCTTTGACAAAACTCCTATATAACAAACCACAATGAAAAGAACCACTCCTTTGAAAAAACTTCTATATAGCAAACCACAATGACGAGAACCACTCCTTTGACAAAACCTCTATATAACAAACCACAATGACGAGAAAGACTCCTTTGACAAAACTCCTATATAACAAACCACAATGACGAGAGCCACTCCTTTGACAAAATTTCTATATAACAAACCACAATGACGAGAACCACTCCTTTGACAAAACTTTTATAAAACAAACCACAATGACGAGAATCACTCCTTTGACAAAATTTCTATATAGCAAACCACAATGACGAGAACCACTCCTTTGACAAAACTCCTATATAACAAACCACAATGACGAGAACCACTCCTTTGACAAAACTCCTATATAACAAACCACAATGACGAGAACCACTCCTTTGACAAAACTCCAATATAACAAACCACAATGACGAGAACCACTCCTTTGACAAAACTCCAATATAACAAACCACAATGACGAGAACCACTCCTTTGACAAAACTCCTATATAACAAACCACAATAACGAGAACCACTCCTTTGACAAAACTCCTATATAACAAACCACAATGACGAGAACCACTCCTTTGACAAAACTTTTATATAACAAACCACAATGACGAGAACCACTCCTTTGACAAAACTTTTATAAAACAAACCACAATGACTAGAACCACTCCTTTGACAAAACTCCTATATAACAAACCACAATGACGAGAATAACTCCTTTGACAAAACTTCTATATAACAAACCACAATGACGAGAACCACTCCCTTGACAAACTTTTATAAAACAAACCACAATGACGAGAACCACTCCTTTGACAAAACTCCTATATAACAAACCACAATGCCGAGAACCACTCCCTTGACAAAACTCCTATATAAAAAACCACAATGACGAGAACCACTCCTTTGACAAAACTCCTATATAACAAACCACAATGACAAGAACCACTCCTTTGAAAAAACTTCTATATAGCAAACCACAAAGACGAGAACCACTCCTTTGACAAAATTTCTATATAACAAACCACAACGACGATAACCACTTCTTTGACAAAACTCCTATATAACAAACCACAATGACGAGAACCACTCCTTTGACAATACTTCTATATAGCAAACCACAAAGACGAGAACCACTCCTTTGACAAAATTTCTATATAACAAACCACAACGACGATAACCACTTCTTTGACAAAACTCCTATATAACAAACCACAATGACGAGAACCACTTCTTTGACAATACTCCTATATAACAAACCACAAAGACGTGAACCACCCCTTTGATACAATTTCTATATAACAAACCACAAAGACGAGAACCACCCCTTTGATACAATTTCTATATAACAAACCACAATGACGAGAACCACTCCTTTGACAAAACTCCTATATAACAAACCACAACGACGAGAACCACTCCTTTGACAAAACTCCTATATAGCAAACCACAAAGACGAGAACCACTCCTTTGATAAAATTTCTATATAACAAACCACAATGACAAGAACCACTCCTTTGAAAAAACTTCTATATAGCAAACCACAATGACAAGAACCACTCCTTTGACAAAGCTCCTATATAACAAACCACAACGACAAGAACCACTCCTTTGACAAAACTCCTATATAACAAACCCCAATGACGAGAACCACTCCTTTGACAAAACTCCTATATAGCAAACCACAATGACGAGAACCACTCCTTTGACAAAACTCTTATATAGCAAACCACAATGACAAGAACCACTCCTTTGACAAAACTCCTATATAGCAAACCACAATGACAAGAACCACTCCTTTGACAAAACTCCTATATAGCAAACCACAATGACAAGAACCACTCCTTTGACAAAGCTCCTATATAACAAACCCCAATGACGAGAACCACTCCTTTGACAAAACTCCTATATAACAAACCACAATGACGAGAACCACTCCTTTGACAAAACTCCTATATAGCAAACCACAATGACAAGAACCACTCCTTTGACAAAACTCCTATATAGCAAACCACAATGACGAGAACCACTCCTTAGACAAAACTCCTATATAACAAACCACAATGACAAGAACCACTCCTTTGACAAAACTCCTATATAACAAACCACAATGACAAGAACCACTCCTTTGACAAAACTCCTATATAACAAACCACAATGACGAGAACCACTCCTTTGACAAAACTCCTATATAACAAACCACAACGACAAGAACCACTCCTTTGACAAAACTCCTATATAACAAACCACAATGACGAGAACCACTCCTTTGACAAAACTTCTATATAACAAACCACAATCACAAGAACCACCCCTTTGACAAAACTCCTATATAGCAAACCACAATGACGAGAACCGCTCCTTTGACAAAGCATCTATATAACAAACCACAATGACGAGAACCACTCCTTTGACAAAACTCCTATATAACAAACCACAATGAAAAGAACCACTCCTTTGAAAAAACTTCTATATAGCAAACCACAATGACGAGAACCACTCCTTTGACAAAACCTCTATATAACAAACCACAATGACGAGAAAGACTCCTTTGACAAAACGCCTATATAACAAACCACAATGACAAGAGCCACTCCTTTGACAAAATTTCTATATAACAAACCACAATGACGAGAACCACTCCTTTGACAAAACTTTTATAAAACAAACCACAATGACGAGAATCACTCCTTTGACAAAATTTCTATATAACAAACCACAATGACGAGAACCACTCCTTTGACAAAACTCCTATATAACAAACCACAATGACGAGAACCACTCCTTTGACAAAACTCCTATATAACAAACCACAATGACGAGAACCACTCCTTTGACAAAACTCCAATATAACAAACCACAATGACGAGAACCACTCCTTTGACAAAACTCCAATATAACAAACCACAATGACAAGAACCACTCCTTTGACAAAACTCCTATATAACAAACCACAATAACGAGAACCACTCCTTTGACAAAACTCCTATATAACAAACCACAATGACGAGAACCACTCCTTTGACAAAACTTTTATATAACAAACCACAATGACGAGAACCACTCCTTTGACAAAACTTTTATAAAACAAACCACAATGACGAGAACCACTCCTTTGACAAAACTCCTATATAACAAACCACAATGACGAGAATCACTCCTTTGACAAAACTTCTATATAACAAACCACAATGACGAGAACCACTCCCTTGACAAAACTTTTATAAAGCAAACCACAATGACGAGAACCACTCCTTTGACAAAACTCCTATATAACAAACCACAATGCCGAGAACCACTCCCTTGACAAAACTCCTATATAACAAACCACAATGACGAGAACCACTCCTTTGACAAAACTCCTATATAACAAACCACAATGACAAGAACCACTCCTATGAAAAAACTTCTATATAGCAAACCACAAAGACGAGAACCACTCCTTTGACAAAATTTCTATATAACAAACCACAATGACGAGAACCACTCCCTTGACAAAACTCCTATATAACAAACCACAATGACGAGAACCACTCCTTTGACAAAACTCCTATATAACAAACCACAATGACGAGAACCACTCCTTTGACAAAACTCCTATATAGCAAACCACAATGACAAGAACCACTCCTTTGACAAAACTCCTATATAGCAAACCACAATGACAAGAACCACTCCTTTGACAAAACTCCTATATAGCAAACCACAATGACAAGAACCACTCCTTTGACAAAGCTCTTATATAACAAACCCCAATGACGAGAACCACTCCTTTGACAAAACTCCTATATAACAAACCACAATGACGAGAACCACTCCTTTGACAAAACTCCTATATAACAAACCACAATGACAAGAACCACTCCTTTGACAAAACTCCTATATAGCAAACCACAATGACGAGAACCACTCCTTTGACAAAATTTCTATATAACAAACCACAAAGACGAGAACCACTCCTTTGAAAAAACTTCTATATAACAAACCACAATAACAAGAACCACTCCTTTGACAAACTCCTATATAACAAACCCCAATGACAAGAGCCACTCCTTTGACAAAACTCCTATATAACAAACCACAATGACGAGAACCACTCCTTAGACAAAGCTCCTATATAACAAACCACAATGACGAGAACCACTCCTTAGACAAAGCTCCTATATAACAAACCACAATGACAAGAACCACTCCTTAGATAAAACTCCTATATAACAAACCAAAATGACAAGAACCACTCCCTTGACAAAACTCCTATATAACAAACCACAATGACGAGAACCACTCCTTTGACAAAACTCCTATATAAAAAACCAAAAAGACGAGAACCACTCCTTTGACAAAATTTCTATATAACAAACCACAATAACAAGAACCACTCCTTTGACAAAACTCCTATATAACAAACCACAATGCCAAGAACCACTCCTTTGAAAAAACTTCTATATAGCAAACCACAAAGACGAGAACCACCCATTTGATACAATTTCTATATAACAAACCACAATGACGAGATCCACTCCTTTGACAAAACTCCTATATAACAAACCACAACGACGAGAACCACTCCTTTGACAAAACTCCTATATAACAAACCACAAAGACGAGAACCACTCCTTTGATAAAATTTCTATATAACAAACCACAATGACAAGAACCACTCCCTTGAAAAAACTTCTATATAGCAAACCACAATGACAAGAACCACTCCTTTGACAAAGCTCCTATATAGCAAACCACAATGACAAGAACCACTCCTTTGACAAAACTCCTATATAGCAAACCACAATGACAAGAACCACTCCTTTGACAAAGCTCCTATATAACAAACCCCAATGACGAGAACCACTCCTTTGACAAAACTCATATATAACAAACCACATTGACGAGAACCACTCCTTTGACAAAACTTCTATATAGCAAACCACAATGACGAGAACCACTCCTTAGACAAAACTCCTATATAACAAACCACAATGACGAGAACCACTCCTTTGACAAAACTTCTATATAACAAACCACAATGACAAGAACCACCCCTTTGACAAAACTCCTATATAGCAAACCACAATGACGAGAACCACTCCTTTGACAAAGCATCTATATAACAAACCACAATGACGAGAACCACTCCTTTGACAAAACTCCTATATAACAAACCACAATGAAAAGAACCACTCCTTTGAAAAAACTTCTATATAACAAACCACAATGACGAGAAAGACTCCTTTGACAAAACTCCTATATAACAAAACACAATGACAAGAACCACCCCTTTGACAAAACCCCTATATAACAAAACACAATGACAAGAGCCACTCCTTTGACAAAATTTCTATATAACAAACCACAATGACGAGAACCACTCCTTTGACAAAACTCCTATATAACAAACCACAATGACGAGAACCACTCCTTTGACAAAACTCCAATATAACAAACCACAATGACGAGAACCACTCCTTTGACAAAACTCCTATATAACAAACCACAATGACGAGAACCACTCCTTTGACAAAACTCCTATATAACAAACCACAATGACAAGAACCACTCCTTTGACAAAACTCTTATATAACAAACCACAATGACGAGAACCACTCCTTTGACAAAACTCCTATATAACAAACCAAAATGACAAGAACCACTCCTTTGACAAAACTCCTATATAACAAACCACAATGACGAGAACCACTCCTTTGACAAAACTCCTATATAACAAACCACAATGATAAGAACCACTCCTTTGACAAAACTCCTATATAACAAACCACAATGACGAGAACCACTCCTTTGACAAAACTTTTATAAAACAAACCACAATGACGAGAACCACTCCTTTGACAAAGCTCCTATATAACAAACCACAATGACGAGAACCACTCCTTTGAAAAAACTTCTATATAGCAAACCACAATGACAAGAACCACTCCTTTGACAAAGCTCCTATATAGCAAACCACAATGACAAGTACCACTCCTTTGACAAAACTCCTATATAGCAAACCATAATGACAAGAACCACTCCTTTGACAAAGCTCCTATATAACAAACCCCAATGACGAGAACCACTCCTTTGACAAAACTCCTATATAACAAACCACAATGACGAGAACCACTCCTTTGACAAAATTTCTATATAACAAACCACAAAGACGAGAACCACTCCTTTGACAAAACTTCTATATAACAAACCACAATGAAAAGAACCACTCCTTTGACAAAACTCCTATATAACAAACCACAATGACAAGTACCACTCCTTTGACAAAACTCCTATATAGCAAACCACAATGACGAGAACCACTCCTTTGACAAAGCATCTATATAACAAACCACAATGACGAGAACCACTCCTTTGACAAAACTCCTATATAACAAACCACAATGAAAAGAACCACTCCTTTGAAAAAACTTCTATATAACAAACCAGAATGACGAGAAAGACTCCTTTGACAAAACTCCTATATAACAAAACACAATGACAAGAACCACCCCTTTGACAAAACGCCTATATAACAAAACACAATGACAAGAGCCACTCCTTTGACAAAATTTCTATATAACAAACCACAATGACGAGAACCACTCCTTTGACAAAACTTTTATAAAACAAACCACAATGACGAGAATCACTCCTTTGACAAAATTTCTATATAACAAACCACAATGACGAGAACCACTCCCTTGACAAAACTCCTATATAACAAACCACAATGACGAGAACCACTCCTTTGACAAAATTTTTATAAAACAAACCACAATGACGAGAACCACTCCTTTGACAAAACTCCAATATAACAAACCACAATGACGAGAACCACTCCTTTGACAAAACTCCTATATAACAAACCACAATGACGAGAACCACTCCTTTGACAAAACTCCTATATAACAAACCACAATGACGATAACCACTCCTTTGACAAAACTCCTATATAACAAACCACAATGACGAGAACCACTCCTTTGACAAAACTCCTATATAACAAACCACAATGACGAGAACCACTCCTTTGACAAAACTTCTATATAACAAACCACAATGACGAGAACCACTCCCTTGACAAAACTCCTATATAACAAACCACAACGACGAGAACCACTCCTTTGACAAAACTCCTATATAACAAACCACAATGACAAGAACCACTCCTTTGAAAAAACTTCTATATAGTAAACCACAAAGACGAGAACCACTCTTTTGACAAAATTTCTATATAACAAACCACAACGACGAGAACCCCTTCTTTGACAAAACTCCTATATAACAAACCACAATGACGAGAACCACTCCTTTGACAAAACTCCTATATAACAAACCACAATGACGAGAACCGCTTCTTTGACAAAACTCCTATATAACAAACCACAATGACGAGAACCACTTCTTTGACAAAACTCCTATATAACAAACCACAATGACGAGAACCACTCCTTTGATACAATTTCTATATAACAAACCACAATGACAAGAACCACTCCTTTGAAAAAACTTCTATATAGCAAACCACAATGACAAGAACCACTCCTTTGACAAAGCTCCTATATAGCAAACCACAATGACAAGTACCACTCCTTTGACAAAACTCCTATATAGCAAACCATAATGACGAGAACCACTCCTTTGACAAAGCTCCTATATAACAAACCCCAATGACGAGAACCACTCCTTTGACAAAACTCCTATATAACAAACCACAATGACGAGAACCACTCCTTTGACAAAATTTCTATATAACAAACCACAAAGACGAGAACCACTCCTTTGACAAAACTTCTATATAACAAACCACAATGATAAGAACCACTCCTTTGACAAAACTCCTATATAACAAACCCCAATGACGAGAACCACTCCTTTGACAAAACTCCTATATAACAAACCACAATGTCGAGAACCACTCCTTTGATAAAACTTCTATATAACAAACCACAATGACGAGAACCACTCCTTTGACAAAACTTCTATATAGCAAACCACAATGACAAGAACCATTCCTTTGATAAAACTTCTATATAACAAACCACAATGACGAGAACCACTCCTTTGACAAAACTTCTGTATAGCAAACCACAATGACAAGAACCACTCCTTTGACAAAACTTCTATATAACAAACCACAATGACGAGAACCACTCCTTTGACAAAACTCCTATATAACAAACCACAATGACGAGAACCACTCCTTTGACAAAACTTCTATATAACAAACCACAATGACGAGAACCACTCCTTAGACAAAACTCCTATATAACAAACAACAATGACGAGAACCACTCCTTTGACAAAACTCCTATATAACAAACCACAATGACGAGAACCACTCCTTTGACAAAACTCCTATATAACAAACAACAATGACGAGAACCACTCCTTTGACAAAACTTTTATAAAACAAACCACAATGACGAGAACCACTCCTTCGACAAAACTCCTATATAACAAACCACAATGACGAGAACCACTCCTTTGACAAAACTTCTATATAACAAACCACAATGACGAGAACCACTCCTTCGACAAAACTCCTATATAGCAAACCACAATGACAAGAACCACTCCTTTGACAAAACTTCTATATAACAAACCACAATGACGAGAACCACTCCTTTGACAAAACTCCTATATAGCAAACCACAATGACGAGAACCACTCCCTTGACAAAACTCCTATATAGCAAACCACAATGACGAGAACCACTCCTTTGACAAAACTCCTATATGATAAACCACAACGTCGAGAACCACTCCTTTGACAAAATTCCTATATAGCAAACCACAAAGACGAGCACCACTCCTTTGACAAAACTTCTATATATCAAACCACAATGACGAGAACCACTCCTTTGACAAAACTCCTATATGATAAACCACAACGTCGAGAACCACTCCTTTGACAAAATTCCTATATAGCAAACCACAAAGACGAGAACCACTCCTTTGACAAAATTTCTATATAACAAACCAGAATGCCGAGAACCACTCTCTTGACAAAACTCCTATATAACAAACCACAATTACGAGAACCACTAATTTGACAAAATTCCTATATAACAAACCACAACGACGAGAACCACTCCTTTGACAAAACTCCTATATAACAAACCACAATGACAAGAACCACTCCTTTGAAAAAACTTCTATATAGCAAACCACAACAACGAGAACCACTCCTTTGATAAAATTTCTATATAACAAACCACAATGACGAGAACCACTCCTTTGACAAAACTCCTATATAACACACCACAATGACGAGAACCACTCCTTTGACAAAACTCCTATATAACAAACCACAACGACGAGAACCACTCCTTTGACAAAACTCCTATATAGCAAACCACAAAGACGAGAACCACTCCTTTGAAAAAACTTCTATATAGCAAACCACAATGACAAGAACCACTCCTTTGACAAAACTCCTATATAGCAAACCACAAAGACGAGAACCACTCCTTTGAAAAAACACCTATATAGCAAACCACAATGACAAGAACCACTCCTTTGACAAAACTCCTATATAGCAAACCACAATGACAAGAACCACTCCTTTGACAAAGCTCCTATATAACAAACCACAATGACAAGAACCACTCCTTTGACAAAGCTCCTATATAACAAACCACAATGACGAGAACCACTCCTTTGACAAAACTCCTATATAACAAACCACAAAGACGAGAACCACTCCTTTGACAAAACTTCTATATAGCAAACCACAATGACAAGAACCACTCCTTTGACAAAACTCCTATATAACAAACCACAATGACGAGAACCACTCCTTTGACAAAACTCCTATATAACAAACTACAATGACGAGAACCACTCCTTTGACAAAGCTCCTATATAGCAAACCACAATGACAAGAACCACTCCTTTGACAAAACTCCTATATAGCAAACCACAATGACAAGAACCACTCCTTTGACAAAGTTCCTATATAACAAACCACAATGACGAGAACCACTCCTTTGACAAAACTCCTATATAACAAACCACAAAGACGAGAACCACTCCTTTGACAAAACTTCTATATAACAAACCACAATGACAAGAACCACTCCTTTGACAAAACTCCTATATAACAAACCCCAATGACGAGAACCACTCCTTTGACAAAACTCCTATATAACAAACCACAATGACGAGAACCACTCCTTTGATAAAACTCCAATAAAACAAACCACAATGACAAGAACCACTCCTTTGACAAAACTCCTATATAACAAACCACAATAACGAGAACCACTCCTTTGACAAAACTCCTATATAATAAACCACAATGACGAGAACCACTCCTTTAACAAACTTCTATATAACAAACCACAATGACGAGAACCACTCCTTTGACAAAACTCCTATATAACAAACCACAATGACAAGAACCACTCCTTTGACAAAACTCCTATATAACAAACCACAATGACAAGAATCACTCCTTAGACAAAGCTCCTATATAACAAACCACAATGACGAGAACCACTCCTTTAACAAACTTCTATATAACAAACCACAATGACGAGAACCACTCCTTTGACAAAACTCCAATATAACAAACCACAATGACGAGAACCACTCCTTTGACAAAACTCCTATATAACAAACCACAATGACGAGAACCACTCCTTTGACAAAACTCCTATATAACAAACCACAATGACAAGAACCACTCCTTTGACAAAACTCTTATATAACAAACCACAATGACGAGAACCACTCCTTTGACAAAACTCCTATATAACAAACCAAAATGACAAGAACCACTCCTTTGACAAAACTCCTATATAACAAACCACAATGACGAGAACCACTCCTTTGACAAAACTCCTATATAACAAACCACAATGACGAGAACCACTCCTTTGACAAAACTCCTATATAACAAACCACAATGACGAGAACCACTCCTTTGACAAAACTTTTATAAAACAAACCACAATGACGAGAACCACTCCTTTGACAAAACTCCTATATAACAAACCACAATGACGAGAACCACTCCTTTGAAAAAACTTCTATATAGCAAACCACAATGACAAGAACCACTCCTTTGACAAAGCTCCTATATAGCAAACCACAATGACAAGTACCACTCCTTTGACAAAGCTCCTATATAGCAAACCACAATGACAAGTACCACTCCTTTGACAAAACTTCTATATATCAAACCACAATGACGAGAACCACTCCTTTGACAAAACTCCTATATGATAAACCACAACGTCGAGAACCACTCCTTTGACAAAATTCCTATATAGCAAACCACAAAGACGAGAACCACTCCTTTGACAAAATTTCTATATAACAAACCAGAATGCCGAGAACCACTCTCTTGACAAAACTCCTATATAACAAACCACAATTACGAGAACCACTAATTTGACAAAATTCCTATATAACAAACCACAACGACGAGAACCACTCCTTTGACAAAACTCCTATATAACAAACCACAATGACAAGAACCACTCCTTTGAAAAAACTTCTATATAGCAAACCACAACAACGAGAACCACTCCTTTGATAAAATTTCTATATAACAAACCACAATGACGAGAACCACTCCTTTGACAAAACTCCTATATAACAAACCACAATGACGAGAACCACTCCTTTGACAAAACTCCTATATAACAAACCACAACGACGAGAACCACTCCTTTGACAAAACTCCTATATAGCAAACCACAAAGACGAGAACCACTCCTTTGAAAAAACTTCTATATAGCAAACCACAATGACAAGAACCACTCCTTTGACAAAACTCCTATATAGCAAACCACAAAGACGAGAACCACTCCTTTGAAAAAACACCTATATAGCAAACCACAATGACAAGAACCACTCCTTTGACAAAACTCCTATATAGCAAACCACAATGACAAGAACCACTCCTTTGACAAAGCTCCTATATAACAAACCACAATGACAAGAACCACTCCTTTGACAAAGCTCCTATATAACAAACCACAATGACGAGAACCACTCCTTTGACAAAACTCCTATATAACAAACCACAAAGACGAGAACCACTCCTTTGACAAAACTTCTATATAGCAAACCACAATGACAAGAACCACTCCTTTGACAAAACTCCTATATAACAAACCACAATGACGAGAACCACTCCTTTGACAAAACTCCTATATAACAAACTACAATGACGAGAACCACTCCTTTGACAAAGCTCCTATATAGCAAACCACAATGACAAGAACCACTCCTTTGACAAAACTCCTATATAGCAAACCACAATGACAAGAACCACTCCTTTGACAAAGTTCCTATATAACAAACCACAATGACGAGAACCACTCCTTTGACAAAACTCCTATATAACAAACCACAAAGACGAGAACCACTCCTTTGACAAAACTTCTATATAACAAACCACAATGACAAGAACCACTCCTTTGACAAAACTCCTATATAACAAACCCCAATGACGAGAACCACTCCTTTGACAAAACTCCTATATAACAAACCACAATGACGAGAACCACTCCTTTGATAAAACTCCAATAAAACAAACCACAATGACAAGAACCACTCCTTTGACAAAACTCCTATATAACAAACCACAATAACGAGAACCACTCCTTTGACAAAACTCCTATATAATAAACCACAATGACGAGAACCACTCCTTTAACAAACTTCTATATAACAAACCACAATGACGAGAACCACTCCTTTGACAAAACTCCTATATAACAAACCACAATGACAAGAACCACTCCTTTGACAAAACTCCTATATAACAAACCACAATGACAAGAATCACTCCTTAGACAAAGCTCCTATATAACAAACCACAATGACGAGAACCACTCCTTTAACAAACTTCTATATAACAAACCACAATGACGAGAACCACTCCTTTGACAAAACTCCAATATAACAAACCACAATGACGAGAACCACTCCTTTGACAAAACTCCTATATAACAAACCACAATGACGAGAACCACTCCTTTGACAAAACTCCTATATAACAAACCACAATGACAAGAACCACTCCTTTGACAAAACTCTTATATAACAAACCACAATGACGAGAACCACTCCTTTGACAAAACTCCTATATAACAAACCAAAATGACAAGAACCACTCCTTTGACAAAACTCCTATATAACAAACCACAATGACGAGAACCACTCCTTTGACAAAACTCCTATATAACAAACCACAATGACGAGAACCACTCCTTTGACAAAACTCCTATATAACAAACCACAATGACGAGAACCACTCCTTTGACAAAACTTTTATAAAACAAACCACAATGACGAGAACCACTCCTTTGACAAAACTCCTATATAACAAACCACAATGACGAGAACCACTCCTTTGAAAAAACTTCTATATAGCAAACCACAATGACAAGAACCACTCCTTTGACAAAGCTCCTATATAGCAAACCACAATGACAAGTACCACTCCTTTGACAAAACTCCTATATAGCAAACCACAATGACAAGAACCACTCCTTTGACAAAGCTCCTACATAACAAACCCCAATGACGAGAACCACTCCTTTGACAAAACTCCTATATAACAAACCACAATGACGAGAACCACTCCTTTGACAAAATTTCTATATAACAAACGACAAAGACGAGAACCACTCCTTTGACAAAACTTCTATATAACAAACCACAATGATAAGAACCACTCCTTTGACAAAACTCCTATATAACAAACCACAATGACAAGTACCACTCCTTTGACAAAACTCCTATATAGCAAACCACAATGACGAGAACCACTCCTTTGACAAAGCATCTATATAACAAACCACAATGACGAGAACCACTCCTTTGACAAAACTCCTATATAACAAACCACAATGAAAAGAACCACTCCTTTGAAAAAACTTCTATATAACAAACCAGAATGACGAGAAAGACTCCTTTGACAAAACTCCTATATAACAAAACACAATGACAAGAACCACCCCTTTGACAAAACGCCTATATAACAAAACACAATGACAAGAGCCACTCCTTTGACAAAATTTCTATATAACAAACCACAATGACGAGAACCACTCCTTTGACAAAACTTTTATAAAACAAACCACAATGACGAGAATCACTCCTTTGACAAAATTTCTATATAACAAACCACAATGACGAGAACCACTCCCTTGACAAAACTCCTATATAACAAACCACAATGACGAGAACCACTCCTTTGACAAAATTTTTATAAAACAAACCACAATGACGAGAACCACTCCTTTGACAAAACTCCAATATAACAAACCACAATGACGAGAACCACTCCTTTGACAAAACTCCTATATAACAAACCACAATGACGAGAACCACTCCTTTGACAAAACTCCTATATAACAAACCACAATGACGATAACCACTCCTTTGACAAAACTCCTATATAACAAACCACAATGACGAGAACCACTCCTTTGACAAAACTCCTATATAACAAACCACAATGACGAGAACCACTCCTTTGACAAAACTTCTATATAACAAACCACAATGACGAGAACCACTCCCTTGACAAAACTCCTATATAACAAACCACAACGACGAGAACCACTCCTTTGACAAAACTCCTATATAACAAACCACAATGACAAGAACCACTCCTTTGAAAAAACTTCTATATAGTAAACCACAAAGACGAGAACCACTCTTTTGACAAAATTTCTATATAACAAACCACAACGACGAGAACCCCTTCTTTGACAAAACTCCTATATAACAAACCACAATGACGAGAACCACTCCTTTGACAAAACTCCTATATAACAAACCACAATGACGAGAACCGCTTCTTTGACAAAACTCCTATATAACAAACCACAATGACGAGAACCACTTCTTTGACAAAACTCCTATATAACAAACCACAATGACGAGAACCACTCCTTTGATACAATTTCTATATAACAAACCACAATGACAAGAACCACTCCTTTGAAAAAACTTCTATATAGCAAACCACAATGACAAGAACCACTCCTTTGACAAAGCTCCTATATAGCAAACCACAATGACAAGTACCACTCCTTTGACAAAACTCCTATATAGCAAACCATAATGACGAGAACCACTCCTTTGACAAAGCTCCTATATAACAAACCCCAATGACGAGAACCACTCCTTTGACAAAACTCCTATATAACAAACCACAATGACGAGAACCACTCCTTTGACAAAATTTCTATATAACAAACCACAAAGACGAGAACCACTCCTTTGACAAAACTTCTATATAACAAACCACAATGATAAGAACCACTCCTTTGACAAAACTCCTATATAACAAACCCCAATGACGAGAACCACTCCTTTGACAAAACTCCTATATAACAAACCACAATGTCGAGAACCACTCCTTTGATAAAACTTCTATATAACAAACCACAATGACGAGAACCACTCCTTTGACAAAACTTCTATATAGCAAACCACAATGACAAGAACCATTCCTTTGACAAAACTTCTATATAACAAACCACAATGACGAGAACCACTCCTTTGACAAAACTTCTGTATAGCAAACCACAATGACAAGAACCACTCCTTTGACAAAACTTCTATATAACAAACCACAATGACGAGAACCACTCCTTTGACAAAACTCCTATATAACAAACCACAATGACGAGAACCACTCCTTTGACAAAACTTCTATATAACAAACCACAATGACGAGAACCACTCCTTAGACAAAACTCCTATATAACAAACAACAATGACGAGAACCACTCCTTTGACAAAACTCCTATATAACAAACCACAATGACGAGAACCACTCCTTTGACAAAACTCCTATATAACAAACAACAATGACGAGAACCACTCCTTTGACAAAACTTTTATAAAACAAACCACAATGACGAGAACCACTCCTTCGACAAAACTCCTATATAACAAACCACAATGACGAGAACCACTCCTTTGACAAAACTTCTATATAACAAACCACAATGACGAGAACCACTCCTTCGACAAAACTCCTATATAGCAAACCACAATGACAAGAACCACTCCTTTGACAAAACTTCTATATAACAAACCACAATGACGAGAACCACTCCTTTGACAAAACTCCTATATAGCAAACCACAATGACGAGAACCACTCCCTTGACAAAACTCCTATATAGCAAACCACAATGACGAGAACCACTCCTTTGACAAAACTCCTATATGATAAACCACAACGTCGAGAACCACTCCTTTGACAAAATTCCTATATAGCAAACCACAAAGACGAGCACCACTCCTTTGACAAAACTTCTATATATCAAACCACAATGACGAGAACCACTCCTTTGACAAAACTACTATATGATAAACCACAACGTCGAGAACCACTCCTTTGACAAAATTCCTATATAGCAAACCACAAAGACGAGAACCACTCCTTTGACAAAATTTCTATATAACAAACCAGAATGCCGAGAACCACTCTCTTGACAAAACTCCTATATAACAAACCACAATTACGAGAACCACTCATTTGACAAAATTCCTATATAACAAACCACAACGACGAGAACCACTCCTTTGACAAAACTCCTATATAACAAACCACAATGACAAGAACCACTCCTTTGAAAAAACTTCTATATAGCAAACCACAACAACGAGAACCACTCCTTTGATAAAATTTCTATATAACAAACCACAATGACGAGAACCACTCCTTTGACAAAACTCCTATATAACAAACCACAATGACGAGAACCACTCCTTTGACAAAACTCCTATATAACAAACCACAACGACGAGAACCACTCCTTTGACAAAACTCCTATATAGCAAACCACAAAGACGAGAACCACTCCTTTGAAAAAACTTCTATATAGCAAACCACAATGACAAGAACCACTCCTTTGACAAAACTCCTATATAGCAAACCACAAAGACGAGAACCACTCCTTTGAAAAAACACCTATATAGCAAACCACAATGACAAGAACCACTCCTTTGACAAAACTCCTATATAGCAAACCACAATGACAAGAACCACTCCTTTGACAAAGCTCCTATATAACAAACCACAATGACAAGAACCACTCCTTTGACAAAGCTCCTATATAACAAACCACAATGACGAGAACCACTCCTTTGACAAAACTCCTATATAACAAACCACAAAGACGAGAACCACTCCTTTGACAAAACTTCTATATAGCAAACCACAATGACAAGAACCACTCCTTTGACAAAACTCCTATATAACAAACCCCAATGACGAGAACCACTCCTTTGACAAAACTCCTATATAACAAACTACAATGACGAGAACCACTCCTTTGACAAAGCTCCTATATAGCAAACCACAATGACAAGAACCACTCCTTTGACAAAACTCCTATATAGCAAACCACAATGACAAGAACCACTCCTTTGACAAAGTTCCTATATAACAAACCACAATGACGAGAACCACTCCTTTGACAAAACTCCTATATAACAAACCACAAAGACGAGAACCACTCCTTTGACAAAACTTCTATATAACAAACCACAATGACAAGAACCACTCCTTTGACAAAACTCCTATATAACAAACCCCAATGACGAGAACCACTCCTTTGACAAAACTCCTATATAACAAACCACAATGACGAGAACCACTCCTTTGATAAAACTCCAATAAAACAAACCACAATGACAAGAACCACTCCTTTGACAAAACTCCTATATAACAAACCACAATAACGAGAATCACTCCTTTGACAAAACTCCTATATAATAAACCACAATGACGAGAACCACTCCTTTAACAAACTTCTATATAACAAACCACAATGACGAGAACCACTCCTTTGACAAAACTCCTATATAACAAACCACAATGACAAGAACCACTCCTTTGACAAAACTCCTATATAACAAACCACAATGACAAGAATCACTCCTTAGACAAAGCTCCTATATAACAAACCACAATGACGAGAACCACTCCTTTAACAAACTTCTATATAACAAACCACAATGACGAGAACCACTCCTTAGACAAAACTCCTATATAACAAACCACAACGACGAGAACCACTCCTTTGACAAAACTCCTATATAGCAAACCACAAAGACGAGAACAACTCCTTTGACAAAATGTCTATAAAACAAACCACAATGACAAGAACCACTCCTTTGAAAAAACTTCTATATAGCAAACCACAATGACAAGAACCACTCCTTTGACAAATCTCCTATATAACAAACCACAAAGACGAGAACCACTCCTTTGACAAAACTTCTATATAACAAACCACAATGACAAGAACCACTCCTTTGACAAAACTCCTATATAACAAACCCCAATGACGAGAACCACTCCTTTGACAAAGCTCCTATATAACAAACCACAATGACGAGAACCACTCCTTTGATAAAACTCCAATAAAACAAACCACAATGACAAGAACCACCTCTTTGACAAAACTCCTATATAACAAACCACAATAACGAGAACCACTCCTTTGACAAAACTCCTATATAATAAACCACAATGACGAGAACCACTCCTTTGACAAACTTCTATATAGCAAACCACAATGACGAGAACCACTCCTTTGACAAAACTCCTATATAACAAACCACAATGACGAGAACCACTCCTTTGACAAAACTCCTATATAACAAACCACAATGACGAGAACCACTCATTGACAAAGCTTTAATAGAACATGCCACAATGAGGTGAACAACTCCTTTGATAGAGCTTCTATATAACAAACCACAATGACAAGAACCACTCCTTTGATAGAGCTTCTATATAACAAACCACAATGACGAGAACCACCCCTTTGATAAAGCTCCTACATAGCATACTACAATGACGAGAACCACTCCTTTGATAGATCTTCTATATAACAAACCACAATGACAAGAACCACTATATGACAAAACTCCTAAATAACAAACCACAATGATGAGAACTACTCCTTTGACAAAGCTCCTACATAGCATACTACAATGACGAAATAAGACAAAAGATGAGTTTGAAAATACCGACAATATTATGGCCAAAAGAAAAAGTACAAAAGGACAAACAACGATCTACAAAACATACACATAAAACTATAGATCGAGTAACACGAACCCCACTAAAACCGGGGGTGAACTCAGGTGCTCCGGACAGGTAAATAGTTCCTGCTCCACTAGTGACACCCGTCGTGTTAATCTAGCTACACACCCAGTCATGAATGAGAAAAGGACCGGGAAGTGTTAACGACAAGTGGAACATATACATGATCATTTGTGACACAATGGTGACCGTATAACTTTTGAAGTGATGACTTCAACTTCACCAATAGGAACCCTTGTTAGCTTCCTTGTTAGCAGCAGCCTTCTATCAAGGAAATTCTGATAGGAACCACAAGCTCTGGAATATCGTATCAAGTGAGAGATATATACTCCATATATGCACGTGCTACTGGAATGTTGCTACATATAATTGGAAAGTTCACAATGGGAAAATTTAAATCATCTCTTTTGTAGTAAAGTTTCGTTCTTAACCGCCCCTCACTGTCAATTTCGAGGTTTAAGTCAAAATATGAAGTAGACCTATCTGTATATGTGATATCCTTTATTTCAAGTTTAATGGGATAGATGCGATCAACGAAATCACCAAACCTAGAATTATTTAGTGAAAGGACATCACCTACCGGTATATAGCGGAACGTGCAATCAAAGGATCGTACTTGCTTTTTTTTCTCTTTTCTTGAGAAGCTCCTGTATGAAGTCTGCCTCATGCGAATACAGGAACAAATCGGCGAGAAGAGGAACACAGTTTGTACCCATAGGTATGCCGACTGTCTGTTGAAAAACACGTCCATCAAAGATAGCAAATATGTTGTCAATCAAAAACTCGAGCATGTTGATGATATCAGTTTCAGAGAACTTTTTGGTATATTCAGATTGCTTTTTTTTTTCTTTTTTTTTACAAAATAAGGTCTGTCTCTTCCTAGCACATCATATTTGTATCTACGTTGGCCATTCTTTTTAATGAAACACAGTGATAAACCTCTTGTATAACATACCACAATGACAAGAACCACTCCTTTGAAAAACCTCTTGTATAACATACCACAATGACAAGAACCACTCCTTTGATAAACCTCTTGTATAACATACCACAATGACAAGAACCACTCCTTTGATAAATCTCTTGTATAACATACCACAATGACAAGAACCACTCCTTTGATAAACCTCTTGTATAACATATCACAATGACAAGAACCACTCCTTTGATAAACCTCTTGTATAACAAACCACAATGACAAGAACCACTCCTCTGATAAACCTCTTGTATAACATACCACAATGACAAGAACCACTCCTTTGATAAATCTCTTGTATAACATACCACAATGACAAGAACCACTCCTTTGATAAACCTCTTGTATAACATACCACAATGACAAGAACCACTCCTTTGATAAACCTCTTGTATAAGAATAATATTGCAGCCATCAACTAATTAATTAGAGATAAACTCCCTTGATCTCAAAGAAATATAGATGTAAACAATACAATAATATCATTGACATTCTATGTATTGAATTTGTATTGACATAATTATACTCATAATCAGACATTTAGATTAAAGCTTACAGCATGTGGGCCTTTGGAGAACATTTCTATTTGAAATGTACAATATCTTGTTTGATGTGCAATGTATGGGTTTGAAATAATGTATTCTAAAACACAGTATTAGATCAATTCTTTTTATGTTGTATATGTTAAAACATACCAATGTTTATTTATACAAATTTGAAATATTTGTTATGTTTGCATTCCAGTAATAGGCCGTTATAGAAGTAAGAATAAAGTTTGTGTAAATTTGTTCAATTATTATTCAAATATATTATTAAAGGTAGCCATGTTTTGTGAAGAGGATTGCAAAATTAAAAGTATATAGACCATAAAAATTTTAGTATATTCAAATACAAAGAAGGACATGCATGCAAAAAATCCAATATAGGAAAAAATTAAATACATTAAAATTAGAGCAATATGAATTAACACGACAAAAAAATCAATAACGGGACCATGACAAAGCAGTACAGAAGGGTGAAGTTCTTCCGTGTCACTAATGGCATGATGAGCTAACGAAGGATGAACTCTTCTGTTTCGTCAATGACACACATGGTGTTCCAGAACGTTCAGGATATTTTTGCTTCACCAACGACACTAAGTGTGATTTAACATAGTGAACATCGTCTGTACCATCAATGACACGCTGCGCTCCCAAAAGGGTGAATATATTATTAATGACACAATGTGCTCCCAAAAGATGATCATCTTCTGTACCATCAATGGCACAAAGTGTTCAAGAAGAGTGAACATCTTCTGTACCATCAATGGCACGAAGTGCCAAAGAAAGGTGAACATATTCTGTACCATCAATGACACAAAGCGCTCCAGAAGGGTGAACATATTCTGTACCATCAATGACACAAAGCGCTCCAGAAGGGTGAACATCTTCTGTACCATCAATGGCACAAAGTGCCAAAGAAGGGTGAACATATTCTGTACCATCAATGACACAAAGCGCTCCAGAAGGGTAACTATTTTATGTATCATCAATTACATAGATTGATCAAGATTGGTGATTGTCTGCTGTATCATCAATGACACAATGTGCTCCAGAAGGGTAAACATCTTCTGTACCATCAATGGAAAAAAGTGCGCAAGAAGGGTGAACATCTTCTATGTCATCAATGACATAAAGTCCTCTAGAATGGTGATTATTTGCTGTATCATCAATGACACAATGTACTCCAGAAAGGTGAACATCTTCTGTACCATAAATGACACAAAGTGCTCCAGAAAGGTGAACATCTTCCATAACATCATTGGCACAAAGTGCTCTAGATTGGGGATTATCTTCTGTACCATCAATGACACAACGAACCCCAGAAAGGTGAACATCTTCTGTACCATCTCATTCCAAATTATTAACATGTATTCTATCAAAGTCGGGCTTCAGAATTACTGTGACACTAGCTATTGGAGGTGTGGTGTGAATCAGTTGTTGATTCTGAAGATCTCTAAAGATCTGTTAGAGTACATACAATTTATGTCCCGCTCCTCTGCAATTACATTAAAACAGTTGACTTCTCTACCCTCTACACAACTATTCCTCACTCTAAGTTGAAGGAGAGATTAAGGGAGTTGGTCCAACTGTGCTTCATAAAAAAGAATGGCCAACGTAGATACAAATACCTTGTGCTAGGAAGGGACAACATTATCTTATTTTGTAAAATAAACCACTCTGATTCCACCAAGAAAGTTTCAGAAACTGTTATCATTAAATGCTCGAGATTTTGATTGACACCATACTTGATATGCTTGGTGGACGTGTTTTTCAACAGACAGTCGGCATACCTATGGGTATAAACTGTGCTCCTATTCTCGCCGACTTGTTCCTTTATTCGTGTGAGACAGACTTCATACAGGGGATTCTCAATAAAAACGAAAAGAAGCTAGCCCGATCCTTTAATTTCACGTTCCGCTATATAGATGATGTCCTTTCGATAAATAATTCAAGGTTTGGTGATTTCGTTGATCGCATCTATGCCATTGAGCTTGAAATAAAGGTTACCATAGATACAGATAGGTCTGCTTCATACCTTGACCTACACCTTGAAATTGGCAGTGAGGGACGGTTAAGAACGAAACTTTACGACAAAAGAGATGATTTCAATTTTCCCATTGTGAACTTTCCATTTATATGTAGCAGCATTTCAGCAGCACTTGCATATGGAATATATATCTCTCAGATACGATATTCCAGAGCTTGTGGTTTGAGGATTGCTAACAAGAAAGCTACTGAACCAAGGGTTGCTCTTGGTTAAGTTGAAGTCATCACTTCGAAAGGTTTACGGTCGCCCCACGACTTGGTTGACCTCTATGGAATATCTGTGTCACGGATGAAACACTTCCTGATCCTTCCCTCATTCATGAATTATCACCGGTTTTTTAACTAGATTAACACTACAGGTGCCACAAGTGGAGCAGAAACTGTTTATCTTTCCGGAGCACCTGAGTTCACCCCCGTTGTTTTATTGGCGTTCGTGTTACTCGACCTTTAGTTTTATGTGTATGATTTGTAGATCGTTGTTTGTCTTTTTGTACTTTTTCTTTTGGCCATTATGTTGTCTGTTTCGATTTACGGATTCTAATTACCCCTTTGGTATCTTCAAACTCTTCTTCTCACTGAGTGTAACAATACGGCAAGGTGTGTGTATACGATACACATCACTATGTACTTTTCATTATAATAGTATAAACCCGCAACAACAGAGTACGTCATCTGATACATGTTAATGTCTGCCTCAAAACTGTCACAGTTTATATCCAGTTTTCACTATTCCACAGATAAACAATATGCTTGTGTCATGAATTCTTTACAAATTCCCAATTGTAAAGAAGTAATGGAGCCATCTCGTGTTGGAACGTTTGAAGTTATTTTTACCCTACTGTATTTTTTTACTCTCTATGTTAATATATTTTATAGAAAGAAGTACAGCCGGCACAAAAGTGAAGACAAAAGACATCTGGTATGTATGGCAGCCATGTCAAACCGAACTCGGAAATCCAGATCAGAACTGCCGTGGAACAAAACATCGAACAGGGGAAAGCGTAGAAGTTAAATCTGGACAATTTGTTGACAATCTGTCACAGACCAGAGATTGTTATCTGACGAATGGTAAGTAAAATAGGATTAAATAGAGATTAGGTATAGGATACGTTAGTCATATGATCAGACAAAAACTGTTGATAGAAAACACCGATAAAAATATCTGCAGCACCCATTTTAGGAACACCCATTAACATATCCAGTTTAATAATAATACTTTATTTCCGAAAGCAAATACATCTTATAGGATTGTACAAAATAACTATATAACATGTTATAAGCACCAACTATAGATATCACATACATTGCATATTAAATGTACATATAATATATAAGTATCACCACACTGAGGTGATAAAGGAATGGCGCGACGTGGAACGAGACTATTTTGTCATGACGTCATATCATTGGAATGCAGGGACAAAAGCATTAATGTAAGCAACATAAACAAAGCGACTGCTTAATGTTCTATCACGAAGTCATGGTCATAATATTATCATTCCTTAGGGCATATTTTCAATATTTCCGGCAACTGTATGTTCTATATTTCTCTAAAAGAAACGTTGTCGGATGATTATATAGTGATACTGAAGGTGATTGAATTGTATGTAACGTATCATTGATGAATGAACGGCGAAAAAATAACGTCACGTCATGTACAAAATGTAGTCTCTCTCGGAGTACGTTACAAATTTGTTAATCTTAATGCAAACCCTTTTATTTTTGAAAAATTTGTTTTTAATTGAAATGTTAAATAAACTTATTACATACGCAGTGTGTTGGTACAAGACGACTTTGTATGAGGTGTCACCTGCTTCGTGATCTAACAGCATCACTAATCCTCGCTATCGCGACTCGTAATTATACTGGCTCACACAACAGTCTCGACCTGATACACAGACTTGTACCAACACGCTGTGTGTGTAATAGACATATACATCAACGATTTATAACCAATCATAGTTAAGTTCATTTTAATGCCATACGGATTGAATAATTATCACAGATGTACACAATACACAAGTTAAATATTACTGAACAATTCGAGTACAACGTTCTACTTAATGACCCTTCTACATTGCGACCGGAGTGATCAATCATATTCTAACATTATAGAATAATTTGATTGCTCCAATTCACAAGGGTCACATGATTACATCAACTGATGTCATCAAATTGCTATTTTATCTATTGGAATGTAATGAATTAGGATACAGTAATTTTCTCTTGTGTGTTTCAGTACATGTACTTGTAGTACAGGGGCATCCTGTTCTCCCGATTGATCAATTGTTTCGCGCTTTTTGTTTGTTTTATATTTGTCATGAAGCACAATACCGTCCGACTGAACAGAAGCAGTCTACTTTCTTAGTCGGTCAGTCCATCGTTCATCTGATTTGATTTTTTCAACAACACAATGATATTTTATTCAAACAATTGGTACATTTATAATGAGAGTCCTAGCTCCTCACAAAATTTTCCTGTGAAATTCCAATTGTTTTATAAATCCCAAATTTCTGACTAACTACTCTCTAATTTACTTACCCTTACATAGGTATGTATAAACTTCTAGAACATTCGAGTATAACTTGTCTTTATTTGTCTAATAAAATTCAATGTCAAATATCTAAAAAAAAATGTTAACTGTTTCTATTGTTGGCAACCTATTTGCATTGATGATGCAATATCATCTTTATCTTTGTCAGCAAAAAATATTCTCCATGAAAAAAATAAAACTTCAAAGTATTACATATACATAGCATACCATAGAGATGAGAAACATTCTTTAAATATACTTATTGTCTCATGTTGTATTTATCTATAAAAAGTCAACACTATAGCTCCATGTTATGATAATATTGTCAAGTTATTTTACTTATTAAGATATACTATATTATCCCTTTGTTATCTTCAAACCCTTGTTATTGTCTCCTGTTGTATTTATCTCCCCTTTGTTATCTTTAAACCCTTGTTATTGTCTCCTGTTGTATTTATCTTCCCTTTGTTATCTTTAAACCCTTGTTATTGTCTCATGTTGTATTTATCTCCCCTTTGTTATCTTTAAACCCTTGTTATTGTCTCCTGTTGTATTTATCTCCCCTTTGTTATCTTTAAACCCTTGTTATTGTCTCCTGTTGTATTTATCTCCCCTTTGTTATCTTTAAACCCTTGTTATTGTCTCCTGTTGTATTTATCTATCAATAAGGTAAAATCTCTGACGCCATGTTATCATACTAGTGCCAAATTATTTATAAGATATTCTCTATTTATTGTTAGATGTTGTAAATGGAGCCTACACAGAGTGGACAGAATGGGACGACTGTTCATCTAAATGTACTCAGAAGACTCATAGAAGGCGTTTGTGTAATCAACCAACACCCTGCAATGGTGGAGAAGACTGTACAGAACTAGGCATTAACACACTGGAGAAAGATTGCGGTAAACAAATATTACATATATTCTTACTATGACTGTACAGAACTAGGCATTAGCACACTGGAGAAAGATTGCTGTAAAAAAATATTACATATATTCTTACTATGACTGTACAGAACTAGGCATTAGCACACTGGAGAAAGATTGCGGTAAAAAAATATTACATATATTCTTACTATGACTGTACAGAACTAGGCATTAGCACACTGGAGAAAGATTGCGGTAAAAAAATATTACATATATTCTTACTATGACTGTACAGAACTAGGCATTAGCACACTGGAGAAAGATTGCGGTAAAAAAATATTACATATATTCTTACTATGTAACTTTTAAAGCTTCATCTATAGTACAACGCAATCATATATTTATCTTACTATAATATAAAATAATCAAGTATTTATGTTCAATATGTAAACACTGTTTATCTATTGAGGCACCAAACATTTTAGTAACAGTGGTGTAAAGGGGGTTTTGGCTGAGTTATTATTCCACACCAAATATGTCTCTTGTCATCGGAAGATATATTGTTTCTCAAGTGTTGGGTAATAGTAGACGACGAGAAATGTCCCAATCTTATTAAATCACATAGCTCACTAAGTCTCATTTACACTTACTGATATGTCGTTGCGTGGGAGAAATGAGGAAAGCCGGGTACGGATCACATGCGAGTGACCCGTTTAATGATCTTTGCCGTCTAATGATTCCGGGACTCTGAAAGTATTGTAATTGAATACGAAATACAAATGTTTGCTACGGGCAATCCGAATGGTTGAGAAGTGTCATTACCCGTATATATTTATATCGTTTAATGTACATGACATAGACTCCATTGAATGACAATCGTAATGGGATTTTTATCTTCCACATATTTCAGCGTTCCCCTTTATGTCAGACAATGGTAATAATTGTAGTAATCTTCCTTTATAGGACCGATATCAGGACAGTGGGGCATATGGGGATCATGGGGTAGTTGCAAGATGGCTGCTGGTTCGTCAACTATATATGGAACTGGTACTCATGTACATTACAGAGAATGCGACAATCCTCCTCCTATATGTAAGGGAGACTACTGTATTGGAGTGAGCAATGAAACAGGCAACTGCAGAGGTTTGTATGTCTTAGGTTAAACATGCCAATCATCATGAAGTAAACAGGTGATTATAATGCAATTATTGTATAAAACTGTTTTTCATTGGCTAACACTTATCGTGAAATTAACAATTGACATGTCGTAACTGAGAAGCCCTAGAGCGAAAAAGCCGCCATGTTGAATTCTTGAAATCCAACATGTCAATTAAAACAATATGATAGAAAATAAAGACAAAAAAGAAATGATTTTTTGTTGAACTTTATCTCGAATTGAAGCGAATTAACGTCAAGTGATTATATTCTACGCTGCAAGGTTTCATATAACGTCACGAGGTTTTATGACGTTTATTTGCCAAAATAATCGACAATATTTTCGTTGCATATTTGGTAATTTCTTATATATTACTTATATCATGTATATGTTATTGTTATTATTTTGGAAGCTAAACTGAAGATTTTTATTGGCTGGACAGTACTGTTTTTCAGCCTGTTACCCACTTATAAAGAAGGTTGGGAACATAGTTACCGGTTACACCCCAAACAAGGACATGTTTTGCTATATTTTGCTATCACTGTTCTTTCCGTATTCCGGAGTTTAACTTTAATTGGAACAGCTCATAGTTTATTTGTCAAATTTGGCAAATTGGGATCATACGCCATACAATGTAACAACAAGTTATCTCGTCTTCAATAACAAAAATATGCTGCTAGACTTGTAGTCACTTATCTTTGTTGTCATAATTTGTTTTATTTGGTATACAGAATGCAATTTTTTATGAATTCGAAATTTAGACATTACAGCAGTATTGTCTCCTATTTAGACTGATGCCACTCATAACATCGTCGTTAACTATTGAAAGGATATATTTGTCACTAAGCCTATCTGTACTATTGGAATGGAATAATTAATCGTTTATAATAAAAGTTACATTATTAGTCTATGAATCATCATAATTTTCTGATGGATTGTTACATATTGTCAGTTTTATTGTCAGTATATATTGTCAGCATATAGTGTCAGTATATATTGTCAGTATATATTGTCAGCATATAGTGTCAGTATATATTGTCAGTATATATTGTCAGCATATAGTGTCAGTATATATTGTCAGCATGTATTGTCAATATATATTGTCAGCATATGCATATAGTGTCAGTATATATTGTCAGCATATAGTGTCAGTATATATTGTCAGCATATAGTGTCAGTATATATTGTCAGCATATAGTGTCAGTATATATTGTCAGTATGTATTGTCAGCATATAGTGTCAGTATACATTGTCATTATATATTGTCTATATATTGTCAGTATATATTGCCAGCATATAGTGTCAGTATACATTGTCACTATATATTGTCAGTACATATTGTCAGTATATATTGTCAGCATATAGTGTCAGTATACATTGTCAGTGTATATTGTCAGTATATATTGTCAGTATATATTGTCTATCATATAGTGTCAGTATACATTGTCATTATATATTGTCAGTATAGTGTACATTGCCACTATATATTGTCACTGTACATTGTCATTATTTATTATCAGAGTATATTATTAGTGCATATTGTCAGTACATATTTCTAGTTTACATTGTCAGTATATATTGTCAGTATATCTTGTCAGTATATATTGTCAGTATATAGTGTCAGTGTACATTGTCATTATTTATTGTCAGTGTATATTATCAGTGCATATTGTCAGTATATATTGTCAGTTTGCATTGTCAGTACAGATTTACAGTTTACATTGTCAGTATATATATATATTGTCAACTTATATTTTCAATACATATTGTAACCGTATCGGTGGCGTAATGGTAAGTGTGCTCGCCTCGAGGGTGGTAGGTCGTGGGTTCGAACCCCGATCGGGTCAAACCAAAGACTATAAAATTGGTATTTGCTGCTTCTCCGCTAAGCATACAGCATCAAGGAGAAAGAGCAAAGACTGGTTGGCTCGGAATCAGGATAATGTGTCCGAGTGGAGCGACATGTCTATCCACGGACCGTTGTTTCAGTGAGATAGCACTGTCAGTTTACAGTATCAATGAATATTGTCTGTACATATTGTCACTACATATTGTCAGTTTATATTGTCATTATATTTTGTGAGTACATATTGTCAGTGAATATTCTCAGTTTATAATACATGAAAACGGCCATAGTATATGAGATTTCTATCATTATATTTTTTTTCCCGTATGTTCAATACTAATTGTGTATATTTACAGAGATACCTCCTTGTTTAACACCCAAAATATTCGATGAAAAGTTTCTCAGGATAGAATCCCCAATGGTTATATACACATCAGCACAAGTAGATATATATTTGTTGACAAAAAACAAATGTGCACCAGGTACCACTGTATATAATTTTTATGACTTATACAAGATCAACACGACAACAACAGCAGAAACCAGAATAGGTCAAAGACTCTGGAATTTAAAATTCAAATTCGACCCTGGGACACTTGATGTTGGATTATATAGACTTTACACCAAAATAGGCTACCCAAGAAAAAACCCAATGCAGCACTGGATGGAGGAATCAGTGTATATTAAAATAGAACATCCACCTCCACATGCCTTTATCAGTGGCGGAGCCGGTAGAACTGTAGGTCAAGGACAGGTGAAATTTGATGCACGTTCTGTTTCGTATAGTTTGACAAAAGGACCTGGTGATCCTTCCGGTTTAACTTTTAAATGGAAATGCTTGAAGTTTGTTACCAAGTCTATATATAATTTACTACAGTTTAATATTCATAGTGTAAACGCGTTTCAGGATGACACTGAATACAAGAAAAAGTGGTACGAAACTGGATTTGTTGAATACATCGCCGATCGAGTGGCTTTTATTAATGTATCAACTTTATACCAACGTATCGAATACCACAGGAACTTAAATGTTACCTGTTCTACAGCAGATCAATTATATGTTAAAGTAGAACCAGATTCTATAACTGAGGCAACTACCATAGCTGTATCTACCACAGAAACATTTGATAATACGTCTCAAAGCACTATCAACGATAATACGTCTCAAAGCACTATCAACGATCTAGAAACTACTACGTTTGAAACAGATTGGACTACTTATGATAACTCTACGTCCTGTGATGTAAATATGACTACAACTGAACCACTGACCACGGAACAGACTACCAGGAAATCACATGATTTAATACCACTGTCTACTTTTTATGATATTAATTATCTTTATGAAATGATGTTCAATCCGAAACAATATTATGACACCACGCATGTCTTAGAACTTCCGAACTATGATACACTTGTGAAAAATGAAATGTCAGAGTTTTTAGAAACATTATATGGCGAAGACGCTTCCTCATTTGCTAATGATACATCGGACTTTTTTGAACGATTATCGGAAAGTTCTCTTACGCTTAAAAGTATACTTCAACTTCGGGAATTATCAGGTTTACCAGAAAGTGCCAATGCTGAGTTTTTCAATAATCTGGACAATTGGCTTAAAATTGCTAAGGAATCAAAATTATTTGCTAATCAGCTGGTTACGTTATTAGAAAACTTCAAACGAGTACAATCATATGTAACTAGTGGTCTTAATTTGACATCATTTGTTGGCGTTGACGGTTATTTTCAGTTAACAATAGACAGATCTGGAATGTGCTTCTTGGAATATTTAGGAAAAATATTCGAGGGATTTTCTACAATAAATGCTTTTAACTGGTATAATATGAGGATTCAGGAACAATACTATCTAAAGTGGATGCAGGAAGAACTGTTCAACTCAAGTGCATGTACATTTTTTAATGCTCTAGAATTTGGAACGGCAAGTCTTTTTGTAACTAATTTGGATGCAAACGAGGGAATGGGATACCTGGTTTACGTTAGAGTGGAATTTGAAGGCTCCGTTAGCTACTTTATACAACACGCTCAGTCAGTTACCGGTACTCCACCCGAGTTAGAAGTAGAGTAAGTAAATACATTCATAGACTGCCCAAGGACAATTTATCTATCACAATAATGCCATATACATAAGTAACTCTTATTTTTATTTCATTGAAGGAAATAAGACTTTCTAAATAATTTTGCTTATTTTAGTACATTGTTGGTTTCACATTGACAACTGCATGATCTCCGTTGCGTTTTAAAAAAGGGACATCAGAACTCTGAAATCTCGAGCGATCATTTACATGATAAAGCCCGCGGGTATTATTATGTTCAACGACTGGTGAATTTCTTAAACGCAGATTAATGCATGACACATGACCATGTCTACACCAATGAAAAAGTCGAATTTGGAACTGATATGAAATAAAAATACATTCAATCCACCAATCAATATATATAGACTATGATGTAAATTGAATCCTCTAATTAAGATATTAGAGAATGAAAAAGAATAAATCCACTAATCAAGAAATCAGAAATTGACATATTAACTGAATCCACTAGTTGGGATACCAGTGAGTGTTTGACATATAGACATAACCCAGTTATCAAGATACCAGTGTTTGACATATAGACATAACCCAGTTATCAAGATATCAGTGTTTGACATATAGACATAACCCAGTTATCAAGATATCAGTGTTTGACATATAGACATAACCCAGTTATCAAGATATCAGTGTTTGACATATAGACATAACCCAGTTATCAAGATATCAGTATTTGACATATAGACATAACCCAGTTATCAAGATATCAGTATTTGACATATAGACATAACCCAGTTATCAAGATACCAGTGTTTGACATATAGACATAACCCAGTTATCAAGATATCAGTGTTTGACATATAGACATAACCCAGTTATCAAGATATCAGTGTTTGACATATAGACATAACCAAGTTATCAAGATATCAGTATTTGACATATAGACATAACCCAGTTATCAAGATATCAGTGTTTGACATATAGACATAACCCAGTTATCAAGATATCAGTGTTTGACATATAGACATAACCCAGTTATCAAGATATTAGTATTTGACATAGACATAACCCAGTTATCAAGATATCAGTGTCTGACATATAGACATAACCCAGTTATCAAGATACCAGTGTTTGACATATAGACATAACCCAGTTATCAAGATATCAGTGTTTGACATATAGACATAACCCAGTTATCAAGATACCAGTGTTTGACATATAGACATAACCCAGTTATCAAGATATCAGTGTTTGACATATAGACATAACCCAGTTATCAAGATATCAGTATTTGACATAGACATAACCCAGTTATCAAGATATCAGTGTCTGACATATAGACATAACCCAGTTATCAAGATACCAGTGTTTGACATATAGACATAACCCAGTTATCAAGATACCAGTGTTTGACATATAGACATAACCCAGTTATTAAGATATCAGTGTTTGACATATAGACATAACCCAGTTATTAAGATATCAGTGCTTGACATATAGACATAACCCAGTTATTAAGATACCAGTGTTTGACATATAGACATAACCCAGTTATCAAGATACCAGTGTTTGACATATAGACATAACCCAGTTATTAAGATATCAGTGTTTGACATATAGACATAACCCAGTTATTAAGATACCAGTGTTTGACATATAGACATAACCCAGTTATTAAGATATCAGTGTTTGACATATAGACATAACCCAGTTATCAAGATATCAGTGTGTGACATATAGACATAACCCAGTTATTAAGATACCAGTGTTTGACATATAGACATAACTCAGTTATCAAGATATCAGTGTTTGACATATAGACATAAGCCAGTTATCAAGAATTCAGAGATTGACAGATAATCCGTAACAAAACCACTAGTCAAGATATGAGAAGAGTTTGAAGATACCAAAGGGGTAATCATAATCCGTAAATCGAAGAAAGAACAGACAACACAATGACCAAGCGAAAAAGGTCAAAAGGACAAACAAAGATCTACTAAACATACACATAAAACTAAAGATCGAGTATCACAAACCTCAATATAAGCTGAATCCACTAGTTAAGATATCAGGGATAGCATATTAACTCAATCTTTAAATCAAGATATCAGAGATTGACATATAAACCGAATCGTCTAATCAAGATATCAGAGATTGACATATAAACCTAATCGTCTAATCAAGATATCAGAGATTGACATATAAACTGAACATTTTAATCAATGTAGAAGAGATTGACATATAAACCGAATCGTCTAATCAAGATATCAGAGATTGACATATAAACCGAATCGTCTAATCAAGATAGAAGAGATTGACATATAAACTGAACATTTTAATCAATGTAGCAGAGTTGACATATAAACTGAATCTTTTAATCAAGATATAAGAGATTGACATATAAACCGAATCTTTTAATCAAGATAGAAGAGATTGACATATAAACTGAATCTTTTAATCAAGATAGAAGAGATTGACATATAAACCGAATCGTCTAATCAAGATAGAAGAGATTGACATATAAACTGAACATTTTAATCAATGTAGAAGAGATTGACATATAAATTGAATCTTTTAATCAAGATATAAGAGATTGACATATAAACTGAATCTTTTAATCAAGATAGAAGAGATTGACATATAAACTGAATCTTTTAATCAAGATATCAGAGATTGACATATAAACTGAATCTTTTAATCAAGATATCAGAGATTGACATATGAATTTAATCTTTTAATCAAGATATCAGAAATTGACATATGAATTTAATCTTTTAATCAAGATATCAGAGATTGACATATAAACTGAATCTTCTAATCAAGATATCAGAGATTGACATATAAACTGAATTCACTATTCAAGATATCAGAGATTGACATATAAACTGAATTCACTATTCAAGATATCAGAGATTGACATATAAACTGAATCTTCTAATCAAGATATCAGAGATTGACATATAAACGGAATATTCTAATCAAGATATCAGAGATTGACAAATAAACTGAATCGTTTAATCAATGTAGAAGAGATTGACATATAAACTAAATCTTTTAATCAAGATATAGGAGATTGACATATAAACTGAATCCACTAAACAAGGTATCAGAGATTGACATATAAACTGAATCCACTATTCAAGATATCAGAGATTGCCATATAAACTGACTCGACAAATCAAGATAGAACAGATTGACATATAAACTAAATCTTTTAATCACGATATCAGAGATTGACATATAAACTGAATCCACTAATCAAGCTAGACGTGATTGACACATACACTGAACCCACTAATCAAGATATCAGAGATTGAGATTTAAACTGAATTCACTAATCAAGATATCGGAGATTGACATGCAAACTGAATCCACTATTCAAGATATCAGAGATTGACATATAAACTGAATCCACTAATCACGATATAAGAGATTGACATATAAAATGAATCCACTAATCACGATATAAGAGATTGACATATAAACTGAATCCACTAATCACGATATAAGAGATTGACATATAAACTGAATCCACTAATTACGATACAAGAGATTGACATATAAACTGAATCCACTAATCAAGATATCAGAGATTGACATATGAATTTAATCTTTTAATCAAGATATCAGAGATTGACATATAAACTGAATCCACTATTCAAGATATCAGAGATTGACATATAAACTGAATCCACTATTCAAGATATCAGAGATTAAAATATAAACTGAATCTACATGTTAATATATGAGAGACTGGCAATTATGTTGGTCATGTTATTCCAATTGTGTCATGATATATCTACTTCATTGTAACTAATGTTATCAGCACTTTTTCATATGTTATAGTATCATATGAAATCACTTCCTGAATAAAAAAAGACAAAAAAATACACCACACTATTAGAACACTTCCAAGCTCCAATAGAAAAATAGTAGAAAGAGACAAAACGATACCCCTAACATATATTATTACCCGATTTGTAACTAGATTAACGCGACGGGTGCCACTAGTGGAGCAGGAACTGCCTACTCTTCCGAAGCACCCGAATTCACCCCCGGTTTTTAATGGGGTTCGTGTTACTCGATCTTTAGTTTATATGTATGTTTTGTAGATCGTAGTTTGTCCTTTTGTACCTTTTCTTTTGGCCATAGTGTTGTCTGTTCTTCTTCGATATACGGATTCTGATTGCCCCTTTGGTATCTTCAAACTCTTCATATAGAAATGATTGCTCATTCTCCGGGTTGGATACAAATACTTCACTGAAAAGTGTTAAGAGACTACTTTTATCAGCCCAAACATCCTCTCTTTGTGAAATGGTGAGAGCATGACAGTATATTTAAAATGTGAATAACATGCTGAGCCTTATGAATAAGCAGTATTGTTGTAAAGGACGCTAATCAATTCGTCTTGTAGCTTCACCTTATATTCGACAGCTTAATAATTCACAATTCGTCTTGTAAAATAACTTTACCTTATATTCGACAACTTAATAATTCGTCTTGTAAATTCACCTTGTACTCGACAGCTTAATAATTCGTCTTGTAAATTGGCCTTATACTCGACAGCTTAATAATTCGTCTTGTAAATTTACCTTGTATTCGACAGCTTAATAATTCGTCTTGTAAATTCACATTATACTCGACAGCTTAATAATTCGTCTTATAAATTCACCTTGTACTCGACAGCTTAATAATTCGTCTTGTAAATTGGCCTTATACTCGACAGCTTAATAATTCGTCTTGTAAATTTACCTTGTATTCGACAGCTTAATAATTCGTCTTGTAAATTCACATTATACTCGACAGCTTAATAATTCGTCTTATAAATTCACCTTATACTCGACAGCTTAATAATTCGTCTTGTAAATTGGTCTTATACTCGACACTTAATAATTCGTCTTGTAAATTGACCTTGTACTCGACAACTTAATAATTCGTCTTGTAAATTGACCTTATACTCGACAACTTAATACTTCGCCGTGTAAATTCACCTTGTATTCGACAACTTAATAATTCGTCTTGTTAGTTCACCTTCTAATCGTCTGCTTAATAATTCGATCACTGTCAAATCACATCATTGTTTTACATGACGTTTTAGATGTAGGCTGAACTGTATGAAGAAAACAGCACTGACGTCCATAATATCGTTAAAAGCTACATGTCCTTCTTGTACATATGATCAATTTCGTGGAATTAAAGTATGGTGGAACGTCAGAGATGTTGATATTCATAGCAGAAAATCTGTGAATAATACATACTGGAAAAGTTGGATGTTGTCAGGTAAAGTATATAATACATCAATGTTATTATGAATTCAAAAAACAAATTAAAGGAATTCTGGTATGATATCAATGTTATTAAGAATTCAAAGACAAATTAAAGGAATTCTGGTATGATATCAATGTTATTAAGAGTTCAAAAGCAAATTAAAGGAATTCTGGTATGATATCATTGTTATTAAGAGTTCAAAGACAAATTAAAGGAATTCTGGTATGATATCAATGTTATTAAGAGTTCAAAAACAAATTAAAGGAATTCTGGTATGATATCAATGTTATTAAGAGTTCAAAGACAAATTAAAGGAATTCTGGTATGATATCAATGTTATTAAGAGTTCAAAGACAAATTAAAGGAATTCTGGTATGATATCAATGTTATTAAGAGTTCAAAGACCAACTAAATATTGCCACTGCCCACTTGGATGATTTGTCTATGTCTACTGAAAGATCTGTGATAGAACCTGTTTGTTGGTTGTTATTGGCCATATGCAACAGTACAATTCTAATTTTAGGTTCAGAAACAAAAGAGTTTGTGATGATGGCTAATGTGATGAATGCTAGTACTATGTATCTTATAGAAGCTTTTCTGAAACTGGCATCAGGGGAGATTAGCACTGGCATTTGGATTGCTACCACAAATATTCTCCCCTATGATGGCACTTGTGAAATTGAGGATGCCACTTGGGGTATGTACTTCATAAGGTCGATTCTATAAACCACCAAAATGGTTATGTTATAGTGGAAAATGCTATCTAAATGTTGACATTTTATATTTTACTTTTAATCAGAAATATATCATTATAGTTATTGCCCTCAAGTGAGGTGAACATCGAAAGTTGTCAACCCGATGTTCACCTCATATCCAGGCAATAACAGTGTTATTAATAAAAGATTCAACTTGTTCCATGCATACTTTGCTTAGACATACAAATATAGAAACATAAATTTGGCTAAAATGGCTGCAGAATTAGCGGAAAATCGAGGTCTGGCAAGATGATACAAACCGCCGGTATTTTTGTATTTGGCTGGTAGGTGTCCCGCTGGTGACAGCAGTAACAGAAGTTCCCCCGTGCATTACGAGGTTAACGAGGAGCCCGACCCCCTACTAACACTAGGCCATATTTAAAGTAATAACTTCCCCGGTTGTGCAGAGGATAAAATAAAATCCAAACTGGTAACAGTTGTGGACCGGCCGCTCTGGTGAGCAAGAGAAAGCCAAATTTAAATATAACCTTCCCGTGGTACCACAGGAAAGTATTCCGAAATATGATCTAACGTAGAATTATATAGGGTCATGACCCCGTCTCATCTTGCCAGAACCGGCCATATGGGCATGTCTATGCATGCCCATCCCCAAGATAATGCATGAGCGAGATCATTACTGAGAAATGCATTCATAAATAGCAAAAGCCTCCAAGGCACCTTGAATGTTATTCAAATAGATGTTATTACCAATATCCGACAAATGTACACCATCATATCTAAACAATGATTTCTCCTTTACTGTTATATTAGGGTGGAGAATTATGCATCCCTTCTGAATTCCATTTAGAAAAATATTCTTAATCGCTAGATTAACTCGTTCCCGGGAAGTATCTATTGCGACCTGATTATTGGTATTGTGCCAGTATCGCCTTTGTAGAATCTCTCTCCAGATTAATTTTAAATCGGGATAAAGGCTCCTTAAGCTTAGAACATAGTAAAGTACTCTCGACAATAGAATTGTGCCTTACTTAATCATTAAGACCATGGATTTTCCCCATTGTTCTGACTGTCTACAGCTGGAAAATATTGCCTTGGGCCATCTGACAACAATATACAGTAGATTAAATGGTGTTAATAATTGTTGTGAAATGCCCCAAATCATTATCAGCTGAATAAAAGATTAAATGTTGAATCAAATTAAAAAATGTCAAGAAATAATAACTTTTATTAATAGCATCTATATTTCCAAGCAATATCTCTTTCCATTCTTGAAAATCACCACTTTTTTAATTGCACTAGGCACTGTTAGTGTCATGGTACATGCACTATCTTCATCAGTTGCACAATTTTCCTTGTTATCATTGTCATTTTTGTTCACTGAGATTGCTGTATTATCAGCATCACATGCTGTGATAGTCGGTTTTGGAGGCTGTAGTGCGTGACTGACACTAGCATGTAACGCATCAAGTGGTCGTTTATACGTTTCCACTGCACCAGACCTGTGCCCGCTCCTGGACTTCACACTTGAATCTGAAAATCCAGCATTGAACAGAGTAGTACAACAAGTTATTTTACCAGAGTGGTTTGTAATATTCCTGTTTTCCAAGGGAATGCCAGCAGCCTGAAACAAGTCCTTCATTCTGTTTGACAACGTGTTGATTCCAATTGATTGAACACTGAATCTGATACTTTTATCACTACCTTTATTCACTAAAGGTTTTCTGTAAAACCTGCCTTCCCTTGGAATATGTTGCAAATATTTATCAAAAACTTTTACAATACATCTTGGATTAGACGGATCACTTTTCTGGGTAATACGTTTCACATCTACGTTTCTATTGTTTAACCCACCTTGTACATTTTTACATAATCTTCCAGTGTAATGCAGTTCTTTATTTCCATTAGTATCTACTGAAATGCTGAACTGTGATGCATCAAGTTGTTTGTGCTCATCAAGAGCGCGGAAACAAAAAAATTTAATGTAAAAAAACACAATATAACTTAATCCAGTAGATAAATCGATATTGAATACACCACTATCCCACAAAGCTTGTTCATCATTGGGTAATACGGGATCTCCTCGTTTCACTTACAAATAGTGTTCACTAAATGTATAGAAATAGTTTGACGGATAACTGTGTTTATAAAGTATATTTAACAATCAATGATGATATTATATTGTCTTGATTACTTTACAATGTTCTAAGTTTGTAAGAACAATGATAATCCCTGTCTTCGCTCGTACTTATTCATGAAGACAGGGATTATCA
This sequence comes from Bathymodiolus brooksi, assembly GCA_963680875.1. Taxonomy (NCBI): domain Eukaryota; kingdom Metazoa; phylum Mollusca; class Bivalvia; order Mytilida; family Modiolidae; genus Bathymodiolus; species Bathymodiolus brooksi. Next base: position 10,509,005 of record OY804579.1, on the reverse strand, counting down.
TGTTCTTACATATACGAAGAATATCGCACCTGATTAATTCAATCAGTTCTTTACCTTTCACAATCCCCAAATCGTTTGAACCTAGTTGTATGATCAAAATTTGCGGCAGTGGTTGCGTGAGCAGGGATTTTTCTATCATGGGAATAAGACCCTCCCATTTTAACTTCCTTGACCCTAACCAATGTAAGTTAAAACCTTTGTAATGTAATCCTAGGTTGGGACCCCCATGTCGTCCTCTAGCGGTACGGTAAGCCCAGTATACGATCGATGATCCGATCACCCATACATGTTGCGTACCTAAAACAAGGAAAGTTGTTAAGATATACTGTAAACGTACGCGAAAGGTCTTATTCTAAAAAACTTAATCGTATATAGCTAGAATACGCATTTGAATTCCATCGCCCCCACCTTTTAATTTCACTTTCTGTGACACCTCTCCTCGCCAATTCTGATGCGCCCCCAATTCTAAAAGAATGAGATCTGATATATTCTGACAGGCCACAAAATTGCAATGTTTTCGGTAAAACGCTATTGAATTGATATCTAGTAAGATTCGATCCATCGAAATGAACATATACGGGTGAGCTACATGTAGGTTCCGAATATCGCATAACCAAAAATTGTTTCAACCTTTATACCGGACAAATATCTGATTCTGAGCCTTTTTGTTCGGAAATAATTAAAGTGATAGTAATGCCGCGTTGATCGGCTTTTCAACTGCGAATTCTTAAATTCATTTCGTTTTTATTAGAAAAGCTGATATCCTCGTAACAAATTACGTGTGGACCTGTATCCGACTTGTTGTCCGACGCGGTTTCTTCGATTCTCAATAATGCAAAAAATGCTAGCGTGAACGTGGAGGAAAAAATGCAAACCTCGTAGTTTGAAAGTACAAACTTTTTGAAGAGCTTGGAGGAGTCTACGCAAAAGATCTAATGTCACAGGGGCTCGTACATCGCTTGATTGTACTCTTTTTCTTCGCAAACCTTCAAGTATTTTTGTTTTTAAGAAATGATTGGTTTTATCCTCCAAACCTCGAGCTTTATGGGCGTAACCTATTCCCGAAATATAAGTTGTAACAGAGGCGGGGAACAAAATTGATCAATTGATCAAGTGGAACTGGCCAAGAATCGGGAAACCCGTATTCCCGTCGGAATCTTAGTAGAGAATTCGCTGTCGTTTTATAAGTTTTCCAAGTGTTTGTTGCCAAAGAATGAGTCATTAAAGAATCCGCCTCTGTTGCTAAATCTTCCATAGATGGTCTGGTATGTATGCGCACTTGTGGTCTGCATTCTGGGCCAGTTTTCTGAAGCGCTGTCAATTACAACGAGACAATGCATCAGCTATACAATTAAGTTTCCTAATGATATGTTGACCCTTAATTAGAATGTTGTACATTAGGGATACTGAGACTAGTTTTCTTACCAGACTCATGACCCTCCATGATTTTGACGATTTTTTGTTTGGAATGGTAACAACAGACTGATTGTCGATATGAAACAACACCTTTTTATTTTTCAACTGGGAGGAGTTCTAAAAACGTAATATCCCGAAGAATATAATTTTTTGCCCAGTCTAAAGGCCAAAAACCCTGGGCCCATTTGCCTTGAAAATAAATACCGAAACCCTTCTGGGACACTGTTCCGCCAGCACTGTCCGAGTAAAATTCTAAAGCTTCATTTGAAGTCCAAAAAATGATCGAGCATTACTGATACACCATTATAACTGTCTAAGAAATTTAACCAAACTTGTAGGTGTTTTTTCATACCAACTGATATTCGAACTTTGTGCCAAGACTTTTTAACTTTGCAAGTGGCATCAATAAGTCGTCGACAAAATGCGCGACCGGGAGCAACAACTTGGCATGCGAAATTTAACAAACCAATTATTGACTGAATCTCCCGCAAAGTGGTATTCTTGCAGCCCAATAAAAGTTTTATTCGCTGCCTTAATTCAGTTAATTTCTCGCATGGAAGTCTCAGCTCCATCGCAACTGTGTCGAATTCAATCCCTGAAAACGTCAGGGTTTTGACTGGGAGAACAGTTTTTTCCTCTGCTAATGGGACCCCCCATTTTTTGCGAACTTTTTGAAAAGTTGTCAAAGCATCGAAACACTGTGTGGTACTATCCTCTCCCCCAAACAAGAAATCATCAAGATAGTAAATAATATTTTTGTCCTGGGAACAAAACTCTGTGTACCAATGCAATGCGGATGAAAATTTCTCAAATAACGAACAACTCACTGCGGCCCCCATTGGTAAGCATTTATCGAAATAAAAATTGCCATAAAAACTGAACCCTAATTGATCGAAGTCTCCAGGCCAGATTCTTAATAAACGAAAAGCGGTTTTTATATCGGCTGTTGCCAAAAGTGCGCCTTTTCCCAGTTTTTGAACCATTCTAACGGCATCGTCTATGCTGGAATATCGGACAGTACAATACTCTTTGTCAATAAAATCGTTTACCGATTTCTCTGGGGGATATGAGAGATTCAAAATTAAGCGATATTCACCGGGCACAGACTTTGGTATCAGAGCGAGGGGTGAAGAGCGAAAAGTCGGAAAAGGTGGTGTCAAGAAAGGACCCGAAATACGACCCAAGAGAAATGTCTTTGTAAGTTTTTCTCTTACTGCTTTTCCGTTCTGCAAAACACTCTTTGAATTAGAGCATGAAGTAGGAATTGTAGGACAAGCATTCTCAAGTTTGAAACCGAATGTCAAACCCTCAATTAATTCCTGTTTAGTTTTAAAGTCCTGGGGACAATTTTTAATCATAATTGTGTTTCAAGGGGAGTAACCCAAATTGTATAACCCTGTTTTCTCTTCATTCTGTTTAATTTTTGCACCTGACAGCGGAGTGTTGTCCGTTGCATTTTGAGCATCTATGCTCAAATTTGCATTTTTTTCCGAATGTGCATCGTTCTTGATTGAAACGAAAACAAATTTGTCTTGGCCTTTGAAACCCCTCGGCCCGAAATGGACTTTTTGTTAACAACAGTAATGGTCCCCCTTTTTAACACCAAATCTCTATCCAACATTGAATCTGATGCTAATTCTTTAGCCGACTTAAAAAGTACCCCGAAATGAATATACTCCCCCCGCCAAATTTTCTCCTCAACCTTTAAGGGAATATGTGCACTTACTGGATCGTGCATTCCTACAGTGCTGTCCGGTGTATCTGTTGTATGAAACCCCATTGGAAGGGAATAACCCCCCGTAAAAGTCGACACACTATTATCAAAATTAATGTCCCCAGATTGATTAAACCTACCCTGCTGCAGTGGTGCATTCAGGCCAAAGGAGGGAGCAGGTGCCCTCCGCCGAGAACAACGATCTGAGTGTCATTCGTGGATCCAACGGGTCCGTCGGGATTAACTGGCATTGTGTCACTGTTGTTGCCTTCCGTCAGCTGGTCTGATCTATTTCGATCTTCTATCCGGTTGGGCAAGTCTACTGATGGTTGCCTGACAGTGTTGTGATGCGGAGGCCCAGCTTCGGCCAATTATGGCTGCATGACATTTCTGGGAGCAGGATGAACGCTGACATTTTTCGTCGCATCAGACGTGGCATTTCTAGCTTTCCTTTTCTGACCTCTGGAAGAGTTTTCAGGGCCTGAACGAGACGATCCTGCTATTGAAGTAATGCTCTTTCTCGCCGTCTGTCTGTTTCTTCTTGGAGGCTTCATTATGATACCCGATGGTTATGGATTTGTTTAGTTTCGATAGCTTGCCGATCTACAGCTAGGGAGGCTTCCCGAAAATGACGTCATATATCATAGATGATAATATCGGAAACGTAACGGTTTCAATTCCGGAAAATCAATTAAACTTTTATTAAATTTGTTTTATCCTTAATATGATAACCAATATTATACCAAAACTAATCTTAATGACTTGAATGTTCTGTTTTTCAGAAGAGAACACAATAATTATTGGCATAGAAAGTACAATTACGGAAACCGGATTTTCAACAAATTTCCGGTCGTCAGGGATTGTAAACGTGGGTACAACATGTTGTAGATCGGGCGAGAACCTATTGGTTCCCTCTACATGATTGTATATGTTTGAGTTGTTCACCGGGTTTTCTCCCTTGTCAGCAAATTTCCCGTAAAACATCCAAACTATCTGTTACTTTAATATACAGTGTAGTAAAGTATTATGTGATGTATAATGTTTGCGCTATTCATCGGGTTTTCTCCCTTGTTAGCAAATTTCCCGTAAAACATCCTAATCATCTTGTTACTTTTACATAGCAAAATATTTTGTAAGGTATATTAATATATTTTCAAATTAGTGATGGAATCTATAACATTCTCGATGTCATATGATGTAAGTATTTCAAGGGTTCAATACATGTACAGATAATATGTCCTGTAATGGAATTAAAAAAAAACGATGTAATTTATGATGATAAATACACCTTGTACGACAACATTTATAAAGAGCATATTAGTTGACAATGAAGGACAGATATATCCCCACATTTATAAAGAACATATTGGTTTTTTCACCATTTTATATTCACCTCTCTAGGAACAAATTTCCTAATTTCCCTGCATATGAGATTTTGGAATCTTAAGTTGATACATGTACGCCATTCTATATCATATTCTCCTGATCAGGAATCTTTGATAAGCGATAATAGGAGGAAATTCTTTAAAATGTTTTGCCAAACTTTCAGTGCCACATGGTCACCTATACCACTTGTTCTCGTATTCCGATTTTTTTCTTCTCTTATTTATCCATTCATATTGTTTTTGCGTATCAAGAAGAGTTTGAAGATACCAAAGGGGTAATCAGAATTCGTATATCGAAGAAGAACAGATAACACAAGATTGACCATCTGCTCAGTATGAACTTTAACAAAGGTAGCATGACGACGGGTGACATTAGCAGAGCCAAAACTGGTTCCTTTTTTATCATCCGAGTTCACCACTGGGGTTCGCGTTGGTCAATCTGTTTCATTTTCTGTCTGTATGTGGTTTTTTTTTTGTCGACCATTGATTGCCTTTTTGTCCCTTTGTCGTTTTTCTTGTGGGAATCGTATTGTACGGTTTCTGGTTACCTCCTTTGCTATATTTAAACTTTATTTCTTAAGTACATTAAATTATCCTGTAGTGTGAATATAGTTTTTATTAGAAAGCTATGATATAAATATCCTATACCTTTTCACCCTCGGTAGTTGATGTTGTCTGTGGTGCTTCTCATTTTAGTTTAATGTGCTGTGCTGTGGTTCGCGTATTTGTTTGTCTTCATCCTGTTTCACTGGATTCTCCATTCTTGATCTCCCTCGGTTTTCTCTACCGTTTATTTCATCATAACGGTCAGATTTCACAGAGATATAGGACACAATCTAAAGGGACAGTACAAGTAATAATAAAACAGATACACAAACAGTACAGTTAAACTTAATAATGATTACTGATTTATCATGGTATGTAAAAATACCGGTTTGTAAGACTTCAATGCTCTATTTATTCAAGTTGTGTAAGGTAAGTAACCTACGGTAGAATAGGCTAAGCATAAATTAGAAATTTATAACGTATGACAATGTTACAGGTGAGAAGAAGGTAATTACAACGGGATGGAAGGATGAAGGATTCCGTAATTCAAAAGACCCATCTATAGACTGGAAAGAACAATTAAATTACCGTATTGTTCAAATGATATCCGACGGAAAGGAAACCTTACTTTATTATGGCTGTGAGTATTAATAAATTCAACAAGTTGTCATGATAGGTTAATGCACTAATGACAACATGTACATATAAAATAGAAGTATTGACAATGGTTCCACTCAGTAAATCATTGATCAGTAGTAGGCTGGAAAAGACAATGCTTTTGGAATCACTGCCACAGGCATGAACATGTTCTTGTAATCACTGAAATAGACATGGTAATGTTCTTGTAATCACTGAAATAGACATGGTAATGTTCTTGGAATAACTTGAATAGCCATTGTAATGTTCTGAAATAGGCTTATAACGCCACTTTCAACAATATGTCAGTTTTATCGTGGCGGTCAGTTTATTGGTGGAGGAAACCAGAGTACCCGGGAAAAACTACCGACCTGTCGCAAGTCACTTACAAACTTTATCACATAGTGTTGTATCGAGGACACCTCGCCTTGAACGGGGCTCGAACTCACAACTTTAGTGATGATAGGCACTGATTGCAGAAGTAGTTGTAAATCCAACTACCGCACGATCACGACAGCCCTTATATATATTATTGAACCTTTTATCACTGAAATAGGCATAATAATGTTCTTGTAATCACTGAAATAGGCATGGTAATATTTTTGGGGTTATTGAAATAGGAATGACCATATTCTTGTAATCACTGAAATAGGCATGATACTGTTCTTGCTATAACTGGAATAGGATTGGTAATGTTCTTAAATTCACGTGAAAATGCATGGTAATGTCCTTGTAATCACAGAAATAGGAATGACCATGTTCTTGTAATCACAGAAATAGGAATGACCATATTCTTGTAATCACTGAAATAGGCATGATAATGTTCTTGCTATAACTGAAATAGGATTGGTAATGTTCTTAAATTCACGTGAAAATGCATGGTAATGTCCTTGTAATCACAGAAATAGGAATGACCATGTTCTTGCAATCACAGAAATAGGAATGACCATATTCTTGTAATCACTGAAATAGGCATGATAATGTTCTTGCTATAACTGAAATAGGATTGGTAATGTTCTTAAATTCACGTGAAAATACATGGTAATGTCCTTGTAATCACAGAAATAGGAATGACCATGTTCTTGTAATCACAGAAATAGGAATGACCATATTCTTGTAATCACTGAAATAGGCATGATAATGTTCTTGCTATAGCTGGAATAGGATTGGTATTGTTTTTAAATTCACGTGAAAATGCATGGTAATGTCCTTGCAATCACAGAAATAGGAATGACCATATTCTTGTAATCACTGAAATAGGCATGATAATGTTCTTGCTATAACTGGAATAGGATTGGTAATGTTCTTTAATTCACGTGAAAATGCATGGTAATGTCCTTGTAATCACAGAAATAGGAATGACCATGTTCTTGCAATCACAGAAATAGGAATGACCATATTCTTGTAATCACTGAAATAGGCATGATAATGTTCTTGCTATAACTGGAATAGGATTGGTAATATTCTTAAATTCACGTGAAAATGCTTGATAATGTCCTTGTAATCACAGAAATAGGAATGACCATGTTCTTGCAATCACAGAAATAGGAATGACCATATTCTTGTAATCACTGAAATAGGCATGATAATGTTCTTGCTATAACTGAAATAGGATTGGTAATGTTCTTAAATTCACGTGAAAATACATGTTAATGTCCTTGTAATCACAGAAATAGGAATGACCATGTTCTTGTAATCACAGAAATAGGAATGACCATATTCTTGTAATCACTGAAATAGGCATGATAATGTTCTTGCTATAACTGTAATAGGATTGGTATTGTTTTTAAATTCACGTGAAAATGCATGGTAATGTCCTGGCAATCACAGAAATAGGAATGACCATATTCGTGTAATCACTGAAATAGGCATAATAATGTTCTTGCTATAACTGGAGTAGGATTGGTAATGCTCTTAAATTCATGTGAAAATGCATGGTAATGTCCTTGTAATCACAGATATAGGAATGACCATGTTCTTGCAATCACAGAAATAGGAATGACCATATTCTTGTAATCACTGAAATAGGCATGATAATGTTCTTGCTATAACTGTAATAGGATTGGTAATGTTCTTAAATTCACGTGAAAATGCATGGTAATGTCCTTGTAATCACAGAAATAGGAATGACCATGTTCTTATAATCACAGAAATAAGAATGACCATATTCATGCAATCACTGAAATAGGCATGATAATGTTCTTGCTATAACTGGAATAGGATTGGTAATGTTCTTAAATTCACGTGAAAATGCATGGTAATGTCCTTGTAATCACAGAAATAGGAATGACCATGTTCTTATAATCACAGAAATAGGAATGACCATATTCATGCAATCACTGAAATAGGCATGATAATGTTCTTGCTATAACTGGAATAGGATTGGTAATGTTCTTAAATTCACGTGAAAATGCATGGTAATGTCCTTGTAATCACCGAAATAGGAATGACCATGTTATTGTAATCACAGAAATAGGAATGACCATATTCTTGTAATCACTGAAATAGGCATGATAAGGTTCTTGCTATAACTGGAATAGGATTGGTAATGTTCTTAAATTCACGTGAAAATGCATGGTAATGTCCTTGTAATCACAGAAATAGGAATGACCATGTTCTTGTAATCACAGAAATAGGAATGACCATGTTCTTGTAATCACAGAAATAGGAATGACCATGTTCTTGTAATCACAGAAATAGGAATGACCATATTCTTGTAATCACTGAAATAGGCATGATAATGTTCTTGTTATAACTGTAATAGGATTGGTAATGTTCTTAAATTCACGTGAAAATGCATGGTAATGTCCTTGTAATCACAGAAATAGGAATGACCATGTTCTTATAATCACAGAAATAGGAATGACCATATTCTTGTAATCACTGAAATAGGCATGATAATGTTCTTGCTATAGCTGGAATAGGATTGGTATTGTTTTTAAATTCACGTGAAAATGCATGGTAATGTCCTTGCAATCACAGAAATAGGAATGACCATATTCTTGTAATCACTGAAATAGGCATGATAATGTTCTTGCTATAACTGGAATAGGATTGGTAATGTTCTTTAATTCACGTGAAAATGCATGGTAATGTCCTTGTAATCACAGAAATAGGAATGACCATGTTCTTGCAATCACAGAAATAGGAATGACCATATTCTTGTAATCACTGAAATAGGCATGATAATGTTCTTGTAATCACAGAAATAGGAATGACCATGTTCTTGCAATCACAGATATAGGAATGACCATGTTCTTGCAATCACAGAAATAGGAATGACCATATTCTTGTAATCACTGAAATAGGCATGATAATGTTCTTGCTATAACTGTAATAGGATTGGTAATGTTCTTAAATTCACGTGAAAATGCATGGTAATGTCCTTGTAATCACAGAAATAGGAATGACCATGTTCTTATAATCACAGAAATAAGAATGACCATATTCATGCAATCACTGAAATAGGCATGATAATGTTCTTGCTATAACTGGAATAGGATTGGTAATGTTCTTAAATTCACGTGAAAATGCATGGTAATGTCCTTGTAATCACAGAAATAGGAATGACCATGTTCTTATAATCACAGAAATAGGAATGACCATATTCATGCAATCACTGAAATAGGCATGATAATGTTCTTGCTATAACTGGAATAGGATTGGTAATGTTCTTAAATTCACGTGAAAATGCATGGTAATGTCCTTGTAATCACCGAAATAGGAATGACCATGTTATTGTAATCACAGAAATAGGAATGACCATATTCTTGTAATCACTGAAATAGGCATGATAAGGTTCTTGCTATAACTGGAATAGGATTGGTAATGTTCTTAAATTCACGTGAAAATGCATGGTAATGTCCTTGTAATCACAGAAATAGGAATGACCATGTTCTTGTAATCACAGAAATAGGAATGACCATGTTCTTGTAATCACAGAAATAGGAATGACCATGTTCTTGTAATCACAGAAATAGGAATGACCATATTCTTGTAATCACTGAAATAGGCATGATAATGTTCTTGTTATAACTGTAATAGGATTGGTAATGTTCTTAAATTCACGTGAAAATGCATGGTAATGTCCTTGTAATCACAGAAATAGGAATGACCATGTTCTTATAATCACAGAAATAGGAATGACCATATTCTTGTAATCACTGAAATAGGCATGATAATGTTCTTGCTATAGCTGGAATAGGATTGGTATTGTTTTTAAATTCACGTGAAAATGCATGGTAATGTCCTTGCAATCACAGAAATAGGAATGACCATATTCTTGTAATCACTGAAATAGGCATGATAATGTTCTTGCTATAACTGGAATAGGATTGGTAATGTTCTTTAATTCACGTGAAAATGCATGGTAATGTCCTTGTAATCACAGAAATAGGAATGACCATGTTCTTGCAATCACAGAAATAGGAATGACCATATTCTTGTAATCACTGAAATAGGCATGATAATGTTCTTGCTATAACTGTAATAGGATTGGTAATGTTCTTAAATTCACGTGAAAATGCATGGTAATGTCCTTGTAATCACAGAAATAGGAATGACCATGTTCTTATAATCACAGAAATAAGAATGACCATATTCATGCAATCACTGAAATAGGCATGATAATGTTCTTGCTATAACTGGAATAGGATTGGTAATATTCTTAAATTCACGTGAAAATGCTTGATAATGTCCTTGTAATCACAGAAATAGGAATGACCATGTTCTTGCAATCACAGAAATAGGAATGACCATATTCTTGTAATCACTGAAATAGGCATGATAATGTTCTTGCTATAACTGAAATAGGATTGGTAATGTTCTTAAATTCACGTGAAAATACATGGTAATGTCCTTGTAATCACAGAAATAGGAATGACCATGTTCTTGTAATCACAGAAATAGGAATGACCATATTCTTGTAATCACTGAAATAGGCATGATAATGTTCTTGCTATAACTGTAATAGGATTGGTATTGTTTTTAAATTCACGTGAAAATGCATGGTAATGTCCTGGCAATCACAGAAATAGGAATGACCATATTCGTGTAATCACTGAAATAGGCATAATAATGTTCTTGCTATAACTGGAGTAGGATTGGTAATGCTCTTAAATTCATGTGAAAATGCATGGTAATGTCCTTGTAATCACAGATATAGGAATGACCATGTTCTTGCAATCACAGAAATAGGAATGACCATATTCTTGTAATCACTGAAATAGGCATGATAATGTTCTTGCTATAACTGTAATAGGATTGGTAATGTTCTTAAATTCACGTGAAAATGCATGGTAATGTCCTTGTAATCACAGAAATAGGAATGACCATGTTCTTATAATCACAGAAATAAGAATGACCATATTCATGCAATCACTGAAATAGGCATGATAATGTTCTTGCTATAACTGGAATAGGATTGGTAATGTTCTTAAATTCACGTGAAAATGCATGGTAATGTCCTTGTAATCACAGAAATAGGAATGACCATGTTCTTATAATCACAGAAATAGGAATGACCATATTCATGCAATCACTGAAATAGGCATGATAATGTTCTTGCTATAACTGGAATAGGATTGGTAATGTTCTTAAATTCACGTGAAAATGCATGGTAATGTCCTTGTAATCACCGAAATAGGAATGACCATGTTATTGTAATCACAGAAATAGGAATGACCATATTCTTGTAATCACTGAAATAGGCATGATAAGGTTCTTGCTATAACTGGAATAGGATTGGTAATGTTCTTAAATTCACGTGAAAATGCATGGTAATGTCCTTGTAATCACAGAAATAGGAATGACCATGTTCTTGTAATCACAGAAATAGGAATGACCATGTTCTTGTAATCACAGAAATAGGAATGACCATATTCTTGTAATCACTGAAATAGGCATGATAATGTTCTTGTTATAACTGTAATAGGATTGGTAATGTTCTTAAATTCACGTGAAAATGCATGGTAATGTCCTTGTAATCACAGAAATAGGAATGACCATGTTCTTATAATCACAGAAATAGGAATGACCATATTCATGCAATCACTGAAATAGGCATGATAATGTTCTTGCTATAACTGGAATAGGATTGGTAATGTTCTTAAATTCACGTGAAAATGCATGGTAATGTCCTTGTAATCACAGAAATAGGAATGACCATGTTCTTATAATCACAGAAATAGGAATGACCATATTCATGCAATCACTGAAATAGGCATGATAATGTTCTTGCTATAACTGGAATAGGATTGGTAATGTTCTTAAATTCACGTGAAAATGCATGGTAATGTCCTTGTAATCACAGAAATAGGAATGACCATGTTCTTGTAATCACAGAAATAGGAATGACCATATTCTTGCAATCACTGAAATAGGCATGATAATGTTCTTGCTATAACTGGAATAGGATTGGTAATGTTCTTTAATTCACGTGAAAATGCCTGGTAATGTCCTTGTAATCACAGAAATAGGAATGACCATGTTCTTGCAATCACAGAAATAGGAATGACCATATTCTTGTAATCACTGAAATAGGCATGATAATGTTCTTGCTATAACTGGAATAGGATTGGTAATGTTCATAAATTCACGTGAAAATGCATGGTAATGTCCTTGTAATCACAGAAATAGGCATGATAAGGTTCTTGCTATAACTGGAATAAGATTGGTAATGTTCTTAAATTCACGTGAAAATGCATGATAATGTCCTTGTAATCACAGAAATAGGAATGACCATGTTCTTGTAATCACAGAAATAGGAATGACCATGTTCTTGTAATCACAGAAATAGGAATGACCATATTCTTGTAATCACTGAAATAGGCATGATAATGTTCTTGCTATAACTGGAATAGGATTGGTAATGTTCATAAATTCACGTGAAAATGCATGGCAATGTCCTTGTAATCACAGAAATAGGAATGACCATGTTCTTGTAATGACAGAAATAGGAATGACCATATTCTTGTTATCACTGAGATAGGCATGATAATGTTCTTGCTATAACTGGAATAGCCATAGCAATGTCCCTGTAATCACGGAAATAGGAATGATAATGTTCTTGTTATAACTGGAATAGGTTTGGTATTGTTCTTAAATTCACGTGAAAATGCATGGTAATGTCCTTGCAATCACAGAAATAGGAATGACCATATTCTTGTAATCACTGAAATAGGTATAATAATGTTCTTGCTATAACTGGAATAGGATTGGTAATGCTCTGAAATTCATGTGAAAATGCATGGTAATGTCCTTGTAATCACAGAAATAGGAATGACCATGTTCTTGCAATCACAGAAATAGGAATGACCATACTCTTGTAATCACTGAAATAGGCATGATAATGTTCTTGCTATAACTGGAATAGGATTGGTAATGTTCTTAAATTCACGTGAAAATGCATGGTAATGTCCTTGTAATCACAGAAATAGGAATGACCATGTTCTTGTAATCACAGAAATAGGAATGACCATATTCTTGCAATCACTGAAATAGGCATGATAATGTTCTTGCTATAACTGGAATAGGATTGGTAATGTTCTTAAATTCACGTGAAAATGCATGGTAATGTCCTTGTAATCACAGAAATAGGAATGACCATGTTCTTGTAATCACAGAAATAGGAATGATCATATTCTTGTAATCACTGAAATAGGCATGATAATGTTCTTGCTATAACTGGAATAGGATTGGTAATGTTTCATAAATTCACGTGAAAATGCATGGTAATGTCCTTGTTATCACAGAAATAGGCATGATAAGGTTCTTGCTATAACTGGAATAAGATTGGTAATGTTCTTAAATTCACGTGAAAATGCATGGTAATGTCCTTGTAATCACAGAAATAGGAATGACCATGTTCTTGTAATCACAGAAATAGGAATGACCATGTTCTTGTAATCACAGAAATAGTAATGACCATATTCTTGTAATCACTGAAATAGGCATGATAATGTTCTTGCTATAACTGGAATAGGATTGGTAATGTTCATAAATTCACGTGAAAATGCATGGTAATGTCCTTGTAATCACAGAAATAGGAATGACCATGTTCTTGTAATCACAGAAATAGGAATGACTATATTCTTGTTATCACTGAAATAGGCATGATAATGTTCTTGCTATAACTGGAATAGCCATAGCAATGTCCTTGTGATCACAGAAATAGGAATGACAATGTTCTTGTAATGACTGGAATAGGAATGACAATGTTCTTGTAATGACTGGAATAGGAATGACAATGTTCTTGTAATGACTGGAATAGGAATGGCAATGTTCTTGTAATGACTGGAATAGGAATGACAATGTTCCTGTAATGACTGGAATAAGAATGACAATTTTCTTGTAATGACTGGAATAGGCATGGTAATATTCTTGTAATGACTGGAATAGGCATGGTAATGTTCTTGTTGTCACTGGAATAGGAATGACAATGTTCTTGTAATGACTGGAATAGACATGGTAATATTCTTGTAATGACTGGAATAGGAATGACTATGTTCTTGTAATGACTGGAATATTCTTGTAATCAGGTATTTAAATCAATTGATCTAAAGTTGCTTAGATATATTAGTAGTTATAATGCTAAAACTAAGGTTCTCCTCCCTCAGGCATAGGTGACCTGATATTATTTACATCAATAGCACCTTTTCTATTGTTTATTTCAGCTGAAGAAGAAAATTATATCAAAGTTAAACCTGGATTAGCAGGTGATAATTACCAGGTTACTGTTAAAATACAAGTATTTGATATATTCATTGATTATATGGAATGTATAAAACAACTTGGACAAGTAAGTTTACAAAATAATAATTTAATTTGATTTGAATACTGCAATCTGATTGGCTGATCCGCCTGGAGAAAATTTTGGTCATACTCGATAACATGGGTTGACATAGTGACGTCACCAACCTATTCATTCGCCAACGACAAATTCAATAGTCACATGAAATAATCGTAATTAAAATCTAGGAATCATTAAATTTTGTTGTAGAAATTAAATTATAAGGACGTCACGAGGTTTTACGACGTTTATTTGCCAAAGTAATCGACAATATTTTCGTAGCATTTTTGTGCAATTTCTTCAACAAGTTAAATAGTATGTCATATACAACTAACTGATAAACCAGTTGCTTACCCATGGTCGGTGGTTCTCTGCGGGTACTCCGGCTTCTTCCACCACTAAAACTGGTCGCCATGATATAGCTGAATTATTGCTGAAAGTGGCGTTAAACACAGTAAATCAATCACTCAATCAATCATTTTTCTGGTGACCCCTTTATGACCATTTCAGCAGTGTGACGTCATTTTAACACTAAGCAGCATGTTGATGCTACTTACCGTTACTTTTGTTAAGGGCTATTCATTCTCCGTTACCGTGACCACTTGCTGTGAGGCAACACAATTAACAAAGTCTTCATATTGAACATTTTAATAACTGGCAATAAATGAAACAATACTAAAGTTTCAGAAATATATCTTGGGATACCCAAATATAAAATAGTTTTTTTTTACTATTCATTAACAAGGCATGAGAATGTAGTTTACCAGATACGGTAATAGATTCTCATTTGATTGTATATCCATAACATTTATCTTAATTTATCGAAGTAGCTATATTCTAATGGAAAAGAGAAGATAGTTGTTATCAATTTAATTCGAAATATAATGTCGATTTAAATGTCCGTTTTGTTGCTTATGAGTCAAAAGACAAATGGAAACGAACATTAATTCTACATGAGCTATGTTTTTCTGATTGGTCAATATATATATATTACGATCTTGTTTATGACTAGACGGTCAACGATTAATGACAGATCAGCTGATATGACTACATACGGGATGTTATTAGATGCCAGTGTATCACCAACACACAGCTAATTCTAATTAGATTCGTGTCATCAACATTACCAAAAATAAGGTGTGATGTCGTATAAACAACAATTTGACCAATGATAGGTAGGAATCTTTACATTGTAATGTGACAGTGTATCTCCTCAATAATTACAGATTCATCCAGATTACGAAACAGGAAATGACGCTAGCGTTTCTTCTTTTCTACAATCTTCCAGTAAAAATGTGGATTATTACTGGACAACCGGCAATGTTAAACAAGTTGCCATGAACGTTGAAGTGGCGGGGACACCTATTACAGAGTTGGTATGTCAATTCTAGTATTATTATTGTTTTTAAATACATGTTTTTACTCTAAGAGTTTGATAATATTTCTGACACATCGCATTATCTATCAGATAAGATAACATTTCTGACACATCGCATTATCTATCAGATAAGATAACATTTCTGACACACCGCATCACCTGTCAGATAAGATAACATTTCTGACACATCGCATTATCTATCAGATAAGATAACATTTCTGACACACCGCATCACCTGTCAGATAAGATAACATTTCTGACACATCGCATTATCTATCACATAAGATAACATTTCTGACACACCGCATCACCTGTCAGATAAGATAACATTTCTGACACATCGCATTATCTATCAGATAAGATAACATTTCTGACACACCGCATTATCTATCAGATAAGATAACATTTCTGACACACCGCATTATCTATCAGATAAGATAACATTTCTAACACCGCATCACCTGTCAGATAAGATAACATTTCTAACACACCGCATCACCTGTCAGATAAGATAACATTTCTAACACACCGCATCATCTGTCAGATAAGATAACATTTCTAACACACCGCATCATCTGTCAGTTAAGAAGTAACGATATAAAGTTTATCTGTTTAACTTACTACCGACCATATGTAGCCGGAGTAAAATAATTTTAATATATTCCTGAAATCATTAAAAATTGGCTACAAAATCAAATTATTTAGGTCATAAAATATTTCAGGAGGTTCTGAAATCGAATTGTGGAGGTAAATAAATATTCAAAGATGTTCTTAATAACAATAATTGTAACACATTCCACGCCTTATACACCTGATTTCATTCAGAGTGTCAGTGCTTGATCAACTGTCTTCTACTGACCATGTGCTTTATATCATGACTGGTATATTTTAGAATGTTACATCAACAATATTTGATACAAATCCAGCTGAATGGGTAGATCTAGGTGTTGTGAAATTGGGTAATGGATCATCAATTACAAGGTCGTTTGATGAACTGTGGCATATGTATCAATATCCTGACAGAGGCGACGTGACTACTACAGGGGAGATAACTGATGTAAGTAACAATATCCTGACAGAGGCGATGCGACGACCACAGGGGAGATAACTGGTATTTATAAGTATCAATACCCTGCCAGCGATTTGACTACTTCAGGGGAGATAACTGATCTTTATAAGTATGTGCCCGTTAAGTTAGGTTTTATAATTTTATCCATAATTGTAGTGCTCCGAATCCCGGAGAAATTTTACCTGTACAAAGACAAAGATGTAAGTAACAAAATCCTGACAGAGGCGATGCGACGACTACAGGGGAGATAACTGATGTA
Organism: Bathymodiolus brooksi; assembly: GCA_963680875.1. Lineage (NCBI taxonomy): Eukaryota > Metazoa > Mollusca > Bivalvia > Mytilida > Modiolidae > Bathymodiolus > Bathymodiolus brooksi. The sequence continues at coordinate 10,491,814 of OY804579.1, read as the reverse complement.
AGTAACAATATCCTGACAGAGGCGACGTGACTACTACAGGGGAGATAACTGATGTAAGTAACAATATCCTGACAGAGGCGATGTGACGACCACAGGGGAGATAACTGATGTAAGTATCAATACCCTGACAGAGCCAATGTGACGACTACAGGGGAGATAACTGATGTAAGTAACAATATCCTGACAGGTGAAGTGACTACTACAGGGAAGATTACTGATATAAGTATCAATACCCTGACAGAGGCGACGTGACTACTACAGGGGAGATAACTGATATAAGTATCAATACCCTGACAGAGGCGATGTGACGAATACAGGGGAGATAACTGATGTAAGTAACAATATCCTGACAGAGGTGACGTGACTACTACAGGAGAGATAACCGATGTAAGTATCAATACCCTGACAGAGGCGATGTGACGACTACACTGGAGATAACTGATGTAAGTAACAATATCCTCACAGAGGTGACATGACTACTACAGGGGAGATAGCTGAGGTAAGTAACAATATCCTGACAGAGGCGATGTGATGACTACAGGGGAGATAACTGATGTAAGTAACAATATCCTTACAGAGGCAACGTGACTACTACAGGGGAGATAACTGATATAAGTATCAATACCCTGACAGAGACGATGTGACTACTACAGGGGAGATAACTGATGTAAGTAACAAAAACCTGACAGAGGCGATGTGACGACTACAGGGGAGATAACTGATGTAAGTAACAATATCCTGACAGAGGCGACGTGACGACTACAGGGGAGATAACTGATGTAAGTAGCACTTGTAACAACAGTTATTGCCCTTATTTTAAAAAAAAAGTGAAAACAAAGCTCATTATATCTGCTTTACATGAAGTATGCTTGCTTAGTTTGGATCAACCATTGCATAATATGCTGTAAAATTACACTAAATCACTCATAAAGATAATATAAATATTGGCTAACAAAAAATAAACTGAATACACGGAGTAGCTAAATGTCAACGCTTATCGATGCGTTTTGCAATAACAAAAATGAATTTGAATTGCTCCTATTAAATCATGTCTGGTTCGTCTGGAGTAAATAGTTCCTGATAACTTGTAGGACTGCATTTAATCATGTCAAAAAATAACACTTGTTATTCTACAAAATTGCATGTATGACAATAATTGTTGACATGGTGCATAATCTGCAACTACTATGGTCACTGATTAAGATTAGGGTTTATTTATAACAGTAAACGTCGTCATCACTGTAAAGTGGCTACATAGAACATTAAATAACATTTGTCAATTACTGGTTGCTGTTCAGAATGTTTGATTGATTTACGCTGTGCAACAAGAACCCTTAAATAAAAATAGGTACAATGTGAACATGTGGGCAAAACTTACCAATTAATAAACAATTATGGACTGAAAGCTCTCATTCTGTATATAATTTTTACCCTTCACGGGCACCTGTAGAGTTCACACCCTGATATTTACCATGTTGCTCATCTTCTTAGTTTCCTATGTTGTTTTTATTTTGCTTTATTTGACTGCGTTTCGTCTCTTGTGTCCATCCTGTCTATCTCTGGTTTGTTCATTCTTGATTGGACCTTCAATTTTCTCTTGCGTTTTTATTACAAAATGATGATTTAATTATGCTGACATAAATGTATCAAAAGCATACTCTTACCGAGTTAGATTGCACCCACAAAGACAGCAAATATATCGTACCAATGTAGAACAGCAACAACAGTGCTCTTCCTTCACAATGATTTGTGTCTATATGTAATGGTGGTTAGTCCCTCATCTTCCTTCACAATGATTTGTGTCTATATGTAATGGTGGTTAGTCCCTCATCTTCCTTCACAATGATTTGTGTCTATATGTAATGGTGGTTAGTCCCTCATCTTTCTTCACAATGATTTGTGTCTATATGTAATGGTGGTTAGTCCCTCATCTTCCTTCACAATGATTTGTGTCTATATGTAATGGTGGTTAGTCCCTCATCTTCCTTCACAATGATTTGTGTCTATATGTAATGGTGGTTAGTCCCTCATCTTCCTTCACAATGATTTGTGTCTATATGTAATGGTGGTTAGTCCCTCATCTTCCTTCACAATGATTTGTGTCTATATGTAATGGTGGTTAGTCCCTCATCTTCCTTCACAATGATTTGTGTCTGTATGTAAAGGTGGTTAGTCCCTCATCTTCCTTCACAATGATTTGTGTCTATATGTAATGGTGGTTAGTCCCTCATCTTCCTTCACAATGATTTGTGTCTGTATGTAATGGTGGTTAGTCCCTCATCTTCCTTCACAATGATTTGTGTCTATATGTAATGGTGGTTAGTCCCTCATCTTCCTTCACAATGATTTGTGTCTATATGTAATGGTGGTTAGTCCCTCATCTTCCTTCACAATGATTTGTGTCTATATGTAATGGTGGTTAGTCCCTCATCTTCCTTCACAATGATTTGTGTCTATATGTAATGGTGGTTAGTCCCTCATCTTCCTTCACAATGATTTGTGTCTGTATGTAATGGTGGTTAGTCCCTCATCTTCCTTCACAATGATATGTGTCTATATGTAATGGTGGTTAGTCCCTCATCTTCCTTCACAATGATTTGTGTCTATATGTAATGGTGGTTAGTCCCTCATCTTCCTTCACAATGATTTGTGTCTATATGTAATGGTGGTTAGTCCCTCATCTTCCTTCACAATGATTTGTGTCTATATGTAATGGTGGTTAGTCCCTCATCTTCCTTCACAATGATTTGTGTCTATTTGTAATGGTGGTTAGTCCCTCATCTTCCTTCACAATGATTTGTGTCTATATGTAATGGTGGTTAGTCCCTCATCTTCCTTCACAATGATTTGTGTCTGTATGTAATGGTGGTTAGTCCCTCATCTTCCTTCACAATGATATGTGTCTATATGTAATGGTGGTTAGTCCCTCATCTTCCTTCACAATGATTTGTGTCTATATGTAATGGTGGTTAGTCCCTCATCTTCCTTCACAATGATTTGTGTCTATATGTAATGGTGGTTAGTCCCTCATCTTCCTTCACAATGATTTGTGTCTATATGTAATGGTGGTTAGTCCCTCATCTTCCTTCACAATGATTTGTGTCTATATGTAATGGTGGTTAGTCCCTCATCTTCCTTCACAATGATTTGTGTCTATATGTAATGGTGGTTAGTCCCTCATCTTCCTTCACAATGATTTGTGTCTGTATGTAAAGGTGGTTAGTCCCTCATCTTCCTTCACAATGATTTGTGTCTATTTGTAATGGTGGTTAGTCCCTCATCTTCCTTCACAATGATTTGTGTCTATATGTAATGGTGGTTAGTCCCTCATCTTCATTTACATTCATATCATTTCTTACTAATCACAACATTTAAACAATTATAAGAAGATACCAGAAGCAGTTAATCAGAAACAGTAAATCAAAGGACAGACAATGCAAAGGCCAAATTAAAAAAAGAACAAACAATGATCTATAAACCACTAGACATAAAACTAAGCAAATGCTATTTCTAACGTTACAACACACACAATCTTGGTTTCTATGTAATACGTAAATAATAATACTATCTTTTGAAAGTATTCATTAAATTATAGAAATATCTTAGCGTGTGAGAATTTCTTTTTTGCTTTGTTTGCCTACTAGTTAAAGCAGGAAAACAAATGATCCTGGTCAATTATTTTTTCTGGGGGCGGGGCATGAATTGGAACAGGCACAAACCTCTTTGAGAAAGAAAAATAGAGAGTTATACTGTTCAAGTTAATATTTATTTGTTTTTAATTTTTATTTGATATTCTTGTTTATCATGAAGTGAACAGTATGTCAGACATATTGTAGCTTAACGTCGAGTGAGCAGTATATCAGACATACTGTTGTTTAACATTGAGTGAGAATTATGTCAGACATATTGTTGCCTAATGTCGAATGAGCAGAATGGTAGCTATATTGTCTTTTAACACAAATTGAGTAGTATAATCATCTTTATTCTGGGTTAACGTCAAATGGGCAATATGTCAACAATATCATTTTTAACGTCAAGTGAGCAGTATTTCAGCTATGTTGTCCTTTAACGTTAAGTGAGCAGTATTTCAGCTATGTTGTCCTTTAACGTCAAGTGAGCAGTATTTCAGCTATGTTGTCCTTTAACGTCAAGTGAGCAATATTTCAGCTATGTTGTCCTTTAACGTCAAGTGAGCAGTATTTCAGCTATGTTGTCCGTTAACGTCAAGTGAGCAGTTTTTCAGCTATGTTGTCCGTTAACGTCAGGTGAGCAGTATTTCAGCTATGTTGTCCTTTAACGTCAAGTGAGCAGTATTTCACCTATGTTGTCCTTTAACGTCAAGTGAGCAGTATTTCAGCTATGTTGTCCTTTAACGTCAAGTGAGCAGTATTTCAGCTATGTTGTCCTTTAACGTCAAGTGAGCAGTATTTTAGCTATGTTGTCCTTTAACGTTAAGTGAGCAGTATTTCAGCTATGTTGTCCGTTAACGTCAAGTGAGCAGTATTTCAGCTATGTTGTTCTTTAGCGTCAGGTGAGCAGTATTTCAGCTATGTTGTCCGTTAACGTCAAGTGAGCAGTATTTCAGCTATGTTGTCCGTTAACGTCAAGTGAGCAGTATTTCAGCTATTTTGTCCGTTAACGTCAAGTGAGCAGTATTTCAGCTATGTTGTCCTTTAACGTCAAGTGAGCAGTATTTCAGCTATGTTGTCCTTTAACGTCAGGTGAGCAGTTTTTCAGCTATGTTGTCCTTTAACGTCAAGTGAGCAGTATTTCAGCTATGTTGTCCTTTAACGTCAAGTGAGCAGTATTTCAGCTATGTTGTCCTTTAACGTCAAGTGAGCAGTATTTCAGCTATGTTGTCCGTTAACGTCAAGTGAGCAGTATTTCAGCTATGTTGTCCTTTAACGTCAGGTGAGCAGTTTTTCAGCTATGTTGTCCTTTAACGTCAAGTAAGCAGTATTTCAGCTATGTTGTCCTTTAACGTCAAGTGAGCAGTATTTCAGCTATGTTGTCCTTTAACGTCAAATGAGCAGTATTTCAGCTATGTTGTCCTTTAACTCCAAGTGAGCAGTATTTCAGCTATGTTGTTCTTTAACTCCAAGTGAGCAGTATTTCAGCTATGTTGTCCTTTAACTCCAAGTCAGCAGTATTTCACCTATGTTGTCCTTTAACTCCAAGTGAGCGGTATGACATCTATATAATTTTTGACGTCAGGTTTACAGTATGTAAGCCCTATTTTTGCTAAGCGTCAAATAGGCTAAAATCCAACTATATTGTTGTTTAAGTTCACGTGGACAGTGTAAATTCGCTCACATGCAAAGAGCATGACGTTCTCGAAAGACGATAAACTCATATTCCATCGTTACAACGAATTGGGGTTTTTGAATCGTCTAGAACACCCAACCCACGTCTAATCAATACCATTTATATTCCCCCGTTGTTTCATTAGATGTAAGTATTACAACAAAGCATAGTGTATTGTTGAGGAATATGTTTTATTCAGTTCTTTTAATTATATTAATTTGAGATCATATTACACTGTAAAAAAGAGAAGAGAAAGATAACATATGAGAATGTGAAGAACAATTTATTTAGCTAATGTTAATGGGAAACATTTATGTTTTAATGTTCTAATCATATTACTTCAGAATATGTACAACTTCATATTTTAATATTACCGGTAATCTTTTTTTGTGTACAGAAATTAGGGAATTTCTCTAGTATTCTAGTAGAGGTATCTGATGCAGTCGATGGTACGGCTACTGTAAATATTGACCAGATTGCTAACAGTATCGGTACAATAATTAACAACAAAGATTACACAACACAGGAAGCAGCTGTAAGTTTATATAGTTCTGTTATATAGCATCACGTGTTAGCTACAGGAGGTATTGGTATCCATAGTTACGTGTTGGGTGCATGCACATGTGGCATGCATTGTGTTATGTACAGGTCGCATAGGTATACACCGCCATGTGTTAGGTACATGTTATACAACTGTACTTGGTATCCTTCGTTACATGTGTAGTACATTTTGGTATAAATTGCTACGAGGCGCATACCCCGTCACGTGTTAGGTACATGTAATACTGGCACACACCGTCACGTGTTAGGTACATGTAATACTGACATACACCGTCACGTGTTAGGTACATGTAATACTGGCATACACCGTCACGTGTTAGGTACATGTAATACTGACATACACCGTCATGTGTTAAGAACATGTAGTATTGGTTTTCATGTTTACGTTTTACATCTAGGTACATGTATCACAATACAGCGTCACGTGTTAGGCACATATAAACACATGTAGTATTGGTAACGTTCGTCACGTGTAATAAATAATGTAACAAAAACGTAGATATCAAGATTAGTATGCACTACTCGTTCCTGGAAATTTGGGAAGCATGATCACGTTTTGTGCACAGACAAGTGTCACAAAATGTAGATGCATATCGTTATGTGTTGGGTACATGTAGTACTGGTATCCCTGCCACATGTAGGTTTGATTAATATATATGATGTTTCGGGTTCATGTAGCATTAGGATGCAAAGTCACATGTTAGGTACGTGGTGTTTCTTTGATGTTAGCAGTATGTCATAAGATCTCTACTTTATCTTTTGTAGTCGAATGCATTTAAAGGAAACAAAAAACTTATAGAGAAACTAGTGACTTTGACAAATAATGAGACCTATCCAAAATATGAAGATTACATTTCTACATGTACAGGTAAGAATGAAGATTACATTTCTACATGTACAGGTAAGTATGAAGATTACATTTCTACATGTACAGGTAAGTATGAAGATTACATTTCTACATGTACAGGTAAGTATAGAGATTGCATTATGTACCTGGCTATTGTATATGTTTCGTTTTGACAACTATTTTACCTATTTTGTTCCAGTATTGTGATAAATACTGTTATAGTGACGGCCGGAACCTTTGAGCCGTAATGAAAGTGGGAGGTTTGGCGCTTTAAAATCTGATTCAACCCACCATTTCTTTAGAAATGCCTGTACCAAGTCAGGGTCATTACGGTTTCCACAGTTTTCCGGTTGTTGACTGATTTTGTCTGTTTATATACTAATATAAGTTTTGACTTTCCCTTTGTAAGATTGTTCGGAGTTCGGTAATTTTGTTATTACCAGTGGCGGATTTAGAGGGGGGCGTACGGGGCGTGCGCCCCCCTAAAATTCGCAAAGCATATGTTATACAACGTTAATTAAGCAGTTCAATAAATAACTTTTTCATGAATGGTTAACTCGTGACCTGTAGTAAAATATTCTTACACATTGTAAATACACGTTGGATGTGTTCGCTGATTCATATATGTATTCGCCGTCAGTAGTTCAAAGATTATTCCATTCTGATTGGTTCCGAGGTACCAGACATCAACTATTTTCTCACGCTAATTAAACATTATTTCTGCAGTCAATTTTACAACTACATGTACACGTGCTATTTAGAAATTATAAAATGGACGAAAATTCTAAGCCAAGAAAACAAGCAAGATTGGATACATTTCTTATTCCTCGACGAGAGGAGAAAAGTCAAAGGTAAACTAAAAAGTAAATTCAATCAATACTTCGAATAATTAATTTAACAATTGATCTCATTTATAAAACATACAACGAAAACCTATAACGAGAGAATCAGATGATGAAACTGAGACAGTGTGTAGAAACTTGAGTGTCTCTTTAAATAATGGTTCAAATAGTTCTTGAATTCGAAATTCTGCAATTTCATATGAAAAAAAAATATAAATTTGATTTGTATATAAATACCCGAAAATGTTGCCTTTTACTTTTCAAGTAAAGCTCAGTAAAAATATGCATTGGTATATTGTACATTAAAATACAAAAGTAACGTATTAATAAAAAAAAAAAATAGCAGCAATTTATTTGTAACAATCTCTGCATCTGCCCGAGGTATCTGCACAAGAAAGTGTGAACAAATCCTTTGTCCGTATACGTTTATATTATTTATATCTACCAATGGATGTCTGGACAATTTTTTTACACATTTTTAACAAAAAATTCTGACTACAATTTATTTGTAATAAATTAATATCTACAACTGCACATGAAAGTGTGAAAATAATCTCGACAAAATGGTTTATGCATATCTCACACCTGATTTCCGTAAACATATTTCTCGAGAACTTTGATACATTTTTGTTGTTTGACCTTTTAGTGTAATGAGGTTTTTACGCCCGTTGCTCAAACACTTGATCTCCGTCTGTAAGATTTCTGCAATCCGCAACTCCCCTGACTGTAACCACGCAATTGATTGACTTAAACTATATAATGTACTTGAAATACATTGTAGTTGTGCACAATGTTTTTTATAATTTTCATTGAAGGCCGGGTGGAGGGGGTAAGAGGAGGATTCTGCAACCCGCAACTCCTAAATAACCACTCAATGGATTGAAGTGAAACTTAAACTACAAATTTGACATATAATGTAGTTTGCTCATCACGGTTTTATTTTTAGAATTGGAGGTTAGGGGTAGGAGGGAGATTCTGTAATCTGCTTTTTTGGCGTAAAATCGCGAATTCTCACACGAAATACCCAAAAAAATTTCGCACCTCCCTCCGCTCGGCGAAAAAATTTTAAGTACGCCCCCCCTAACTTGAAATCCTGGATCCGCCCCTGATTACCCTTATTAAAGAAGAAGGGAATCCATTCATAATGTAGTGTAATAAAGACCGTAATTGTTTATTGATAAAAAGTAACAAACTACATTCTCTGGTTACTAATGTCAGATATTATACATTTTTCCCCAGCAAGGCAGGTGCCATGGTGACAAAGATAGTAACGTCACTCAGTTTGTTCCAGTTAATTCAAGTATCATATATGAAAACAATACACATGATCAACAAATAAAGAAAATGTACATTTACAGAGTTTTAGTAAATAGGGAATCATAAACTATGGGTTTCGTTCCTTCTAATTTCGATCCAGAATATTCGGTAGAAGGAATTAACTATTGTTAATATCAATTCTCCGAAACAATAGCACATCCAACCCCTTTTCTGCACGACTCCAATCATTTTCACAACGATAGCAACCCGCTATTGGCTCATCTTGCCATCACTTGGGTGTCCGTCGTTCGTTAACTTTTCAAATTTTAATCTTCTCCTCTGAAACCCCTGAGCTAAAATGAACTGAAACTTGATATGAAGCATCTATGGAAAGTCCTCTATAAAGATTGCGCAATTTGTTCCGATCCGTTAACAAACATGGTCGCCACAGGCAATTCTTGTTTTTGATTGGCTGATTTCTAAACATCTCCTCTGTAACCGCATGGCCATATAAACCGAAATTTGGCAGGAAACATTTATGGAAGGTACTCTATAAAGTTTGCTCATTAAGTCTCTATCCCTTAGCAAACATGGCCGCCACAGACAATTCTTGTTTCTGATTGGTTGATTTCTAAAAAATCCTCTTCTCTGAAACCGCTTGGCCAAATGAACCGAAACTGGGTCGGAAGCATCTATGAAAGGTCCTCTATAACGATTGCTTGTTTCGTAGCGATCCGTTAACAAACATGGCCACCACAGGCAATTTTTGTTTCTGATTGGCTGATTTCTAAAAAATCCTCTTCTCTGAAACCGCTTGGCCAAATGAACCGAAACTGGATAGGGAGCATCTATGAAAGATCCTCTATAACAACTGTTTGTTTTGTTCTGATCCATTAACAAACATGGCCGTCACATGCAATTCTTGTTTCTGATTGGTCGATTTCTAAGAAAATCTTCTCCTCTGAAACCGCTTGGCCAAGTGAACCGAAACTTGGTAGGAATCATCTATGGATTGTTTTCTATAAAGATTGCTCATTTTGGCTCGATTCGTTAACAAACATAACCGCCACAGGCAATTCTTGTTTCTGATTGGTCGATTTCTAAAAATCTTCTCTTCTGCATCCACTTAGCCAAATAAACCGAAACTGTGTATAAAGCATCTATGGAAGGTCTTCTATAAAGATTGTTCATTTCGACCCGATTTGTTAACAAACATGACCGCCACAGGCAATTCTTGTTTCTGATTGGTCGATTTCTAAAAATCTTCTCCTCTGAAACTACTTGGCCAAATGACGAACATTTTTATAGGAAGGTCCTCTATGAAGAGTGCTCATTCTGTCCCGATCCGGTCACAAACATGACCACCAGACAATTATTGTTTCTGAATGGTTGATTTCTAAAGAATCTTCTCTTCTGAAATCGAGTAGCCAAATGAACAGAACTTTTGTAGAAAGCACCTATGGGGGTTTTGGTATAAAGTTTCCTCAAAGCAGAATGAAAGGTGAGCGACACATGCTCAGCCCACTGAGCCTCTAGTTTAGAATATTGCTCTAACTTTCTACCAAAAATATATGTATGGAAATGGTGTGGTTGGTGAATTATACTTGTCTTCTGCTATGTTAGAATCTGTGTGGTTTGTGAATGTTATTTTGCATAGGTGCAAGGAAACCGGAACAGAGAGTGTGATGTAGAATAATGTTTCCGTTTGTGTTCGTCAATACTGTATACTCTTATTTTTAAGATTTATTCTAAACAATTGTAGGTGTTTTAAAGGTCTTAAATAATGCACTAAAGGCAATACTACCAATATCATCGATGGAGACACCAACCCAGTTAGATATGTACAGCATAATGGACGTATTATCTGACAGAGAAAAGATTTCGCAACCTACAGAGAGCGATCTAACCCCAGCAGAGAGGGCATTTATAGCATCTGAAATTGCAAAGAAAAATGAATTAGAAGCTGAGATAAGAAATGATGTTGTATGTATAGTATTTATATTGTTGTCTTCACTGCCGTCTAGGTTAGTGGATCAGTGATTAATGTGGAGCAGGAACTACTTACCCTTCCGGAGCACCTGAGTTCACCCCCGATTTTTAGTGGGGTTCGTGTTACTCGATCTTTAGTTTTGTGTATGTTTGGTAGATCGTTGTTTGTTCTTTTGTACTTTTCCTTTTGGCCATTGTGTTGTCTGTTCTTCGATTTACGGATTCTGATCGCCCCTTTGGTATCTTCAAACTCTTCTAAATCACGATGACTACTTGATAAACGTTGAAAGATACCACCGGCATAATCAGAAGCAGTCAATTGAAGTGCAAGCAATATAAAAAGGACAAACAATGATCTGCAAACCACGATACAGAGAACTAAATTATGAGCAACACAGACCCCTCAAAACCCGGAAGTAAACTCATGTACCCATAAAGGTTAAGCTGTACCAGATCCACTAGTGGCACAAGTCGTCTTATTCTGGTAATATTAATGGTCACGAATGAGGACAGGGCGGGATAGTGATTATGTCAAAGGGAACATATTCGTGGTCATTTGTGGCACAGAGGTTCCGTGACGGTTAACCCAGTTATTGTGGTGATAGTAAAACTTTCGAATCGATCACTTCAACTTAACCATTATGAAACATTGGTTCATAGCTTCCTTGTTATCAGGAACCACAAGTTTTGAAATATCGGATCAACTTAGATATATATATACTCCATAATTATGCCGATACTGTTGGAATGAGAAAAAATGAAATCATCTCTTTTGTTGTAGAGTTTTGTTCTTAACTGGCCCTCACTGTCAGCCTCCATGTGTAGGTCAGGGTATGAAGCATATCTGGCTGTATCGGTAACAGGCTACTAGACCAGGGCTATTAAAAGATTCGCCTTATTCGATCTCTTAAAAAGTTTATATTCCGATACCAAGATCTTGTCGCAATATATTCCGTCTCTGCAGAAAAGATTATAAACGATGGATTTTCATATAGTGAAAATTTATAAAGATAAGGCGTCAACAAAAATGTCAAAAATATTTTTTTATCAATGTGTGACGTAAAAGTGTCTTTGACATTTACTTCACTGAGCTTGGTGCTGCTTTGACAACTGTTTTACCTGTTTTGTTCAAGTATTGTTATAAATACTGTTATAGTGACAGTCGGAAACTTTGAGCCGTAATGAAAGCGGAGGTTTGGCGCTTAAAAATCTGATTCAACCCACCATTTCTTTAGAAATGCCTGTACCAAGTCAGGGTTATTACGGTTTTCACAGTTTTCCGGTTGTTGACTGATTTTGTCTGTTTATATACTTATGAGTTTTGACTTTCCCTTTGCAAGATTGTTCGGAGTTCGGTAATTTTGTTGTTACCCTTATTCACTGTCAGTCTCCATGTGTAGGTCAGGGTATGAAGCAGATCTGGCTGTATCTGGTCACTCACTGTCAGCCTCCATGTGTAGGTCAGGGTATGAAGCAGATCTGGCTGTATCTGGTCACTCACTGTCAGCCTCCATGTGTAGGTCAGGGTATGAAGCAGATCTGGCTGTATCTGGTCACTCACTGTCAGCCTCCATGTGTAGGTCAGGGTATGAAGCAGATCTGGCTGTATCTGGTCACTCACTGTCAGCCTCCATGTGTAGGTCAGGGTATGAAGCAGATCTGGCTGTATCTGGTCACTCACTGTCAGCCTCCATGTGTAGGTCAGGGTATGAAGCAGATCTGGCTGTATCTGGTCACTCACTGTTAGCCTCCATGTGTAGGTCAGGGTATGAAGCAGATCTGGCTGTATCTGGTCACTCACTGTTAGCCTCCATGTGTAGGTCAGGGTATGAAGCAGATCTGGCTGTATCTGGTCACTCACTGTCAGCCTCCATGTGTAGGTCAGGGTATGAAGCAGATCTGGCTGTATCTGGTCACTCACTGTCAGCCTCCATGTGTAGGTCAGGGTATGAAGCAGATCTGGCTGTATCTGGTCACTCACTGTCAGCCTCCATGTGTAGGTCAGGGTATGAAGCAGATCTGGCTGTATCTGGTCACTCACTGTTAGCCTCCATGTGTAGGTCAGGGTATGAAGCAGATCTGGCTGTATCTGGTCACTCACTGTTAGCCTCCATGTGTAGGTCAGGGTATGAAGCAGATCTGGCTGTATCTGGTCACTCACTGTCAGCCTCCATGTGTAGGTCAGGGTATGAAGCAGATCTGGCTGTATCTGTGGTTTACTTAATTTCAATCCTCCATGTGTAGTTCAGGGTATGAAGCAGATCTGGTTGTATCTGTGGTTTACTTTATTTCAATCCTAGTAAAATATATGCGATAAACTTAATCAACCTATGTTGTAATTATTGACATGGCAGGAACTTGTAACATAACATATTTTGTTAATGGTGTAAAAAAGACAGCAGACATTTTGTACTCTTCCGACTTGATTCTATAATTATACATTTTTATACATTTTTGTTTATACGAATCATTTCCTTTTCGACGGACAAAATAGTATCGGGTCTAGCAAAAGCTAAAGGAAATTCGAGTTTAGTTTTCTCATAATATGTAGATATTTGGGGAATTAACATACCTATTTATTGGTATTTATCAGACAGAATCACGTACTGATCCAGATATCACTGCTGTACATGGTACATTCCTCCTAGTTTTTGTTTAACTACTTATTGGTATCAAGTAACAATCATTCGTCCCGTAAGTAAACATATATGTAGTTGTGATTGATTTATTCTAATATCTATCTCTCTTTCTCTATAAACAGGTTAAAAAAGAGGTGGATGTTTTGTTAGAAAGTATATCATATCTAGGTCACGTTCTACAGATGTTGAATTATCGTAAGCAAATGCCTGTATATGTACAAGATGGACATATAAATTCAACGGAAGAAAAAAAGTTAATCACCGAGTTAATTGAGAGTGGAATTGAGAATAACGGATTTAACATTGGCTTCGTGGAGGGTGAATCTAGATCAACACAGGAACAGAACGTTCAGGTATATTAATATAGATCAATACAGGAACAGAACGTTCTGGTATGTTAATCTAGATCAGCACAGGAACAGAACATTCAGGTATATTAATTTATATCTACACTGGAACAGAATGTTCAGGTATATTAATCTAGATCAACACAGGAACAGAACGTTCAGGTATATTGATCTAGATCAACACAGGAACAGAGCGTTCAGGTATATTAATCTAGATCAACACAGGAACAGAACGTTCAGGTATTTTAATCTAGATCAACACAGGAACAGAACGTTCAGGTATATTAATCTAGATCAACACAGGAACAAAGCGTTCAGGTATATTAATCTATATCTACACTGGAACAGAATGTTCAGGTATATTAATCTAGATCAACACGGAAACGAAACATTCAGGTATATTAATCTAGATCAACACAGGAACAGAACGCTCAGGTTTATTAATCTAGATCTACACAGGAACAAAATGTTCAGGTATATTAATCTAGATCAACACAGGAACGAAATGTTCAGGTATTTTAATCTAGATCAACACCGGAACAAAACGTTCAGGTATATTAATCTAGATCTACACAGGAACTGAACATTCAGGTATATTTATCTAGATCAACACAGGAACAAAATGTTCTGGTATATTAATCTAAATCAACACAGGAACGAAATGTTCATGTATTTTAATCTATATCAACACCGGAACAAAACGTTCAGGTATATTAATCTAGATATACAGAGGAACAGAACGTTCAGGTAAATTAATATAGATAAACACAGGAACAGAACGTTCAGGTATATTAATCTAGATCAACACAGGAACAGAACGTTCAGGTAAATTAATATAGATCAACACAGGAACAGAACATTCGGGTATATTAATCTAGATCAAGACAGGAACAGAACGTTCAGGTATATTAATCTAGATCAACACAGGAACATAACGTTCAGGTATATTAATATAGATCAACACAGGAACAGAACGTTCAGGTATATTGATCTAGATCAACACCGGAACAGAACGCTCAGATATATTAATCTAGATCTACACAAGAACAAATCGTTCAGGTATATTGATCTAGATCAACACAGAAACAAAGCGTTCAGGTATATTAATCTAGATTCACACACGAACAGAATGTGCAGGTATATTAATCTAGATCTACACAGGAACAGATCGTTCAGGTATATTAATCTAGATCAACACAGGAACAGAACGTTCAGGTAAATTAATATAGATCAACACAAGAACAGAACGTTCGGGCATATTAATATTGATCAAGACAGGAACAGAACGTTCAGGTATATTAATCTAGATCAACACAGGAACAGAACGTTCAGGTATATTAATATAGATCAACACAGGAACAGAATGCTGAGATATATTAATCTAGATCTACACAAGAACAAATCGTTCAGGTATATTGATCTAGATCAACACAGGAACAAAGCGTTCATGTATATTAATCTAGATTCACACACGAACAGAACGTGCAGGTATATTAATCTAGATCTACACAGGAACAGATCGTTCAGGTATATTGATCTAGATCAACACAGGAACAAAGCGTTCAGGTATATTAATCTAGATTCACACAGGAACAGATCGTTCAGGTATATTAATATAGATCAAGAAAGGGACAGAACGTTCAGGTATATTAATCTAGATCTACACAGGAACAGATCGTTCAGGTAAATTAATATAGACCAAGAAAGGGACAGAACGTTCAGGTATATTAATCTAGATCAACACAAGAACAGAACGTTCAGGTATTTTAATCTAGATCAACACAGGAACAGAATGTTCAGGTATATTAATCTAGATCAAAACAGGAACAGAACGTTCAGGTATATTAATCTAGATCAACACAGGAACAGAACGTTCAGGTATATTAATCTAGATCAACACAGGAACAGAACGTTCAGGTATATTAATATAGATCAAAACAGGAACAAAGCGTTCAGGTATTTTAATCTAGATCAACACAGGAACAGAACATTCAGGTATATTAATCTAGATCAACACAGGAACAGAACGTTCAGGTATATTAATATTGATAACACAGGAACAGAACGTTCAGGTATATTAATATTGACCAACACAGGAACAGAACTTTCAGGTATATTAATCTAGATCAACACAGGAACAGAACGTTCAGATATATTAATTTAGATCAAAACAGGAACAGAACGTTCAGGTATATTAATCTAGATCTACACAGGAACCGAACGTTCAGGTATATTAATATAGATCAAACCAGGAACAGAACGTTCAGGTATATTAATCTAGATCTACACAGGAACAGATCGTTCAGGTAAATTAATATAGACCAAGAAAGGGACAGAACGTTCAGGTATATTAATCTAGATCAACACAGGAACAGAACGTTCAGGTATATTAATCTAGATCAACACAGGAACAGAACGTTCAAGTATATTAATATTGATCAACACAGGAACAGAACGTTCAGGTATATTAATATAGATCAAAACAGGAACAGAACGTTCAGGTATATTAATCTAGATCTACACAGGAACAGAACGTTCAGGTATATTAATTTCGATCAACACAGAAACAGAACGTTCGGGTATATTAATATAGATCAGCACATGAACAGAACGTTCAGGTATATTAATATAGATCAGCACAGGAACAGAACGTTCAGATTTATCAATCATATATAGAGACCTGTTCATGGAGTGTTGTCTAATTGATTAATTTGATTTACATAGGTTGATTTGGCTTGGTTTGGTTTATGGTGCCTAACGCCACTTTCAGCAATATTTCAGTTATATCATGGCGGTCAGTTTTATTGGTTGAGGAAACCGGAGTACCCGGAGAAAACCACCGACTTTATCACATAATTTTGAATTGAGTACATCTCACCTGAAAGGGCTTCGAACTCAAAACTTAAGTGGTGATAGGCACTAATTGCATCTGTAGTGGTAAATCCAACTACCATACGATCACGACCACGACGATCCCTCATATGTTGATTTGAATTGTGTACAAGTAAGTAATGATGAATACACCCCTCCTAGTTTTTGTTAGACTAATCAGTTGTTCGTAACCATAGCAATTGTGTGGATGATATATGTGGACTTAATGTATGTACAATGGTTGGAATATCGAATACTTATGTCTACACGTCATCTGTGTATGTATATGTTAATTAAACGTCATCCTCTTTGTGGCGTATATATCTACAATCTGTGTGCATATAAGTATAATCTGTCATTCTGTCTTGGAGTAGATATCTGCAGTGTGTGTCATATGTAGACTCTACAATTTGTGTCATCCTCCTGTGGTGTAGAAATCTACAATCTGTGTAATCGCAATTCCCCGGTAATCAATGTCTTCTTTGTCCTATAATATAATCATTTGTTGACTTCTATATTGAAGATGATGGTTTAATTTTAAAGGTTACCTTGTATGAACACACACCATTCTTCTGGGATAAAGAATCCAAGTATATCTCTTCAACGACGGTTACAGTATCTGTTGGTGATGATAAAAACATAAGCACCGTTCTTCCCTCAAAAATTAAAATACCAAATTCGAATTTGACAGCATCCGTGAAGTCTATAAATGTAGCCATCCCTACGGACACGAATGAACCTATTTCACAGATGCTGATTTATAAAATGTACTGGAAAAATCCATTGGACAGTCTGATATTTAGCATATCCAATGCTATTTATAATATTAGTCACGTGGTATGCATACGGAAGAATGGGCATCCCACAGAAGAACTGCATGACTGGAAGAAATCAATAGCAGCAGATGATTGGCCGACACATAGCGAAATTAAGGTTATAATAGATGGTGGATTATACATTAACGCTACAGTGGTTTATATTGGTGTGTTTATTAAAGGAACAACAGGTATGTCAATAATATGTGTTGAAGTTTTAACTATCCAAATCACTGATATGAATGTGTAACCAGTATGGTAAATAATATTCTGAAATAAAAATAATTGAAAAACACACTTTACAGTTTTCAGAAATATATGAAAAATTTAAATTAATTTAAAACTACTTATCATATTGTCCATTTCTATTTAATAGACCATTTTCACATTTACGACTTGATTATAAAATTATAAGTTTTTCCACGTTTTTATAGAAGTGTCTTTCCTTAAGGTGTCAAACCACTAATTAATTTCTTTAAGGTTTTCTACTAAATTTGTGTTTTTTCGAGCCTACCTGCTCATTTTATCTTATGTTTAACCTTTCGAAGACCATATATTTTCTGAAACGTACATGATTCCTCTACGTTCTGTCAAAATATCAGGGCATGTTTAAAATCTTGCAGTGAAATGCCATGCTACGGAAAGCACCTACTCTAAAAATAGCTCGGTCATCCCCAAGAAATTCACTATTTATAGGTCATGCATCAAATGCTTCATAGAGGTATTAAAGTACAACTAAATCCATCAAATTTGGGCTCAAAATAATCCCTATTTATTTAACTTCAATTATCAATTTTAATTAGTCCATTCCATTCAGTAGTTTTCACAATACTACAAAGTGAAAGGAACTTTTTTTCTTGAAAAGGGACTACTTTCATATATGTTCCAAGCTCTGATTGGTGAATTAGTGGTTTGACACCTTAAATACGGACAATTCTAACATGACCTCACTCTTTCCCTTTGTTAAAAAAACCAGAATTATTTCTTCGTATTATCTCATTAGCACATGCGCCGATGAATGTGACTGACGTTTCCATTGGCAGCATAAATTGTGACCCGAATAATGCCGATAGAGGGCGCAGTATTATTCGAGTTACATAAATTGTGTGCGACATTTTCCGCAAGCGTATGTATAAATTACCGTCTTCCAATCAAAGTATACTACCGTATTTGTACTCTTAGACATATCAGAATCGGAATAAATCATGGAAGCCAGAATGTGTTTTGAGTTTTAACATGGATTGGCGGATATTAGTAAATTTTATCCCTCGCTTCTGGCTCGGGAGAAAATACTAATATCCGCCAATCCATGTTAAAACTCCCAACACATTCTGGCTACCATGATTTATTTCTTAAACATTTACATACTCTGCATGCAATTTGAATGCTGTAGCAACTTGTGATTTTTGTGTTTGCTATAGAATTATTCTCTGATTTTTTTCTACATGGTACACATATCTACAATAATTAAGAGAATGATACTCAAATTCTCTGTCATTATCCGTTGTCCTTGTATGTAACGGGGACCATTCTGTCCTCCGTGTGGGAATCACTTCCCAAAAAACTTCAAAAACATACTTTTAAAATCAAATCGGGAATGTTCAAAACGTCTATTGTGAAGTCTATCGTATATGCTGTCATTCGTTTATTTCTTAATATTTTAATTTTGATGAAACCGTTCTTTAATTTAATTAAATTTTGTTTGTCATCAAATGATCAGTATTGAATCTATATTTATTAATGGGACCCTTTTACAACCAATAGGGAATTAGCATAGACATATGGACGGAACACTATCCTGAGGATAATGTCACCGACGCACGAGTGATGGCTCTCTGTTTACAAAGATTTACTGAAATTGGTTCAATAATAATTTAATAAGAAAATAAGAAAATAAAAACATATGTATGCAATGCACAAAGCTTAAATAACAAGTAAATAAATTCAATGTCCAGCTTTAGAATGAAATAACTGCTAATGTCCAAATAATAAACAAATACTTCCGGTTTAATCTTGATCACAGATATATTTGTCAATACTGGCCCATCACATAATCCCAGGTGACTGCAAATACTGGTTACGGGCATGATGCGAGTTAATATTACAGAAATATTGTAGCCGTACCGTCGTATACAGAGTTTGTTACTCTCAAACGTCTCGAGTTACTGGAACCATATACTGGAACTACAGTAAAATACATACAAAAATGTTCAAGATATATGACGTAAATGATAGTGCCTGCAAGTTTGGTAAACATTTTTAAATAAGTTTATTTTTGCGTTGAAAATTAATATATACAAAATGTACCTTCAAAAATGAGAATAAAAGATCGTGTGCCAGATTCGAACAAAAACGTGTCCGAACTACATGCGCAATGGTACAAATGTTTACACTTCAGCAATGAGTTTGAACTCTCAATGCTTCCGTCAGTTCCATCCAACGGTCATGTTGGTGACCTATAGTAATTCTTGTTTAATTATAATTCGCCAAAACTTCTTTCCTGTTTCTTTTTCTAGCAGAATCACTTAAAAGTATCGTACGACCGCGTTGGAAGACAATTTTCCTCAAAAACAGACTTCGCGCATGCGTAGTAAAAGGTCATCTAAGATCATATGAATAGAGGTCATATTTTGTCGTACAGATAGGAAGTTATGCTTGAGATGTGTTTTCATGAAAATAAAAGAGAATCGATGGACTTTTTACTCTGAAACCAGATAATTATTGTTAATTTATGTTTTTAATGAACTCCTTGTAAAAAAAACTTCTGGACGACTAAAATCTCCAAAATGAACGACATTACCTGTTTAAACAATTAAAAAGGTGTGGTATAAGCTATACTAAATCTACTCAATGCGTACTACGCATACACACAATAGTGTTAATGACTAAACACATTCAAAATTACATAATGTATGTATGTAATTTCTACAATTAACGAACTGGATGACGAGTTTGAAGATACCAAAGGGGTAATCAGAATCCATAAATCGAAGAAGAAAAGACAAGACAATGGCCAAAAGAAAAAGGACTAAAGGAAAAACAACAATCAACAAAACATACACATAAAACTAAAGATCGAGTAACACGAACCCCACTAAAAATCGGGGGTGAACTCAGGTGCTCCGGAGGGGTGGGTAGTTTTCAATGAAATACTCCTTTACAATCTCATTACTCAGTAATTCAGCAGCGATAATTATTCCCACAAAAATTTATATTTCTGTGAAAATCGTAATTTAACAACAAGAAAAACTATATAATTCACAAATATTACTCGAAAATGCAAAGCAAAAATACAGAATCAGAGAAACAAAACAGTATAATTACATACGGTTAAAAATGTTTATGATAAACGTTGCAAATTATGGACCTGTCCTGTACATAGAAAATACAGATAGCTACTCCAGAAACTGACAACTTGCAAATGAGTTAAAGGAATAAAGAAATAAATGCTTCAAATAATGTCTGTTCGTGACAGATACGATGAACAGTGTCTGGTAATTTGGCCTTTTAATGGACCGCCAACAATCATTCCCACGAGGAGTTTGCTTATTGGGATCTGATGTACTTATGATTTACGTGCATTGAACGAACGTACTTACTTACTTAATCCCTTTGCTCCCTTAGAGAGCATAGGCCATTGACGAACTCCCTCCATCTAACTCGATTTGGCGATAGTTTTTCTGCCGAGTTCCAGTTGTGTCCCTGCTCTTTCAATTCTGACTCTGTGTCTCTACGCCAGGTGTTTCTAGGTCGTCCTCTGCTTCTTTTACCCTGTGGGTTCCATTTGAGGGCCTGTCTGGTGATGCTGTTTTATGGTTTCCTCAGTGTGTGGCCAATTCATGCCCATTTCCTCTTTTTAATGTGTGTGTTTATGGGGTCCTGGTTTGCTCTTTGCCAAAGATCCTCATTTCTGACTTTGTCGAAACATCGGATGTTCATGATTTTTCGTAGGCAGTAGTTGATGAATCTTTGAATTTTTGACAACATGACCTTTGTTGTTCTCCATGTTTCCGTTCCCTATAAGAGCACAGATTTTACATTTGAGTTAAAGATTTTCATCTTTTTGCCTTTTGAGATGTTCTTGGCACTCCATACTTTCCCTAGAATGTTGAAGATGACTCTGGCTTTGTTAATTCTGTTCTTTACACAAGCATCAGTGCCTCCTTCAATATTCACAATGCTTCCTAGGCAGGTGAACTCCTCTACTTCTTCCAAGTTGGTATCCTTTATCTCGATAGGTTGTTTACGTTTGGCATTGATCTTCCTAACCTTGGTTTTGCTTTTGTTTGGTCTTAGTCCTAGTTTAATCGATGTTTCTGCTAGAAGGGATGTTTTTCTTGCATTTGTTGTTGTGTACTGGAGACGAGGGCTATATCGTCTGCGAAATCTAAGTCGTCCAGTTGTTGCCACATTGTCCATTGGATTCCGTTTCATTTTCCGTCAGTTGACTCTATCTTGATGTAATCCATAACCAGGAGGAAGAGAAAATGAGGTAGCAAGCAGCCTTGTTTTACTCCTGTCTTGGAATCAAAACTTTCAGTTAGTTTGCCTTCATGTATGATTCTGCATTGCATGTTGTTATAAGAGTTCCTGATGATGTTGATCAACTTTTGAGGTATTCCATAATGTGCTTTTAGGTTCCATAAAACTTCTCTATCTAAACTGTCAAAAGCTTTCTCGAAGTCTACAAAGTAGAACGAACGTAGCATTCTCAAGACATGATCCACTTATGAGGGAGTTGATGATTAAATTCGACTTGTACAAAGAACAAACAACTATACATGGATACTCCGACGTCTACAAGAGGACGATGACGATTATTTCCCATGTATCAATTATATAAGTAGATGTATTTATTAAGTATATCATGTCAAAATTACAATTATCTAAATAGATTTGATTTGATTTGATTTTGATTGTGTTTAACGCCACTTTCAGAAATATTTCAGCTATGTTATGGCGACCAGTTTTAGTGGTGGAAGAATCCGGAGTAACTGGAGAGAACCACCGAACATGCGCAAGCAACTATCTAAATAGAATAAAACATAACCTTAATTAAATGAATATTTAAGTTGTGTTTTCATTTGTAGTTTCAGGATTACTGTATTGTATTATCATAATTTCAACACACTTGTAAGTTAGATGTCTTGGTTAAAGCTATAAGTATTATACATTTTAGATTTACCCCCAACAAGAAGAAAGAGATCAATTTCTGTAGATATTATACAGTATGACATCATTGCATTTACCACAGGTTGTAGAGTCTGGAATGAAAATGATAGGAGGTGGGATAAGACATCTTGTAAGGTATCGAATGTTAACAAAGTATGGCTTCATGCCAATGTAATTAAGTGTTCATGTATTTCAAATAGTTCTGTCGCTAAGGCACACGATTTATAATTTAGAATCTCGAGTATAGAAATATCGAAATCAACCAGTAGCAGAATGATCATAAAGAGGTCGCATCTACATCTTGCTGCAGAACTTAATCTCTTTTACACATGTCTGAAAAACGTAGTCTCTCGCACATCTTAATGAAGAACTAGTCTTGCCTGTATTTAGTTGAAGTACCTAGTCTATTCTGCATCTTCCTTAATGAATTCTAGATATTTTTGTTTGGTTCTGTGGTTGTATTACATATATATGATTTATTTTGTTCATCCTGATTGCATTTGTATTTCACTTGTTTTATTATTATGTTGTCTATATGTATGTTTTTTACAGATGAAATGTGTCATCATGGCTTATAACTAAGTCATTATCTACAGGTTAAATGTGTCATCATGGCTTATAACTAAGTCATTATTTACAGGTTAAATGTGTCATCATGGCTTATAACTAAGTCATTATCTACAGGTTAAATGTGTTATTATCTACAGGTTAAATGTGTCATCATGGCTTATAACTAAGTCATTATCTACAGGTTAAATGTGTTATTATCTACAGGTTAAATGTGTCATCATGACTTATAACTAAGTCATTATCTACAGGTTAAATGTGTCATCATGACTTATAACTAAGTCATTATCTACAGGTTAAATGTGTCATCATGACTTATAACTAAGTCATTATCTACAGGTTAAATGTGTCATCATGGCTTATAACTAAGTCATTGGGTGATTGAATAACACTGTTTTGTCCATTTACATATTATAGCAACATCTGTAGATAATTCATATAACACCGCTACTTTATTGAAGTGTCTGTACCAGGTCAGGAAGGGGAGCGGTCTTGTATTTGTGTGTTAGAGCTATCGATTTTCGCCTATCCCTACGATTTTGATATTTTATTTTAGAATTGTTCCATCAATGTGGTATTTTTGTTTTTCATTTGATCATAACATATTTCATATGTTATCTACTATGCAGTTACAATAGCCATGACTTATTTCAAATGTTATCTACTATGCAGTTACAATAGCGATGACTTATTTCATATGTTATCTACTATGCAGTTTCAATAGCCATGACTTATTTCATATGTTGTCTACTATGCAGTTGCAATAGCCATGACTTATTTCATATGTTATCTACTATGCAGTTACAATAGCCATGACTTATTTCATATGTTATCTACTATGCAGTTGCAATAGCCATGACTTATTTCATATGTTATCTACTATGCAGTTACAATAGCGATGACTTATTTCATATGTTATCTACTATGCAGTTTCAATAGCCATGACTTATTTCATATGTTATCTACTATGCAGTTACAATAGCCATGACTTATTTCATATGTTATCTACTATGCAGTTACAATAGCCATGATTTATTTCATATGTTATCTACTATGCAGTTACAATAGCGATGACTTATTTCATATGTTATCTACTATGCAGTTTCAATAGCCATGACTTATTTCATATGTTATCTATTATGCAGTTACAATAGCCATGACTGATTTCATATGTTATCTACTATGCATGTACAATAGCGATGACTTATTTCATATGTTATCTACTATGCAGTTTCAATAGCGATGACTTATTTCATACGTTATCTACTATGCAGTTGCAATAGCCATGACTTATTTCATATGTTATCTACTATGCAGTTGCAATAGCCATGACTTATTTCATATGTTATCTACTATGCAGTTACAATAGCCATGACTTATTTCATATGTTATCTACTATGCAGTTTCAATAGCCATGACTTATTTCATATGTTATCTACTATGCAGTTGCAATAGCCATGACTTATTTCATATGTTATCTACTATGCAGTTGCAATAGCCATGACTTATTTCATATGTTACCTACCATGCAGTTGCAATAGCCATGACTTATTTCATATGTTATCTACTATGCAGTTGCAATAGCCATGACTTATTTCATATGTTATCTACTATGCAGTTGCAATAGCCATGACTTATTTCATATGTTATCTACTATGCAGTTTCAATAGCCATGACTTATTTCATATGTTATCTACTATGCAGTTACAATAGCCATGACTTATTTCATATGTTATCTACTATGCAGTTACAATAACCATGACTTATTTCATATGTTATCTACTATGCAGTTACAATAGCCATGACTTATTTCAGCTTTCAGAGCAGTCAACAATAAATGAGACTATATGTGACTGTATCAATCCACCAGGAAACAGCTTTGCTACAACATTTTACGTACCACCAAATACCATCGATTTTGGTTCCGTGTTCTCTAAATTTGATTTGACAAATAATGCTGCCGTTTTCTCTACTGTTATATGCCTTATAATTGTGTACATGTTAATTGTTGTGTGGGCATTCAGACAAGATAAACAGGACCATGAAAGGGTAAATATATTTTAAATAGACTTCATATCCTAACTTTACATTGACATATTTTATAAAGTTTCTCACACAAATCACAACATTTTGTACTACTGTTGTCATGGTTTGTGAGGGGGTAATCAATACTATGCTGGCGGTAAAACACATCATAAAACTAATATTATAACTAATTAAAATACACGATATGTGACAAAATTGTGTATATCGATAGTCAGCCACAATGTATTTGTTTAATTCGATGTAACATCATTTATCGTAAATATTCATTTATAACTCGATTTGAAAATGATCACAAATACAGTTTTAATATAAACGTCGATGTGTGTTGTCTCTTCTTCACAAATAAACCTTTATCCTGCACTGGTTCTATTTGAGAAGTCAAATTGTATTGACTAGATATTTATTGTTGTATATGATCACTGACCAAGATATAGAAAAGAAGAGTTTGCAGATACCAAAGGGATAATTATATTCCGTAAATTGAAGAAGGAGAGAAAATATTACCAAAAGAAAAAAAACGATATACAAAATACTACACAGAAAACTAAAAATCGAGCAGCACGAACCTCACTAAAAATTGGGTGTGAACATAGGTGCTCCAAAGGCTTGGTTTTCTACCTGTTACAAAAGCCTGTACATATAAACTTTATATTTTTGGACGATGTACGTATATTGTGAATATTATTTTCTAGCTAGCTTGATATGATGAGTAGTTATATATACTGGTTGTCTGCACAGGTCTTCAGACAGACTGTCCTCAAAGCTATCAAGTACATTGTAGTACACCATATATTCTTCTGTTGATATTGTACAGGTCTTCAGACAGATTGTCATCAAAGCTATCAAGTACATTGTAGTACACCATATATTCTTCTGTTGATATTGTACAGGTTTTCAGACAGACTGTTTTCAAAGCTATCAAGTACATTGTATTACACACTATCTTCTTCTGTTGATATTGTACAGGTCTTCAGACAGACTGTTGTCAAAGCTATCAAGTACATTGTAGTACACGATATCTTCTGTTGATATTGTACAGGTCTTCAGAGAGACTGTTATCAAAGCTATCAAGTACATTGTAGTACACGATATCTTCTTCTGTTGATAATTGTACAGGTCTTCAGAGAGACTGTTGTCAAAGCTATCAAGTACATTGTAGTACATGCTATCTTCTTCTGTTGATATTGTACAGGTCTTCAGACAGACTGTTATCAAAGCTATCAAGTACATTGTAGTACACCATATCGTCTTCTGTTGATATTGTACAGGTGTTCAGACAGACTGTTGTCAAAGCTATCAAGTACATTGTAATACACCATATCTTCTTCTGTTGATATTGTTCAGGTCTTCAGACAGACTGTTATCAACGCTATCAAATTCATTGTAGTACACATGTGATTTTCTCCTGTTGATATATATTCTGTACGATGTGAAGTTATATTTGCTGACACTAATGGGGTGAACACACATTATTTACTGAAATCTACCATTTATGCTACGTTTCTAAGCCTCGCGACATAAATTTTATATATTTACCGTCAATACACCAATATTGTATTTATCCTGCAATAAAATTTGCCAAAAAATGTTATTTAATTTAAAAATAAAAAAAGATAACGGAAACCCCATTGAAACCTTATCGGTTTGCGTAGTAATGCATATATATGTGACACGGTCATTCAATGACAATTCGCACTCGCCAAATGAAATAGGTCATTATTAATCAACGAAGTATTTACAGAACAAACAATATTTATAACTTCTGAATTAAAACCAAGCATAAAATGAATTATTTTGCACAATATTGTGAACCAATTTTTGACATTTTTTTTGCATTTCGTTATGTAAAGTTCACATTGACAACAGAAACATAGATAGTAGTTCCGGTAAGGGGTGTGGCTTAACAGCTTTATTAGGCTAATATGAAAAGTGTTATTATGACAGAGGTGTGGCTTAATAGCTGTATTAGGCTAATGTGAAAAGTGTTATTATGACACTGTCATAATATTATAAAGCAACAATTTATATAACAACCCATTTATTATGACAAAAAATAACTCAGTTGCAGGATAAATACATATATACTGAAATGCTACAATAAAATCTATCATTGATTGATTTGATTTGATTTTTGGTGTTTAACGCCACTTTCAACAATGTTGCAGCTATATCATGGCAACCAGTTTTAGTGGTGGAAGAAGCCGGAGTACCCGGAGAGAACCACCGACCATGGGCAAGCAACTGGTAAACTTTATCACTTGCGACTGCGCGTCGAGTGCACCCTTTTTTGTAATTTACAAAGCCGGGCGCGAATCCACGCCATATTGGTGATAGGCTTGTATTGGTTGCTAGGTAATCCAACTACCTAACTCATTTAGCCACCCTGGCCCTTCTATCATTGACATTACAGTCATCAACATCTTATATAGTTAGCAGATGTACTATGTTTAAGTATAAATAGTTGTATTTACTGTCTATAGTACAGGGATACAATACAATATATTATTTACATTACAGTGGGCAATATCTTATCTTGTTGACAATGCTCCGTACGATGAGTATCTATACATGCTGACCGTCTACACAGGACTACACAGAGATGCCGGTACAAAGTCTAAAATAGGCTTTATGATCATTGATGGAAAAAACAGCAAAACTGATGTCAACACTACAATACGCCAGCTAGAAGACAAACCATACAAGGTAAATAAAACTATAGCAGACGATAGATTTTGATTTTTGTGTTTAACGCCACTTTCAACAATATTTTAGCTATATCATGGCGACCAGTTTTAGTGGTGGAAGAAGCCGGAGTACTCGGAGAGAACCACTGCCCATGGGCAAGCAACTGGTAAATTTTATCACTTGCGGTTGCGAGTCGAGTGCATCCTTTTTTGTAATGTACGAATCCACGCCGTATTGGTGATATGCTTGTATGAGTTGTTAGGTAATCCAACTACCTAACTCATTGAGCCACCCGGGCCCTGCAGACGATAGCACACTTAATATTTGCTACAACTGCTACAGACAATGAATCATCTAAGATAAAGATTACTATATATAGGACGACAAATTACATCAACTGAGTATCACTTACCTGACGAATCAAGTAAAGTAAGATGAAGAATCACATACAATGAAGATGCAGATCGTAGATGAAGAAACAATTTAAGATCCGGAATGATCCCACTATTAGATACACACCCTTATCTATCAAGTTAATCAGTTTATTAGAGACTATTCATGTTTAAAGATTGCATCCCCTTTATCAGATACTTGTTGGTAAAGTAGAAGTAAAGAAAGAACTAATGAACACACCTGCAACATCAGACAAAATCAAACATAGGTTGTCAAGGGTTTCATCGTTTGATTTGTTTATTAGTCGTTATATATGTAGTAACATATTACAGTACAATACATGCCTCCATGTTGTTACAACACATACATTGTTACATTGTTATATATGTTGTAACATATTACAGTACAATACATGCCTCCATGTTGTTACAACACATACATTGTTACATTGTTATATATGTTGTAACATATTACAGTACAATACATGCTTCCATGTTGTTACAACACATACATTGTATAAAACACATTAATATTTTAAAGGGTTTTAGCGTTGGAAGTGTTAGACGATTTGTTATGAGTGTCCCAAAGCAAATAGAGGATCCATCAGTTTTAAGAATTTGGCATGACAATAGCGGAGACGGAAATGATGCATCATGGTACCTAAGTAAAGTTGTCTTGGAGGATATTCAAACTCAGGATAAGTAAGACTACAGTAGTGTACCTTATTTAAGAATTGCAAGTACAGAATTTACAACGACGTTAATTTGGCCCACTCTACTTTTGAATCACAACGGCTGAGTTTGGTTTGTAGAGTGGAACTATGTTATATTGAATTCCGATAAGCCGTTATTTTGCTTGATAACTCGATTTAAGAATATGATCCTCTAATAACTCAAATATTGGACTATTTCAAATTAAGATAATATGACAATTTCTGTATTATAGCTGTGATACATCTATATACACCATGCATGGGAATAATATTTATCATGTTTAATGAACTAATTAAACATTGTGATTCCTAAGCAGTGGATAAATAGATTGTCATTTTACTCACATGGAGAAAACACTTGTATGACCGCATCATTTCACTAAAATGAGAGGTTTGGGCGCATACAACTAGCTTAGCCTGGCATCTTATTGTTGAGTACCTGCACAAATCCAGGAAAGTGATAGGTCATGCATATGCCTGTAAGTAGTATCGATTTTGTCTCTGTTTCAGCTATATTTCGGTTAAATTACGAAACTGAAATGTGTTTTGGTTTTTTTGGGGGGGGGTTTTCCATTCTATATTAATAACATAATTTACAACTTATTTGTAGATATGTATTTGTATGTGGTGAATGGCTATCCCTTGATCAAGATGAAGGAAGCATCGACTGTGTAATACCCGTGTCCAGTGACTCTGAAATGAGAACATTTTCATTTTTGTTTAATGAAAACACGAGAGAAAATACAACCGATACTCACCTCTGGCTCTCTGTGGCAATTCGACCAGAGGAAAGTAATTTTACAAGAGTTGAACGCTTGGCATGTTGTCTGACATTTTTGTTTCTCACAATGATTTCTAATGCTATGTTTTATGGTCAGGATACTGGCAGCAAAATATCAGTGGGACCAATCACGTTTTCATTAAGTGGTATTTACATATCACTCATAAGTTCACTCATAGCTGCACCGCCGATATTTATTGTTACATACATCTTCCGTAATTCTAGACAACGCTCATTAAGATATAGCAGCAAAAAGACTGTTGAAGAAACAATACACGGAAAACTTTCACTTCGATTTAAGGAAACCATTGACTATGCAAATGACTCTACGACACATGATCGACTTTCGCTACCGTTTTGGTGTAAATTTATAAGCTGGGTGATCGTGACTACTGCAGTGCTGGTCTCAGGATTTTTTCTGATTCTCTATAGCATGGAATGGGGGAAGACAAAGTCTGAAGAATGGTTGTTATGCTTTTGCATGTCTTTCTTCGAGTCAATATTTATTTTAGATCCTTTGAAGGTAAGCATCCTCCATTTGAGATATTCTGTCCGATAGTAAAAACAAAATCCAAACTGAGGTTAACACATAAAAATGAAGTTCTGCCTTTCAAAGATCAACTGATTTGTACATATAGCTCATGAATACCATATTGCCATGTTTAAGTGTATATACGTCATCTCTATCATTAAATGTATACCAAGCACCCAGATCTACCTCGATTAAGTGTGTACGACCTACTTTGATTGTATATATACCACCTCTCTTAACCTTGATTAAATATGCATGAACTACCTTAATCCACCTCGATTCACCCAATACCATGTGTAAGTCTTTAGGAACCACCACAATACACTGTCTTAGGTGTGTACGAAACACGGCAATATCCCATGCTTATGGGTGTACGAACCACCACAATACACCATGTTTAACTGTGTACGAACCACCACAATACAGCATAAATATGTTTTAAACATTGTGCGAAAATTAACAACAACCTCTCGCCTCAAATCATTGAACACAATATAAACCAACATATATGCGAGTGTAAAATGTCACAGATATGTCTTGGTTTCGTGTTGGTGTACTAGTTATTGCAAAATGTCACAGGTATTTCTTGGCAGCTGGTTGGTGTATTCGTTGCTGGAGAATCGCGGGTATGTCTTGGCAGTTTGGTTGTGAACTAGTTGCTGGAACATGTCATTGGTATGTTTTGGTAGCTTGGTGGTGTATGTTTTACTGGAACATACCACTGTTATGTTATGGCAGCATGGTGGTGTAGTGGTTGCTGGAACGTATTACTGGTATCCCATGGCAGCTTGATTGTGTACTGCTTGTTAGAACATATCACTTATATGTCTTAGCAGCTTGATGGTGTATTGGTTGCTGGAACGTATCACTAGTATGTCTTGGCAGCTTAATTGTGTACCGCTTGTTAGAACATGTCACTGGTATGTCTTGGCAGATTGGTGGTGTACTAGTTGCTGGAACATGTCATTACCAGTATGTTTTGGTAGCTTGGTGGTGTACTAGTTGCTGGAACATGTCATTGGTATGTTTTGGTAGCTTGGTTGTGTATTTGTTGCTGGAACATGTCATTGTGATATCTTGGCAGGTTGGTGGTGTACTGGTTGCTGGACAATATCATATTTCTTTCTGGCATAAAACTGTCATTGTTACTCATGCTCAATAAATAGCAAAGGAAAACGCTGGGAGTCTAGTAAATAAATCAGTATGTAGAACAATATATATAATATAAAATAGACAGCAGCACATTAAAACATGCACCACACTAACTGTCATACATTCCAGAAGATCATGGTCTTAAAAGGCACTGGTTTTGTCAGGAAGGAATCGGTCAAATGTATTAACGTAGATACAGTCGTATATTGAATGTCCTTGTCTTGTAGATAATAGTAGTGTCTGTAATCTTCTCATGGATAATCAAAGGACACAAAGGACAA
Organism: Bathymodiolus brooksi; assembly: GCA_963680875.1. NCBI lineage: Eukaryota > Metazoa > Mollusca > Bivalvia > Mytilida > Modiolidae > Bathymodiolus > Bathymodiolus brooksi. The sequence goes on along the minus strand of OY804579.1, from coordinate 10,460,021 downwards.
TTTATTAAGTATGACAGAATAAGTCTTCTAGCAGAGACAAAGAGACGGGCAACATCACCTTTGACATATTGCATAGGTAATTATATCTTTTATATATTATTATCATTACATGGTATATACGCACCGGATGCTTCTTTGTATCTATGATTTTTTTTCGGATTAAATGTTTTTGGCCCATATCATCAAGGGCTACTCTAGCACATAAACAGACTACATAATATAGTAGTGTCCCTCCTATGAGGCCCATCAAGGGCTACTCTAGCACAGAAACAGACTATATAATATAGTAGTGTCCCTCCTATTAGGCCCATATCATCAAGGGCTACTCTAGCACAGAAACAGACTATATAATATAGTAGTGTCCCTCCTATGAGGCCCATCAAGGGCTACTCTAGCACAGAAACAGACTATATAATATAGTAGTGTCCCTCCTATTAGGCCCATATCATCAAGGGCTACTCTAGCACAGAAACAGACTATATAATATAGTAGTGTCCCTCCTATGAGGCCCATATCATCAAGGGCTACTCTAGCACAGAAACAGACTATATAATATAGTAGTGTCCCTCCTATGAGGCCCATATCATCAAGGGCTACTCTAGCACAGAAACAGACTATATAATATAGTAGTGTCCCTCCTATTAGGCCCATATCATCAAGGGCTACTCTAGCACAGAAACAGACTATATAATATAGTAGTGTCCCTCCTATGAGGCCCATCAATGGCTACTATAGCACAGAAACAGACTATATAATATAGTAGTGTCCCTCCTATGAGGCCCATATCACCAAGGGCTACTATAGCACAGAAACAGACTATATAATATAGTAGTGTCCCTCCTATGAGGCCCATATCATCAAGGGCTACTCTAGCACAGAAACAGACTATATCATATAGTAGTGTCCCTCCTATTAGGCCCATATCATCAAGGGCTACTCTAGCACAGAAACAGACTATATAATATAGTAGTGTCCCTCCTATGAGGCCCATCAAGGGCTACTCTAGCACAGAAACAGACTATATAATATAGTAGTGTCCCTCCTATTAGGCCCATATCATCAAGGGCTACTATAGCACAGAAACAGACTATATAATATAGTAGTGTCCCTCCTATGAGGCCCATATCATCAAGGGCTACTCTAGCACAGAAACAGACTATATAATATAGTAGTGTCCCTCCTATTAGGCCCATATCATCAAGGGCTACTATAGCACAGAAACAGACTATATAATATAGTAGTGTCCCTCCTATTAAGCCCATATCATCAAGGGCTACACGCTACTTGTCTCATCAGGCGACATTACGTCGTGCTGATTTGGTATTGTTTTGGGAGTTGGGGATGCTACTGCATTAGTAATTACAATGCAATTTGACAGTTCTGATTGCATTTATGAATAAAATAAAATAAATACATTCCACACTGTATTAGCAATTTCAAAATCTAATCGAAAACCTTAAACAATTAGTAAAAAAAGAAATGAAAGCATTTAAAAAACCCCAGACCCTAACAAACAGAACTGTTTAGTGAGTATATTGTTTTTATCAATTGCTTACTAAGAGAAACACAGGAACCTGATTATTGGTTCTAAATACATAACGGAACACATACGAGGAGATACAAAAAGGTGATCAGTATCCTTTGATCGAAGAAAGACAGACAACACAATAGCCAAAAGAAAAAGGACAAAAGGACAAACAGCGATCTACACAACACTACATATAAAACTAAAGTTCAAGCAACACAAAACAAACCCAATAAAACCCGTGGGTGAACTCATGTGCTCCGGAAGGATAGGCATAACATTATCAGTTGTTCTAAACACCAAACGGGACACATAAAAACATGTTCTGTGCATCTTAATACAATACGGTGCCCATGAAAGAACATGATTAATGGATCTTAATATAAAAGAGAACACATGAAACGGTTTAGTTGATCTCAATGCAAATCATAACGAATAAACCTTATCAGAACTTCTAAATACAAATCAGAACAAATAAATATTGTGAGAACTTCTAAATACAAATCAGAACAAATAAACATTATCAGAGCCTCTAAATACAAAATGGATAGATAGGTGTTGGTTGCTTGGGGTGGTTTCTTGGTGTCTAGCGGTTAATATTTCATGCATATTCATGGCGAGAACAAGCTCAACAATATATAACAGTCATAGAGAAATATAAGAGAGAATCGACAACTCGTGTACCGATTTCTTACTTCTACGGGAACACATCTTTACTCCAAGCATGCTGCCAACTATTGTCTAAGATCAGGTGTTCCATATTATAACACAACAACCCCAAATCGAGAGGAAATCACCCATCCGCCACACGGGGACACACACCGGGCAGTTCTGTGGGTCAAACCATTGGAACCCTCACCAATACTAGTATACAAGGGCACATATGAGCCTTATTAATTGATCTAAATATAAAGTGGAATGCTCTACAATTAATGATTTTGATTTTTGGTGTTTAATGCCACTTTCAGCAATATTTCAGCTATATCATGGCGACCAGTTTTAGTGGTGGAAGAAGTCGGAGTATCCGGAGAGAACCACCGACCATGGGCAAACAACTGGTAAACTTTATTAGATGCGACTGCGAGTCGAGTGCACCCTTTTTTATTATTTACAAAGCCGGGCGCGAACTACAATTAATGAAGCATAGATGTCTTTAGTTGTCATATAAATAAAATAAAGGCAAGTAATTTAGTACATGCCACGTTGTTTTTCTTGAACAATCATTACGCCCACAGACAAAGTATTGGAAAACCATATACTTTAAAAGTCGTTGTGACGAACAAAACAAAATGGTATAATGATGAAAGCCACACTTTGGCTTATACGATAGAGTATGCTAATGTCATAGGGATGTACATCTCAGTGGTAATAATACTTACATTATTTAGAAAGTGTTAAAATCACTAAAACATTAATTTCAAATTAATTTGTCAGGTATCTTCAAAAAGAAGGTATTCCCACTGAAGGAAGCAAAGGTGACCAAACTGAAACAGAAACGAATGCAGATCTTACAAGTACAAAGGACATTCATAGAACTTATATTATATTTGGTATTTCTGGCATTTTTATTCATGGTCAGTTTCAGTAATAGGGATTCACGCTGGTTCTACCTTACAGATCATCTTGAACAACAGTTGATTAAAAGACCAACTGGTGTAACAGGGGACACAACTCTACCATTCCTACAGGTATATTACATTTTATATAGAAATGTCCGACAAATATTAATCATTATATAGATATCCATTTAAAATACAGCAGTGTTGATATTCTGTTCATTTCATTTTGTATATTTTACTCTATAGAATTATAAATGTATTATGTGTTATAAGTGTTTACTAATGTTCGTTTGTTTGATCTCTACAGTGTATGGGGACATTAAGATTGTTATCTCCATAACAATACACTCCTAATGGTAAATAATGAATCACATGTTTGAAATAAGGGTAGTACAATTTACAAGATGCTATATCTGATACAGATACATGTGCCATATGCTAAGCCATCTTTATTAGAGAAAGGTATAGAAATATAGAATCTCGTCCAAGCTCAACTTTGCACATGATTAACCATACATTACGTTTCGGACTTTGCAAAGTTTTCCGAAGTCGATTCCATATATTAATCCTTATATCTTAGTAAAAATAGCAAATAAAAAGACATATGTTAATATAGCATAAATGAACATAAGATTCCAAATACTCAATTTTAATGTTGCAATATGTATTAACACATCATTCTAATGTAGTTGTTTAATATTTCTGGTTTGTGATTGGACAATGCTGTAATTTTCAAAGTATCAATTACACGGTTGAAATATCATGAGATATTTTAGTCGATTACCGCTTACGTCATCTTGTCAATAATATGACAATGCACATGATTACATTAGAATGGAGACAACTGTATTGTATTTGAAAATTTCAAGGCATCAATTGTCCATTTAATGGTGTAATTTTCACGGTATCAATACCACGGTTGAAATAGCATGAGATATTTTTTTTTAATAATTTAGCTGATTACCGCTTACGTCATCTTGTCAATAACGTGTCAATACACATCTATACACATGATTACATCAGAATGGAGATAACTGTATTGTATTTGAAAATTTCACAGCATCAATTGTGTGGAAAATGATTACTTGCATCATTATAGAAGAATAAACAGAATTAGTCACACATTATTACTCAGTTTTATTTGGCAGTATTTGCAGAGTCAATCACAAATTATTACTCAGATTTAGCACATAACCAGTTTAACAGCAACTTTGTGTTGATTTCATACAGGTGAAATCTGCATCTGACTTATATGTATGGCTTGACCACACTTTGATTCCGTTTATGTTCCCGATGGTGTCGGCTAATGGAGAGAAGTTAAAGGCATATCAAAGGTTATACATAGATGATGAAGTTAATTTTCGTGTTGGACCTCTACGTTTGAGACAATTACGGACAAAAGAAGGTAAATAATAAAAATAATAATAAAATGTTTAAAGTGTATCTACGACGGAGATAATTACGGACAAAGAAAGTTAAATAATAAAGTGTTTATAGTGTATCTAAGATTGAGACATGTACGGGAACTGAAGGTAAATAATAAAGTGTTTACAGTGTATCTAAGATCGAAGCAAGTACGGGTAACTACTTTTATGGGCGCAAAACCCCCATTTAGTAAAATCATACGATTATAAAAGGATTTTTCACATGTGAGTAAAATGTCGACCCTCAGATATAACTGGGTATTCTGCGTTATTGTACAGAACGCTGAGTAATAGTCTTGAAATTTGTGCCTTACAGATTTATTCTTCGTGGCATAGAAATTTTCGTATCTATAACACGAGTTCTGTCAAAGAGATCTAGTGGCCTTAACCATTATTTAAATATTACAACTGACGATAAAATGTTAAACGTAAAGGTTAAGAGTAGTAGTAAGCACTCGTAAATCTTAAATGGTAACTTGATAGAAATGGCATTGTTGTTCTTAGCCATTTCTCTGGAACACAGACATATGAAAATACAACATTTGTAATGCGGTTTATATCACGCCCACGTTTAAAATGCGTAAACAAACTTGAAACAAAATGTGTATATTCAATAGAGGCCGTCGTGGTCGTTATCGTATGGTAGTTGGACTTCCAACTACCTGTACCATAGGGTACCAAAAGAAAATGTTCATCGGGTTCACCGGAGCATTTTCACTGTCAAGTTTGCCGGTCCAGATTGTCCCAGTAGTTTTGGAAGAAACTGTTAACGTACAACGCCGACACCGACGATGAATGCAAAGTGATGACAATAGCTCACATGGTCGGTCATATGAACTAAGCAGAATACAAACATGTGTACTGGAACTAATGCATTTAGAAATTACATGTTTACTGCACAGTGAAAACATGTTTCCTTATGGAGGTCATTATTATTGATTTCTTTTTGAAATATTGACTACTCTAACGGGGAGGAAATAGCCTTTCTCAACTTAGGCAGCTTTTTTGGATTCACTTCATCCTCCATTTTGCATGCAGACAACAGGAAGGCAAGGTGCTTTGTCCGACTGCATTTTGGGTAATCACTTGTTAATCAAGTGATTAAAAGATAATCACATGATTAGATTTATGCATTGATTAAGAGAAGGCCAGCAACATAATTTAATCTTTTGCATTCGCTAATCATATGATTAGGAATTAATTCTGTAATTAGGGCTAATTATATGATTAGTTTAATCACAAATTCAACAACGGATCCCAGAAGCTTAAACCTTGAGATAAACTATTTCACCAATATCACAGAAACGTAATGCTATTTTGTATGTTATCAATGTGTTGTGCTAAAAAAATATAAATCATGTATGACAAAATATGATAATTTCTATTTTTAGATTCTTGCAAAACATACTTATGGGATGACACAGTATGTTACGATAAATATTCAATTCTCAATGAAGATGACAGTAATTACTGCGTAGGTTGGGAAAATGAACCGTGTATGAGAGGTCAATCAGTGTACAATATAACGTCAGCTGCCTGGACGTTCGTGTCTTCTCTTGACATATGGGGTCTTCCTACTACAGGGTACCATTCCACGTACGGTGGAGGTGGATACATAGCTGAGTTCGTTGTCAATTACAATATATCTAAGATAATATTAAAAGACCTATATAAATATATATGGATAAATCGTAACACACGCGCCGTATTTATTGAATTTACCTTATACAATTCTGATAATAATGTGTTTGTTTATATATCATTTCTTTGTGAATTTCCTGAAACAGGAGGGACATTGATAAGTACTTCTGTCAAACCCTTTCGGCCATATCAGCATGTTGGTAGTCTTGGGATATTTATCTTTATATCAGAAATAATAGTTTTACTTGGAATAATCATTTTTGCTGTAAGAAAAATTGTTTGCTTGTATCAGCATGGCAAAAAACTATTGAAAGAACTGTGGAATATCCTAGATTTGTTGATTATAGTTTTATTTTTGATATGCACGGTGATGTATATTGGCCGATGGGTCATGATCAATTACTCTATGGAGAAGTTTGAGACAAACAAAAATAAATTTGTCAATTTTAGTCACATTGCTTCATGGGACGAGATCTTTAACATTTTGTTAGCCTTTATCATTTTCCTGACAACTTTCCGAATAATGCGAGTTTTGAGTTATAACGAAAGAATGAATCAACTGGGATATGTTCTAGCGTATGTCAGTAGAGATCTGTGTGGATGTTTTGTTATATTTTTATTGGTTTATTCGGCATTTATTATATTCGGATATCTTATTTTTGGACGACAGCTGGAGACCTACAAAGACTTGTTTGTTTCATCAACAACATTAAATAATGCCATCATTGGTAAGAATAGTATCAATGATTTGTTTACTGTAGAACCAGTATTAGGAAGGGTATATTACTTCGCCTTTGTTGTCTTATTACTGTGGGTTATAATGACAATGCTAAATGCTACTCTAAATGTTGGTATAACTTCTCTGAGGGACAGGAAAAATGCCCCGGCAATATACGGTATTACAGACCTTCTGTTACGTTTCTGGAAAACATCAATAGGTTTATTTACAACGAGTAATAACAAAAACACTAAAACACCCAATGATTGTGTTATACACAAAGATGTGCCAAAACAAATAGAGGTTAAATGGCCTCAAGAGAAAGAGTTAAAACCAAGACCTGTATATCAATAACCGTTGTTAAAAACAAATAGAGGTTAAATGGCCTCAAGAGAAAGAGTTAAAACCAAGACCTGTATATCAATAACCGTTGTTAAAAACAAATAGAGGTTAAATGGCCTCAAGAGAAAGAGTTAAAACCAAGACCTGTATATCAATAACCGTTGTTAAAAACAAATAGAGGTTAAATGGCCTCAAGAGAAAGAGTTAAAATCAAGACTTATATATCAATAACCGTTGTTAATATATTATATAATCATTGTGAATGTTTGTTCACTAGTGTACTCAAGGCAATAGAACTATATTTATTATACCTGAGCGACAAAAAAAAAGTGAATTGGCTAAGATAACTCTATCTTTCTACTCGAATGTATTAATACGATTATATTACTATTATTATTGATAGTAACACAATATGATTATTTATTACGCATGTTTTATTTACCTACTAATTACGTAGGCTTTATTTTCACTAATAGTAGTTGAGTGGGAGAATTTATTACATGTTTTATTTTCACTAATAGAATTTATTACGTAGTGCTATGGTAGTTGGATTTACAACTACCTGTGCAATCAGTGCCTATCACCATTAAAGTTGTGAGTTTGAGCCTCGTTCATGGCGAGATGTACTCGATACAACATTATGTGAACATTTTTGCCAGTGACTTCCGACAGGTCTATCGTTTTCTTTGGGTACGCTGGTTTCCCCCACTAATAAAACTGATTGCCACGATATAACTGAAATATTGTTAAAAGTGGTGTTAAGCACCATAAACCAACCAACCTATTATGTAGGTTTTATTTTCACTAATAATAGTTGAGTGGCAGAATTTATTACGTAGGTTTTATTTTCACTAATAATAGTTGAGTGGCAGAATTTATTACGTAGGTTTTATTTTCACTAATAGTAGTTGAGTGGGAGAATTTATTACGTAGGTTTTATTTTCACTAATAGTAGTTGAGTGGGAGAATTTATTACGTATGTTTTATTTTCACTAATAATAGTTGAGTGGGAGAATTTATTACGTAGGTTTTATTTTCACTAATAATAGTTGAGTGGGAGAATTTATTACGTAGGTTTTATTTTCACTAATAATAGTTGAGTGGGAGAATTTATTACGTAGGTTTTATTTTCACTAATAATAGTTGAGTGGGAGAATTTATTACGTAGGTTTTATTTTCACTAATAGTAATTGAGTGGGATAATTTATTACGTAAAAGGGGCAGTGGTTCATTGGTAGTAGGATTTACAACTACCAGTGCAGTGTCTATCACCATTAAAATTGTGAGTTGGAACCCCGTTCATGGCGAGGTGTACTCGATACAACATTATGTGATGAATTTTGCCAGTGACTTGCTACAGGTCGGTGGTTTTCTCCGGGTACTCCGGTGTCCTCCACCAATAAAACTGATTGCCACGATATAACTGAAATATTGTTAAAAGTGGCGTTAAGCACCATAAACCAACCAACCTATTACGTAGGTTTTATTTTCACTAATAGTAGTTGAGTGGGAGAATTTATTACGTAGGTTTTATTTTCACTAATAGTAGTTGAGTGGGAGAATTTATTACGTAGGTTTTATTTTCACTAATAATAGTTGAGTGGGAGAATTTATTACGTAGGTTTTATTTTCACTAATAATAGTTGAGTGGGAGAATTTATTACGTAGGTTTTATTTTCACTAATAGTAGTTGAGTGGGAGAATTTATTACGTAGGTTTTATTTTCACTAATAATAGTTGAGTGGGAGAATTTATTACGTAGGTTTTATTTTCACTAATAATAGTTGAGTGGGAGAATTTATTACGTAGGTTTTATTTTCACTAATAATAGTTGAGTGGGAGAATTTATTACGTAGGTTTTATTTTCACTAATAATAGTTGAGTGGGAGAATTTATTACGTAGGTTTTATTTTCACTAATAATAGTTGAGTGGGAGAATTTATTACGTAGGTTTTATTTTCACTAATAGTAATTGAGTGGGATAATTTATTACGTAAAAGGGGCAGTGGTTCATTGGTAGTAGGATTTACAACTACCAGTGCAGTGTCTATCACCATTAAAATTGTGAGTTGGAACCCCGTTCATGGCGAGGTGTACTCGATACAACATTATGTGATGAATTTTGCCAGTGACTTGCTACAGGTCGGTGGTTTTCTCCGGGTACTCCGGTTTCCTCCAGCAATAAAACTGACCGTCACGATATAACTGAACTATTGTTAAAAGTGGTGTTAAACACCATAAACCAACCAACCTATTACGTATGTTTTATTTTCACTAATAGTAGTTTAGTGGGAGAATTTATTATGTAAGTTTTATTTTCACTAGTACTAGTTGAGTGAGAGAATTTATTACGTAAAGGGGGACGTGGCCGTGATCGTATGGTAGTTTTACTTACAACTACCTGTTCGAACCCAGTTCATGGCTAGGTGTACTCGATACAACATTATGTGATACATTTTGTCAGTGACTTGCTGCAGGTCGGTGATTTTCTCCGGGTACTCCGGTGTCCTCCACCAATAAAACTGATTGCCACGATATAACTGAAATATTGTTAAAAGTGGCGTTAAGCACCATAAACCAACCAACCTATTACGTAGGTTTTATTTTCACTAATAGTAGTTGAGTGGGAGAATTTATGACGTAAAGGGGGCCGTAGTCCTATGGTAGTTGGATTTACAACTACATGTGGAATTAGTGCCTATCACCACTAAAGCTGCGAGTTCGAACCCCGTTCATGGCGAGGTGCACTCGATACAACATTATGTGATAAAGTTTGTCAGTGACTTGCTACAGATCGGTGGTTTTCTCCGGTTTCCTCCACCGATAAAACTGACTGCCACGATATAACTGAAATATTATTAAAAGTGGCGTTAAACGCCATAAAACAACCAACCTATTATGTAGGTTTTATTTTCACAATAGTAGTTGAGTGGGAGAATTTATTATGGAAGTTTTATAAATTGATAGCAATAGGATCTATTTTACGTATGTTTTGTTATATTATTAATTGTCAGATTTTGATTGGCTTGTTAATGTTGTATTTGTTATGTATATATTCAAAATTAAATTTATCTTTCGCTGTAACCTTATTCAATTTTACAAATGTTCTCAATTAAAGACATAAACTTAATAACACTGTACATTGTTTATAAAAAGATGGATGTCACGAAAAGAAAGTTTATACAACAATTCAACCATTATCAACAAAACGAACACAACCACCTCTTTGTCATAAACCATATAATACAACAGTGAAAATAACATATTCTGGGAGATCTCCTGGTCGTGGCACAGGCATATTAAAAAGGTGTGGGGGGTAAAACTGGTTAATGGATACCAACCCCCCCCCCCCCCCCCCCATTTGAATATTGCATTTCTAATAGCAATACAGATATCAACATACAATTAACAAAACCCGCACAATTTCACTTGCACTTCAAAAAACCACACACTATCACAAAAATTAGAATAAACATAGACAGTACAATAAAAAAAGATTTCGTGTATGATCGTTATTAACTCACTACTGGCTAGGATGGTAGAATATGTTGATTGAAGCCAATTACTATCAGGTTAGTAAAGCAACTTGTTCTACCGGCAGGTTCATTTTCTTGGTAAAGTTAATCAAAGAGACAACATGAGGTAAACTATAAATGTCATATGGAACCTGTTGTCTTATACTACCCAACAGACAGCATGAGGTAAAATATAAATGTCATATGGAACCTGTTGTCTTATACTGCCCCACAGACAGCATGAGGTAAAATATAAATGTCATATGGAACCTTTTTTCTTATACTGCCCCACAGACAGCATGAGGTAAACTATACATGTCATATGGAACCTTTTGTCTGATACTGCCCCACAGACAGCATGAGGTAAACTATAAATGTCATATGGAACCTTTTGTCTCATACTGCCCCACAGACAGCATGAGGTAAAATATAAATGTCATATGGAACCTTTTGTCTGATACTGCCCCACAGACAGCATGAGGTAAACTATAAATGTCATATGGAACCTTTTGTCTGATACTGCCCCACAGACAGCATGAGGTAAACTATAAATGTCATATGGAACCTTTTGTCTGATACTACCCCACAGACAGCATGAGGTAAACTATAAATGTCATATGGAACCTTGTGTCTGATACTGCCCCACAGACAGCATGAGGTAAACTATAAATGTCATATGGAACCTTTTGTCTGATACTGCCCCACAGACAGCATGAGGTAAACTATAAATGTCATATGGAACCTTTTGTCTGATACTGCCCCACAGACAGCATGAGGTAAAATATAAATGTCATATGGAACCTTTTGTCTGATACTGCCCCACAGACAGCATGAGGTAAACTATAAATGTCATATGGAACCTTTTGTCTGATACTGCCCCACAGACAGCATGAGGTAAACTATAAATGTCATATGGAACCTTTTGTCTGATACTACCCCACAGACAGCATGAGGTAAACTATAAATGTCATATGGAACCTTTTGTCTGATACTGCCCCACAGACAGCATGAGGTAAACTATAAATGTCATATGGAACCTTTTGTCTGATACTGCCCCACAGACAGCATGAGGTAAACTATAAATGTCATATGGAACCTTTTGTCTGATACTGCCCCACAGACAGCATGAGGTAAAATATAAATGTCATATGGAACCTTTTGTCTGATACTGCCCCACAGACAGCATGAGGTAAACTATAAATGTCATATGGAACCTTTTGTCTGATACTGCCCCACAGACAGCATGAGGTAAACTATAAATGTCATATGGAACCTTTTGTCTGATACTGCCCCACAGACAGCATGAGGTAAACTATAAATGTCATATGGAACCTTTTGTCTGATACTGCCCCACAGACAGCATGAGGTAAACTATAAATGTCATGTGGAACCTTTTGTCTGATACTGCCCCACAGACAGCATGAGGTAAACTATAAATGTCATATGGAACCTTTTGTCTGATACTGCCCCACAGACAGCATGAGGTAAACTATAAATGTCATATGGAACCTTTTGTCTTATACACAGATCAACAAGGAATGATTCATGTTAGTATCTGCTCCATTCTTTATTATTCGACATTTAATTAAGATATAATGTGGTACTTTTAATAACTAATATTTCTTATTCATTGACTGGTTTATAAGTGTGCAATATAATATTATTTATAAACACAGGATAAGACATCAACAAAATATTGATCTAAGGTTAAATTAACATAAATTCCTAAAAATAATATTTTGCCGTAATATCATAACATAAGAATGTGGAAAAAAAGACAAAATAGTATTACATCAAATCCATTGTATTTATTTATGTAACAAAACAATATTCAAAGGGATCTCGTAAACAATTTATCGCTTCATTTTATTTTGAAGACTTTTAAAGATAATAAAGGTTTTATTAAGTAGTTCCTTCATATCTCGATGTAACAAAGTCGTAGAGCTATTAAAACAACGATGAAAAATAAACACTGTTTTGAGGTGAACAAGAAGAAATACCAGCAAATGAGTTAAATTGATGCACATGTACTTCGACGGTAAGAAGTACACACAGTATCATGTCATTTTAGAAGTAGGTAAAAAAAAAAAGGGAATTATTAACAATAGAAAGTAAAGACTACGACTACAACACTGAAGATTGACAGCTTCACCCAAGAAACGAGAATTAATACAACGTCAAGGTTACTTATTAGAGGTATGTAAACAATTTAATTAAAACAAAAATGAAGTTTCTTCTTAAAGTAGCTACAACACTGAATAATAACAGCTTTATCCATGAAATTAAAATGAACACAACGTCGAGGCGTTTCTCATTCATTCTATAATGTGCCATGAGGCAACACAAAAAGTCTTCATATTGAACATTTAAATAATTGAAAATTAATCAAACAACGCTAAATTTTCACAAAATTATCCTGGGGTATTATATATATATTATTAAGAAAACTACCTCTTTACAACGGGGGCTGACATTGGAAGGGCAAGTGTTTGTGTTGACATAAACAATATAACAACATATAGATATTTATTCTCATCACCAAATGACATAGGAACAGAGAAGACATAGACACAATTATATACAATATATACAATATATATACAATATTAGAACACAGGAAAACAGTTAGCTAGGAGGACAATGAGCTAGGTCGTTGTAGGGCCCGGGTGGCACAATGAGGTAGGTCGTTGTAGGGCCCGGGTGGCTCAATGAGTTAGGTCGTTGTAGGGCACATGTGGCTCAATGAGTTAGGTCGTTGTAGGGCCCGGGTGGCTCAATGAGTTAGGTCGTTGTAGGGCCCGGGTGGCTCAATGAGCTAGGTCGTTGTAGGGCCCGGGTGGCTCAATGAGTTAGGTCCTTGTAGGGCCCGGGTGGCTCAATGAGTTAGGTCGTTGTAGAGCCCGGGTGGATTGAGTTAGGTCGTTGTAGGGCATGGGTGGCGCAATGAGTTAGGTCGTTGTAGGGCCCGGGTGGCTCAATGAGTTAGGTCGTTGTAGGGCCCGGGTGGCTCAATGAGTTAGGTCGTTGTAGGGCACGGGTTGCTCAATGAGTTAGGTCGTTGGATTATCTAACAACTCATACAAGCCTATCACCAATACGGCGTGGGTTCGCGCCGGCTTTGTAAATTACAAAAAAGGTGCACTCGACTCACAGGCGCAAGTGATAAAGTTTACCAGTTGCTTGCCCATGGTTGGTGGTTCTCTCCGGCTTTTTCCACCACTAAAACTGGTCGCCATGATATAGCTGAAATATTGCTGAAAGTGGCGTTAAACACCAAAAATAAAAATCAATCAATCAAAGTTTTCCAAGCAGTGTCGTAGGATTCGGGGACAAGAGGGAACATCCCCAACTTTCACATGTGGAGATAGCAAAACTATAGAATTCCCTCACATACCTCTTTGTCAAAATTTACAAAAAGCTGAATTTATAGCATGGAAGCCAATAATCATGAATAAAGCAAGAGGTAAAAGGGTTTGTTTGAAGCCAAATTAATTTTTATTTTGTTTAGCTTCTCAGTTCTGAACGTTTGTCTCCACTTTTCACCGTACTTTCATGATGCTTGACCCACACTTTCCTGTCCGCTTATGATTATTGTGCCCCACTTCACAGTTCACTTCCAATGCTTGTCCCTCCCCACTTTCCGATCCAATCATACGCTTCTTCCTCGGATTTAAAACAGATAGTAAATGTGTTTTGTAAAGCATGATAGGAAATTCACTTAGTTGTTACTACTAGTGTAATATTAATAAGATAATCCTTTGTTTTTCGTAATTTTATTTAATTGGGAAATCATGTGATATTTACCGATTTATATTTCAAGGGAAAAAAAGGATTTTTAGAGAAACAAATGCCTCCTGTCTAGTAAAGAACATATCAATATTCATTTTCCCTTACAAACCCTTTGTAAATTTTAAAAAGAAAGAAATACACATCGACTCTGATGTGAATGTAATTTTCTGTCAATGCCTCATTGTGAATCATGTATACGGTACATTTAAATATGATATGATGGGTTTTATAACAAGGCAAAATAGAAGATGTTTGTCTCATTTATTTGAATATTCAGCAAATTAATTTAATTCTCATTTACGTCATTTATGAACATTTAGTTCTGATTTCTTTTTTCATGTCAACATGTCTTACGCCTGTATCGAGACATATCCAGACACCCTGGAAACACTTGACTAAGACAATGTCATACATTGTTCAGACTGACGAGGTAAAAAAAACCGCAGATATGGTCGAGTCCAGAATGTGTCGAGACAAGTTCAGACTGTCGATATCAATCCAGACATCGTCGAGACATTTCAGACAGTGTCTAGACAAGAACAGACATTGCAAAGAAAGTTCAGACAGTCTCGAGATAAGTTCAGAATAAAAGTAAACAACAAAGATAAAAGTGGTAAATTTGCAGACAAATTTTAGACATATTAAAACTAATGTGCAATCAGTATTACCTTTGTGTACTCTGTCGTTGTATTATGTGTACTCTGTCGTTGTATTATGTTATGTTATCTGTTATTAAGACATAGTTTCTACGTTACAGACATACAGTATTATGCTATGTTATCTGTTATTAAGACATAGTTTCTACGTTACAGACATACAGTATTATGTTATGTTATCTGCTATTAAGACATAGTTTCTACGTTACAGACATACAATATTATGCTATGTTATCTGTTATTAAGACATAGTTTCTACGTTACAGACATACAATATTATGTTTATTTGTTTTTAAGACATAGTTTCTACGTTACAGACACACAGTATTATGTTATGTTATCTGTTATTAAGACATAGTTTCTACGTTACAGACATACAGTATTATGTTTATTTGTTTTTAAGACGTAGTTTCTACGATACAGACATACAGTATTATGTTATGTTATCTGTTATTAAGACATAGTTTCTACGTTACAGACATACAGTATTGTGTTATCTGTTATTAAGACATAGTTTCTACGTTACAGACATACAGTATTATGTTATGTTATCTGCTATTAAGACATAGTTTCTACGTTAAAGACATACAGTATTATGCTATGTTATCTGTTATTAAGACATGGTTTCTACGTTACAGACATACAGTATTATGTTATGTTATTTGTTATTAAGACATAGTTTCTACGTTTATTCAGACATACAGTATTATGTTATGTTATCTGTTATTAAGACATAGTTTCTACGTTACAGACATACAGTATTATGCTATGTTATCTGTTATTAAGACATAGTTTCTACGTTTATTCAGACATACAGTATTATGTTATGTTATCTGCTATTAAGACATAGTTTCTACGTTAAAGACATACAGTATTATGCTATGTTATCTGTTATTAAGACATAGTTTCTACGTTACAGACATACAGTATTATGCTATGTTATTTGTTATTAAGACATAGTTTCTACGTTACAGACATACAGTATTATGTTATGTTATCTGTTATTAAGACATAGTTTCTACGTTACAGACATACAGTATTATGCTATGTTATCTGTTATTAAGACATAGTTTCTACGTTACAGACATACAATATTATGCTATGTTATCTGTTATTAAGACATAGTTTCTACGTTACAGACATACAGTATTATGTTTATTTGTTTTTAAGACATAGTTTCTACGTTACAGACATACAGTATTATGTTATGTTATCTGTTATTAAGACATAGTTTCTACGTTACAGACATACAGTATTATGTGTATTTGTTTTTAAGACATAGTTTCTACGATACAGACATACAGTATTATGTTATGTTATCTGTTATTAAGACATAGTTTCTACGTTACAGACATACAGTATTGTGTTATCTGTTATTAAGACATAGTTTCTACGTTACAGACATACAGTATTATGTTATGTTATCTGCTATTAAGACATAGTTTCTACGTTAAAGACATACAGTATTATGCTATGTTATCTGTTATTAAGACATAGTTTCTACGTTACAGACATACAGTATTATGCTATGTTATTTGTTATTAAGACATAGTTTCTACGTTTATTCAGACATACAGTATTATGTTATGTTATCTGTTATTAAGACATAGTTTCTACGTTACAGACATACAGTATTATGTTATTTGTTTTCAAGACATAGTTTCTACGTTACAGACATACAGTATTATGCTATGCTATCTGATATTAAGACATAGTTTCTACGTTACAGACATACAGTATTATGTTAATTGTTTTTAAGACATGGTTGCTACGTTACAGACATACAGTATTATGCTATGCTATCTGTTATTAAGACATGGTTTCTACCTTACAGACATACAGTATTATGTTATTTGTTATTAAGACATAGTTTCTACGTTACAGACATACAGAATTGTGTTTTGGGGATGTTGTAGTTTCTACATTACAGACATACAGAATTGTATTTGGGGATGTTGTAGTTTCTACGCTACAGACATACATAATTGTGTTTTGGGGATGTTTACTATGTACAGGAGAAGACAACATCGTGATATAAGTCTTGGGGTCATTGCTGTACTCATGTGTCTCATCATATTACAACAACTATATCTAGGTAAAGGTTAGTGTAACATAATATTATACTATAAAACACATGAGACGTGAGTGTTTCTTTTGTTGAGTTTTAACTGTACTCGCGTGTCTCATCATATTACAACAACTATTTCTAGGTAAAGGTTAGTTTATTATAATGTTATACTATAAAACACATGAGACGTGAGTGTTTCTTTTGTTGAGTTTTAACTGTACTCACGTGTCTCATCATATTACAACAACTATATCTAGGTAAAGGTTAGTGTAACATAATATTATACTATAAAACACATGAGACGTGAGTGTTTCTTTTGTTGAGTTTTAACTGTACTCACGTGTCTCATCATATTACAACAACTATTTCTAGGTAAAGGTTAGTTTATTATAATGTTATACTATAAAACACATGAGACGTGAGTGTTTCTTTTGTTGAGTTTTAACTGTACTCACGTGTCTCATCATATTACAACAACTATTTCTAGGTAAAGGTTAGTTTATTATAATGTTATACTATAAAACACATGAGACGTGAGTGTTTCTTTTGTTGAGTTTTAACTGTACTCACGTGTCTCATCATATTACAACAACTATTTCTAGGTAAAGGTTAGTTTATTATAATGTTATACTATAAAACACATGAGACGTGAGTGTTTCTTTTGTTGAGTTTTAACTGTACTCACGTGTCTCATCATATTACAACAACTATTTCTAGGTAAAGGTTAGTTTATTATAATGTTATACTATAAAACACATGAGACGTGAGTGTTTCTTTTGTTGAGTTTTAACTGTACTCACGTGTCTCATCATATTACAACAACTATATCTAGGTAAAGGTTAGTTTATTATAATGTTATACTATAAAACACATGAGACGTGAGTGTTTCTTTTGTTGAGTTTTAACTGTACTCACGTGTCTCATCATATTACAACAACTATATCTAGGTAAAGGTTATTATATCATAATGTTATACTATAAAACACATGAGACGTGAGTGTTTCTTTGGTTGAGTTATAATTGTACTCACGTGTCTCATCATATTACAACAACTATATCTAGGTAAAGATTAGTGTATCATAATGTTATACTATAAAACACATGAGACGTGAGTGTTTCTTTTTTTTTAGTTATAACTGTACTCGTGTGTTCGTCGATACATCACAGCATCATATTGTGAGATACGTAGAGATACTACATGATCTCGGAGTCACAGATGCGTTCACGTCAATCTGTTTAAAATCACACATCCTACTTGCTCCCGCTAAATGTGTTAAAGTAGAAGTTATGTTGTCTTAAAAATGCAATGTCCCCGATGGGATTCGATCATGTGACCTCTTACACTGTAAGCTAACACTCTTTCAACTGCGCTAAAGTGGATATCCACAAACAACATTAACGGAAGGTGGCTATGATTCTACTACCTTAGGTAGAGGAACGTACCGGTTACATTTATGCTGGTGTTTCTTTTTCAGTTTTATAGTATCGAAGTATGTTGTAGTCTTGAGGCATGCACTAATAGCAATTGCATATTCCATGTTTTGTAGATATATCACGCCGTATGATAGACGTTCCGTCACCAACAGTCCGACTGTATAATGAGAAGTTATACATCCATGAGGAATTTCGAGGACCGAAGCCCCGAGTGAACAAACGTCAATCATCGTTGTCATCTTCTATTCTCTGTTTAGTACTAACTACACACAAGAACATATACACCAAAGCCAAAGCCGTTAACGATACATGGGGAATGCGCTGCAACAAAACTTTATTTTTTTCAAATCAGCCGGTTCCTATATCAAATGTAGTTTACCTTAACAATGTTCATGATGGCCGACCTCATTTAACAGAGAAAGTGGTAAAGTCTTTTGACCATGTGTATAATAATTTCAGAGGATATGATTGGTATCTGAAGGCTGATGATGATACATATGTGATATTGGATAATTTGAGGCTTTTGTTATCATATTTCAAAAGTAGAGAACCGGTTTACTTGGGTCAGAATTTTAAATATTTCACAAGACAAGGATACCATAGTGGTGGTGCGGGATATGTTATAAGTAAAAATGCACTTGACAAATTATTAAATGGCATAAATACTGGAAACTGCCCAATAGACGGAAATGATGAGGATGTTGATATCGGCAGATGTTTAGATAGTCAAGGAGTTGTAGCTTATGATACCACGGACAGGTTTAATAGCGAAACCTTCCATGGAGGGACTATGGAAGAACACGTTGTTGGTCCAATATCAGACTTGCTACAACATTACCCAACTACATTGGCAAAGACGGTAGGTAAACAATTGGCGATATAACACAATGCGAGATCATTGAGTCAAATTCAATGAGCACAAAAGCAACAGGTGTACTCAAAAGATCCTGATAATGAAACCCTGTCCACTATCCACAGCAAATATGATGTTGTTGCTGCAGATAAGGCCCTTCACAAGATCGTTTTTGTCTGCAAAACACATTAAAATTGATTGCCAAAAGATAGAAATCGGCTTCGCATCTCTAATGGCATACAGTATTATGTACAAATGTGCTTGTGTTTCTTTTTCAGTTTTATGGTATCGAAATATGCTGTAGTCTTGAGGCATGCACTAATAGCAATTGCATACTCCATGTTTTGTAGATATATCACGCCGTATGATAGATGTTCCGTCACCAACAGCCCGAGTGTATAATGAGAAGCTATACATCCATGAGTAATTTCGAGGACCGAAGCCCTTCGGTTATACAATTGTTGTAGATCTCTGAAAACAGGTTTTTGCTAAGAAAAATTGAAGACACCAAAGGGGTAATCAGAATATTGAAGAACAGACAACACAATGGCCAAAAGAAAAAGAACAAAAGGACCAACAACGATCTACAAAGCATACACATAAAATTAAAGATCGAGTAACACGAATCCCACTAAAAACCGAGGTTGAACTCAGGTGCTCCGGAAGGGTATTCAGTTCCTCCTCCACGAGTGGCATCCGTAATATGAATATAGATAAAAATATGGTGACAAGTCATGAATGAGGAAAGGACCGGGAATTGTTTACGACAAGTGGAACATATACGTGGTCGTTTGTTTATTCCATAACGGTCAACCAAGTCATGGTGGCGACCGTAAAACTTTCGAAGTGATGACTTCAACTTAACCACGAGGAACCCTTGGTTCAGAGGCTTCATTGTTAGCAGCAACCCTCTATCAAGGAAATCCTGATAGGAACCATAAGCTCTGGAATATCGTATCAACTGAGAGACATGTACTCCATATGTAGGTGCTGTTGGAATGTTGCTACGTATTAATAGTTAACTCTTCAGTTATACGGTTGTTGTACATCACTGACGACAAGATTTTGATATTTCGTCGGTTATATTGCTATTGTAGATCTCTGGCGACATTTGTTTTGCATTTTCGTCAGTTATACGGTTGTTGTCCATCTCTGAAGACAAGCTTTTGTTATTTCGTCAGTTATACGGTTGTTGTCGATCTCTGAAGACAAGCTTTTGTTATTTCGTCAGTTATACGGTTGCTGTAGATCTCTGAGGACAAGCTGTTGTTATTTCGTCAGTTATACGGTTGTTGTAGATCTCTGAGGACAACCTTTTGTTATTTCGTCAGTTATACTGTTGTTGCAGATCTCTGAAGACAACCTTTAATTTTGTTATTTCGTCAGTTATACGGATGTTGTAGATCTCTGAAGACAACCTTTTATTATTTCGTCAGTTATACTGTTGTTGCAGATCTCTGAAGCCAACCTTTTGTTATTTCGTCAGC
Organism: Bathymodiolus brooksi; assembly: GCA_963680875.1. Taxonomy (NCBI): domain Eukaryota; kingdom Metazoa; phylum Mollusca; class Bivalvia; order Mytilida; family Modiolidae; genus Bathymodiolus; species Bathymodiolus brooksi. Next base: position 10,439,010 of record OY804579.1, on the reverse strand, counting down.
AATACGGTTGTTGCAGATCTTTGAAGACAGCCTTTTGTTATTTCGTCAGTTATACGGTTTTTCCAGATCTCTGAAGACAACCTTTTGTTATTTCGTCAGTTATACGGTTGTTGTAGATCTCTGAGGACAACATTTTGATATTTCGTAAGTTATAAGGTTGTTATAGATCTCTGAAGACATATTTTGTTTAACTCTTCGGTTATGCGGTTGTTGTAGGGATACGATTGTTGTAGTTTAGTTACACCCAGTCTTTTCTTTATTTTCCAGTGATACGATTGTTGTAGCCTGCTACAGGCTAACTTTTGGTTGTTGTCCTGGGATACGATTGTTGTAGTTTTGCTACGCCCAGTAATTTGGATAAATTTCACAATTTTAATTATCAAAGAATATGACATTGTAGTTTTGTTACATTCAGTTTGTTCTGTTTATTTTCCAGGGATTTGGTTGTTGCAGTTCTCTGACTATCAGTTTCCACTACGTTCCACCAACTTTAATGTATATTGTAGATATGTTATTGTACCATTTGACAGTATTTGGACGAGATTATCGAAATAAAGATGTTTTTGAATCAAATTCGACAATAAAATAAATATTACAATTTTCATACATTTCATAACTCTTTTCAATAGTAATTGACAAGACATTTTACGCTTTGCGATAATTTCAAGGTTGCGTCATCACAAAACAACTTCCCACTCCTTGGAGGCTTTTAAATGCCGTTAGTTATTTTTCTCCATTTGAGTAGACTATGCGTTGTAGAAGAAACCGGTTATTCTTCATATCATATAGCTATAAAAAAATAAAACCACACTGTCGGAACAATTGCAAAATCAAATCGAAATATCGTAGAAACATCAGCGAAATCGATGCCCCAACTTACATGAATGACCATCCATTTTCCTGCCTGGGTTAAGATAGTTTTATGGATCAAACCTCCCCTTTTTGAACCGACTCTTCGTTAGAAAATAACAGAGCAATAGTTATCCATACCATGCGACCAGGCTGGGTTGCCTCTCGACTATTAGAAGGAACATTAGTGACTAGTGTGAAACACGCCTGAAATTCTCCATCCTTCAATTTTCGAAAATGCATTCTAATACTCGTTTCGACTAGTCGTCAGCTAATAACATTCTTATAAAAAAGATAGCGTTTCATTATATCATATTTCCTAACAGATAAGGTTATCTTCGTTGAAGTTCGTGTTCCTCAAAATATATCTTCTAAACAGTCTGAAGAGCATCCGACATTTTTTGACTGTGTATCTGTCCCATATCTGGACATACCGTCATACAACATTATCCCGCATGAAATCCCGTCATATAACATCATCCTACATGAACTCCTGTCATACAACATCATCCTACATGAACTCCTGTCATACAACATCATCCTACATGAACTCCCGTCATACAACATTATCCTACATGAACTCTCGTCATACATCATCCTACATGAACTCCCGTCATACAACATTATCCTACAAGAACTCCTGTCATACAACATCATCCTACATGAACTCCTGTCATACAACATCATCCTACATGAACTCCCGTCATACAACATCATCCTACATGAACTCCCGTCATACAACATCATCCTACATGAACTCCCGTCATACAACATCATCCTACATGAACTCCCGTCATACAACATTATCCTACATGAACTCCCGTCATACAACATCATCCTACATGAACTCCTGTCATACAACATCATCCTACATGAACTCCTGTCATACAACATCATCCTACATGAACTCCTGTCATACAACATCATCCTACATGAACTCCTGTCATACAACATCATCCTACATGAACTCCTGTCATACAACATTATCCTACATGAACTCCTGTCATACAACATCATCCTACATGAACTCCTGTCATACAACATCATCCTACATGAACTCCTGTCATACAACATCATCCTACATGAACTCCTGTCATACAACATCATCCTACATGAACTCCTGTCATACAACATCATCCTACATGAACTCCCGTCATACAACATCATCCTACATGAACTCCCGTCATACAACATTATCCTACATGAACTCCCGTCATACAACATCATCCTACATGAACTCTCGTCATACATCATCCTACATGAACTCCCGGCATACAACATCATCCTACATGAATTCCTGTCATACAACATCATCCTACATGAACTCCTGTCATACAACATCATCCTACATGAACTCCTGTCATACATCATCCTACATGAACTCTCGTCATACATCATCCTACATGAACTCCCGTCATACAACATCATCCTACATGAACTCCCGTCATACAACATTATCCTACATGAACTCCTGTCATACAACATCATCCTACATGAACTCTCGTCATACATCATCCTACATGAACTCCTGTCATACAACATCATCCTACATGAACTCCTGTCATACAACATCATCCTACATGAACTCTCGTCATACATCATCCTACATGAACTCCCGTCATACAACATTATCCTACATGAACTCCCGTCATACAACATCATCCTACATGAACTCCTGTCATACAACATCATCCTACATGAACTCCCGTCATACAACATCATCCTACATGAACTCCCGTCATACAACATTATCCTACATGAACTCCCGGCATACAACATCATCCTACATGAACTCCTGTCATACAACATCATCCTACATGAACTCCTGTCATACATCATCCTACATGAACTCTCGTCATACATCATCCTACATGAACTCCCGTCATACAACATCATCCTACATGAACTCCCGTCATACAACATCATCCTACATGAACTCTCGTCATACATCATCCTACATGAACTCCCGTCATACAACATTATCCTACATGAACTCCTGTCATACAACATCATCCTACATGAACTCTCGTCATACATCATCCTACATGAACTCCCGTCATACAACATCATCCTACATGAACTCCCGTCATACAACATTATCCTACATGAACTCCCGTCATACAACATCATCCTACATGAACTCCCGTCATACAACATTATCCTACATGAACTCCCGTCATACAACATCATCCTACATGAACTCCTGTCATACAACATCATCCTACATGAACTCTCGTCATACAACATCATCCTACATGAACTCCTGTCATACATTATCCCGCATGCAATGCCGTCATACAACATCATCCTACATGAACTCCCGTCATACAACATTATCCTACATGAATTCCTGTCATACAACATCATCCTACATGAACTCCCGTCATACAACATCATCCTACATGAACTCCCGTCATACAACATTATCCTACATGAACTCCCGTCATACAACATCATCCTACATGAACTCCCGTCATACAACATCATCCTACATGAACTCCTGTCATACAACATCATCCTACATGAACTCCTGTCATACAACATCATCCTACATGAACTCCTGTCATACAACATCATCCTACATGAACTCCTGTCATACAACATCATCCTACATGAACTCCCGTCATACAACATCATCCTACATGAACTCCTGTCATACAACATCATCCTACATGAACTCCTGTCATACAACATCATCCTACATGAACTCCCGTCATACAACATCATCCTACATGAACTCCTGTCATACAACATCATCCTACATGAACTCCTGTCATACAACATCATCCTACATGAACTCTTGTCATACAACATCATCCTACATGAACTCCTGTCATACAACATCATCCTACATGAACTCTTGTCAAACAACATCATCCTACATGAACTCCTGCCACACAACATCATCCTACATGAACTCCCGTCATACAACATCATCCTACATGAACTCCTGTCATACAACATCATCCTACATGAACTCCCGTCATACAACATCATCCTACATGAACTCCCGTCATACAACATTATCCTACATGAACTCCCGGCATACAACATCATCCTACATGAACTCCTGTCATACAACATCATCCTACATGAACTCCTGTCATACATCATCCTACATGAACTCTCGTCATACATCATCCTACATGAACTCCCGTCATACAACATTATCCTACATGAACTCCCGTCATACAACATCATCCTACACGAACTCTCGTCATACATCATCCTACATGAACTCCTGTCATACAACATCATCCTACATGAACTCCCGGCATACAACATCATCCTACATGAACTCTTGTCATACAACATCATCCTACATGAACTCCCGTCATACAACATTATCCTACAAGAACTCCTGTCATACAACATCATCCTACATGAACTCCTGTCATACAACATCATCCTACATGAACTCTCGTCATACATCATCATCCTACATGAACTCCCGTCATACAACATCATCCTACATGAACTCCCGTCATACAACATCATCCTACATGAACTCCCGTCATACAACATCATCCTACATGAACTCCCGTCATACATCATCCTACATGAACTCCTGTCATACAACATCATCCTACATGAACTCCCGGCATACAACATCATCCTACATGAACTCTTGTCATACAACATCATCCTACATGAACTCCTGTCATACAACATCATCCTACATGAACTCTCGTCATACAACATTATCCTACATGAACTCCTGTCATACAACATCATCCTACATGAACTCCTGTCATACAACATTATCCTACATGAACTCCTGTCATACAACATCATCCTACATGAACTCCTGTCATACAACATTATCCTACATGAACTCCCGTCATACAACATCATCCTACATGAACTCCCGTCATACAACATTATCCTACATGAACTCCTGTCATACAACATCATCCTACATGAACTCTCGTCATACATCATCCTACATGAACTCCCGTCATACAACATCATCCTACATGAACTCCCGTCATACAACATTATCCTACATGAACTCCTGTCATACAACATTATCCTACAAGAACTCCCGTCATACAACATCATCCTACATGAACTCCTGTCATACAACATCATCCTACATGAACTCCTGTCATACAGCATTATCCTACATGAACTCCCGTCATACAACATCATCCTACATGAACTCCCGTCATACAACATCATCCTACATGAACTCCCGTCATACAACATTATCCTACATGAACTCCTGTCATACAGCATTATCCTACAAGAACTCCTGTCATACAACATCATCCTACATGAACTCCTGTCATACAACATCATCCTACATGAACTCTCGTCATACATCATCCTACATGAACTCCCGTCATACAACATCATCCTACATGAACTCCCGTCATACAACATCATCCTACATGAACTCCCGTCATACAACATTATCCTACATGAACTCCTGTCATACATTATCCCGCATGCAATGCCGTCATACAACATCATCCTACATGAACTCCCGTCATACAACATTATCCTACATGAATTCCTGTCATACAACATTATCCTACATGAACTCATGTCATACAACATTATCCCACATGCAAAGCCGTCATACAACATCATCCTACATGAACTCCTGTCATACAAAATTATCCCGCATGAAATCCGGTCATACAACATCATCCTACATGAACTCCCTTCATACATCATCCTACATGAACTCTTGTCATACAACATTATCCTACATGAACACCCGTCACACAACATCATCCTACATGAACTCCCATCATGCATTATCCTACATGAACTCCTGCCATACAACATTATCCTACATGAACTGCCGTCATATAAGAAGAGTTTGAAGATACCAAAGGGGTAATCAGAATCCGTATATCGAAGAACAACAGACAACACAATGGCCAAAAGAAAAAGTACAAAAGGACAAACAACGATCTACAAAACCTATATATAAAACTAAAAATCTATTAACACGAACCCCACTAAAAACCGCAAGGGTAAGCAGTTCCTGCCTCACTAGTGACACCGGTCGTGTTAATCTAGTTACAAACCAGTCGTGAATGAGGAAAGGACCGGGAAGAGTTTACGACAAGTGGAACATATCGCTATGCCTTTGCTACACAGATATTCCATAGCGGTCAACCAAGTGATGGTGCCGACCGTAACATTTTCTAAGTGATGACTTCAACTTTACCAAAAGGAACCCGGCATACATTGTTTTCATGAAATCCTGCCACACAACATTATCCTACATGAACTCCCGTCATACAGCATTATCCTACAAGAACTCCTGTCATACAACATTATCCTACATGAACTCTTGACATACAACATTATCCTACATGAACTCCCGTCATACAGCATCCTACATGAACTCCTGTCATACAACATTATCCTACATGAACTCCCGTCATACATTTTTTTGCATGAAATCCCGTCACACAACATCATCCTACACGAACTCTCGTCATACAACATCATCCTACATGAACTCTTGTCATACAACATTATCCTACATGAAATCCTGTCATACAACATTATCCTACATGAACTCCCGTCATACAACATTATCCTACATGAACTCTTGTCATACAACATTATCCTACATGAATTCCTGTCATACAACATTATCCTACATGAACTCCCGCCATACCACATTATCCTACATGAACTCTTGTCATACAACATTATCCTACATGAACTCCCGCCATACAACATTTCTTTACATGAGGTCCCGTCATACAACAGTATCCTACATGAACACCCGTCATATAACATCTTCCTACATGAACTCTTGTCATAAAACATTATCCTACATGAATTCCTGTCATACAACATTATCCTACATGAACTCCCGTCATACAACATTATCCTACATGTACTCCCGTCATACAACATTATCCTACATAAACTCTTGTCATACAACATTATCCTACATGAACTCCTGTCATACAACATCATCCTACATGAACTCCCGTCATACAACATTATCCTACATAAACTCTTGTCATACAACATTATCCTACATGAATTCCTGTCATACAACATTATCCTACATAAACTCTTGTCATACAACATTATCCTACATGAACTCCCGCCATATCACATTATCCTACATGAACTCTTGTCATACAACATTATCCTACATGAACTCCCGCCATACAACATTTCTTTACATGAGCTCCCGTCATACAACATTATCCTACATGAACTCTTGTCATACAACATTATCCTACATGAATTCCTGTCATACAACATTATCCTACATGAACTCCTGTCATACAACATCATCCTACATGAACTCCTGTCATACAACATCATCCTACATGAACTCCTGTCATACAACATCATCCTACATGAACTCCCGTCATACAACATTATCCTACATGAACTCTTGTCATACAACATTATCCTACATGAATTCCTGTCATACAACATTATCCTACATGAACACCCGTCATATAACATCTTCCTACATAACCTCCAGTCATACAACATTATCCTACATGAACTCTTGTCATACAACATTGTCCTACATGAACTCCCGTCATACAACATTTTTTTCACATGAAATCCCGTCAAACAACATTATCCTACATGAAAACCCGTCATACAACATTATCCTATATGAACACCCGTCATAACATTTTCCTACATAAACTCCCGTCATACAACATTTTCCTACATGAACTCCCGTCATACAACATTTTTTTACATGAAATCCAGTCAAACAACATTATCCTCCACGAACACCCGTCATATAACATTATCCTGCATGAACTCCCGTCATACAACATTTTCCTACATAAACTCTCGTCATACAACATTTTCCTACATGAACTCCCGTCATACAATATTTTAATACATAAACTCCCGTCATATAACATCATCTTACATGAGCTCCCGTCATACAATATATATTATCCTATATGAACTCCGTCATACATCATTCACATGAACTCCCGTCATACAACATTATCCTGCATGAACTTCGGTCCCGTCATACAACATTATCCTAAATGAACTCCGTCATACATCATTCTACTTGAACTCAGGTCAATTAATCAGAGTAGAGATTTGTCAGAGGCGGATACAAATGGGAATCCGCTACAGTTTTTGTCTCTACAAATTTTACAAAAAGTCCCCGTAACTTCTAAGCACAACTCCAGATGAAAATAGGTGGCAAGTGCATTAGGCCACTGTTTCTACTCTCGATCAAAGCAGCTCTTATAATTTGCACCGTGACAATGTTATTTAATCTAATTAAAAATCCGATGTTTGTTGTAGTCTTTTTCGTTTTTTCCCGGGTGATACAGTAACATATAACCAATCTGACCAAAATCAAATATTTCACTTGCTCACCTTACTGGTATGTCGCGCCGTAAGAGATCTGATGAAACCCCATTACCTCTCACATGTGAGTGACCCTATGTCATGACAATTACCATTCAATAACAAATGCGCTTATGACACCATGAAATAAGGGTAATAACAAAATTACCGAACTCCGAACAATCTTCCAAAGGGAAAGTCAAAACTCATAAGTATATAAACAGACAAAATCAGTCAACAACCGGAAAACTGTGAAATCCGTAATGACCCTGACTTGGTACAGGCATTTCTAAAGAAATGGTGGGTTGAATCAGATTTTAAAGCGCCAAACCTCCCGCTTTCATTACGGCTCAAAGGTTCCGGCTGTAACAATAACAGTATTTATAACAATACTGGAACAAAATAGGAAAAATGGTTGTCTAAGCATTACCAAATTCAGTGAGGAGGGTGGAACATCTATCGTGAATTATCTCCATCAACAACCCCGAGTCACCTGAAGTATTTTAACTACGAAAGTAAATGTCAAAAATACTTTTACGTCACACTTTGATAACAATTTTTGACATTTTTGTTGACTTCCTTATCTTTATACATTTTCACTATATGAAAATCCATCGTTTATTATCGTCTCTGCAGAGACGAAATATATTTCGACAAGATCTTGGTATCGGAATATACACTTTTTAAGAGATCGAATAAGGCGAATCTTTTAATAGCCCTGGTCCAGTAGCCTGTTTCTCAGATAAAGATGACGTTCAGGAAATCAGAATGATTGCTACTGGCCCTTGCATAACGAATCAATTGCGAGATGTAAACACCATATGCAGGATAAGCTGGTATATTGCTGCACATATTTGGAAAATTTATGATTTTAAAATTGAAGTCGTCCCGTTTATCATAAATTTTAGTACTTAGTTGACCACTGTCGTCAAATTCGAGGTATAAGTCCAAAAATGATGCGGACGAAGCTGTATCTGTGGTCTCTTTAACTTCCAGCTCTGGAGGATACATCAATGGAAGAAATTCTGCAAATCTAGAATTATTGATAGATAAAACGTCATCAATATACCTGTATGTGAAATTAAAGGCTCCAGCCTCATGAATCTTCTTATCTTTTACAAGCTTTTGAAGAAACTCCGACTCAAATGAGTATAAAAATAAATCGGCTAGAAGAGGGGCACAATTCGTATCCATTGGTATGCCGACGAACTGCTGAAACAGTGTCCTTCCAAAGGAGACAAATATGTTATCGATGAGGAACTCCAGCATACTGATCACTTGTTCCTCGGAGTAGCATGTTTTACCTTTTTGAATTTTGTTTGAAAAATATGTGGAATTGTAGCCTAACACAACACATTTTGAGCCATAGCTGAAAGCGCTATAATCTTAAATTAAACTGGTGTGCTTGCTTCGAGCAATCAGATTGGGAAAAAATATCTTAATCCGGTTTTATCATAGAAATTAAATATCTATGACATAGGGCGACTCGCAGCGATATAAATGTATCAGTAAAGAGGAACAAGTGAGATATATCATTCGAATCTAATGGGGTCATATCAGTGTTCATATTTTCAACCGACTAAGTACGTAGCAATGATCAAAACTGAATACACGTCAAGGGCTGCTGTCCCAATACATTTAACTATAATGCATATGATTAAACGGTCAAATGATAAATACTTGTTCTCAAACGGGAAGTTGTTCGATGTTAATGTTTCGCCAAAGAAAACAATTAAAAGAAACCAAACGTCTAATGTAAATTAAATTGTCATGCAGTGGTAAAAAATAAATTGTCATGCAGTGGTAAAAATGATATTGTCATGCAGTGGTAAAAATTAAATTGTCATGCAGTGGTAAAAATTAAATTGTCATGCAGTGGTAAAAAATGTTGCTCATAAGAACAACATAAGTGTCAATTACAAATACTAATCTAAGGGCTCATGGGAGCTTGCATCCTTCACCTGTTTCATGCCCTGTTTTGGATGAAACCAGTTTGTAGTTTTCAAGAAATAAAATCCTTCATATTACGGTAGTCAAACAACTGGGATGACCGATCAACACACTTACACACAAAAACAATTTAATGACAGTTCATGCACAGTTTCGATTAAATCTATTTTCTAGAATCTTGCCGGAAAGATATCGTTTTCGTTTTCTCATAGCCTTTGATATTAAAACTGTCCTATGGCGGCCCCTCTTGGATTTCTGATCGACACGTGCATTTTGTATGTAACCCCCTAAGTCACACTCTTACTAACTTTGCTGACTAATGGATCAGAGGTTTCAGATAAGAATACACATGTAATGTTGATATATTTTTAACATAGGTCCTCATGTTAAATTTCTTCTGCGATGACGGCCAACTTCCGTTCAACACACAAAAAATAAATATGTTATACAGGACCATTCAATAATTATTCATGTTCAGTTTGGCTTCAATCAAATATCTAGTTTCTGTAAATACATTTCTCATATGGTCCTAAGTAAAAACTATGTCCTATGGTCTTAGGTTGTTGAATCAACACAACAAAACATATATTTTGTTAAGGACCATCCCCGTTACATTACAATCAGATTTGCCTTCAAATGATTCGATGGTGTCAGATTGGAATAACAGAGATAAGTTTTGCAAGACACCATTCTAATATTCATGCATAGCTTGAATCAAATCAAATATCTCGGTAAGCCTCCCTCGCCAATTATAGCCTCTCATACAGTAAGACCTATGTGGCCCAGATATGGGAACCTCCTCGAGGTGGAGGATGATACTGGATGCTTCGCGGATCCAGGCAGAACCACAAGGTCTCTGAGGAAACTAGGCCTCTAGATGCACGGCATGCATGACCCACCGGTGTGTGGATATGCACTGGTGTCTGCAAACCTAGTTCCCAGCTATGGGTTAAATAGCTCCACTGCCTTGGGATAACTTGGGAAAGTGAAAGGTTAAGGGAGATAACCCTGAAAGAAAATCCAGGTAGATGAAACTTGTGAGCAGGGTGAACGCAATCATCTATGGGAAGGACAATCCAGAAAGAAAACCTGATCCAACAGTGTGTAAGTTTGGCGTAGGGCTAACAACACCACCCAGTAAAAACACATTTAGTTACTGAAACGTCAACAATTCATAATAGTATTAACTCTGTTAATGGTCAACAAGATGAATCCAGCCAAAGCAGTGACAGAATGACATCCTGTAGTGAAATCCATGATAGGGAAGCTAGGGGAATGAAGGAAAGTCTCTTGGGACCAAAGGATAAACTTTGTGTTGGAGCTTGGAATGTTCGCACAATGCATGAGACATCAAAAACGGCACAAGTCACCAATGAAATGCAGAACTACAACCTATATATTCTTGGAATAAGTGAGTGCCGTTGGCTCGGATCTGGAAAGGTTATAATTAATAGAGGTCAAACCATCCTGTACTAAGGTCACAAAGACAAAGTAGAGAAAAGATAAAAACATTAAGTGAATGGGATCCAATAAGTGACCGTCTTATAAGAGCACGCTTCACCTCCAAATACTGTAAACTAACCATCTTACAGGGCTATGCACCAACAAATGAGGCGAACGATGAGGTAAAGGATGACTTCTATGAACAACTACAGACAACAATATCAAAAGTCCCCTTGTATGACATGTTGTTGATAATGGGTGATATGAATGCCAAAGTAGGTGTTGACAACACAGGATGTGAAAGAATGATCGCTATAGGTAAACATGGCTGTGGAACCAGAAATGATAACGGAGAACGATTAGTAGACTTCTGCTTAAACAACAACTGCACAATTGGTGGTACCATCTTCCCACACAAGAACATCCATAAGTTTACTTGGAAATCACCAGATGGAAGAACTACAAACCAAATAGATCACGTCACTGTTAACAACAAATGGAGAAGGTCATTACTCAATGTAAGAGTATACAAAGGAGCAGATGTCAACAGTGACCATTATCTGTAGAAATCAACCATCAGACTGAAGCTTCGTAAGACACCATCTCAGAACCAATGTAAAAGAAGACTTGACATTGAAAAAATAAAGATACCAGATGTGGAAAAAGCATTTAAGGTTAGAGCTGAAAAACAGATTCAGTGCATTAGACAACACTGACACTGAAGATACCATCCAGGAAAAATGGAACACTATCAAGAAAACATATGTTGAGGCAGCTGTTAATACTATTGGTTACATAATCAAAAAGAACAAGGAATGGCTTACATCTGAAACATGAGAAAAAAATAGAAGAAAAGAAAAACATCAAGCTAAGAATGATAAACACCAAATCAACAAGGGCCTGAGCTGTCCTGAACCAGATGAATCAGGCAAAGCGTGGCATATCCCCTCGCCTAAAAATTTGACCCGGTGACCTTGACCTTTGACCTATGACCTTGAAAATCAATAGGGTTCCAGATTCTCTTAAGGACTAAGTATGTACCAGTTTGGTCAAAATCCATTGAAGGATGTTGATTCTAGAGTGTTCACAAGGATGTTACGGAAGGACGGACGTACGGACGGTAGCGTTACTATATCCCTTCGCAACTTCGTTGGCGAGGGGATAATAAGACTGCAAGAATAACTAAAGGCAACATATACAGCAAAGGACAAAGAAGTGAAACGAAGTGCAAGAAGAGACAGGAGAACATGTGTAGGTAACCTTGCACATGAGGCAGAACAAGCAGCTGCACATGGTGTAATGAGCACTGTCTACAAAATAACAAAGCAGCTATACAATAAAACAACATCTCAACCAGCTCGTATAAAGGACACAAATGGTAACCCATTATCAACAGAATAGGAACAAGCCAAACGATGGGTTCAATACTTCCAGGAAGTCTTCAACTGTCCTGAACCAGGTGAATCACCTAGCCCTGACCCTGCTGAGGACGACCTGGATATTAACATAGAAACACCTACAATAGAAGAAATTAAATATGCAATAAAGACCTTAAAAAATGGCAAATCACCAGGAATAGACTCCATCCATGCTGAAATGTTAAAGACAGCAATAGCAACATCTTCGAAAATTCTACAGCAACTCTTCAATAACATTTGGAACAATGAAATCATACCAAATGATTGGACCAAAGGCCTCATTGTTAAACTGCCAAAAAACTTAAAAAAGGGAGATCTACAAATATGTGACAACTGGAGAGGAATAACATTGCTATCTGTTCCGAGCAAAGTATTTACCAAAATACTGTTGAAAAGAATAGATGAAAAGATAGATGAAAAGTTGAGAGAAGAACAAGCAGGCTTCATGAAAGGAAGGGGATGCATAGATCAAATATTTGCCATCCGTAACATCATTGAACAATGCATAGAATGGAAAACACCACTGTTCATAAACTACATAGATTTCAGAAAGGCATTTGACAGTTTACATAGGGAAACGTTGTGGAAAATTCTTAGATCCTATGGAATTCCATTGAAGATATGTACCCTTATGAAGGCTTTCTACGATAACTTTGAATGTAGTGTCATCCTAGGAAACTCCATCTCAGAACCCTTCATCGTCAAATTTAGAGAAAGACAAGGCTGCATTATGTCACCGATCTTTTTCCTAGTAGTAATTGATAGGATACAAAGACAAGCAACATCTGATAAAAGACGTGGCATACAGTGGACAATGTTCAGTCACTTAGAAGACCTTGATTTTGCAGACGATCTTGCAGAAATATCAGGCAATAACACCCACATACAAGAGAAGACTGACAGGATGAATAAGTATGCAAGGCAGACAAGGCTTAACAAAAAAGACCAAGATAATGACCATCAATGCAACACCTGAACCTTTAACTATAAATAACGATCCACTTAAAGAAGTCGAAGATTTTACCTACCTCGGAGGTGCGCAGTCCTAAGTAAAGACAATGGAGCGGGCAAAGACATCAAGGCCAGGCTCTCAAAAGCACGTGCAGCATTCGCCAAACTTCAGCCTATTTGGAAGTCAAGTAAATACAGTCTGAGAACCAAGATGCACATCTACAACAGCAATGTGAAATCAGTTCTCCTGTATGGGTCCGAGTACTGGCGTATAATTGAAAGCAACATAAAGAAAGTTGAAGTCTTTCACAATAACTGCTTACGCAAGATTAATAGAATTTTCTGGCACAGCAAGACAAGTAACAAAGATCTACTTAAAAAAAGCAAATGCAAAAACATCGTTGGGGAGATAAAACAAAGACGAATGAGATGGCTCGGGCATGTGATGAGAATGGCACCAAGTAGAATCCCTAAAGTTGCCCTACACTGGACACCATCTGGCAAGAGAAAAAGAGGTAGACCAAGAACAACATGGAGGAGGACAATTACATCAGAGCTGGAGGAAATGGGTTTTTCTATGGGCCAAGCTCAGTACATTACAAAGGACAGGGGGAGATGGCGACACATTGTTGATGCCTTATGTCCCATAGGGAATGAAGAGGATAAGTAAGCAAGTAAATATCTAGTTTCTGGGATTTTTTTATTCTCCCATACAGTCCAATGTTTAAACTTTGTCCTGCATTAGCAGCCATCTCATATGAGGAACATTCCTACAAAGTAAAGGTGCCATCCAACGTGTGGATTCAGAGAAGAGTTTTGCAATTTCAGCCAATCAGAAAGAATAATCGGTCCTAGCAACCATGTTGGATATCCAAATGAAGTGAAAATCACATAATGTAAAATTGTTTAGGACCACGCAAGTAACATTTCTACAAACCACTTTTCCAAATGAACCAGTGGGTTTTGAGAAATAGATTAAAATGCAAAATTTTACAAAAGATGACAGACGACGACACCAGATGCCAAGTGATGGTAATAAATCACATGATCCATCAGGTCAGGTGCGCTAAAAAGCAAGGAATTTTGAAAAAATGGCAATGACACATATTGGTCTTATTTCATGCATAATATAAAATAAAAATCGTAATGAATTGATACTTGGTGGACCGTGGCTATATCAATTATGCATAAGAAACATGAACATCATAGACACTGATCAAGCAAACATAACCAATGGTAGGAACAAACCCACGATGCATGTTGGAACAAGGAGATGGCGTAATGAAAAACTCTACGCATACTGATTAAAGGGACTTCTGGAGAAAATAAAATATGATGTAAAACATTGATCTCGGAAAACACAGTAAAACTTTATACTTCACACAAGAAATTGTGGAACCCAAGGAAAAGTCTACTTTTAAAGTATGACAGAAAATGGAATATTTAATATGTTCTGTTTACAATGTTAATTCCCCACATTAGCACTAGCTCTTACAATAAGCATAACCAGACTATATAGTAATTCAAAGACTTTTGTTCTTATATTGGCAAACATAAGAATTTGACATTAATACAATATAATAAATAAAAAATTGCAGTCAAAACAGTTCCAAAATGTAGAAAAAGACAAAATACCTCTATATACTCACACACATACATGATCGTGCATTTCTGGCTTGTTACAGGCACTTCGGTAAAATGTGGTGGGGGATAAACTAGTTTTTTTTCTTTGTGCAAACCTCCCCTCTTAGTGAAATTATTCATGGTTTATTGAACAGTGTTACACAAAGAAACGACTGAAGCTGATATGACCTCGAATCATGGTCAGGTGAACAAAGTTGTACAAAGAAATGACTGAAGCTGACAAAGTTACACAGAGTAACAACGGAAGCTAATATGGCATTAAACCATGGTCCTTGAACAAAAGACACCGATTATTGTCTATTGAACAAAGTTACACCAAATTACGACTGAAGCTGATATGGCATTGATTGATTTGTGTTTAATGCCACTATAAGCAATATTTCAGCTATATCATGGCGACCAGTTTTAGTGGTGGAAGAAGCCAGAGTACCCGGAGAGAACCACCGACCATGGGCAAGCAACTGCTAAACTTTATCACTTGCGGCTGCGAGTAGAGTGCACTTTTTATGTAATTTACAAAGCTGGGCGCAAACCCATGCCATATTGGTGATAGACTTGTATGAGTTGTTAGGTAATCCAACTACCTAACGCATTGAGCCACCTGGGCCCTCAATATGGCATTGAATAATGGTCTATTGAACAAAGTTACAGTAAGTAACGACTTAAGTTCTTCTGGCTTTGAGACATGTTCAGTTGAACATAAGACACAGATCAACAACTGAAGCTAATATGTCCTTGAATCATGGTCTATTGAACAAAGGTACCCCAAATAATGACTGAAGTTAATCTGTCCTTGAATCATGGTATATTCAATAAAGTTACACTAAGTAATGACTGAAGCTAATCTCGCCTTGAATAATGCTCAATTGAACAAAGTTACAGCAAGTATTGACTGAAGTTAATCTGTCCTTGAATCATGGTCAGGTGAACAAAGTGACACCAAGTAATGATAGAAGCTAAATTGGCCTTGAAACATATGGTCATGTCTCGTAACTTACATGGTCAGTGCCCTAATTTACACCAAGTAATTAATAATGGAAGCTAATCTGGCCTTGAATCATGGTCAGGTGCCCTAATTTACACCAAGTAATTAATAACAGAAGATAATCTGGCCTTGAATCATGGTCAGGTGTCCTAATTAACACCAAGTAATTAATAACAGAAGATAATCTGGCCTTGAATCATGGTCAGGTGTCTTAATTTACACCAAGTAATTAATAACAGAAGATAATCTGGCCTTGAATCATGGTAAGGTGTCTTAATTTACACCAAGTAATTAATAACAGTAGATAATCTGGCCTTGAATCATGGTCAGGTGCCCTAATTTACACCAAGTAATTAATAACAGTAGATAATCTGGCCTTGAATCATGGTCAGGTGTCTTAATTTACACCAAGTAATTAATAACAGAAGATAATCTGGCCTTGAATCATGGTCAGGTGTCCTAATTTACACCAAGTAATTAATAACAGAAGATAATCTGGCCTTGAATCATGGTCAGGTGCCCTAATTTACACCAAGTAATTAATAACAGAAGATAATCTGGCCTTGAATCATGGTCAGGTGCCTTAATTTACACCAAGTAATTAATAACAGTAGATAATCTGGCCTTGAATCATGGTCAGGTGTCTTAATTTACACCAAGTAATTAATAACAGAAGATAATCTGGCCTTGAATCATGGTCAGGTGTCTTAATTTACACTAAGTAATTAATAACAGTAGATAATCTGGCCTTGAATCATGGTAAGGTGCCCTAATTTACACCAAGTAATTAATAACTGAAGATAATCTGGCCTTGAATCATGGTAAGGTGTCTTAATTTACACCAAGTAATTAATAACAGTAGATAATCTGGCCTTGAATCATGGTCAGGTGTCCTAATTTACACCAAATAATTAATAACAGAAGATAATCTGGCCTTGAATCATGGTAAGGTGTCTTAATTTACACCAAGTAATTAATAACAGTAGATAATCTGGCCTTGAATCATGGTAAGGTGCCCTAATTTACACCAAGTAATTAATAACAGAAGATAATCTGGCCTTGAATCATGGTAAGGTGTCTTAATTTACACCAAGTAATTAATAACAGTAGATAATCTGGCCTTGAATCATGGTCAGGTGTCCTAATTTACACCAAATAATTAATAACAGAAGATAATCTGGCCTTGAATCATGGTAAGGTGTCTTAATTTACACCAAGTAATTAATAACAGAAGCTAATATGGCCTTGAATCATGGTCAGGTGTCTTAATTTACACCAAATAATTAATAACAGAAGATAATCTGGCCTTGAATCATGGTCAGGTGCCCTAATTTACACCAAGTAATTAATAACAGTAGATAATCTGGCCTTGAATCATGGTCAGGTGTCTTAATTTACACCAAGTAATTAATAACAGAAGATAATCTGGCCTTGAATCATGGTCAGGTGTCCTAATTTACACCAAGTAATTAATAACAGTAGATAATCTGGCCTTGAATCATGGTCAGGTGCCCTAATTTACACCAAGTAATTAATAACAGAAGATAATCTGGCCTTGAATCATGGTAAGGTGTCTTAATTTACACCAAGTAATTAATAACAGTAAATAATCTGGCCTTGAATCATGGTCAGGTGTCCTAATTTACACCAAGTAATTAATAACAGAAGATAATCTGGCCTTGAATCATGGTCAGGCATCCTAATTTACACCAAGTAATTAATAACAGAAGATAATCTGGCCTCGAATCAAGGTCAGGTGTCCTAATTTACACCAAGTAATTAATAACAAGATAATCTGGCCTTGAATCATGGTCAGGAGTCTTAATTTACACCAAGTAATTAATAACAGTAGATAATCTGGCCTTGAATCATGGTCAGGAGTCTTAATTTACACCAAGTAATTAATAATAGAAGATAATCTGGCCTTGAATCATGGTCAGGTGTCTTAATTTACACCAAGTAATTAATAACAGAAGATAATCTGGCCTTGAATCATGGTAAGGTGCCCTAATTTACACCAAGTAATTAATAACAGAAGATAATCTGGCCTTGAATCATGGTCAGGTGTCCTAATTTACACCAAGTAATTAATAACAGAAGATAATCTGGCCTTGAATCATGGTCAGGTGTCCTAATTTACACCAAGTAATTAATAACAGTAGATAATCTGGCCTTGAATCATGGTCAGGTGTCCTAATTTACACCAAGTAATTAATAACAGTAGATAATCTGGCCTTGAATCATGGTCAGGTGTCCTAATTTACACCAAGTAATTAATAACCGAAGATAATCTGGCTTGAATCATGGTAAGGTGTCTTAATTTACACCAAATAATTAATAACAGAAGATAATCTGGCCTTGAATCATGGTAAGGTGTCCTAATTTACACCAAGTAATTAATAACAGTAGATAATCTGGCCTTGAATCATGGTCAGGTGTCTTAATTTACACCAAGTAATTAATAACAAGATAATCTGGCCTTGAATCATGTTCAGGTGTCTTAATTTACACCAAGTAATTAATAACAGAAGATAATCTGGCCTTGAATGATGGTCAGGTGTCTTAATTTACACCAAGTAATTAATAACAGTAGATAATCTGGCCTTGAATCATGGTCAGGTGTCCTAATTTACACCAAGTAATTAATAACAGTAGATAATCTGGCCTTGAATCATGGTCAGGTGTCTTAATTTACACCAAGTAATTAATAACAGAAGATAATCTGGCCTTGAATCATGGTCAGGTGTCCTAATTTACACCAAGTAATTAATAACAGAAGATAATCTGGCCTTGAATCATGGTCAGGTGCCCTAATTTACACCAAGTAATTAATAACAGAAGATAATCTGGCCTTGAATCATGGTCAGGTGCCTTAATTTACACCAAGTAATTAATAACAGTAGATAATCTGGCCTTGAATCATGGTCAGGTGTCTTAATTTACACCAAGTAATTAATAACAGAAGATAATCTGGCCTTGAATCATGGTCAGGTGTCTTAATTTACACTAAGTAATTAATAACAGTAGATAATCTGGCCTTGAATCATGGTAAGGTGCCCTAATTTACACCAAGTAATTAATAACTGAAGATAATCTGGCCTTGAATCATGGTAAGGTGTCTTAATTTACACCAAGTAATTAATAACAGTAGATAATCTGGCCTTGAATCATGGTCAGGTGTCCTAATTTACACCAAATAATTAATAACAGAAGATAATCTGGCCTTGAATCATGGTAAGGTGTCTTAATTTACACCAAGTAATTAATAACAGTAGATAATCTGGCCTTGAATCATGGTAAGGTGCCCTAATTTACACCAAGTAATTAATAACAGAAGATAATCTGGCCTTGAATCATGGTAAGGTGTCTTAATTTACACCAAGTAATTAATAACAGTAGATAATCTGGCCTTGAATCATGGTCAGGTGTCCTAATTTACACCAAATAATTAATAACAGAAGATAATCTGGCCTTGAATCATGGTAAGGTGTCTTAATTTACACCAAGTAATTAATAACAGAAGCTAATATGGCCTTGAATCATGGTCAGGTGTCTTAATTTACACCAAATAATTAATAACAGAAGATAATCTGGCCTTGAATCATGGTCAGGTGCCCTAATTTACACCAAGTAATTAATAACAGTAGATAATCTGGCCTTGAATCATGGTCAGGTGTCTTAATTTACACCAAGTAATTAATAACAGAAGATAATCTGGCCTTGAATCATGGTCAGGTGTCCTAATTTACACCAAGTAATTAATAACAGTAGATAATCTGGCCTTGAATCATGGTCAGGTGCCCTAATTTACACCAAGTAATTAATAACAGAAGATAATCTGGCCTTGAATCATGGTCAGGTGTCTTAATTTACACCAAGTAATTAATAACAGTAAATAATCTGGCCTTGAATCATGGTCAGGTGTCCTAATTTACACCAAGTAATTAATAACAGAAGATAATCTGGCCTTGAATCATGGTCAGGCATCCTAATTTACACCAAGTAATTAATAACAGAAGATAATCTGGCCTCGAATCAAGGTCAGGTGTCCTAATTTACACCAAGTAATTAATAACAAGATAATCTGGCCTTGAATCATGGTCAGGAGTCTTAATTTACACCAAGTAATTAATAACAGTAGATAATCTGGCCTTGAATAATGGTCAGGAGTCTTAATTTACACCAAGTAATTAATAATAGAAGATAATCTGGCCTTGAATCATGGTCAGGTGTCTTAATTTACACCAAGTAATTAATAACAGAAGATAATCTGGCCTTGAATCATGGTAAGGTGCCCTAATTTACACCAAGTAATTAATAACAGAAGATAATCTGGCCTTGAATCATGGTCAGGTGTCCTAATTTACACCAAGTAATTAATAACAGAAGATAATCTGGCCTTGAATCATGGTCAGGTGTCCTAATTTACACCAAGTAATTAATAACAGTAGATAATCTGGCCTTGAATCATGGTCAGGTGTCCTAATTTACACCAAGTAATTAATAACAGTAGATAATCTGGCCTTGAATCATGGTCAGGTGTCCTAATTTACACCAAGTAATTAATAACCGAAGATAATCTGGCTTGAATCATGGTAAGGTGTCTTAATTTACACCAAATAATTAATAACAGAAGATAATCTGGCCTTGAATCATGGTAAGGTGTCCTAATTTACACCAAGTAATTAATAACAGTAGATAATCTGGCCTTGAATCATGGTCAGGTGTCTTAATTTACACCAAGTAATTAATAACAAGATAATCTGGCCTTGAATCATGTTCAGGTGTCTTAATTTACACCAAGTAATTAATAACAGAAGATAATCTGGCCTTGAATGATGGTCAGGTGTCTTAATTTACACCAAGTAATTAATAACAGAAGATAATCTGGCCTTGAATCATGGTCAGGTGTCCTAATTTACACCAAGTAATTAATAACAGTAGATAATCTGGCCTTGAATCATGGTCAGGTGCCCTAATTTACACCAAATAATTAATAACAGAAGCTAATCTGGCCTTGAATCATGGTCAGGTGTCTTAATTTACACCAAGTAATTAATAACAGAAGATAATCTGGTCTTGAATCATGGTCAGGTGTCCTAATTTACACCAAGTAATTAATAACAGTAGATAATCTGGCCTTGAATCATGGTAAGGTGCCCTAATTTACACCAAGTAATTAATAACTGAAGATAATCTGGCCTTGAATCATGGTAAGGTGTCTTAATTTACACCAAGTAATTAATAACAGTAGATAATCTGGCCTTGAATCATGGTCAGGTGTCCTAATTTACACCAAATAATTAATAACAGAAGATAATCTGGCCTTGAATCATGGTCAGGCATCCTAATTTACACCAAGTAATTAATAACAGTAGATAATCTGGCCTCGAATCAAGGTCAGGTGTCCTAATTTACACCAAGTAATTAATAACAAGATAATCTGGCCTTGAATCATGGTCAGGAGTCTTAATTTACACCAAGTAATTAATAACAGTAGATAATCTGGCCTTGAATCATGGTCAGGAGTCTTAATTTACACCAAGTAATTAATAATAGAAGATAATCTGGCCTTGAATCATGGTCAGGTGTCTTAATTTACACCAAGTAATTAATAACAGAAGATAATCTGGCCTTGAATCATGGTAAGGTGCCCTAATTTACACCAAGTAATTAATAACAGAAGATAATCTGGCCTTGAATCATGGTCAGGTGTCCTAATTTACACCAAGTAATTAATAACAGAAGATAATCTGGCCTTGAATCATGGTCAGGTGTCCTAATTTACACCAAGTAATTAATAACAGTAGATAATCTGGCCTTGAATCATGGTCAGGTGTCCTAATTTACACCAAGTAATTAATAACAGTAGATAATCTGGCCTTGAATCATGGTCAGGTGTCCTAATTTACACCAAGTAATTAATAACCGAAGATAATCTGGCTTGAATCATGGTAAGGTGTCTTAATTTACACCAAATAATTAATAACAGAAGATAATCTGGCCTTGAATCATGGTAAGGTGTCCTAATTTACACCAAGTAATTAATAACAGTAGATAATCTGGCCTTGAATCATGGTCAGGTGTCTTAATTTACACCAAGTAATTAATAACAAGATAATCTGGCCTTGAATCATGTTCAGGTGTCTTAATTTACACCAAGTAATTAATAACAGAAGATAATCTGGCCTTGAATGATGGTCAGGTGTCTTAATTTACACCAAGTAATTAATAACAGAAGATAATCTGGCCTTGAATCATGGTCAGGTGTCCTAATTTACACCAAGTAATTAATAACAGTAGATAATCTGGCCTTGAATCATGGTCAGGTGCCCTAATTTACACCAAATAATTAATAACAGAAGCTAATCTGGCCTTGAATCATGGTCAGGTGTCTTAATTTACACCAAGTAATTAATAACAGAAGATAATCTGGTCTTGAATCATGGTCAGGTGTCCTAATTTACACCAAGTAATTAATAACAGTAGATAATCTGGCCTTGAATCATGGTAAGGTGCCCTAATTTACACCAAGTAATTAATAACTGAAGATAATCTGGCCTTGAATCATGGTAAGGTGTCTTAATTTACACCAAGTAATTAATAACAGTAGATAATCTGGCCTTGAATCATGGTCAGGTGTCCTAATTTACACCAAATAATTAATAACAGAAGATAATCTGGCCTTGAATCATGGTCAGGCATCCTAATTTACACCAAGTAATTAATAACAGAAGATAATCTGGCCTCGAATCAAGGTCAGGTGTCCTAATTTACACCAAGTAATTAATAACAAGATAATCTGGCCTTGAATCATGGTCAGGAGTCTTAATTTACACCAAGTAATTAATAACAGTAGATAATCTGGCCTTGAATCATGGTCAGGAGTCTTAATTTACACCAAGTAATTAATAATAGAAGATAATCTGGCCTTGAATCATGGTCAGGTGTCTTAATTTACACCAAGTAATTAATAACAGAAGATAATCTGGCCTTGAATCATGGTCAGGTGTCCTAATTTACACCAAGTAATTAATAACAGTAGATAATCTGGCCTTGAATCATGGTCAGGTGTCCTAATTTACACCAAGTAATTAATAACCGAAGATAATCTGGCTTGAATCATGGTAAGGTGTCTTAATTTACACCAAATAATTAATAACAGAAGATAATCTGGCCTTGAATCATGGTAAGGTGTCCTAATTTACACCAAGTAATTAATAACAGTAGATAATCTGGCCTTGAATCATGGTCAGGTGTCTTAATTTACACCAAGTAATTAATAACAAGATAATCTGGCCTTGAATCATGTTCAGGTGTCTTAATTTACACCAAGTAATTAATAACAGAAGATAATCTGGCCTTGAATGATGGTCAGGTGTCTTAATTTACACCAAGTAATTAATAACAGAAGATAATCTGGCCTTGAATCATGGTCAGGTGTCCTAATTTACACCAAGTAATTAATAACAGTAGATAATCTGGCCTTGAATCATGGTCAGGTGCCCTAATTTACACCAAATAATTAATAACAGAAGCTAATCTGGCCTTGAATCATGGTCAGGTGTCTTAATTTACACCAAGTAATTAATAACAGAAGATAATCTGGTCTTGAATCATGGTCAGGTGTCCTAATTTACACCAAGTAATTAATAACAGTAGATAATCTGGCCTTGAATCATGGTAAGGTGCCCTAATTTACACCAAGTAATTAATAACTGAAGATAATCTGGCCTTGAATCATGGTAAGGTGTCTTAATTTACACCAAGTAATTAATAACAGTAGATAATCTGGCCTTGAATCATGGTCAGGTGTCCTAATTTACACCAAATAATTAATAACAGAAGATAATCTGGCCTTGAATCATGGTAAGGTGTCTTAATTTACACCAAGTAATTAATAACAGTAGATAATCTGGCCTTGAATCATGGTAAGGTGCCCTAATTTACACCAAGTAATTAATAACAGAAGATAATCTGGCCTTGAATCATGGTAAGGTGTCTTAATTTACACCAAGTAATTAATAACAGTAGATAATCTGGCCTTGAATCATGGTCAGGTGTCCTAATTTACACCAAATAATTAATAACAGAAGATAATCTGGCCTTGAATCATGGTAAGGTGTCTTATATTACACCAAGTAATTAATAACAGAAGCTAATATGGCCTTGAATCATGGTCAGGTGTCTTAATTTACATCAAATAATTAATAACAGAAGATAATCTGGCCTTGAATCATGGTCAGGAGTCTTAATTTACACCAAGTAATTAATAACAGTAGATAATCTGGCCTTGAATCATGGTCAGGAGTCTTAATTTACACCAAGTAATTAATAATAGAAGATAATCTGGCCTTGAATCATGGTCAGGTGTCTTAATTTACACCAAGTAATTAATAACAGAAGATAATCTGGCCTTGAATCATGGTAAGGTGCCCTAATTTACACCAAGTAATTAATAACAGAAGATAATCTGGCCTTGAATCATGGTCAGGTGTCCTAATTTACACCAAGTAATTAATAACAGAAGATAATCTGGCCTTGAATCATGGTCAGGTGTCCTAATTTACACCAAGTAATTAATAACAGTAGATAATCTGGCCTTGAATCATGGTCAGGTGTCCTAATTTACACCAAGTAATTAATAACAGTAGATAATCTGGCCTTGAATCATGGTCAGGTGTCCTAATTTACACCAAGTAATTAATAACCGAAGATAATCTGGCTTGAATCATGGTAAGGTGTCTTAATTTACACCAAATAATTAATAACAGAAGATAATCTGGCCTTGAATCATGGTAAGGTGTCCTAATTTACACCAAGTAATTAATAACAGTAGATAATCTGGCCTTGAATCATGGTCAGGTGTCTTAATTTACACCAAGTAATTAATAACAAGATAATCTGGCCTTGAATCATGTTCAGGTGTCTTAATTTACACCAAGTAATTAATAACAGAAGATAATCTGGCCTTGAATGATGGTCAGGTGTCTTAATTTACACCAAGTAATTAATAACAGAAGATAATCTGGCCTTGAATCATGGTCAGGTGTCCTAATTTACACCAAGTAATTAATAACAGAAGATAATCTGGCCTTGAATCATGGTCAGGTGCCCTAATTTACACCAAATAATTAATAACAGAAGCTAATCTGGCCTTGAATCATGGTCAGGTGTCTTAATTTACACCAAGTAATTAATAACAGAAGATAATCTGGTCTTGAATCATGGTCAGGTGTCCTAATTTACACCAAGTAATTAATAACAGTAGATAATCTGGCCTTGAATCATGGTAAGGTGCCCTAATTTACACCAAGTAATTAATAACTGAAGATAATCTGGCCTTGAATCATGGTAAGGTGTCTTAATTTACACCAAGTAATTAATAACAGTAGATAATCTGGCCTTGAATCATGGTCAGGTGTCCTAATTTACACCAAATAATTAATAACAGAAGATAATCTGGCCTTGAATCATGGTCAGGCATCCTAATTTACACCAAGTAATTAATAACAGAAGATAATCTGGCCTCGAATCAAGGTCAGGTGTCCTAATTTACACCAAGTAATTAATAACAAGATAATCTGGCCTTGAATCATGGTCAGGAGTCTTAATTTACACCAAGTAATTAATAACAGTAGATAATCTGGCCTTGAATCATGGTCAGGAGTCTTAATTTACACCAAGTAATTAATAATAGAAGATAATCTGGCCTTGAATCATGGTCAGGTGTCTTAATTTACACCAAGTAATTAATAACAGAAGATAATCTGGCCTTGAATCATGGTAAGGTGTCTTAATTTACACCAAGTAATTAATAACAGTAGATAATCTGGCCTTGAATCATGGTCAGGTGTCTTAATTTACACCAAGTAATTAATAACAAGATAATCTGGCCTTGAATCATGTTCAGGTGTCTTAATTTACACCAAGTAATTAATAACAGAAGATAATCTGGCCTTGAATGATGGTCAGGTGTCTTAATTTACACCAAGTAATTAATAACAGAAGATAATCTGGCCTTGAATCATGGTCAGGTGTCCTAATTTACACCAAGTAATTAATAACAGTAGATAATCTGGCCTTGAATCATGGTCAGGTGCCCTAATTTACACCAAATAATTAATAACAGAAGCTAATCTGGCCTTGAATCATGGTCAGGTGTCTTAATTTACACCAAGTAATTAATAACAGAAGATAATCTGGTCTTGAATCATGGTCAGGTGTCCTAATTTACACCAAGTAATTAATAACAGTAGATAATCTGGCCTTGAATCATGGTAAGGTGCCCTAATTTACACCAAGTAATTAATAACTGAAGATAATCTGGCCTTGAATCATGGTAAGGTGTCTTAATTTACACCAAGTAATTAATAACAGTAGATAATCTGGCCTTGAATCATGGTCAGGTGTCCTAATTTACACCAAATAATTAATAACAGAAGATAATCTGGCCTTGAATCATGGTAAGGTGTCTTAATTTACACCAAGTAATTAATAACAGTAGATAATCTGGCCTTGAATCATGGTAAGGTGCCCTAATTTACACCAAGTAATTAATAACAGAAGATAATCTGGCCTTGAATCATGGTAAGGTGTCTTAATTTACACCAAGTAATTAATAACAGTAGATAATCTGGCCTTGAATCATGGTCAGGTGTCCTAATTTACACCAAATAATTAATAACAGAAGATAATCTGGCCTTGAATCATGGTAAGGTGTCTTATATTACACCAAGTAATTAATAACAGAAGCTAATATGGCCTTGAATCATGGTCAGGTGTCTTAATTTACACCAAATAATTAATAACAGAAGATAATCTGGCCTTGAATCATGGTCAGGAGTCTTAATTTACACCAAGTAATTAATAACAGTAGATAATCTGGCCTTGAATCATGGTCAGGAGTCTTAATTTACACCAAGTAATTAATAATAGAAGATAATCTGGCCTTGAATCATGGTCAGGTGTCTTAATTTACACCAAGTAATTAATAACAGAAGATAATCTGGCCTTGAATCATGGTAAGGTGCCCTAATTTACACCAAGTAATTAATAACAGAAGATAATCTGGCCTTGAATCATGGTCAGGTGTCCTAATTTACACCAAGTAATTAATAACAGAAGATAATCTGGCCTTGAATCATGGTCAGGTGTCCTAATTTACACCAAGTAATTAATAACAGTAGATAATCTGGCCTTGAATCATGGTCAGGTGTCCTAATTTACACCAAGTAATTAATAACAGTAGATAATCTGGCCTTGAATCATGGTCAGGTGTCCTAATTTACACCAAGTAATTAATAACCGAAGATAATCTGGCTTGAATCATGGTAAGGTGTCTTAATTTACACCAAATAATTAATAACAGAAGATAATCTGGCCTTGAATCATGGTAAGGTGTCCTAATTTACACCAAGTAATTAATAACAGTAGATAATCTGGCCTTGAATCATGGTCAGGTGTCTTAATTTACACCAAGTAATTAATAACAAGATAATCTGGCCTTGAATCATGTTCAGGTGTCTTAATTTACACCAAGTAATTAATAACAGAAGATAATCTGGCCTTGAATGATGGTCAGGTGTCTTAATTTACACCAAGTAATTAATAACAGAAGATAATCTGGCCTTGAATCATGGTCAGGTGTCCTAATTTACACCAAGTAATTAATAACAGTAGATAATCTGGCCTTGAATCATGGTCAGGTGCCCTAATTTACACCAAATAATTAATAACAGAAGCTAATCTGGCCTTGAATCATGGTCAGGTGTCTTAATTTACACCAAGTAATTAATAACAGAAGATAATCTGGTCTTGAATCATGGTCAGGTGTCCTAATTTACACCAAGTAATTAATAACAGTAGATAATCTGGCCTTGAATCATGGTAAGGTGCCCTAATTTACACCAAGTAATTAATAACTGAAGATAATCTGGCCTTGAATCATGGTAAGGTGTCTTAATTTACACCAAGTAATTAATAACAGTAGATAATCTGGCCTTGAATCATGGTCAGGTGTCCTAATTTACACCAAATAATTAATAACAGAAGATAATCTGGCCTTGAATCATGGTCAGGCATCCTAATTTACACCAAGTAATTAATAACAGAAGATAATCTGGCCTCGAATCAAGGTCAGGTGTCCTAATTTACACCAAGTAATTAATAACAAGATAATCTGGCCTTGAACCATGGTCAGGAGTCTTAATTTACACCAAGTAATTAATAACAGTAGATAATCTGGCCTTGAATCATGGTCAGGAGTCTTAATTTACACCAAGTAATTAATAATAGAAGATAATCTGGCCATGAATCATGGTCAGGTGTCTTAATTTACACCAAGTAATTAATAACAGAAGATAATCTGGCCTTGAATCATGGTAAGGTGCCCTAATTTACACCAAGTAATTAATAACAGAAGATAATCTGGCCTTGAATCATGGTCAGGTGTCCTAATTTACACCAAGTAATTAATAACCGAAGATAATCTGGCTTGAATCATGGTAAGGTGTCTTAATTTACACCAAATAATTAATAACAGAAGATAATCTGGCCTTGAATCATGGTAAGGTGTCCTAATTTACACCAAGTAATTAATAACAGTAGATAATCTGGCCTTGAATCATGGTCAGGTGTCTTAATTTACACCAAGTAATTAATAACAAGATAATCTGGCCTTGAATCATGTTCAGGTGTCTTAATTTACACCAAGTAATTAATAACAGAAGATAATCTGGCCTTGAATGATGGTCAGGTGTCTTAATTTACACCAAGTAATTAATAACAGAAGATAATCTGGCCTTGAATCATGGTCAGGTGTCCTAATTTACACCAAGTAATTAATAACAGTAGATAATCTGGCCTTGAATCATGGTCAGGTGCCCTAATTTACACCAAATAATTAATAACAGAAGCTAATCTGGCCTTGAATCATGGTCAGGTGTCTTAATTTACACCAAGTAATTAATAACAGAAGATAATCTGGTCTTGAATCATGGTCAGGTGTCCTAATTTACACCAAGTAATTAATAACAGTAGATAATCTGGCCTTGAATCATGGTAAGGTGCCCTAATTTACACCAAGTAATTAATAACTGAAGATAATCTGGCCTTGAATCATGGTAAGGTGTCTTAATTTACACCAAGTAATTAATAACAGTAGATAATCTGGCCTTGAATCATGGTCAGGTGTCCTAATTTACACCAAATAATTAATAACAGAAGATAATCTGGCCTTGAATCATGGTCAGGCATCCTAATTTACACCAAGTAATTAATAACAGAAGATAATCTGGCCTCGAATCAAGGTCAGGTGTCCTAATTTACACCAAGTAATTAATAACAAGATAATCTGGCCTTGAATCATGGTCAGGAGTCTTAATTTACACCAAGTAATTAATAACAGTAGATAATCTGGCCTTGAATCATGGTCAGGAGTCTTAATTTACACCAAGTAATTAATAATAGAAGATAATCTGGCCTTGAATCATGGTCAGGTGTCTTAATTTACACCAAGTAATTAATAACAGAAGATAATCTGGCCTTGAATCATGGTAAGGTGCCCTAATTTACACCAAGTAATTAATAACAGAAGATAATCTGGCCTTGAATCATGGTCAGGTGTCCTAATTTACACCAAGTAATTAATAACAGAAGATAATCTGGCCTTGAATCATGGTCAGGTGTCCTAATTTACACCAAGTAATTAATAACAGTAGATAATCTGGCCTTGAATCATGGTCAGGTGTCCTAATTTACACCAAGTAATTAATAACAGTAGATAATCTGGCCTTGAATCATGGTCAGGTGTCCTAATTTACACCAAGTAATTAATAACCGAAGATAATCTGGCTTGAATCATGGTAAGGTGTCTTAATTTACACCAAATAATTAATAACAGAAGATAATCTGGCCTTGAATCATGGTAAGGTGTCCTAATTTACACCAAGTAATTAATAACAGTAGATAATCTGGCCTTGAATCATGGTCAGGTGTCTTAATTTACACCAAGTAATTAATAACAAGATAATCTGGCCTTGAATCATGTTCAGGTGTCTTAATTTACACCAAGTAATTAATAACAGAAGATAATCTGGCCTTGAATGATGGTCAGGTGTCTTAATTTACACCAAGTAATTAATAACAGAAGATAATCTGGCCTTGAATCATGGTCAGGTGTCCTAATTTACACCAAGTAATTAATAACAGTAGATAATCTGGCCTTGAATCATGGTCAGGTGCCCTAATTTACACCAAATAATTAATAACAGAAGCTAATCTGGCCTTGAATCATGGTCAGGTGTCTTAATTTACACCAAGTAATTAATAACAGAAGATAATCTGGTCTTGAATCATGGTCAGGTGTCCTAATTTACACCAAGTAATTAATAACAGTAGATAATCTGGCCTTGAATCATGGTACGGTGCCCTAATTTACACCAAGTAATTAATAACTGAAGATAATCTGGCCTTGAATCATGGTAAGGTGTCTTAATTTACACCAAGTAATTAATAACAGTAGATAATCTGGCCTTGAATCATGGTCAGGTGTCCTAATTTACACCAAATAATTAATAACAGAAGATAATCTGGCCTTGAATCATGGTAAGGTGTCTTAATTTACACCAAGTAATTAATAACAGTAGATAATCTGGCCTTGAATCATGGTAAGGTGCCCTAATTTACACCAAGTAATTAATAACAGAAGATAATCTGGCCTTGAATCATGGTAAGGTGTCTTAATTTACACCAAGTAATTAATAACAGTAGATAATCTGGCCTTGAATCATGGTCAGGTGTCCTAATTTACACCAAATAATTAATAACAGAAGATAATCTGGCCTTGAATCATGGTAAGGTGTCTTAATTTACACCAAGTAATTAATAACAGAAGCTAATATGGCCTTGAATCATGGTCAGGTGTCTTAATTTACACCAAATAATTAATAACAGAAGATAATCTGGCCTTGAATCATGGTCAGGTGCCCTAATTTACACCAAGTAATTAATAACAGTAGATAATCTGGCCTTTAATCATGGTCAGGTGTCTTAATTTACACCAAGTAATTAATAACAGAAGATAATCTGGCCTTGAATCATGGTCAGGTGTCCTAATTTACACCAAGTAATTAATAACAGTAGATAATCTGGCCTTGAATCATGGTCAGGTGTCCTAATTTACACCAAGTAATTAATAACAGAAGCTAATATGGCCTTGAATCATGGTCAGGTGTCCTAATTTACACCAAGTAATTAATAACAGAAGATAATCTGGCCTTGAATCATGGTAAGGTGTCTTAATTTACACCAAGTAATTAATAACAGAAGATAATCTGGCCTTGAATCATGGTCAGGTGTCTTAATTTACACCAAGTAATTAATAACAGTAGATAATCTGGCCTTGAATCATGGTCAGGTGTCTTAATTTACACCAAGTAATTAATAACAGAAGATAATCTGGCCTTGAATCATGGTCAGGTGCCCTAATTTACACCAAGTAATTAATAACAGAAGATAATCTGGCCTTGAATCATGGTAAGGTGTCTTAATTTACACCAAGTAATTAATAACAGTAAATAATCTGGCCTTGAATCATGGTCAGGTGTCCTAATTTACACCAAGTAATTAATAACAGAAGATAATCTGGCCTTGAATCATGGTCAGGCATCCTAATTTACACCAAGTAATTAATAACAGAAGATAATCTGGCCTCGAATCATGGTCAGGTGTCCTAATTTACACCAAGTAATTAATAACAAGATAATCTGGCCTTGAATCATGGTCAGGAGTCTTAATTTACACCAAGTAATTAATAACAGTAGATAATCTGGCCTTGAATCATGGTCAGGAGTCTTAATTTACACCAAGTAATTAATAATAGAAGATAATCTGGCCTTGAATCATGGTCAGGTGTCTTAATTTACACCAAGTAATTAATAACAGAAGATAATCTGGCCTTGAATCATGGTAAGGTGCCCTAATTTACACCAAGTAATTAATAACAGAAGATAATCTGGCCTTGAATCATGGTCAGGTGTCCTAATTTACACCAAGTAATTAATAACAGATGATAATCTGGCCTTGAATCATGGTCAGGTGTCCTAATTTACACCAAGTAATTAATAACAGTAGATAATCTGGCCTTGAATCATGGTCAGGTGTCCTAATTTACACCAAGTAATTAATAACAGTAGATAATCTGGCCTTGAATCATGGTCAGGTGTCCTAATTTACACCAAGTAATTAATAACAGAAGATAATCTGGCTTGAATCATGGTAAGGTGTCTTAATTTACACCAAATAATTAATAACAGAAGATAATCTGGCCTTGAATCATGGTAAGGTGTCCTAATTTACACCAAGTAATTAATAAAAGAAGATAATCTGGCCTTGAATCATGGTCAGGTGTCTTAATTTACACCAAGTAATTAATAACAAGATAATCTGGCCTTGAATCATGTTCAGGTGTCTTAATTTACACCAAGTAATTAATAACAGAAGATAATCTGGCTTTGAATCATGGTCAGGTGTCTTAATTTACACCAAGTAATTAATAACAGAAGATAATCTGGCCTTGAATCATGGTCAGGTGTCCTAATTTACACCAAGTAATTAATAACAGAAGATAATCTGGCCTTGAATCATGGTAAGGTGCCCTAATTTACACCAAGTAATTAATAACAGAAGATAATCTGGCCTTGAATCATGGTCAGGTGTCCTAATTTACACCAAGTAATTAATAACAGAAGATAATCTGGCCTTGAATCATGGTCAGGTGTCCTAATTTACACCAAGTAATTAATAACAGTAGATAATCTGGCCTTGAATCATGGTCAGGTGTCCTAATTTACACCAAGTAATTAATAACAGTAGATAATCTGGCCTTGAATCATGGTCAGGTGTCCTAATTTACACCAAGTAATTAATAACCGAAGATAATCTGGCTTGAATCATGGTAAGGTGTCTTAATTTACACCAAATAATTAATAACAGAAGATAATCTGGCCTTGAATCATGGTAAGGTGTCCTAATTTACACCAAGTAATTAATAACAGTAGATAATCTGGCCTTGAATCATGGTCAGGTGTCTTAATTTACACCAAGTAATTAATAACAAGATAATCTGGCCTTGAATCATGTTCAGGTGTCTTAATTTACACCAAGTAATTAATAACAGAAGATAATCTGGCCTTGAATGATGGTCAGGTGTCTTAATTTACACCAAGTAATTAATAACAGAAGATAATCTGGCCTTGAATCATGGTCAGGTGTCCTAATTTACACCAAGTAATTAATAACAGTAGATAATCTGGCCTTGAATCATGGTCAGGTGCCCTAATTTACACCAAATAATTAATAACAGAAGCTAATCTGGCCTTGAATCATGGTCAGGTGTCTTAATTTACACCAAGTAATTAATAACAGAAGATAATCTGGTCTTGAATCATGGTCAGGTGTCCTAATTTACACCAAGTAATTAATAACAGTAGATAATCTGGCCTTGAATCATGGTACGGTGCCCTAATTTACACCAAGTAATTAATAACTGAAGATAATCTGGCCTTGAATCATGGTAAGGTGTCTTAATTTACACCAAGTAATTAATAACAGTAGATAATCTGGCCTTGAATCATGGTCAGGTGTCCTAATTTACACCAAATAATTAATAACAGAAGATAATCTGGCCTTGAATCATGGTAAGGTGTCTTAATTTACACCAAGTAATTAATAACAGTAGATAATCTGGCCTTGAATCATGGTAAGGTGCCCTAATTTACACCAAGTAATTAATAACAGAAGATAATCTGGCCTTGAATCATGGTAAGGTGTCTTAATTTACACCAAGTAATTAATAACAGTAGATAATCTGGCCTTGAATCATGGTCAGGTGTCCTAATTTACACCAAATAATTAATAACAGAAGATAATCTGGCCTTGAATCATGGTAAGGTGTCTTAATTTACACCAAGTAATTAATAACAGAAGCTAATATGGCCTTGAATCATGGTCAGGTGTCTTAATTTACACCAAATAATTAATAACAGAAGATAATCTGGCCTTGAATCATGGTCAGGTGCCCTAATTTACACCAAGTAATTAATAACAGTAGATAATCTGGCCTTTAATCATGGTCAGGTGTCTTAATTTACACCAAGTAATTAATAACAGAAGATAATCTGGCCTTGAATCATGGTCAGGTGTCCTAATTTACACCAAGTAATTAATAACAGTAGATAATCTGGCCTTGAATCATGGTCAGGTGTCCTAATTTACACCAAGTAATTAATAACAGAAGCTAATATGGCCTTGAATCATGGTCAGGTGTCCTAATTTACACCAAGTAATTAATAACAGAAGATAATCTGGCCTTGAATCATGGTAAGGTGTCTTAATTTACACCAAGTAATTAATAACAGAAGATAATCTGGCCTTGAATCATGGTCAGGTGTCTTAATTTACACCAAGTAATTAATAACAGTAGATAATCTGGCCTTGAATCATGGTCAGGTGTCTTAATTTACACCAAGTAATTAATAACAGAAGATAATCTGGCCTTGAATCATGGTCAGGTGCCCTAATTTACACCAAGTAATTAATAACAGAAGATAATCTGGCCTTGAATCATGGTAAGGTGTCTTAATTTACACCAAGTAATTAATAACAGTAAATAATCTGGCCTTGAATCATGGTCAGGTGTCCTAATTTACACCAAGTAATTAATAACAGAAGATAATCTGGCCTTGAATCATGGTCAGGCATCCTAATTTACACCAAGTAATTAATAACAGAAGATAATCTGGCCTCGAATCATGGTCAGGTGTCCTAATTTACACCAAGTAATTAATAACAAGATAATCTGGCCTTGAATCATGGTCAGGAGTCTTAATTTACACCAAGTAATTAATAACAGTAGATAATCTGGCCTTGAATCATGGTCAGGAGTCTTAATTTACACCAAGTAATTAATAATAGAAGATAATCTGGCCTTGAATCATGGTCAGGTGTCTTAATTTACACCAAGTAATTAATAACAGAAGATAATCTGGCCTTGAATCATGGTAAGGTGCCCTAATTTACACCAAGTAATTAATAACAGAAGATAATCTGGCCTTGAATCATGGTCAGGTGTCCTAATTTACACCAAGTAATTAATAACAGATGATAATCTGGCCTTGAATCATGGTCAGGTGTCCTAATTTACACCAAGTAATTAATAACAGTAGATAATCTGGCCTTGAATCATGGTCAGGTGTCCTAATTTACACCAAGTAATTAATAACAGTAGATAATCTGGCCTTGAATCATGGTCAGGTGTCCTAATTTACACCAAGTAATTAATAACAGAAGATAATCTGGCTTGAATCATGGTAAGGTGTCTTAATTTACACCAAATAATTAATAACAGAAGATAATCTGGCCTTGAATCATGGTAAGGTGTCCTAATTTACACCAAGTAATTAATAAAAGAAGATAATCTGGCCTTGAATCATGGTCAGGTGTCTTAATTTACACGAAGTAATTAATAACAAGATAATCTGGCCTTGAATCATGTTCAGGTGTCTTAATTTACACCAAGTAATTAATAACAGAAGATAATCTGGCTTTGAATCATGGTCAGGTGTCTTAATTTACACCAAGTAATTAATAACAGAAGATAATCTGGCCTTGAATCATGGTCAGGTGTCCTAATTTACACCAAGTAATTAATAACAGTAGATAATCTGGCCTTGAATCATGGTCAGGTGTCTTAATTTATACCAAGTAATTAATAACAGAAGATAATCTGGTCTTGAATCATGGTCAGGTGCCCTAATTTACACCAAGTAATTAATAACAGAAGATAATCTAGCCTTGAATCATGGTAAGGTGTCTTAATTTACACCAAGTAATTAATAACAGTAGATAATCTGGCCTTGAATCATGGTCGGGGGTCCTAATTTACACCAAGTAATTAATAACAGTAGATAATCTGGCCTTGAATCATGGTCAGGTGTCCTAATTTACACCAAGTAATTAATAACAGAAGATAATCTGGCCTTGAATCATGGTAAGGTGTCTTAATTTACACCAAATAATTAATAACAGTAGATAATCTGGCCTTGAATCATGATCAGGGGTCTTAATTTACACCAAGTAATTAATAACAGAAGATAATCTGGCCTTGAATCATGGTCAGGTGTCCTAATTTACACCAAATAATTAATAACAGTAGATAATCTGGCCTTGAATCATGGTCAGGTGTCTTAATTTACACCAAGTAATTAATAACAGTAGATAATCTGGCCTTGAATCATGGTCAGGTGTCCTAATTTACACCAAGTAATTAATAACAGTAGATAATCTGGCCTTGAATCATGGTCAGGTGTCCTAATTTACACCAAGTAATTAATAACAGAAGATAATCTGGCCTTGAATCATGGTAAGGTGTCTTAATTTACACCAAATAATTAATAACAGTAGATAATCTGGCCTTGAATCATGGTCAGGTGTCTTAATTTACACCAAGTAATTAATAACAGTAGATAATCTGGCCTTGAATCATGGTCAGGTGTCTTAATTTACACCAAATAATTAATAACAGAAGATAATCTGGCCTTGAATCATGGTCAGGTGCCCTAATTTACACCAAGTAATTAATAACAGAAGATAATCTGGCCTTGAATCATGGTAAGGTGTCTTAATTTACACCAAGTAATTAATAACAGAAGATAATCTGGCCTTGAATCATGGTCAGGTGCCCTAATTTACACCAAGTAATTAATAACAGAAGATAATCTGGCCTTGAATCATGGTAAGGTGTCTTAATTTACACCAAGTAATTAATAACAGAAGATAATCTGGCCTTGAATCATGGTCAGGTGCCCTAATTTACACCAAGTAATTAATAACAGAAGCTAATATGGCCTTGAATCATGGTCAGGTGTCTTAATTTACACCAAGTAATTAATAATAGAAGATAATCTGGCCTTGAATCATGGTAAGGTGTCTTAATTTACACCAAGTAATTAATAACAGTAGATAATCTGGCCTTGAATCATGGTCAGGTGCCCTAATTTACATCAAATAATTAATAACAGAAGATAATCTGGCCTTGAATCATGGTCAGGTGTCTTAATTTACACCAAGTAATTAATAACAGAAGATAATCTGGCCTTGAATCATGGTCAGGTGTCCTAATTTACACCAAGTAATTAATAACAGTAGATAATCTGGCCTTGAATCATGGTCAGGTGTCTTAATTTACACCAAGTAATTAATAATGGAAGATAATCTGGCCTTGAATCATGGTCAGGTGTCTTAATTTACACCAAGTAATTAATAACAAGATAATCTGGCCTTGAATCATGGTCAGGTGTCCTAATTTACACCAAGTAATTAATAACAGTAGATAATCTGGCCTTGAATCATGGTCAGGTGCCCTAATTTACACCAAGTAATTAACAACAGAAGATAATCTGGCCTTGAATCATGGTCAGGTGTCCTAATTTACACCAAATAATTAATAACAGTAGATAATCTGGCCTTGAATCATGGTCAGGTGTCTTAATTTACACCAAGTAATTAATAACAGTAGATAATCTGGCCTTGAATCATGGTCAGGTGTCCAAATTTACACCAAGTAATTAATAACAGTAGATAATCTGGCCTTGAATCATGGTCAGGTGTCCTAATTTACACCAAGTAATTAATAACAGAAGATAATCTGGCCTTGAATCATGGTAAGGTGTCTTAATTTACACCAAATAATTAATAACAGTAGATAATCTGGCCTTGAATCATGATCAGGTGTCTTAATTTACACCAAGTAATTAATAACAGAAGATAATCTGGCCTTGAATCATGGACAGGTGTCCTAATTTACACCAAATAATTAATAACAGTAGATAATCTGGCCTTGAATCATGGTCAGGTGTCTTAATTTACACCAAGTAATTAATAACAGAAGATAATCTGGCCTTGAATCATGGTCAGGTGTCCTAATTTACACCAAGTAATTAATAACAGAGGCTAATATGGCCTTGAATCATGGTCAGGTGTCCTAATTTACACCAAGTAATTAATAACAGAAGATAATCTAGCCTTGAATCATGGTAAGGTGTCTTAATTTACACCAAGTAATTAATAACAGAAGATAATCTGGTCTTGAATCATGGTCAGGTGTCCTAATTTACACCAAGTAATTAATAACAGAAGCTAATATGGCCTTGAATCATGGTCAGGTGTCCTAATTTACACCAAGTAATTAATAACAGAAGATAATCTGGCCTTGAATCATGGTAAGGTGTCTTAATTTACACCAAGTAATTAATAACAGAAGATAATCTGGCCTTGAATCATGGTTAGGTGTCTTAATTTACACCAAGTAATTAATAACAGTAGATAATCTGGCCTTGAATCATGGTCAGGTGTCTTAATTTACACCAAATAATTAATAACAGAAGATAATCTGGCCTTGAATCATGGTCAGGTGCCCTAATTTACACCAAGTAATTAATAACAGTAGATAATATGGCCTTGAATCATGGTCAGGTGTCTTAATTTACACCAAGTAATTAATAACAGAAGATAATCTGGCCTTGAATCATGGTCAGGTGTCTTAATTTACACCAAGTAATTAATAACAGAAGATAATCTGGCCTTGAATCATGGTCAGGTGTCTTAATTTACACCAAGTAATTAATAACAGAAGCTAATATGGCCTTGAATCATGGTAAGGTGTCTTAATTTACACCAAGTAATTAATAACAGAAGATAATCTGGCCTTGAATCATGGTCAGGTGTCTTAATTTACACCAAGTAATTAATAACAGTAGATAATCTGGCCTTGAATCATGGTCAGGTGTCTTAATTTATACCAAGTAATTAATAACAGAAGATAATCTGGCCTTGAATCATGGTCAGGTGCCCTAATTTACACCAAGTAATTAATAACAGAAGATAATATAGCCTTGAATCATGGTAAGGTGTCTTAATTTACACCAAGTAATTAATAACAGTAGATAATCTGGCCTTGAATCATGGTCAGGTGTCCTAATTTACACCAAGTAATTAATAACAGTAGATAATCTGGCCTTGAATCATGGTCAGGTGTCTTAATTTACACCAAGTAATTAATAATGGAAGATAATCTGGCCTTGAATCATGGTCAGGTGTCTTAATTTACACCAAGTAATTAATAACAAGATAATCTGGCCTTGAATCATGGTCAGGTGTCCTAATTTACACCAAGTAATTAATAACAGTAGATAATCTGGCCTTGAATCATGGTCAGGTGCCCTAATTTACACCAAGTAATTAACAACAGAAGATAATCTGGCCTTGAATCATGGTCAGGTGTCCTAATTTACACCAAATAATTAATAACAGTAGATAATCTGGCCTTGAATCATGGTCAGGTGTCTTAATTTACACCAAGTAATTAATAACAGTAGATAATCTGGCCTTGAATCATGGTCAGGTGTCCAAATTTACACCAAGTAATTAATAACAGTAGATAATCTGGCCTTGAATCATGGTCAGGTGTCCTAATTTACACCAAGTAATTAATAACAGAAGATAATCTGGCCTTGAATCATGGTAAGGTGTCTTAATTTACACCAAATAATTAATAACAGTAGATAATCTGACCTTGAATCATGATCAGGTGTCTTAATTTACACCAAGTAATTAATAACAGAAGATAATCTGGCCTTGAATCATGGACAGGTGTCCTAATTTACACCAAATAATTAATAACAGTAGATAATCTGGCCTTGAATCATGGTCAGGTGTCTTAATTTACACCAAGTAATTAATAACAGAAGATAATCTGGCCTTGAATCATGGTCAGGTGTCCTAATTTACACCAAGTAATTAATAACAGAGGCTAATATGGCCTTGAATCATGGTCAGGTGTCCTAATTTACACCAAGTAATTAATAACAGAAGATAATCTAGCCTTGAATCATGGTAAGGTGTCTTAATTTACACCAAGTAATTAATAACAGAAGATAATCTGGTCTTGAATCATGGTCAGGTGTCCTAATTTACACCAAGTAATTAATAACAGAAGCTAATATGGCCTTGAATCATGGTCAGGTGTCCTAATTTACACCAAGTAATTAATAACAGAAGATAATCTGGCCTTGAATCATGGTAAGGTGTCTTAATTTACACCAAGTAATTAATAACAGAAGATAATCTGGCCTTGAATCATGGTTAGGTGTCTTAATTTACACCAAGTAATTAATAACAGTAGATAATCTGGCCTTGAATCATGGTCAGGTGTCTTAATTTACACCAAATAATTAATAACAGAAGATAATCTGGCCTTGAATCATGGTCAGGTGCCCTAATTTACACCAAGTAATTAATAACAGTAGATAATATGGCCTTGAATCATGGTCAGGTGTCTTAATTTACACCAAGTAATTAATAACAGAAGATAATCTGGCCTTGAATCATGGTCAGGTGTCTTAATTTACACCAAGTAATTAATAACAGAAGATAATCTGGCCTTGAATCATGGTCAGGTGTCTTAATTTACACCAAGTAATTAATAACAGAAGCTAATATGGCCTTGAATCATGGTAAGGTGTCTTAATTTACACCAAGTAATTAATAACAGAAGATAATCTGGCCTTGAATCATGGTCAGGTGTCTTAATTTACACCAAGTAATTAATAACAGTAGATAATCTGGCCTTGAATCATGGTCAGGTGTCTTAATTTATACCAAGTAATTAATAACAGAAGATAATCTGGCCTTGAATCATGGTCAGGTGCCCTAATTTACACCAAGTAATTAATAACAGAAGATAATATAGCCTTGAATCATGGTAAGGTGTCTTAATTTACACCAAGTAATTAATAACAGTAGATAATCTGGCCTTGAATCATGGTCAGGTGTCCTAATTTACACCAAGTAATTAATAACAGAAGATAATCTGGCCTTGAATCATGGTCAGGTGTCTTAATTTACACCAAGTAATTAATAACAGTAGATAATCTGGCCTTGAATCATGGTCAGGTGCCCTAATTTACACCAAGTAATTAATAACAGAAGATAATCTGGCCTTGAATCATGGTCAGGTGTCTTAATTTACACCAAGTAATTAATAACAGTAGATAATCTGGCCTTGAATCATGGTCAGGTGCCCTAATTTACACCAAGTAATTAATAACAGAAGATAATCTGGCCTTGAATCATGGTCAGGTGTCCTAATTTACACCAAATAATTAATAACAGTAGATAATCTGGCCTTGAATCATGGTCAGGTGTCTTAATTTACACCAAGTAATTAATAACAGTAGATAATCTGGCCTTGAATCATGGTCAGGTGTCCTAATTTACACCAAGTAATTAATAACAGTAGATAATCTGGCCTTGAATCATGGTCAGGTGTCCTAATTTACACCAAGTAATTAATAACAGAAGATAATCTGGCCTTGAATCATGGTAAGGTGTCTTAATTTACACCAAATAATTAATAACAGTAGATAATCTGGCCTTGAATCATGATCAGGTGTCTTAATTTACACCAAGTAATTAATAACAGAAGATAATCTGGCCTTGAATCATGGTCAGGTGTCCTAATTTACACCAAATAATTAATAACAGTAGATAATCTGGCCTTGAATCATGGTCAGGTGTCTTAATTTACACTAAGTAATTAATAACAGTAGATAATCTGGCCTTGAATCATGGTCAGGTGTCCTAATTTACACCAAGTAATTAATAACAGTAGATAATCTGGCCTTGAATCATGGTCAGGTGTCCTAATTTACACCAAGTAATTAATAACAGAAGATAATCTGGCCTTGAATCATGGTAAGGTGTCTTAATTTACACCAAATAATTAATAACAGTAGATAATCTGGCCTTGAATCATGGTCAGGTGTCTTAATTTACACCAAGTAATTAATAACAGTAGATAATCTGGCCTTGAATCATGGTCAGGTGTCTTAATTTACACCAAATAATTAATAACAGAAGATAATCTGGCCTTGAATCATGGTCAGGTGCCCTAATTTACACCAAGTAATTAATAACAGAAGATAATCTGGCCTTGAATCATGGTAAGGTGTCTTAATTTACACCAAGTAATTAATAACAGAAGATAATCTGGCCTTGAATCATGGTCAGGTGCCCTAATTTACACCAAGTAATTAATAACAGAAGATAATCTGGCCTTGAATCATGGTCAGGTGTCTTAATTTACACCAAGTAATTAATAACAGAAGATAATCTGGCCTTGAATCATGGTCAGGTGCCCTAATTTACACCAAGTAATTAATAACAGAAGCTAATATGGCCTTGAATCATGGTCAGGTGTCTTAATTTACACCAAGTAATTAATAATAGAAGATAATTTGGCCTTGAATCATGGTAAGGTGTCCTAATTTACACCAAGTAATTAATAACAGTAGATAATCTGGCCTTGAATCATGGTCAGGTGCCCTAATTTACATCAAATAATTAATAACAGAAGATAATCTGGCCTTGAATCATGGTCAGGTGTCTTAATTTACACCAAGTAATTAATAACAGAAGATAATCTGGCCTTGAATCATGGTCAGGTGTCTTAATTTACACCAAGTAATTAATAACAGTAGATAATCTGGCCTTGAATCATGGTCAGGTGCCCTAATTTACACCAAGTAATTAATAACAGTAGATAATATGGCCTTGAATCATGGTCAGGTGTCTTAATTTACACCAAGTAATTAATAATAGAAGATAATCTGGCCTTGAATCATGGTCAGGTGTCTTAATTTACACCAAGTAATTAATAACAGAAGATAATCTGGCCTTGAATCATGGTAAGGTGCCCTAATTTACACCAAGTAATTAATAACAGAAGATAATCTGGCCTTGAATCATGGTCAGGTGTCCTAATTTACACCAAGTAATTAATAACAGAAGATAATCTGGCCTTGAATCATGGTCAGGTGTCCTAATTTACACCAAGTAATTAATAACAGTAGATAATCTGGCCTTGAATCATGGTCAGGTGTCCTAATTTACACCAAGTAATTAATAACA
This sequence comes from Bathymodiolus brooksi, assembly GCA_963680875.1. Lineage (NCBI taxonomy): Eukaryota > Metazoa > Mollusca > Bivalvia > Mytilida > Modiolidae > Bathymodiolus > Bathymodiolus brooksi. The sequence goes on along the minus strand of OY804579.1, from coordinate 10,395,420 downwards.
GTAGATAATCTGGCCTTGAATCATGGTCAGGTGTCCTAATTTACACCAAGTAATTAATAACCGAAGATAATCTGGCTTGAATCATGGTAAGGTGTCTTAATTTACACCAAATAATTAATAACAGAAGATAATCTGGCCTTGAATCATGGTAAGGTGTCCTAATTTACACCAAGTAATTAATAACAGTAGATAATCTGGCCTTGAATCATGGTCAGGTGTCTTAATTTACACCAAGTAATTAATAACAAGATAATCTGGCCTTGAATCATGTTCAGGTGTCTTAATTTACACCAAGTAATTAATAACAGAAGATAATCTGGCCTTGAATGATGGTCAGGTGTCTTAATTTACACCAAGTAATTAATAACAGAAGATAATCTGGCCTTGAATCATGGTCAGGTGTCCTAATTTACACCAAGTAATTAATAACAGTAGATAATCTGGCCTTGAATCATGGTCAGGTGCCCTAATTTACACCAAATAATTAATAACAGAAGCTAATCTGGCCTTGAATCATGGTCAGGTGTCTTAATTTACACCAAGTAATTAATAACAGAAGATAATCTGGTCTTGAATCATGGTCAGGTGTCCTAATTTACACCAAGTAATTAATAACAGTAGATAATCTGGCCTTGAATCATGGTACGGTGCCCTAATTTACACCAAGTAATTAATAACTGAAGATAATCTGGCCTTGAATCATGGTAAGGTGTCTTAATTTACACCAAGTAATTAATAACAGTAGATAATCTGGCCTTGAATCATGGTCAGGTGTCCTAATTTACACCAAATAATTAATAACAGAAGATAATCTGGCCTTGAATCATGGTAAGGTGTCTTAATTTACACCAAGTAATTAATAACAGTAGATAATCTGGCCTTGAATCATGGTAAGGTGCCCTAATTTACACCAAGTAATTAATAACAGAAGATAATCTGGCCTTGAATCATGGTAAGGTGTCTTAATTTACACCAAGTAATTAATAACAGTAGATAATCTGGCCTTGAATCATGGTCAGGTGTCCTAATTTACACCAAATAATTAATAACAGAAGATAATCTGGCCTTGAATCATGGTAAGGTGTCTTAATTTACACCAAGTAATTAATAACAGAAGCTAATATGGCCTTGAATCATGGTCAGGTGTCTTAATTTACACCAAATAATTAATAACAGAAGATAATCTGGCCTTGAATCATGGTCAGGTGCCCTAATTTACACCAAGTAATTAATAACAGTAGATAATCTGGCCTTTAATCATGGTCAGGTGTCTTAATTTACACCAAGTAATTAATAACAGAAGATAATCTGGCCTTGAATCATGGTCAGGTGTCCTAATTTACACCAAGTAATTAATAACAGTAGATAATCTGGCCTTGAATCATGGTCAGGTGTCCTAATTTACACCAAGTAATTAATAACAGAAGCTAATATGGCCTTGAATCATGGTCAGGTGTCCTAATTTACACCAAGTAATTAATAACAGAAGATAATCTGGCCTTGAATCATGGTAAGGTGTCTTAATTTACACCAAGTAATTAATAACAGAAGATAATCTGGCCTTGAATCATGGTCAGGTGTCTTAATTTACACCAAGTAATTAATAACAGTAGATAATCTGGCCTTGAATCATGGTCAGGTGTCTTAATTTACACCAAGTAATTAATAACAGAAGATAATCTGGCCTTGAATCATGGTCAGGTGCCCTAATTTACACCAAGTAATTAATAACAGAAGATAATCTGGCCTTGAATCATGGTAAGGTGTCTTAATTTACACCAAGTAATTAATAACAGTAAATAATCTGGCCTTGAATCATGGTCAGGTGTCCTAATTTACACCAAGTAATTAATAACAGAAGATAATCTGGCCTTGAATCATGGTCAGGCATCCTAATTTACACCAAGTAATTAATAACAGAAGATAATCTGGCCTCGAATCATGGTCAGGTGTCCTAATTTACACCAAGTAATTAATAACAAGATAATCTGGCCTTGAATCATGGTCAGGAGTCTTAATTTACACCAAGTAATTAATAACAGTAGATAATCTGGCCTTGAATCATGGTCAGGAGTCTTAATTTACACCAAGTAATTAATAATAGAAGATAATCTGGCCTTGAATCATGGTCAGGTGTCTTAATTTACACCAAGTAATTAATAACAGAAGATAATCTGGCCTTGAATCATGGTAAGGTGCCCTAATTTACACCAAGTAATTAATAACAGAAGATAATCTGGCCTTGAATCATGGTCAGGTGTCCTAATTTACACCAAGTAATTAATAACAGATGATAATCTGGCCTTGAATCATGGTCAGGTGTCCTAATTTACACCAAGTAATTAATAACAGTAGATAATCTGGCCTTGAATCATGGTCAGGTGTCCTAATTTACACCAAGTAATTAATAACAGTAGATAATCTGGCCTTGAATCATGGTCAGGTGTCCTAATTTACACCAAGTAATTAATAACAGAAGATAATCTGGCTTGAATCATGGTAAGGTGTCTTAATTTACACCAAATAATTAATAACAGAAGATAATCTGGCCTTGAATCATGGTAAGGTGTCCTAATTTACACCAAGTAATTAATAAAAGAAGATAATCTGGCCTTGAATCATGGTCAGGTGTCTTAATTTACACCAAGTAATTAATAACAAGATAATCTGGCCTTGAATCATGTTCAGGTGTCTTAATTTACACCAAGTAATTAATAACAGAAGATAATCTGGCTTTGAATCATGGTCAGGTGTCTTAATTTACACCAAGTAATTAATAACAGAAGATAATCTGGCCTTGAATCATGGTCAGGTGTCCTAATTTACACCAAGTAATTAATAACAGTAGATAATCTGGCCTTGAATCATGGTCAGGTGTCTTAATTTATACCAAGTAATTAATAACAGAAGATAATCTGGTCTTGAATCATGGTCAGGTGCCCTAATTTACACCAAGTAATTAATAACAGAAGATAATCTAGCCTTGAATCATGGTAAGGTGTCTTAATTTACACCAAGTAATTAATAACAGTAGATAATCTGGCCTTGAATCATGGTCAGGGGTCCTAATTTACACCAAGTAATTAATAACAGTAGATAATCTGGCCTTGAATCATGGTCAGGTGTCCTAATTTACACCAAGTAATTAATAACAGAAGATAATCTGGCCTTGAATCATGGTAAGGTGTCTTAATTTACACCAAATAATTAATAACAGTAGATAATCTGGCCTTGAATCATGATCAGGGGTCTTAATTTACACCAAGTAATTAATAACAGAAGATAATCTGGCCTTGAATCATGGTCAGGTGTCCTAATTTACACCAAATAATTAATAACAGTAGATAATCTGGCCTTGAATCATGGTCAGGTGTCTTAATTTACACCAAGTAATTAATAACAGTAGATAATCTGGCCTTGAATCATGGTCAGGTGTCCTAATTTACACCAAGTAATTAATAACAGTAGATAATCTGGCCTTGAATCATGGTCAGGTGTCCTAATTTACACCAAGTAATTAATAACAGAAGATAATCTGGCCTTGAATCATGGTAAGGTGTCTTAATTTACACCAAATAATTAATAACAGTAGATAATCTGGCCTTGAATCATGGTCAGGTGTCTTAATTTACACCAAGTAATTAATAACAGTAGATAATCTGGCCTTGAATCATGGTCAGGTGTCTTAATTTACACCAAATAATTAATAACAGAAGATAATCTGGCCTTGAATCATGGTCAGGTGCCCTAATTTACACCAAGTAATTAATAACAGAAGATAATCTGGCCTTGAATCATGGTAAGGTGTCTTAATTTACACCAAGTAATTAATAACAGAAGATAATCTGGCCTTGAATCATGGTCAGGTGCCCTAATTTACACCAAGTAATTAATAACAGAAGATAATCTGGCCTTGAATCATGGTCAGGTGCCCTAATTTACACCAAGTAATTAATAACAGAAGATAATCTGGCCTTGAATCATGGTAAGGTGTCTTAATTTACACCAAGTAATTAATAACAGAAGATAATCTGGCCTTGAATCATGGTCAGGTGCCCTAATTTACACCAAGTAATTAATAACAGAAGATAATCTGGCCTTGAATCATGGTAAGGTGTCTTAATTTACACCAAGTAATTAATAACAGAAGATAATCTGGCCTTGAATCATGGTCAGGTGCCCTAATTTACACCAAGTAATTAATAACAGAAGCTAATATGGCCTTGAATCATGGTCAGGTGTCTTAATTTACACCAAGTAATTAATAATAGAAGATAATCTGGCCTTGAATCATGGTAAGGTGTCTTAATTTACACCAAGTAATTAATAACAGTAGATAATCTGGCCTTGAATCATGGTCAGGTGCCCTAATTTACATCAAATAATTAATAACAGAAGATAATCTGGCCTTGAATCATGGTCAGGTGTCTTAATTTACACCAAGTAATTAATAACAGAAGATAATCTGGCCTTGAATCATGGTCAGGTGTCCTAATTTACACCAAGTAATTAATAACAGTAGATAATCTGGCCTTGAATCATGGTCAGGTGTCTTAATTTACACCAAGTAATTAATAATGGAAGATAATCTGGCCTTGAATCATGGTCAGGTGTCTTAATTTACACCAAGTAATTAATAACAAGATAATCTGGCCTTGAATCATGGTCAGGTGTCCTAATTTACACCAAGTAATTAATAACAGTAGATAATCTGGCCTTGAATCATGGTCAGGTGCCCTAATTTACACCAAGTAATTAACAACAGAAGATAATCTGGCCTTGAATCATGGTCAGGTGTCCTAATTTACACCAAATAATTAATAACAGTAGATAATCTGGCCTTGAATCATGGTCAGGTGTCTTAATTTACACCAAGTAATTAATAACAGTAGATAATCTGGCCTTGAATCATGGTCAGGTGTCCAAATTTACACCAAGTAATTAATAACAGTAGATAATCTGGCCTTGAATCATGGTCAGGTGTCCTAATTTACACCAAGTAATTAATAACAGAAGATAATCTGGCCTTGAATCATGGTAAGGTGTCTTAATTTACACCAAATAATTAATAACAGTAGATAATCTGGCCTTGAATCATGATCAGGTGTCTTAATTTACACCAAGTAATTAATAACAGAAGATAATCTGGCCTTGAATCATGGACAGGTGTCCTAATTTACACCAAATAATTAATAACAGTAGATAATCTGGCCTTGAATCATGGTCAGGTGTCTTAATTTACACCAAGTAATTAATAACAGAAGATAATCTGGCCTTGAATCATGGTCAGGTGTCCTAATTTACACCAAGTAATTAATAACAGAGGCTAATATGGCCTTGAATCATGGTCAGGTGTCCTAATTTACACCAAGTAATTAATAACAGAAGATAATCTGGCCTTGAATCATGGTAAGGTGTCTTAATTTACACCAAGTAATTAATAACAGAAGATAATCTGGTCTTGAATCATGGTCAGGTGTCCTAATTTACACCAAGTAATTAATAACAGAAGCTAATATGGCCTTGAATCATGGTCAGGTGTCCTAATTTACACCAAGTAATTAATAACAGAAGATAATCTGGCCTTGAATCATGGTAAGGTGTCTTAATTTACACCAAGTAATTAATAACAGAAGATAATCTGGCCTTGAATCATGGTTAGGTGTCTTAATTTACACCAAGTAATTAATAACAGTAGATAATCTGGCCTTGAATCATGGTCAGGTGTCTTAATTTACACCAAATAATTAATAACAGAAGATAATCTGGCCTTGAATCATGGTCAGGTGCCCTAATTTACACCAAGTAATTAATAACAGTAGATAATATGGCCTTGAATCATGGTCAGGTGTCTTAATTTACACCAAGTAATTAATAACAGAAGATAATCTGGCCTTGAATCATGGTCAGGTGTCTTAATTTACACCAAGTAATTAATAACAGAAGATAATCTGGCCTTGAATCATGGTCAGGTGTCTTAATTTACACCAAGTAATTAATAACAGAAGCTAATATGGCCTTGAATCATGGTAAGGTGTCTTAATTTACACCAAGTAATTAATAACAGAAGATAATCTGGCCTTGAATCATGGTCAGGTGTCTTAATTTACACCAAGTAATTAATAACAGTAGATAATCTGGCCTTGAATCATGGTCAGGTGTCTTAATTTATACCAAGTAATTAATAACAGAAGATAATCTGGCCTTGAATCATGGTCAGGTGCCCTAATTTACACCAAGTAATTAATAACAGAAGATAATATAGCCTTGAATCATGGTAAGGTGTCTTAATTTACACCAAGTAATTAATAACAGTAGATAATCTGGCCTTGAATCATGGTCAGGTGTCCTAATTTACACCAAGTAATTAATAACAGAAGATAATCTGGCCTTGAATCATGGTCAGGTGTCTTAATTTACACCAAGTAATTAATAACAGTAGATAATCTGGCCTTGAATCATGGTCAGGTGCCCTAATTTACACCAAGTAATTAATAACAGAAGATAATCTGGCCTTGAATCATGGTCAGGTGTCTTAATTTACACCAAGTAATTAATAACAGTAGATAATCTGGCCTTGAATCATGGTCAGGTGCCCTAATTTACACCAAGTAATTAATAACAGAAGATAATCTGGCCTTGAATCATGGTCAGGTGTCCTAATTTACACCAAATAATTAATAACAGTAGATAATCTGGCCTTGAATCATGGTCAGGTGTCTTAATTTACACCAAGTAATTAATAACAGTAGATAATCTGGCCTTGAATCATGGTCAGGTGTCCTAATTTACACCAAGTAATTAATAACAGTAGATAATCTGGCCTTGAATCATGGTCAGGTGTCCTAATTTACACCAAGTAATTAATAACAGAAGATAATCTGGCCTTGAATCATGGTAAGGTGTCTTAATTTACACCAAATAATTAATAACAGTAGATAATCTGGCCTTGAATCATGGTCAGGTGTCCTAATTTACACCAAGTAATTAATAACAGAAGATAATCTGGCCTTGAATCATGGTAAGGTGTCTTAATTTACACCAAATAATTAATAACAGTAGATAATCTGGCCTTGAATCATGATCAGGTGTCTTAATTTACACCAAGTAATTAATAACAGAAGATAATCTGGCCTTGAATCATGGTCAGGTGTCCTAATTTACACCAAATAATTAATAACAGTAGATAATCTGGCCTTGAATCATGGTCAGGTGTCTTAATTTACACTAAGTAATTAATAACAGTAGATAATCTGGCCTTGAATCATGGTCAGGTGTCCTAATTTACACCAAGTAATTAATAACAGTAGATAATCTGGCCTTGAATCATGGTCAGGTGTCCTAATTTACACCAAGTAATTAATAACAGAAGATAATCTGGCCTTGAATCATGGTAAGGTGTCTTAATTTACACCAAATAATTAATAACAGTAGATAATCTGGCCTTGAATCATGGTCAGGTGTCTTAATTTACACCAAGTAATTAATAACAGTAGATAATCTGGCCTTGAATCATGGTCAGGTGTCTTAATTTACACCAAATAATTAATAACAGAAGATAATCTGGCCTTGAATCATGGTCAGGTGCCCTAATTTACACCAAGTAATTAATAACAGAAGATAATCTGGCCTTGAATCATGGTAAGGTGTCTTAATTTACACCAAGTAATTAATAACAGAAGATAATCTGGCCTTGAATCATGGTCAGGTGCCCTAATTTACACCAAGTAATTAATAACAGAAGATAATCTGGCCTTGAATCATGGTCAGGTGTCTTAATTTACACCAAGTAATTAATAACAGAAGATAATCTGGCCTTGAATCATGGTCAGGTGCCCTAATTTACACCAAGTAATTAATAACAGAAGCTAATATGGCCTTGAATCATGGTCAGGTGTCTTAATTTACACCAAGTAATTAATAATAGAAGATAATTTGGCCTTGAATCATGGTAAGGTGTCCTAATTTACACCAAGTAATTAATAACAGTAGATAATCTGGCCTTGAATCATGGTCAGGTGCCCTAATTTACATCAAATAATTAATAACAGAAGATAATCTGGCCTTGAATCATGGTCAGGTGTCTTAATTTACACCAAGTAATTAATAACAGAAGATAATCTGGCCTTGAATCATGGTCAGGTGTCTTAATTTACACCAAGTAATTAATAACAGTAGATAATCTGGCCTTGAATCATGGTCAGGTGCCCTAATTTACACCAAGTAATTAATAACAGTAGATAATATGGCCTTGAATCATGGTCAGGTGTCTTAATTTACACCAAGTAATTAATAATAGAAGATAATCTGGCCTTGAATCATGGTCAGGTGTCTTAATTTACACCAAGTAATTAATAACAGAAGATAATCTGGCCTTGAATCATGGTAAGGTGCCCTAATTTACACCAAGTAATTAATAACAGAAGATAATCTGGCCTTGAATCATGGTCAGGTGTCCTAATTTACACCAAGTAATTAATAACAGAAGATAATCTGGCCTTGAATCATGGTCAGGTGTCCTAATTTACACCAAGTAATTAATAACAGTAGATAATCTGGCCTTGAATCATGGTCAGGTGTCCTAATTTACACCAAGTAATTAATAACAGTAGATAATCTGGCCTTGAATCATGGTCAGGTGTCCTAATTTACACCAAGTAATTAATAACCGAAGATAATCTGGCTTGAATCATGGTAAGGTGTCTTAATTTACACCAAATAATTAATAACAGAAGATAATCTGGCCTTGAATCATGGTAAGGTGTCCTAATTTACACCAAGTAATTAATAACAGTAGATAATCTGGCCTTGAATCATGGTCAGGTGTCTTAATTTACACCAAGTAATTAATAACAAGATAATCTGGCCTTGAATCATGTTCAGGTGTCTTAATTTACACCAAGTAATTAATAACAGAAGATAATCTGGCCTTGAATCATGGTCAGGTGTCTTAATTTACACCAAGTAATTAATAACAGAAGATAATCTGGCCTTGAATCATGGTCAGGTGTCCTAATTTACACCAAGTAATTAATAACAGTAGATAATCTGGCCTTGAATCATGGTCAGGTGCCCTAATTTACACCAAATAATTAATAACAGAAGCTAATCTGGCCTTGAATCATGGTCAGGTGTCTTAATTTACACCAAGTAATTAATAACAGAAGATAATCTGGTCTTGAATCATGGTCAGGTGTCCTAATTTACACCAAGTAATTAATAACAGTAGATAATCTGGCCTTGAATCATGGTACGGTGCCCTAATTTACACCAAGTAATTAATAACTGAAGATAATCTGGCCTTGAATCATGGTAAGGTGTCTTAATTTACACCAAGTAATTAATAACAGTAGATAATCTGGCCTTGAATCATGGTCAGGTGTCCTAATTTACACCAAATAATTAATAACAGAAGATAATCTGGCCTTGAATCATGGTAAGGTGTCTTAATTTACACCAAGTAATTAATAACAGTAGATAATCTGGCCTTGAATCATGGTAAGGTGCCCTAATTTACACCAAGTAATTAATAACAGAAGATAATCTGGCCTTGAATCATGGTAAGGTGTCTTAATTTACACCAAGTAATTAATAACAGTAGATAATCTGGCCTTGAATCATGGTCAGGTGTCCTAATTTACACCAAATAATTAATAACAGAAGATAATCTGGCCTTGAATCATGGTAAGGTGTCTTAATTTACACCAAGTAATTAATAACAGAAGCTAATATGGCCTTGAATCATGGTCAGGTGTCTTAATTTACACCAAATAATTAATAACAGAAGATAATCTGGCCTTGAATCATGGTCAGGTGCCCTAATTTACACCAAGTAATTAATAACAGTAGATAATCTGGCCTTTAATCATGGTCAGGTGTCTTAATTTACACCAAGTAATTAATAACAGAAGATAATCTGGCCTTGAATCATGGTCAGGTGTCCTAATTTACACCAAGTAATTAATAACAGTAGATAATCTGGCCTTGAATCATGGTCAGGTGTCCTAATTTACACCAAGTAATTAATAACAGAAGCTAATATGGCCTTGAATCATGGTCAGGTGTCCTAATTTACACCAAGTAATTAATAACAGAAGATAATCTGGCCTTGAATCATGGTAAGGTGTCTTAATTTACACCAAGTAATTAATAACAGAAGATAATCTGGCCTTGAATCATGGTCAGGTGTCTTAATTTACACCAAGTAATTAATAACAGTAGATAATCTGGCCTTGAATCATGGTCAGGTGTCTTAATTTACACCAAGTAATTAATAACAGAAGATAATCTGGCCTTGAATCATGGTCAGGTGCCCTAATTTACACCAAGTAATTAATAACAGAAGATAATCTGGCCTTGAATCATGGTAAGGTGTCTTAATTTACACCAAGTAATTAATAACAGTAAATAATCTGGCCTTGAATCATGGTCAGGTGTCCTAATTTACACCAAGTAATTAATAACAGAAGATAATCTGGCCTTGAATCATGGTCAGGCATCCTAATTTACACCAAGTAATTAATAACAGAAGATAATCTGGCCTCGAATCATGGTCAGGTGTCCTAATTTACACCAAGTAATTAATAACAAGATAATCTGGCCTTGAATCATGGTCAGGAGTCTTAATTTACACCAAGTAATTAATAACAGTAGATAATCTGGCCTTGAATCATGGTCAGGAGTCTTAATTTACACCAAGTAATTAATAATAGAAGATAATCTGGCCTTGAATCATGGTCAGGTGTCTTAATTTACACCAAGTAATTAATAACAGAAGATAATCTGGCCTTGAATCATGGTAAGGTGCCCTAATTTACACCAAGTAATTAATAACAGAAGATAATCTGGCCTTGAATCATGGTCAGGTGTCCTAATTTACACCAAGTAATTAATAACAGATGATAATCTGGCCTTGAATCATGGTCAGGTGTCCTAATTTACACCAAGTAATTAATAACAGTAGATAATCTGGCCTTGAATCATGGTCAGGTGTCCTAATTTACACCAAGTAATTAATAACAGTAGATAATCTGGCCTTGAATCATGGTCAGGTGTCCTAATTTACACCAAGTAATTAATAACAGAAGATAATCTGGCTTGAATCATGGTAAGGTGTCTTAATTTACACCAAATAATTAATAACAGAAGATAATCTGGCCTTGAATCATGGTAAGGTGTCCTAATTTACACCAAGTAATTAATAAAAGAAGATAATCTGGCCTTGAATCATGGTCAGGTGTCTTAATTTACACCAAGTAATTAATAACAAGATAATCTGGCCTTGAATCATGTTCAGGTGTCTTAATTTACACCAAGTAATTAATAACAGAAGATAATCTGGCTTTGAATCATGGTCAGGTGTCTTAATTTACACCAAGTAATTAATAACAGAAGATAATCTGGCCTTGAATCATGGTCAGGTGTCCTAATTTACACCAAGTAATTAATAACAGTAGATAATCTGGCCTTGAATCATGGTCAGGTGTCTTAATTTATACCAAGTAATTAATAACAGAAGATAATCTGGTCTTGAATCATGGTCAGGTGCCCTAATTTACACCAAGTAATTAATAACAGAAGATAATCTAGCCTTGAATCATGGTAAGGTGTCTTAATTTACACCAAGTAATTAATAACAGTAGATAATCTGGCCTTGAATCATGGTCAGGGGTCCTAATTTACACCAAGTAATTAATAACAGTAGATAATCTGGCCTTGAATCATGGTCAGGTGTCCTAATTTACACCAAGTAATTAATAACAGAAGATAATCTGGCCTTGAATCATGGTAAGGTGTCTTAATTTACACCAAATAATTAATAACAGTAGATAATCTGGCCTTGAATCATGATCAGGGGTCTTAATTTACACCAAGTAATTAATAACAGAAGATAATCTGGCCTTGAATCATGGTCAGGTGTCCTAATTTACACCAAATAATTAATAACAGTAGATAATCTGGCCTTGAATCATGGTCAGGTGTCTTAATTTACACCAAGTAATTAATAACAGTAGATAATCTGGCCTTGAATCATGGTCAGGTGTCCTAATTTACACCAAGTAATTAATAACAGTAGATAATCTGGCCTTGAATCATGGTCAGGTGTCCTAATTTACACCAAGTAATTAATAACAGAAGATAATCTGGCCTTGAATCATGGTAAGGTGTCTTAATTTACACCAAATAATTAATAACAGTAGATAATCTGGCCTTGAATCATGGTCAGGTGTCTTAATTTACACCAAGTAATTAATAACAGTAGATAATCTGGCCTTGAATCATGGTCAGGTGTCTTAATTTACACCAAATAATTAATAACAGAAGATAATCTGGCCTTGAATCATGGTCAGGTGCCCTAATTTACACCAAGTAATTAATAACAGAAGATAATCTGGCCTTGAATCATGGTAAGGTGTCTTAATTTACACCAAGTAATTAATAACAGAAGATAATCTGGCCTTGAATCATGGTCAGGTGCCCTAATTTACACCAAGTAATTAATAACAGAAGATAATCTGGCCTTGAATCATGGTAAGGTGTCTTAATTTACACCAAGTAATTAATAACAGAAGATAATCTGGCCTTGAATCATGGTCAGGTGCCCTAATTTACACCAAGTAATTAATAACAGAAGCTAATATGGCCTTGAATCATGGTCAGGTGTCTTAATTTACACCAAGTAATTAATAATAGAAGATAATCTGGCCTTGAATCATGGTAAGGTGTCTTAATTTACACCAAGTAATTAATAACAGTAGATAATCTGGCCTTGAATCATGGTCAGGTGCCCTAATTTACATCAAATAATTAATAACAGAAGATAATCTGGCCTTGAATCATGGTCAGGTGTCTTAATTTACACCAAGTAATTAATAACAGAAGATAATCTGGCCTTGAATCATGGTCAGGTGTCCTAATTTACACCAAGTAATTAATATCAGTAGATAATCTGGCCTTGAATCATGGTCAGGTGTCTTAATTTACACCAAGTAATTAATAATGGAAGATAATCTGGCCTTGAATCATGGTCAGGTGTCTTAATTTACACCAAGTAATTAATAACAAGATAATCTGGCCTTGAATCATGGTCAGGAGTCTTAATTTACACCAAGTAATTAATAATAGAAGATAATCTGGCCTTGAATCATGGTCAGGTGTCTTAATTTACACCAAGTAATTAATAACAGAAGATAATCTGGCCTTGAATCATGGTAAGGTGCCCTAATTTACACCAAGTAATTAATAACAGAAGATAATCTGGCCTTGAATCATGGTCAGGTGTCCTAATTTACACCAAGTAATTAATAACAGATGATAATCTGGCCTTGAATCATGGTCAGGTGTCTTAATTTACACCAAGTAATTAATAACAGTAGATAATCTGGCCTTGAATCATGGTCAGGTGTCCTAATTTACACCAAGTAATTAATAACAGTAGATAATCTGGCCTTGAATCATGGTCAGGTGTCCTAATTTACACCAAGTAATTAATAACAGAAGATAATCTGGCTTGAATCATGGTAAGGTGTCTTAATTTACACCAAATAATTAATAACAGAAGATAATCTGGCCTTGAATCATGGTAAGGTGTCCTAATTTACACCAAGTAATTAATAAAAGAAGATAATCTGGCCTTGAATCATGGTCAGGTGTCTTAATTTACACCAAGTAATTAATAACAAGATAATCTGGCCTTGAATCATGTTCAGGTGTCTTAATTTACACCAAGTAATTAATAACAGAAGATAATCTGGCTTTGAATCATGGTCAGGTGTCTTAATTTACACCAAGTAATTAATAACAGAAGATAATCTGGCCTTGAATCATGGTCAGGTGTCCTAATTTACACCAAGTAATTAATAACAGTAGATAATCTGGCCTTGAATCATGGTCAGGTGTCTTAATTTATACCAAGTAATTAATAACAGAAGATAATCTGGTCTTGAATCATGGTCAGGTGCCCTAATTTACACCAAGTAATTAATAACAGAAGATAATCTAGCCTTGAATCATGGTAAGGTGTCTTAATTTACACCAAGTAATTAATAACAGTAGATAATCTGGCCTTGAATCATGGTCAGGGGTCCTAATTTACACCAAGTAATTAATAACAGTAGATAATCTGGCCTTGAATCATGGTCAGGTGTCCTAATTTACACCAAGTAATTAATAACAGAAGATAATCTGGCCTTGAATCATGGTAAGGTGTCTTAATTTACACCAAATAATTAATAACAGTAGATAATCTGGCCTTGAATCATGATCAGGGGTCTTAATTTACACCAAGTAATTAATAACAGAAGATAATCTGGCCTTGAATCATGGTCAGGTGTCCTAATTTACACCAAATAATTAATAACAGTAGATAATCTGGCCTTGAATCATGGTCAGGTGTCTTAATTTACACCAAGTAATTAATAACAGTAGATAATCTGGCCTTGAATCATGGTCAGGTGTCCTAATTTACACCAAGTAATTAATAACAGTAGATAATCTGGCCTTGAATCATGGTCAGGTGTCCTAATTTACACCAAGTAATTAATAACAGAAGATAATCTGGCCTTGAATCATGGTAAGGTGTCTTAATTTACACCAAATAATTAATAACAGTAGATAATCTGGCCTTGAATCATGGTCAGGTGTCTTAATTTACACCAAGTAATTAATAACAGTAGATAATCTGGCCTTGAATCATGGTCAGGTGTCTTAATTTACACCAAATAATTAATAACAGAAGATAATCTGGCCTTGAATCATGGTCAGGTGCCCTAATTTACACCAAGTAATTAATAACAGAAGATAATCTGGCCTTGAATCATGGTAAGGTGTCTTAATTTACACCAAGTAATTAATAACAGAAGATAATCTGGCCTTGAATCATGGTCAGGTGCCCTAATTTACACCAAGTAATTAATAACAGAAGATAATCTGGCCTTGAATCATGGTAAGGTGTCTTAATTTACACCAAGTAATTAATAACAGAAGATAATCTGGCCTTGAATCATGGTCAGGTGCCCTAATTTACACCAAGTAATTAATAACAGAAGCTAATATGGCCTTGAATCATGGTCAGGTGTCTTAATTTACACCAAGTAATTAATAATAGAAGATAATCTGGCCTTGAATCATGGTAAGGTGTCTTAATTTACACCAAGTAATTAATAACAGTAGATAATCTGGCCTTGAATCATGGTCAGGTGCCCTAATTTACATCAAATAATTAATAACAGAAGATAATCTGGCCTTGAATCATGGTCAGGTGTCTTAATTTACACCAAGTAATTAATAACAGAAGATAATCTGGCCTTGAATCATGGTCAGGTGTCCTAATTTACACCAAGTAATTAATAACAGAAGATAATCTGGCCTCGAATCATGGTCAGGTGTCCTAATTTACACCAAGTAATTAATAACAAGATAATCTGGCCTTGAATCATGGTCAGGAGTCTTAATTTACACCAAGTAATTAATAACAGTAGATAATCTGGCCTTGAATCATGGTCAGGAGTCTTAATTTACACCAAGTAATTAATAATAGAAGATAATCTGGCCTTGAATCATGGTCAGGTGTCTTAATTTACACCAAGTAATTAATAACAGAAGATAATCTGGCCTTGAATCATGGTAAGGTGCCCTAATTTACACCAAGTAATTAATAACAGAAGATAATCTGGCCTTGAATCATGGTCAGGTGTCCTAATTTACACCAAGTAATTAATAACAGATGATAATCTGGCCTTGAATCATGGTCAGGTGTCCTAATTTACACCAAGTAATTAATAACAGTAGATAATCTGGCCTTGAATCATGGTCAGGTGTCCTAATTTACACCAAGTAATTAATAACAGTAGATAATCTGGCCTTGAATCATGGTCAGGTGTCCTAATTTACACCAAGTAATTAATAACAGAAGATAATCTGGCTTGAATCATGGTAAGGTGTCTTAATTTACACCAAATAATTAATAACAGAAGATAATCTGGCCTTGAATCATGGTAAGGTGTCCTAATTTACACCAAGTAATTAATAAAAGAAGATAATCTGGCCTTGAATCATGGTCAGGTGTCTTAATTTACACCAAGTAATTAATAACAAGATAATCTGGCCTTGAATCATGTTCAGGTGTCTTAATTTACACCAAGTAATTAATAACAGAAGATAATCTGGCTTTGAATCATGGTCAGGTGTCTTAATTTACACCAAGTAATTAATAACAGAAGATAATCTGGCCTTGAATCATGGTCAGGTGTCCTAATTTACACCAAGTAATTAATAACAGTAGATAATCTGGCCTTGAATCATGGTCAGGTGTCTTAATTTATACCAAGTAATTAATAACAGAAGATAATCTGGTCTTGAATCATGGTCAGGTGCCCTAATTTACACCAAGTAATTAATAACAGAAGATAATCTAGCCTTGAATCATGGTAAGGTGTCTTAATTTACACCAAGTAATTAATAACAGTAGATAATCTGGCCTTGAATCATGGTCAGGGGTCCTAATTTACACCAAGTAATTAATAACAGTAGATAATCTGGCCTTGAATCATGGTCAGGTGTCCTAATTTACACCAAGTAATTAATAACAGAAGATAATCTGGCCTTGAATCATGGTAAGGTGTCTTAATTTACACCAAATAATTAATAACAGTAGATAATCTGGCCTTGAATCATGATCAGGGGTCTTAATTTACACCAAGTAATTAATAACAGAAGATAATCTGGCCTTGAATCATGGTCAGGTGTCCTAATTTACACCAAATAATTAATAACAGTAGATAATCTGGCCTTGAATCATGGTCAGGTGTCCTAATTTACACCAAGTAATTAATAACAGTAGATAATCTGGCCTTGAATCATGGTCAGGTGTCCTAATTTACACCAAGTAATTAATAACAGAAGATAATCTGGCCTTGAATCATGGTAAGGTGTCTTAATTTACACCAAATAATTAATAACAGTAGATAATCTGGCCTTGAATCATGGTCAGGTGTCTTAATTTACACCAAGTAATTAATAACAGTAGATAATCTGGCCTTGAATCATGGTCAGGTGTCTTAATTTACACCAAATAATTAATAACAGAAGATAATCTGGCCTTGAATCATGGTCAGGTGCCCTAATTTACACCAAGTAATTAATAACAGAAGATAATCTGGCCTTGAATCATGGTAAGGTGTCTTAATTTACACCAAGTAATTAATAACAGAAGATAATCTGGCCTTGAATCATGGTCAGGTGCCCTAATTTACACCAAGTAATTAATAACAGAAGATAATCTGGCCTTGAATCATGGTAAGGTGTCTTAATTTACACCAAGTAATTAATAACAGAAGATAATCTGGCCTTGAATCATGGTCAGGTGCCCTAATTTACACCAAGTAATTAATAACAGAAGCTAATATGGCCTTGAATCATGGTCAGGTGTCTTAATTTACACCAAGTAATTAATAATAGAAGATAATCTGGCCTTGAATCATGGTAAGGTGTCTTAATTTACACCAAGTAATTAATAACAGTAGATAATCTGGCCTTGAATCATGGTCAGGTGCCCTAATTTACATCAAATAATTAATAACAGAAGATAATCTGGCCTTGAATCATGGTCAGGTGTCTTAATTTACACCAAGTAATTAATAACAGAAGATAATCTGGCCTTGAATCATGGTCAGGTGTCCTAATTTACACCAAGTAATTAATAACAGTAGATAATCTGGCCTTGAATCATGGTCAGGTGTCTTAATTTACACCAAGTAATTAATAATGGAAGATAATCTGGCCTTGAATCATGGTCAGGTGTTTTAATTTACACCAAGTAATTAATAACAAGATAATCTGGCCTTGAATCATGGTCAGGAGTCTTAATTTACACCAAGTAATTAATAATAGAAGATAATCTGGCCTTGAATCATGGTCAGGTGTCTTAATTTACACCAAGTAATTAATAACAGAAGATAATCTGGCCTTGAATCATGGTAAGGTGCCCTAATTTACACCAAGTAATTAATAACAGAAGATAATCTGGCCTTGAATCATGGTCAGGTGTCCTAATTTACACCAAGTAATTAATAACAGATGATAATCTGGCCTTGAATCATGGTCAGGTGTCCTAATTTACACCAAGTAATTAATAACAGTAGATAATCTGGCCTTGAATCATGGTCAGGTGTCCTAATTTACACCAAGTAATTAATAACAGTAGATAATCTGGCCTTGAATCATGGTCAGGTGTCCTAATTTACACCAAGTAATTAATAACAGAAGATAATCTGGCTTGAATCATGGTAAGGTGTCTTAATTTACACCAAATAATTAATAACAGAAGATAATCTGGCCTTGAATCATGGTAAGGTGTCCTAATTTACACCAAGTAATTAATAAAAGAAGATAATCTGGCCTTGAATCATGGTCAGGTGTCTTAATTTACACCAAGTAATTAATAACAAGATAATCTGGCCTTGAATCATGTTCAGGTGTCTTAATTTACACCAAGTAATTAATAACAGAAGATAATCTGGCTTTGAATCATGGTCAGGTGTCTTAATTTACACCAAGTAATTAATAACAGAAGATAATCTGGCCTTGAATCATGGTCAGGTGTCCTAATTTACACCAAGTAATTAATAACAGTAGATAATCTGGCCTTGAATCATGGTCAGGTGTCTTAATTTATACCAAGTAATTAATAACAGAAGATAATCTGGTCTTGAATCATGGTCAGGTGCCCTAATTTACACCAAGTAATTAATAACAGAAGATAATCTAGCCTTGAATCATGGTAAGGTGTCTTAATTTACACCAAGTAATTAATAACAGTAGATAATCTGGCCTTGAATCATGGTCAGGGGTCCTAATTTACACCAAGTAATTAATAACAGTAGATAATCTGGCCTTGAATCATGGTCAGGTGTCCTAATTTACACCAAGTAATTAATAACAGAAGATAATCTGGCCTTGAATCATGGTAAGGTGTCTTAATTTACACCAAATAATTAATAACAGTAGATAATCTGGCCTTGAATCATGATCAGGGGTCTTAATTTACACCAAGTAATTAATAACAGAAGATAATCTGGCCTTGAATCATGGTCAGGTGTCCTAATTTACACCAAATAATTAATAACAGTAGATAATCTGGCCTTGAATCATGGTCAGGTGTCTTAATTTACACCAAGTAATTAATAACAGTAGATAATCTGGCCTTGAATCATGGTCAGGTGTCCTAATTTACACCAAGTAATTAATAACAGTAGATAATCTGGCCTTGAATCATGGTCAGGTGTCCTAATTTACACCAAGTAATTAATAACAGAAGATAATCTGGCCTTGAATCATGGTAAGGTGTCTTAATTTACACCAAATAATTAATAACAGTAGATAATCTGGCCTTGAATCATGGTCAGGTGTCTTAATTTACACCAAGTAATTAATAACAGTAGATAATCTGGCCTTGAATCATGGTCAGGTGTCTTAATTTACACCAAATAATTAATAACAGAAGATAATCTGGCCTTGAATCATGGTCAGGTGCCCTAATTTACACCAAGTAATTAATAACAGAAGATAATCTGGCCTTGAATCATGGTAAGGTGTCTTAATTTACACCAAGTAATTAATAACAGAAGATAATCTGGCCTTGAATCATGGTCAGGTGCCCTAATTTACACCAAGTAATTAATAACAGAAGATAATCTGGCCTTGAATCATGGTAAGGTGTCTTAATTTACACCAAGTAATTAATAACAGAAGATAATCTGGCCTTGAATCATGGTCAGGTGCCCTAATTTACACCAAGTAATTAATAACAGAAGCTAATATGGCCTTGAATCATGGTCAGGTGTCTTAATTTACACCAAGTAATTAATAATAGAAGATAATCTGGCCTTGAATCATGGTAAGGTGTCTTAATTTACACCAAGTAATTAATAACAGTAGATAATCTGGCCTTGAATCATGGTCAGGTGCCCTAATTTACATCAAATAATTAATAACAGAAGATAATCTGGCCTTGAATCATGGTCAGGTGTCTTAATTTACACCAAGTAATTAATAACAGAAGATAATCTGGCCTTGAATCATGGTCAGGTGTCCTAATTTACACCAAGTAATTAATAACAGTAGATAATCTGGCCTTGAATCATGGTCAGGTGTCTTAATTTACACCAAGTAATTAATAATGGAAGATAATCTGGCCTTGAATCATGGTCAGGTGTCTTAATTTACACCAAGTAATTAATAACAAGATAATCTGGCCTTGAATCATGGTCAGGTGTCCTAATTTACACCAAGTAATTAATAACAGTAGATAATCTGGCCTTGAATCATGGTCAGGTGCCCTAATTTACACCAAGTAATTAACAACAGAAGATAATCTGGCCTTGAATCATGGTCAGGTGTCCTAATTTACACCAAATAATTAATAACAGTAGATAATCTGGCCTTGAATCATGGTCAGGTGTCTTAATTTACACCAAGTAATTAATAACAGTAGATAATCTGGCCTTGAATCATGGTCAGGTGTCCAAATTTACACCAAGTAATTAATAACAGTAGATAATCTGGCCTTGAATCATGGTCAGGTGTCCTAATTTACACCAAGTAATTAATAACAGAAGATAATCTGGCCTTGAATCATGGTAAGGTGTCTTAATTTACACCAAATAATTAATAACAGTAGATAATCTGGCCTTGAATCATGATCAGGTGTCTTAATTTACACCAAGTAATTAATAACAGAAGATAATCTGGCCTTGAATCATGGACAGGTGTCCTAATTTACACCAAATAATTAATAACAGTAGATAATCTGGCCTTGAATCATGGTCAGGTGTCTTAATTTACACCAAGTAATTAATAACAGAAGATAATCTGGCCTTGAATCATGGTCAGGTGTCCTAATTTACACCAAGTAATTAATAACAGAGGCTAATATGGCCTTGAATCATGGTCAGGTGTCCTAATTTACACCAAGTAATTAATAACAGAAGATAATCTGGCCTTGAATCATGGTAAGGTGTCTTAATTTACACCAAGTAATTAATAACAGAAGATAATCTGGTCTTGAATCATGGTCAGGTGTCCTAATTTACACCAAGTAATTAATAACAGAAGCTAATATGGCCTTGAATCATGGTCAGGTGTCCTAATTTACACCAAGTAATTAATAACAGAAGATAATCTGGCCTTGAATCATGGTAAGGTGTCTTAATTTACACCAAGTAATTAATAACAGAAGATAATCTGGCCTTGAATCATGGTTAGGTGTCTTAATTTACACCAAGTAATTAATAACAGTAGATAATCTGGCCTTGAATCATGGTCAGGTGTCTTAATTTACACCAAATAATTAATAACAGAAGATAATCTGGCCTTGAATCATGGTCAGGTGCCCTAATTTACACCAAGTAATTAATAACAGTAGATAATATGGCCTTGAATCATGGTCAGGTGTCTTAATTTACACCAAGTAATTAATAACAGAAGATAATCTGGCCTTGAATCATGGTCAGGTGTCTTAATTTACACCAAGTAATTAATAACAGAAGATAATCTGGCCTTGAATCATGGTCAGGTGTCTTAATTTACACCAAGTAATTAATAACAGAAGCTAATATGGCCTTGAATCATGGTAAGGTGTCTTAATTTACACCAAGTAATTAATAACAGAAGATAATCTGGCCTTGAATCATGGTCAGGTGTCTTAATTTACACCAAGTAATTAATAACAGTAGATAATCTGGCCTTGAATCATGGTCAGGTGTCTTAATTTATACCAAGTAATTAATAACAGAAGATAATCTGGCCTTGAATCATGGTCAGGTGCCCTAATTTACACCAAGTAATTAATAACAGAAGATAATATAGCCTTGAATCATGGTAAGGTGTCTTAATTTACACCAAGTAATTAATAACAGTAGATAATCTGGCCTTGAATCATGGTCAGGTGTCCTAATTTACACCAAGTAATTAATAACAGAAGATAATCTGGCCTTGAATCATGGTCAGGTGTCTTAATTTACACCAAGTAATTAATAACAGTAGATAATCTGGCCTTGAATCATGGTCAGGTGCCCTAATTTACACCAAGTAATTAATAACAGAAGATAATCTGGCCTTGAATCATGGTCAGGTGTCTTAATTTACACCAAGTAATTAATAACAGTAGATAATCTGGCCTTGAATCATGGTCAGGTGCCCTAATTTACACCAAGTAATTAATAACAGAAGATAATCTGGCCTTGAATCATGGTCAGGTGTCCTAATTTACACCAAATAATTAATAACAGTAGATAATCTGGCCTTGAATCATGGTCAGGTGTCTTAATTTACACCAAGTAATTAATAACAGTAGATAATCTGGCCTTGAATCATGGTCAGGTGTCCTAATTTACACCAAGTAATTAATAACAGTAGATAATCTGGCCTTGAATCATGGTCAGGTGTCCTAATTTACACCAAGTAATTAATAACAGAAGATAATCTGGCCTTGAATCATGGTAAGGTGTCTTAATTTACACCAAATAATTAATAACAGTAGATAATCTGGCCTTGAATCATGATCAGGTGTCTTAATTTACACCAAGTAATTAATAACAGAAGATAATCTGGCCTTGAATCATGGTCAGGTGTCCTAATTTACACCAAATAATTAATAACAGTAGATAATCTGGCCTTGAATCATGGTCAGCTGTCTTAATTTACACTAAGTAATTAATAACAGTAGATAATCTGGCCTTGAATCATGGTCAGGTGTCCTAATTTACACCAAGTAATTAATAACAGTAGATAATCTGGCCTTGAATCATGGTCAGGTGTCCTAATTTACACCAAGTAATTAATAACAGAAGATAATCTGGCCTTGAATCATGGTAAGGTGTCTTAATTTACACCAAATAATTAATAACAGTAGATAATCTGGCCTTGAATCATGGTCAGGTGTCTTAATTTACACCAAGTAATTAATAACAGTAGATAATCTGGCCTTGAATCATGGTCAGGTGTCTTAATTTACACCAAATAATTAATAACAGAAGATAATCTGGCCTTGAATCATGGTCAGGTGCCCTAATTTACACCAAGTAATTAATAACAGAAGATAATCTGGCCTTGAATCATGGTCAGGTGTCCTAATTTACACCAAATAATTAATAACAGTAGATAATCTGGCCTTGAATCATGGTCAGGTGTCTTAATTTACACCAAGTAATTAATAACAGTAGATAATCTGGCCTTGAATCATGGTCAGGTGTCCTAATTTACACCAAGTAATTAATAACAGTAGATAATATGGCCTTGAATCATGGTCAGGTGTCCTAATTTACACCAAGTAATTAATAACAGAAGATAATCTGGCCTTGAATCATGGTCAGGTGTCCTAATTTACACCAAATAATTAATAACAGTAGATAATCTGGCCTTGAATCATGGTCAGGTGTCTTAATTTACACTAAGTAATTAATAACAGTAGATAATCTGGCCTTGAATCATGGTCAGGTGTCCTAATTTACACCAAGTAATTAATAACAGTAGATAATCTGGCCTTGAATCATGGTCAGGTGTCCTAATTTACACCAAGTAATTAATAACAGAAGATAATCTGGCCTTGAATCATGGTAAGGTGTCTTAATTTACACCAAATAATTAATAACAGTAGATAATCTGGCCTTGAATCATGGTCAGGTGTCTTAATTTACACCAAGTAATTAATAACAGTAGATAATCTGGCCTTGAATCATGGTCAGGTGTCTTAATTTACACCAAATAATTAATAACAGAAGATAATCTGGCCTTGAATCATGGTCAGGTGCCCTAATTTACACCAAGTAATTAATAACAGTAGATAATATGGCCTTGAATCATGGTCAGGTGTCCTAATTTACACCAAGTAATTAATAACAGAAGATAATCTGGCCTTGAATCATGGTCAGGTGTCCTAATTTACACCAAGTAATTAATAACAGTAGATAATCTGGCCTTGAATCATGGTCAGGTGTCTTAATTTACACTAAGTAATTAATAACAGTAGATAATCTGGCCTTGAATCATGGTCAGGTGTCCTAATTTACACCAAGTAATTAATAACAGTAGATAATCTGGCCTTGAATCATGGTCAGGTGTCCTAATTTACACCAAGTAATTAATAACAGAAGATAATCTGGCCTTGAATCATGGTAAGGTGTCTTAATTTACACCAAATAATTAATAACAGTAGATAATCTGGCCTTGAATCATGGTCAGGTGTCTTAATTTACACCAAGTAATTAATAACAGTAGATAATCTGGCCTTGAATCATGGTCAGGTGTCTTAATTTACACCAAATAATTAATAACAGAAGATAATCTGGCCTTGAATCATGGTCAGGTGCCCTAATTTACACCAAGTAATTAATAACAGAAGATAATCTGGCCTTGAATCATGGTAAGGTGTCTTAATTTACACCAAGTAATTAATAACAGAAGATAATCTGGCCTTGAATCATGGTCAGGTGTCTTAATTTACACCAAGTAAATAATAACAGTAGATAATCTGGCCTTGAATCATGGTCAGGTGTCTTAATTTACACCAAATAATTAATAACAGTAGATAATCTGGCCTTGAATCATGGTCAGGTGTCTTAATTTACACCAAGTAATTAATAACAGTAGATAATCTGGCCTTGAATCATGGTCAGGTGCCCTAATTTACACCAAGTAATTAATAACAGAAGATAATCTGGCCTTGAATCATGGTCAGGTGTCTTAATTTACACCAAGTAATTAATAACAGTAGATAATCTGGCCTTGAATCATGGTCAGGTGCCCTAATTTACACCAAGTAATTAATAACAGAAGATAATCTGTCCTTGAATCATGGTCAGGTGTCCTAATTTACACCAAATAATTAATAACAGTAGATAATCTGGCCTTGAATCATGGTCAGGTGTCTTAATTTACACCAAGTAATTAATAACAGTAGATAATCTGGCCTTGAATCATGGTCAGGTGTCCTAATTTACACCAAGTAATTAATAACAGTAGATAATCTGGCCTTGAATCATGGTCAGGTGTCCTAATTTACACCAAGTAATTAATAACAGAAGATAATCTGGCCTTGAATCATGGTAAGGTGTCTTAATTTACACCAAATAATTAATAACAGTAGATAATCTGGCCTTGAATCATGATCAGGTGTCTTAATTTACACCAAGTAATTAATAACAGAAGATAATCTGGCCTTGAATCATGGTCAGGTGTCCTAATTTACACCAAATAATTAATAACAGTAGATAATCTGGCCTTGAATCATGGTCAGGTGTCTTAATTTACACTAAGTAATTAATAACAGTAGATAATCTGGCCTTGAATCATGGTCAGGTGTCCTAATTTACACCAAGTAATTAATAACAGAAGATAATCTGGCCTTGAATCATGGTCAGGTGTCTTAATTTACACCAAGTAATTAATAACAGAAGATAATCTGGCCTTGAATCATGGTCAGGTGTCCTAATTTACACCAAGTAATTAATAACAGAAGCTAATATGGCCTTGAATCATGGTCAGGTGTCTTAATTTACACCAAGTAATTAATAACAGTAGATAATCTGGCCTTGAATCATGGTCAGGTGTCCTAATTTACACCAAGTAATTAATAACAGTAGATAATCTGGCCTTGAATCATGGTCAGGTGTCCTAATTTACACCAAGTAATTAATAACAGAAGATAATCTGGCCTTGAATCATGGTAAGGTGTCTTAATTTACACCAAATAATTAATAACAGTAGATAATCTGGCCTTGAATCATGGTCAGGTGTCTTAATTTACACCAAGTAATTAATAACAGTAGATAATCTGGCCTTGAATCATGGTCAGGTGTCTTAATTTACACCAAATAATTAATAACAGAAGATAATCTGGCCTTGAATCATGGTCAGGTGTCTTAATTTACACCAAATAATTAATAACAGTAGATAATCTGGCCTTGAATCATGGTCAGGTGTCTTAATTTACACCAAGTAATTAATAACAGTAGATAATCTGGCCTTGAATCATGGTCAGGTGCCCTAATTTACACCAAGTAATTAATAACAGAAGATAATCTGGCCTTGAATCATGGTCAGGTGTCTTAATTTACACCAAGTAATTAATAACAGTAGATAATCTGGCCTTGAATCATGGTCAGGTGCCCTAATTTACACCAAGTAATTAATAACAGAAGATAATCTGGCCTTGAATCATGGTCAGGTGTCCTAATTTACACCAAATAATTAATAACAGTAGATAATCTGGCCTTGAATCATGGTCAGGTGTCTTAATTTACACCAAGTAATTAATAACAGTAGATAATCTGGCCTTGAATCATGGTCAGGTGTCCTAATTTACACCAAGTAATTAATAACAGTAGATAATCTGGCCTTGAATCATGGTCAGGTGTCCTAATTTACACCAAGTAATTAATAACAGAAGATAATCTGGCCTTGAATCATGGTAAGGTGTCTTAATTTACACCAAATAATTAATAACAGTAGATAATCTGGCCTTGAATCATGATCAGGTGTCTTAATTTACACCAAGTAATTAATAACAGAAGATAATCTGGCCTTGAATCATGGTCAGGTGTCCTAATTTACACCAAATAATTAATAACAGTAGATAATCTGGCCTTGAATCATGGTCAGGTGTCTTAATTTACACTAAGTAATTAATAACAGTAGATAATCTGGCCTTGAATCATGGTCAGGTGTCCTAATTTACACCAAGTAATTAATAACAGTAGATAATCTGGCCTTGAATCATGGTCAGGTGTCCTAATTTACACCAAGTAATTAATAACAGAAGATAATCTGGCCTTGAATCATGGTAAGGTGTCTTAATTTACACCAAATAATTAATAACAGTAGATAATCTGGCCTTGAATCATGGTCAGGTGTCTTAATTTACACCAAGTAATTAATAACAGTAGATAATCTGGCCTTGAATCATGGTCAGGTGTCTTAATTTACACCAAATAATTAATAACAGAAGATAATCTGGCCTTGAATCATGGTCAGGTGCCCTAATTTACACCAAGTAATTAATAACAGAAGATAATCTGGCCTTGAATCATGGTAAGGTGTCTTAATTTACACCAAGTAATTAATAACAGAAGATAATCTGGCCTTGAATCATGGTCAGGTGCCCTAATTTACACCAAGTAATTAATAACAGAAGATAATCTGGCCTTGAATCATGGTAAGGTGTCTTAATTTACACCAAGTAATTAATAACAGAAGATAATCTGGCCTTGAATCATGGTCAGGTGCCCTAATTTACACCAAGTAATTAATAACAGAAGCTAATATGGCCTTGAATCATGGTCAGGTGTCTTAATTTACACCAAGTAATTAATAATAGAAGATAATCTGGCCTTGAATCATGGTCAGGTGTCTTAATTTACACCAAGTAATTAATAATAGAAGATAATCTGGCCTTGAATCATGGTCAGGTGTCTTAATTTACACCAAGTAATTAATAACAAGATAATCTGGCCTTGAATCATGGTCAGGTGTCCTAATTTACACCAAGTAATTAATAACAGTAGATAATCTGGCCTTGAATCATGGTCAGGTGCCCTAATTTACACCAAGTAATTAATAACAGAAGATAATCTGGCCTTGAATCATGGTCAGGTGCCCTAATTTACACCAAGTAATTAATAACAGTAGATAATCTGGCCTTGAATCATGGTCAGGTGTCTTAATTTACACCAAGTAATTAATAACAGAAGATAATCTGGCCTTGAATCATGGTCAGGTGTCTTAATTTACACCAAGTAATTAATAACAAGATAATCTGGCCTTGAATCATGGTCAGGTGTCCTAATTTACACCAAGTAATTAATAACAGTAGATAATCTGGCCTTGAATCATGGTCAGGTGCCCTAATTTACACCAAGTAATTAATAACAGAAGATAATCTGGCCTTGAATCATGGTCAGGTGTCCTAATTTACACCAAATAATTAATAACAGTAGATAATCTGGCCTTGAATCATGGTCAGGTGTCTTAATTTACACCAAGTAATTAATAACAGTAGATAATCTGGCCTTGAATCATGGTCAGGTGTCCTAATTTACACCAAGTAATTAATAACAGTAGATAATCTGGCCTTGAATCATGGTCAGGTGTCCTAATTTACACCAAGTAATTAATAACAGATGATAATCTGGCCTTGAATCATGGTAAGGTGTCTTAATTTACACCAAATAATTAATAACAGTAGATAATCTGGCCTTGAATCATGATCAGGTGTCTTAATTTACACCAAGTAATTAATAACAGAAGATAATCTGGCCTTGAATCATGGTCAGGTGTCCTAATTTACACCAAATAATTAATAACAGTAGATAATCTGGCCTTGAATCATGGTCAGGTGTCTTAATTTACACCAAGTAATTAATAACAGTAGATAATCTGGCCTTGAATCATGGTCAGGTGTCCTAATTTACACCAAGTAATTAATAACAGAAGATAATCTGGCCTTGAATCATGGTCAGGTGTCTTAATTTACACCAAGTAATTAATAACAGAAGATAATCTGGCCTTGAATCATGGTCAGGTGTCCTAATTTACACCAAGTAATTAATAACAGAAGCTAATATGGCCTTGAATCATGGTCAGGTGTCTTAATTTACACCAAATAATTAATAACAGAAGATAATCTGGCCTTGAATCATGGTCAGGTGCCCTAATTTACACCAAGTAATTAATAACAGAAGATAATCTGGCCTTGAATCATGGTCAGGTGCCCTAATTTACACCAAGTAATTAATAACAGAAGCTAATATGGCCTTGAATCATGGTAAGGTGTCTTAATTTACACCAAGTAATTAATAACAGAAGATAATCTGGCCTTGAATCATGGTCAGGTGTCTTAATTTACACCAAGTAATTAATAACAGTAGATAATCTGGCCTTGAATCATGGTCAGGTGTCTTAATATATACCAAGTAATTAATAACAGAAGATAATCTGGCCTTGAATCATGGTCAGGTGCCCTAATTTACACCAAGTAATTAATAACAGAAGATAATCTGGCCTTGAATCATGGTAAGGTGTCTTAATTTACACCAAGTAATTAATAACAGTAGATAATCTGGCCTTGAATCATGGTCAGGTGTCCTAATTTACACCAAGTAATTAATAACAGAAGATAATCTGGCCTTGAATCATGGTCAGGTGTCTTAATTTACACCAAGTAATTAATAACAAGATAATCTGGCCTTGAATCATGGTCAGGTGTCCTAATTTACACCAAGTAATTAATAACAGTAGATAATCTGGCCTTGAATCATGGTCAGGTGCCCTAATTTACACCAAGTAATTAATAACAGAAGATAATCTGTCCTTGAATCATGGTCAGGTGTCCTAATTTACACCAAATAATTAATAACAGTAGATAATCTGGCCTTGAATCATGGTCAGGTGTCTTAATTTACACCAAGTAATTAATAACAGTAGATAATCTGGCCTTGAATCATGGTCAGGTGTCCTAATTTACACCAAGTAATTAATAACAGTAGATAATATGGCCTTGAATCATGGTCAGGTGTCCTAATTTACACCAAGTAATTAATAACAGAAGATAATCTGGCCTTGAATCATGGTAAGGTGTCTTAATTTACACCAAATAATTAATAACAGTAGATAATCTGGCCTTGAATCATGATCAGGTGTCTTAATTTACACCAAGTAATTAATAACAGAAGATAATCTGGCCTTGAATCATGGTAAGGTGTCTTAATTTACACCAAGTAATTAATAACAGAAGATAATCTGGCCTTGAATCATGGTCAGGTGTCTTAATTTACACCAAGTAAATAATAACAGTAGATAATCTGGCCTTGAATCATGGTCAGGTGTCTTAATTTACACCAAATAATTAATAACAGTAGATAATCTGGCCTTGAATCATGGTCAGGTGTCTTAATTTACACCAAGTAATTAATAACAGTAGATAATCTGGCCTTGAATCATGGTCAGGTGCCCTAATTTACACCAAGTAATTAATAACAGAAGATAATCTGGCCTTGAATCATGGTCAGGTGTCTTAATTTACACCAAGTAATTAATAACAGTAGATAATCTGGCCTTGAATCATGGTCAGGTGCCCTAATTTACACCAAGTAATTAATAACAGAAGATAATCTGGCCTTGAATCATGGTCAGGTGTCCTAATTTACACCAAATAATTAATAACAGTAGATAATCTGGCCTTGAATCATGGTCAGGTGTCTTAATTTACACCAAGTAATTAATAACAGTAGATAATCTGGCCTTGAATCATGGTCAGGTGTCCTAATTTACACCAAGTAATTAATAACAGTAGATAATCTGGCCTTGAATCATGGTCAGGTGTCCTAATTTACACCAAGTAATTAATAACAGAAGATAATCTGGCCTTGAATCATGGTAAGGTGTCTTAATTTACACCAAATAATTAATAACAGTAGATAATCTGGCCTTGAATCATGATCAGGTGTCTTAATTTACACCAAGTAATTAATAACAGAAGATAATCTGGCCTTGAATCATGGTCAGGTGTCCTAATTTACACCAAATAATTAATAACAGTAGATAATCTGGCCTTGAATCATGGTCAGGTGTCTTAATTTACACTAAGTAATTAATAACAGTAGATAATCTGGCCTTGAATCATGGTCAGGTGTCCTAATTTACACCAAGTAATTAATAACAGTAGATAATCTGGCCTTGAATCATGGTCAGGTGTCCTAATTTACACCAAGTAATTAATAACAGAAGATAATCTGGCCTTGAATCATGGTAAGGTGTCTTAATTTACACCAAATAATTAATAACAGTAGATAATCTGGCCTTGAATCATGGTCAGGTGTCTTAATTTACACCAAGTAATTAATAACAGTAGATAATCTGGCCTTGAATCATGGTCAGGTGTCTTAATTTACACCAAATAATTAATAACAGAAGATAATCTGGCCTTGAATCATGGTCAGGTGCCCTAATTTACACCAAGTAATTAATAACAGAAGATAATCTGGCCTTGAATCATGGTAAGGTGTCTTAATTTACACCAAGTAATTAATAACAGAAGATAATCTGGCCTTGAATCATGGTCAGGTGCCCTAATTTACACCAAGTAATTAATAACAGAAGATAATCTGGCCTTGAATCATGGTAAGGTGTCTTAATTTACACCAAGTAATTAATAACAGAAGATAATCTGGCCTTGAATCATGGTCAGGTGCCCTAATTTACACCAAGTAATTAATAACAGAAGCTAATATGGCCTTGAATCATGGTCAGGTGTCTTAATTTACACCAAGTAATTAATAATAGAAGATAATCTGGCCTTGAATCATGGTCAGGTGTCTTAATTTACACCAAGTAATTAATAATAGAAGATAATCTGGCCTTGAATCATGGTCAGGTGTCTTAATTTACACCAAGTAATTAATAACAAGATAATCTGGCCTTGAATCATGGTCAGGTGTCCTAATTTACACCAAGTAATTAATAACAGTAGATAATCTGGCCTTGAATCATGGTCAGGTGCCCTAATTTACACCAAGTAATTAATAACAGAAGATAATCTGGCCTTGAATCATGGTCAGGTGCCCTAATTTACACCAAGTAATTAATAACAGTAGATAATCTGGCCTTGAATCATGGTCAGGTGTCTTAATTTACACCAAGTAATTAATAACAGAAGATAATCTGGCCTTGAATCATGGTCAGGTGTCTTAATTTACACCAAGTAATTAATAACAAGATAATCTGGCCTTGAATCATGGTCAGGTGTCCTAATTTACACCAAGTAATTAATAACAGTAGATAATCTGGCCTTGAATCATGGTCAGGTGCCCTAATTTACACCAAGTAATTAATAACAGAAGATAATCTGGCCTTGAATCATGGTCAGGTGTCCTAATTTACACCAAATAATTAATAACAGTAGATAATCTGGCCTTGAATCATGGTCAGGTGTCTTAATTTACACCAAGTAATTAATAACAGTAGATAATCTGGCCTTGAATCATGGTCAGGTGTCCTAATTTACACCAAGTAATTAATAACAGTAGATAATCTGGCCTTGAATCATGGTCAGGTGTCCTAATTTACACCAAGTAATTAATAACAGATGATAATCTGGCCTTGAATCATGGTAAGGTGTCTTAATTTACACCAAATAATTAATAACAGTAGATAATCTGGCCTTGAATCATGATCAGGTGTCTTAATTTACACCAAGTAATTAATAACAGAAGATAATCTGGCCTTGAATCATGGTCAGGTGTCCTAATTTACACCAAATAATTAATAACAGTAGATAATCTGGCCTTGAATCATGGTCAGGTGTCTTAATTTACACTAAGTAATTAATAACAGTAGATAATCTGGCCTTGAATCATGGTCAGGTGTCCTAATTTACACCAAGTAATTAATAACAGAAGATAATCTGGCCTTGAATCATGGTCAGGTGTCTTAATTTACACCAAGTAATTAATAACAGAAGATAATCTGGCCTTGAATCATGGTCAGGTGTCCTAATTTACACCAAGTAATTAATAACAGAAGCTAATATGGCCTTGAATCATGGTCAGGTGTCTTAATTTACACCAAATAATTAATAACAGAAGATAATCTGGCCTTGAATCATGGTCAGGTGCCCTAATTTACACCAAGTAATTAATAACAGAAGATAATCTGGCCTTGAATCATGGTCAGGTGCCCTAATTTACACCAAGTAATTAATAACAGTAGATAATATGGCCTTGAATCATGGTCAGGTGTCTTAATTTACACCAAGTAATTAATAACAGAAGATAATCTGGCCTTGAATCATGGTCAGGTGTCTTAATTTACACCAAGTAATTAATAACAGAAGATAATCTGGCCTTGAATCATGGTCAGGTGTCTTAATTTACACCAAGTAATTAATAACAGAAGCTAATATGGCCTTGAATCATGGTAAGGTGTCTTAATTTACACCAAGTAATTAATAACAGAAGATAATCTGGCCTTGAATCATGGTCAGGTGTCTTAATTTACACCAAGTAATTAATAACAGTAGATAATCTGGCCTTGAATCATGGTCAGGTGTCTTAATTTATACCAAGTAATTAATAACAGAAGATAATCTGGCCTTGAATCATGGTCAGGTGCCCTAATTTACACCAAGTAATTAATAACAGAAGATAATCTGGCCTTGAATCATGGTAAGGTGTCTTAATTTACACCAAGTAATTAATAACAGTAGATAATCTGGCCTTGAATCATGGTCAGGTGTCCTAATTTACACCAAGTAATTAATAACAGAAGATAATCTGGCCTTGAATCATGGTCAGGTGTCTTAATTTACACCAAGTAATTAATAACAAGATAATCTGGCCTTGAATCATGGTAAGGTGTCTTAATTTACACCAAATAATTAATAACAGTAGATAATCTGGCCTTGAATCATGGTCAGGTGTCTTAATTTACACCAAGTAATTAATAACAGTAGATAATCTGGCCTTGAATCATGGTCAGGTGTCTTAATTTACACCAAATAATTAATAACAGAAGATAATCTGGCCTTGAATCATGGTCAGGTGCCCTAATTTACACCAAGTAATTAATAACAGAAGATAATCTGGCCTTGAATCATGGTAAGGTGTCTTAATTTACACCAAGTAATTAATAACAGAAGATAATCTGGCCTTGAATCATGGTCAGGTGTCTTAATTTACACCAAGTAAATAATAACAGTAGATAATCTGGCCTTGAATCATGGTCAGGTGTCTTAATTTACACCAAATAATTAATAACAGTAGATAATCTGGCCTTGAATCATGGTCAGGTGTCTTAATTTACACCAAGTAATTAATAACAGTAGATAATCTGGCCTTGAATCATGGTCAGGTGCCCTAATTTACACCAAGTAATTAATAACAGAAGATAATCTGGCCTTGAATCATGGTCAGGTGTCTTAATTTACACCAAGTAATTAATAACAGTAGATAATCTGGCCTTGAATCATGGTCAGGTGCCCTAATTTACACCAAGTAATTAATAACAGAAGATAATCTGGCCTTGAATCATGGTCAGGTGTCCTAATTTACACCAAATAATTAATAACAGTAGATAATCTGGCCTTGAATCATGGTCAGGTGTCTTAATTTACACCAAGTAATTAATAACAGTAGATAATCTGGCCTTGAATCATGGTCAGGTGTCCTAATTTACACCAAGTAATTAATAACAGTAGATAATCTGGCCTTGAATCATGGTCAGGTGTCCTAATTTACACCAAGTAATTAATAACAGAAGATAATCTGGCCTTGAATCATGGTAAGGTGTCTTAATTTACACCAAATAATTAATAACAGTAGATAATCTGGCCTTGAATCATGATCAGGTGTCTTAATTTACACCAAGTAATTAATAACAGAAGATAATCTGGCCTTGAATCATGGTCAGGTGTCCTAATTTACACCAAATAATTAATAACAGTAGATAATCTGGCCTTGAATCATGGTCAGGTGTCTTAATTTACACTAAGTAATTAATAACAGTAGATAATCTGGCCTTGAATCATGGTCAGGTGTCCTAATTTACACCAAGTAATTAATAACAGAAGATAATCTGGCCTTGAATCATGGTCAGGTGTCTTAATTTACACCAAGTAATTAATAACAGAAGATAATCTGGCCTTGAATCATGGTCAGGTGTCCTAATTTACACCAAGTAATTAATAACAGAAGCTAATATGGCCTTGAATCATGGTCAGGTGTCTTAATTTACACCAAGTAATTAATAACAGTAGATAATCTGGCCTTGAATCATGGTCAGGTGTCCTAATTTACACCAAGTAATTAATAACAGTAGATAATCTGGCCTTGAATCATGGTCAGGT
The DNA here is from genome assembly GCA_963680875.1 of Bathymodiolus brooksi. Taxonomy (NCBI): domain Eukaryota; kingdom Metazoa; phylum Mollusca; class Bivalvia; order Mytilida; family Modiolidae; genus Bathymodiolus; species Bathymodiolus brooksi. The sequence goes on along the minus strand of OY804579.1, from coordinate 10,360,529 downwards.
GTCCTAATTTACACCAAGTAATTAATAACAGAAGATAATCTGGCCTTGAATCATGGTAAGGTGTCTTAATTTACACCAAATAATTAATAACAGTAGATAATCTGGCCTTGAATCATGGTCAGGTGTCTTAATTTACACCAAGTAATTAATAACAGTAGATAATCTGGCCTTGAATCATGGTCAGGTGTCTTAATTTACACCAAATAATTAATAACAGAAGATAATCTGGCCTTGAATCATGGTCAGGTGTCTTAATTTACACCAAATAATTAATAACAGTAGATAATCTGGCCTTGAATCATGGTCAGGTGTCTTAATTTACACCAAGTAATTAATAACAGTAGATAATCTGGCCTTGAATCATGGTCAGGTGTCTTAATTTACACCAAATAATTAATAACAGTAGATAATCTGGCCTTGAATCATGGTCAGGTGTCTTAATTTACACCAAGTAATTAATAACAGTAGATAATCTGGCCTTGAATCATGGTCAGGTGCCCTAATTTACACCAAGTAATTAATAACAGAAGATAATCTGGCCTTGAATCATGGTCAGGTGTCTTAATTTACACCAAGTAATTAATAACAGTAGATAATCTGGCCTTGAATCATGGTCAGGTGCCCTAATTTACACCAAGTAATTAATAACAGAAGATAATCTGGCCTTGAATCATGGTCAGGTGTCCTAATTTACACCAAATAATTAATAACAGTAGATAATCTGGCCTTGAATCATGGTCAGGTGTCTTAATTTACACCAAGTAATTAATAACAGTAGATAATCTGGCCTTGAATCATGGTCAGGTGTCCTAATTTACACCAAGTAATTAATAACAGTAGATAATCTGGCCTTGAATCATGGTCAGGTGTCCTAATTTACACCAAGTAATTAATAACAGAAGATAATCTGGCCTTGAATCATGGTAAGGTGTCTTAATTTACACCAAATAATTAATAACAGTAGATAATCTGGCCTTGAATCATGATCAGGTGTCTTAATTTACACCAAGTAATTAATAACAGAAGATAATCTGGCCTTGAATCATGGTCAGGTGTCCTAATTTACACCAAATAATTAATAACAGTAGATAATCTGGCCTTGAATCATGGTCAGGTGTCTTAATTTACACTAAGTAATTAATAACAGTAGATAATCTGGCCTTGAATCATGGTCAGGTGTCCTAATTTACACCAAGTAATTAATAACAGTAGATAATCTGGCCTTGAATCATGGTCAGGTGTCCTAATTTACACCAAGTAATTAATAACAGAAGATAATCTGGCCTTGAATCATGGTAAGGTGTCTTAATTTACACCAAATAATTAATAACAGTAGATAATCTGGCCTTGAATCATGGTCAGGTGTCTTAATTTACACCAAGTAATTAATAACAGTAGATAATCTGGCCTTGAATCATGGTCAGGTGTCTTAATTTACACCAAATAATTAATAACAGAAGATAATCTGGCCTTGAATCATGGTCAGGTGCCCTAATTTACACCAAGTAATTAATAACAGAAGATAATCTGGCCTTGAATCATGGTCAGGTGTCCTAATTTACACCAAATAATTAATAACAGTAGATAATCTGGCCTTGAATCATGGTCAGGTGTCTTAATTTACACCAAGTAATTAATAACAGTAGATAATCTGGCCTTGAATCATGGTCAGGTGTCCTAATTTACACCAAGTAATTAATAACAGTAGATAATATGGCCTTGAATCATGGTCAGGTGTCCTAATTTACACCAAGTAATTAATAACAGAAGATAATCTGGCCTTGAATCATGGTCAGGTGTCCTAATTTACACCAAATAATTAATAACAGTAGATAATCTGGCCTTGAATCATGGTCAGGTGTCTTAATTTACACTAAGTAATTAATAACAGTAGATAATCTGGCCTTGAATCATGGTCAGGTGTCCTAATTTACACCAAGTAATTAATAACAGTAGATAATCTGGCCTTGAATCATGGTCAGGTGTCCTAATTTACACCAAGTAATTAATAACAGAAGATAATCTGGCCTTGAATCATGGTAAGGTGTCTTAATTTACACCAAATAATTAATAACAGTAGATAATCTGGCCTTGAATCATGGTCAGGTGTCTTAATTTACACCAAGTAATTAATAACAGTAGATAATCTGGCCTTGAATCATGGTCAGGTGTCTTAATTTACACCAAATAATTAATAACAGAAGATAATCTGGCCTTGAATCATGGTCAGGTGCCCTAATTTACACCAAGTAATTAATAACAGAAGATAATCTGGCCTTGAATCATGGTAAGGTGTCTTAATTTACACCAAGTAATTAATAACAGAAGATAATCTGGCCTTGAATCATGGTCAGGTGTCTTAATTTACACCAAGTAAATAATAACAGTAAATAATCTGGCCTTGAATCATGGTCAGGTGTCTTAATTTACACCAAATAATTAATAACAGTAGATAATCTGGCCTTGAATCATGGTCAGGTGTCTTAATTTACACCAAGTAATTAATAACAGTAGATAATCTGGCCTTGAATCATGGTCAGGTGCCCTAATTTACACCAAGTAATTAATAACAGAAGATAATCTGGCCTTGAATCATGGTCAGGTGTCTTAATTTACACCAAGTAATTAATAACAGTAGATAATCTGGCCTTGAATCATGGTCAGGTGCCCTAATTTACACCAAGTAATTAATAACAGAAGATAATCTGTCCTTGAATCATGGTCAGGTGTCCTAATTTACACCAAATAATTAATAACAGTAGATAATCTGGCCTTGAATCATGGTCAGGTGTCTTAATTTACACCAAGTAATTAATAACAGTAGATAATCTGGCCTTGAATCATGGTCAGGTGTCCTAATTTACACCAAGTAATTAATAACAGTAGATAATCTGGCCTTGAATCATGGTCAGGTGTCCTAATTTACACCAAGTAATTAATAACAGAAGATAATCTGGCCTTGAATCATGGTAAGGTGTCTTAATTTACACCAAATAATTAATAACAGTAGATAATCTGGCCTTGAATCATGATCAGGTGTCTTAATTTACACCAAGTAATTAATAACAGAAGATAATCTGGCCTTGAATCATGGTCAGGTGTCCTAATTTACACCAAATAATTAATAACAGTAGATAATCTGGCCTTGAATCATGGTCAGGTGTCTTAATTTACACTAAGTAATTAATAACAGTAGATAATCTGGCCTTGAATCATGGTCAGGTGTCCTAATTTACACCAAGTAATTAATAACAGAAGATAATCTGGCCTTGAATCATGGTCAGGTGTCTTAATTTACACCAAGTAATTAATAACAGAAGATAATCTGGCCTTGAATCATGGTCAGGTGTCCTAATTTACACCAAGTAATTAATAACAGAAGCTAATATGGCCTTGAATCATGGTCAGGTGTCTTAATTTACACCAAGTAATTAATAACAGTAGATAATCTGGCCTTGAATCATGGTCAGGTGTCCTAATTTACACCAAGTAATTAATAACAGTAGATAATCTGGCCTTGAATCATGGTCAGGTGTCCTAATTTACACCAAGTAATTAATAACAGAAGATAATCTGGCCTTGAATCATGGTAAGGTGTCTTAATTTACACCAAATAATTAATAACAGTAGATAATCTGGCCTTGAATCATGGTCAGGTGTCTTAATTTACACCAAGTAATTAATAACAGTAGATAATCTGGCCTTGAATCATGGTCAGGTGTCTTAATTTACACCATATAATTAATAACAGAAGATAATCTGGCCTTGAATCATGGTCAGGTGTCTTAATTTACACCAAATAATTAATAACAGTAGATAATCTGGCCTTGAATCATGGTCAGGTGTCTTAATTTACACCAAGTAATTAATAACAGTAGATAATCTGGCCTTGAATCATGGTCAGGTGCCCTAATTTACACCAAGTAATTAATAACAGAAGATAATCTGGCCTTGAATCATGGTCAGGTGTCTTAATTTACACCAAGTAATTAATAACAGTAGATAATCTGGCCTTGAATCATGGTCAGGTGCCCTAATTTACACCAAGTAATTAATAACAGAAGATAATCTGGCCTTGAATCATGGTCAGGTGTCCTAATTTACACCAAATAATTAATAACAGTAGATAATCTGGCCTTGAATCATGGTCAGGTGTCTTAATTTACACCAAGTAATTAATAACAGTAGATAATCTGGCCTTGAATCATGGTCAGGTGTCCTAATTTACACCAAGTAATTAATAACAGTAGATAATCTGGCCTTGAATCATGGTCAGGTGTCCTAATTTACACCAAGTAATTAATAACAGAAGATAATCTGGCCTTGAATCATGGTAAGGTGTCTTAATTTACACCAAATAATTAATAACAGTAGATAATCTGGCCTTGAATCATGATCAGGTGTCTTAATTTACACCAAGTAATTAATAACAGAAGATAATCTGGCCTTGAATCATGGTCAGGTGTCCTAATTTACACCAAATAATTAATAACAGTAGATAATCTGGCCTTGAATCATGGTCAGGTGTCTTAATTTACACTAAGTAATTAATAACAGTAGATAATCTGGCCTTGAATCATGGTCAGGTGTCCTAATTTACACCAAGTAATTAATAACAGTAGATAATCTGGCCTTGAATCATGGTCAGGTGTCCTAATTTACACCAAGTAATTAATAACAGAAGATAATCTGGCCTTGAATCATGGTAAGGTGTCTTAATTTACACCAAATAATTAATAACAGTAGATAATCTGGCCTTGAATCATGGTCAGGTGTCTTAATTTACACCAAGTAATTAATAACAGTAGATAATCTGGCCTTGAATCATGGTCAGGTGTCTTAATTTACACCAAATAATTAATAACAGAAGATAATCTGGCCTTGAATCATGGTCAGGTGCCCTAATTTACACCAAGTAATTAATAACAGAAGATAATCTGGCCTTGAATCATGGTAAGGTGTCTTAATTTACACCAAGTAATTAATAACAGAAGATAATCTGGCCTTGAATCATGGTCAGGTGCCCTAATTTACACCAAGTAATTAATAACAGAAGATAATCTGGCCTTGAATCATGGTAAGGTGTCTTAATTTACACCAAGTAATTAATAACAGAAGATAATCTGGCCTTGAATCATGGTCAGGTGCCCTAATTTACACCAAGTAATTAATAACAGAAGCTAATATGGCCTTGAATCATGGTCAGGTGTCTTAATTTACACCAAGTAATTAATAATAGAAGATAATCTGGCCTTGAATCATGGTCAGGTGTCTTAATTTACACCAAGTAATTAATAATAGAAGATAATCTGGCCTTGAATCATGGTCAGGTGTCTTAATTTACACCAAGTAATTAATAACAAGATAATCTGGCCTTGAATCATGGTCAGGTGTCCTAATTTACACCAAGTAATTAATAACAGTAGATAATCTGGCCTTGAATCATGGTCAGGTGCCCTAATTTACACCAAGTAATTAATAACAGAAGATAATCTGGCCTTGAATCATGGTCAGGTGCCCTAATTTACACCAAGTAATTAATAACAGTAGATAATCTGGCCTTGAATCATGGTCAGGTGTCTTAATTTACACCAAGTAATTAATAACAGAAGATAATCTGGCCTTGAATCATGGTCAGGTGTCTTAATTTACACCAAGTAATTAATAACAAGATAATCTGGCCTTGAATCATGGTCAGGTGTCCTAATTTACACCAAGTAATTAATAACAGTAGATAATCTGGCCTTGAATCATGGTCAGGTGCCCTAATTTACACCAAGTAATTAATAACAGAAGATAATCTGGCCTTGAATCATGGTCAGGTGTCCTAATTTACACCAAATAATTAATAACAGTAGATAATCTGGCCTTGAATCATGGTCAGGTGTCTTAATTTACACCAAGTAATTAATAACAGTAGATAATCTGGCCTTGAATCATGGTCAGGTGTCCTAATTTACACCAAGTAATTAATAACAGTAGATAATCTGGCCTTGAATCATGGTCAGGTGTCCTAATTTACACCAAGTAATTAATAACAGATGATAATCTGGCCTTGAATCATGGTAAGGTGTCTTAATTTACACCAAATAATTAATAACAGTAGATAATCTGGCCTTGAATCATGATCAGGTGTCTTAATTTACACCAAGTAATTAATAACAGAAGATAATCTGGCCTTGAATCATGGTCAGGTGTCCTAATTTACACCAAATAATTAATAACAGTAGATAATCTGGCCTTGAATCATGGTCAGGTGTCTTAATTTACACTAAGTAATTAATAACAGTAGATAATCTGGCCTTGAATCATGGTCAGGTGTCCTAATTTACACCAAGTAATTAATAACAGAAGATAATCTGGCCTTGAATCATGGTCAGGTGTCTTAATTTACACCAAGTAATTAATAACAGAAGATAATCTGGCCTTGAATCATGGTCAGGTGTCCTAATTTACACCAAGTAATTAATAACAGAAGCTAATATGGCCTTGAATCATGGTCAGGTGTCTTAATTTACACCAAATAATTAATAACAGAAGATAATCTGGCCTTGAATCATGGTCAGGTGCCCTAATTTACACCAAGTAATTAATAACAGAAGATAATCTGGCCTTGAATCATGGTCAGGTGCCCTAATTTACACCAAGTAATTAATAACAGAAGCTAATATGGCCTTGAATCATGGTAAGGTGTCTTAATTTACACCAAGTAATTAATAACAGAAGATAATCTGGCCTTGAATCATGGTCAGGTGTCTTAATTTACACCAAGTAATTAATAACAGTAGATAATCTGGCCTTGAATCATGGTCAGGTGTCTTAATATATACCAAGTAATTAATAACAGAAGATAATCTGGCCTTGAATCATGGTCAGGTGCCCTAATTTACACCAAGTAATTAATAACAGAAGATAATCTGGCCTTGAATCATGGTAAGGTGTCTTAATTTACACCAAGTAATTAATAACAGTAGATAATCTGGCCTTGAATCATGGTCAGGTGTCCTAATTTACACCAAGTAATTAATAACAGAAGATAATCTGGCCTTGAATCATGGTCAGGTGTCTTAATTTACACCAAGTAATTAATAACAAGATAATCTGGCCTTGAATCATGGTCAGGTGTCCTAATTTACACCAAGTAATTAATAACAGTAGATAATCTGGCCTTGAATCATGGTCAGGTGCCCTAATTTACACCAAGTAATTAATAACAGAAGATAATCTGTCCTTGAATCATGGTCAGGTGTCCTAATTTACACCAAATAATTAATAACAGTAGATAATCTGGCCTTGAATCATGGTCAGGTGTCTTAATTTACACCAAGTAATTAATAACAGTAGATAATCTGGCCTTGAATCATGGTCAGGTGTCCTAATTTACACCAAGTAATTAATAACAGTAGATAATATGGCCTTGAATCATGGTCAGGTGTCCTAATTTACACCAAGTAATTAATAACAGAAGATAATCTGGCCTTGAATCATGGTAAGGTGTCTTAATTTACACCAAATAATTAATAACAGTAGATAATCTGGCCTTGAATCATGATCAGGTGTCTTAATTTACACCAAGTAATTAATAACAGAAGATAATCTGGCCTTGAATCATGGTCAGGTGTCTTAATTTACACCAAGTAATTAATAACAGTAGATAATCTGGCCTTGAATCATGGTCAGGTGTCTTAATTTACACCAAGTAATTAATAACAGTAGATAATCTGGCCTTGAATCATGGTCAGGTGCCCTAATTTACACCAAGTAATTAATAACAGAAGATAATCTGGCCTTGAATCATGGTCAGGTGTCCTAATTTACACCAAATAATTAATAACAGTAGATAATCTGGCCTTGAATCATGGTCAGGTGTCTTAATTTACACCAAGTAATTAATAACAGTAGATAATCTGGCCTTGAATCATGGTCAGGTGTCCTAATTTACACCAAGTAATTAATAACAGTAGATAATCTGGCCTTGAATCATGGTCAGGTGTCCTAATTTACACCAAGTAATTAATAACAGAAGATAATCTGGCCTTGAATCATGGTAAGGTGTCTTAATTTACACCAAATAATTAATAACAGTAGATAATCTGGCCTTGAATCATGATCAGGTGTCTTAATTTACACCAAGTAATTAATAACAGAAGATAATCTGGCCTTGAATCATGGTCAGGTGTCCTAATTTACACCAAATAATTAATAACAGTAGATAATCTGGCCTTGAATCATGGTCAGGTGTCTTAATTTACACTAAGTAATTAATAACAGTAGATAATGTGGCCTTGAATCATGGTCAGGTGTCCTAATTTACACCAAGTAATTAATAACAGTAGATAATCTGGCCTTGAATCATGGTCAGGTGTCCTAATTTACACCAAGTAATTAATAACAGAAGATAATCTGGCCTTGAATCATGGTAAGGTGTCTTAATTTACACCAAATAATTAATAACAGTAGATAATCTGGCCTTGAATCATGGTCAGGTGCCCTAATTTACACCAAGTAATTAATAACAGAAGATAATCTGGCCTTGAATCATGGTCAGGTGTCCTAATTTACACCAAATAATTAATAACAGTAGATAATCTGGCCTTGAATCATGGTCAGGTGTCTTAATTTACACCAAGTAATTAATAACAGTAGATAATCTGGCCTTGAATCATGGTCAGGTGTCCTAATTTACACAAAGTAATTAATAACAGAAGATAATCTGGCCTTGAATCATGGTAAGGTGTCTTAATTTACACCAAATAATTAATAACAGTAGATAATCTGGCCTTGAATCATGATCAGGTGTCTTAATTTACACCAAGTAATTAATAACAGAAGATAATCTGGCCTTGAATCATGGTCAGGTGTCCTAATTTACACCAAATAATTAATAACAGTAGATAATCTGGCCTTGAATCATGGTCAGGTGTCTTAATTTACACTAAGTAATTAATAACAGTAGATAATCTGGCCTTGAATCATGGTCAGGTGTCCTAATTTACACCAAGTAATTAATAACAGTAGATAATCTGGCCTTGAATCATGGTCAGGTGTCCTAATTTACACCAAGTAATTAATAACAGAAGATAATCTGGCCTTGAATCATGGTAAGGTGTCTTAATTTACACCAAATAATTAATAACAGTAGATAATCTGGCCTTGAATCATGGTCAGGTGTCTTAATTTACACCAAGTAATTAATAACAGTAGATAATCTGGCCTTGAATCATGGTCAGGTGTCTTAATTTACACCAAATAATTAATAACAGAAGATAATCTGGCCTTGAATCATGGTCAGGTGCCCTAATTTACACCAAGTAATTAATAACAGAAGATAATCTGGCCTTGAATCATGGTAAGGTGTCTTAATTTACACCAAGTAATTAATAACAGAAGATAATCTGGCCTTGAATCATGGTCAGGTGCCCTAATTTACACCAAGTAATTAATAACAGAAGATAATCTGGCCTTGAATCATGGTAAGGTGTCTTAATTTACACCAAGTAATTAATAACAGAAGATAATCTGGCCTTGAATCATGGTCAGGTGCCCTAATTTACACCAAGTAATTAATAACAGAAGCTAATATGGCCTTGAATCATGGTCAGGTGTCTTAATTTACACCAAGTAATTAATAATAGAAGATAATCTGGCCTTGAATCATGGTCAGGTGTCTTAATTTACACCAAGTAATTAATAATAGAAGATAATCTGGCCTTGAATCATGGTCAGGTGTCTTAATTTACACCAAGTAATTAATAACAAGATAATCTGGCCTTGAATCATGGTCAGGTGTCCTAATTTACACCAAGTAATTAATAACAGTAGATAATCTGGCCTTGAATCATGGTCAGGTGCCCTAATTTACACCAAGTAATTAATAACAGAAGATAATCTGGCCTTGAATCATGGTCAGGTGCCCTAATTTACACCAAGTAATTAATAACAGTAGATAATCTGGCCTTGAATCATGGTCAGGTGTCTTAATTTACACCAAGTAATTAATAACAGAAGATAATCTGGCCTTGAATCATGGTCAGGTGTCTTAATTTACACCAAGTAATTAATAACAAGATAATCTGGCCTTGAATCATGGTCAGGTGTCCTAATTTACACCAAGTAATTAATAACAGTAGATAATCTGGCCTTGAATCATGGTCAGGTGCCCTAATTTACACCAAGTAATTAATAACAGAAGATAATCTGGCCTTGAATCATGGTCAGGTGTCCTAATTTACACCAAATAATTAATAACAGTAGATAATCTGGCCTTGAATCATGGTCAGGTGTCTTAATTTACACCAAGTAATTAATAACAGTAGATAATCTGGCCTTGAATCATGGTCAGGTGTCCTAATTTACACCAAGTAATTAATAACAGTAGATAATCTGGCCTTGAATCATGGTCAGGTGTCCTAATTTACACCAAGTAATTAATAACAGATGATAATCTGGCCTTGAATCATGGTAAGGTGTCTTAATTTACACCAAATAATTAATAACAGTAGATAATCTGGCCTTGAATCATGATCAGGTGTCTTAATTTACACCAAGTAATTAATAACAGAAGATAATCTGGCCTTGAATCATGGTCAGGTGTCCTAATTTACACCAAATAATTAATAACAGTAGATAATCTGGCCTTGAATCATGGTCAGGTGTCTTAATTTACACTAAGTAATTAATAACAGTAGATAATCTGGCCTTGAATCATGGTCAGGTGTCCTAATTTACACCAAGTAATTAATAACAGAAGATAATCTGGCCTTGAATCATGGTCAGGTGTCTTAATTTACACCAAGTAATTAATAACAGAAGATAATCTGGCCTTGAATCATGGTCAGGTGTCCTAATTTACACCAAGTAATTAATAACAGAAGCTAATATGGCCTTGAATCATGGTCAGGTGTCTTAATTTACACCAAATAATTAATAACAGAAGATAATCTGGCCTTGAATCATGGTCAGGTGCCCTAATTTACACCAAGTAATTAATAACAGAAGATAATCTGGCCTTGAATCATGGTCAGGTGCCCTAATTTACACCAAGTAATTAATAACAGAAGCTAATATGGCCTTGAATCATGGTAAGGTGTCTTAATTTACACCAAGTAATTAATAACAGAAGATAATCTGGCCTTGAATCATGGTCAGGTGTCTTAATTTACACCAAGTAATTAATAACAGTAGATAATCTGGCCTTGAATCATGGTCAGGTGTCTTAATATATACCAAGTAATTAATAACAGAAGATAATCTGGCCTTGAATCATGGTCAGGTGCCCTAATTTACACCAAGTAATTAATAACAGAAGATAATCTGGCCTTGAATCATGGTAAGGTGTCTTAATTTACACCAAGTAATTAATAACAGTAGATAATCTGGCCTTGAATCATGGTCAGGTGTCCTAATTTACACCAAGTAATTAATAACAGAAGATAATCTGGCCTTGAATCATGGTCAGGTGTCTTAATTTACACCAAGTAATTAATAACAAGATAATCTGGCCTTGAATCATGGTCAGGTGTCCTAATTTACACCAAGTAATTAATAACAGTAGATAATCTGGCCTTGAATCATGGTCAGGTGCCCTAATTTACACCAAGTAATTAATAACAGAAGATAATCTGTCCTTGAATCATGGTCAGGTGTCCTAATTTACACCAAATAATTAATAACAGTAGATAATCTGGCCTTGAATCATGGTCAGGTGTCTTAATTTACACCAAGTAATTAATAACAGTAGATAATCTGGCCTTGAATCATGGTCAGGTGTCCTAATTTACACCAAGTAATTAATAACAGTAGATAATATGGCCTTGAATCATGGTCAGGTGTCCTAATTTACACCAAGTAATTAATAACAGAAGATAATCTGGCCTTGAATCATGGTAAGGTGTCTTAATTTACACCAAATAATTAATAACAGTAGATAATCTGGCCTTGAATCATGATCAGGTGTCTTAATTTACACCAAGTAATTAATAACAGAAGATAATCTGGCCTTGAATCATGGTCAGGTGTCCTAATTTACACCAAGTAATTAATAACAGTAGATAATCTGGCCTTGAATCATGGTCAGGTGTCTTAATTTACACCAAGTAATTAATAACAGTAGATAATCTGGCCTTGAATCATGGTCAGGTGCCCTAATTTACACCAAGTAATTAATAACAGAAGATAATCTGGCCTTGAATCATGGTCAGGTGTCCTAATTTACACCAAATAATTAATAACAGTAGATAATCTGGCCTTGAATCATGGTCAGGTGTCTTAATTTACACCAAGTAATTAATAACAGTAGATAATCTGGCCTTGAATCATGGTCAGGTGTCCTAATTTACACCAAGTAATTAATAACAGTAGATAATCTGGCCTTGAATCATGGTCAGGTGTCCTAATTTACACCAAGTAATTAATAACAGAAGATAATCTGGCCTTGAATCATGGTAAGGTGTCTTAATTTACACCAAATAATTAATAACAGTAGATAATCTGGCCTTGAATCATGATCAGGTGTCTTAATTTACACCAAGTAATTAATAACAGAAGATAATCTGGCCTTGAATCATGGTCAGGTGTCCTAATTTACACCAAATAATTAATAACAGTAGATAATTTGGCCTTGAATCATGGTCAGGTGTCTTAATTTACACTAAGTAATTAATAACAGTAGATAATGTGGCCTTGAATCATGGTCAGGTGTCCTAATTTACACCAAGTAATTAATAACAGTAGATAATCTGGCCTTGAATCATGGTCAGGTGTCCTAATTTACACCAAGTAATTAATAACAGAAGATAATCTGGCCTTGAATCATGGTAAGGTGTCTTAATTTACACCAAATAATTAATAACAGTAGATAATCTGGCCTTGAATCATGGTCAGGTGCCCTAATTTACACCAAGTAATTAATAACAGAAGATAATCTGGCCTTGAATCATGGTCAGGTGTCCTAATTTACACCAAATAATTAATAACAGTAGATAATCTGGCCTTGAATCATGGTCAGGTGTCTTAATTTACACCAAGTAATTAATAACAGTAGATAATCTGGCCTTGAATCATGGTCAGGTGTCCTAATTTACACCAAGTAATTAATAACAGTAGATAATCTGGCCTTGAATCATGGTCAGGTGTCCTAATTTACACCAAGTAATTAATAACAGATGATAATCTGGCCTTGAATCATGGTAAGGTGTCTTAATTTACACCAAATAATTAATAACAGTAGATAATCTGGCCTTGAATCATGATCAGGTGTCTTAATTTACACCAAGTAATTAATAACAGAAGATAATCTGGCCTTGAATCATGGTCAGGTGTCCTAATTTACACCAAATAATTAATAACAGTAGATAATCTGGCCTTGAATCATGGTCAGGTGTCTTAATTTACACTAAGTAATTAATAACAGTAGATAATCTGGCCTTGAATCATGGTCAGGTGTCCTAATTTACACCAAGTAATTAATAACAGAAGATAATCTGGCCTTGAATCATGGTCAGGTGTCTTAATTTACACCAAGTAATTAATAACAGAAGATAATCTGGCCTTGAATCATGGTCAGGTGTCCTAATTTACACCAAGTAATTAATAACAGAAGCTAATATGGCCTTGAATCATGGTCAGGTGTCTTAATTTACACCAAATAATTAATAACAGAAGATAATCTGGCCTTGAATCATGGTCAGGTGCCCTAATTTACACCAAGTAATTAATAACAGAAGATAATCTGGCCTTGAATCATGGTCAGGTGCCCTAATTTACACCAAGTAATTAATAACAGAAGCTAATATGGCCTTGAATCATGGTAAGGTGTCTTAATTTACACCAAGTAATTAATAACAGAAGATAATCTGGCCTTGAATCATGGTCAGGTGTCTTAATTTACACCAAGTAATTAATAACAGTAGATAATCTGGCCTTGAATCATGGTCAGGTGTCTTAATTTATACCAAGTAATTAATAACAGAAGATAATCTGGCCTTGAATCATGGTCAGGTGCCCTAATTTACACCAAGTAATTAATAACAGAAGATAATCTGGCCTTGAATCATGGTAAGGTGTCTTAATTTACACCAAGTAATTAATAACAGTAGATAATCTGGCCTTGAATAATGGTCAGGTGTCCTAATTTACACCAAGTAATTAATAACAGAAGATAATCTGGCCTTGAATCATGGTCAGGTGTCTTAATTTACACCAAGTAATTAATAACAAGATAATCTGGCCTTGAATCATGGTCAGGTGTCCTAATTTACACCAAGTAATTAATAACAGTAGATAATCTGGCCTTGAATCATGGTCAGGTGCCCTAATTTACACCAAGTAATTAATAACAGAAGATAATCTGTCCTTGAATCATGGTCAGGTGTCCTAATTTACACCAAATAATTAATAACAGTAGATAATCTGGCCTTGAATCATGGTCAGGTGTCTTAATTTACACCAAGTAATTAATAACAGTAGATAATCTGGCCTTGAATCATGGTCAGGTGTCCTAATTTACACCAAGTAATTAATAACAGTAGATAATATGGCCTTGAATCATGGTCAGGTGTCCTAATTTACACCAAGTAATTAATAACAGAAGATAATCTGGCCTTGAATCATGGTAAGGTGTCTTAATTTACACCAAATAATTAATAACAGTAGATAATCTGGCCTTGAATCATGATCAGGTGTCTTAATTTACACCAAGTAATTAATAACAGAAGATAATCTGGCCTTGAATCATGGTCAGGTGTCCTAATTTACACCAAATAATTAATAACAGTAGATAATCTGGCCTTGAATCATGGTCAGGTGTCTTAATTTACACTAAGTAATTAATAACAGTAGATAATCTGGCCTTGAATCATGGTCAGGTGTCCTAATTTACACCAAGTAATTAATAACAGTAGATAATCTGGCCTTGAATCATGGTCAGGTGTCCTAATTTACACCAAGTAATTAATAACAGAAGATAATCTGGCCTTGAATCATGGTAAGGTGTCTTAATTTACACCAAATAATTAATAACAGTAGATAATCTGGCCTTGAATCATGGTCAGGTGTCTTAATTTACACCAAGTAATTAATAACAGTAGATAATCTGGCCTTGAATCATGGTCAGGTGTCTTAATTTACACCAAATAATTAATAACAGAAGATAATCTGGCCTTGAATCATGGTAAGGTGCCCTAATTTACACCAAGTAATTAATAACAGAAGATAATCTGGCCTTGAATCATGGTAAGGTGTCTTAATTTACACCAAGTAATTAATAACAGAAGATAATCTGGCCTTGAATCATGGTCAGGTGTCTTAATTTACACCAAGTAAATAATAACAGTAGATAATCTGGCCTTGAATCATGGTCAGGTGTCTTAATTTACACCAAATAATTAATAACAGTAGATAATCTGGCCTTGAATCATGGTCAGGTGCCCTAATTTACACCAAGTAATTAATAACAGAAGATAATCTGGCCTTGAATCATGGTAAGGTGTCTTAATTTACACCAAGTAATTAATAACAGAAGATAATCTGGCCTTGAATCATGGTCAGGTGCCCTAATTTACACCAAGTAATTAATAACAGAAAATAATCTGGCCTTGAATCATGGTCAGGTGCCCTAATTTACACCAAGTAATTAATAACAGAAGCTAATATGGCTTGAATCATGGTCAGGTGTCTTAATTTACACCAAATAATTAATAACAGAAGATAATCTGGCCTTGAATCATGGTCAGGTGCCCTAATTTACACCAAGTAATTAATAACAGTAGATAATATGGCCTTGAATCATGGTCAGGTGTCTTAATTTACACCAAGTAATTAATAACAGAAGATAATCTGGCCTTGAATCATGGTCAGGTGTCTTAATTTACACCAAGTAATTAATAACAGAAGATAATCTGGCCTTGAATCATGGTCAGGTGTCCTAATTTACACCAAGTAATTAATAACAGAAGCTAATATGGCCTTGAATCATGGTCAGGTGTCCTAATTTACACCAAGTAATTAATAACAGAAGATAATCTGGCCTTGAATCATGGTAAGGTGTCTTAATTTACACCAAGTAATTAATAACAGAAGATAATCTGGCCTTGAATCATGGTTAGGTGTCTTAATTTACACCAAGTAATTAATAACAGTAGATAATCTGGCCTTGAATCATGGTCAGGTGTCTTAATTTACACCAAATAATTAATAACAGAAGATAATCTGGCCTTGAATCATGGTCAGGTGCCCTAATTTACACCAAGTAATTAATAACAGAAGATAATCTGGCCTTGAATCATGGTAAGGTGTCTTAATTTACACCAAGTAATTAATAACAGAAGCTAATCTGACCTTGAATCATGGTCAGGTGCCCTAATTTACACCAAGTAATTAATAACAGTAGATAATATGGCCTTGAATCATGGTCAGGTGTCTTAATTTACACCAAGTAATTAAAAACAGAAGATAATCTGGCCTTGAATCATGGTCAGGTGTCTTAATTTACACCAAGTAATTAATAACAGAAGATAATCTGGCCTTGAATCATGGTCAGGTGTCTTAATTTACACCAAGTAATTAATAACAGAAGCTAATATGGCCTTGAATCATGGTAAGGTGTCTTAATTTACACCAAGTAATTAATAACAGAAGATAATCTGGCCTTGAATCATGGTCAGGTGTCTTAATTTACACCAAGTAATTAATAACAGTAGATAATCTGGCCTTGAATCATGGTCAGGTGTCTTAATTAATACCAAGTAATTAATAACAGAAGATAATCTGGCCTTGAATCATGGTCAGGTGCCCTAATTTACACCAAGTAATTAATAACAGAAGATAATCTGGCCTTGAATCATGGTAAGGTGTCTTAATTTACACCAAGTAATTAATAACAGTAGATAATCTGGCCTTGAATCATGGTCAGGTGTCCTAATTTACACCAAGTAATTAATAACAGAAGATAATCTGGCCTTGAATCATGGTCAGGCATCCTAATTTACACCAAGTAATTAATAACAGAAGATAATCTGGCCTCGAATCATGGTCAGGTGTCCTAATTTACACCAAGTAATTAATAACAAGATAATCTGGCCTTGAATCATGGTCAGGAGTCTTAATTTACACCAAGTAATTAATAACAGTAGATAATCTGGCCTTGAATCATGGTCAGGAGTCTTAATTTACACCAAGTAATTAATAATAGAAGATAATCTGGCCTTGAATCATGGTCAGGTGTCTTAATTTACACCAAGTAATTAATAACAGAAGATAATCTGGCCTTGAATCATGGTAAGGTGCCCTAATTTACACCAAGTAATTAATAACAGAAGATAATCTGGCCTTGAATCATGGTCAGGTGTCCTAATTTACACCAAGTAATTAATAACAGAAGATAATCTGGCCTTGAATCATGGTCAGGTGTCCTAATTTACACAAAGTAATTAATAACAGTAGATAATCTGGCCTTGAATCATGGTCAGGTGTCTTAATTTACACCAAGTAATTAATAACAGTAGATAATCTGGCCTTGAATCATGGTCAGGTGTCCTAATTTACACCAAGTAATTAATAACAGAAGATAATCTGGCTTGAATCATGGTAAGGTGTCTTAATTTACACCAAATAATTAATAACAGAAGATAATCTGGCCTTGAATCATGGTCAGGTGTCTTAATTTACACCAAGTAATTAATAACAGTAGATAATCTGGCCTTGAATCATGGTCAGGTGTCTTAATTTACACCAAGTAATTAATAACAGAAGATAATCTGGCCTTGAATCATGGTCAGGTGTCTTAATTTACACCAAGTAATTAATAACAAGATAATCTGGCCTTGAATCATGGTCAGGTGTCCTAATTTACACCAAGTAATTAATAACAGTAGATAATATGGCCTTGAATCATGGTCAGGTGTCCTAATTTACACCAAGTAATTAATAACAGAAGATAATCTGGCCTTGAATCATGGTAAGGTGTCTTAATTTACACCAAATAATTAATAACAGTAGATAATCTGGCCTTGAATCATGATCAGGTGTCTTAATTTACACCAAGTAATTAATAACAGAAGATAATCTGGCCTTGAATCATGGTCAGGTGTCCTAATTTACACCAAATAATTAATAACAGTAGATAATCTGGCCTTGAATCATGGTCAGGTGTCTTAATTTACACTAAGTAATTAATAACAGTAGATAATCTGGCCTTGAATCATGGTCAGGTGTCCTAATTTACACCAAGTAATTAATAACAGTAGATAATCTGGCCTTGAATCATGGTCAGGTGTCCTAATTTACACCAAGTAATTAATAACAGAAGATAATCTGGCCTTGAATCATGGTAAGGTGTCTTAATTTACACCAAATAATTAATAACAGTAGATAATCTGGCCTTGAATCATGGTCAGGTGTCTTAATTTACACCAAGTAATTAATAACAGTAGATAATCTGGCCTTGAATCATGGTCAGGTGTCTTAATTTACACCAAATAATTAATAACAGAAGATAATCTGGCCTTGAATCATGGTAAGGTGCCCTAATTTACACCAAGTAATTAATAACAGAAGATAATCTGGCCTTGAATCATGGTAAGGTGTCTTAATTTACACCAAGTAATTAATAACAGAAGATAATCTGGCCTTGAATCATGGTCAGGTGTCTTAATTTACACCAAGTAAATAATAACAGTAGATAATCTGGCCTTGAATCATGGTCAGGTGTCTTAATTTACACCAAATAATTAATAACAGTAGATAATCTGGCCTTGAATCATGGTCAGGTGCCCTAATTTACACCAAGTAATTAATAACAGAAGATAATCTGGCCTTGAATCATGGTAAGGTGTCTTAATTTATACCAAGTAATTAATAACAGAAGATAATCTGGCCTTGAATCATGGTCAGGTGCCCTAATTTACACCAAGTAATTAATAACAGAAAATAATCTGGCCTTGAATCATGGTCAGGTGCCCTAATTTACACCAAGTAATTAATAACAGAAGCTAATATGGCCTTGAATCATGGTCAGGTGTCTTAATTTACACCAAATAATTAATAACAGAAGATAATCTGGCCTTGAATCATGGTCAGGTGCCCTAATTTACACCAAGTAATTAATAACAGTAGATAATATGGCCTTGAATCATGGTCAGGTGTCTTAATTTACACCAAGTAATTAATAACAGAAGATAATCTGGCCTTGAATCATGGTCAGGTGTCTTAATTTACACCAAGTAATTAATAACAGAAGATAATCTGGCCTTGAATCATGGTCAGGTGTCCTAATTTACACCAAGTAATTAATAACAGAAGCTAATATGGCCTTGAATCATGGTCAGGTGTCCTAATTTACACCAAGTAATTAATAACAGAAGATAATCTGGCCTTGAATCATGGTAAGGTGTCTTAATTTACACCAAGTAATTAATAACAGAAGATAATCTGGCCTTGAATCATGGTTAGGTGTCTTAATTTACACCAAGTAATTAATAACAGTAGATAATCTGGCCTTGAATCATGGTCAGGTGTCTTAATTTACACCAAATAATTAATAACAGAAGATAATCTGGCCTTGAATCATGGTCAGGTGCCCTAATTTACACCAAGTAATTAATAACAGAAGATAATCTGGCCTTGAATCATGGTAAGGTGTCTTAATTTACACCAAGTAATTAATAACAGAAGCTAATCTGACCTTGAATCATGGTCAGGTGCCCTAATTTACACCAAGTAATTAATAACAGTAGATAATATGGCCTTGAATCATGGTCAGGTGTCTTAATTTACACCAAGTAATTAAAAACAGAAGATAATCTGGCCTTGAATCATGGTCAGGTGTCTTAATTTACACCAAGTAATTAATAACAGAAGATAATCTGGCCTTGAATCATGGTCAGGTGTCTTAATTTACACCAAGTAATTAATAACAGAAGCTAATATGGCCTTGAATCATGGTAAGGTGTCTTAATTTACACCAAGTAATTAATAACAGAAGATAATCTGGCCTTGAATCATGGTCAGGTGTCTTAATTTACACCAAGTAATTAATAACAGTAGATAATCTGGCCTTGAATCATGGTCAGGTGTCTTAATTAATACCAAGTAATTAATAACAGAAGATAATCTGGCCTTGAATCATGGTCAGGTGCCCTAATTTACACCAAGTAATTAATAACAGAAGATAATCTGGCCTTGAATCATGGTAAGGTGTCTTAATTTACACCAAGTAATTAATAACAGTAGATAATCTGGCCTTGAATCATGGTCAGGTGTCCTAATTTACACCAAGTAATTAATAACAGAAGATAATCTGGCCTTGAATCATGGTCAGGCATCCTAATTTACACCAAGTAATTAATAACAGAAGATAATCTGGCCTCGAATCATGGTCAGGTGTCCTAATTTACACCAAGTAATTAATAACAAGATAATCTGGCCTTGAATCATGGTCAGGAGTCTTAATTTACACCAAGTAATTAATAACAGTAGATAATCTGGCCTTGAATCATGGTCAGGAGTCTTAATTTACACCAAGTAATTAATAATAGAAGATAATCTGGCCTTGAATCATGGTCAGGTGTCTTAATTTACACCAAGTAATTAATAACAGAAGATAATCTGGCCTTGAATCATGGTAAGGTGCCCTAATTTACACCAAGTAATTAATAACAGAAGATAATCTGGCCTTGAATCATGGTCAGGTGTCCTAATTTACACCAAGTAATTAATAACAGAAGATAATCTGGCCTTGAATCATGGTCAGGTGTCCTAATTTACACAAAGTAATTAATAACAGTAGATAATCTGGCCTTGAATCATGGTCAGGTGTCTTAATTTACACCAAGTAATTAATAACAGTAGATAATCTGGCCTTGAATCATGGTCAGGTGTCCTAATTTACACCAAGTAATTAATAACAGAAGATAATCTGGCTTGAATCATGGTAAGGTGTCTTAATTTACACCAAATAATTAATAACAGAAGATAATCTGGCCTTGAATCATGGTCAGGTGTCTTAATTTACACCAAGTAATTAATAACAGTAGATAATCTGGCCTTGAATCATGGTCAGGTGTCTTAATTTACACCAAGTAATTAATAACAGAAGATAATCTGGCCTTGAATCATGGTCAGGTGTCTTAATTTACACCAAGTAATTAATAACAAGATAATCTGGCCTTGAATCATGGTCAGGTGTCTTAATTTACACCAAGTAATTAATAACAGAAGCTAATCTGGCCTTGAATCATGGTCAGGTGTCTTAATTTACACCAAGTAATTAATAACAGAAGATAATCTGGCCTTGAATCATGGTAAGGTGTCCTAATTTACACCAAGTAATTAATAACAGTAGATAATCTGGCCTTGAATCATGGTCAGGTGCCCTAATTTACATCAAATAATTAATAACAGAAGATAATCTGGCCTTGAATCATGGTCAGGTGTCTTAATTTACACCAAGTAATTAATAACAGAAGATAATCTGGCCTTGAATCATGGTCAGGTGTCCTAATTTACACCAAGTAATTAATAACAGTAGATAATCTGGCCTTGAATCATGGTCAGGTGTCTTAATTTACACCAAGTAATTAATAATGGAAGATAATCTGGCCTTGAATCATGGTCAGGTGTCTTAATTTACACCAAGTAATTAATAACAAGATAATCTGGCCTTGAATCATGGTCAGGTGTCCTAATTTACACCAAGTAATTAATAACAGTAGATAATCTGGCCTTGAATCATGGTCAGGTGCCCTAATTTACACCAAGTAATTAATAACAGAAGATAATCTGGCCTTGAATCATGGTCAGGTGCCCTTATTTACACCAAGTAATTAATAACAGTAGATAATCTGGCCTTGAATCATGGTCAGGTGTCTTAATTTACACCAAGTAATTAATAATAGAAGATAATCTGGCCTTGAATCATGGTCAGGTGTCTTGATTTACACCAAGTAATTAATAACAAGATAATCTGGCCTTGAATCATGGTCAGGTGTCCTAATTTACACCAAGTAATTAATAACAGTAGATAATCTGGCCTTGAATCATGGTAAGGTGCCCTAATTTCACCAAGTAATTAATAACAGAAGATAATCTGGCCTTGAATCATGGTCAGGTGCCCTAATTTACACCAAGTAATTAATAACAGTAGATAATCTGGCCTTGAATCATGGTCAGGTGTCTTAATTTACACCAAGTAATTAATAATAGAAGATAATCTGGCCTTGAATCATGGTCAGGTGTCTTAATTTACACCAAGTAATTAATAATAGAAGATAATCTGGCCTTGAATCATGGTAAGGTGTCTTAATTTACACCAAGTAATTAATAACAGAAGATAATCTGGCCTTGAATCATGGTCAGGTGTCCTAATTTACACCAAGTAATTAATAACAGAAGATAATCTGGCCTTGAATCATGGTCAGGTGTCTTAATTTACACCAAGTAATTAATAACAAGATAATCTGGCCTTGAATCATGGTCAGGTGTCCTAATTTACACCAAGTAATTAATAACAGTAGATAATCTGGCCTTGAATCATGGTCAGGTGCCCTAATTTACACCAAGTAATTAATAACAGAAGATAATCTGTCCTTGAATCATGGTCAGGTGTCCTAATTTACACCAAATAATTAATAACAGTAGATAATCTGGCCTTGAATCATGGTCAGGTGTCTTAATTTACACCAAGTAATTAATAACAGTAGATAATCTGGCCTTGAATCATGGTCAGGTGTCCTAATTTACACCAAGTAATTAATAACAGTAGATAATATGGCCTTGAATCATGGTCAGGTGTCCTAATTTACACCAAGTAATTAATAACAGAAGATAATCTGGCCTTGAATCATGGTAAGGTGTCTTAATTTACACCAAATAATTAATAACAGTAGATAATCTGGCCTTGAATCATGATCAGGTGTCTTAATTTACACCAAGTAATTAATAACAGAAGATAATCTGGCCTTGAATCATGGTCAGGTGTCCTAATTTACACCAAATAATTAATAACAGTAGATAATCTGGCCTTGAATCATGGTCAGGTGTCTTAATTTACACTAAGTAATTAATAACAGTAGATAATCTGGCCTTGAATCATGGTCAGGTGTCCTAATTTACACCAAGTAATTAATAACAGTAGATAATCTGGCCTTGAATCATGGTCAGGTGTCCTAATTTACACCAAGTAATTAATAACAGAAGATAATCTGGCCTTGAATCATGGTAAGGTGTCTTAATTTACACCAAATAATTAATAACAGTAGATAATCTGGCCTTGAATCATGGTCAGGTGTCTTAATTTACACCAAGTAATTAATAACAGTAGATAATCTGGCCTTGAATCATGGTCAGGTGTCTTAATTTACACCAAATAATTAATAACAGAAGATAATCTGGCCTTGAATCATGGTCAGGTGCCCTAATTTACACCAAGTAATTAATAACAGAAGATAATCTGGCCTTGAATCATGGTAAGGTGTCTTAATTTACACCAAGTAAATAATAACAGTAGATAATCTGGCCTTGAATCATGGTCAGGTGTCTTAATTTACACCAAATAATTAATAACAGTAGATAATCTGGCCTTGAATCATGGTCAGGTGCCCTAATTTACACCAAGTAATTAATAACAGAAGATAATCTGGCCTTGAATCATGGTAAGGTGTCTTAATTTACACCAAGTAATTAATAACAGAAGATAATCTGGCCTTGAATCATGGTCAGGTGCCCTAATTTACACCAAGTAATTAATAACAGAAAATAATCTGGCCTTGAATCATGGTCAGGTGCCCTAATTTACACCAAGTAATTAATAACAGAAGCTAATATGGCCTTGAATCATGGTCAGGTGTCTTAATTTACACCAAATAATTAATAACAGAAGATAATCTGGCCTTGAATCATGGTCAGGTGCCCTAATTTACACCAAGTAATTAATAACAGTAGATAATATGGCCTTGAATCATGGTCAGGTGTCTTAATTTACACCAAGTAATTAATAACAGAAGATAATCTGGCCTTGAATCATGGTCAGGTGTCTTAATTTACACCAAGTAATTAATAACAGAAGATAATCTGGCCTTGAATCATGGTCAGGTGTCCTAATTTACACCAAGTAATTAATAACAGAAGCTAATATGGCCTTGAATCATGGTCAGGTGTCCTAATTTTCACCAAGTAATTAATAACAGAAGATAATCTGGCCTTGAATCATGGTAAGGTGTCTTAATTTACACCAAGTAATTAATAACAGAAGATAATCTGGCCTTGAATCATGGTTAGGTGTCTTAATTTACACCAAGTAATTAATAACAGTAGATAATCTGGCCTTGAATCATGGTCAGGTGTCTTAATTTACACCAAATAATTAATAACAGAAGATAATCTGGCCTTGAATCATGGTCAGGTGCCCTAATTTACACCAAGTAATTAATAACAGAAGATAATCTGGCCTTGAATCATGGTAAGGTGTCTTAATCTACACCAAGTAATTAATAACAGAAGCTAATCTGACCTTGAATCATGGTCAGGTGCCCTAATTTACACCAAGTAATTAATAACAGTAGATAATATGGCCTTGAATCATGGTCAGGTGTCTTAATTTACACCAAGTAATTAATAACAGAAGATAATCTGGCCTTGAATCATGGTCAGGTGTCTTAATTTACACCAAGTAATTAATAACAGAAGATAATCTGGCCTTGAATCATGGTCAGGTGTCTTAATTTACACCAAGTAATTAATAACAGAAGCTAATATGGCCTTGAATCATGGTAAGGTGTCTTAATTTACACCAAGTAATTAATAACAGAAGATAATCTGGCCTTGAATCATGGTCAGGTGTCTTAATTTACACCAAGTAATTAATAACAGTAGATAATCTGGCCTTGAATCATGGTCAGGTGTCTTAATTAATACCAAGTAATTAATAACAGAAGATAATCTGGCCTTGAATCATGGTCAGGTGCCCTAATTTACACCAAGTAATTAATAACAGAAGATAATCTGGCCTTGAATCATGGTCAGGTGTCTTAATTTACACCAAGTAATTAATAACAGTAGATAATCTGGCCTTGAATCATGGTCAGGCATCCTAATTTACACCAAGTAATTAATAACAGAAGATAATCTGGCCTCGAATCATGGTCAGGTGTCCTAATTTACACCAAGTAATTAATAACAAGATAATCTGGCCTTGAATCATGGTCAGGAGTCTTAATTTACACCAAGTAATTAATAACAGTAGATAATCTGGCCTTGAATCATGGTCAGGAGTCTTAATTTACACCAAGTAATTAATAATAGAAGATAATCTGGCCTTGAATCATGGTCAGGTGTCTTAATTTACACCAAGTAATTAATAACAGAAGCTAATCTGGCCTTGAATCATGGTAAGGTGCCCTAATTTACACCAAGTAATTAATAACAGAAGATAATCTGGCCTTGAATCATGGTCAGGTGTCCTAATTTACACCAAGTAATTAATAACAGAAGATAATCTGGCCTTGAATCATGGTCAGGTGTCCTAATTTACACAAAGTAATTAATAACAGTAGATAATCTGGCCTTGAATCATGGTCAGGTGTCTTAATTTACACCAAGTAATTAATAACAGTAGATAATCTGGCCTTGAATCATGGTCAGGTGTCCTAATTTACACCAAATAATTAATAACAGAAGATAATCTGGCTTGAATCATGGTAAGGTGTCTTAATTTACACCAAATAATTAATAACAGAAGATAATCTGGCCTTGAATCATGGTAAGGTGTCTTAATTTACACCAAGTAATTAATAACAGTAGATAATCTGGCCTTGAATCATGGTCAGGTGTCTTAATTTACACCAAGTAATTAATAACAGAAGATAATCTGGCCTTGAATCATGGTCAGGTGTCTTAATTTACACCAAGTAATTAATAACAAGATAATCTGGCCTTGAATCATGGTCAGGTGTCTTAATTTACACCAAGTAATTAATAACAGAAGCTAATCTGGCCTTGAATCATGGTCAGGTGTCTTAATTTACACCAAGTAATTAATAACAGAAGATAATCTGGCCTTGAATCATGGTAAGGTGTCCTAATTTACACCAAGTAATTAATAACAGTAGATAATCTGGCCTTGAATCATGGTCAGGTGCCCTAATTTACATCAAATAATTAATAACAGAAGATAATCTGGCCTTGAATCATGGTCAGGTGTCTTAATTTACACCAAGTAATTAATAACAGAAGATAATCTGGCCTTGAATCATGGTCAGGTGTCCTAATTTACACCAAGTAATTAATAACAGTAGATAATCTGGCCTTGAATCATGGTCAGGTGTCTTAATTTACACCAAGTAATTAATAATGGAAGATAATCTGGCCTTGAATCATGGTCAGGTGTCTTAATTTACACCAAGTAATTAATAACAAGATAATCTGGCCTTGAATCATGGTCAGGTGTCCTAATTTACACCAAGTAATTAATAACAGTAGATAATCTGGCCTTGAATCATGGTCAGGTGCCCTAATTTACACCAAGTAATTAATAACAGAAGATAATCTGGCCTTGAATCATGGTCAGGTGCCCTTATTTACACCAAGTAATTAATAACAGTAGATAATCTGGCCTTGAATCATGGTCAGGTGTCTTAATTTACACCAAGTAATTAATAATAGAAGATAATCTGGCCTTGAATCATGGTCAGGTGTCTTGATTTACACCAAGTAATTAATAACAAGATAATCTGGCCTTGAATCATGGTCAGGTGTCCTAATTTACACCAAGTAATTAATAACAGTAGATAATCTGGCCTTGAATCATGGTCAGGTGCCCTAATTTCACCAAGTAATTAATAACAGAAGATAATCTGGCCTTGAATCATGGTCAGGTGCCCTAATTTACACCAAGTAATTAATAACAGTAGATAATCTGGCCTTGAATCATGGTCAGGTGTCTTAATTTACACCAAGTAATTAATAATAGAAGATAATCTGGCCTTGAATCATGGTCAGGTGTCTTAATTTACACCAAGTAATTAATAATAGAAGATAATCTGGCCTTGAATCATGGTCAGGTGTCTTAATTTACACCAAGTAATTAATAACAAGATAATCTGGCCTTGAATCATGGTCAGGTGTCCTAATTTACACCAAGTAATTAATAACAGTAGATAATCTGGCCTTGAATCATGGTCAGGTGCCCTAATTTACACCAAGTAATTAATAACAGTAGATAATCTGGCCTTGAATCATGGTCAGGTGTCTTAATTTACACCAAGTAATTAATAACAGAAGATAATCTGGCCTTGAATCATGGTCAGGTGTCTTAATTTACACCAAGTAATTAATAACAAGATAATCTGGCCTTGAATCATGGTCAGGTGTCCTAATTTACACCAAGTAATTAATAACAGTAGATAATCTGGCCTTGAATCATGGTCAGGTGTCCTAATTTACACCAAGTAATTAATAACAGAAGATAATCTGGCCTTGAATCATGGTCAGGTGTCCTAATTTACACCAAATAATTAATAACAGTAGATAATCTGGCCTTGAATCATGGTCAGGTGTCTTAATTTACACCAAGTAATTAATAACAGTAGATAATCTGGCCTTGAATCATGGTCAGGTGTCCTAATTTACACCAAGTAATTAATAACAGTAGATAATCTGGCCTTGAATCATGGTCAGGTGTCCTAATTTACACCAAGTAATTAATAACAGAAGATAATCTGGCCTTGAATCATGGTAAGGTGTCTTAATTTACACCAAATAATTAACCCGAGGCTCTCAAGAGCCTGTATCGTTCACCTGGTAATAAAAAAACCAATTGGTCCTATGTAAAAACTATGTCCTGCGTCATCTTGGAATTACGATCAACATAAAAAACACAAAGTTTGTAAAGGACCTTCCAATGATTGATGCACAGTTTAGGTTCAATCAGTGCAATAGCTTCAGAGAAGAATATATTTCTGTATTTTCCCCATATGGTTCTGTGTTAATACTATGACCTGTGGTGGCAGCCATCTTGGATTTCCGATCGGCATAAAAAACAGAGGACCTTCCAATGATCATTCCTGGGCAGTTTGGTTTCAACTGTCCAAGTGGTTTCAGAGAAGAAGCATTTTGAAACATTTTTCCCATAAGGTCCAATGTTAAACTAAGTCCTGCCGTAGCCGCCATTTTGAATTTCATATCAGAATAAAAAACGTATATTTTGTAGAGGACCATTCAATGAACATTCGTGTACAGTTTGGCTTTAATCATATTTGTAGTTTCTGAGAAGAAGGCATTTGAACATTTTCCCATAGGGTCCAATGTTAATCTATGTCCTGCGGTGGTGGCCATCTTGGATTTCCGATCGGCATAAAAAACACACACCTTGTAGAGGACCTTCCAATGATCATTCCTGGGCAGTTTGGTTTCAATTATCCAAGTGGTTTCAG
The DNA here is from genome assembly GCA_963680875.1 of Bathymodiolus brooksi. Taxonomy (NCBI): domain Eukaryota; kingdom Metazoa; phylum Mollusca; class Bivalvia; order Mytilida; family Modiolidae; genus Bathymodiolus; species Bathymodiolus brooksi. The sequence goes on along the minus strand of OY804579.1, from coordinate 10,332,108 downwards.
AGAAGAAGCGTTTTGAAACATTTTCCCCATAGGGTCCAATGTTAAACTAAGTCCTGCCGTAGCCGCCATTTTGAATTTCATATCGGAACAAAAAACCTAAAGTTTGTAGAGGACCATCCAATGAACATTCATGTACAGTTTGGCTTTAATAATATTTGTAGTTTCTGAGAAGAAGGCATTTGAACATTTTCCCATAGGGTCCAATGTTAATCTATGTATTGTGGTGGCGGCCATCTTGGATTTCCGATCGGCATAAAAAACATAAAATTTGTAGAGGACCTTCCAATGATCATTCCTGGGCAGTTTGGTTTCAACTGTTCTAGTGGTTTCAGAGAAGAAGCGTTTTGAAACATTTTTCCCATAGGGTCCAATGTTAAACTAAGTCCTGCCGTAGCCGCCATTTTGAATTTCATATCGGAACAAAAAACGTATTGTTTGTAGAGGATCATCCAATGAACATTCATGTACAGTTTGGCTTTAATCATATTTGTAGTTTCTGAGAAGAAGGCATTTGAACATTTTCCCATAGGGTCCAATGTTAATCTATGTCCTGCGGTGGCGGCCATCTTGAATTTCCGATCGGCATAAAAAAACAGAAACTTTGTAGATGACCTTCCAATGATCATTCCTGGGCAGTTTGGTTTCAATTATCCAAGTGGTTTCAGAGAAGAAGCATTTTGAAACATTTTTCCCATAGGGTCCAATGTTAAACTAAGTCCTGCCGTAGCCGCCATTTTGAATTTCTTATCGGAACAAAAAACGTAAAGTTTGTAGAGGACCATCCAATGAACATTCATGTACAGTTTGGCTTTAATAATATTTGTAGTTTCTGAGAAGAAGGCATTTGAACATTTTCCCATAGGGTCCAATGTTAATCTATGTATTGCGGTGGTGGCCATCTTGGATTTCCGATCGGCATAAAAAACATAAAATTTGTAGAGGACCTTCCAATGATCATTCCTAGGCAGTTTGGTTTCAATTATCCAAGTGGTTTCAGAGAAGAAGCGTTTTGAAACATTTTTCCCATAGGGTCCAATGTTAAACTAAGTCCTGCCGTAGCCGCCATTTGGAATTTCATACCAGAACAAAAAACGTAAAGTTTGTAGAGGACCATCTAATGAACATTCATGTACAGTTTGGCTTTAATCATATTCGTAGTTTCTGAGTAGAAGGCATTTGAATATTTTCCCATAGGGTCCAATGTTAATCTATGTCCTGCGGTGGCGGCCATCTTGGATTTCCGACCGGCATAAAAAACAGAAAATTTGTAGAGGACCTTCCAATGATCATTCCTGGGCAGTTTGGTTTCAACTGTCCAAGTGGTTTCAGAGAAGAAGCATTTTGAAACATTTTTCCCATAGGGTCCAATGTTAAACTAAGTCCTGCCGTAGCCGCCATTTTGAATTTCATATCGGAACAAAAAACCTTAAGATTGTAGAGGACCATCCAATGAACATTCATGTACAGTTTGGCTTTAATCATATTTGTAGTTTCTGAGTAGAAGGCATTTGAATATTTTCCCATAGGGTCCAATGTTAATCTATGTCCTGCGGTGGTGGCCATCTTGGATTCCCGACCGGCATAAAAAACAGAAAATTTGTAGAGGACCTTCCAATGATCATTCCTGGGCAGTTTGGTTTCAATTATCCAAGTGGTTTCAGAGAAGAAGCGTTTTGAAACATTTTTCCCATAGGGTCCAATGTTAAACTAAGTCCTGCCGTAGCCGCCATTTTGAATTTGTTATCGGAACAAAAAACGTAAAGTTTGTAGAGGACCATCCAATGAACATTCATGTACAGTTTGGCTTTAATCATATTTGTAGTTTCTGAGAAGAAGGCATTTGAACATTTTCCCATAGGGTCCAATGTTAATCTATGTATTGCGGTGGCGGCCATCTTGGATTTCCGATCGGCATAAAAAACATAGAATTTCTAGAGGACCTTCCAATGATCATTCCTAGGCAGTTTGGTTTCAATTATCCAAGTGGTTTCAGAGAAGAAGCGTTTTGAAACATTTTTCCCATAGGGTTCAATGTTAAACTAAGTCCTGCCGTAGCCGCCATTTTATATTTCATATCGGAACAAAAAACGTAAAGTTTGTAGAGGACCATCTAATGAACATTCATGTACAGTTTGACTTTAATCATATTTGTAGTTTCTGAGTAGAAGGCATTTGAATATTTTCCCATAGGGTCCAATGTTAATCTACGTCCTGCAGTGGCGGCCATCTTGGATTTCCGACCGGCATAAAAAACAGAAAATTTGTAGAGGACCTTCCAATGATCATTCCTGGGCAGTTTGGTTTCAACTGTCCTAGTGGTTTCAGAGAAGAAGCATTTTGAAACATTTTTCCCATAGGGTCCAATGTTAAACTAAGTCCTGCCGTAGCCGCCATTTTGAATTTCATATCGGAACAAAAAACCTTAAGATTGTAGAGGACCATCCAATGAACATTCATGTACAGTTTGGCTTTAATAATATTTGTAGTTTCTGAGAAGAAGGCATTTGAACATTTTCCCATAGGGTCCAATGTTAATCTATGTCCTGCGGTGGCGGCCATCTTGGATTTCCGACCGGCATAAAAAACAGAAAATTTGTAGAGGACCTTCCAATGATCATTCCTGGGCAGTTTGGTTTCAACTGTCCAAGTGGTTTCAGAGAAGAAGCATTTTGAAACATTTTTCCCATAGGGTCCAATGTTAAACTAAGTCCTGCCGTAGCCGCCATTTTGAATTTCATATCGGAACAAAAAACCTTAAGATTGTAGAGGACCATCCAATGAACATTCATGTACAGTTTGGCTTTAATCATATTTGTAGTTTCTGAGAAGAAGGCATTTGAACATTTTCCCATAGGGTCCAATGTTAATCTATGTCCTGCGATGGCGGCCATCTTGGATTTCCGATCGGCATAAAAAACAGTAACTTGGTAAAGGACATTCCAATGATCATTCCTTTACAGCTTGGGTTCAGTCAGTTCATTAGTTTCAGAGAAGAAGATCTTTGAAATTTCAGCCAATCAGAGCATATTATTGGCCCTGGCAGCCATATTGAATATCCGACTGGAACGAAAAACAGTAACTTTGTAGAGGACCATCCAAGGAACATTCCTGCTAAGTTCGGTTCCAATCGGCCAAGTGGTTTCGGAGAAGAAGCTTGAAATGTGAAAAGTTTACAGACGACAGACGACGGACGCCAAGTGATGGCAATAGTTCACATGGACCTTTGGTCCAGGTGAACTAATAACAGTAGATAATCTGGCCTTGAATCATGATCAGGTGTCTTAATTTACACCAAGTAATTAATAACAGAAGATAATCTGGCCTTGAATCATGGTCAGGTGTCCTAATTTACACCAAATAATTAATAACAGTAGATAATCTGGCCTTGAATCATGGTCAGGTGTCTTAATTTACACTAAGTAATTAATAACAGTAGATAATCTGGCCTTGAATCATGGTCAGGTGTCCTAATTTACACCAAGTAATTAATAACAGTAGATAATCTGGCCTTGAATCATGGTCAGGTGTCCTAATTTACACCAAGTAATTAATAACAGAAGATAATCTGGCCTTGAATCATGGTAAGGTGTCTTAATTTACACCAAATAATTAATAACAGTAGATAATCTGGCCTTGAATCATGGTCAGGTGTCTTAATTTACACCAAGTAATTAATAACAGTAGATAATCTGGCCTTGAATCATGGTCAGGTGTCTTAATTTACACCAAATAATTAATAACAGAAGATAATCTGGCCTTGAATCATGGTCAGGTGCCCTAATTTACACCAAGTAATTAATAACAGAAGATAATCTGGCCTTGAATCATGGTAAGGTGTCTTAATTTACACCAAGTAATTAATAACAGAAGATAATCTGGCCTTGAATCATGGTCAGGTGTCTTAATTTACACCAAGTAAATAATAACAGTAGATAATCTGGCCTTGAATCATGGTCAGGTGTCTTAATTTACACCAAGTAATTAATAACAGAAGATAATCTGGCCTTGAATCATGGTCAGGTGCCCTAATTTACACCAAGTAATTAATAACAGTAGATAATCTGGCCTTGTATCATGGTAAGGTGTCTTAATTTACACCAAGTAATTAATAACAGAAGATAATCTGGCCTTGAATCATGGTCAGGTGCCCTAATTTACACCAAGTAATTAATAACAGAAGATAATCTGGCCTTGAATCATGGTCAGGTGCCCTAATTTACACCAAGTAATTAATAACAGAAGCTAATATGGCCTTGAATCATGGTCAGGTGTCTTAATTTACACCAAATAATTAATAACAGAAGATAATCTGGCCTTGAATCATGGTCATGTGCCCTAATTTACACCAAGTAATTAATAACAGTAGATAATATGGCCTTGAATCATGGTCAGGTGTCTTAATTTACACCAAGTAATTAATAACAGAAGATAATCTGGCCTTGAATCATGGTCAGGTGCCCTAATTTACACCAAGTAATTAATAACAGTAGATAATCTGGCCTTGTATCATGGTAAGGTGTCTTAATTTACACCAAGTAATTAATAACAGAAGATAATCTGGCCTTGAATCATGGTCAGGTGCCCTAATTTACACCAAGTAATTAATAACAGAAGATAATCTGGCCTTGAATCATGGTCAGGTGCCCTAATTTACACCAAGTAATTAATAACAGAAGCTAATATGGCCTTGAATCATGGTCAGGTGTCTTAATTTACACCAAATAATTAATAACAGAAGATAATCTGGCCTTGAATCATGGTCATGTGCCCTAATTTACACCAAGTAATTAATAACAGTAGATAATATGGCCTTGAATCATGGTCAGGTGTCTTAATTTACACCAAGTAATTAATAACAGAAGATAATCTGGCCTTGAATCATGGTCAGGTGTCTTAATTTACACCAAGTAATTAAAAACAGAAGATAATCTGGCCTTGAATCATGGTCAGGTGTCCTAATTTACACCAAGTAATTAATAACAGAAGCTAATATGGCCTTGAATCATGGTCAGGTGTCCTAATTTACACCAAGTAATTAATAACAGAAGATAATCTGGCCTTGAATCATGGTAAGGTGTCTTAATTTACACCAAGTAATTAATAACAGAAGATAATCTGGCCTTGAATCATGGTCAGGTGTCTTAATTTACACCAAGTAATTAATAACAGAAGATAATCTGGCCTTGAATCATGGTCAGGTGCCCTAATTTACACCAAGTAATTAATAACAGAAGATAATCTGGCCTTGAATCATGGTCAGGTGTCTTAATTTACACCAAGTAATTAATAACAGAAGATAATCTGGCCTTGAATCATGGTCAGGTGTCCTAATTTACACCAAGTAATTAATAACAGAAGCTAATATGGCCTTGAATCATGGTCAGGTGTCTTAATTTACACCAAGTAATTAATAACAGAAGATAATCTGGCCTTGAATCATGGTCAGGTGTCTTAATTTACACCAAGTAATTAATAACAGAAGATAATCTGGCCTTGAATCATGGTCAGGTGCCCTAATTTACACCAAGTAATTAATAACAGAAGATAATCTGGCCTTGAATCATGGTAAGGTGTCTTAATTTACACCAAGTAATTAATAACAGTAGATAATCTGGCCTTGAATCATGGTCAGGTGTCCTAATTTACACCAAGTAATTAATAACAGAAGATAATCTGGCCTTGAATCATGGTCAGGCATCCTAATTTACACCAAGTAATTAATAACAGAAGATAATCTGGCCTCGAATCATGGTCAGGTGTCCTAATTTACACCAAGTAATTAATAACAAGATAATCTGGCCTTGAATCATGGTCAGGAGTCTTAATTTACACCAAGTAATTAATAACAGTAGATAATCTGGCCTTGAATCATGGTCAGGAGTCTTAATTTACACCAAGTAATTAATAATAGAAGATAATCTGGCCTTGAATCATGGTCAGGTGTCTTAATTTACACCAAGTAATTAATAACAGAAGATAATCTGGCCTTGAATCATGGTAAGGTGCCCTAATTTACACCAAGTAATTAATAACAGAAGATAATCTGGCCTTGAATCATGGTCAGGTGTCCTAATTTACACCAAGTAATTAATAACAGAAGATAATCTGGCCTTGAATCATGGTCAGGTGTCCTAATTTACACCAAGTAATTAATAACAGTAGATAATCTGGCCTTGAATCATGGTCAGGTGTCCTAATTTACACCAAGTAATTAATAACAGTAGATAATCTGGCCTTGAATCATGGTCAGGTGTCCTAATTTACACCAAGTAATTAATAACAGAAGATAATCTGGCTTGAATCATGGTAAGGTGTCTTAATTTACACCAAATAATTAATAACAGAAGATAATCTGGCCTTGAATCATGGTAAAGTGTCCTAATTTACACCAAGTAATTAATAACAGAAGATAATCTGGCTTGAATCATGGTAAGGTGTCTTAATTTACACCAAATAATTAATAACAGTAGATAATCTGGCCTTGAATCATGGTCAGGTGTCCTAATTTACACCAAGTAATTAATAACAGAAGATAATCTGGCCTTGAATCATGGTAAGGTGTCTTAATTTACACCAAATAATTAATAATAGTAGATAATCTGGCCTTGAATCATGGTCAGGTGTCTTAATTTACACCAAGTAATTAATAACAGAAGATAATCTGGCCTTGAATCATGGTAAGGTGTCTTAATTTACACCAAATAATTAATAACAGTAGATAATCTGGCCTTGAATCATGGTCAGGTGTCTTAATTTACACCAAGTAATTAATAACAGTAGATAATCTGGCCTTGAATCATGGTCAGGTGTCCTAATTTACACCAAGTAATTAATAACAGAAGATAATCTGGCCTTGAATCATGGTAAGGTGTCTTAATTTACACCAAATAATTAATAATAGTAGATAATCTGGCCTTGAATCATGGTCAGGTGTCTTAATTTACACCAAGTAATTAATAACAGAAGATAATCTGGCCTTGAATCATGGTCAGGTGCCCTAATTTACACCAAGTAATTAATAACAGTAGATAATCTGGCCTTGAATCATGGTCAGGTGTCTTAATTTACACCAAATAATTAATAACAGTAGATAATCTGGCCTTGAATCATGGTCAGGTGTCTTAATTTACACCAAGTAATTAATAACAGAAGATAATCTGGCCTTGAATCATGGTCAGGTGTCTTAATTTACACCAAGTAATTAATAACAGTAGATAATCTGGCCTTGAATCATGGTCAGGTGTCTTAATTTACACCAAGTAATTAATAACAGAAGATAATCTGGCCTTGAATCATGGTCAGGTGCCCTAATTTACACCAAGTAATTAATAACAGAAGATAATCTGGCCTTGAATCATGGTAAGGTGTCTTAATTTACACCAAGTAATTAATAACAGAAGATAATCTGGCCTTGAATCATGGTAAGGTGTCTTAATTTACACCAAGTAATTAATAACAGAAGATAATCTGGCCTTGAATCATGGTAAGGTGTCTTAATTTACACCAAGTAATTAATAACAGAAGATAATCTGGCCTTGAATCATGGTAAGGTGTCTTAATTTACACCAAGTAATTAATAACAGAAGATAATCTGGCCTTGAATCATGGTAAGGTGTCTTAATTTACACCAAGTAATTAATAACAGAAGATAATCTGGCCTTGAATCATGGTAAGGTGTCTTAATTTACACCAAGTAATTAATAACAGAAGATAATCTGGCCTTGAATCATGGTAAGGTGTCTTAATTTACACCAAGTAATTAATAACAGAAGATAATCTGGCCTTGAATCATGGTAAGGTGTCTTAATTTACACCAAGTAATTAATAACAGAAGATAATCTGGCCTTGAATCATGGTAAGGTGTCCTAATTTACACCAAGTAATTAATAACAGTAGATAATCTGGCCTTGAATCATGGTCAGGTGTCTTAATTTACACCAAGTTATTAATAACAAGATAATCTGGCCTTGAATCATGGTCAGGTGCCCTAATTTACACCAAATAATTAATAATAGAAGATAATCTGGCCTTGAATCATGGTCAGGCGTCTTAATTTACACCAAGTAATTAATAACAGAAGATAATCTGGCCTTGAATCATGGTCAGGTGTCCTAATTTACACCAAGTAATTAATAACAGAAGCTAATATGGCCTCGAATCATGGTCAGGTGTCCTAATTTACACCAAGTAATTAATAACAGAAGCTAATATGGCCTTGAATCATGGTAAGGTGCCATAATTTACAACAATGGATGACTGAAACTAATCTGGCCTTGGGTCATCGTCAAATGAACAAAGTATAACATGTGTGTGGCGAATTACTATTTTATACTGTTTAGTAATAAACTGGTTATATACATAATTTACAGCAGTTATGATAATTGCCTAAAATAAATAGTTTTCCTCTGAAATAGCAACTCAAATCCTGTCTAGTGTTGGTTAGTATTAAATCTATTGATTAACTACAGAATAATTGACATCTACCTCAACAGTAACAAGACATATGTCTCTTTCCTTATTAAGTACACTTTGGAATTGATTACAAAATGTTTGTTTCTGTCTTTTAAATTCCTCTTCATCATCTATAATATAGCATTCATTACAGTACGAGGATTTAACCGCCTGTATAGCATGTAGCTCTGACAAAACCCTTCCTATGTCCATGTATACAGGGCAAGTCAGAGAGTTTTGTGCTATATTTACATACAACATAGAATGTAATGTGGAAATGTAAGGTAACAGTTGAAGAATACAATCATCATCTAATTTACAGTCCTCTAACTCCACAACAAGTAATGTAGAATGTGCTTGGTGTAATAATCGTCCTAAGCTACCTATACATAAAGGCATTGTGTTCTCACTGATGTCCAGGTGTTGTAAAGCTTTTGCATGATGTGACAATGATAAATATCTAATATCTGTCTCTGTCAGTCCACAGGCCACTAGACGTAGATGTTGTAATGGTTGTTGTGTATTGGAAATCAGTTGTCGTAGCTTAAATTTAATTCTATTGTTACTGAGATCTAGTCTTGAGAGCTGTGGTAACATTGATAATGTTTTCCCCATTATCTGACTAGCTGTGTCACTCTGGTATAATGTTATACTGTTACATGATAAATCCAATGCGCACAAGTTTGAAAACTTTTCCAATGTTGGTGCTAAATTACAGAAACTGTCACAGTTGATCGAGTTGTACTTCAGCCGAATTCCTGTTAGATACTGCAAAATATTATTACAGATATTAATGCCAAATATATCAGGATTAATAAGTTAGATAAGACAATGTGACAGCCGACAGGTATAAGTGTAGTCTGTACACCTGACAGTATAAGTGTAGTCTGTACACCTGACAGTATAAGTGTAGTTATGACACAAACACCTGACAGTATAAGTGTAGTCTGTACACCTGACAGTATAAGTGTAGTCTGTACACCTCACAGTATAAGAGTAGTCTGTACACCTGATAGCATAAGTGTAGTCTGTACACCTGACAGTATAAGTGTAGTCTGTACACCTGACAGTATAAGTGTAGTTATGACACAAACACCTGACAGTATAAGTGTAGTCTGTACACCTGACAGTATAAGTGTAGTCTGTACACCTGACAGTATAAGTATAGTCTGTACACCTGACAGTATAAGAGTAGTCTGTACACCTGACAGTATAAGTGTAGTCTGTACACCTGACAGTATAAGTGTAGTCTGTACACCTGACAGTATAAATGTAGTCATGACACAAACACCTGACAGTATAAGTGTAGTCTGTACACCTGGCGAAATACCAGAAAAGGAGATATAATCTTAATTAGATTTGTTTTTACTGAGTTCCTGAGGTAAACATTTTAATACAAAACATTCCTAAAATAGGCCGTATTTGTATAATTATCAATATTTAATTGTAGGAAGGGTAGCAATCACAATGTCCAATATATTTACATGGCATTGTAAAAAGAAGCTATCAGCTTACACAGCTTAACATTGTGGAATGTAAATAACAACAAAATAGACCTGGACACAGTAGTCCATGTGGGTCAACAAATAAAACTGACGAAATAATCCATGTATGTCAAACATGTTATCCAGGTAACAAAATAAAACTGACAAAAGTAATCCATGTATGTCAACCATGTTATCCAGGTAACAAAATAAAACTGACAAAGTAATCCATGTATGTCAACCATGTTATCCAGGTAACAAAATAAAACTGACAAGTAATCCATGTATGTCAACCATGTTATCCAGGTAACAAAATAAAACTGACAAAGTAATTCATGTATGTCAACCATGTTATCCAGATAACAAAATAAAACTGATGAAGTAATCCATGTATGTCAACCATGTTATCCAGGTAACAAAATAAAACTGACGAAGTAATCCATGTATGTCAACCATGTTATCCAGGTAACAAAATAAAACTGACAAAGTAATCCATGTTTGTCAACCATGTTATCCACACAACAAAATAAAAAAAATATATAATAAAACATTAACAATAATACATGGACATGGTAGATCTATGTATACCTCAGGATTTATTTGACCTAGAAGGATGTTAAGCTTTGGTTCACCAAGACATGTAGCATCAAGTTTCTGTAAACAGATCCCAAGTTTACTATCACTGAAGGAGGACACTTTTAATGCTTTACTTAATTCTGTCAGTGTTTGGTCAGCTGTCACAAAGGCATCCAACTTTACCAGGACTGAAACAAAAAAAAGTAAAGAATTTACTGCATCAGAGCTTCTCAAGGTTCTGTTTCGCTCATCTGTTTTTAAATGAACACCGTAAAAATGTTTACCAAATACAGAACTCAGTTTATGCTTGGCACGTGATGACAGAATCATAGAATACTAAAGATGGTAATGGCTATACCGGTATACAAAAACAATCTGAAGTAAAATTTGTTGGAGTGGAATATCAGCAGAAATCATTGGCAGATCTGATTCACAAAATTTAAAATTTCTAGAATCAACTCTAAAATGAATGCTCCATCACTTTTTTAAATATTGCTGATGTACATGTCTTTACATTGAATTTTGATTCTCTCTTTGAAATAACATGGGTTGTCATTCCTGATTAGAGTTATCATTCGTGAGAATAGGCAATGAGCATTTCAGGCTTCAATTGGTTTGATTGATTGATTGATTTTGGTGTTTAATGCCACTTTCAGCTATATCATGGCGACAAGTTTTAGTGGTGGAAGAAGCCAGAGTACTCGGAGGGAACCACCGACCATGGGCAAGCAACTGGTAAACTTTATCACTTGCGGCTGCGAGTCGAGTGCACCCTTTTTTGTAATTTACAAAGCCGAGCGCGAACCCACGCTGTATTGGTGATAGGCTTGTATGAGTTGTTAGATAAGGCTTGTATGAGTTGTTAGATAATCCATCTACCCAACTCATTGAACCACCCACGCCCTGGCTTCAATTGGAACATCATTGTGCCATAAAATATTGCATACTGATAAAATATAAAACAGAGCCTGTATTGCTCACAAGGTTATTCATACACAGTTTGGTGTGCAAGATTTTGAGAATTGTTCTTTAGTAATTTTCACATAGGGTCCTATGTTAAAATCTAACTCATTATAAGGAATCATTAAATTAGGACTTCAATATTACGACGGGTGCCAATAGTGGAGCAGGAATTACTTACCTCTTTCCAGAGCATCTGTGTTCATACCAATTTTTAAGTGTAGTTCGCATTGCTCGATCTTTAGTTTTCTGTGTAATGTTTTGTAGATCATTGTTTGCCCGTCCCCTTTCTTTTGGCCATTATATTGTCTGTCCTTCGATTTAAGGCTTTTGGTTACCCCTTTGGTATCAATAAACTTTTTTGATCAACTTACTAGAAGATTCAGGTAGAAATTGGTCAGCTACTACAAGTCTGTCTGGTGCAGGTTGAGGTAAGAGTTGAACAGCTCTGTTGTACATATCTACCATTACAGTCTGACGAGCTTCATTATAGGACAACATACAATGTGTAGCAATATAGTACAGTATAACTTCAGCTGAAAGTATTTTTTGGTTATAAAATTAAGCCATTTGAAAATACCATTCGCACTAATATAAGAAGATAACAAAAAAAAAAATAACAACAAGCCTTTCTTAAGACAGGAACAGAACATCAGTACAGTGGAATCTTGTTATCTGAAGTTCACAGGATCGTTGATTTTTTTTTACTAAAGGATAGCAAGTGATTAAGTAAGATAGACATTGAACCACAAGTATATTGTGTATCTCATTCTCTTCTTTTGAATTTTATGTTGCGAGTTCAAACAAGGAAATATTAATATATCATTTCTATCAAACGGCAGTTATCCACAAAAGTCTCAGTGGTATCTTATGTTCAATATGTGTTACTGTAAATATCAAATGCTAGATATCCACAAAAAGTATCATTGGTATCTTATGTTCAATATGTGAGTGAGTGAGTGAGCAATTGTTGTTTTACACCAATTCAGCAATTATTCAGCTATATCATGGAGAGAACAAGTTAATTTTCAATGAGATGATGATGAGGTCAGCTTTGTTCTAGACCAACATGCTGAATTGGATTTTTATAGTGCTAGCTCACTGAAACAACAGTCCGCGGGTAGACATGTCGCTCTACTCGGACACATTATTCTGATTCCGAGCTGACCAGTCTTTGCTCTTTCTCCTTAATGCTATGTGCTTAGCAGAGAAGCAACAAATACCAATTTTATAGTCTTTGGCTTGACCCGACCGGGGCTCGAACTCACCATCTACCGCACTCAAGGCAAGCCCACTAATCATTACACCACCGATCCGGTTGTTACGAAAGGGTGAGCAGTTCCTGCTACATTACTCATTACAAACCCGGTGAAGCTTGGCTATGATGAAAAGATTTCATGTCTCCCTACAATTTCATTATATGTGGATTAGACTGTATAAACCAGACATATCCAAGTATCTAAGTTTGTTTGGAGTCTTATCTTACTGTATAAACTTACATGTAGGGAAACCAGACATATCCAAGTATCTAAGTTTGGTTGGAGTCTTATCTTACTGTATAAACTTACATGTAGGGAAACCAGACATATCCAAGTATCTAAGTTTGGTTGAAGTCTTATCTTAGTGTATACACTTACATGTAGGGAAACCAGACATATCCAAGTTTGGTTGGAGTCTTATCTTACTGTATACACTTACATGTAGGGAAACCAGACATATCCAAGTATCTAAGTTTGGTTGAAGTCTTATCTTAGTGTATACACTTACATGTAGGGAAACCAGACATATCCAAGTTTGGTTGGAGTCTTATCTTACTGTATAAACTTACATGTAGGGAAACCAGACATATCCAAGTATCTAAGGTTGGTTGGAGTCTTATCTTACTGTATAAACTTACATGTAGGGAAACCAGACATATCCAAGTATCTAAGTTTGGTTGGAGTCTTATCTTACTGTATAAACTTACATGTAGGGAAACCAGACATAAGTTTGGTTGGAGTCTTATCTTACTGTATAAACTTACATGTAGGGTAACCAGACATATCCAAGTATCTAAGTTTGGTTGAAGTCTTATCTTAGTGTATACACTTACATGTAGGGAAACCAGACATATCCAAGTTTGGTTGGAGTCTTATCTTACTGTATACACTTACATGTAGGGAAACCAGACATATCCAAGTATCTAAGTTTGGTTGAAGTCTTATCTTACTGTATACACTTACATGTAGGGAAACCAGACATATCCAAGTATCTAAGTTTGGTTGGAGTCTTATCTTACTGTATAAACTTACATGTAGGGAAACCAGACATAAGTTTGGTTGGAGTCTTATCTTACTGTATAAACTTACATGTAGGGAAACCAGACATATCCAAGTATCTAAGTTTGGTTGGAGTCTTATCTTACTGTATAAACTTACATGTAGGGAAACCAGACATAAGTTTGGTTGGAGTCTTATCTTAGTGTATAAACTTACATGTAGGGAAACCAGACATATCCAAGTATCTAAGTTTGGTTGAAGTCTTATCTTAGTGTATACACTTACATGAAGGGAAACCAGACATATCCAAGTATCTAAGTTTGGTTGGAGTCTTATCTTACTGTATAAACTTACATGTAGGGAAACCAGACATATCCAAGTATCTAAGTTTGGTTGGAGTCTTATCTTACTGTATACACTTACATGTAGGGAAACCAGACATATCCAAGTATCTAAGTTTGGTTGGAGTCTTATCTTACTGTATACACTTACATGTAGGGAAACCAGACATATCCAAGTATCTAAGTTTGGTTGGAGTCTTATCTTACTGTATAAACTTACATGTAGGGAAACCAGACATATCCAAGTATCTAAGTTTGGTTGGAGTCTTATCTTAGTGTATACACTTACATGTAGGGAAACCAGACATATCCAAGTATCTAAGTTTGGTTGGAGTCTTATCTTACTGTATAAACTTACATGTAGGGAAACCAGACATATCCAAGTATCTAAGTTTGGTTGAAGTCTTATCTTACTGTATAAACTTACATGTAGGGAAACCAGACATATCCAAGTATCTAAGTTTGGTTGAAGTCTTATCTTACTGTATAAACTTACGTGTAGGGAAACCAGACATATCCAAGTATCTAAGTTTGGTTGGAGTTTTGTTCTTAAGACATTCTAGAAACGTATGTGCTAAACATGTGGTATATCTCAAACATTGTCTTGTCACCTCTGATAGGTAGAATGAGTCATATAAAGGTTTGATAGAAGTAAACACATTTGGAACAAGTTTATGCAATGACAGTGTTTCAAATGGCCAGTGTGAGACAAGAACATCAACAGCCCTGTCTTTGTTTGATATTAATGCCTCTTGCATCAGTATAATACACAGTTCTTTTGGTATGTAAGGAATAGATCGTGCTGTCATACTTGAATCTTGTACAATATATCGTGAACACAGACTGGTAAGTGATGCCACATTCTTCTTTTGTCCAATAGCCGGAGGTGACTGAAGTTCCAAAGGGTATACAACTCCCTGGTAATGATCATACCACATTGATGTCTCCATCTTATCCTACAACAAAAACTAGAAGAAACGATTCATATTACTAAAATGAAATGTTTCCACAATAGTATAGATAATAAGTTCATACATAAATTGCACGATAAACATAATAGTCTATTATAGACGCATCTATACACTGTCAGTTGTATCTACTTTAAATACAAAAATGTACATGCCACGATATAGCTGAAATATTGTTGAAAGTGACGTTAAACCCCATAACCCCTCTACTTATACAAAACATGAAAAATTGTCAGTTACCTCTCCTTAAAAAAGCCATGTAACGCCCTCTTCTTTCAATCAAAAGCTCACTAGGGCTTGTGTTGTACTTGTTCTTTTGACATGCCGACTTTAAAACAACTTATCTTATTCTAACCCCAACACTTAGAATTAGCTTATGGTTATGCCAAGTTAGGCACAGGGGCTTGTTACGATCCACCTAGTTCTAATAATAAAACACTAAATGCTTGCTTACTCGCAAGGGTTTTAACGGGATGCCATTACACGTAATGGAGCAGCCGCCAAGATTTTTTGCGCTCGCTTACAGAGTTTCTGACGCCTGTATTTATCAATAATAAGACATAACCTTTCCTTTTGTCCACTATTATAACAAGCTACCTACAGACTTGCCAACTGACCCGCTTTTGGCGGGTGACACCCGCAAAAATGCCCTATCACCCGCCCCCGATCATGACCTGCGGCGGGTCATCGTTTTCACCCGCAAAATCACCCACCAAAATTGATGCCAAATGGGTAAAGAAAGATAATTCTAATTCAATTAAAATTGGACAAACAATGCTAGATGGCGCTTTTCTTAGGAATGGGTGTAATCAACAAAAAATTGCTGCAAGACAATTTGGCGAGTTGTTTTTATAATCATAATGAATTAGATTTAAGAAATGGCTTCTTCAGGGAGGAAGAGATCTTTGTCTGGGCCCTGTACACCATCAAAACGCAAGAAATATGTTTGCAAATATCAGCAGTTCTGGGAGAAAGAGTTTACATGGTTAAAAAAAAGCAATACTGGTGAAGACATGGCACACTGTAAACTTTGTAATATCAATTTTTCAGTCGCTGCCGGTGCCCTTTATGATGTTAAACGACATGCCAAGAGTTCCACTCATGTTAATGCTGTAGAGGCGTCCTCAAAAACCAAGAGCATAACCAACTTTGTTGATGATAAGAAATCATCCAGTGTTATATTATCTGAGACATTATTCAGCAATTTTGTGGCTGAACACAATTTGCCTTTTTCACTGCCAGACCACTTCACAAAATTACTACCAAAGCTTATGTAAGTGACTGTTACGACTTTAAACCTTCACCTGATGTTCTTAAAAGTGCCAAGATGGCATGTGTTAATTACAATCTGAGTCTGAAATAAATTGTGTAACTGGTATTATATCATTCTTTCTATATATGTATGAACATATTTTCCAACATTACGTAACTTTTCTTCAAAATGGTGCGTCACACGCTATGACCCACCATCACAGTCCTGGCTGGTGGGTCATGACCCACCATAGCATATCAAGAGGTTGGCAGGTCTGCACCTACCAGTATTTTAGAATGTAATTCCCACAAAATAAAAATCCATGTTTACTGGACATTTTGAATTTTGTCATTTGTGGTCATTTCCGGTCAAATCCTCACTTTAGTATTTTCCTTATTTGGATGTCGATACCATAATTGGTGATTTGAGGCGTGAATGTTTACATCAGCCGTAGAAACATCGTAGTAAGAAATACCATATTTAGAAAAGCTCCACCTTCTGTAGTTTCCGTTTATGTCACATGATACACATTATGGCAAACAATCGATAAATTTGAACAAGGTTGTTGGTACCTTTGAAAAGCATACATTTCTCAGCCCAACAGATTTAACAAGGACTGGGATCATCAGTAATAGTTATAATGAAATGTTTGAAGCGTAAATAGTGAGTTTTTATGTTTCAACTGCAATTTATTTTTTGCTCCATTGTGACATCTCTGCCAGCCATCTTCTTTCCAGTTGTCACAGTGCGCACTGCCATTTATGGACCACAAGTAGAGTAAACATTATGAACTTCAATGACTAGTGCTTTAAGTTATTTATAAGTTATGTATGTGTGTGCTCAGTTATTTATAAGTTATGTATGTGCTCAGTTATTTATAAGCTATGTATGTATGTTATAAGTTATGTATGTGTGTGCTCAGTTATTTATAAGTTATGTATGTATGTTATAAGTTATGTATGTATGTGCTCAGTTATTTATAAGTTATGTATGTTATAAGTTATGTACAGGTATGTATGTGCTCAGTTATTTATAAGTTATGTATGTGTGTGCTCAGTTATTTATAGATTATGTATGTATGTTATAAGTTATGTATGTATGTGCTCAGTTATTTATAAGTTATGTATGTATTTTATAAGTTATGTATGTGTGTGCCCAGTTATTTATAAGTTATGTATGTGTGTGCTCAGTTATTTATAAGTTATGTATGTATGTTATAAGTTATGTATGTATGTGCTCAGTTATTTATAAGTTATGTATGTGTGTGCTCAGTTATTTATAAGTTATGTATGTATGTTATAAGTTATGTATGTATGTGCTCAGTTATTTATAAGTTATGTATGTATTTTATAAGTTATGTATGTGTGTGCCCAGTTATTTATAAGTTATGTATGGATGTGCTCAGTTATTTATAAGCTATGTGTGTATGTGCTCAGTTATTTATATGT
Source organism: Bathymodiolus brooksi (assembly GCA_963680875.1). Classification (NCBI taxonomy): domain Eukaryota; kingdom Metazoa; phylum Mollusca; class Bivalvia; order Mytilida; family Modiolidae; genus Bathymodiolus; species Bathymodiolus brooksi. The sequence continues at coordinate 10,314,370 of OY804579.1, read as the reverse complement.
TACATATGTATGTGCTCAGTTATTTATAATTTATGTATGTGTGTGCTCAGTCTTTTAAATTGAAATGTTGCTACCTGTGTATATTGTTATTTATTGAATATGATGCAAACGAAATAAAGACAATTATAATGTACCTGTTATTTTTAATTCCCAGGCCTAACTTTTCATTCTTACACAGTGCATTCTTTCTATGGTCTTAATATTGAGTGAATATTATTTAACGTCAACTCAGCAATTTTTCAGCTATATCATGACAAGAACATGTTAATGACATGTTATGACACCCGCTTTGTAGCTCCGCCGAGACACAAGTTTGTCACAGGAGCTACATTATTGCAGCTACGATCCACCAAATCCTAGACATCTCAGTACCTGGACATTTCGGTACTGAATTGGACATCTCGGTACTCGGTACTGGACAGTTCGGGACTTGGACGAGATCGTGGTTCAAATACCGTTGTGTCAAACCAAAGACTGTATTTGCTGCTTCGTCGCTAAGCACACAACTTGCAGGCATACGAGGAAAGACTGACGTTTTCTCGGAATCGAGATAATGTTAAACAGCGCTGCAATGTTGTGCCTATCCCTACCCAGGACCTAGATGTCCATCAACTTCTGTCCTTATAATTTCTGGGTATATAAATTTGAATCCTAGACATCTCGGTACTGACTTGGACAAGTCGGTACTGAATTGGACATCTCAGTACTGGACAGTTCGGGACTTGGATGAGACAATTCGGTACTGACCATAATTGTTTGGTACTTATTAATTGTCAATATTTTTGTACTAGTAGTTCTTTAATATATGACCCAAAAGTGGATGGATATGTTTTTTTGATAGTTCCAGTATAGATTGATCCCAGAGATATGTGTTTTTGATAGTTCCAGTATAGATTGATCCCAGAGATATGTGTTTTTGATAGTTCCAGTATAGATTGATCCCAGAGATATGTGTTTTTGATAGTTCCAGTATAGATTGATCCCAGAGATATGTGTTTTTGATAGTTCCAGTATAGATTGATCCCAGAGATATGTGTTTTTGATAGTTCCAGTATAGATTGATCCCAGAGATATGTGTTTTTGATAGTTCCAGTATAGATTGATCCCAGAGATATGTGTTTTTGATAGTTCCAGTATAGATTGATCCCAGAGATATGTGTTTTTGATAGTTCCAGTATAGATTGATCCCAGAGATATGTGTTTTTGATAGTTCCAGTATAGATTGATCCCAGAGATATGTGTTTTTGATAGTTCCAGTATAGATTGATGCCAGAGATATGTGTTTTTGATAGTTCCAGTATAGATTGATCCCAGAGATATGTGTTTTTGATAGTTCCAGTATAGATTGATCCCAGAGATATGTGTTTTTGATAGTTCCAGTATAGATTGATCCCAGAGATATGTGTTTTTGATAGTTCCAGTATAGATTGATCCCAGAGATATGTGTTTTTGATAGTTCCAGTATAGATTGATCCCAGAGATATGTGTTTTTGATAGTTCCAGTATAGATTGATCCCAGAGATATGTGTTTTTGATAGTTCCAGTATAGATTGATCCCAGAGATATGTGTTTTTGATAGTTCCAGTATAGATTGATCCCAGAGATATGTGTTTTTGATAGTTCCAGTATAGATTGATCCCAGAGATATGTGTTTTTGATAGTTCCAGTATAGATTGATCCCAGAGATATGTGTTTTTGATAGTTCCAGTATAGATTGATCCCAGAGATATGTGTTTTTGATAGTTCCAGTATAGATTGATCCCAGAGATATGTGTTTTTGATAGTTCCAGTATAGATTGATCCCAGAGATATGTGTTTTTGATAGTTCCAGTATAGATTGATCCCAGAGATATGTGTTTTTGATAGTTCCAGTATAGATTGATCCCAGAGATATGTGTTTTTGATAGTTCCAGTATAGATTGATCCCAGAGATATGTGTTTTTGATAGTTCCAGTATAGATTGATCCCAGAGATATGTGTTTTTGATAGTTCCAGTATAGATTGATCCCAGAGATATGTGTTTTTGATAGTTCCAGTATAGATTGATCCCAGAGATATGTGTTTTTGATAGTTCCAGTATAGATTGATCCCAGAGATATGTGTTTTTGATAGTTCCAGTATAGATTGATCCCAGAGATATGTGTTTTTGATAGATCCAGTATAGATTGATCCCAGAGATATGTGTTTTTGATAGTTCCAGTATAGATTGATCCCAGAGATATGTGTTTTTGATAGTTCCAGTATAGATTGATCCCAGAGATATGTGTTTTTGATAGTTCCAGTATAGATTGATCCCAGAGATATGTGTTTTTGATAGTTCCAGTATAGATTGATCCCAGAGATATGTGTTTTTGATAGTTCCAGTGTAGATTGATCCCCGAGATATGTGTTTTTGAGAGTTCCAGTATAGATTGATCCCAGAGATATGTGTTTTTGAGAGTTCCAGTGTAGATTGATCCCAGAGATATGTGTTTTTGAGAGTTCCAGTGTAGATTGATCCCAGAGATATGTGTTTTTGAGAGTTCCAGTGTAGATTGATCCCAGAGATATGTGTTTTTGAGAGTTCCAGTGTAGATTGATCCCAGAGATATGTGTTTTTGATAGTTCCAGTATAGATTGATCCCAGAGATATGTGTTTTTGATAGTTCCAGTGTAGATTGATCCCAGAGATATGTGTTTTTGATAGTTCCAGTATAGATTGATCCCAGAGATATGTGTTTTTGATAGTTCCAGTATAGATTGATCCCAGAGATATGTGTTTTTGATAGTTCCAGTATAGATTGATCCCAGAGATATGTGTTTTTGATAGTTCCAGTATAGATTGATCCCAGAGATATGTGTTTTTGATAGTTCCAGTATAGATTGATCCCAGAGATATGTGTTTTTGATAGTTCCAGTATAGATTGATCCCAGAGATATGTGTTTTTGATAGATCCAGTATAGATTGATCCCAGAGATATGTGTTTTTGATAGTTCCAGTATAGATTGATCCCAGAGATATGTGTTTTTGATAGTTCCAGTATAGATTGATCCCAGAGATATGTGTTTTTGATAGATCCAGTATAGATTGATCCCAGAGATATGTGTTTTTGATAGTTCCAGTATAGATTGATCCCAGAGATATGTGTTTTTGATAGATCCAGTATAGATTGATCCCAGAGATATGTGTTTTTGATAGTTCCAGTGTAGATTGATCCCAGAGATCGTTGTTTTCGTATTGATTTTTATTTTCATTATTTTGACATTTGCTTCAGATACCAGTGTCTCGTGAGTTTCTCATGATAAATTGATTTTTATTTTCTGTATTCACTAATATGCATTCCATATTAACCAAATGCAATTTTTTAAACCTAATTTACACGCAACACAATAATTGTTTATTGTCATAGACGCTAATCTAATTAACTTTATAGGGAAGTTAACCCAGTTAGTTACATTATTAGATTATTCAATCAGTACTAGGAGTCAGAAAAAGGTGTCATAACATGTCATTAACATGTTCTCGCCATGATATAGCTGAAAAATTGCTGAGTTGAATAACTGAGCACACACATACATAACTTATAACATATATACATAACTTATAAATAACTGAGCACATACATACATAACTTATAACATACATACATAACTTATAAATAACTGAGCACATACATACATAACTTATAACATACATAACTTATAAATAACTGAGCACATACATACATAGCTTATAACATACATACATAACTTATAAATAAGTGAGCACATATATACATAACTTATAAATAACTGAGCACACACATACATAACTTATAACATACATACATAACTTATAAATAACTGAGCACATACATACATAACTTATAAATAACTTAAAGCACTACTCATTGAAGTTCATAATGTTTACTCTACTTGTGGTCCGTAAATGGCAGTGCGCACCACAAGTCACAACTGGAAAGAAGATGGCTGGCAGAGATCTCACGGTCACAATACCTCTTCCATAAATTAAACAGTCTACCTTGAGTTTGCCTTGTCTTCTTTCTCTGGTAACGGCGCAGTTTGCCCTCCGTTACCAACCTTAGGGTCATTGGCAGGTCACTCGCTTCCTTGAACAGCTCCGGTACTAGTAGATAAAACGGTACTGGACCCCTGATGCTGACTCTGGAGTTCAAGTAGTTATGTAATCAAAACAGAAATGAAAATAATCATGTCGTTAAGTTTACATGTACACATGTATCTATGATTTATTGATAAAGGGACTTATAGTTATCAAAACAAAAGTTATTTACAAATATTAATGAATTGTCTCTTTGATGGCAATTTAATTAAAGATGATTAAAAAAAAACACACACAAATTTGTATAAACAACGTCTAAATGTAAAAAAAATACAAGATAAGTTTTTAAATTTAATCAAATTATTATTTCCTTGAAAGTACCGATACGTCTAGTACCGAGTACTGAAATGTCCAGTACCGAGTACCGAAATGTGGTGTCGCATATGTTCAGTACCGAGTTGTCCTGATACCGATCCAAAATTCATGCCCCCCCTACCTCCGACATACAATTCTAAAAACCACAAAGGAGGAATCTTAAATGTCGGATATGTATTAATTTTGTATTGCATGACATGTTTTATTGTACTGTATTTAATTTATGTAATTTTATTATGCATGTTGGTTTGAAAAGCTCTTGAGAGCTTATGTTGTACTGTTATAAAATGTATCGTCACGGTATGTGTTTTCGTGCGTCATCTGTTTTCGTTTTATCCATTTTATTTTGATTTCCACAGTGCACGCATTATTTTTGACGTGTCTTCCAGTTTCTATTTATGGAACATAAACAAGACTACAGCGTGACATCGGTAAAAGATGTTAAAGTTTGCTTTTAAAGACGTAAGTACCAAAAACAGTGAACCTACCTACTGAACCATACTTTTTGTAATGCTAAAAATTTACTTCATTTATAAAATAGCTGGAAAAAAAATCCAGAAGGGCTATATAAAATTTAACTATGTCGTCTGCCTCTCAGACACCTGCTCTTCTTGTCATGTAACTGTCATGGGGTCACTGATCGTACTTGTAAACAAAAGAGCTGACTGAAATGTGCCTGTTTCTTATATAAAATACATGTCACTTTGTAGTGCATTGTGGTTTCAGCACTAAAAAAAACATCTAAAGTAAACACAATTTTGAAAGTGGTCATTTTCAAACGTACTGTTATTTTATTTAGATGTAGTATGATTTGGTAAATGGCCAGAACCATGAAATTTTAAAACCAGCCATTTCCGGATTTTATATTCGTTTCCATCTCGTATATCGGCCTTGTTATTACTTCACACGAAAACAGATGACGCCATATTACTGACAACAAAAGTTGCCAGATAATCGAGAGTATATTAAAATACAAGAATGGCTTTAAAAACAATCTTATGTACAAAGAAATATTTAACTAGCCATTCTTTGAAAATTCCAATCGTCATATGAATGAAGGGTTAACACTGTTAATCGCTAAATATATGTGAAAATCGATAATAGCACGAAAACCGATAACACTAATCCCTATGCTACCGACTTTAAATGAAACTTTGATTTTGATATGTCCATTTTTTTTAGAGTTGTCAGTCGATGGATAAAAAAATCGTAACAAACCCCTGTGAATTAGACACCTAGAGAGAGAATCAATTTAAAAACAAAAAACAAATAGTTAAAAGACAAGATCCTTTCACTTTCAGTGTTCATCCAATGCATTGCGTACACATTGCATTTAGGTATAAACTGATTTGTTATATGTGACGTTATGACTAACACATCTATTCCTCGTTTCTCATGTTGCATCACACCATCAGTTCTTAATCATAGAGCTTATAGGACATCCTCGGCTGCAGCACGAAATTTATACGACAGCTCAGGATTGACATGGGGAAAGGAAACGAAAATATTGATGCTAGAAAATGGCAGATTTTTTTTCGGAACACCTCGATGCCGGTCATACTTAAATACGCCACACCTGCAGGAAAATAGAAGTGTACGCGTACGTGCACGCCTGCCACTACGATATATTTTTATGCTACACCTTTATTTAATGTATTTATATAAACTAGTGAAATAATATATCTGATGTTGTTTTCAGTTTTGATATACATTTTAACCGTATGGTGTATGAAGAGTTTGAAGATACCAAAGGAGCAATCAGAATCCGTATATCGAAGAAGAACAGACAACACAATGGCCAAAAGAAAAAGTACAAAAGGACAAAGAACGATCTACAAAACATACATATAAAACTAAAGATTGAATAACACGAACCTCACTCAAAACAGGGGGTGAACTCAGGTTCTCCGGAAGGGTGAGCAATTCCTGCTCCACTTGTGGCACCCGTCGTGTTAATCTAGTTACAAACCCGGTAATAAGTCGTGAATGAGGAAAGGACCGGGAAGTGTTTACGACAAGTGGAACATATTCGTGATCATTTGTGACACAGATATTCCATAACGGTCAACCAAGTCATGGTGGCGACCGTAAAATTTTCGTAGTGATGACTTCAAATTTACCAAAAGGAACCCTTGGTTCAATAACTTCCTTGTTAGCAGCAACCCTCTATCAAGGAAATCCTGATAGGAACCACAAACTCTGGAATATCTTATCATCTGAGAGATATATACTCGATCCATATGCAGGTGCTGTTGGAATGTTGCTACATATAAATGGAAAGTTCACAATAGGAAAATTGAAATCAACTCTTTTATCGTAAAGTTTCGTTCTTAACCGACCCTCACTGTCGATTTCGAGGTGTAGGTCAAGGTATAAAGCAGACCTATCAGTATCTTTGGTATCCTTTATTTCAAGCTCAATGGGATAGATGCGATCAACAAAATCACCAAACATAGAATTATTCAGTGAACTTTTTTTTAGACATCATCTATATAGCGGAACGTGAAATTAAAGTATCGGGCTAATATTGAGGGAGCCATTTTCACGAATTCGAAGTCGTCAAATTAAATGATCAAACTAAACTCTTGTTCAACAAATTTCACTAATTATTCAGCTCTAGTTTTTCATGCCGCCTCTACTGTTGTTGGAAAAACCTATTCGATGTTTTTATCCACCAATATCTCGGTGGATATTCTAAACAGGAGATTCTCTCCTAGAAATTCAATAAAGGAGAAATATCCTATCTGGGTTGTACTTGCAGCCTTCAAAAGGGGGAGGTTCAGACGGGATCAGCTAGACCTATATAATCCGACGGTCCAGTAGTCGGACTGTCCGGTAGTCCGACGGTCCGACAGACTAAGTACATTTAATAGCGTTTCTATCGGTATGAAAATAAAATATCTGTTCTTGATAAGAAATATTCGCTTAGTCAAGTTGTGCCACGTGCACTGTGAAAGCAAGATCCGTCGTCAAACTTGCGTTGCAAGATTCCTATGTGGATTATTGGTGCATATATTAAATCAGGCGTTGAAAGATTCTTATTCAATTCAAAGGTTTATTTAAAGTCGATATAAAGCATACATATTATAACACAAGCTCTCTTAAAAATGATTTTCCCCCCACTTCTTGGAGAACTATTTTGCGGAGGTAAAAATTAAAAACGATCACAAATCATTATTAAGAGAGAATTGATTTGAAATGAGTGATTCATTTTCATCTTTATTGATATTTACAATAATTAAAACAATTTTAAGTAAATTTTTTTACTGGTTCTAAATTTTACAAAAATCTTGTAAAATGAGCGTTGACAGAGATAGAGTGGAGTGCCTCTACAACGGAGAAACCTGGTGCCTATTCTGCCCCCGGCACACCCTCTGAGAGGGGGAGAATGACTATAGTAGTAGAACAAAATGTATCATTGCGCATGATCGACATGTCAACCGGAAGTGACCGAAGGTCACGTGACCCAAAATGGATTCCCTTGGAAGGGTACGCGCGTGCGCAACCGAAAGTTGAGCAATATCCGCCCTAATGGAGCCTTTTCACCGGAAATGGCGTCACCCAAAGGGCTTCCCCTGGAAAATATGCGAGCGCGCATGCACGACCGGAAGTGTCCTTGGGGTGCTTTCTAGGACGTTCGCGTCCTATTATCATTTTCTAGCCCTTTCATTGGTTATCTGCCCCTTTCCCCGCCATTTTATTTTCACGGGAAGCGTCATTTCCGGTCAAAAGGTCCCACTAGGGCGGATACTGCGCAATTTCCGGTTGCGCATGCGCGCACCATTCCAAGGAACCCACTTCGGGGTCATGCGCAATGATACATTTTGCACTACTACTATAGTAAGAAAAAAGCGCGGGAACCGGTTGCGTATGCGCACACAATCACTTCCGTGACATCCGGTTCTGGTCAAGGTCTCTTCCGGTGACGTGCTTCCAGTCAGGGCCGCTTCCGGTCACTCCACCCGAAATGTGGTTTTGTCCGCCCCTACTGGTATCTGTTTATCAAAATTTAGCTGGAAATCAACGGTTACACCTAAAAGTTTAGCATTTTCTTCACATGTAATTTTATTTCCTTTTAAATCAAAAGATAAATTGTGTCTATTTGTTTTAGGACCAATGGCAATTGCCTGAAATTTATCCGGATTTGTTTTCATTAAGTTTTTGGAATAGCAGTCTATTAAGTTTATGCTATAATTTTCTAGAGTTTTAACTACTCACGGTATTTATATTAGTATCAGAATAGGAAAGAGTATTGTCATCTGCATAATTATAAATAGTACTATCGTGAACAAAGTGAAAAATGTCATTTATAAAAACATTAAATAGATCGAACTGGTACTAGGATTGAGCCCTGTGGAACCCCTTTGATTAATGTATCCCATTCACTGTAGTTATTACCAATTTTAATGCGTTTTCTTCTGTTTTCTAAATAGCTTTTTAACAATTTTAAAGAATTTCCTGACAGACCATAAGCTTCCAATTTTAACATTAATAAATTGTGTGGGAGACAGTCAAATGCTTTTGATAGATCCATTAGAATTGCTGCAAACAATTTATTATCATTATGTGGTTTAATGAAGCATATATTAAAAATATTTTCGTCAAATTAATTTTCAAGACATTTACCGTAATTAGATAATTCAAAGATTTGTATAATAAAACTAACTATTTAAATCCTTGGATAATTCAAAGAAAAAAGGTCCTAATATATATTGCCTAGACCCGGAATACATAGCCTTTTGTCTATTGTCCCTGGATTCGTTCGACCTAAAAGTGTTCGCCCTGATAATTATAAAATATTTTAATGAACATATATATAATATGTTCTCAAAAAAGGAGATAAACACAACCCAGGTAACTACAGACCTATATCCATAACATGCATAGCTTGCAAATTACTCGAACATATTTTTGCCAGCAACATGATGCAACATCTAGAAACCAACAACATACTTTATGAATTACAGCATGGATTTAGGGCAAAACGATCATGTGAGTCACAAATAATTTCTTTAATACATGATTTATCACAAAACAATGACAAAAATATACAAACAGATTTGATAATAATGGACTTCGTTCGCAAAAGCTTTCGACAAGGTACCACACAAAAGACTGCTGTACAAAATGAAATACTTTGGCATATCAGAACAAATCATAAACTGGGTTAAATCTTTTCTCTCAAACAGAACTCAAACAGTACTTTTAGAAAATATGACATCATCAAAAATACCAGTCACATCCGGTGTCCCACAGGGTACAGTTCTTGGACCAATACTTTTTCTAATCTACATTAACGACCTCCCTGAATACATCAAACATAGCCGTATCCGACTTTTTGCAGATGACAGTATGATCTATCGACAAATCAAATCACAAAGCGACTGCCTCAAGCTCCAAGAAGATCTCGAAGCTGCCATAAAATGGGAACAAGACTGGCTCATGTCATTTCACCCAGACAAGTGTAATATCATGAATATAACAACCAAGAGAAATCCAATCCACTTTTACTATAACATGCATGGCCATATATTAGAATCTGTTCAACACGCAAAATATCTAGGTGTCACAATCTCAACAGACCTAAAATGGAACACCCACATCCAACAAACTGCCGCCAAAGCAAACAAATCATTATGTTTTATCAGAAGAAATCTAAAAGTACAATCACAAACGATAAAAGAACGAGCATATCAAACCCTAATAAGACCCAAATTAGAATACTGCTGCACTGTTTGGGATCCTCACACAAACGAAAACATCAACTCGCTAGAAAAGGTACAGCGACGGGCAGCCAGGTATACATGCAACAGACATCATAACACCAGCAGTGTGTCTGAGATGTTAAACACCATGAATTGGCAAACTCTACAAGAACGCCGACTAAGAACTAGGCTCATAATGTTTCACAAAGTAATAAATGAAAATATCGCTATCCCTACACAAAATATATTACTTCAGAGCCAGTCTACGACAAGATCTTCCCGAAAAGACTCCTACAGACAAATCCAATGCAATAAAGACAGTTATAAATTTTCTTTCTTTTGTCAAACCATTAAAGACTGGAACAAATTATCCCCTGACATAACCAAAAACACCACTACAGAATCCTTCAAGGGTGCACTCACTCACAATGTGCTCCTTGATACTTATCCACACAGAATAAAATAAACAGAAATCATGTTTTTATCTTAATAAATGAAAAATAAAAAATAAAAAAATTGTAAAAATCCTAAATTAAAAGAAAAATTGTAAAAACTGATAATATAAAACTAAAAAATAATAATAACAATTATATCAAATAAATTATCTATGTTCTAAATTTTTTTATAAATTTGAAAACATTTTACCAGGCATGCGCCGGAAAGTAAACATCAGTACGTTGATGGTTTTCCGTAACCAAAGAAGAGAAGAGAAGATAATACATATTTTAATTTAAACTAGTCAAGACAGTCTCATATCAGTCTACTATATACATCCTTGATCGGGTCTATCGAAAAAAAAATTAACTGCCGCCGAAGAAGACGAAAAGTTTTAATTTGATCAAATTTGGGCAGTTGCCCGGTGGCCCCATCAGCATATATAGGAGCCCATGTTATACGTATGTTGTGTACGGCATGGTTTTTTTTAATGTTTAAGCGTTGATTTTATTGAAAGTATTGACATGTACCAATACAATAAACATTTACATTTTTATTCCTGTGAGTGGTTGTGAAGGTATACACATAGGCCCCAGTGCATTGCTTTGCCCGGGGCCTATACTGCTGTCAAGACGACCCTGCTTGTGACATGACCCACAGTGCACTTGATCGACTGAAGACCTGTAATTTTTATGATTTTATATGAGCTTGATATAGCTGACATAGTCTATTGTGTCTTTCTACACATTTGTCCAGCGCCCTACGTACTTCGATTGGTAATCAATGAGCTTAGAGTGGTGAATAGTTGTGTAGAGGGTAGAGAAGTCAAATGTTTTAATGATATTGCATGAGGAGAGGGAGCAAGATTGCATGTACCATACCAGATCATCTTTGGTCGAAATTCCAAAGGAACGTTACTTGGACAACGTATTTTTACTAGATCATTGTACATGTACACCTAAAAATTCATCTCGTTGTTGGTAGGAAAAGTTCGTGAAGTGACAGTTATTGGAAATTGCACGAAATCGGACACAGTATTTGTCCACACAGTAGAAGTAGGGTTCAGTCCATGCTTGATATTTACATATTATTAAATGTATTTATTGCCAGTTCAGAAGAAAGTAATGTATTTAGAAAGACCCTGAAACCGGATTCGATTAAAAATTATAACACGACTTTGTTGACACGATGGCGAAGAAAACGGAAAATTTAGAAAAATGGAACTTCTTTCAGCTTCTCTTAATTGTAACACTTTATATAGTTTGTAAGTATTATATAAGTATAGTTTGAAATAAGTTTTAAAAATAGAAATATAATATATCATAAATAGCCGAGGAGATTAACGACTAACGATGCGTCATACTTATTTTGGTTTACACCTAGCACAGCCACAGAGTCAGCTTCAGAAGAGTTGAAACATTACCTGGACTCTCAGACCATGACCAGTAGGACAGCCAGCGTGACAGGAGAGCTTCAAAGTCAAGTCCCAGTCACGTGACTTTCGCTTCATTTTTGATGAAAAATGACGTTCAACCCTTCGCTTAAAATACGTCGGTTTACAATAAATATTTATGCTTGAAATCAATTAAAATATACGGAAGATGTCTATGGATAAATAGAAATTTATTGTATCTCTTCAGTTTTTATTTATATTGTGTATAAACATCGAATTTTGCTACTTGAAGTGGACTCAATTTCAAAACAAATGTCAAGGTGGTTCTATTTAAAACAGAAAATTTAATTAAAACAATATGATGGCTTTCTGTAACATACATTGCCTGAGGAAATCATCTAGGATCATTGTCATACCGACAACTAGTGTCAATGTCTTGTGGGATGCAATTGTTCCACTTAGCCCTACACCCACCTTGATCGGATCGACCATTTGCCAAACATCGAAATTCATTGTCTTTCGGAACACATCGGTGGTGTTTCTTAACATCAACAATAAACGACACATAAGCGTACATCCGAAAGAGTATATTTCATTTGGGAAAGGGGTGTCTATGTCTTTTTTTTAATTTTCTTGTATTAATACCGTATTTTTCAGTTTAATTGAATTATTTGTATTGCAATATTGTCTTAGACATTGTGCATTTTGTAATTTAGACTGGGGAATTACTTTTTATTATCACTTTAAATTTAAAAAAAAAATCATCTATGATACTAGACTTGCACAGGGAATGTACAACAATTAATAATTTCAATTTACATGTAATTTAATTTCAATACAACAGGTACAAGATAAATAGAAAGAAATAAATGTGTGGAAAAATAAAAGCATGTAAACAAAAATTAAGCGAATTGAAAAAATATGAAAATATTATAAAAAAAAACATGTAAAAAAATGAATAATTTTTTTTAAATCTAAAAAAAAAGGGAAACCTTGAGACAAAAAGGGGCATAAAAAATTGTATTCAGATATCTTAACCCTTCCTATTATATCAAGGCAAATTAATCAGTGTAAGCAAATATTTTTCTTGAAATTAGGAAATTATATTATCTGAATGAAAGCTACCAAGTTTCATGTTTATCTCACAATGTAAATATCAATGTATTTGGAATATTCATGTGCTTGACACAACTACAAACTAGCTTTTATAACATATATGGGTGGTCAAGTTGTAACAATTCTTTCCCCTTGACATTCACAAAATGACCAGCATTTACAAATATGAGTACTTAGGTTGCAATAATTCTTTCTCCAGGACATTCACAAAATGACCAGCATTTACAAATATGGATACTTAGATTGCAATAATTTTTCCACCATGACATTCACAAGCAGAATGACTATAGCATTCACATAAAAGACAGACACAAAATGACTAGCATTCACATAAAAGACACATACCGAATAACTAGCATTCACATAAAAGAGCATATTGAATGACTACCATTCCCATAATTTTAAGACACATACAGAATACTTGCATTCACATGAAAGGACAAACCAGAATTCCAAATTTCACTAAGTAAATTAAATGACTAGAATAGAATGAATATGTTTTCTGTTGGCAAAATAACCAAGTATTGGTTAATATTGTTTAAAATTGAAGTTAAAACAATTATTTTATTTGTTCCAATGACTGGAAAAAAGTTAATAAATGGGCACATTTTGAAAAATTCTTTTCTGTAAAAGAAAATTTATAAATTTCGGCATTAATATTCATAGATAAAAGATAATTATATTTCTCATAAACAACAGGCAACATAAGTACCTTTTCATTTAAAAAAAAGCATGAATAACAAATTCAACAACATGTTGGAGTGTATACAGGTCTAAATGTCTGTATAAACTTGTTCAACAACTTGGTTCTGGTTCAATATATCTATAAGAAATTGAAAAGTTTGAGATGTTGTTTCAGCTCCACTTTCTGACCTAGAAAATGTGTTGCAACTGTTAGTACCACAATATAATTAATCTTCGGAGCCAAATTCTTTACAGAAATTTAATTCATTCTTGAAATGTTTAAGACAAGTCCTGGTTTTCAATTGAAATTGAAATAAACCTTTTGACTTTCAGATGAAGTTTCACAAATTACACAAATTACACAATCAAAAAGTTCTTTTCTGAATGACTTTATTATAATTTATGACAAGGTGTCTTGAAAACTCATGGCATTTGTTTGATGATGTACTTTAAAAATAATTGGAATGCTGGTCCATTTTTTTTACTTCATGGATATTTTAGAAGAAAAAAATCCATATATATATATATATATATTGATTTTCAAACCTGTATAAATATATATACAAGACTTATCATATATTCTTTTTTTTATTTAATCAAATATTCAACCAATAAACATCACAGGAAACTTTGCATTTATACTCATAGAATCTGAAACTAACAGAAAATAAACATCAATTTTATTAAATAGAATCTGTAACTTTGCCCCTTTGGTATCTATCTTCAGACTCTTGTTATAAAAAAATAAACATCCCATGTCCAGTCTGTATATATATATCTACCTACAATGATCTAAAACTAACTAAAACTGGAGGTTGTCAATACCATTGGCACTGAAAAGTAGCATGTACACACATCAATAAGTATTTCAGGAAAACAGACTGAAAATGAAAAAAAAAAGGGGGGGGGTGTAAATGCTTGACATGAACTAAATATGTAGCCTTATGCTATGCCATGTTAATCTAAAGTGAATTTAACATAATCTTTCACTATTCTCTGCATGACAAGATCATACATTATAATGCAGACCTTTTTATTTATAAAATGTATTTATTAATTATGTCAATATTTTGACATGTCCATAAATGCCATGGAACGAGTCAACGAAAATGAAAGATTTGTTGTTAAAAATGGAATAAAATGACTCTATATATGTGTGACTATGATTGGTCAAGTGGTTCTTTCGTGTTTAAACAGAAACAGTCACATTTTTATCCTAATAGATCGATCAATCTAGGAAAAAACCCAGAAATATTTGGTTAGAATCTCGAAATATAGTGCTTCTTGTTTACATCCAAATATGGGATTCTAGTGACGAATGATGGGGAAATATGCAAATAATCCATACTCTAATACGTGATTCTAACTATTTTTACCAAATTTATTAATAAACAGCCAATGGGATGCAATTGTTCCACTTAGTTAAAGAGTCTATTTTTAGCGCCATTTTTTTTTTACAACATTTCATCAGGAGCGGTATCCCGAGTTCCAACGTTGATTTCAAGCAAACGATATCATAAATACACGTATTCACGCGTCAGTCACGTTACAATTTTATTTAAAAAATGGATTCAATAAAAATGAATACTTCTTTCAGTTTTATTTATGAAGATATTCAGTAAAAACACATGGGGTATCGACGTAAACAATGCATGGTCGCTCACTTGTAAAGCGTCATGTCTAACAAGAATAGAGTTACGTCCCTTGATTTCGGGATTTGACTTTGCATTGTTGGAGGTACGGAATCTGTGCGTGGCTTCCCGACTGATGACATAGTCTTTACTGAAGTAAATATCAACCCAAAGAAATCCATCCAAAAACCAAGGAACATACATACCTAGGCTATACAGGATGAGAACAAATTGGGAAAATATGAAAGATGATCTAAAAAAACTACATGAAGATATCATCAAAATGAAAGATCAGAAATCAAACATAAATGCAATGTGGACACACTTCCAAACTAAACTGGAGAAAAGCATTGACGTAAATGTACCCAAAAAAATTGCAAGGAAAAAGGATGGTAGTCCATGGATAAGTTAACACCAGACATCAAGCGTCTTATACGAAAGAGGGATAGATGGTATAAAAGCATACCTGTTAACCTCTGGGAACTGCTAGGGGGGAGATCTCCCCCCTACCAACCCTTCTAAGGGGGAGATTTTGTGCGTCGCCTTTAAACGCACAAATTTGTACCTTGTAGTTGCATACATGTGATAGAGTTGCTATGCTACAACTGGAGATTTGTAAATTTTTGGCTGGAGATTTGGTCTCATAACTGGAGATTTTTTATCGACGTATTTGATGCATGTTTTTATTGTTAATTCATTGATGTTTTCTTTTTGTTTGTTTCAGTATTGAACCATCTGCATCCCATTTCAATATATATTGTTTACATTTCTGTCTTATTAGTAGTGTTTCATATGATGAATGAAGGATAAAAACTGTATTTATAATTTATTCATAATCATTCATAATCATAAGGTTATAACAAAGCAATAACAATGAAGACAGAATGCTCTGAACAATAAAGTCATAGAGCACTAAAATTAAAAAGTCACTTTGCTGCTGGTGCGTTGGGTGATAGCATACGTTTTGGCATTTTTGTGGTTTATCAATTCCATCCTGGAACTTAGTCCTTAAATAATACTTTGATCGGCTTTGGTCCCAAACAAGCCATAACAACTCAATCCGAGATGAATTCATTGCACATTTGATCGAAATAAGAAGTTTTCCTCGGCATCAAAGGTCGTCAGACCACAGGGGTTTGTTACGATTTTTTTTTTATCGTAACAAGCCCCTGTGGTCAGACTCCTGTTTGCACAACGGTTTATAACTATTTTTAATTGCCGCTATCACACTTCTAATCATCTAAGCGTGTGCCACAAACCCACTTCCTTATCCCCAATTAACTGTCAATCAGTGGATAATTGTTGTATAATCATCAACACCTTAATTAATCTCCATGACCCAATTTACCTGTAAAGGTGTCAAACAGATCAATAACTGGATATCATTTAAACACCTTTACCATTCGTATCTCTCAGCGTTTTTCATCAGCGCGGGAGTTCCAAATGGGGAATTTCCAGAAATATTGATCGCAAAATGTAGGTCAAGATTTTATTTTACTTGATTTTTTTGTTGGGGGGATATCGTGCAGGAGATTAATGTCTCCCGCGCATGAGACCCAGTCCATGCGGGAGATAAGGCTCTTACGCGGGAGACTCCCGCGAAAAGGGGGGGGGGTTAACAGGTATGTAAAAGGAAGAAAAAATCTAGAAATAGTAGAGATGAAGCCAAATATAAAGAACTTAAACGACATACAGAGAGAAATCAGGAAAGCGTACTGGAAATACATCGACAATAGTCTCACCACCAGACAATGACCAAACGAATGAAAGACCAAACTGTATGAAAAGATTCTGGACTTTTATAAAACACAGAAGATCAGATGGAAGACAAATACCACCTCTTAAATCAGATGGAACTTTGCACTCTGAGCCAACAGAAAAGGCTGATATACTAAACGGGAAATTCCAGAAAGCTTATTCAGAAAAAACCAGCATATCAAATGAAGAATTTCAAATACAGTGCAAGATGACAGGAAAGTTTAATACCATCAAAGACATCAATATTACAGAAAATGGCGTACACAAGCTCCTGAAAAACCTAAATCCAAACAAGGCAGCAGGACCAGATAATATAACACGAGTCCTTAAGGAACTTGCAACACATATAGCACCAATCTTAACCATCATATTCCTTTGCTCATATCAAACAAGTGAAGTACCAGATGCATGGAAATCGGCTAACATCTGCCCAGTGTACAAGAAAGGAAAGCTACTCCCAGACACCTAGTAACCTGCACTTTCAACAAATAGTGGCTCATAGTCATTTCCTACCCTCTGACAACAAATATTTACTTCCAACCACAGCCTATGTCTTGACGCCCAGCCACCTCCTACCTTCTGACAACAAATATTAAAATACATGTACATGTGTACTAAGAAATCTTGTCGCCTCCAGCAACAAATATATGCTCTACATCATCACCAAGCCTCTGACAACACATATATATTTCCTGACATCTCTTTTCCCTAAATAACAAATATTTCCACAGAGCTACACCCTATCCTCTAAAAAGTATTTACTCCCAGTCACCTCATACCTTCTGACAACAAACATATACTCCCAGTTACCTCATACCCTATAGCTAACAACAAGTATATATTCCCACCACCTCATACCCTATAGCTTACAACAAGTATTTCCTCCCAGTCACCCCATACCTTCTGACAATAAATATATACTCCCACCATCTCCCACCCTTTAGCTGACAATAAGTTTATACTCCCTACCACCTCATGCCTTCTGAAAACAAATATAAATCCCCAACCACCCCTTACCTTTCAGCTGACAACAAATATTTAGAGTTTTGATTTTTTTTTCTCTATCTTAACAGGCTTACAATTGACTTTTGTGAATGGTAAAAGTACGAGTACCATTACAGCTGAATCATCCATAAGTCCAACTTCTAAGAGCAGCACATCATTAGACAGGACCAGTGAAATTACTTCACCAAAACCAAAAACAACAAGCACTACACCAAAACCAACAACAACAAGCACTACACCAAAAACAACAACAACCACAAAACCAACAATAAGCACTACACCAAAACCAATGTCAACAAACACAAAACCAACAACAACAAACACTACACTAAATCCAACAACAACAAACACTACACTAAATCCAACAACAACAAACACTACACTAAATCCAACAACAACAAACACTACACTAAATCCAACAACAACAAACACTACACTAAATCCAACAACAACAAACACTACACCAAAACCAACAACAACAAACACTACACTAAATCCAACAACAACAAACACTACACCAAAACCAACAACAACAAACACTACACTAAATCCAACAACAGGCACTACACCAAAACCAATGTCAACAAACACTACACCAAAACCAACAACAACAGTGGAAAGTAGTGTTAGTGATAAAGGTAGTCAGTCAGTGGATGAACAAAAAGATAGTCAGTCAGTGGATGAACACAACGACAAAAACAGTAATGGAGAAAAGCCAACTTTATCAGGTACGTAATAACTATATTTCTGATTTATCAGACATGTAAAGCCAACTTGATCAGGTACGTAATCACTATATTTCTGATTTATCAGACATGTAAAGCCAACTCTATCAGGTACGTAATCACTATATTTCTGATTTATTAGACATATAAAGCCAACTTTATCAGGTACGTAATCACCATATTTCTGCTTTATCAGACGTATAAAGCCAACTCTATTAGGTATGTAATCACTATATTTCTGATTTATCAGACGTATAAAGCCAACTTTATCAGGTACGTAATCACCATATTTCTGATTTATCAGACGTATAAAGCCAACTTTATCAGGTATGTAATCACTATATTTCTGATTTATCAGACGTATAAAGCCAACTTTATCAGGTACGTAATCAATATATTTCTGATTTATCAGACATGTAAAGCCAACTTTATCAGGTACGTAATCACTATATTTCTGATTTATCAGACATGTAAAGCCAACTTGATCAGGTACGTAATCACTATATTTCTGATTTATCAGACATGTAAAGCCAACTCTATCAGGTACGTAATAACTATATTTCTGATTTATTAGACATATAAAGCCAACTTTATCAGGTACGTAATCACCATATTTCTGCTTTATCAGACGTATAAAGCCAACTCTATTAGGTATGTAATCACTATATTTCTGATTTATCAGACGTATAAAGCCAACTTTATCAGGTACGTAATCACTATATTTCTGATTTATCAGACGTATAAAGCCAACTTTATCAGGTATGTAATCACTATATTTCTGATTTATCAGACGTATAAAGCCAACTTTATCAGGTACGTAATCAATATATTTCTGATTTATCAGACAGCCAACTTTATCAGGTACGTAATCACTATATTTCTGATTTATCAGACATGTAAAGCCAACTTTATCAGGTACGTAATCACTATATTTCTGATTTATCAGACATATAAAGCCAACTTTATCAGGTACGTAATCACCATATTTCTGATTTATCAGACATATAAAGCCAACTCTATCAGGTACGTAATCACCATATTTCTGATTTATCAGACATATAAAGCCAACTTTATCAGGTACGTAATCACCATATTTCTGATTTATCAGACATATAAAGCCAACTTTATCAGGTACGTAATCACCATATTTCTGATTTATCAGACATATAAAGCCAACTCTATCAGGTACGTAATCAATATATTTCTGATTTATCAGACATGTAAAGTCAACTTTATCAGGTACGTAATCACTATATTTCTGATTTATCAGACATGTAAAGCCAACTTTATCAGGTACGTAATCACTATATTTCTGATTTATCAGACATATAAAGCCAACTTTATCAGGTACGTAATCACCATATTTCTGATTTATCAGACATATAAAGCCAACTTTATCAGGTACGTAATCACCATATTTCTGATTTATCAGACATATAAAGCCAACTCTATCAGGTACGTAATCACCATATTTCTGATTTATCAAACGTGTAAAGCCAACTTTATCAGGTACGTAATCACTATATTTCTGATTTATCAGACGTATAAAGCCAACTCTATCAGGTACGTAATCACTATATTTCTGATTTATCGATTTAGAACAGTTTGACATACTGTCAGTTATATAGATAAATACACAGTTTCGATAAAAATTAACATTTCTTACAACATAAATCACAAGATTATTTCGTGTCAAAGTCAATTGCACTGATAAAATTCTGATGATTGGTTTCAGGGTGTGGAATTGCCATGACCGACTCGTCCCACTCGTACATAGAACCTGTCGGACAAGTAGATTTTCCTGGCTAGCTTGTCCTGGGACAAGTAAAAATAACAAGGCATAATAAATTCCTATTAAAGTATTCTAGAAACACAATTCCTCAAAAAATATATCGTAAATATTGGCAGTTTTTAAAATCTTCGTGTCAGTGGTGTTCGGAAAGCAGCTTAAAAATAAACAGAGTTCTAAGTTGAGTATTATGACCCGATTGAATGATAATTCTACTGCATTTACTGAGCAATAACCAGGACTGTGTGACAGGTTTTTAATGGAGTTTGGAATGTGATGTTCTCTTGCCTGTCGTATACTAATTGGCCTGACATCGTTGAAATCGGATTTCAGTCATGACTATGAACATATATTTAATAATAATTAATAATAATAAAACATTTGTAAGGCTCTGGCAACAAAGAATCACCCGACAAGGTAAAGAAATGAAAATCTCGAGTGGAAAAAGATGCAGAATATGAGAAAAAGCGCCAACTGATTTTTCAGTCAAAGTGGTTAGCGATTATTTTCCCTAACCTATTTTGTTCATTGTTTTTCTTTGTGTAACTTTCTGCAAGAAGCATGCCAAATGTGTTTCTGTTCATTTCCAAAATAGATAAAATTTTAATTCCAATTTTGATGCTTTTATTTTCTTAATGAAATGCCCTCCCTGTGTTCAGGGCTTTCAAAAGTAGGTGGAAGCTGGCTATATTCCACTTGCTATTAAAGGTCTTGAGCCTCCTACTTTGACCGTTTTTTTACATAGGCAAAACACACAAATAGCCGCCTACTTTAAGTCATTGTAGGCTCCTACTTTAAAAACTTTTGAAAGCCCTGTATAATGTTTCAAACAGACATAGGCCTTTGTTTTAGAGATTATCAGAATACTTTTTTGGGATAAATTCTTTGGGTTTTTTTTATGAAAATTTGAGAATTGTTGCTTATGAGTGCTCTAGCAATTTTATTCTTTCACAGATTTTCATTACATTTACAAAGAATTTTTATTTCAAGAGAATACCTCAGTTTATTTGGAAAATGAGTGGCATCTGAATACAGTTTAATGAAAACATTTTTGAAGGAGTTAATGCCTTTTTTCACTCAAAATATTTCATTGATAATTTTGTATGTGTAACTTCTAAAATTTAAATGTGAATTCCTCAAAACATGCTAGCTTAATAACCATATGCAAATCTGCATATCATAAAAGTAGTTTAGGTTGAAATATTGTAAAATAGTTAGTTTTCTTTGTATTTTTTATGAACCATTGTTTATTTTCTTAGTAATTTTTTCCTGTGGTAAATTGCATTGTCTGTCCTCCGAAATACAGCCTCTGAACACCTGTTTTATCTTGGAATGTTTCATTTGAAAAAAAGTGGTATGCTATCGCATTTTAAATATTTCTCAAAATATGAAAGAATGTGTGTGTAAGGGGGAGGGGAAGAGATATATATATGTAATAAATAGCCTTATATTATTTTTATATATAGGTACAGGGTTACCAGTAGAAGAACAAGATTCCAGTGGTCATTTTATGGCTTATTTTATTACTTTTGCGGTCGTATGTATTGCTGGATATATCATATATCATAATAAACAGAAGGTAAATATTTTATGATACTTATGGTTGTAAGACATATGATTTGATTTGAATGTTGGTGTTTAATGCCACTTTCAGCAATATTTCAACTATTTCATGGCGACCTGTTTTAGTGGTGGAAGAAGCCGGAATACCAGGAGAGAACCACCAACCATGGGCAAGCAACTGGTAAACTTTATCACTTGCAGCTGCGAGTCGAATGCACCCTTTTTTGTAATTAACAAAGCCGGGTGCAAACCCATGTCGTAGTGGTGATAGGCTTGTATGAGTTGTTAGGTAATCCAACTTCCCAATTCATTGAGCCACCCGGGCCATCTGTGGTCGTATGTGTTGCTGGGTATATCATATATCATAATAAACAGAATTTAAATATTTTATGTTATTACATAATGATTTTTTAGCTCACCTGGCGTCATGGCTAGGCGTCTGTCGTCGTCTGTCCGTTAGCTTTTCACATTTAAATCTTCTTCTCTGAAACCACTGAACAGATTTGAACCAAACTTGCCAGAAATGTTCATTGGATGGTCGTCTACCAGATTTGTGTTTTTGGTGCCGATATGAAATTCAACATGGCTGCCAGGGTCCATAATGTGTTCTCATTGGCTGAAATTTTAAAAATCTTCTTGTCCGAAACCACCAAGCCAATTGAATTGTTACTTTGCAGGAATGATCATTTGGTGGTACTGTACTAAACTTGTGAATCGTTTGCCGATCGGAACTTCAAGATGGCCGCCATGACTCGACTTAGTTTTAACATAGGACCCTATGGAAAAAATGTTCAAAAGTCTTCTCCTCTGAAACCAGTAAGTCAATTTTTAAAGCAAACATGGCTTGAATGGTCCTTAGGTGGTCAACTTTCAAAATTATGTCCTGTGATCCCGACCTCCATCCAAGATAGCCACCGTCAGTGGATATAAAAAAAAAATGTAGTTTTAACATAGGACCAATATGGGGAAAATGTTTAAAAAAAAATTCCTCTGAAATCAGTAAGCCAATTTAAAGCAAACATGGCATGAATGGTTCTTAAATGGTCAACTTTTAAAATTATATCCAGTGACCCAGACCTCCATCCAAGATGGCCACCATCAGCGGACATAGTTTTAACATAGGACCCTATGGGAAATATGTTTAAAAATCTTCTTCTCTGAAACCAGTAAGCCAATTTAAAGCAAACATATATGACATGGATGGTCCTTAAGTGGTCAATTTTCAAAATTGTGTCTGGTGACCCTGACCTCCATCCAAGATGGCCACCTTCAGCGGACATAGTTTTAACATAGGACCCTATGGGAAAAAATGTTTTAAAATCTTCTCCTCTGAAACCAGTAAGCCAATATAACAAACCTTGTCATCGATGGTCCTTAGGTGGTCAACTTCCAAAATTGTGTTCAGTGACCCCGATCTCGATCCAAAATGGCCGCCGTCAGCGGACATAGTTTTAACATATATAGGACCCTATGGGAAAATTGTTTAAAAGTCTTCTCCTCTGAAACCAGTCAGCCAATTTAAAGTAAACATGGCATGGATGGTCCTTGGGTAGTATACTTTCAAAATTGTGTCCGGTGACCATGACCTCCATCCAAGATGGCTGCCATGAGCAGACATAGTTTTAACATAGAACCCTATGGGATTTGAATAGTAACTTAGATGTATTCGGCATGCAGACATTCTTAAGAGGGCTTATTTATGTCTCTAGTTTAAAATCCTTTCCTCTGAAACCGCTTGGCCAAATGAACCGAAACTTGGTAGGAAGCATCTATGGGCTATCCTCTATAAAGTCTGCTCATTTCGTTCCGATTCAATAACAAACATGGCCACCACAGTCAATTCTTGTTTCTGATTGGTCGATTTCTAAAAATCTTCTCCTCTGAAACCGCTTGGCCAAATGAACTGAAACTTGGTAGGAAGCATCTATGGAAAGTTTTCTATAAAGATTGCTGATTTGTTCCCGATCTGTTACCAAACCTGGCCGCCACAGGCAATTCTTGTTTCTGATTGGTCGATTTCTAAAAATCTTCTCTGAAACCGCTATGCCAAATGAACCGAAACTTGGTAGGAAGCATCTATGGAAGGTCCTCTATATAGATTGCTCATTTCGTCCTGATCCGTTAACAAACTTGGCCACCACAGGCAATTCTTGTTTCTGATTGGCTGATTTTTTTAAAATCTTCTCCTCTGAAACCGCTTGGCTAAATGAACCGAAACTTGGTAGGAAGCATCTATGGGCTGTCCTCCATAAAGATTGCTCATTTTGTTCCGATTCGTTAACAAACATGGCCTTCACAGTCAATTCTTGTTTCTGATTGGTCGATTTCTAAAAATCTTCTCTGAAACTGCTAGGCCAGATGAACTAGTTCTAATAATAAAACCCTAAATGCTCGTTTACTCGCAAGGGTTATAACGGGATGCCATTACACGTAATGGAGCAGCCACCGAGATTTTTTGCACTCGCTTACAGAGTTTCTGACGCCTGCATTTATCAATAATAAGTCAAAACCTTTCCTTTTGTCCATTATTATAACAAGTTTTTATCACCTACCAGTATTTTAGAATGTAATTCCCACAAAATAAAAATCCATGTTTACTAAACTCTCTGAACATTTTGAATTTCGTCATTTCCGGCCTCACTATTTGGATGTCGATACCATATTTGGCGATTTGAGGCGTGTATGTTTACATCAGCGTGTAGTAAGAAATACCATATTTAGAAAAGCTCCTCCTTCCGTAGTTTCCGGTTATGGAAAACGATCGATAAATTTGAACAAGGTTGTTGCTAGTCCGAGATTCCTCTGTCGTTTAACGGCATTTATAAAGTTGCTGTAGCCGTTCAACGTCAGAGGGTGATACATACGGAAAACAGCGGATTTGCTTCTCCAACTCTGGGTCAGCACATTTCCACATTTCGTGGCTATCGGATTTTATTTTCTATCAGAAACCCTTATATAAATCTCTTCACCAATCATTTTTCTATTCATTCATAACCATTTTACCCTCAGAAAGTGGTGCTACACTCCATTACAGCACGATTTTGCCTTAGATCCTATAATTCCGTCATTTGTCTTCCATTTTTCAAACATTTGTCACGTGACTACGAGGAAACCACGATTACCGCAATGTATCATGGGAGATGATTTGCATATAAAGGTGGTTAGTAAAAGTGGTAACCCGGGTCCGGTTCCAAATTCGTATTTTCTTTATTACATCTTTATTAAGGCATTAATTTTAATCAAATTTGAACATAATGCATAAAATTATGTATTTTATCACATTTTTTAAACAAATATAAAAAAAAATAGTTTTTATATACGAAATAACGGCAATACAAGTTTTCGAAGTTAGTAAAAGTTGTAACCCGGGCCAAGGCAAAATTTTCAATTAATCGATGATTACACCTTTATTTCTCGTTAAAACTTCACAATATTCAGAATGAACATTTTTCAGTATTAAAGAAATGTAAAAAATATTTTAAATTCAATGGTAATGTTCTCTTTTGTCATTATGGGAGCATTTTAGATTCTGATAAAAGTTGTAACCCGGGCCGGAAGTGATGCATTGTTTTGAGGGTAATTGAAAATTGACCTGAAAAGATATGATCGTCTATATCTTTTTTACTACTCAATATAATCGATTCAAATTTTGGTCAGCTTGAGATATCAGTATATACTTTACAAAAATATAAAAAAATATTGTGTATTAGTATCAATATTTACCTGTACACCCAGTTACCTGTAGACCCACGTGACCAGTCTTTGTTTACAAATCTTAATATATTAATATTGCATCGTGGAGAAAAAAGAAAACTTTTTTTTTTTAAATTGATCAAATATATTTGTTGTTGTTGTATTGAAGTATGTTTTTACAAAATTTCAAGAATTTTAAAGAAGTAATAAAGGTGCAATCATTGATTAACTGAAAATTTCGTCTTGGCCCGGGTTACAACTTTTACTAACTTGGAAAACTTATATTGCCGATATTTCGTGTAAAAACTATTTTTTTTTATATTTGTTTAAAAAATGTGATAAAATACATAATTTTATGCATTATGTTCAAATTTTATTAAAATTAATGCCTTAACAAAGATGTAATAAAGAAAATACAAATTTGGGCCCCGGTTTTTGGAACCGGATCCGGGCCCGGGTTACCACTTTTACTAACTGCCATCCAACTGCCTAACTCATTGGGCCACTGTGGTCGTATGTGTTGCTGGATATATAATATATCATAATAAACAGAAAGTAAATATGTTATGATATCTGTGGTCATATGTGTTGCTGGATATCATACACCATAATAAACAGAAGGTAAATATTTTATGATATTTATGGTCGTATGTGTTGCTGGATATCATACACCATAATATACAGAAGGTAAATATTTTATGATATTTGTGGTCGTATGTGTTGCTGGATATCATACACCATAATAAACAGAAGGTAAATATTTTATGATATTTGTGGTCGTATGTGTTGCTGGATATCATACACCATAATAAACAGAAGGTAAATATTTTATGATATTTGTGGTCGTATGTGTTGCTGGATATCATACACCATAATATACAGAAGGTAAATATTTTATGATATTTGTGGTCGTATGTGTTGCTGGATATCATACACCATAATAAACAGAAGGTAAATATTTTATGATATTTGTGGTCGTATGTGTTGCTGGATATCATACACCATAATAAACAGAAGGTAAATATTTTATGATATTTGTGGTCGTATGTGTTGCTGGATATCATACACCATAATAAACAGAAGGTAAATATTTTATGATATTTGTGGTCGTATGTGTTGCTGGATATCATACACCATAATAAACAGAAGGTAAATATTTTATGATATTTGTGGTCGTATGTGTTGCTGGATATCATACACCATAATAAACAGAAGGTAAATATTTTATGATATTTGTGGTCGTATGTGTTGCTGGATATCATACACCATAATAAACAGAAGGTAAATATTTTATGATATTTGTGGTCGTATGTGTTGCTGGATATCATACACCATAATAAACAGAAGGTAAATATTTTATGATATTTGTGGTCGTATGTGTTGCTGGATATCATACACCATAATATACAGAAGGTAAATATTTTATGATATTTGTGGTCGTATGTGTTGCTGGATATCATACACCATAATAAACAGAAGGTAAATATTTTATGATATTTGTGGTCGTATGTGTTGCTGGATATCATACACCATAATAAACAGAAGGTAAATATTTTATGATATTTGTGGTCGTATGTGTTGCTGGATATCATACACCATAATAAACAGAAGGTAAATATTTTATGATATTTGTGGTCGTATGTGTTGCTGGATATCATACACCATAATAAACAGAAGGTAAATATTTTATGATATTTGTGGTCGTATGTGTTGCTGGATATCATACACCATAATAAACAGAAGGTAAATATTTTATGATATTTGTGGTCATATGTGTTGCTGGATATATAATATATCATAATAAACAGAAAGTAAATATTTTTCTTTAATACGGTCTTCTTTATGACAATTTTTTCTCTCTCAACTCGATTTTCATGGGTGAAATCAAACTCAAGTTGTATCATGTACACCTCAGCTTGAGTGTAATCAAACTCACAGCTTTGACGGTGGTCGACACTGAATTCATATGAAAATATGAATCAAACTACCATATGATTGAGTCCACAACAAACCTTTATTTTAGTTCCCAGTATCTTGAGCATATCACGATTCAGAGATACAACTCATAAAAAATGTTTCCACTGTTTATAGATGTTTATAAGCATATTACATTGTAATGTAATCGATTGTTTTAGATTTTGGCCTTCATTTTGGAAGGAAAGAAAGAAGGTGGAGGAACAAGACGAAGACCAAACAGTAATGAATACAAACGATTAAAGACAGAAGAAGTCATGCCTTCATTAGAAAAATCAGCTCCAAGTAATAAATACATCTACTAATAATGTCAACAATGTATTGAAGAACATAAGTGTCATTCTTGGAGAAATCATTGTCCATATTACAAATCGAGTGTGTGTCTTTCAAACAACAGAGAAATCTGCTGCTAATGAGAAATGAACTAATTGAAGGAAATTCTAGATTTAAACTTTGTATTGGTGTGCCATAGCACTATTCATCTGGTAATGAATAAGCATGTAGTGTAATGAGGGAAACATGTAGTAGGAGCCAATATAAAACAGCTTTATAGTTTTACAAGTTGTATGAGTTATATGCTGTACATTGTTTTACCAGTGTCACAGATGATGAATCACAATTATAATTTAATGGACTAGGTGCTGTAAGAATACAGCTTGGTCCCTAAAATCTAAATACTTTAATTATAATCTATAGTAGTCTCTAATGAATGGAAATTTAGGTACTAGTTCTGAAAATATATAAATTATGCTGTATTAAAGAATTTATAAGAAACATAGAATAATTTCTAATTTTAAGCTTATATGTTTCTATGGTATAATTTGTTGAATTGAATGTGTTCTTCTACTCATACAGTACACTCCAAGTGTATCAACGATCAAACTCTCAGGTCCGACATATTCCTCCCAAAATGTCCGACAAATTTGAGAGTCAACACTCTAAGTCCGACTATTTGGTCGGACATTTTGGTCTTGGTCGGACATTTTGGTCGGACGTGAGAGTGGATATTACAAGATTTTTTTTTTACATTTCTCGAGGTGAATATGTCAAACATTTTGTGATCGATGCGTATTTGTAAGCGTACTTTCTTTCCGGTGTGTAGAATGTGCGGGTACGTAAATACCCTAGTGTATTTTTACCTTGCACCATATTCGCGCCAGGAAAGGTAGCTCCAAGGTCAATATTTGTCACGCTCGGGCACAACAGTCGTTCGATGCATAGGAGCACCTCATAATCAAAGAATTGTACAATAATTTCGAGTTACACCGTTTGTGTTTCTTTAATCTGTTTAATTTTAATAGATCTTTCTAGTACATTTAAATTTTACGATTACAATCGGAATGCTAGAAATATCGTAACTTTTCCGAAATCTAAACTTTAAAATTATATACGCCGAGTCCAGCCCTGGCTTGGATTTCTCGAAAAAAGTTTTCTTAACAAACCAAATTAAATTTGAGTAAAAACTCGACTTAAGTTTGCGTTTTGACTTTGTTTGTTTGGAGAAATCACTGACGATTTAAAAAAAAATAATCTGTTGTCACTTGAAACAGTCAATGAGGCCGGTACGGCTGTGTACATGAATGAATAAGAAATAATTCTTTCCGAGTGTGATATCCATATAAAGGTGAAATAACGGATGCAAAAATCACCGGCTAAAGTTACACAATATTCCGTTTGCAAATATTTCATCTGTGACGGCAATATGTGTATTGGACTAGGTATTACGGCCAGCTTGATATGAATTAATTAGCTCAGGTTACAGGTGTCAATAGTGGAAGGAACATCTTGTCGACACAAATTTCCAGGTGCCAGTGGGAGAACAATTATAATTAATTCTATTTAATGTTGTTGTTTTTTATTACTATTTGTTTGTAGGTACATTTGCAATCATTGAAGTAAATTTAATTTGAGAGTCAACACTCTCTAAGTCCGACGTGAGAGTGGATATTTAAAGATTTTTTTTTACATTTCTCGGGGTGAACATGTCAAACATTTTGTGATCGATGCATATTTGTAAGCGTACTTTCTTTCCGGTATGTAGAATGTCCGGTTACGTAAATACCCTAGTGTATTTCTACCTTGCACCATATTCGCGCCAGGAAAGGTAGCTCAAAGGTCAATATATAACTGAAATATTGTTGAAAAGTGACATTTAAACACCCATAGCCTCATATAAATTATTGCAATAAAATATCGATTAAGTAACGAAATTGATATAAATTATTTTCCAGTATATTTAGTATGAAAAGCTTGTTCTACACGTTCACTTTGAGATGTATTGCAACCGCCATTTTTAACTACAATCACGTGCGCATGCTCGTGTTTGATGGAAAGCTATAGCTATATTTAGATATTTTGTGATAATAATTTTATATTGTAAATCGATCCACCCTGTGATTTTTTTCAACAAGATACATTTTTTATAGTATATATTTTATTATAAAATACAATATTGAACTGATTTTCGATAACACTTCAATCATTGAATATTGATTTTTTTCGAATGTTGAATATTTTATCCCCAGAATTGCACCCCCCTTTTAGTATACTTTTATTGCTTTATTTAAAAAAAAATAACACCAAGAACATCGATGATACGAGTCTTCTTATTCAGAAATAAACCTACAGCAAAATAAAGGTATACATTTTTTGTACTTTGAACAAAATCGTCATTTTTATCTAGATTTATTGTCCGA
The DNA here is from genome assembly GCA_963680875.1 of Bathymodiolus brooksi. NCBI lineage: Eukaryota > Metazoa > Mollusca > Bivalvia > Mytilida > Modiolidae > Bathymodiolus > Bathymodiolus brooksi. The sequence continues at coordinate 10,283,789 of OY804579.1, read as the reverse complement.
AAAATACGGTACTCCTCTACTATACTAATTTGGATTAGGTGATTGGAATTAGGTGCCATCATCAAAATAAAGATTAAAAAATCTATTTCATGCTAATGATGGCTGATTAAAATTGTTTGTCATGCATTAGCAGTCAGTTGTAATATACAGGATGTAACCAATATACAGGAAGAGCCCCCACTGTGAAGCCATTCAATGAAAATAACAACCTGACCATATTGTTAAATAAGAATAAGAATTAGATAAGAAATTAAAATTTATAGAAGGCAAGGATTTATATAATTAACACATTAAGTCACATTTCATTTATTTAGCTTGGGTCAGTTATCAATTAAAAAGACAAAAATGGTTTTAAAAAAAATCTGTCTAATAAGTATTTACCTAAATAACGATATCATGACGTATAATAATTTCTCACCGTAAATGTATTTATTTTATTAAGATATTTATACACATATATAAGAAAAAAGATATAAATTTATTTTTTAAGTACAAATAAATTGGAAGACGACTTGAAAATCGAAAACGTAGAATAGTTATCTATGTTTATAAGTCTTAGTAAAAAGAGTCTTGAGCAACGTTTTTTTCCACACCTGTGATAGGTGTATTTGTATATCATGAATGCACGATGCGACAACATGCTGAGATGGGTGATGTTTTGACAGGTAAACTGTAAAAAAAAACCCGTAGAATACACTAATAAAATATTATTTCACCTATATCAAGACTCCGCAGACTGCCAATTTTCAAGAAGAAAAAAAACGGGATTTACGGATTTATGACCCATTCGCCATGAACAAAATAAAACTTAAATTTTACTAAATAATTTTAATCCAAATTTGCCTTTAAAGAAATAAATGTATAAATTAGAATTATTTACCCGGGTTCGTTCGACCTACATTTGGCAAACACGTAAAAGAGCAAACGCACCCGATATCGTAAACCGGCAACTTACTGTCTGCAGCAAGTGAAAGGGCCTTGGCATCGATTGTCGCGAGTACATAGGGACATATTAATATTCACTTCTAGTGCACTTAAAACATGGGTACTGCATGTTAATACATTTTATTCATGGATATTATTGTATATATCGCCCGTGACAGCCGTTAACATATCTATACTTTCCGTACCACTGTATATCACTCATTTACTTCAGCTTTACTATGATACGCATGTTTCTTTATGCACAAATTTATTGGTTAGCAGAATTTGGGGACGTTTCCTGTTTACAGTTTAACTATCTGAGAGTGGAGACTCTCACTCCGACCTGGGAGGATTTGGTCGGACATTTATCGGACAATTTGGTCGGACATTTGTCGGTGTGAAGTCCGACAAAACTCTCTGTTCGGCCTGAGTGTTTGATCGTTGATACACTTGGAGGGATCTGTACCTTCTTTCTTTATTATTGTTACAATATACTCATCACTTAGTAAGCATATTTTTATATAATTTGTTGTGTCTAATTTGACTCTTGATGATGTTACTACATTGTTGTGTTGATATCCAATAGACCATTAATTTTACTGATAGATCTTGTTACTCTAGTTATTTAGTATAAATTAAACTAAAACCTACCACAAAGGCACCAATATATACTTCATTTATTATTGTCAAATACATATAAAGAACATAGTATTATTTGCACTGCCACATTCCACGAGTTTTGATTATGCCAGACTGTAACACATTGGGGGAAAGCCCTGCTGTATACCATACATGGGTTGTAATTATACCACCATATGCAACTCTACCCCATTTTATTTGTAAGATGTGTATATTTTTGATTGCATGATTCTCATGTTTAATATTTGCTTCAGTTTTTCTTCAAGATGATTGGGTTGGGGGGAGGGAGGAGGGGCGTCCGGAGTCTTTTTTGAGAATACCAATGAGTCTTAGTGCAAACAAAAGAGTTAAATTGATGTAATAAACAGCAGAAGTACTCCTGCATTCCTAGTATCAACAATTAAATCACTCCTATCTGAACAACGATGATAATTCACTCGTGGGCTAACACTTATTCGTAAATTAATGTGTCGTTCGGTTTCTTTTGATAGATTTTCGATTATCGGAACGCAAGAACAGTAATCTACTAATATCTGATATCAAACAGTGACCAATCATTGATAAGACTACCAAGTGTACAGGTGTTTTGACAGTATAAACGATGATGTAAAGAATCGAGAGCTTTTCGTTCTTAGTATTTTGATTCTTTGTTCATGTACTTCCTGTCATGATAGACATCATCACATGACTACCTACATAATAAACATTCCACTTACACCAAGAAGCCATATTAACCACAGAGGGAACCTCCTGACAATCACATACAGTTACGTATGAAACAACCCAAAATATGAATCATTCGTACAATTTATATTGTAATTTGTGTGATATTGATAAGTGAACGACCATTTAACTTGAAGGGGGGGTTATGGTTTTTTTCTAAAAAAATATTCTGATTCCCAATGTTGCTGAAAAAAATATTCTGATTTTGGTGGAGGGGAAAAAAAATAATCTGATTTAGAGTTTTTGCCATATAACCTAATGTTGAATTCTGGAAAACAAATTAGCACTTTGCCTGACAAAAAAAAAATATTCTAACTCTTGTGTTGTCCGAAAAAAAAATTCTGAACGAAACAAAAAACCATAACCCCCCCCCCCCCCTTCAAGTTAAATGGTCGGTCTCTAAGTTTTGATAATATTAGAAATCCTACATTATTTAAATAACGGCTGTGTTTTTCCTCTTATGTTTGTATACTGATACCTGTTAATTAACTCTTTTGAACTTTGTTAAAGGTACAATCAAAATAACAAGTACTTAATACTTTGTACCATAATACATTTTATTTGACAGTTCCACCATCGATGCAAATTTGATTTTCTACAAATGATAAAAAAAACAACTACATTTGAAAAATTCACCATCTTTCTGCAAAATTTATGACAAAACATTTTATGTATATCTTCAATGTTTTAGATATATCTTTTAATTTATTTAATGATGTCTTAAAAATGCTTAAGACATATCTAACAAGATTAAAAACTTCTGTAAGCTTAAAATGTATGAATGAATTCTTGAATATGGTTGATAGTACAAAAAAAAAATGTAAGTCTGGTAATATTAAATTTGTGTTAATAGTAAGTCTGGTAATATTAAATTTGTGTTAATAGTAAGTCTGGTGATATTAAATTTGTGTTAATAGTAAGTCTGGTAATATTAAATTTGTGTTAATAGTAAGTCTGGTGATATTAAATTTGAATGTAAAACCGTAAATTAAATAGTGGTACATGTAGGTCACAGGTGACTGTACATGTATGTATGTAATTATTGTTTTTTTTTTATGTATTTCTTTTTTTATTTTCCTTAAAATATCAAGTTAGCTATTGTTTTAGTTTGTTTTTGAATGAAAATTAATAATTGATTTCTTGTCAATGTTGCACATTCTATTAACATTATTGTTGATGCTTCCGTAGAATTAGAAGAAGGGTGTTGTTTGGTGTTATTATATTGGGTTTTGATATCTAGTAATGAGGTGAATAATTATGTGATATTTAGTGAACACTAGTAGAAATGTTGAGATTTATATTGTATTTGTTTTTAATATTGATTTGCTGTCATTGTGTTATCTATATATTATGTATAGGAGAATGTCTGAGTAACTCTCCATTCCTTAAAAATAATGGAGCCGAGGCCCATTGTTTTTAAGGAATGGAGAGATACGAGGACATTCTCCAACTTAAAATCCACCCATTGTACTGTATTAATTTTTATTAATTGTTAATCTTGTAACAAGAAAAAGTCTGTGTATAGTATCTAAAGTACAAAGAGAACAATAACTCTCCATTCCTTAAAAATAATGGAGAGTTTTGACAATAGATTTACATAACAGGTGGATTTTTAAGTATACATTGTCACCTGTTTATTACTTGATGCTTTCCTGGAAAGTAGAAAACAAATCTTAGGAAAATGTATATATCCTATGACAGTGTATTGCTGCATTCACACGTACATTTAATGCGAATTAAATTTGCATCTAATGCGAATCGAATACGCTAATTGCGTTCACACGTAATTATTTTTTTAATGCGCATCAAATTTGAATCGGCTAATTCGTATTATCCAATTCGCTTCAGGTATACATTTTTTTCGTTAATTCGAATTCGTATTCGATTCGCATTAAACTGTCGTGTGGGCATATGCTAAATCAAAAGCGAATTATCTGAGTAAGTGCTATCAATAAATGACTTCATATGAATTATAGCGTCATGCGGCTGGTGACGTCATATTGCAGCACCACTGAAAAATGTGTTGTCTCTCATTGTTAAAAAGTTATCTTGGTTTCAATGGGAATTTACCAAATTATTCTAAAAAAAATGTGATACCACATTTATTGACCACATCACAGGGAGAGCTATAGGATTGAAAATGGAAAATTCCGAAAATCAATGCAAATAAGGTTCCCACTAAAATTAACGATGGGGGGGGGGGGAATTTGTCATGGAAAAGTCCCATAAACAACACATAATTATTGTTATTTCAAAAGTGAGAGAAAGACGAGTCCGAGACGAGAGATAGGGTAAACCATCAGTTTGGAGTATATCTTTTTTAATGGTAAAAAATTTGACTTTTAAAATTATTTTCTTAAATATTAATATGCATGAATCACCATTTTGATAAGCATTTTCAAGCTGGACCAAAATGAGACCCATGTGCCCAAACGTTGGGGGGGGGGGGGGGGATCCTTAGTTTATTCATGTACAAACTGAACATGAATAAGCAGTTAAGCTATGCAGGCTCAAGTGTGACTACTATATTATTAGCATTGTAATAATTATTGTTTGTTTGAGAGTGATATGTTATGAATGAATTTATGAATACATTATTTTATATGAATTATGAGAGCAGTTTCAATAAATATTTTAACTAGACTTTATTTATGTTGGTCCTCGTATTCCTGATATGTATCCATTACATATAGGGGTCCTAGACATGAGAGATGCAACACTACCACTTTGTACTGTAGCTGCAACAACTCTGCTATGTTTTTAGCAAGGGAGAAATAAAATACTAAAACATATCTCCAGTTAATGTCATTTATTCAAATGATGAAAACAACAAATATTTACATTTACATGAAAACAAGGAGTGCATGGTGTTACATAATACATTATTACATAACATCATTTTAATAATTTTTAACATTGCATAATACAATTTATATGTCCTATGCACTCCCTTTCAACTAAAATATTTCCGAAGACAAAAATGGGTGGCTCTAAAAACGGCCAAAGCCCACTTTTGATAAGGAGTGAAATGGAAATATCAAATAGGGGGCAAATGCCAATAGACTTTATTAGTGAGTAACAAACCATTTCTAGAACCAGACTTTATTAGTGTGTAACAAACCATTTCTAGAACCAGACTTTATTAGTGAGTAACACACCATTTCTAGAACTAGACTTTATTAGTGAGTAACAAACCATTTCTAGAACCAGACTTTATTAGTGAGTAACAAACCATTTCTAGAACTAGACTTTATTAGTGAGTAACAAACCATTTCTAGAACCAGACTTTATTAGTGAGTAACAAACCATTTCTAGAACTAAACTTTATTAGTGAGTAACAAACCATTTTTAGAACCAGACTTTATTAGTGAGTAACAACCCATTTCTAGAATTCACTTGGCCACCTATACCCCGAGGACACTTACAAAAGAGGAAATGCTGGACAATCAGATCTGTTCTTTTGGTATTTCAACCAAGCATTACTCTATATCTACTGGATTCCCAAGTAACACAAGTGTCCTTGCAAAACGCGTTATATTGCTGGGTCTGCCAAATGTTTCACGGTACTTCTTTTCAAATTATTAACATTTATTCTATCAGTGGTCAGGACCAGGCTTCAGAGTTGCTCTGACACTAGCTAATGAAGGGTGGTGTGAATCCGATGTCGAATCTGAAAAAGATATTTTCGAGTGTGTACAATCAATGTCCCTCTCCTTATGCAATAAGCATTAAAACATTTGACTTTTCTACCCTCTTTATGTCATACCAGGCATGCGCCGGAAACCAATCTTCATTCTGTTGAAGGTTTTTCCTAAATGAAGAAGGAAGAAGAATAGTACACAACTATAAAAAAAAACAGACAAAGATTTATGCTGCGTTCACACGTAATTCGAATTCGATTCGCATTATGGGATTGCGCATTCGAAACGTATTCTTGTCCGAACGTACTTTTTAATGCGAATATTGCAACGCGCATCAAATACAATCTACGTCCGAACGATGTTGACTTTTAATTCGCAATATCAATTAACTTTTAATTTAAAGCACAATATTGATGTTAAAGAAAATAATTTTAAAAGCCGAATTATCAACAATTAAAAAGATATACACCAAGCTAGCTTTATTGGTCTGATGGTTTACCCTATCTCTCGGACTCGTCTTTCCTTCTCTTTTGAAATAACGCAGTCAATTTATACAACAATAATTATCTGTTGTGTCATATGATGTCACCAGCTACATGACGTTATAATTCATAATTCGTATGACGTCATTTATTAATAATAATAAAAATGAAAAACCAAAAGAAAGTTTACACATGCTAATGTTAATAATTGTTTTTTTTTAATTCCAACAAAATTGTTTTAAATTAATAGTTAATTGATATTATTATATTTTACTATAGAAAATTAACCAAGCAAGAAATAATTAAGATATTTTAAAGCTTTATTCCATGGAACAAGAAATAACTCATTATTCCGGCGGCAAACTGCACGTAGGTCAAATAACTGTGAGGGAATCTGCACGTAGCACAAAATAACTGTTTGAAATTGGCGCGCTGTTGCACGTCGAACCAATAACTAGTTATTTCCCTCATATTAGTTCAGTATAATAATTCAGTTATGTCCTTCATGAGAAGTTAATATCCATAATTATTAAATTGAGAAAGGGTTATTTTCCCGAGGTCAAAGGACCTCGGGGGAAAATAACCCTTTCTCAATTTAATAATTATGGATATTAACTTGGAATTCTCATGAAGGCCATAATTGTATATTGCGAATTAAAGTTAGCATCGTTCGGACAGTGAAGTTATACTCTATTTGATGCGCGTTGCAATTCGCATTAAAATGTACGTTCGGACAAGAATACGATTCGAATGCGCATTAAACTAATTCGCATCCGATAATGCGAATCGAATTCGATTTACGTGTGAACGCAGCATGTGCTTCATAAAAAAGAATGATAGATACAAGTAAGATGTAGGAAGGGACAAATCTTATTTTGTAAAGAAGCATTCTGATTTGACCAAATAGTTCTCTAAACTGATAAAAATGCCCGAGTTTTTGATTGACATCATATTTGTAATGTTTTGTGGACGTGTATTTCAACAGACTCGGTATTCTTATGGGTACCAATTGTGCTTTTCTTCTCTCGGACTTGATTCTTTATTCGTATGAGACATACTTCATACATGGGCTTCTCAAGAAAAACGAACAGAAGGTAGACAGAACCTTTAATTTCCATTTCCTCTATATACACACAAAATGTTCATGTAGATGACCCCCCTAATACTAAATAAACGTTATAGAATACAGAATGGACAATCAAGAGAAATTGGCAACACCATAGGGTAAACATGTACAAGACAAAGAAAAACAACAAAAATCACAACACAATGTGTTTGACACCACTATGCGCAAGCAAACACAAATAACGTAAATAAAACATGAGCCCTCCTACAAACAACTGGAGGTAAAGACGAACCAAGCATAGTTTTATGCAGAAATCGTAGCGGACATCACAACACGGAACTCGGAACGTAAACAAAAACAATAGGACATCTTGAGAAACTAGATATGAGTAACACAGACCCCACCAAAAAACCGGAGTTGAACTCAGGTGCTCGCGAAGAGTAAGCAGTTCCTGCTTTTTATAAGACATCCACGGTTTTACTCGTATATACAGTCAAATCCAGTAAAAATCATAGCAGTGATAGAGGGAAAAAAACATCTGCATAAAAAGTAAAAGATCCATTGTCATTTGAGATATCGATATTTCATAACGATCGTCCAGATTGTGATGACGACCGTATAATTTTTGCAACGATGACTTTAACCTAGTAGAAGCGTAGCATTGTTTGACTAGCTATTGCCTCAGTAGCTGAATTCTGTCCCAGAAAATCACTGTACTGGGCACAAGCTCTAGAATAACGTGCGAGTCGTGAAATGTAAACTCCATACGCTGGTGATTCTAGGTTTGGTGATTTTGTTGACCGCATCTATCCAATTGAGCTTGACACAAAAGATACCATAGATACCACCAGGTCTGCTTTATACCTTTACCATTGGTTAAGAACGAAACATTTCCCACTGTGTACTCTCCATTTATGAAATATAACTTGTTCTTATGATTAAGCTGAAAAATTGCTCAATTTGGTGTTAAATAATATTCACTCGCTCACTATTTGACGATAATAGTGGTCAATAGAAAAGTAATGGACAGGGCCAATTATGGTATTTTAGTACATAACATACGAAAATGCTGTATTCTGATTGGATGATCAGTGTGTACTATTTTTGAACAGTACACTTGGCAGCGGGTGACTATACCTAGCGACGGGGACGATTTCCCGCGGCATACCAGTGGCATAGATTTTCCCGCGTAATTTTTATATATTTTTGTCAAGATTTATCTCCCTTAACGAACAAATGACTAGTCATGCAAACTAAAAACAGATCTAAAAACACTTTCAGTTACCCAGCATTTAACTTCAGTAACTGCAATGTTACCATTAATTATCAACAGTAATTAATTAAAACGGAAATGTTCCATTTCAACATATTGATCAAAAACTTGTTACATGTACTTTTCTTCTGAAAAATTACAAAAAGATGTGATTTGTTGACTTCAAGTTTTTGTTATTAACGTTACTTTTATAATGTTGCATTGTAAATTCTGTTATTATTATTATAATGTTGAATTTGAGTGTTTTTATCTTATGTCTAGAATGGGATATTATGTACTAAACATATTATTGTCTTCTCCCTCGAGAACAGTTTTCCTATAGTGTTGTCTGGTGACGTATAGTGCCCTCACCAACTATACCGCCCCAGACAACACTATAGGAGAACAGTTCCCTCAGGAGTAGACAATAATATAATAATTTATAGATAAACTCATCCCCACTATTTATTTTGTTTATTAGTAGACAGTTTAGAACTCGTGCGTTTGTTAGCATTAATAATTTCTCATAATGAAATGAGATGTTAAAAAAAACAACAACAAATGAAGAATATGTTTGCATGAATGATATATTTACAAAAATATAAGAAACAAATATTAAAAATAATAGTTTTTTTCCGGATGTGTAAAATGGAAGCATTCAACATGACCTCCTCGGCAATGTTCGCACTTTTCTTAATCCTAGCCAGTAAATAAAACGGAAACTAAAACATAAGCAGTCGTACATGTAAGACTTTTTTTTTTTATATTAAATTCACAATTAAACATCAAATGCCTCAAATAAACATTTGAAATGTAGAGGTAAAATTGACAAAGCGAACTAAGCAACTCGGGATCCAATTAAAACAGAGATGGCGGCCACGTAATGTTAAATGTTCACACAGAAAAGGTAAATGACCGCATTCATTGAAATCACCAAGGTAGAATATGATACACTGATCTTGTGATGGACTATTGCATTGGATCTTCAATGCAAAATTGCAGGGAATAGGAATAAAGACAATAAGTACCGTATCTTGGAAAATATCGGTTGGTGAGACACAGAGATTACCCACATTCGTAATGTTGTAATCTGAGTGTCTACCTCCACTGCATACCTATGGTATATACACGCTAGAGACTACCGAAGGGACAAGCAAAAAAGGACAACCCAGAGAAACTGGCAACAAGACGAAGAAAAGCGAAACAAAAACACAACACAATATGTGTTGGACATATGATTTTCTAAAACGTTTTTCTGTGCAGAATACTTCAAGAAACCACTGAAGCTTGGTACATCCGTTCACTCTACTGTATCAAAATAACAACTATCTGAATTGTTATGAAAAGTTTGAAGATATCAATCAATGCATGTATAATCATTATTTAAAAGTATAAAGTGTTTTGTACATAGCAACACAAAGGTTGTTGAACGAACGCCCTCTTTGGTTTATTCCACTCTGATAGGTCATCGATAACGGTATATATTCCAGTATGGATGTTATAATAAACGTAACAAAAAATAATAAACCGCTGTCGGAACGTATATAAAATATAACGGACATGATCGCACACTTTCCTGGCTTGGTACAGGAACTGCAGCAAAAAGCGGGGTGTGTGAACTAGTGTTATAGTTCCAAGCTTTCCCTCTCAATAAAACGATTCTGACAAACAAGTGTGTTCGCCGTGTGATTACAATACCAACCCTTGCTTATAACATGCGACCATCGTTATTATAAAGAACGCAATATTCTTGAACCTAATGCATAACATATTTAATCTTCATGACACAGAAATGTTTAATGTATACTATTAGTTCTATTAAACAGAGCCGATGGCGTCAACTATTATCTATATTTTTTTTTAGCACAACAATTTTTATTGCACTAAATTGCTTATAACAATTTACTAGGTATACAGTTTTTAAATATTAAATATCATACAAGGCCATAGTAGGACATATAAATGAAACAATAGTCCAATTTGAAGAACCAAAATCTAATTGCCAATACCATCTTTCGTCATCTTTACGCAATTGACAGACTATTTTGCAACAACGTGTTGATATCTTCCGGAAAACTTTCAGAAAGATAAGACGAATCTTTAAAAAGAAGAGTTCGAAGATAACAAAGGGGTAATCGGAATCTGTATATCGAAGAAGAACAGTAGCCAAAAGAAAAAGTACAAAAGGACAAACAACGATCTACAAAACATACACATATAAAACTAAAGATCGAGTAACATGAACTCCACTAAAAACCGGGGGTGAACTCAGGTGCTCCGGAAGGGTGAGCAGTTCCTGCTCCACTAGTGTCACCATTCGTGTTCATCTAGTTACAAACTCGGTGATAAGTCATAAATGAGGAAAGGACCAGGAAGTGTTTACAACAAGTGGAAGATATCCGTGGTCATTTGTGATACAGATATTCCATAGCGGTCAACCAAGTCATGGTGGCGAACATAACACTTTCGAATTGATGACTTCAACTTAACCAAGAGGAAACCTTGGTTCGGTATCTTCTTTGTTAGCAGCAACCCTATATCAAGGAAATCCTGATAGGAATCACAAGCTCTGGAATCTCGTATCAACTGAGATATATATTCCATAATTATGCAGGTGCTGCTGGAAAGTTTACAATGGGAAAATTGAAATCTCTATTGTCGTAAAGTTTCGTTCTTAACCACCCCTCACTATCAATTTCGATGAGTAGGTCAAAGTATGAAGCACACCTATCTCTATCTGTGGTATCCTTTATTTTAAGCTCAATGGGGGATAGATGCAATCAACGAAATCGCCAAAGCTAGAATTATTTAGTGACAGGACACCATTTATATAGCGGAATGTGAAACTTAAGGATCGGTCTAGCTTTTTTTCGTTCTTCCTGACAAGCCCCTGTATGACGTCTACATCGTACGAATATAACATTTTGATTTACGATAGGAACAAAAATTCGATGTATTATTCAAAGAACATAATATGATTTGGTGTAGGTTATGATGGTTTTATTGGGAATATTAGTCGCCTTTGTAATTACTTCACAGCTACACAGTTACATTGGTGGTTGATTTATAAGTCTTGGTACTAGTGCAGACGGAACCTAATTACATCTTATGATTAAATATTTTATATTGTTGCCTTCATGTCTTAAGTATTGTACAATGGTGTCATAATACTGAACCGCAGAAGAAACGTCGTATAAATTAAGATATCAAACAGCTTTATTTTGAAATATCGCAATTTTAATAATGCATATCGGATAGTCATTTCGATGCCATTACTATTAAATATAAGGTGCCTCTCTCAAGCATGGGTGACCTTTGTCGATTATGGCTCTCCCCGTTAGGCCTTTGGTTTATTTTGCTCTCCAAAATTTTAAATGATTTTTCCAATCTTTCGACTTTGACGTGCCTGATGGGGGTTATTACAGAAACACATTGCCCACTAAACTTGATATCTACGATTGTATTCAAGCAGATTTCTCAAATGTTTGTTTTCTGGCACTTTTATCAATACATCACAGATTCAGAAGAAATAAGATACGGGAATCAGTTACGTGAATGCCCTCCATTGACGTTAATTACAGCAACACATCTCCTATACATTGAATGGATGAGGTTAACATCTTGGTTATGTTGTGTTGTTGTGTGACAAAATTTATATTGGCTTGTTAAAAGAAGAAGAAGAAGAAGAAGCACGATTATTTTGAGGGTGTTTTGTTTTTTGTTTTTTTTTGTACTCGGATTGCCGAGATTAGAATTGGATTGTTTTTTGTATTTGAAGTATTATTTTGTTTCAGATTGGACGAATGTTTATTCAGATTGGACGAATGTTTATTTAGATTGGACGAATGTTTATCGTTTTCGGATGTAGTAGAAGATAAATCTACTCAGTTATCATTCAAATTTGCCGCGGACAAATATATTGACACTGTCAAGGACAATAGAGACGCTGAATTTAATTAAGCGAACAATGTTGTCTACCTTCAGTGGTAATTCATACCCTTCGGGTGGGTTAGAAAATAATTGTTTACAGCGTACTACTGTCAGAACTCACGATCCTGAACAGAATCAAGATTTAAACCTTTTAAGAGGATCAAAATCAGTAAATAATCCTGAACAGCCTCGTTCTAATAATAGATCGAATGATATGAAAAAAAGTTTTTCCAAGTCCAATTACTGAGAGGATCTTGACCCGTATGATGATCCAACATCATTTGGTTATACACCATTTGGAATGATATCTAAGAAACATGGAGTGAAAGTTTACAGTGATCAATCCATTCCTATTGAATAGTTTGTATTAGGGGTATCTGAAACCGTAAACCTCGAGCACATTATAGCTGCTTCTCGTATGAGATCTGGTGTTGTTATATGTTGTCTACCCTTGAAGATGTTGACACTATTTGTGCTCATGGTATATCTGTAAACGGGAGATTCTTTGAAGCTCAATGTTTAGTCAATATTCCAAAGAAACTATCATTGTCAAACTGTCCACCCTTTCTGCCACATATGCTTTTGGAATACACGTTAATGAACGTCAAATCACTTAACAAATTAAACCTATTCCTCTTGGAATTTAAAATCCAGCTCTAAGACATGTAAAATCCTTCCGACGTCAAGTTTCATTTTTGATGAAATCACCTCAAGATCAGATCCCGACATTTTTCTATATATCTTTTCAGAAACAAAATTATCGTATTTTCGTTAACGATGATGTCACTTCTTTAAGTATAAACATCATGGACATATCCAGAGAAAACGTCCTCGGAATAAAACTAATAAACCAGACACAGCTAATGACTTACACCAAACGAATCAACATAGTGAAAAAGTTTACGAAGCTGAAGCTATTCATTCTGAAACTGCTCACTCTGGTTCAAATACTGAAAATGGAGTCACCTTGAAATCCACGCCATCTTCAACTCCAGCATCCACTGCTGAACCTGAACTGGCCGATCAGACTGAAGATGTACTCGACAAAGTAGTTGCACTGGTGTCAGCAGTGACATCTTTGTCAACTATTACAACAGTAGTTGAAGTTCACAAATTTACTGAGACCGAAACTCATTCATCTAAGGTTAACAACACTGAATCTCAGAGTGACTATTAAATCTGCTACTGATCATACAACAATGTCTACTGAATCTAACGTTCCTGTTATAACTAAACAGTTGAGAAATGTATAAATACTAGAACTCCAAAACATACAATAAAACGTAAGGATGAAACAGCAGACGTTCAAATGAATTTAGCAAAGATCCCAGTTTCTACAAAACAAACAGACAAGTCTGATAAAATTGAAAGTGTTTGGGATTTACCGCCTTCATCCTATGCAGAACAATGTAACGAGATTGTTGAAGATGAAGATGTCGATATTGAGTCAGTATGCTCTGATATGTCTGATGCAATGTCTCAAATTTCGATTGATACGGAAAGCAAATTATCCCCTAGTGACTTTCAAAAACTATTTCCTGGATTTAAAGGAAGTAAGATGCACGGATGATTTAAAATCATTATGTCAAAACTACACTGATGATTTAAAATCATTATGTCAAGAATTCATAAATCTTCGGAAAAATCCAGATTCAAAGTTCGACTAACAAGCTGATTAAAAAATCCAAAGCATATTTGAAAAATCATGGTTGATGTCCATTTATATTCACATAATGCCACCATCTACATTCTATATTTGTCTTGGAATGTTTACAGTAATGTCTGGTTTCTCCGTTGTATCCTTGAATACTCAAGGTTGTAGAGATTCTTTTAAACGCTGCTTTCGTCTCGACTTCCCCATGACTAAGTTTAATGCTGACATCGTATTTTTACAAGATATTTATACAATTCCTTCTGAAGAAGAACACGTGGAAATTAATATGGAGAGGAACTATTTTATTTTCTCATTTATCATCCAATACAACTGGTCGTGCAATATGCCTTTCTAATAAACTAGATCACCAGATTCTTAATATCACAAAATTGTTATACCTGGTCGTGTGCTGCATGTAACTGTATGCATCCAAGAACAAAATTATCATTTGATAAATGTTTATACTCCCACATGTCCTAATGGAAAACTTCTATTTTTAAGAAGGTTAAGACATCATTTAAATAAACTGTACTATTTCACTGTCGTCAAAGAGCTCCGATCGAAAATGTTTGGTCAACATCCGGGATATTTTAAAGCGGTATTTTTAAAGCAGACACGGATAATTATCGTAAGTATTTATAAATATACTGTGTATATAATGTTTTGAATTATGATGCTTTATGATTGTTATTATTATTAATTTCATTTTTTGTCCAAATATCATTCATTTTTGCAGTATAAAATTAGATTTTTCTATAAGTTATAAGGAATTCGGCTTCAAAATCATTACAATCAACTGAAATATCGCTATATCTTGCATTTACGAATGAATTAAATGTTGCCCAAAAAGAAAAAAATATTGATGAATGATTGATTTTACTTAAAAATACTATTTTGTTGATGAAAAGTCAATTAGTAACTAGTTATACCCTAAAACATGATGTCAACAGATGTTTTTGAAATCCGGCTTGGTCAAAACGTAAATATGTATACAAACCGGTTGGGTCATTTATAAATAAGCTGGTTTGTCAGTATGTAAATACCACTGATCTTATTGCAATTGAGCATTATATTGCAATTTAACAATAGCTATGATTAGGAAATATCTCAAAGGCGATAAATACTGATCCATAGTATGAATATTCGCCATGGCTGCTAATTTCAGCTACTTTGAACAATAAAAAAAAATCGTTATTTCTATGTTAAATTGCTACTGTCGCGAACACTTGATTTTTTTTAATGTTTGCATTTAATGGTGCTCAATACGCTACACTCACTTTAAGTAGTTGTCTAGGCGCATCAATTGAGTAGTGGGAGATTCTTTTTATAGCGCAATATTTTAATTTTATACTCGTTGATAACGAAGTAAGTCACTCTGTGGAAATAACTTCATGAATACGATATTTAAGTTTCTTCACAGTATAATGGTTACATTAACATTACAGATAAGCAAATTAACAAAGGCTGTAGTATTGAATTCCTTTCCGCACGGACGATTTTGGCAGTTTGCATACAAAGAAAATGTTAGGTGTACTCGATTAATGCAACGTTCGTTACAAGTTGTAATACGACAAATGTTCGTGCTTTGCTCACTGAAAATAGAGGCTCAGTGGTTTGAGCCTATGTCGTTCACCTTTCATTCTGCTTTGAGGAAACTTAATACAGACAGAACCTTCTATAGGTGCTTCCCACCAAATTTCGGCTCATTTGGCTATGCGGTTTCAGAGAAGAAGATTGTTAGAAATCGGCCAATCAGAAACAAGAATTGTCTATGGCGACCATGTTTGTCAACGGATCGGGATGAAATGTGCAATCTTTATAGAAGACCTTCCATAGTTCCTTCCTACCAAGTTTCGGTTCATTTTGCTAAGCAGTTTGAGAAGAGAAGATTTTTTATAAAATCGGCCAATTAGAAACAAGAATTATCTGTGGAGACCATGTTTGTTAACGTATCGGGATGAAATGAACAATCTTTATAGAAGACCTTCCATAGTTGCTTCATACCAAGTTTCGGTTCATTTGGCTAAGAACTTTTAGAGAAGATTTTTTTTTATATCTGCCAATCAGAAACAAGAATAGCCAATCGTAACTACTCGGCCATTCTCGCTACCCTACAAATAACCTCGTATGCATTAGGCGTATAAATCGCACTACTTTTCACATGTCAGTTACATGAAAGTTTGATAAAGTTATATTTTAAACAATTTTCTATATTTCAGTTATTTTCCTGGATAAAAGTTAAAGTTTTAATTAGTTTTGCATGATTAGATTTTACTTAGTATGTCTTCCATATTGGATTTTCGTGGACTATATTTTTGTGCGGCTCAACTTAACTTAACTTCCGGCAAACAATTTATGAAGAATTTCTACTATCTACGTACGAGGTTATTTGTATGGTAGCGAGAATGGCCGAGTAGTTACGATTGCAAGAATCGCTTGTGGCGACCATGTTTGTTAAGGGCAGTTTAAAAAAAAATGGCTCCTACTGCTATAGCTGTCTAATTTACTAATTTTTATGATTTTATTGGATCTAAATAGTTCAAAAGATCTGTAATGATTTGATGTGTGTTACTGCAAAAAATCTTTAAGATATCTAGAATAACAGAAAAAATATGTCAAAAAAAACTTGTCAAAATTGTCAGGAGTGCAACCCTTTTTTGTGACACTTTAAAAAATCCTTAATTTTCAACAACCTACCACAGTGCTAAATCAAACAATATGTTATCAAATTCTATTTCATCACAAACCTTGATATGTTGACATACTCTAAGATAGCAATAGATCATGCTTCACATTTATTATTGCATAAAAATATGGCTTTGTAAAAAAGATGTACCTTGCCAGGAGTGCAACAAACATTTATGCAAGTTTTCCTAAATTACATTGTAGAAATGTTGTCTTTTAGTTTTCAAAGATATGGGGTATAAATAAATCTTAATACATCATTGCTGCTTCAAAACCATAGTTAAAGGATACACTAAAATCAGTAGTAAGGCCAAGAATGTCACATTAAAGGCAGCACCCTCAAATGTCAGGAGTGCAACATTTGATATTTTCTTAGACATATTTTCTTTTAAATGTAACTAATATCATATTTGTCTTTCTATTGCAACAGAGACTGACCAAGAGAACAGATAAAACCCATTTACCTGTTTGAGATACATAAAATAACTCTCACAGAAGCATTTGATTCATGTCAGGAGTGCTACTAGTTTCAAGTGATCTTCTACACAGTCTAAATTAAAGCTTTTCATATGGATGATTTAAATAAAATGAGATTCTGTCAAGTTTAGAATAATGTTTGGAAAAATTAAAAGTGCCAATAGCATTTTATGTGCTTTTAATTTTATGTAATAAAGCATTTTTGTTCATTTTAAATGGTCTCATGCTTTAATATCTATTAGGTATTAATACTAGAGACATTCTCTGACAAGGGAATATGTTTTCTAGGTTCATTAGCTATTGGAGATTAATTGACTTGATAAAGTTTATGATAAATGCATTTATCTATTTTCTTATAGATAATTTATGGTTAACCATGTAAATGTTGCACTCCTGACATAACTATTTAAAAATCATTGAAATTTGATATAATTAATTTTCTAAGTATCCAAAAAAAAATTGTACATTAAAGATCTATTTTCAATATTAATTTAGATTAATACATGTTTTAAATGTTTTTGTATAGTATATTTCAAAAATAAGTTGGAATTTTCGAGAAGTATGACTGTAAACAAGTTACAAATAACTAGAAAAATATTACTTTAAGAAACAATTATCATTAAAACTTGGTAAAACTAATGCTTGAAAGAACACCAACTGATTTTTTCCCCTGTGAATTGTTTTTAAGTTAATAACTCTTCTTTTTCTTGATGGCAATATAATGTCAGGAGTGCAACATATCCTGATAAAATAGTACAATTGATAAAATAATAATAATTTATAATAAATTGCCTTTTCTAGCCTATAAAAATATTCTAATTATTTCTTTATGATTTATCTTATAAATATATTAGAGTGGTATAATACAAATTTTCAAATGTACATAATTAAAAATATTGCTGCTAAAACTGGGTATTAAAGAAGTGGTATGGCAAAAAATTGTTACAAATTTCCAAATACTGTCATTTCTGTACAAATATTTCATTGAAAACGGGTAAAAATTATTGTATGAGTTAACAGTAACATCACTGTTCAATGTTGACATTTTTAAAATGTGATATTTTCTTCTTTTTTTTTCTTTATTATAAATTTATAAAATGTCAGGAGTGCAACAAAAATAGACAACATTTTTTTTCTACAACCAATTATTTTGCGATCGTTCAAAGAATCAATGTTATTATTTTTTACAAATGGCTACTTATCTTTAAAGTTTGAAAATTTTGCTGTCTTAAGTAAAAATATTCATTATTATTTTGATAATAAAAACTTTATCAGGTAGATTGGACAAAAATATTAAGAATTTTTCATAAAAAATAGCTTTTAAGAAAAACTACAACTACCAATAACCCAATATTTTGCCCAAAAAATCATGTATATCAGTTGCATTGTTTGAGAAACCATTATACAAAATAATTGAGACTAAAGATTGTTTAACTGATATAGAATAAGTATGTGTTTTACATGGTTTTTATGTCAATTTGTGTTCAATGAAAGGTTCTTAAAAATTTATTGCTTATCTGTTCATAGTTTCTTTCTTGTGTCATTTACTTCAATGTATACAACATTGAAAATTATCAGCAGAAAGTTTTTAGGAGTGAGTTTAATTTGGACATTTTTTTCACATGTTGGAGCCTTTTTTATGAAACAGCCCTTAACGGATCGGGACGAAATGAGTAATCGTTACAGAGGACCTTCCATAGATGCTTCCTACTAAGTTTCACTTCATTTGGTTGAGGCGTTTCAGAGGAGAAGATTAAAATGTGAATAGTTAATGGACGACAGACGACGAACGAAAGACGACGGAGTAATGATAAAAGCTCACATTGCCTTTGACAAGGTGAGCTAACAACAGTCATTGGGTAGATATGTCGCTCAACTCGGACACATTATTCTGATTCCGAGCCAACCAGTCTTTGCTCTTTCTCCTTAACGCTGCGTTCTTAGCGGAGAAGCAACACATACCAATTTTATATTCTTTTGTTTGACAAGACCGCAGTTCGTACCCACAATCTATCACACTCGAGGCGAGCACGCTAACCATTACGCTACCGATGTAGTTCCCTATTTTTATTTTCTTTTTATTATTTTTTTAATCAAAATTTCATATTGTCCTTCAATATATTATTTGAAAACAAAAATTAATCCAAAACAATAAGAGTTACTTGATATCTATATAAACATTGAGAGTTCCTACTTTTGTTCAAACACTCTTTGAATATTGCAATAATCCAACTGCATAGCAAATAAAGAAAACGAATTATAAGTTCTATACAAAATCATGACCATTCTGTCGAAGGTGACTTGGCGAATGCCAATTCTGCACAAACCGTTTGGTATTTCTTTCTTTTAATGTTATACAAAACATCCACATGTAAAATATTTTGACTATGTGCTGTTGGGTTTTTTTTCACAACTTTTATTCATTGAAGACAATTTTTTGTTTTTTCTTTTTATCAATTTGCAAGTCGAACATATCCTTGACAAGTGTTATAATGAACCTTAAATACATTATAAAAAGGAAACATAATTGTGATATTGAGCTGTTTTCGCTATTCTTTCAATTTTTTACATAGACAAAACCGGTTCTACTGAAAAACTGTTTCTGGGACCCAACCGGAAAGTAGTGGCTGACAGAGCCGGAACGAATATACGTAAATAAGCATCGTGTCTTTTACTGTAGCAAGTCTAAAACTATTCATGGTGGCACGCCAGTGCAAACTATCATGTATATAAGCATTGCAAAGGGTTTGTGTACTTTAATTACACATATAGACTACTTTTTATAGCTTTATTTGATGATTTCAATCTCATTATTAGCATTTTTCATTGTTTATGTCCATCATTTTATCTATATCTGAGTAATCTATTAAGTTAACCACAGAAACATATAGGTAAAAACAAGCAAAAATAATCGACCGATAACGACATCTTCTGGATTCAAGATATAATAAAACTCTATGATCATAATACTTACATTTTGTCGTCGCCTGTATGTCAAACATACCTAATTGACTTGTACCGGAAGATGACAGAACAATTCCGACCGGAGCTCTTTGACGACAGTGTATTTATCCCAAATTAGACCGAACAGGCGACAACAAACCACATCCACAAACAAGTGATGAGTTTAAGCATATTGTCAAAAGCTTTAAGCTTATCGATACTTTTAGAAATATCCATCCTTATCAACGAACATATTCGCTGAAGAGAAATGATGGCATTGCTGCTCGGTTAGATAGAATATACATCTCAAAACATTATTGTCAATTCGTGCGACATTCTGAAATTAAAGATTGTAATTTTTCTGACCATAATTATATACGTTTATATTTCAAAGAAAAAACTGTAAAGGAAAAAGCGCTTATTGGTGTTTAAACACGTCCTTTCTTGAAGATAAAACAAATTGTATAGATACAATAACCGATTTCTGGACTACTTGAAAAACTACAAAACAAGAATTTCAACACATTCAAGAATGGTGGGACTGTGGAAAACATACACTAAAAGACTATTCATATGAGGCAGACTTCATTCAGGGGATTCTCAGGAGAAACGAGATGAAGCTAAACAATTCGAGTTCTGGTGATTTTGTTGATCGCATCCAACCCATTAACCTTGAAATAAAGGATACCACAGATACAGAAAGGTCTGCTTCATACCTTGACCTACACATTGAAGTTGATAGTGAAGGGCGGTTAAGAATGAAACTTCACGACAAAAGAGATGATTTCAAAATTCCCATTGTGAACTTTCCATTTATATGTTGCAATATTCCAGCAGCACCTGCATATGTAGTATATATCTTCCAGTTGATACGATATTCCAGAGCATGTGGTTCCTATCAGGATGTCCTTGATAAAAGGTTGCTACTAAAAAGGAAACTATTGAACCAAGGGTTCCTCTTGGTTAAGGTGAAGTTATCACTTCGAAAGTTTTACGATCGCCCCCATGACTTGGTTGACCGTTATGGAATATCTGTGTCACAAATAACCACGGATATGCTTCACTTGTCGTAAGCACTTCCCGGTCCTTTCCTCATTCATGACTTATCACTGGGTTTGTAACTAGATTAACACGACGGCTGCCACTAGCGAAGCAGGAACTGGCCTCCCTTCCGGAGTTCGCCCCCTGTTTTGAGTGGAGTTCGTGTTACTCGATGGTTAGTTTCATGTGTATGCTTTGTAGATCGATGTTTGCCCTTTTCTCCTTTTTCATTTGGCTATTTTGTTGTCTGTCCTTCGATTTACGACTTCTGATTACCCCTTTAATATCTTCAAACCCCTCTTACGTTGTTTATTGCTTTGATGTCTGACAGTACATAATTTATGTTGTTTATTGGTTTTTCTATGACTGACAGTACATAATATATGTATTTTATAGTTTTGGTGTCTGACAGTACATAATTAATGTTGTTTATTGTTTTGGTGTCTGACAGTACATAATTAATGTTGTTTATTGTTTGATGTCTGACAGTACATAATTAATGTTGTTTATTGTTTTGGTGTCTGACAGTACATAATTAATGTTGTTTATTGTTTTGGTGTCTGACAGTACATAATGCTGTTTATTGTTTTGGTGTCTGACAGTACATAATTAATGTTGTTTATTGCTTTGATGTCTGACAGTACATAATTAATGCTGTTTATTGTTTTGGTGTCTGACAGTACATAATTAATGTTGTTTATTGTTGTCTGACAGTACATAATTAATGTTGTTTATTGTTTTGATGTCTGACAGTACATAATTAATGTTGTTTATTGTTTTGATGTCTGACAGTACATAGTTAATGTTGTTTATTGTTTTGATTTCTGACAGTACATAATTAATGTTGTTTATTGTTTGATGTCTGACAGTACATAATTAATGTTGTTTATTGTTTTGATGTCTGACAGTACATAGTTAATGTTGTTTATTCTTTTGATGTCTGACAGTACATAATTAATGCTGTTTATTGTTTTGATGTCTGACAGTACATAATTAATGTTGTTTATTGTTTTGATGTCTGACAGTACATAATTAATGTTGTTTATTGTTTTGATGTCTGACAGTATATAATTAACGTTGTTTATTGTTTTGATGTCTGACAGTATATAATTAACGTTGTTTATTGTTTGATGTCTGACAGTACATATTTTATGTTGTTTATTCCTTTGATGTCTGACAGTACATAATTAATGTTGTTTATTGTTTGATGTCTGACAGTACATAATTAATGCTGTTTATTGTTTGATGTCTGACAGTACATAATTAATGCTGTTTATTGTTTTGATGTCTGACAGTACATAGTTAATGTTGTTTATTCTTTTGATGTCTGACAGTACATAATTAATGTTGTTTATTGTTTTGATGTCTGACAGTACATAATTAATGTTGTTTATTGTTTGATGTCTGACAGTACATAATTAATGCTGTTTATTGTTTTGATGTCTGACAGTACAATAGTTAATGTTGTTTATTCTTTTGATGTCTGACAGTACATAATTAATGCTGTTTATTGTTTTGATGTCTGACAGTACATAATTAATGTTGTTTATTGTTTTGATGTCTGACAGTATATAATTAACGTTGTTTATTCCTTTGATGTCTGACAGTACATATTTTATGTTGTTTATTCCTTTGATGTCTGACAGTACATAATTAATGTTGTTTATTGTTTTGGTGTCTGACAGTACATAATTAATGTTGTTTATTGCTTTGATGTCTGACAGTACATAATTAATGCTGTTTATTGTTTTGGTGTCTGACAGTACATAATTAATGTTGTTTATTGTTGTCTGACAGTACATAATTAATGTTGTTTATTCTTTTGATGTCTGACAGTACATAATTAATGTTGTTTATTGTTGTCTGACAGTACATAATTAATGTTGTTTATTCTTTTGATGTCTGACAGTACATAATTAATGTTGTTTATTGTTTTGATTTCTGACAGTACATAATTAATGTTGTTTATTGTTTTGATTTCTGACAGTACATAATTAATGTTGTTTATTGTTGTCTGACAGTACATAATTAATGTTGTTTATTCTTTTGATGTCTGACAGTACATAATTAATGTTGTTTATTGTTTTGATGTCTGACAGTACATAGTTAATGTTGTTTATTGTTTTGATTTCTGACAGTACATAATTAATGTTGTTTATTGTTTTGATGTCTGACAGTACATAATTAATGCTGTTTATTGTTTTGATGTCTGACAGTACATAGTTAATGTTGTTTATTCTTTTGATGTCTGACAGTACATAGTTAATGCTGTTTATTGTTTTGATGTCTGACAGTACATAATTAATGTTGTTTATTGTTTTGATGTCTGACAGTACATAATTAATGTTGTTTATTGTTTTGATGTCTGACAGTACATAATTAATGTTGTTTATTGTTCTGATGTCTGACAGTACATAATTAATGCTGTTTATTGTTTTGGTGTCTGACAGTACATAATGCTGTTTATTGTTTTGGTGTCTGACAGTACATAATGCTGTTTATTGTTTTGGTGTCTGACAGTACATAATTAATGTTGTTTATTGCTTTGATGTCTGACAGTACATAATTAATGCTGTTTATTGTTTTGGTGTCTGACAGTACATAATTAATGTTGTTTATTGTTGTCTGACAGTACATAATTAATGTTGTTTATTGTTTTGATGTCTGACAGTACATAATTAATGTTGTTTATTGTTTTGATGTCTGACAGTACATAGTTAATGTTGTTTATTGTTTTGATTTCTGACAGTACATAATTAATGTTGTTTATTGTTTTGATGTCTGACAGTACATAATTAATGCTGTTTATTGTTTTGATGTCTGACAGTACATAGTTAATGTTGTTTATTCTTTTGATGTCTGACAGTACATAATTAATGCTGTTTATTGTTTTGATGTCTGACAGTACATAATTAATGTTGTTTATTGTTTTGATGTCTGACAGTACATAATTAATGTTGTTTATTGTTTTGATGTCTGACAGTACATAATTAATGTTGTTTATTGTTCTGATGTCTGACAGTACATAATTAATGCTGTTTATTGTTTTGATGTCTGACAGTACATAATGCTGTTTATTGTTTTGATGTTTGACAGTACATAATTAATGCTGTTTATTGTTTTGGTGTCTGACAGTACATAATTAATGTTGTTTATTGTTTTGGTGTCTGACAGTACATACTTAATGCTGTTTATTGTTTTGATGTCTGGCAGTACATAATTAATGCTGTTTATTGTTTTGGTGTCTGACAGTACATAATTAATACTGTTTATTTTTTTGGTGTCTGACAGTACATAATTAATGTTGTTTATTGTTTTGGTGTCTGACAGTACATAATTAATGTTGTTTATTGTTTTGGTGTCTGACAGTACATAATTAATGCTGTTTATTGTTTTGATGTCTGACAGTACATAATTAATGTTGTTTATTGTTTTGATGTCTGACAGTACATAATTAATGTTTTTTATTGTTTTGATGTCTGACAGTACATAATTAATGCTGTTTATTGTTTTGATGTCTGACAGTACATAATTAATGCTGTTTATTGTTTTGATGTCTGACAGTACATAATTAATGCTGTTTATTGTTTTGATGTCTGACAGTACATAATTAATGTTGTTTAATGTTTTGATGTCTGACAGTACATAATTAATGTTGTTTATTGTTTTGATGTCTGACAGTACGTATCTGATGTTGTTTATTCCTTTGATGATTAATGTTGTTCATCTTTTCTGAATGTTTGACAGTACATAAGTGATGTTGTTTGTTGACTTGATGTTTGAATGTATATAATTTCTAACTAAGCTGATTTCTAAAAACGTTATTCATATGCATTTCATTACTGTTATATTGAACCATTGATTATTGTCCTAATCCAATCAATTTCATTGTCAAGAATAGTTAAATCATTGCTAATTTTGTATGTGAGCTTGCAACTTGAGGGAAATCAGAGACAGTGGTTGTCAGTAGGAATTATCATCACCTATACACCAGTGGTTATACCACGAAATATGTTATTTAAGCTCAATATATAAAAGCAATATGCATTAAACGTTATAAGTAAAACACATCATGCATTATATATAACTTATAAAGGTATAAATACGTAGATATGTAGATTACTGCTCACGACGCATTTCTCTGATAACCTTCATCAGGTACTCTCAAAGTCAACAGATTGAAAAGCCATATAATTAAAACAATGTAGCAAAATACACGAAAGTGTTTTAACAGGATAGCCAAACTCAGCTAATGTCAACTATGCCAGAGGGAGACGAACCTTAGAAAACTCTAAAAAGACGGTTGACAATGAGATAAAAAGGAACAGAGTCTTGATACCTGTTTATCATCTAACTCTCATCTTCATTTCTTCACGTTGTATGAGACGCCGGTATTCTGCAGATTTATCGTATTCTTTAATTAACTAAAACGGAAATTGCAATAGCTAGATTTAATAAATGTTATATTTTGTTGCTTTGTTGAGTGTTATTGTAACGTTATAAATGTTATATATTATGGCTTTGATGTATGTATTCCCTTCGCGATGACGTGCTGCAAACGCCAGCATGATATTTTATAAACAAACACAATGTTAATTGAAGCCTTTCAAGCTCGTAAAACAGCATATTTGTCATGAAGTGATGCCAAGCTCTCGCTTGCATCTATATAGAGAATTTAGCATCAATATAAGAACTTTGCTAATCATACTATACGATTCTAATTTTGACTAAAACTATAAAGAACTTTGGGCAAATGAAGTTCACGTCATGATAAAAATGATGACACATCTACTTTGTATAGGAAATAAAAAAAAATTCAGAAGAATATGCAGAGAACTGAATATTGCTGGTTTCTTCTACTTCAAGGTAAAATACCTGTCTGTAAAAATCACTACAATTTTGTCGGCAGTCAAAGAGCAATTATATTGCAATGTCATATTGAGACAATCTATTCACGTATTAGCATCAATCAAATATAGCTATGTGAGAAAAGTTAGAAGGTATCAATTGGGTTATTACAAGCTGTAAATCTAATAAGAACGGCAATACAATAGTCAACGAAAGGGGAAAGAGTCAAACATTGAATTTACAATACCCTTCAGAGAAAACTAAAGATTCGACAAAACGAACTCCATTAGTGGCACCCGTCTTAATACTCTTGTAAAAAATACGGTTATAAGACACGAATATGAAAAATACGGGATTGTGATTGGGATTTGAATTCCGACAAAGGTAATATATCCGTGGTCATTTGTGACATATATATTATATAACGGTTAACCAAGTCCTGGTGGCGACCGTACGGGGAAAAAAGTTTGAAGATACCAAAGAGGTAATCAGAAAGCTTCGAAGTGATGGCTTTACCTTAATCACCCTTGGTAGAGTAGCTTCCTTGTTAGCAGCAACCCTCTATCAAGGAAAGTATGATAGGATGCACAAGCTCTGGAATATCGCTACGACAAAGAGACATATAATTCATATACAAATGCCGTTAGAAAATTGATACATTCAAATGGAAGGTTCACAATGAGAAAATTGAAGTCATCTCTTGTGTCATATAGATAGGTTCTTTACCGATCCAAACTGTTCATTACTAGGTGTAGGTAAAGGCATAAAGCAGATGTTGCTGGGTGTATCTGTGGAATCCTTTATAGTTAATATAACTACTTCGGATTGATTGGATCAACATAATCACCAAGTTAGGAACCACTAAAAGGACTTCATCTATCTAGTGGAATTTGATCTAGCTAGTTAACGACCGTTGTTGCTTAACATAGGAATTTTTCAGAAAGTGCTATAACTTCCGAGGAAACAGAAACACTATTTGTGATGAAAATTGTGATCGAGAGTTGAAATGGAGAAAGAGTTTAGACAACATTGCTTTATCGTCCAGCTGATGAGCAATATTTGTCATTCATGTCTTCCGCATTGTATAATATTGGTCCTATCGGATATGAAAATATATGATATTTTTTTTTCTACGGGACATCATTGATACAATTTGCTAAGACAAAGGCTCTCCGAACATACACGGAAATGTATATGGACATATTAATAGTGTCACCTGACCTGTATTTCCTCTTCGTTGTGTTTTCATACAATCGAAAGTTCATTTAATTAACAGCAGTATATTTTGCTATTTGAAATGTGTCTGGAAGCTAGAGCCTTTAATTTCACATACAGGTATATTGATGAGGTTTTATCTATCAATAATTCTAGATTTGCAGAATTTCTTCCATTGATATATCCTCCAGAGCTGGAAGTTAAAGAGACCACAGATACAGCTTCGTCCGCATCATTTTTGGACATATACCTCGAATTTGACGACAGTGATCAACTCAGTACTAAAATTTATGATAAACGGGACGACTTCAATTTTAAAATCATAAATTTTCCAAATATGTGCAGCAATATACCAGCTTCTCCTGCATATGGTGTTTACATCTCGCAATTGATTCGTTATGCAAGGGCCAGAAGCAATTATTCTGATTTCCTGAAAAGTCATCTTCATCTGAGAAACAGGCTACTGGACCAGGGCTATTAAAAGATTCGCCTTATTCGATCTCTTAAAAAGTTTATATTCTGATACCAAGATCTTGTCGAAATATATTCCGTCTCTGCAGAGACGATAATAAACGATGCATTTTCATATAGTGAAAATGTATAAAGATAAGGAAGTCAACAAAAATGTCAAAAATATTTTTTATCTATGTGTGACGTAAAAGTGTTTTTGACATTTACTTCACTGAATTTGGTACTGCTTTGACAACTATTTTACCTATTTTGTTCCAGTATTGTTATACAAACTGTTATAGTGACAGTCGGAACCTTTGAGCCGTAATGAAAGCGGGAGGTTTAGCGCTTTAAGATCTGATACAACCCACCATTTCTTTAGAAATGCCTGAACCAAGTCAGTGTCATTACGGTTTTCACAGTTTTCCGGTTATTGACTGATTTTGTCTGCTTATATACTTATGAGTTTTGACTTTCCCTTTGTAAGATTGTTCGGAGTTCGGTAATTTTGTTATTACCCTTATTTGCAGACAGGGCACCATGTCAACCAATGCTTTGGTAATTGTTGCAGCACTACAGATTGGAATTAAAATTACTGCATTTAGAATCAAGTGTTTCCTTTGCCATCGACTCAATTTCTTTCACAATTTAAGAATAAAACTCATCTATTCTTATTTCAACAGTTCCAAAAATTCCTTCTCTTATGTTATATCTGACGAAAACAACACTGATGAAAGATAAAAGACTTATTAACTCTGTAGCGGAATTACATACGTTTCATAATCAAACTTGATGACCTTTTGTTAAAAATAATACCCTACAAAAAACTCTAAATAAAGTCAAATTTCAATAGTTACCACTGTAATACGAATTAAAAGTTTCGGGCTAAGTGGTGTAATTCAATTGAAAAACAAACCAAATATACAACACGATATGTGTCGGACCCACAATACGCAAACAAATACAAATAACGTACATAAGCCATGAGACCTCCTACAAAGAACTGGAGGCAAAGACGAATCGAACATCAATTTCTGCGGAAATGGTAAGAGACATCAACCCCACAAGGAACTCAAAACGTAATGACACACGATAGTACAACACAGAAGACTAAAACAATGAGCAACACGGATCACATAAAAAAACCTTGAGTGAACTGAAGTGCTCGCGAAAGATAAGTTGTTCTTACTTCTTATAGGACACTCACCATGGTACTCATATAATCAATACGTGTTGGACAACACTATGCACAACAAACATAAATAACATAAATAAGACATGATCCCTCCTGAAAACAAATGGGGGTAACTAAGTGTCTACAATTTTGAATCATTTGCAAGCATCTGCTTGTTACTATTATTTCTTCAAAATATCATATGTTTTTCGTGCAGTTTTGAATGTTAATATTAACAACATTATACACATGAACTGATAAGCAAAACATATGCTATTTTGTTCGTATGATTTACAATGTGAGAAACTATTAGAGTTAAACTTAATAGATATAATGGATTAATGGAATAATTTCTTAAAATCGGATAAAAATATGGATTTTGGTGTCCAATATGTGTGTTCTGTTAATAAATGATAGATTTGTGTTGGCTTAATCAGATTGTATACAGACGTTAAATTAACGATCTTTACACAGAGGTAATGGACAGAGCTTGGCAAACCATTAATTGTTTTTTTGAAAATCGGGTTGTTGCAAAAATCACCAGTTTTAAGCAAAAGTGAGTATACGACTTGGTGACGATATGGATAAATTTAACGTATAGATATTAAACTGTTATTTAATTCGACTTTTAGCCGTGTGTTCGGTGGGTGCATTATACGCCTTCACAAGGTGTCTATGTCTACTTTGCCGCTACACTAATAGTCTCCCATTCATTCAATTGCCACTTGTCCTATTATTTGCCACAAATTTTGGCACTACTTTATCTGTATTTTGTCACAGTTTTCCACATCACCTTTCTGTAATTTGCCACCTTTTTTTTCCTTTTTGTTACATTTACTGTTATTTGTCGTCTTCGTTTTCTCCTTACCTTTACATGTACACATTTGTTCTCATTACTTGTACTATAACATACATGCCACCATTTTTCTCATTACTTGTACTATAACATACATGCCACCATTTTTCTCATTACTTTTACTATAACATACATGCCACCATTTTTCTCATTACTTTTACTATAACATACATGCCACCATTTTTCTCATTACTTTTGTGGTAACATGCCACCATTTTTCTCATTACTTTTGCTGTAATTTGTCTCAATTTACCGTTCTACAACATGCACTGAGTGTTCTTCCTTTCCTGCAAGTCGTCCCCATTTTCTGCAACGTCTCTCTGCCTTTCCTGCAGTTCGTCACGCTTTAAGGCACTGATTTGTCTGTCTTTTCTGTAGTTCATCCCCGTTTACTGCACTGACTTTTCTGTCTTTCCTGCAAGTCGTCATCATTTTCCGCACTGACTCTGCCATTCCTGCAGTTCATCACGCATTGAGGCACTGATTTTTCTGCCTTTCCTGCAAGTCGTCACCATTTTCCGCACTTTCTCTCTGCCTTTGCTGCAGTTCGTTACGGCTTAAGGCACTTGATTTGTCTGCCTTTTCTGCAGTCCATCCCCGTTTACCACACTGACTTTTATGCCTTTTCTGCAAGTCGTCAATATTTTTCGCAATGACTCTCTGCCTTTCTTGCTCTCCGTCACGGATTAGGGACTGACTTTTCTGCAAGTCGTCACCATTTTTCGCACTGACTCTGCCTTTCTTGCTGTCCGTCACGGTTTAGGAACTGATTGTTCTGTCTTTTCTGCAGTTACACCCCATTTACCGTACTGAATTTACTACCTTTTTTGCAGTTCGTCCCATTTTACCGCATTGACTATTTGCCTTTCCGGCAGTTCGTCACGGTATAAGGCACTTGATTTTTCTGCCTTTTCTGCAGTTCGTCCCCGTTTACCGCACTGATTTTTCTGTCTTTCCTACAAGTCGTCACCGTTTTCCGCACTGACTCTTTGCCTTTTCTGCAGTTCACCCCGGTTTACTGCATTGACTTTCTGCCTTTCCTGCATGTCATCACCGTTTGCCGCACCGACTCTTTGCCTTTTTCGCAGTTTGTCATGGTTTACTGCACTAATGTTTCTGCCTTTTCTGCAGTTCGTCCCCGTTTACCGCACTGAACTTTCTGCCTTTCCTGCAAGTCTCCACCATTTCCACATTGTGTCTCTGCTATTCCTGCAGTTGATCACGCTTTAAGGCACTATTTTTTCTGCAGTTCATCCCCGTTTATCGTACTGACTTTTCTGCCTTTCCGACAGTTCGTCACTCTTTAAGGCGCTGATTTGTCTGTCTTTCCTACAAGTCGTCACAATTTCCCGCACTGATTCTTTGCCTTTCCTGTATTCCGTCACGGGTTAGGAACTGATTTTTTTGTCTTTTCTGCAGTTCACCCCATTTACAGTCCTAAATTTGCTACCTTTTCTGCAGTTCATCCCCGCTTACAGCACTGACTTTTCTGCCTTTCCTACAAGTCGTCACCATTTTCGAATTGTCTATCTGCCTTTCCTGCAGTTCGTCACGGTTTAAGGCACTTGATTTGTCTGTCTTTTCTGCAGTTCATCCCGGTTTACCGCATTGACTTTCTGCCTTTCATGCAGTTTGTCACGCTTTAGTTACTGATTGTTCTTTCTTGTATGTAGTTCGTCCCCGTTTAACGCACAGACTTTTCTGCCTTTCCTACAAGTCTTCATCGTTTTCTGCACTGATTCTGTGCTCTTCCTGTAGTTCGTCACGGTTTAAGACACTTAATTTGTCTGTCTTTTATGCAGTTCGTCCTCGTTTACCGCAATGACTTTTCTTCCTTTGGGGCAAGTCGTCCCCGTTTACTGCAATGACTTTTCTTCCTTTGCGACAAGTCGTCCCCGTTTACCGCGCTGGATTGTTTGTCTTTCCTACAGTTCGCCCCCTTTTCCCACGCTGACTTTTCTATAATTGTTCATTCTTTATTGCTATTGTTATCAATGGATACTATCTGTTTCTTCTTTTGATGTAACATTCTATCATTGAAATTTTAGTATTTTAGTATTATTAACAAAGTTTTATTTTATTGCCAATTTAGGACGAATTGAAGTGTGACATTTAATTTTCTCAAAATCAATTGTTTTAATGTCAATAATCCTTTCGTGTCTAGGAACAGTTATTATATTGATACGACCATAGTTATTATATTGATACGACCATTATTGACTCTTTGTTAATAATTGTATATAGAGTTAGTGTGTATAATAAACCATTAGGTACTGTTGTATATTGACCCCTAATGTTTACCTATTATACCATGCAGCTCTAATGTAAGTAATTTAAAATGCTATCAAACTTGTACCTTCGAGTATCTGATTTGACGGTTACAAATACAGAATCTGGGATCAATGTCTTGAAATAACAAATATCATAACACAGAATAACAAATCTATAAGTGTAATATAACGGTAAACAGTACAAATATTGTTTTAAGGAATACATGTATCTCAACGAAAATGTAACCACATTTAATTGTACTAAGTCAGAACAAGCTAGAACTTGACATTTCTACACAACTACAAAACATATCTACGAATGTATGTTCTATTAAGATATTTTGGCAAGGCAAATTTATTAAGAACGGATAGGTTGTACGCTGACAACAGTAGAATAGTAAATATTAATTTCCATACGACTGGTAAAAAAAATAACATTGACATTTCATTACTATTAGCAGAAAACAGCTTTTAATTTGAAAGTTGAGATGTTGTAGATAACGTTAATGCTGTTTCATGTCAAATACATTCTGATCCCCGACATGATAACAGCTACCGGTAATAGCTTCACCCATCACAAACGGAATCGCTTAATAACCTGATACATGATCAATGATCAATAAATGATCGAGTTTGAATGATAAGCGTGTACCTGTCAAAGAGGAAATGAAGGGAAATGGTGTTTTAGAAATGAATAATACCGGTCAATCTTGATATGTATTTTAATAAATAGTGATATTTAGAGCAGATATGACTTGCGAAACGATCGATAAATATGCTTCTCATAACGTGAACAGACTTTCGGTTAGACCAAAAGACAATATCTATATAATGTATGGATACTCCACGAACATGTAACTATTTGGGCGGGGGGTGGGGGGCTGAGGTGGGGTGGTGGAGAGTGCCCATTTCTATTAATCATGGAAAAAATTACATTGCCATGTATAATACGACTTTTCAAAATATTCGAAGAATCATAAACACTATATATATTTAAAAGTAATGTATTGATTAATAAGGGTAATAATAAAATTACCGAACTCCGAACAATCTTCCAAAGGGGAAGTCAAAACTATATGAGTAACATGGCACCTGAGTTCACCCTCCGCATAGCCAGAAATGATGGGTACTTTGCTCATTTGCATATCTAAGATGGCGACGCCGGGACGTCTGCAATTTTCATATGATCTATATAGACGATATCATTCATAATTGCATGTGTGTCATTTTCTGAACTTGAAAATGATATATTGAATCCACAGGCGCATGGGGCATGGATTTCGTTTCCTCCTCCCCCCTTTTCTCTACTACCCCCCCTTTTTTCAAAATTTTCATATAAATCATTCCTTTTTCAAAATTTTCATAATCATTCGTTTTTTCTTCATTTGACAATATCAGTAGACGTCATACATCATGAATAATACGTGTATTCTGTGTCCACAGTTTTTCGACTGATAAAAAAAAAAAAAGAGAGAAGGTATGCAACTCCATTTTCATATTTCGCGCCATATCGCTCACCTCGGTTGGGAAACCCCCGTGTTTTTTACACTTTTTACCTTGTCTACATATGGCACTGTCGTATCAAACTGTTTCTAAGACACTTACCTAATTGCCCATGTTCGAATTTCAGTCTGTACGTCGATCTTTTCCAAGAAATCTCACCGAGAATAGCGAGGCAGCTTCGTTTCTAGGTCAAACTACATCATATGAGACGGAAGTGCAAGAACGGGAACCCTGGGATTTTTACGAATGGATTACCTGCAATGAAAAACCCAGATGCGCTCCGAATATTTTTCCCATAATGTTTTGGCGGGAAATATAAACCGCTGAAAAAACATAACAGCAGACGGATTATTTCGTAAAAATGGCACAACGACCATCTGAATATGGAAACATTGAAATAATTTGATGGTAAATAACTGTTCAAAAAGAAATTCAAACTGAGAAATAGATGATTGAATGGTTAGAACTGAAGTCAAAATTTCAATGAAAAAGAAATATTCAGCTTGCCTCTACTTCAAATTATTAAAATCATACCCAAACAAATACATATACAACTAAAAAAAAAAAAAAATAAAAAAAACAAAGGAAGAAGAAGCTGAGAACAGCTATTGAATGGGACTATGGCATTTTACCCCCTTCCTCAATAAAAGGGCTCCCAACTGATAAAAATGTGTAAGGGAGCCGGAGAGACCATTTAACTAAGGGGGCTATTTCTTTTTCATTTCATGTCACTGATTTTATAAAACAATAATCTGTCTTACAGGGGTAAAAAATAAATAACTTGTGTAACTCCACTTTTCAGCAGTGACAGAAATCAGTGTTGAAATCCAGAAAAAAAAATTCCTATTTTACCGTATAAGTGGTTATTTTGGTGGGTATTTAATTTTCGCTTTCTTCGCGAGGATGTTAAATGCGCGAAAAAAGTTCACGAATTATTATTTCACGTTCAAATAGTTAAACAAGTTATTTATTTTTTACCCCTGAAAAAGAAAAAGCCCCCTTAGTTAAATGGTCTCTCCGGCTCCCTTACACATTTTTATCAGTTGGGAGCCCTTTTATTGAGGAAGAGGGTAAAATGCCATAGTCCCATTCAATAGCTGTTCTCAGCTTCTTCTTCCTTTGTTTTTTTTTAATTTATTTTTTTTTTTTTTTTTTAGTTGTATATGTATTTGTTTGGGTATGATTTTAATCATTTGAAGTAGAGGCAAGCTGAATATTTCTTTTTCATTGAAATTTTGACTTCAGTTCTGACCATTCAATTATCTATTTCTCAGTTTGAATTTCTTTTTGAACAGTTATTTACCATCAAATTATTTCAATGTTTCCATATTCAGATGGTCGTTGTGCCATTTTTACGAAATAATCCGTCTGCTGTTATGTTTTTTCAGCGGTTTATATTTCCCGCCAAAACATTATGGGAAAAATATTCGGAGCGCATCTGGGTTTTTCATTGCAGGTAATCCATTCGTAAAAATCCCAGGGTTCCCGTTCTTGCACTTCCGTCTCATATGATGTAGTTTGACCTAGAAACGAAGCTGCCTCGCTATTCTCGGTGAGATTTCTTGGAAAAGATCGACGTACAGACTGAAATTCGAACATGGGCAATTAGGTAAGTGTCTTAGAAACAGTTTGATACGACAGTGCCATATGTAGACAAGGTAAAAAGTGTAAAAAACACAGGGGTTTCCCAACCTAGGTGAGCGATATGGCGCGAAATATGAAAATGGAGTTGCATACCTTCTCTCTTTTTTTTTTTTTATCAGTCGAAAAAC
Source organism: Bathymodiolus brooksi (assembly GCA_963680875.1). Classification (NCBI taxonomy): domain Eukaryota; kingdom Metazoa; phylum Mollusca; class Bivalvia; order Mytilida; family Modiolidae; genus Bathymodiolus; species Bathymodiolus brooksi. The sequence continues at coordinate 10,248,244 of OY804579.1, read as the reverse complement.
TGTGGACACAGAATACACGTATTATTCATGATGTATGACGTCTACTGATATTGTCAAATGAAGAAAAAACGAATGATTATGAAAATTTTGAAAAAGGAATGATTTATATGAAAATTTTGAAAAAAGGGGGGGTAGTAGAGAAAAGGGGAGAGGAGGAAACGAAATCCATGCCCCATGCGCCTGTGATTGAATCAAGCTGAATTAAATGAAATAAAAATTAATGAAAACAATTAAATATTTGAGGTTCCTGGACTAAATGAAAATCCGAGGCGACGAACCCTTTTTTGGCCTGAAGAGTCTAGGCCTATGTAAAAATGTCTGAAATACATGAAACTGGTGGCGTGTGACACACAATTTAACAATGAATGACATTTGGCGACATATTTTCTGAAATTAATTTAGATTCCTCAATAATATATGTAATTATATTGACTAACCTTATATTTCTAGCTTCTAAACTCGTGGTTCCCACATTAAATATAATATGATCATTTGTGCATGATCGCGATATCAAAGACATGTCTAAAATCGTTACAAAACAAAAATATTTGAATTTTGACAGAAGAAAAACTTTGCGGAAATAAACAATAACTTTTAATTTTCGAATCATTGACGGACACATTGAATTTCCGTACTGTAGGCTATTTTTTGACAAATCTAATAAACGATCCATCAAGCTTGAAACTGCAGTCACGTGATCAAAATCTAATTTAAATATGATGAATATTTATGAGGAAAGTACCATCAATTTCTGGATATGCGAAGTAACATGGCACCTGAGTTCACCCCCCGGAGTAACATGGCACCTGAGTTCACCCTCGAAGTAACATGGTACCCGAGTTCACCCCCCGGAGTAACATGGCACCTGAATTCACCCTCGGATTTTTGATGGGGACCGTGTTTCTCATCTTTTTAGGGTTTTCTTTGTGTTGTGATATTATTTGTTTTTACGTTCTGAGATTCGTGTTGATTATTCTTTCCGCATAAAACGATGTTCGGTTCGTCTTTTCCTCCAGTTGTTTGTAGGAGGGATCATGTCTTATTTACGTTGTTTGTGTTTATTTGCGCATAGTGGTGTCCAACACATATTGCGTTGTGTTTTTCTTCCTATCGGGTGCTCTATGTTGCCAGTTTCTCTGGATTGTCCATTTTTGATTCCCCCTTCGGTATTCTCTAATTTTCATTTTCTGAAAGTATGTAGTGTACTGCATAACCCATGGAACTTATGAACGTGTGTAGTCTACTATGTAGGTCATGTAAATTCTAAAAGTGTGCAATGTATTGTATAATGGATGTAACTTATAAACATGTGTAGTGTACTGTATTATTAATGTAACGTCTTAACGTGTGTTTGGTACTGTATAATTAATGTACCTTATACACATGTATTTGGTACTGTATAATTCATGTAACTTCTTAACATGTGTTTGGTACTGTATAATTAATGTACCTTATACACATGTATTTGGTACTGTATAATTCATGTAACTTCTTAACGTGTGTTTGGTACTGTCATGATAATTCATGTAACATCTTAACGTGTGTTTGGTACTGTATAGTCCATGTAACATCTTAACGTGTGTTTGGTTCTGTATAATCCATGTAACTTCTTAACGTGTGTTTGGTACTGTATAATCCATGTAGCTTCTTAACGTGTGTTTGGTACTGTATAATCCATGTAACTTCTTAACGTGTGTTTGGTACTGTATAATTCATGTAACATCTTAACGTGTGTTTGGTACTGTATAATCCATGTAACTTCTTAACGTGTGTTTGGTACTGTATAATTCATGTAACATCTTAACGTGTGTTTGGTACTGTATAATCCATGTAACTTCTTAACGTGTGTTTGGTACTGTATAATTCATGTAACATCTTAACGTGTGTTTGGTACTGTATAGTCCATGTAACATCTTAACGTGTGTTTGGTTCTGTATAATCCATGTAACTTCTTAACGTGTGTTTGGTACTGTATAATCCATGTAACATCTTAACGTGTGTTTGGTTCTGTATAATCCATGTAACTTCTTAACGTGTGTTTGGTACTGTATAATCCATGTAACCTCTCAATGTGTGTTTGGTTCTGTATAATCCATGTAACTTCTTAACGTGCGTTTGGTACTGTATAATCCATGTAACTTCTTAACGTGTGTTTGGTACTGTATAATCCATGTAACTTCTTAACGTGTGTTTGGTACTGTATAATCCATGTAACCTCTCAACGTGTGTTTGGTTCTGTATAATCCATGTGACTTCTTAACGTGTGTTTGGTACTGTAAAGTCCATGTAACTTCTTATCGTATGTTTGGTAATGTATAATCCATGTAACTTCTTAACGTATGTTTGGTAATGTATAATCCATGTAACTTCTTAACGTGTGTTTGGTACTGTATAATCCATGTAACCTGTTAACGTGTGTTTGGTTCTGTATAATCCATGTGACTTCTTAACGTGTGTTTGGTTCTGTATAATCCATGTAACTTCTTCAGGTGTTATTGGTATGGTATAATCCATACAACTTCTTTATCGTGTTTGATGCTGTATAATTCATGTAGCTTCTTAAAGTGTGTGGTGGACTATGCAGCTCATGTAACTTCTTAACATATGCTTGGTACTGTATAATTCATGTAATTTATTAACCTGTGCTTGGTACTGGATAATTCATGTAATTTCTTAACGTGTGCTTGGTTCGGTATAATTCACGTAACTTCTGATTACCTTTTTGGTATCTTTATGCCCTTCTTACTTCAAGCGTTGGTTATTTATGAAAATATAATATACGTATAATGATATGTTCTACTACAACGCAAGGAATTGTTCTAAAGAAGGCATTTATTTGGTATTGGTATTTTATCTGAGTACCCATTTAATTGGCATTATATTTAAGAGTTTTACGACATAGTTGATCAGTAATTTAAAGGATCAATAAACTCGGACGATCGAAACTATTTAAACTGAATACCAATAGAACTGTAATAACACATAGACAAAAGGTTGATGATCAATACGATACTACAAGATAATACAACTCTATCATACTAGATCTAGTCATGGGAGTATATATAAATACATTTATATATGGAAATTCTATCAAAACACCGAGACTAATACTTCTGTAATATCATAGACACCCAATCACTGGCCACTTTAGAATCAATCAAGAATGACGACAGAAATGTTTTCACTAGATATTCACAAACAGAATCCTAATGCAATGCGCTGCACATTAATTGCCAATTTTACAAGATTGATTTTTGGAAAGCGTGACTATGATGTTAAATATTTTAAAAGTTGAACATGTAAGCAGGCGTTAGCCACGTATATATACTATGGTGCGATGAAATAATGTATGTTTGAAAGAATATAATGGAAATATAACTTTTGACAGTGTGATATAGATAAGACAATGTTGGTCCATGTACTATGTGTTGGAATGTTCACACTGACGGGTAAGTCAACTCATTCTTAATGAAAAGACATCCGATCATATATAGGATGTTGTACGAATAAACAAAGAAAATTGAAAAAAGATACATAAAAACAAAAATATAAAATAAAATAAATAAAAAAGATACTTTGCACGCCTTTATAATCCTTAATATCGTTAAAATATCACCTAAAAGGGTCGAAATGAGTTTTTGTCCAGGAAGCAAAAATTCAATTATTGGAAAAACCCCGAGAAAATCGGAAGATATGACAGAATTATCAACGAATTATGTCACTTTTACAAAGTTTCATTGATAAAAACCGGGTTAATGTTTCATAAATATCATTTATTGAACCAATTGCAAGTTTTCATGAGATACAAAAAATTACCAACATGAGCTTTAATATACCCTTAAGATACATGCTAAGACAACACATGTAATAAAATATAAGAACGATGGAAAATCTTAAATTATGTATGTATATCTGATGACATGCTCTAAAGGTACAACAAAAGTGACCGTGAGTAGATGTCGGTTGTGTTTTCAGAGAACAACAATAAAGTAAATTAAGTGGAAATCAAAATAGTAATTGCTTGGTCTTTTTAAGCCAAAACCATGGTAACTTACTTTAATATAAGATAATGATAACGAAATATTAAACCCGGAGCTTCATCGTTCATGTTTAATTAAAACGAAAGTGTGGTATCTTTTTCACACACTGTCATGTTATGTCACATCACATGTTACAGGGCTCAACATCACCATCAAAACAAATAGATTGACATCCGAACCAGGAAATACATTACCGAAAGTTCATGATTTATACAATTTGCCAAACGCTTGCTATTGGCAGTGCCGGATTGACCCATAAGCGTGACATGTTGAAGCCTAATGCATTAAAACCTAGTGGGCTTCTATCCAAAGTGCATATTATATTTTTGACACTGTCATAGGCCTTTCTTGCATATGATGTACTTATGCACTGTAGTCCAGTTTCCTCTATTCGTGAGGGTGGGAGTATATCCTTGAAGTTGGCTTGGACCCATTGGTACACATATATAGCTCTACAGCACAATTTTCTATGCTTGTATATCCTGGTGTTTAGTGTTATTTATATAATTCTACGGTAAAATTATCCATGCATGAATATCCTACAACCCATTGCTATATTATATATAATTCTGCAAAAACATCATAAATACATATATATTCTGCAGCCCATTGTTACATTTTTGTATATATATAATTCTGCAATAACATATTAATACATGTATATCCTGGACCCTAGTGCTATATAATTAATTCTATAGTAAAATTATTCATATTGTTATGCTTTAATATCATGGAGCCTATTGTTATATATATAATTCTAAAGTAAAATTATTCATACTTTTGTACATTAATATCATGGAGCATATTATATATAATTCTATAGTAAAATTATTCATACTTTTATACTTTAATATCATGGAGCATATTGTTATATATATAATTCTATAGTAAAAGTATTCATACTTTTGTACATTAATATCATGGAGCGTATTATATATAATTCTAAAGTAAAATTATTCATACTTTTGTACATTAATATCATGGAGCGTATTATATATAATTCTAAAATAAAAATATTCATACTTTTGTACATTAATATCATGGAGCATATTATATATAATTCTAAAGTAAAATTATTCATACTTTTGTACTTTAATATCATGGAGCGTATTATATATAATTCTAAAATAAAAAATTTCATACTTTTGTACATTAATATCATGAAGCGTATTATATATAATTCTAAAGTAAAAGTATTCATACTTTTGTACATTAATATCATGGAGCGTATTATATATAATTCTAAAATAAAAATTTTCATACATTTGTACATTAATATCATGGAGCGTATTATATATAATTCTAAAGTAAAAGTATTCATGCTTTTGTACATTAATATCATGGAGCGTATTATATATAATTCTAAAGTAAAAATATTCATACTTTTGTACTTTAATATCATGGAGCGTATTGCTATGTATGAATTACAGATATATCGTTTGTGATTAGCACAAACAGATCATATCCGTGTATATTAATTACATAGATATTCGTAACGGTTAACCAAGTCATGTTGGCGACCGTAATTTTTCGAACTTAACAACTAAGTCCCCTTGGTAAGAAGCTTCTTTGTAATCAGCAATGTGGATTATATTGCTAAATTTAAAACTGAATTAAGAAAACGGACCGATATCAGCCAAGGTCCTACACATTGCGAAATTGGACATCGAAAGCTTAATATTATATTAACCCAGCTTCGATATACTTTCAGATCCGTCTTGTCGTTGTGGTGACAATCGCGAAGACTCCTATCATTTCTTCTTCGATTGTTCCTATTATACAAATATGAGACATTCAATGTTTCATAATCTCAGCTGGCTACCTAATTATTGTGTTTGAGACCTCAAACTTTTGAGAGTGGTAATCCTACACTCTCAAATGAACAGAACGAAATTATTTTTTACGTAAGTGTTTGAATATTTAAAGAGGTCTGAAAGGTTTCTTGTTGGCTAGTGGTTCACCAAGAGAACAATTTCACACACTATCACCACCAACCCCTCTCTCTCATTCATTTCTTCATTTTCTGCTGTTCAATTTACACATATTAATGTAAGAAATATTCATATACATGCATGCGCTATCAAATAATATTGTAACTTATTGTATATATGAGAAGACTTCATAAGTTTATTTAACTATTTAACTTGTGTCTTATTCTTTTTGCACATTTGAGCAAATAAAGTATATTTAAACTGTAAGCAGCAACCCTTTATTAAAGAACCCATGATAGGAAACACAAGCTCTTGGATATGCATCAACTGAAATATATATATTTCATAAGTAGTAGCTGCTATCAGCAATTCCACGAATATCAACAAAATGAACAGCTACCTCTGATCTTAAATTATTAAGCACAAGTTTGAGATTCATGTCGTGGCTTAGAACAATATCATAGATACCCAATCACCTGTCACTTTAGAATCAATGAAGAATGACGACAGAAATGTTTTCACTAGATATTCACAAACAGAATACTAATGCAATACACTGCACATTAATTGCCAATTTTACAAGATTAATTATTGGAAAGCGTGACGATGATGTTAAATATTTTAAAAGTTGAACATGTAAGCAGGCGTTAGCAACGTATATATACTGAATAGTGCGATGAAATAATGTATGTTTGAAAGAATATAATGGAAATATAACTTTTGACAGTGTGATATAGATAAGACAATGTTGGTCCATGTACTATGTGTTGGAATGTTCACACTGACGGGTAAGTCAACTCATTCTTAATGACAAGACATCCGATCATATATAGGATTTTGTACGAATAAAAAAAGAAAATTGAAAAAAGATAAATAAAAACAAAAACATAAAATAAAATGTTAAAAAGCAGGAAAAATTATATTGTTTGTTAAGATACATGCTAAGACAACACACGTAATACAATATAAGAACGATGGAAAATGTTACATTACGTATATATATCTGATGACATGCTCTAAAGGAACAGCAAAATTGACTGTGAGTAGATGCCGGTTGTGTTTTCAGAGAATAACAATAAAGTAAATTAAGTGGAAATCAAAATAGTAATTGCTTTGTCTTTTTAAGCCAAAACCATGGTAACTTACTTTAATATAGGATAATGATAACGAAATATTAAACCCGGAGCTTCATCGTTCATGTTTTATTAAAACGAAAGTGTGGTAGTTTTGTCAGACACTGTCATGTCATGTCGCATCACATGTTACAGGGCTCAACATCACCATCGAAACACATAGATTGACATCCGATCCAGGAAATACATTACCGAAAGTTCACGATCTACATCTACGTAGGTAATCTGCAGTCGGAACATCCATTTCGCAGATACTGTTAAAAGCGTGTGCATCAACCAGCCTACGCAATTGGAACATTTACAGTTAAAATTAAACAAACAACCAGTACTGTACAGGTTAAAAATCAGGTTCCCACACTACAGCAGGTACTCCCACACACCCGCCCGAAATACATCGGTCGATGGTGCTTGGATGATGCCTTGCGGAAGCCGGTTCCAGTCTGTGATCGTATTTGGAATGAAGCTGTACTTATAGGTATCTGTTGATGTACTTACTCTGGAGAACCTGTATTGATGGTATTGTCTTGTTGGTACTGAAGGTGATTTATACAATTTGCCAAACGCTTGCTATTGGCAGTGCCGGATTGACCCATAAGCGTGACATGTTGAAGCCTAGGGCATTAAAACCTAGTGGGCTTCTATCCAAAGTGCATAATATATTATTGACACTGTCATAGGCCTTTCTTACATATGATGTACTTATGCACTGTAGTCCAGTTTCCTCTATTCGTGAGGGTGGGAGTATATCCTTGAAGTTGGCATGGACCCATTGCTACACATATATAGCTATACAGCACAATTATCTATGCTTGTATATCCTGATGTTTAGTGTTATTTATATAATTCTACAGTAAAATTATCCATGCATGAATATCCTACAACCCATTGCTATATTATATATAATTCTGCAAAAACATCATAAATACATGTATATTCTGCAGCCCATTGTTACATGTTTGTATATATATATAACTCTGTAATAACATATTAATACATGTATATCCTGGACCCTAGTGTTATATATTTAATTCTATAGTAAAATTATTCATATTTTTATGCTTTAATATCATGGAGCCTATTGCTATGTATATAATTTTAGAATAAAAGTATTCGTACTTTTATACTTTAATATCATGGAAGTTGGAACGTATTGTTATATATATAATTCTAAAGTAAAAATATTCATACTTTTATACTTTAATATCATGGAGCATAATGTTATATATATAATTCTAAAGTAAAAGTAGTCATACTTTTGTACATTAATATCATGGAGCGTATTATATATAATTCTAAAGTAAAAGTATTCATACATTTGTACATTAATATCATGGAGCGTATTATATATAATTCTAAAGTAAAATTATTCATACTTTTGTACATTAATATCATGGAGCGTATTATATATAATTCTAAAGTAAAAATATTCATACTTTTGTACTTTAATATCATGGAGCGTATTGCTATGTATGAATTACAGATATATCGTTTGTGATTAGCACAAACAGATCATATCCGTGTATATTAATTACATAGATATTCGTAACGGTTAACCAAGTCATGTTGGCGACCGTAATTTTTCGAACTTAACAACTAAGTCCCCTTGGTAAGAAGCTTATTTGTAATCAGCAATGTGGATTATATTGCTAAATTTAAAACTGAATTAAGAAATCGGACAGATATCTGCCAAGGTCTTACACATTGCGAAATTGGACATCGAAAGCATAATATTATATTAACCCAGCTTCGATATACTTTCAGATCCGTCTTGTCGTTGTGGTGACAATCGCGAAGACTCCTATCATTTCTTCTTCGACTGTTCCTATTATACAAATATGAGACATTCAATGTTTCATAATCTCAGCTGGCTACCTAATTATTGTGTTTTAGACCTCAAACCTTTGACCAGTGATAATCATATACTCTCAAATGAACAGACCGAAATTATTTTTTAGGTAAGTGCTTGAATATCTAAAGAGGTCTGAAAGGTTTCTTGTTGGCTAGTGGTTCACCAAGAGAACAATCGCACACACCATCACCACCAACCCCTCTCTATCATTCATTTCTTCATTTTCTGCTGTTCAATTTACACATATTAATGTAAGAAATATTCATATACATGCATGCGCTATCAAATAATATTGTAACTTATTGTATATAGGAGAAGACTTCATAAGTTTATTTAACTATTTAACTTGTGTCTTATTCTTTTTGCCCATTTGAGCAAATAAAATATATTTAAACTGTAAGCAGCAACCCTTTATTAAAGAACCCATGATAGGAAACACAAGCTCTTGTATATGCATCAACTGAAATATATATATTCCATAAGTAGTAACTGCTATCAGCAATTCCACGAATATCAACAAAATGAACAGCTACCTCTGATCTTAAATTATTAAGTACAAGTTTGAGATTCATGTCGTGGCACGACATATAGCATGCTAGTATATAATATAAATAACATAGTTCTATTTAAAGATATGCCTGTCTTACCATGTCGACCTGTATATATCATACATCTAATTTTAGTTTTGAGAGAAGATGTACAATGCTTCTTTATAATTATATATAATTTGATTGATGCCATAAAAGGAAGTAAAAAGAAATATTAAACAGAAAATAAATAAGAAATAAATAGATGTATTTCAAGGTGATTTAATGCCATAACACTGAGTATTGTTTCTCTCTTTTTTTCTAATTTTGTTATGGGTTTTGTAACACATTGTTCCAGTGGGAATAAAGGATTGGTGGAAAATCAACGACCGAGATTGGATTCAATGATTAGAAACTTCATTAAATCCTTGTGGTCGTTTGATGAATACACTTCTATGAAATCAATAGTTTTACTGAAATAACTGAAAATATTCGGGTACAATAAACTATTATTAATATTTCAATTGTTGGTGTATATATATATAAATTCTAAGGGAATCAACAAGAGAATTTAATGAGTAACGGATCGTCGCGACATGACGATGCAGCACAAACAAAATAAATTATAGAAGTCTAGAAGATTGTGCATCGATACCGATAAAGATGTTACAAAAAATATATTGACAAAATTTTCGATCAACAAATGACCTTCCTCAGTGTCTATCAAAGTTAGACTGAGTTTGTAAAGATTAGATGGTATAATTACAACTCACTGAGTAGTCAGGTGACAAAGTGTGACGTATTAAAAATCTTTAACTCTCTCATTTCACTGTAAAGATAGGATGGTATAATTACCACTCACTAAATAGTCAGGTGACAAAGTGTGACGTATTAAAAATCTTGAACTCCCTCATTTCACTGTAAAGATATGATGGTATAATTGTCACCTGGTAAAGTGTGACGCATTTGAGAATGATAAGGATAATCGTTAATAAAAGGTGGTGAGCACAAATCCTTAACTTTGTGACAGTAGTAAAATATTCGTTAACTATAAACACTGTGAAAGAAAATATACATAAAAACCTATTGTTTTCTGTTAATACCGTCCTGATGTAAAACACGGAGTTCTTTAATCCAAAATCTTTCCCGATTCTCACGTTGAAAATCACTCCACAGACAGTTCTATTCAATGAAGAGGATTTTCATTCTGCTGAAATCCTGGAGACTGTGGTCAGACAGTCTGGAGTGCTGGCTCACAGGAAGAAATGTCTTTTTTGTAAGGTCACTCCTGTGTCCATTCAGGCGTTTGTGGAAGGGCTGCTTAGACTCGCCAACGCATTGGAGGCCACAAACGGAACATTCAAGAATGTAAATAACATTTGCACTCTTGCAATTAACAGTGCAAAATATTTTGTACTGTTTTCCGGTGACCTTACTGGTATACGATGACGAGTGTTGCATATGTTTACAACATTTGCAGCGTTTGTCTCCACAAGAGTGACTCTTGCATATAGTTGTGTTAGGCTTTGACATCTCTGCCTGCACCAACAGGTTTCTCAGACTGTTTGGTTGTTTGAAGGCAACCATGGGAGGCTCAGGAAAGACTTTGGACAGTTTGGAATTTTTTTCGACGGATGTCCAATGCCCACGAATGGTGTTGAAGCTGTTTAGCAGACAGGAATGGTATGTGAGGACACAAGGGGTTCTTTTATATTTCTGTTTTTCTTTGTACTGAAGTAAGCTGCTCATGGAGATGCTATTAGCTTTGTTAAAACTTTTCTTGATAATACTTTGTTTGTAACCCCTTCTTTTCAAATTATTTTTAAGTGACCCAATCGTTTTTTCAAAGATTTGTCGGTGAAGCAAATTCGCCTGTTTCTAAGAGCTTGACTGTATGGTATGCTCTTAGTCACACGAGGAGAATGACAGCTGCTAGGCAAAAGGTATTCCGATAAAGAGCTAGAAGTGTCGAGGAAGGAACTGGTAGTGTTAGATATTTCATGAGTGAACTTGATAGATATATATAGGGAGTGGATGTGGTCGAGTGATCTAGGGCGCTAGACGTAAGGCTAAGCGAATGGTGCTGCAGTGTATCAATGGTGTGGGTTCAAATCCCGTCGAGGGAAGAACAAATATTTGACAGCTCTAAAATCTAATTCTAACACTGTTTGGTTTCATTTTCAGACGTATATATATATATATGCATATTGCATTGATTGTTTCATGTATCATGTATTATAGTATATATAAATATGGTTATTGGATTAAATGATACCAGGTCCGATGGCGATGTTTCTAGTTATTTCAATTCTAGAGATAATATTAGGAATTTGTTCCGTTGATCAAGTGATTTGAACAAAAGTTAAAGAATGAGCTTCGACCACGGAGGATGATTAATAACAAAACACTACGACAAATGTGATGACTTCACTTCTCCAATAGTCAATTTATTCTAAGGCTTGTGCCCAGTACATGCATTTTCTGGATAGAGCTCAGCTGCTGATGCAAAAGCTGCTCAAACAAGAACTCACCGCTTCGAAGATTATACGGTCGTCATCATGATCTGGTTGACCGTTGCGAAATATCAATATCTCAAATGACAAATGGATCTTTTACTTTTACGTAGAGTTTTCTTTCTTCTATCACTGCCAAGACTGTTACCGTACATCTTGGATGAATAGCACGGCAGCGGCGGGTGTCTTATAAGAAGCAGGAAATGTTAACGTTCGCGATCACTTGCATACACTTACGGTTTTGTGGTGGGGTTCGTGTAGGTCATATTTTTAGTTTATTATTTTTTGTATCAGGACTGGTTCCCCGATCAAACAACCGTTCGAAATACCAACTACTCGATTGACCCATTAATCACCGCCTTCTCTAACGATCCTTTCTCTTGACTATTTGGAAAATAAAACAGTATAAGTTTTCTATTATCTTCTGCTGCCTCTGCAAGATCCCATAGGAATTCAAGGTGCCATGCATAATGGTCCACCATCCTTTCTTTCCCACCACGGAGAGTCATGACGGAAAACACCTGAATTCCGAGGATCTCCGTCAAAAAGCAACAGGAACAAACTCGAACAGTGTTAACAGGATCCGTTAAAGGGCGTAATGTGACCAGCCGATTGATTGAATCGGGGCCATTCGACCTCCCGTCTAGGCAAAGTAAGAACCAAAGAGGTGTGTTTCAACCACCGGAACCCGTCCTCCACCATCACGGGTCGCAACACACGGCAACCGTGTCGCCTCACTTAGTTTGCCTTCTACGACAAGTAAGAGGATGCTGTGGGCCTATTCGTAGTATCAAGGACCCACATGGGGCTCATGTATTATACAGTACCAAACACACGTCAATGAGCTACATGGAATATACAGTACCAAACACACGTCAATGAGCTACATGGATTATACAGTACCCAGTACACGTTCAGAAGTTACATGAATTATGCAGTGCCAAACACACGTTAAGAGGACATATGGATTATACAGTACCAAACACACGATAAGAAGTTACATGGATTATACAGCACCAAACACATGTTAAGAAGTTACATGGATTATACAGTACAAACCAAACGTTAAGATGTTACATGGATTATACAGCACCAAGCACACGCTAAGAAGTTACATGGATTATACAGTACCGAGCACACGATAAGAGGTTACATGAATTATACAGTGCCAAAACACACGTTAAGAAATTACATGGATTATACAGTACAAATCACACGTTAAGAAATTACATGCATTATACAGTACCAAGCACACGCTAAGAAGTTACATCAATTATACAGTACCAAGCACACGTTAAGAGGTTGCATGCATTATACAGCACCAAACACACGTTAAGAAGTTACATGCATTATACAGTACCAAAAACACGTTTAAATGTTACATGGATTATACAGTACCAAACACACGTTAAGAAGTTACATGGATTATACAGTATCAAACACACGCTAAGAAGCTACGTGGAATATACAGATCCAAACACACGTTAAGATGTTACATGTATTATACAGATCCAAACACACGTTAAGAAGTTACATGAATTATACAGTACCAAACACACATTAAGAAGTTACATGGATTATACAGTACCAAAGACACGTTAAGAAGTTACATGAATAATACAGTACCAAGCACACGTTAAGAAGTTATATGGTTTATGTAGTACCAAACACACGTTAAGAAGTTATATGGATTATACAGTACCAAACACACGTTAAGATGTTACATGAATTATACAGTACAAAACACACGTTAAGAGGTTACATGGATTATACAGTACCAAACACACGGTAAGAAATTACATGGATTATACAGTACCAAACACACGGTAAGAAGTTACATGGATTATACAGTACCAAGCACACGTTAAGAAGTTACATGGATTATACAGTACCAAGCACACGTTAAGAAGTCATATGGATAATGCAGTACCAAACACACGTTAAGAAGTTATATGGATTCTAGAGTAACAAGCACTAGTTAAGAAGTTACATGGATTATGCAGTTCCAAACACACGTTAAGAAGTTACATGAATTATACAGTACCAAACACACGTTAAGAAGTTACATGAATTATACAGTACAAATCACACGTTAAGAAATTACATGCATTATACAGTACCAAGCACACGCTAAGAAGTTACATCAATTATACAGTACCAAGCACACGTTAAGAGGTTGCATGCATTATACAGCACCAAACACACGTTAAGAAGTTACATGCATTATACAGTACCAAAAACACGTTTAAATGTTACATGGATTATACAGTACCAAACACACGTTAAGAAGTTACATGGATTATACAGTATCAAACACACGCTAAGAAGCTACGTGGAATATACAGATCCAAACACACGTTAAGATGTTACATGTATTATACAGATCCAAACACACGTTAAGAAGTTACATGAATTATACAGTACCAAACACACATTAAGAAGTTACATGGATTATACAGTACCAAAGACACGTTAAGAAGTTACATGAATAATACAGTACCAAGCACACGTTAAGAAGTTATATGGTTTATGTAGTACCAAACACACGTTAAGAAGTTATATGGATTATACAGTACCAAACACACGTTAAGATGTTACATGAATTATACAGTACAAAACACACGTTAAGAGGTTACATGGATTATACAGTACCAAACACACGGTAAGAAATTACATGGATTATACAGTACCAAACACACGGTAAGAAGTTACATGGATTATACAGTACCAAGCACACGTTAAGAAGTTACATGGATTATACAGTACCAAGCACACGTTAAGAAGTCATATGGATAATGCAGTACCAAACACACGTTAAGAAGTTATATGGATTCTAGAGTAACAAGCACTAGTTAAGAAGTTACATGGATTATGCAGTTCCAAACACACGTTAAGAAGTTACATGAATTATACAGTACCAAACACACGTTAAGAAGTTACATGAATTATACAGTACCAAACACACGATAAGAAGTTACATGAATTATACAGCACCAAGCACACGTTAAGAAGTTACATGCATTATACAGCACCAAACACACGTTAAGAAGTTACATGGATTATACAGTACCAAACACAGGTTAAGATGTTACATGGATTATACAGATCCAAACACACGTTAAGAGGTTACAAGAATTATAGAGTACCAAACACACGCTTAGAAGCTACATGGATTATACAGTACCAAACACACGTTAAGAAGTTACATGGATTATACAGTATCAAACACACGCTAAGAAGCTACGTGGAATATACAGTTCCAAGCACACGTTAAGATGTTACATGTATTATACAGATCCAAACACACGTTAAGATGTTACATGTATTATACAGATCCAAACACACGTTAAGAAGTTACATGAATTATACAGTACCAAACACACGTTAAGAAGTTACATGGATTATACAGTACCAAAGACACGTTAAGAAGTTACATGAATAATACAGTACCAAGCACACGTTAAGAAGTTATATGGTTTATGTAGTACCAAACACACGTTAAGAAGTTATATGGATTATACAGTACCAAACACACGTTAAGATGTTACATGAATTATACAGTACAAAACACACGTTAAGAGGTTACATGGATTATACAGTACCAAACACACGGTAAGAAATTACATGGATTATACAGTACCAAACACACGGTAAGAAGTTACATGGATTATACAGTACCAAGCACACGTTAAGAAGTTACATGGATTATACAGTACCAAGCACACGTTAAGAAGTCATATGGATAATGCAGTACCAAACACACGTTAAGAAGTTATATGGATTCTAGAGTAACAAGCACTAGTTAAGAAGTTACATGGATTATGCAGTTCCAAACACACGTTAAGAAGTTACATGAATTATACAGTACCAAACACACGTTAAGAAGTTACATGAATTATACAGTACCAAACACACGATAAGAAGTTACATGAATTATACAGCACCAAGCACACGTTAAGAAGTTACATGCATTATACAGCACCAAACACACGTTAAGAAGTTACATGGATTATACAGTACCAAACACAGGTTAAGATGTTACATGGATTATACAGATCCAAACACACGTTAAGAGGTTACAAGAATTATAGAGTACCAAACACACGCTTAGAAGCTACATGGATTATACAGTACCAAACACACGTTAAGAAGTTACATGGATTATACAGTATCAAACACACGCTAAGAAGCTACGTGGAATATACAGTTCCAAGCACACGTTAAGATGTTACATGTATTATACAGATCCAAACACACGTTAAGATGTTACATGTATTATACAGATCCAAACACACGTTAAGAAGTTACATGAATTATACAGTACCAAACACACGTTAAGAAGTTACATGGATTATACAGTACCAAAGACACGTTAAGAAGTTACATGAATAATACAGTACCAAGCACACGTTAAGAAGTTATATGGTTTATGTAGTACCAAACACACGTTAAGAAGTTATATGGTTTATGTAGTACCAAACACACGGTAAGAAGTTACATGGATTATACAGTACCAAACACACGTTAACAAGTTACATGAATTATACAGTACCAAACACACGTTAACAAGTTACATGAATTATACAGCACCAAGCACACGTTAAGAAGTCATATGGATAATGCAGTACCAAACACACGTTAAGAAGTTATATGGATTCTAGAGTAATAAGCACTAGTTAAAGAAGTTACATGAATTATACAGTACCAAACACACGTTAAGAAGTTACATGAATTATACAGTACCAAGCACACGTTAACAAGTTACATGCATTATACAGTACCAAGCACACGTTAACAAGTTACATGAATTATACAGTACCAAACACACGTTAAGAAGTTACATGGATTATACAGTACCAAAGACACGTTAAGAAGTTACATGAATAATACAGTACCAAGCACACGTTAAGAAGTTATATGGTTTATGTAGTACCAAACACACGTTAAGAAGTTATATGGTTTATGTAGTACCAAACACACGGTAAGAAGTTACATGGATTATACAGTACCAAACACACGTTAACAAGTTACATGAATTATACAGTACCAAACACACGTTAACAAGTTACATGAATTATACAGCACCAAGCACACGTTAAGAAGTCATATGGATAATGCAGTACCAAACACACGTTAAGAAGTTATATGGATTCTAGAGTAATAAGCACTAGTTAAAGAAGTTACATGAATTATACAGTACCAAACACACGTTAAGAAGTTACATGAATTATACAGTACCAAGCACACGTTAACAAGTTACATGCATTATACAGTACCAAGCACACGTTAACAAGTTACATTCATTATACAGTACCAAACACAGGTTAAGATGTTACATGTTACAGGGAAACACCAAAAGGAGCTTGGACGTCTGGCGTGTTAATTGTAGCAAGCATTTGAATAAAAGATATTACGTTGTTAAAAAAAAGAAAAAAAAAAGAAGTTATATGGATTATGCAGTACAAAACACACGTTATGAAGTTATATAGATTATACAGCACCAAGCACACACTAAGAAGTTACATGACATGGATTATGCAGTACCAAACACACGTTAAGAAATTATATGCATTATACAGCACCAAGCACACACTAAGAAGTTACATGAGATGGATTATGCAGTGTCATGCACACGTTAAAAAACACCAGTTACTGAGTGAATGTGATATGGATTCTGAAGAACTCTCAAGATCAGTTAGAGTACATACAAACGAGCTCCCTCTCCTCGTGCAACAGTATTAAAAGATTTTATTTCTATCCCCTTTAAACAACTATTCCTCAGTCTTAGCTGAAAGACAGATTTAGGGAGCTGGTTCAACTGTGCTTCATAAGAAAGAATGGCCAGCGTAGATAAACATACCCTGTGCTAAGAAGGGACGAATCTTTATTTTGTAAAATAAAAAAACACCAAAAAAATACACTCTGATTCTATCAAAAAGTTCTCTAAAACTGATGTCATCAAAATGCTCAAGTGTTTGATTGACAACATATTTGTTATTTTTGCTGGACGTTTTTTTTTCAACAGAGTCGGCATACCTATGGGTACAAGCTGTGCTCCTCTTCTTCTTTTCTTTGTATGAGGCAGGGTCGTCGTGGTCGTAATTGTATGGTAGTTGGATTCACATTTACCTATGCAATCAGTACCTATCACCACTAAAGTTGTGAGTTCCAATCCCGCTCAGGCGATGTGTGCTCGATGCAACATTATGTGATAAAGTTTGTCAGTGACTTGCGGCAGGTCAGTTGTTTTCTCCGGGGACTTCGGTTTCTTCCTCCAATCCAACTGGCCGCCACGATATAACTGAAATGTTGTTGAAAGTGCCGTTAAACACCATGACCCCCGCTTCATATGAAGCAGACGTCATACATCTATCCCATTGAGCTTGAAATAAAAGAAACCACATATACAGATAGGTCTGCTTTATACCTTGACCTACCCCTTGATAGTGGGGACGGATAAGAAGGAAACTTTACAACAAAAGAGATAATTTCAATTTTCTCATTGTGAACTTTCCATTTATATGTAGTAACATTCTAGCAGCACCTGCATATGGAGTATATTTCTGTCAGTTGATACGATATTCCAGAGCTTGTGGTTCCTATCAGGATTTCCTTGATATAGGAATGCTGCTAACAAGGAAGCTATTGAACCAAGGGTTCCTAGTGGTTAAATTGAAGTCATCACTCCAAAAGTTTTACGGTCGCCACCATTACTTGGAAGACTGTTGTGAAATAGTTGTGTCACAAATAATCAGGGATATGTTCTGTTTGTCGTAAGCACAACGGGTGCCACATGTAGATAGGAATTGCTTACTTTTCCGTTTGTTCTTTTTCTTTTAGCCATTGCGTTGTCTGTCCTTCTTTGGATTACGGCATCTGATTACCTCTTTGGTATCTTCAAAGCCTTTCGTACAGTCCTAATAATATATTTCAAATGTCAGATATACATATACATATACTTATGTATTCATGTATATTTCTTGGTAATACAGAACCAGTCATAATTATTATCACGATATATTTTTCCGGGAAATGCAGAACCAGTCATAATTATTATCACGATATATTTTTCCGGGTAATACAGAACCAGTCATAATTATTATCACGATATATTTTTCCGGGTAATATAGAACCAGTCATAATTATTATCACGATATATTTTTCCGGGTAATACAGAACCAGTCATAATTATGATCACGATATATTTTTCCGGGTAATACAGAACCAGTCATAATTATTATCACGATATATTTTCCCGGGAAATGCAGAACCACCCATAATTATTATCCAATATATTTTTCCGGGAAATGCAGAATCACCCATAATTATTATTCAATATATTTTTCCTAGAAATACAGTTCCACCCACTAGTATGATTCCTATATATTGTTCCTTGAAATACAGTCCAACCTCACCTTAATTTCCCGATATATTTTACTAGGAAATACAGACTTCCCTATATTTTCTTTAAACAATAACGCATTTCAGCACTTAACAAATTTTCTGCATTTTCATAGATACCAGCAGACAAGCCTTCCGACAAGCAAAGTCTGATTTATTGTCGATGGAAACCGAGCTATTCCTATGAATTTATGTAAATTACACAAGGTTTAGCATATATCTTCTCTGAAATAAGCTACATAATGATGTATATTATAGTCAAATATAACTACTTATTCTGGATGCTAATGCCTAATAACAATGATATACTACTCCTCCAGTCTCACTCAGTTTATGCCTCTGTTTATGTTTATGAATATGTGTGTCATAATAATTTGATAATGTAGCACGTTACTTGTATGCGCCATTATCACTGAAAAATAAGTAGAATCTAAAACTAAGCTTGCTCGTTAGAATTATATGTTGTTATGTCTTAACTTTCAGTTGTCCTTGGTGTATGCATTGACAGTTTAGTGTACACTGAACAGTTGTAGCCTGTTCAAAATGTCAAGTTATTAGTATCTTGCTGCTAGCCTAAAAAATCAAGTTACCATTCATACAAAGGTATTCAATGGTTAATTACACATATTAATTATTGAAATTTATTAATAAAGCGAAGTTCCTCTCCTTCAGGAAAGGGTAATATTGGCCGATTTTGGCTATCTTGTCTAGCTAGATGATATATGAGCGAGAGCGGATAAAGGGTATGATATGAAAAATACAATGTAATAATCTATATTTATTACAAATTTTCATGTGCCAATTATCGTCAGCTTCAACCTCTGTACTACACAACAACTCCCCTCCTAAAAATACAGTTTTGACATGTGTTTATCTAATATCATTAAACATTATTACCTAAATAATAAATAACATCAATAAATAGAACGAGATACCAAATAGATGCATGAGATGCCTCGTCACAAAAATATAGCATATGAGTGATATAGGTTGCATATTAATTGCAATAAATATATTTTATGCTTATTTCTTATCATTAAGATTATGCTTAATTCTAATGCAATTATAATGTAACGCGTGTTTTCATTGGATATCGAGAGCTGTCAAATCTGCAGTTGACATGCCTGAAGGAATGCTATATTCCTACGCCGAATGCACGAATAAACAATATGGCTGACCCAGATATTTCCGACTATGAATTTGACGCTGACGACCTATTTAGGAGATAACTGTATTGTATTTGAAAATTTCACAGGATCAATTGGAGATTTGATGGTTGCAAATCGAATTTACTGTTCATTCCTATTCAATACTGAACAAAAAAATGTATTCTTGCATATCTCTGGGTCTAAAAATCACAAAGATTGAAATTCCGGGAAATATTGTTGAACGACTTTGGCACATAAACAACGTGACCTCATATGAAGACTTTTAGTTTAAAATGTAAAGATCAGACGTTATTTGGCTTCGTGTACGCTTCAATTTAGATAGAATTTAACTAAAATAAGTTTTCAAGGTAGGCTTTCCAATCTCTTGACTTTGCTTTCTGATCAATATTGTTCCAGAGATGAGTGACATACACTAAATTGGATATCTACGTTTTTACTATAACAAGGAAATGTTCGAGCTGTAAATGATATGATAACAAAAATAGAACGAACGTTGGTATTAGGTAAAATTGTATTCGTGCTTACGTTAAAGTCATGTTTTAATGTTGAAAATCGTTGAATTATGATCCAAACAGTTGTCAACAGGACT
The DNA here is from genome assembly GCA_963680875.1 of Bathymodiolus brooksi. Lineage (NCBI taxonomy): Eukaryota > Metazoa > Mollusca > Bivalvia > Mytilida > Modiolidae > Bathymodiolus > Bathymodiolus brooksi. The sequence continues at coordinate 10,227,092 of OY804579.1, read as the reverse complement.
TCGCAAGAATAGTTTTATTCTCTGATCATTTAAAAGAGATACGAATATAAATGATATACTGGTGCACAGAAAGCACAACATACAGTTTTACAGAAAGGAAAACAGATGTAAGTAATGCGTACTTATATATACGTGATAAAATTATCAACGACGACGACGGTAGCGCATTGAAGGAAATATCAACTGTACAACTACTAGTGTAATATACTGTGTGTCTATATCGTACAGTCCGGTGATATTTTGTAGAAACACATGTGGTTGCATTTTTCAAAAATACTAACTCGCAAAATGGACGAATCGGTAGCAAATAATTTTTGCCAAAAGTAATATTATAAAATACATTTAGGGATTGGGGCATAGACACAATATCGGGGGATAATATCCATAAGGTGGTTAAAGAGTATTGCTTTTTTTTTATTCTGAAAACCCTTGAACTGCAAGGAAAGTTTGAAGATACCAAAGGTGTAACCAGAAGCCGTAAATCGAAGAAAAGACAACGCAATGGCCAAACGAACGAATCGGTAGCAATAATTTTTGCCAAAAGTAATATTAGAAAAAACATTTAAGGGTTTGGAGCATAGACACAATATCGGGGGATAATATCCATAAGATGGTTAAAGAGTATTGCTTTTTTTTTAATCTGAAAACCCTTGAACTGCAAGAAAAGTTTGAAGATACCAAAGGTGTAACCAGAAACCATAAATCGAAGAACAGACAACGCAATGGCCAAAGGAGAAAAGACAAAAAGACAAACAACGATCTACAAATCAATACATAGAAAATAAAGATCGAGCAATGCAAACCCAACTAAAATGCATGTGCTCCGGAATGGTAAGCTGTTCATGCTCCACACGTGGCATCCGTCGTGTTACTTTTGTTATAAACCTGGTTCGTGATGTTCGATCATTAGTGTTTTTGTAATGTTATTAGATCGTTGCTTGTCCTTTTTTCATTATGTTGTCTGTCTTTGGTATCTTCAAACTCTTCTGTGTGTAAATTATGAAACCAGTGGAGTGACGAAAGATATATTTCTTCTTCTTTGGTTGACATTCCAAAGGAACATATGATTGTACAGGATTTCCTCTTTCGTAAGTGTCGTCGGGGTATATGTAGTGAATTGTCAATACCAAAGTCCTTTATCAAGAATTCTATATAATGTGTAAAATTGAAGTAAAAATTATTTTCTGTTACTTTGAGGAATTGTATGCATATGGGTTGTGGATGAGAACGGGAGTATTGATATTTTGCTTTGTTAATATGAAAAGTGTTTTATAAGATATGAAATGTCAAATTACAGACATGTTGGTTTTATTGTGAAACATTATACATCTATTATCTATAAATAAACAAAATGAAGCCAACTTTATATAGATATAATATGTAAATATATGACCACGGTATATAAACATCTTTGGTAAAACAAATATATTGACGATGTTATTACCACTTTATGATGACTATTAGACTGTGCGGATATATAAAAATCATATCAATATGCATAATACGACAAATGTCAGAATTAGAATAATCGTTTTTGGATGCATTGTTCCAATATAGTATTGAAAAAGATTAATGAAGGAGATTTATTACACAACTCTAATGAATTGAATTAGAAAAAAAATAATTTCACATCTTTGCATGTTGGTTTTGACGGGCAATGCTCATTACCTCGCTAAATCAAAATGTTATGAAAAATGATATAGGGTAATTACAAGAGTAAATGAATCGAAAAGATACTGAGAAAATAACACAATTTAGCAATAAGAAATCGGTAATGGCATAGGAAAGCAATACTGTCGTAATAATCGAGCTTTCCTAAAAAGCAATTTGAAACGGTATAGGATAAGTAATTGGCAGAATTTAGAAGAAAAATTAGATTATAAGAACGTGGTACATTTTATCACACAAGATACAGATCAGTATTTACTATAGGTCTATCTAATTAACATGGGCTTTACTGGACAATAAAATCCCATTTACAATTCTAGATGTTAGAACATGAATCGATCAAGAATTTTTTTATTGCTTTCTGTCGAAAGCAGTTAAGAATAGTTGCTGTGAAGAATTTATATCAGACACATTCGATACGTTGTGTAGTAAACGTCAAAACATATTGCATGTTCGTAGTGAGGCTTAGACATGTTCGATGTTGTTTAGTGACGTCTAGATATATTCGATGTTGTGTAGTAAACGTTGAAACACGTTCGATGTTATGTAGTGACGTCGAGATATATTCGATGATGTGTAGTAAACGTTGAAGCACGTCCGATGTTGTGTAGTAAACGTTGAAACACGTTCGATGTTGTGTAGTAAACGTTGAAGCACGTCCGATGTTGTGTAGTAAACGTTGAAACACGTTCGATGTTGTGTAGTAAACGTTGAAACACGTTCGATGTGTAGTAAACGTTGAAGCACGTCCGATGTTGTGTAGTAAACGTTGAAACACGTTCGATGTTGTGTAGTAAACGTTGAAGCACGTCCGATGTTGTGTAGTAAACGTTGAAACACGTTCGATGTTGTGTAGTAAACGTTGAAACACGTTCGATGTTGTGTAGTAAACGTTGAAGCACGTTCGATGGTGTGTAGTAAACGTTGGAACACGTTCGATGTTGCGTAGTAATCGTTGAAACGCGTTCGATTTGTGTAGTTACGTCGAGATATATTCGATGTTGTATAGTGAACGTTGAAACACGTTCGATGTTGTGTAGTAAACGTTGAAACGCGTTCGATGTTGTGTAGTAAACGTTGAAACGCGTTCGATGTTGTGTAGTAAACGTTGAAACACGTTCGATGTTGTGTAGTAAACGTTGAAGCACGTTCGATGGTGTGTAGTAAACGTTGGAACACGTTCGATGTTGGGTAGTTACGTCGAGATATATTCGATGTTGTGTAGTAAGCGTTGAAACACGTTCGATGTTGTGTAGTAAACTTTGAAACGCGTTCGATGTTTTGTAGTAAACGTTGAAATGCGTTCGATATTGTGTATTAAACGTTGAAACACGTTCGATGTTGTGTAGTAAACGTGGAAACACGTTCGATGTTGTGTGATAAACGTTGAAACGCGTTCGATGCTGTGTAGTAAACGTTGAAACGCGTTCGATGTTGTGTAGTAAACGTTAAAACGTGTTCGATGTTGTGTAGTAAACATTAAAGCACGTTCGATGTTGTGTAGTAAACGTTGAAATGCGTTCGATGTTGTGTAGTAAACGTTGAAACACGTTCGATGTTGTGTAGTAAACGCTGAAGCACATTCGATGTTGTGTAGTAAACGTTGAAGCACGTTCGATGTTGTGTAGTAAACGTTGAAGCACGTTCGATGTTGTGCAGTAAAGATTGAAACGCGTTCGATGTTGTGTAGTGACGCCTAGACATATTCGATGTTGTGTAGTGATATCCATCCATACTTATTTGATGTTGTGTAGTGACGTCTAGATATATTTGTTCTCGTGTAGTGACGTCTAGACATATTCGATGTTATGTAGTGATGTCTAGACATATTCGATGTTGTGTAGTGACGTCTAGACATATTCGATGTTGTGTAGTGACGTCTATACATATTCGATGTTGTGTGGTGACGTCTGGGCATATTCGATGTTGCGTGTAAACGTCTATACATATTCGATGTTGTGTGGTGACGTCTGGGCATATTCGATGTTGTGTGTAAACGTCTAGACATATTCGATGTTGTGTAGTGACGTCTAGACATATTCGATGTTGTGTAGTGAGGTCTAGGCATATTTGATGTTGTGTAGTGACGTCTAGACATATTCGATGTTGTGTAGTGACGTCTATACATATTCGATGTTGTGTGGTGACGTCTGGGCATATTCGGTGTTGTGTGTAAACGTCTAGACATATTCGATGTTGTGTAGTGACGTCTAGACATATTCCATGTTGTGTAGAGACGTCTAAACCTATTCGATGTTGTGTAGTGACATCTAGACATATTCGATGTTGTGTAGTGACGCTTAGACATATTTGATGTTGTGTAGTGACGTCTAGATATATTCGATGCTGTGTAGTGACGTCTAAGCATATTCGATGTTGAGTAGTGACGTCTAGACATATTCGATGTTGTGTATTGACGTCCAGACATATTCGAGGTTGTGTAGAGACGTCTAGACATATTCGACGTTGTGTATTGACGTCTAGACATATTCAATGTTGTGTAGAGACGTCTAGACATATTCGATGATGTGTAGTGACGTCTAGACATATTTGATGTTGTGTAGTGACGTCTAGACATATTCGATGTTGTGTAGAGACGTCTAGACATATTCGATGTTGTGTAGAGACGTCTAGACATATTCGATGTTGTGTAGAGACGTCTAGACATATTCGATGTTGTGTAGTGACGTCTAGACATATTCGATGTTGTGTAGAGACAACTAGACATATTCGATGTTGTGTAGTGACGTGTAGACATATTCGATGTTGTGTAGTGATATCTAGACATATTCCATGTTGTGTAGTGACACCTAGATATATTCGATGTTGTGTAGTGATTTCTAGACATATTAGACGTTGTGTAGTTGCTAAGTATAGTTTTTACGAATAACATTTTTGCAAGATTAGATGTGACTAATATGGACTTTTTACCTTTGTGGATTACGTCGCATAATAACATGGAACCGGTACTTGATTAATATATTGGAATAGGTTCAAGTTGAAGCGATGAGGATTATATCCGGTGGGACAAAGTTAACTCCTTAAGGGGAATTATACAAAGAAACCGGATTATTAGAATTAAAAGATAGATGGGAAAACCATACGCTCATTCAACTATTCAAAATGCAGAATGACTTAACTCCGGAATATTTATCAACTTTGACTCCTAACCGTTTTCAGGATGTGCACACATACAACACCAGACATAATGTTCAATGTGTTTCTGTTACCAATAACACGAACATCACTCTATGCTAGTTATTTTCTACCATCTATATTAATATTATGGAATTCTCTACCGCACGAAATAAAAGGCTGCCCATCCCTTAACATTCTCAAATCTAGACTTACTTCAAGAGTTGATCATGATAATGTACCTAAATATTATTATTACGGTCCAAGACTGACACAAATATTACACGCTCGTCTTCGTATGAAAAGTAATTCTCTAAATGAACATTTGTATGTAAAAATATTATTGATAATCCTAATTGTTTGTGTTGAGAGATTGAATCTACATATCATTATTTATTTAAATGTCCGAAATATAATCGTCAACGAAATAGTCTTTTTCGAAATCTATTTCAGCTACTGAATATTCGACCTTCGGAAGATTTACTATTATTTGGCAGTCCTGACCTTGATATCGTTTCAAATTTTATTGCTGTTACGTCTGTGCATAAATATATTTCCCAAAGTAAACGATTTTCATAAATTTCAGATACATCATGTGATGCTATATTCAGAGTGCAACCCAAAATTTCCCTTTTTCCCCTACCTTTAATTGTCAGTTATTTAAATTATGTTAAATGAATTGAGTATGTTTAATGACTCTTTTAGATTTTTCATGTTTTTGTTTTAGAAAACGGATTAATATAAGCGTTACGCTTGTTTCGGAATCCTTTGTTTTAGTGTATTATGAAAAAAGTTTATATGTTAATTATCAATAAAATATGTTTAAATCAAAAACATGGATTGGAAATACATTTTTTTGATCAGATCTCTGCATGTTCACTTTCTAACAGACTCTATGACAAAAGAGACGACTTCAATTTTGCAACTACAGTATACATTTTCCATACCTGGATGATAATATACACACCTCTCCCTTGTATGCAGTTTATATTTCACAGCTTATAGGATGTGCTCGAGCTTGCGGTGTGTATTCAGACTTCTTACAACGTCACCACCTTCTAAATTCTTAACTATTTAGAATTGTTTTTGCCGAAGATATCAACTCCTTGTTAAAATGTATTCTTTCTATTGCGGTCAGATGAAGAAAGATTATTATTGGTTCAAAGTTGACTATTATTTCCTTATTAGGTATTTTGGTGGTCTTGTAATCTAGAAACATATTTTCTTTGCTAACAGGACTTACAGTTTTTGGCTTGAAGAACGACACATTTACATCTGTAGAGAAACAGTTGATTAAAAAGCTGTTGGATCGATATGCATATTTCGGAAAGATTGGCCGTCCAGTGATGAAAACAGATGAAAGCATAGATATACAATTTGGTATGTCTCTTATACAGATATTAGATGTCGATGAGAAGAATCAAGTCTTACAGACAAGCGTCTGGTTAACATACGTAAGTATACTTCTACCACACAGTCTAATATTTGTAGTCTTACAGACAAGTGTCTGGTTAATATACGTAACTTCTACCTCACAGTCTAATATTTGTAGTCTTACAGACAAGTGACTGGTTAATATACGTAACTTCTACCTCACAGTCTAATATTTGTAGTCTTACAGACAAGTGTCTGGTTAATATACGTAACTTCTACCTCACAGTCTAATATTTCCTATTTTATTTATCTGTGTAATCTGCTGTAAACTGAGTGTCTGCAGAATTTGAATACTTTGCCGGTATTTACATATACCAAATAAAGGTAATAACAAAATTACCGAACTCCGAACAATCTTACAAAGGGAAAGTCAAAACTCATAATTATATAAACAGACAAAATCAGTCAACAACCGGAAAACTGTGAAAACCGTAATGACCCTGACTTGGTACAGGCATTTCTAAAGAAATGGTGGGTTGAATCAGATTTTAAGGCGCCAAACCTCCCGCTCTCATTACGGTTCAAAGGTTCCGGCTGTCACTGTAACAGTATTTAAATACAGGAACAAAATAGGTAAAATAGTTGTCAAAGCAGTACCATATTCGGTGACGTAAATGTCAAAAATATTTTTACGTCACACATTGACAAAAAAAATTCTTGACATATTTGACTCTTTATCTTTATACATTTTCACTATATGAAAATGCATCGCTTATAATTTTTTCTGCAGAGACGGAATATATTTCGACAAGATATTGGTATCGGAATATAAACTTTTTAAGAGATCGAATAAGGCGAATCTTTTTATAGCCCTGGTCCAGTAGCCTGTTTCTCAGATGAAGATGACGTTTCAGGAAATCAGAATAATTGCTACTGCCCCTTGCATAGCGAATCAATTGCGAGATGTAAACACCATATGCAGGAGAAGCTGGTATATTGCTGCACATATTTGGAAAATTTATGATTTTAAAATTGAAGTCGTCCCGCTTATCATAAATTTTAGTACTGAGTTGACCACTGTCGTCAAATTCGAGGTATAAGTCCAAAAATGATGCGGACGAAGCTGTATCGGTGGTCTCTTTAACTTCCAGCTCTGGAGGATATATCAATGGAAAAAATTCTGCAAATCTAGAATTATTGATAGATAAAACGTCATCAATATACCTGTATGTGAAATTAAAGGCTCTAGCCTCATGAATCTTCTTATCTTTTACAAGCTTTTGAAGAAACTCCGACTCATATGAGTATAAAAATAAATCGGCTAGAAGAGGGGCACAATTCGTACCCATTGGTATGCCGACGACCTGCTGAAACAGTGTCCCTCCAAACTGTGTGACCTGATATATTGAGTGTGATGGGAATATTTGCATATACCAAAATGTGTGTTTTCAGATTTGGAGTGTGATGCCGATAATTACATACACCAAACTGTGTGTCCTTGTTCGTTGAATGTGATGCCGGTATTTGTTTACATTAAACTGTGTTTTTAGATTTGGAGTGTGATGCCGCTGTTTACATACACCAGACTGTGTTTCTTCAGATATTGATTCTTATGCCAATATTTATATACAATAAGCTGTGTTTCTTTATATCTTAAATGTGTTGTCGGTATTTGTATAGTACAAACGGTGTTTCTTCACATATTGAATGTGATGTCACTGTTTATATCCATCAAACTGTGTGTCTTCAGATGTATAATGAGATTCCGATATTTGCATACACCAAGTTGTGTGTTTTCATTTCTTGAATCTGGTTCCAGTATTTACATACACAAAGCTGTATGTCTTCCGATTTGGTGTGTGATGTCGGTGTTTACATGCAACAAGTTGTGTGTTCTCGGATTTTGAATGTCGTTCCGGCATTTACATATACCATTTGTTGTGTCTTCAGATTTTGAAGTTGATGCCGATATATGCATACACCAACCTGTGTGTCCTCAGATTTTGAATGTGATTCCGGCATTTATATCACACTAATTTATGTGTCTTCTGATTTTGAAGGTGATGCCGATATATACATAGACCAACCTGTGTGTCCTCCAATTTTGAATATGGTTCCCGCATTTACATATACCAAACTGTGTTTCTTCAGATATTGAGCGTGATGCCGATAATTACATACACATAAAATGGAGTTTCTTCCGATTGTGATACCGGTAAACCATGTATTTACGTACGCCAATTTTTGGAAATAGCAATATATAGATAAAACTAATAGCATCTTCTTGTGATCATATCATTCATGAGTTTCTATCGATTTCAAAGAATAGTTTGTTACTGCTAAAACCTAATTTACGATAAAAGCAAATGTAACATGCATTCCAGCTTAAATTTGTAAATATCAATTACAACATGAACCATCTAATACAGCTGTAATAACGAACAAATTGAAAGTTGATTTAATCTGGCCTTGGGATCGAAGCGCATCATGTCATATATAATAAGCGTAATGAATCAAAATGAAAGCAAAATCAGTTTACAGAGAAACGTGGACAAAACGGTTAACTCTTTGTCAATAATGACATTATATATGTGTAATACAGACACTTTAAAAAAATGTTCACTTCTTTTTTTTTACAGAAAATGAACACTAACTATTTGACGATCACATGCGTCACAACAATCTCTACCACATAATTTAACTTCCGTCACAACACTCTCTACCATGGAAGCTATAATCGATTAATAATCGATTATAATCGGAAAATATTCTATATTCATTAAATGTATAGACAATATATATGTACTGGTATTCATGTTCAGCTTCAGGGCCGTCGTGATCGTATGGTAGTTGGATTTACAGCTACTTATGCAATCAGTGCCTATCATCACTGATGTTATGTTCGAATCTCGATCAGGGGGAGGTGTACAACATTATGTGATAAAGTTTGTCAGTGACTTGCGGCAGTTCGGTGATATTCTCCGGTTTCCTCCACCAATAAAACTGACCGCCACGATATAAATGATATATTGTTGAAAGTGGCGTTAAACACCATAAAACCATAAATTAAACCATCAATATGATTCATAAAGTTTGTAGTATTTCCTGATAAAATAAGTTCACCAATAACATATACATGTAAGCAGCTAAGGAGATGCAAATGATGGCATTACTTGATAGACGTTAAAGGGATTACTGGTGGATAGACACTTGCATCACTATGAATATGAAGCCCATACTAAGCTGACAGAAAGAAGGGCTAGCTAATTCCATGAGATTTAATATTTATTTGTATAATGTTTACATTCTTAAGCATGAGACTAAGAGCCCCTGCAGCCATCAAATGAATGTTTATAGTTGAAATGTAAATTCATGTGTAGTGTTTTTAAAAGAATCTTGAGATGACAGTAATGTCTCCCACCTCCCCCCAAAAGGAAGGTTCCTAGATGCACCCAACTTCATATCCAATACCACCGAAGTTTGAGTAATGGTAAGAAATAATGCAAAGAAGGTGGGCATGTGGTTCCCTTTATCCTAAAGGAACAGTTTCTTTGCATTAGAGGCAAATATTTACAGACAAAAACATTGTACTCACCGGCAAAATAAATGATCAAATACCAGTTGAAAATCAAATTAGGGCTGTAATTTACTTTTAGATATTATTTGACCATTTCTTTTTGCATACGATGGACATTGCCACTAACAGCGTTGATGTACTCACCCAGTCTTTCTTAATATGATAAAATCCACCAAAATCCCATGGTACCCTTTGACCTTCTCAGTACTGGATTACTTCATTGTCTGATTGTTTTATTCCTTGTCCTGTTAGATCACCAAGACACAAATATGTAATCAGCATATCATAGACAGGACAGGGGACTTTCGAAGTAAATCTCTACTTTCATCCTTTCATCATGAAGGACAGAAATCATTAAGTAACATACAACGTGCTGGAGAACTTGGGTAATTTGTTGTGGAAAAAGTATTGCAAATTCCTTTAATATATCTGAGATAGATAGGTGTTGAATGGCGAATGTATATATGAATATATCTTTTTGTCATTTATTTTCTTTGGCCATTGTATTATCTTCTCTTCATCGAATGGCGGCTTTTGATTAATCTTGTTGTTTATGTAAATAGTTCTCATCGTTGTTATGGTTTCACAATCTAACTTTAATTCTCATAATGTGTTTACAATATAATACATTTACCACATAAACCTAAAACAGAAGGTGTTATTACTATCTATGGGTTGATATCTGTACTGGGACTATTAGTCATCAGGGGTATAATCTTCCCGGTTGTCAGCGGCACAGACAATGCTTATTATATTTGTTGGCAATTTACAGTTCCCAAATAATGTAATGTAAAGTCTATCTTCGGCAAGCGAAGATAAACTAAGACGATTTCGGCTGTTCTGTTTTTGCTTGTTGTGGTTTATTTGCTCCCACCCTCTACACAACTATTCCTCACTCTAAGCTGAAGGACAAATTAAGGGAAATGGTCCAACTGTGTTTCATGAAAACGAATGGCCAACGTAGATACAAATACCTTGTGCTAGGAAGGGACAGACCTTATTTTGTAAAAAAAAAACAACAAAAAAACACTACCAAAAGTTTTTTGAAACTGATATCATCAACATGCTCGTGTTTTTGATTGACAACATATTTTTTTCTTTGGTGAACGTGTTTTTCAACAGACGTCGGCATACCTATGGGTACAAACTGTGCTCTCTTCTCACCGACTTGTTCCTTTATTCGTATGAGGCAGACTTCATATAGGGGCTTCTCGAGAAAAATGAAAGGAAGCTAGCCCGATCTTTCCATTTCACGTTCAGCTATATAGATGATGTCCTTTCACTAAATAATTTTAGGCTTGGTGATTTCGTTGATCGCATCTATCCCATTGCGCTTGAAATAAAGGATACCACAGATACAGATAGATCTGATTAATACCTTGACCTACACCTCGACATTGACAGTGAGGGGTGGTTAAGAACGAAACTTTACGACAAAAGAGGTGATTTAAATTTTCCCATTGTGAACTTTCCATTCATATGTAGCAACATTTCAGCAGCACCTGCATATGGGGTACATTTTTTTAACCCCGCTTTATTGCCCCTCGATTCACCGCCAAACTCACGTATCGCCAAGAATTTCTGCAGTCCCGTTTTCCGTATGTAGTAATAACCCCGTTAAAATGCCAAACTCGCATACCGCCATCCGCCACGGTAATTAAAGATCGAACGGTCAATTTACTGTTATTTAAACCTCGATCATAATGCCAATCAATAATGTCACACCTCGGTGATTTTAGAAGTGCCTGTCAATCAAGGTAAGTAAACAAGCAGTCAAGGCAAATAGATATAGCTGTGAAAACAGTTAATTGTTTTCTTTACAATAAAATTTTACAACCCTGAACTGATTACTTTTCATTCTGAATAAAACTTAATAAATTTTGTATATATCTCTCAGTTGATACGATATTCCAGAGCTTGTGGTTCCTATCAGGATTTTCTTGATAGAGGGTTGCTGCTAACAAGGAAGCTACTGAACCAAGGGTTCCTCTTAGTTAAGTTGAAGTCATCACTTCGACAGTTTGACGGTCGCCACCATGACTTGGTTGACCGCTATGGAATATCTGTGTCACAAATGACCACGGATATGTTCCACCTGTCGTAAGCACTTCCCGGTCCTTTCCTCGTTCATAACCTATCATCGGGTTTGTAACTAGATTAACACACCGGGTGTCACTAGTGCAGCAGAAACTACTTACCTTTCCGGAGCACCTGAGTTCAGCCTCGGGTTTTAGTGGGATTCGTTTTACTCAATTTGTATATGTTTTATATGTATGTTTTGTAGATCGTTGTTTGTCCTTTTGTACTTTTTCTTTTGGCCATTGTTTTGTCTGTTCTTCGATATACGGATTCTGATTGCCCCTTTGGTATCTTCAAACTCTTTGTACAGTATTTGGCTTTCCAATCTGTTAACTTTGAGCTTACCTGATGGAGGTTATGGCAGAATCGAGTCGTATGCACCAAAATAAATATATACCTATTAATGCCAAAATTTTAAGGTGTATTAGTATATCAATACCGCTAGATTCCTAAATGTTTTAGAACTGTTTGGTATTGACAACATCAGCAAGTTCACAAGCACAAGCAGCTGAAGATGTTGATTACATAAAACTGTTCGGTGATAGCCAGCTTAATAATTTTCCTGTTGAATTAAGATATCCATTAGTTCTAATCCACAAAGTTTCCAAATATAGTTTGTTGAAATTCTTAATAGTTTAATGTTCAAGTCGCGTGACTTCACTAAGTAAATATATCCAAATACAATGCAATAAATTTAGGCTATTATATCAATCCCAAATATCGGACTGGCTGTTCTTAAATTTACTACTCCTTATATAATATTTCATTGTTTTTAATATAGACAATTGTCTACTAATTATAAGAAAAGTAGATTATTATTTATTTTTTTTGTATTATTAAGATCAGAAATATTTATTTGACCATTTCATTGAGTGCTTTTGGCAAGTTTATGTCTGCGTTGTTGTGGAGCATGCATTCTAAATGGTTTGTAAATCCTGATGGGGTCCATTTGATTATTTCAAAAAACAAGAAGTAATGCTCTGACATAAAAGATAACCTGTTTGTAAAGTAATTATATTGCTGAAAGTTCAAGAAGTGAACCCAAATATGAATTATTACTTATTGAACGTTTTGCTTACAGAGTTGGACAGATGTTCTTCTAACATGGAATCCATCAGAACATGACAACATCACCAATGTTCGAGTTCCCTCTGATAACATATGGATTCCTGATATCGTCCTCTATAATTTGTAAGTCAAGTATTAACTACAATAAGCATTATGGAATTTAAGTACACTTCTAATATTAAATAAATGCAAAAGATGTGTGTTATGAACGTAAACGTAAGGTATATTATATAACATTAAATGATTACCATTGTGCAATCAGTTCCTATCACCACTACAGTTGTAAGCTCGAACCACGTTCATATCATAGTAATCCAGATTTCAAAACAAGAACAATACTGACTTTTAATTTTGTTATCAAGTGATAATATAGCTGTCGATAGTGCTTGCAAGCAGATACCTTGTAATCAGCTCGAAGATTGCTATAACCAGTTAATGATAATAACACTGAAGAATTATCAACCATTTATGCCAATTTGGAAAATAAATATTTATTTCACAAATGGTCACTGTATATACTTCTATCTTCATTAAATCATTCAAACTGTTAATATTCAGAGAAACATATAAAGTTTGTTTTTCCTGAAGAGGTAGGTATTTAACCTGTCTTGTACATCATTAACCCAGGACAGATGAACGACGGAGAATAACTCATTACCGTTTAATCTTCTTCTTTTAGTGCTGATCCCAGGATGGAAGAGAAACGAGATGCTTTAGTAGTTGTCGAATCAAATGGTCATATTTTCTGGATGCCACAGGCAATTCTTAGGAGTTCATGTGGTTTTGAGACTACATATTTTCCGTTTGATGAACAAAACTGCCACATGAAATTTGGATCATGGACGTATGACGGAACAAAACTAGATTTATTTTTTTACCAGAATCTGACCGAATTTTCCCTATCTGACTATATTGAAGCAACTGAATGGCATATAACAAAAAACATGGCTAAAAAGAGTGAAAAGTTTTACGATTGCTGTCTCGACACACCATATCCAGATTTGACTTTCCATCTCCGGATCAAACGAAAGGTTGCGTTCTACAGTTTTATTCTTATATTACCATGCTTACTGTTATCACTCCTGACGCTTGTCATCTTCTGGGTACCTCCAGAATCACCAGCTAAACTGGTTCTGGGTACGTATATGGGTTAACAACATTTCTTAGTGAGGGTTCTGCATCTACATCATACGATGCTCCGTCAATTGTGACGACTATGCATCGGGTTCTGCAGATATGTAACCGATATCAAAGTTTAGTAAGCATAATCCATCAATATCAATGTATTAGTCTTCTGATATCTGATTCATGTAGAGCAAATTGTAATCAATAGTATTAGTATTGCGCGGACGTGACAGGGAACATTATTGAAAACAATTTAAATGACATTTGCTTCTTCTCTCTCCAGCAACTAGGCTATTATTTGGGGTAATTTTCACAAATATTGTGGTACCAGAAGTAAAAAGCAATAAATAACACATGCAATAATTCAAGAAAATGTCACTGGTACCAAGAATAAATCCAACAAAAATAATGAATTAACATCGAAAGTAAAAACAACAATTCATACATGAACCCATGCTAGAAAATGTCACTAATGCTGAAAACAAATCTAGCAAAAATATACCCCTAAGGTGGTTTTATTCTATACAAGATATCAAGTGAACAACAATAAAAACAATATGCTGACAAATAAGGGTAATAACAACATTACCGAACTCCGAACAATCTTACAAAGTGAGAGTCAAAACTCATAAGTATATAAACAGACAAAATCAGTCAACAACGTAAAACTGTGAAAACTGTAATGATCCTGACTTGGTACAGGCATTTCTAAAGAAATGGTGGGTTGAATCAGATTTTAAAGCGCCAAACCTCCCCCTTTCATTAAGGCTCAAAGTTTCCGGCTGATTTAACATGATAAATACATTAGTTTACTTTTATACTTTCGGTAGGGACCATCGTGGTGGTGATAGTATGATAGCTGGATTTACAATTACCTCTGCAATCAGTGCCTATCAAGCCTAAATTTATGAGTTCGAATCCCTCTCATGGCGAGGTCCAGTCGAAACAACTTTATGTAATAACGTTAGTGAGTGACTTTTTTTCCGGTTTCCTTCACCAATAGAACTAACCACCACGATATATAGCCGAAATATTATTAAATGTGGCGTTAAATACCCAAAAATAATAAATAAATCTACACTTTCTTTACTGACATGATTGCTTTTTGATACTGGATAATCACTACGCATAGACATGTCTTAACATTTGTTCACAGGTATGAATATATTTGTTGCATTCTTTGTGCTGTTGCTGTTGTTAGCTGAATCAACACCAAAAGCTGCAGACTCTGTTCCGTTGATAGGTAAGTTGAGCAGATTCTGTTCTATTGCTGGGTAAGCTGAGGAGATTTTGTTCTATTGCTGGGTAAGTTGATGATATTCTGTTCTATTGCTGGGTAAGTTGAAAAGATTCTGTTCTATTGCTGGGTAAGTTAATGAGATTGTGTTCTATTGCTGGGTAAGTTGAAAAGATTCTGTTCTATTGCTGGGTAAGTTGATGAGATTCTGTTCTATTGCTGGGTAAGTTGAAAAGATTCTGTTCTATTCCTGGGTAAGTTGATGAGATTCTGTTCCATTGCTGGGTATGTTGAAAAGATTATATTCTATTGTTGGATAAGTTGATGAGATTTTGCTCTATTGCTGGATAAGTTCAGGAGATTCTGTTCTATTGTTGGATAAGTTCAGGAGATTCTGTTCTATTGCAGGGTAAGTTGATGAGATTTTGTTCTATTGCTGTGTAAGTTGATGAGATTTTGCTCTATTTATGGGTAAGTTGATGATATTTTGCTATATTGCTGGGTAAGTTGATGAGATTCTGAACTAATGCTGGGTAAGTTGATGAGATTTTGCTCTATTGCTGGGTAAGTTGATGAGATTTTGTTCTATAGCTGGGTAAGTTGAGGAGATTCTGTTCTATTGTTGGGTAAGCTGAGGAGAATCTGTTCTATTGCTGGGTAAGTTGAGGAGATCTTGTTCTATTGCTGGATATGTTGAGGAGATCTCGTTCTATTTCTGGGTATGCTGAAAAGATTATGTTCCATTGATGGGTAAGTTGAGCAGATTCTGTTCTAGTGTTGGGTAAGTTGAGGAGATTCTGCTCTATTACTGGATAAGTTGAAAAGATTATGTTCTATTTCTGGGTAAGTTGATGAGATTTTGCTCTATTGCTGGGTAAGTTGAAA
Organism: Bathymodiolus brooksi; assembly: GCA_963680875.1. Taxonomy (NCBI): domain Eukaryota; kingdom Metazoa; phylum Mollusca; class Bivalvia; order Mytilida; family Modiolidae; genus Bathymodiolus; species Bathymodiolus brooksi. The sequence continues at coordinate 10,210,944 of OY804579.1, read as the reverse complement.
AGATGATGTTCTATTTCTGGGTAAGTTGAAAAGATTCTGTTCTATTGCTGGATAAGTTGAAAAGATTATTTTCTATTTCTGGGTAAGTTGAGGAGATTCTGCTCTATTGTTGGATAAGTTGATGAGATTTTGCTCTATTGCTAGGTAAGTTGAGGAGACTATGTTCTATTGCTGGGTAAATTGATGAGATTCTGTTCTATTTTTGGATAAGTTGAGCAGAGTCTGTTCTATTACTGGATAAGATGATGAGATTTTGTTCTATTGCTGGGTAAGTTGAGGAGATGTTGTTCTATTGTTGGATAAGTTGAGGAGATTTTGTTCTATTGTTGGATATGTTGAGATTTTGTTCTAATGCTGGATAAGATGATGATATTTTGTTCTATTGCTGGGTAAGTTGAGGAGATTTAGTTCTATTGTTGGATAAGTTGAGGAGATTGTGTTCTATTGCTGGATAAGTTGAGATTTTGTTCTATTGCTGGATAAGATGATGAGATTTTGTTCTATTGCTGGATAAGTTGAGATTTTGTTCTATTGCTGGATAAGTTTAGGAGATTTTGTTCTATTGTTGGATAAGTTGAGGAGATTTTGTTCTATTGCTGGATGAGATGATGAGATTTTGTTCTATTGCTGGATAAGTTGAGATTTTGTTCTATTGCTGGGTAAGTTGAGGAGATTCTGTTCTATTGTTGGATAAGTTGAGGAGATTTTGTTCTATTGCTGAATAAGATGATGAGATTTTGTTCTATTGCTGGATAAGTTGAGATTTTGTTCTATTGCTGGATAAGTTGATCAGAATTTGTTCTTTTGTTGGATAAGTTGAGATTTTGTTCTATTGCTGGATAAGTTGAGATTTTGTTCTATTGCTGGGTAAGTTGAGATTTTGTTCTATTGCTGGGTAAGTTGACAAGATTCTGTTCTATTGCAGGGTAAGTTGAAAAGAATCTGTTCTATTGTTGGGTAAGTTGACAAGATTCTGTTCTATTGCTGGGTAAGTTGAACAGATTATGTTCTATTGCAGGGTAAGTTGAAAAGATTTTGTTCTATTGTTGGGTAAGTTGAAAAGATTCTGTTCTATTGCTGGGTAAGTTGAAAAGATTATGCTCTATTGTTGGGTAAGTTGAAAAGATTCTGTGCTATTTTTGAAAGGGTTATGTCCTATTTTTTTCATTGTTTGTTGATCTATGTTTGTCTGATATTTATATCTAAATCTGTTAGATAGAAAGGTTTATATATCATAATCATGTTTAACATAGCGACATGAGTGTGCTTATCGCATACTAAGATATATATTTCTACCGGTCTATTATACAAACGTATAGGTAAATAAAGTATATTATACAAACGTCTAAGGAAATAAAGTATATTATACAAACGGCTAAGGAAATCAAGTAAATTATGCAAACGTCGAGAAAATAAAGTATATTATACAAAAGGCTAATCAAATCAAATATATTATACAAACGCCTAAGGAAATAAAGTATATTGTACAAACGTCTAAGGAAATAAAGTATAGTATGCAAATGTCTAAGGAAATAAAGTATATTATGCAAACGTCTAAGCAAATAAAGTATATGATACAAACGTCTAAGCAAATAAAGTATATTATACAAACGTCTAAGGAAATAAAGTAAATTATGCAAACGTCGAGGAAATAAAGCATAATATACAACGACTAAGAAAATAAAGTACATTATCTAACATTATGTACGTTTTCCTTTGAAATTAAAGAAAGTAGCCTGTCTGATACAATGTGCATGATACAAGATGGTGTATCACCACACACACTGTGGTGATAAAAGAATGGCGTGACGTTGCACGAGACGTTCTCTGCCGAACTACTTTGACATGACGTCATATCATTGGAATGTGAGACAAAACACCGTAACCTAGCATTGGTGAAAGAACGGAAAAAATAAAGTGAAGTCATGCACAAAATGTAGTCTCCCTGAGAGTATTGTACAAATTTTAATTCAACCCTTGTTATTTGCTTAAAATTCGTTTTTATTGAAATGTTAGATAAACTAATTACATACATAGTGTGTTGGTACAAGACTTTATATCATGCACATTTTGTGCATGACGTCATTTTATTTTTTCCGCTCATTCACCAATGTCAGGTTACTGTGCTTTGTCTCACATTCCAACGATATGACGTCATGTCAAAGTAGTTCGGCAGAGAACGTTTCGTGCAACGTGGCGCCATTCTTTTATCACCACAATGTGGTGATACAACATCTTGCATCATGCACCTTGTATCAGACAGGCGACTTTCGTTAATTTCAAAGGAAAACGTACATAATGTTAGATAAAGTATATTATACAAACGTCGAGGAAATAAGGTATATTATACAAACGTCTGAGCAAATAAAATATATTATACAAACGTCTAAGGACATAAAGTTTATTATACAAACGTCTGAGCAAATAAAGTATATTATACAAACGTCTAAGAAATAAAGTATATTATACAAACGTCTAAGGAAATAAAGTATATTACACAAACGTCCAAGTAAATAAAGCATAGTATATTATACAAACGTCTGAGCAAATGAAATATATTATACAAACGTCTAAGGACATAAAGTCGATTATACAAACGTCTACGAAATAAAGTATAGTATACAAACGTCTACGAAATAAAGTATATTATACAAACGTCTAAGGAAATAAAATATATGATGCAAATGTCTAAGGAAATAAAGTAGATTATACAAACGTCGAGGAAATAAAGTATATTATTATACCTCATAGATATAAGAGTGTTTGTGATTAGTTAATAAAACGTCACATGTCAGGAAGACGCGTGCCCAGGGGAAATACATATCGTGTATCCGGCTGCCGCGTGCCCCCATGGTAACCATCAAAATAAACAACTACACAACGTTAAATTAGTTCTAAAAAATGCTTTGTAGTTGTGTGTGTAATTTCGGTATAATAAACAATTTATGGCCCTTGTTGTAGAGATATATGAAGCTTTGTTTACCTTCATATCTCCCTATAACAAGGGCCATCAATGTATATTATGCAAACGTCTAAGCAAATGAATTATATTATACAAACATCTAAGGAAATAAAGTATAGTATACAAATGTCTAAGCAAGTGACAACCATGCAATATATCTACCCTACGGGATTTCAATGTTTCTTCAAATACTAGATTAATATGAAATCTTTATATAAGTCTGAAAATTAAACCCAACAATGTAAGAATTACAATTTTCAGCTCACAATGTTTTGTTCTCCCTTGACGATATTCGAACCTGACACTACTGATACACTGCAACTCTAATCGTTTAGCCTATGTCCACTCGAGTTCTCACCTGGGAGACAAAATACTTGAAAACAATGGTGGAACGGTTTATGCAGATGTACATCTAGTATTGCACGATACACCAATATAATGCATATATTAAAAACCATCGACTATCGAAATTTCAGGAAAACAGATCGAACATTACTGGCCAACCTAGACATACCGAAACTGTGTTAGTCAATAGTGGCTCACAGTGCTGGGGTTTAAAATAGACAAACCTAAACTGTTAGTCAATAGTGGCTCACAGTGCTGCGGTTTAACCTAGACAAAACTAAACTGTGTTAGTCAATAGTGGCTCACAGTGCTGGGGTTTAACTTAGACATACCTAAACTGTGTTAGTCAATAGTGGCTCGCAGTGCTGGAGTTTAACCTAGACATATCTAAGCTGTGTTAGTCAATAGTGGCGCACAGTGCTGGGGTTTAACCTAGACATACCTAAACTGTGTTAGTCAATAGTGACTCACAGTGCTGGGGTTTAACCTAGACAAACCTAAACTGTGTTAGTCAATAGTGGCTCACAGTGCTGGGATTTAACCTAGACAAACCTAATCTGTGTTAGTCAATAGTGGCTCACAGTGCTGGGGTTTAACCTAGACAAACCTAAACTGTGTTAGTCAATAGTGGCTCACAGTGCTGGGGTTTAGCCTAGACAAACCTAAACTGTTAGTCAATAGTGGCTCACAGTGCTGGGGTTTAGCGTAGACAAACATAAACTGTGTTAGTCAATAGTGGCTCACAGTGCTGGGATTAAAAGATTCTATAGATGTTCTAGAATTTAAATGAAAACATATGGTGAACAGTTACACGAATAGCTTAACTCTTTATATGAAACAACATTATGATTATGAACACGTGATTCATTTAAGAACGTTCTTGTTGATTTGCAAAGAATTCTGTTTGCGAAAACGTTCACATAATTCATTTAAATGGATATTTTCCTTAAGAAAGTCGTTTGCTTGAGATTAATTTTCTAAAAGAAGCACACATATTCGTTATCGTTAAAAAATCCTTTAATATTGACACTTTACTTGGCATTTTGTGTATTGAGGGATATTACTTTAATCTTTGTCAATCATGCTATAGTGAAATATTACCAGAATTGTCTAAGGCAATCCCACGACGACAATTCTTTGTTTTACTGATTAAGATGTTATCCGTTGGTGTATTCTATTTAGATATGAAAACTGTTTCTCTCTTCATTTGACTTAGGTTTTAACAGATCAAATAAAGACAAGAATGTTAGTTATGATTAGGGTAGGACTTGGAATGGAATCTTGGAATTATACTGCATATATAGAGTGCTTCATTGTAAGAATCACTCCATCGACATTTTATTGGGGGAAGGAGGAATGAAAACAAGACCAACATAAAATATATAATTTTAGTAGATAATCGGTTCTTATCAGTATTTGAGATCATTCCATAATTTTACTGTCGTCACCTGCAATTTTATTTTAACATACCCAATTAATAGCTTTTGTCGAATCTTTTCACCAGAAAATGAATGCAGTTTATTACCTTTTTAATAAGTACATGTAATTACGTTTTTATAACATTACATTATCACTGGGTTTCATTTCCATTTAATTCAGTAACATACTTGTTAGTAGCAACCTTATCGCGTAAGTTCAGATTGGAAAGGCAACCTCTGATATACATTTTGGAACGTACAGATCGAGAGATATACTCTGAATTGGAATGTTGCTACATATAATTGGAAAATTCCAAAATAGAAAATTGGACTTGTCTATTTTGTTGTACCATTAATTTCCAGTAACCTGGTAACATTTTCATTAAACAAAACTCTGAACTAAATTGTGATTTTTAGTTTGAGTTTGATTGTGAAACCTATAACAGGTGTGTAATGTTATTTAACTTAATATTTAGTGATTACATTTAACATAATTATCGTCAATAAATGACCTCTTCATTATCACGTGTTGTGTTTTATTAGAAAGCGCTAAGCCGGAAATGAGCACTAAATTAGATAAAATATTTTGGTTTGAGCGTACCTGATGAATGTTCTGCTAGAAACGTGTCGTGTGCACTAAATTAGATAAAATATTTTGGTTTGAGCGTACCTGATGAATGTTCTTCTAGAAACGTGTCGTGTGCACTAAATTAGATAAAATATTTTGGTTTGAGCGTACCTGATGAATGTTCTTCTAGAAACGTGTCGTGTGCACTAAATTAGATAAAATATTTTGGTTTGAGCGTACCTGATGAATGTTCTTCTAGAAACGTGTCGTGTGCACTAAATTAGATATCAACGTTTTTATTTATATTTTCTTACACAGGTGATTGGTTGGTATAAAATATGTCGTTCATTTCCACTCAACTGAACAACACAAATTATGCCATACGAATTCGTTCATTGCTTTATGTTGTGAATAGTTATGCATAGCTGTAATAAATGCCATCTTCCGGATAAAATGATATATTTCTTGTCATTTTCTCATATTTTTAAAACTGCATACTGTAAAACTTTAACTTGAGCATTTTGTATTGAAGCATTTTGTGCTGTATAAATGTAAATTGTTATGTTCGTGTAACATCTTTAATGTTGTATTACAGATTTAAAAAAACTCTTTCCCATACCAGGGACACTATCACAGATAATTTATCAAGTGATTTGAATTCACAAAGACTATAGCATCTGTACGTTATCGTTAAAGAGGGAAAGTGCTAGAAAGCAAATAAACGAAACATTCTTGCACGAAAATTTCAAAAACGATAATATGAAAAGTAATATTTTCATACATATTAATTTAAATTCCTTTGTTATTAGGGACTGTCGTGGTGGTGATCGTATGGTAGATGGATTTACAACTAACTGTACAATCAGTGACTATAGTCGTGAGTTGGAACCCCGTACATGGGGAGGTGTACTTGATACAACATTATGTGATCAAGTTTGTCAGTGACTTGCGACAGGTCGGTGATTTTCTCTGGATACCCCGGTTTCCTCCACCAATGAAACTGACCTCCGCGATATAGCTGAAATATTGTTGAAAATGGCGTTAAACACCATAAACCAAACCAAGCATAACCTTGGTTATTATACATGTAACGATATGAATAATATGTTCAGTACGAATTCAACTGCAACAAATAATACCCACGCCAATATCAAGTTTAAAATGACATTAATTCCCTGTCTTGAGACCTGAGCACAAGTTCTCTTCTTATTAAAAGCATGTTCTATCCAGACCTTTCTCTCAGATAATTTGACAATTTGGCCCATTTGTACATTTCTGACGGTATGAAGTGTGTTCACAAAATAAGCTTACAGACACACGCACACATATGACTTTAAATTAGCAAAGACGTAAAAATCATTATTGTGTGGACGTAATATTTGATGGATGTATACGTGGTAACTTACTGTTTAAGCGCACGTAAAATATAGCCCATTTCTATTTCCGCTCAGTTGGTTAACTAACGGCCGATAACTCTGTTGACTTATCATGGCATTTCACATGTAAAATTGGAACTAATATTGTTTTATTAATGCTGCTAGAAAACAAAGCTCTAGCATACGATTAACGTAAAAACTGTCTTGTGTGCACATAAAGTGTACAGGATGTTAACATAATCTACTTGTCTACAAGTTGGGTTTGGTCTGCACGCTTCTGAACCGCATAAATTTAAATTTATTTTGAAATGTATCAATTTTAACAATAAATATCGGATAGTCATATCAATGAGATTTCTAAATATTGCAAGTTTATAGTAAGTTTTATCCCGGATTCCTTTGACAATAATACATAGCCAATGTAGAAGAAATAAGGAACGAAGGTCAGAATCCTTTATTTCTTTCATTGGTGTTGATTACAGCAATAAACCAACGCATGTCCTGTACATGGAATGAATGAGGTGTTTGATACCAGCCCGAAAACCTCAAGATAGATATACCAAGTTCTGCTGCAGTTGTCGGCCATCCACTATAAAACCTCTATATTGCTTTGTTGAAGAAAGTCTTTTGTGACTTTGCAGAATGAGTACGGGCGCTGTCATGCTGGAATGTGTAGCTCCGATGACTTGCAATAAATGGCACCAAATAGGGTGTCAGTATTTAATCTATGTAGCGAGCGATCAGTACTTTGGTCGATGTTCTGAACCGATTCCGCTCCACACCATGATGCTTGATCCGAACCATGAGTCACTTTCCATGACACACGCATCAGTATACCGTCCACCATGGCCTTCGTAGACCCTTTTTTGTCATCTGCGTTGGAAATGTAATATCGACTTGCATCTGAGATTATGATATTCATAATACATTTCTCTGACGTCACACTTTTGTTCGAACAGTGGATTATTTTTAAGAATCTACCGTTTATTCTTTTGTTCCTGAATATATGAACTTTAACCTTTTACTGTCTTAGGCTTAAAAACGTGATATACATATTTTGGGACTTTCGGGTATCAAACTAATGCAGTGCTTTTTGAAGTCTACTTTGACTTTCAAAACTTCCATCTAACCACTCAGCTACGGTGACCACACTACTAAACTCTATAATTAGTATATAGTAATATGATTCTTAATAGTAAGCTTTGATAAAAAAAAATATCAACAATTTGTTTAAAAAAGCAATTGATCAATATATACAAGACACGATACAAGTATTTCAGATCTGGCATAATTTATGTTCAGAACTGACGAGTATGTGAACTTTTAAAATGTATTCTCGCAAAACAAAAACAACTAACGAACCGACCGCAAGTAATAACAAATCAGACAGACCACAGGTGAACATTCGGGACACTTGAAAGACCTTGAAATATCTAAATATAAACGAGAAGCGAAAGGACGTTGACCGTTAAAAATGTATCGCTTTATTTTTGTTAATTGTTGTCTTATTTGGCTTTCTAGACATAAAAGTGTAAAAATATAAAATTAAAACACCTTTGTAGATGGAAATGTATTATGTAAGAGAATACACTCCAACTTGTAGATTTTAGGAATCTACAGTTGGAGTGTATTCTCCATTACTTCCACTGCTGATGAAGCCAGTGTTGACGTTACATAATCCACTGTAAGTATGGGTACTCTGGACCTACGAAGACTTATCATGCTGTTGGTGATTAATCGACGTCTGAGAGTGTCATTATACAATTATCACCCTTGTTGGAGTGTGACCCGACGGTTTGTCTCCTAGAGAAAAGTAACCCGAGGGTGACCTAACTTTTCGAGGGGAGACAAACCGCCGGGTCACACTCCAACAAGGGTGATAATTGGTATATTATATCGAATATTTTTGCATCAAACACCAAGTAATAGAATACCTGCGGCTTTGCGAAAATATTCGATATAATATATAAAATTTCTTCTTCGCCTACAGCAACGAACCTGTCGCTGGACGCCATGTTTGTTGTCTGTTGAATCAAGGGAAGTAACTATAATTGGAAACACGTGAGGCTCACGTGGGAATTTCCTTGGGATTTCCTCGCGAGCGGTGGACCTTACGATTAGCGGTTGACCCAACGAATGGATAAATATCACGTGCCAGCGTTATATCAAATCAGATTCAAGATATTTATATGAGTATATAATATCACTAATTGGTCTGTGACAATTGTCAATTGTCTGTGGTGATGTTTGTGTGACTTAAAGAATCAAATATTCATCTATTGGCGAATGATGTACCTAACCTGACGTGGCATTGCAACACTAGGGCGCGCTCGATCATTGATGCTAACCTGACGTGGCATTGTAACACTAGGGAGCGCTCGATCATTGATGCTAACCTGACGTGGCATTGTAACACTAGGGCGCGCTCGATCATTGATGCTAACATGACGTGGCATTGTAACACTAGGGAGTGCTCGTTCATTGATGCTAACCTGACGTTGCATTGCAACACTAGGGTGCGCTCGATCATTGATGCTGACCTGACGTGGAATTGCAACACTAGGGCGCGCTCGATCATTAATGCTAACCTGACGTGGCATTGCAACACTAGGGCGCGCTCGATCATTGATGCTAACCTGACGTGGCATTGCAACACTGGGGCGCGCTCGATCATTGATGCTAACCTGACGTGGCACTGTAACACTAGGGAGCGCTCGATCATTGATGCTAACCTGACGTGGAATTGTAACACTAGGGTGCGCTCGATCATTAATGCTAACCTGACGTGGCATTGCAACACTAGAGCGCGCTCGATCATTGATGCTAACCTGACATGGCACTGTAACACTAGGGAGCACTCTACCATTGATGCTAACCTGACGTGGCATTGTAACACTAGGGTGCGCTCGATCATTGATGCTAACCTGAGGTGACATTGTAACACTAGGGAGTGCTCGATCATTGATGCTAACCTGACGTGTCATTGCAACACTAGGGCACGCTCGATCATTGAAGCTAACCTGACGTGGCATTGTAACACTAGGGCGCGCTCGATCATTGATGCTAACCTGACGTGGCATTGCAACACTAGGGCGCGCTCGATCATTGATGCTAACTTGACGTGGCATTATAACACTAGGGAGCGCTCGATCATTGATGCTAACCTGACGTGGCATTGTAACACGAGGGCGCGCTCGATCATTGATGCTAACCTGACGTGGCATTGTAACACTAGGGCGCGCTCGATCATTGATACTAATTGTGAAGTTACTAGTATATGGATGAATGGCGTATACATTACAGCTAAATGCCTGTGCATATTATATATGACTGGTATGAAAATTTAAACAAGCAACAAAATATTTAAGCTTTATTCTAGATGAAATAGAAATATTAAATTGCGTTTGTGGTTTGTGGATTTTTTTTTAATTCTAAATATAATTGCTATATTGTATAATACTAATATCAAAGTTTGATGTAGATCTTTTCTATACTAATTATATAAAGTATGTATTATTTCCAGGAACATATTTCTGCTTGAGTATGGTCTTGATTACAGTGTCAACAGTCTTGTCTACAATTGTGGCTAATATGTTCTTTAGAGGAGTAATGATTAATCGAGCTCCACGGTGGCTAAGAACGGTAAGTTATATGTACAAATTTATCACCAGTGCCGGATTTAGAAAAAGAGAAGCCTTAGGCTATTTCACTTGTGAGGCCCTTCCCAATTCCCCACCTTCACGACTGGAGGAAGATGCAAGTGTGCTTAATCAATTTCAATAAACGCGAAGATGATCAAGGGTGTTTAAAATTCTGTAATATTCTGTACAACTGTGTAAGAAAAATTCCTGAAGGGTTGTTTAGAAAGTACAGTACGTTATGACAGCATAAGTATGAAAGTCCAATAAGTGTTAAAAATATTATACATCTTGACCGGAGGACCCCTAAATGTTGAGGCCCTAGGCTTCAACCTATCAAGCCTATAGGTAAATCCGGGACTGCTTATCACATATTATTGTACTAAACTGTGATTATGTATACAAATAGAGATTGATATAAGTCTAATACAACATATACACGATTGTGTACTACTTTTCTACATTACAACGCAAACCGCAATCTGACATAATGAACTTTTACATACAACACTATGGCACACTAACCTACAATCTACAAGAGGAGCCGTCGTGGACATTATCACATTGTAGTTGGATTTACAACTACTTGTGCAATCGGTGCTTATCTCCACCAATGTTATGTTCACAGCGAGGTGTACTCGATATAATATTATGTGATACAATTTGTTTGTGATTTTCTCCGGGTACTCCGGTTTCGGCATCCAATAAAACTGACAGCCACGATATAACTAAAATATTGTTGAAAATAGTATTATGCAACATACAATTTGCAAGTTAGAGGTGTGGTATTTAGTAGAAGAGTATTGTAGATAATAATGGTGTGATGTATTATTATAGATTGTCGTATAGTAATTTTCAAATTCCGCATAACTTGAACAGCTACGGGATCACAGGTAATGCTTAGCAAACAGGACGAAAAACCTTTTTCAACCTGCAGTAGACCCAGGTTTGTTTCTGTATTATATAAAAGATATACTAGTCTAAGCTTCATAATACGAGTCTTAGTAGACGACACCATTGTATACCTGGCAATCAATTCGATGCCATGCATTGCCACGAATATCTTGACAAATTGAAAATGACAATTAGACATATATAAGGTTCTGTCAGTCACTCGAAAAGAAAATCCGATTGGTTTAAGGTCAATACAACATTCTAAGGTAGGGTTAGGTAGGTATTTTGTATTGCAAAGTCTTGTACATTGTGGTATAGTATAGTTGTGGACTGTAGAATGTCTATAAACTATGTACACTTTCTTATTTACAGTTGATGATCGACATCGTCGCCCGTATTTTCTTTATTAGAAATAAACTTGTGGATGATGAGCGCAAAGACGAAACAGTTCGTAATCATTGGAGCATGAAAATGGCATCAGATCAATCTTCAAACATTGCTGATGATCGTGGAGTGAAAGTACGTCTGTTAGCGGACAGAAAAGACGAGTGCTATCGACATGACATATATGAAAACGGACAACCTAACGGTGATATCGACATTCAGTTCCCCCTTAAGACAGGATTAGCTGAAGACATTCGAATTATTCGGGAAATTTTAGAGAAGTATCGAGAACAACAAAGAAAAGGTGAAATTAAAGAAAAGTATATTAGGGAGTGGAAGGTGATTTGTTGTATTACTGACAGATTATTCTTTTTATTCTATTTAATCATTAATATTGTTGGAGTAGCTGTTATATTTTTTCTTGATTGAAGGAGTATATTCCAAGTTGATAAGTTTCTATGCAGGATACAACAACGATATCAACAATACACTAATTGTTGGGCTTTTTTAAGTAACAGAATAATGTTGTCAACAGCAATGTGATAGTAAAATACTAAGTGTCGTCTATTAAGTAATATATTAATGTTGTCAACAACTATTTGATGGTAAAACTCTACGTGTTGTGTATTAGGCAACATAATAATGTTGTCAGCAACTATTTGATAGTAAAATACTAAGTGTTGTGTATTAGGCAACATAACAATGTTGTCAGCAACTATTTGATAGTAAAATACTAAATGTTGTGTATTAGGCAACATAATAATGATGTCAACAACGATTTGATAATAAAATACTAAATGTTGTGTGTTAGGCAACATAATAATGATGTCAACAACAATTTAACAGTAAAATACTATGTGTTGTGTATTAGGCAACATAATAATGTTGTCAACAACGATTTGATAGTAAAATACTAAATGTTGTGTATTAGGCAACATAATAATGATGTCAACAACAATTTAACAGTAAAATACTATGTGTTGTGTATTAGGCAACATAATAATGATGTCAACAACAATTTAACAGTAAAATACTAAGTGTTGTGTATTTGGCAACATAATAATGATGTCAACAACGATTTGATAATAAAATACTAAGTGTTGTGTATTAGGCAACATAATAATGATGTCAACAACAATTTAACAGTAAAATACTATGTGTTGTGTATTAGGCAACATAATAATGTTGTCAACAACGATTTGATAGTAAAATACTAAATGTTGTGTATTAGGCAACATAATAATGATGTCAACAACGATTTGATAGTCAAATACTAAATGTTGTGTATTAGGCAACATAATAATGATGTCAACAACAATTTAACAGTAAAATACTAAGTGTTGTGTATTAGGCAACATAATAATGATGTCAACAACGATTTGATAATAAAATACTAAGTGTTGTGTATTAGGCAACATAATAATGATGTCAACAACGATTTGATAATAAAATACTAAATGTTGTGTATTAGGCAACATAATAATGATGTCAACAACAATTTAACAGTAAAATACTATGTGTTGTGTATTAGGCAACATAATAATGATGTCAACAACGATTTGATAATAAAATACTAAGTGTTGTGTATTAGGCAACATAATAATGATGTCAACAACAATTTAACAGTAAAATACTAAGTGTTGTGTATTAGGCAACATAATAATGATGTCAACAACGATTTGATAATAAAATACTAAATGTTGTGTATTAGGCAACATACTAATGATGTCAACAACGATTTGATAATAAAATACTAAATGTTGTGTATTAGGCAACATAATAATGTTGTCAACAACGATTTGATAGTCAAATACTAAGTGTTGTGTATTAGGCAACATAATAATGATGTCAACAACGATTTGATAGTCAAATACTAAGTGTTGTGTATTAGGCAACATAATAATGATGTCAACAACAATTTAACAGTAAAATACTATGTGTTGTGTATTAGGCAACATAATAATGATGTCAACAACGATTTGATAGTCAAATACTAAATGTTGTGTATTAGGCAACATAATAATGATGTCAACAACGATTTAACAGTAAAATACTAAGTGTTGTGTATTAGGCAACATAATAATGTTGTCAACAACGATTTGATAGTCAAATACTAAATGTTGTGTATTAGGCAACATAATAATGATGTCAACAACGATTTGATAGTAAAATACTATGTGTTGTGTATTAGGCAACAACATAATAATGATGTCAACAACTATTTATAACAAAATAATATATCTCTTATTTCTTATCTGTCAAATTCTTATCTGTTTAATTCTTAGATATAACTATTTTTCCAACGTGAAAAGTTGATATTTAGACACAAATATTATGTGCCATTAACAAATACATACGATCTCAATATTTGTTCAGAATGATGCCAATATAAATATAAGGAGTGTTTTCATACACAATTTCTATACATGTCCAGAAATGTTACCTTTAAGAATACTTAATACTGAATACTTTATTTTATTATAGTGTCACATACCAATATAAAACGTTTTATACATCTGTACATGTTTACAACAATTAAAAACATACACAATAAAATGTTATCAATTATAATATTAGTACCCAGCCACATATGGTTTATGAGACACTCAATATATACATCCACATACCTAAAATATTTATGATTTATTAAAATACATGTTATTGCAAATAATACTTTCTTCTATAAAACATATTATATAAAGTTTTTTCTAAAAAAAAAAGTTGGATTTCTTCATTTGACATAAGAAAAATGAATTTATCTTCTAAAATGAGATTTTCAAAATTTTCAAATAAATTACAAGCATTTTCTGTCAATTTTCCCTTATGATGTATCAGTTAATTCATTACAGAAAATAAAGTTGTTTGTGGTTTCTGGCTTCATTTATTCAATCATTGTATTTTAATTTTATAATCCACAATTGTGTACACGATATTATTGATAATTCACTTAATTATGAGAAAATGCTTTATATCTTGTATTCTTTCACATGTATTGCACAAATCTTAATTGGATGTAATAATATATAAATAACACATAGCTGAGAGGGTGGTAGAGCAGATTGTTACCCCCGAGAAATTCATTGTCAACCGAGGCGAAGCCGAGGTTGAAAATGATCTTTCTAGGGGTAATAATCTGCTCTACCATCTTCTCGGCTATGTGTTATTTGTTTTATTATACTGAATGTTCTATTCTCCTGGTTTCATTCTTTTTTATGATTTTGATGCCCTGAATTTCAATTGCTGTTGTCTTTAAATGTGTTAAACTGTGATATCGATGTTGTTTAATAAATAAGATTACATACATTTTTTGTATTTGTTAATATTGTTCTGCCATTTTGGTGTATGTTTTATACAGATGAGTGTTCTTAAATGAAAAGTGAGCAATTTAATAAACTTGCTATTCCCGAATATCTAGTTAATAAGTGTTTTATTATACCGAAAGAGACATCAGATGCAAAATGATGGCTGTAGGTAAAATAATTGATGTGGCAGTAAAAAAGACGAGTCATTCAACATATTTGCCAAAACAAAGTCATCAGACAAACAGTCAGGAATTTCCAAAACATTTTCTTTCCTTCACCGATATTATTTTTCAATTTAAATTCCGACTTTGATTATCCGATCTTTTAAATCGCGCAATTGACTTAGACATAAAAGTTTTAAATCGAGAGGGTGATCGACTAAATTATCACACACTGCCATGTGACAGACTAAATTGGCACACGCTCATTAACCAATGATAAGACAGGAAATTTACATGAAGTATAATAATGTTGTTTATTTTGTTTATCTTCGTCCTTGCGTATGGTGGTGTCCAACACCATATTGTGTTGTTTTATTTTGGGGTATTTTTTTTCTTCGTCTTGTGTCTTTTTCTCTCTGAATAGTCAATTCTTGTTTGTCCCTTCGGTTTCTCTAACGTTTATTTAAAGGGAAGATCAGTTTTAATTTGGATAAAAAAAATGCTTCCGCTGTCATTGGGATTTCTATAAAAATATTTCCACCCCGAACACGTTTGGTAAATTCGGGAACAGTATCGCAGATGAGAGTTCTACACTTATTGATATATTCACATTAAAAAACAATACTTATGGTTAGGGTTAAAGTTTGGGAAAATAATACTTATGGTTAGGGTTGAAATTTGGGGAAACAATACTTAGGGTTAGAGTTAAAGTTTGGGAAAACAATACTTGGGGTAAGGGTTAAAGTTTGAGAAAACAATACCTAGGGCTAGGGTTAAAGTTTGGGAAAACAATACTTAGGGTAAGGGTTAAAGTTTGGGAAAACAATACTTAGGGTTAAAGTTTGAGAAAACAATACTTAGGGTTAAAGTTTGAGAAAACAATACTTAGGATTAGGGTTAAAGTTTGGGAAGACAATACTTAGGGTTAGGGCTAAAGTTTGGGAAAGCAATACTCAGGATTAGGATTACAGTTTGGGAAAACAATACTTAGGGTTAGGACTAAAGTGTGGGAAAGCAATACTCAGGATTAGGGTTAAAGTTTGGGAAGACAATACTTAGGGTTAGGGCTAAGGTTTGGGAATACAATATTCAGGATTAGGATTACAGTTTGGGAAAACAATACTTAGGGCTAGGGCTAACGTTTGGGAATACAATATTCAGGATTAGGGTTAAGGTTTGGGAAAATAATACTCAGGATTAGGGTTAAAGTTTGGGAAAACAATACTTAGGGTTAGGGTTAACGTTTGGGAAAACAATACTCAGGATTAGGGTTAAAGTTTGGGAAAACAATACTCAGGATTAGGGTTAAAGTTTGGGAAAACAATACTTAGGGTTAGGGCTAACGTTTGGGAATACAATATTCAGGATTAGGGTTAACGTTTGGGAAAACAATACTCAGGATTAGGGTTAAAGTTTTGGAAAACAATACTCAGGATTAGGGTTAAAGTTTGGGAAAACAATACTTAGGGTTAGGGCTAACGTTTGGGAAAACAATACTCAGGATTAGGGTTAACGTTTGGGAAAACAATACTTAGGGTTAGGGTTAAAGTTTGGGAAAACAATACTTAGGGTTAGGGCTAACGTTTGGGAATACAATATTCAGGATTAGGGTTAACGTTTGGGAAAACAATACTCAGGATTAGGGTTAAAGTTTGGGAAAACAATACTTAGGGTTAGGGGTAACGTTTGGGAATACAATATTCAGGATTAGGGTTAAAGTTTGGGAAAACAATACTCAGGATTAGGGTTAAAGTTTGGGAAAACAATACTTAGGGTTAGGGTTAAAGTTTGGGAAAACAATACTCAGGATTAGGGTTAAAGTTTGGGAAAACAATACTTAGGGTTAGGGTTAAAGTTTGGAAAAACAATACTCAGGATTAGGGTTAAAGTTTGGGAAAACAATACTTAGGGTTAGGGCTAACGTTTGGGAAAACAATACTCAGGATTAGGGTTAAAGTTTGGGAAAACAATACTCAGGATTAGGGTTAAAGTTTGGGAAAACAATACTTAGGGTTAGGGCTAACGTTTGGGAAAACAATACTCAGGATTAGGGTTAAAGTTTGGGAAAACAATACTTAGGGTTAGGGTTAAAGTTTGGGAAAACAATACTCAGGATTAGGGTTAAAGTTTGGGAAACAATACTCATGGATTAGGGTTAAAGTTTGGGAAAACAATACTTAGGGTTAGGGCTAACGTTTGGGAATACAATATTCAGGATTAGGGTTAACGTTTGGGAAAACAATACTTAGGGCTAGGGTTAAAGTTTGGGGAAAGAATACTTAGGACTAGGGCTAAAGTTTGGGAAAACAATACTCAGGATTAGGGTTAAAGTTTGGGGAAAGAATACTTAGGGCTAGGGTTAAAGTTTGGGAAAACAATACTCAGGATTAGGGCTAAAGTTTGGGGAAAGAATACTTAGGGCTAGGGTTAAAGTTTGGGAAAACAATACTCAGGATTAGGGTTAAAGTTTGGGAAAAAAATACTCAGGATTAGGGTTAACGTTTGGGAAAACAATACTTAGGGTTAGAGTTAAAGTTTGGGAAAACAATACTTAGGGTTAGAGTTAAAGTTTGGGAAAAACAATACTTAGGGCTAGGGTTAAAGTTTGGGGAAAGAATACTCAGGATTAGGGTTAAAGTTTGGGAAAACAATACTCAGGATTAGGGTTAAAGTTTGGGAAAACAATACTTAGGGTTAGGGCTAAAGTTTAGGAAAACAATATTTAGGGTTAGGGCTAAAGTTTGGGAAAGTAATACTCAGGATTAGGGTTAACGTTTGGGAAAACAATACTTAGGGTTAGAGTTAAAGTTTGGGGAAACAATACTTAGGGCTAGGGTTAAAGTTTGGGGAAAGAATACTCAGGATTAGGGTTAAAGTTTGGGTAAACAATACTTAGGGTTAGGGCTAAAGTTTGGGAAAACAATACTTAGGATTAGGGTTAACGTTTGGGAAAACAATACTTAGGGTTAAAGTTAAAGTTTGGGAAAACAATCCTTAGTGCTAGGGTTAAAGTTTGGGGAAAGAATACTCAGGATTAGAGTTAAGGTTTGGGGAACAATACTTAGTCATATAATATTTTACAGTCATCAGTGACCCATTCATATATTATTTCTATGATGGCCACCACGACTTGGTTACCGTTAAGGAATATCTGTGTCACAAATGACCACGGATATGTTCCGTTTGTCATAATCACAATCCGGTCCCTTCTTTAGAACTGGGAATGTATCAAGAGTAGCACAACAATGGAGACTAGTGGAACATCAGAGTAGCACAACAATGGAGACTAGTGGAGCATCAGAGTAGCACAATAA
Organism: Bathymodiolus brooksi; assembly: GCA_963680875.1. Taxonomy (NCBI): domain Eukaryota; kingdom Metazoa; phylum Mollusca; class Bivalvia; order Mytilida; family Modiolidae; genus Bathymodiolus; species Bathymodiolus brooksi. The sequence continues at coordinate 10,192,582 of OY804579.1, read as the reverse complement.
TTGAAACTAGTGGTGCATCAGAGTACCACAACAATGGAGACTAGTGGAGCATCAGAGTAGCACAACAATTGAGACTAGTGGAACATCAGAGTAGCACAACAATTGAGACTAGTGGAGCATCAGAGTAGCACAACAATTGAGATTAGTGGAGCATCAGAGTAGCACAACAATTGAGACTAGTAGAGCATCAGAGTAGCACAACAATTGAGACTAGTGGAGCATCAGAGTAGCACAACAATTGAGACTAGTGGTGCATCAAAATAGCACAACAATGGAGACTAGTGGAGCATCAGAGTAGCACAAAAATTGAGGCTAGAGGAGCATCAGAGTAGCACAACAATTGAGACTAGTGGAGCATCAGAGTAGCACAACAATTGAGACTATTGGAGCATCAGAGTAGCACAACAATGGAGACTAGTGGAGCATCAGAGTAGCACAACAACTGAGACTAGTGGAGCATCAGAGTAGCACAACAATTGAGACTAGTGCAGCATCAGAGTAGCACAACAATTGAGACTAGTGCAGCATCAGAGTACCACAACAATTGAGATTAGTGGAGCATCAGAGTAGCACAACAACTGAGACTAGTGCAGCATCAGAGTAGCACAACAATTGAGACTAGTGGAACATCAGAGTAGCACAACAATTGAGACTAGTGCAGCATCAGAGTAGCACAACAATTGAGACTAGTAGAGCATCAGAGTAGCACAACAATTGAGACTAGTGGATCGAGACTAGTGGAGCATCCCGTGTTTCTCGATCTTTTGTTTTATTGTGTTGTGTTTTGAATATCATTGTTTGCCTTTCTTTTCTTTTTCTTCTGGTCATTACATTATATATCTATCTGTGATTTACGATTCCATTTGGTGTCTTCAAACTTGTCCTATTATACAGCTATCACTGACACATTCATATAGTATCATACAGCTATCACTGACACATTCATATAGTATCATACAGCTATCACTGACACATTCATATAGTATCATACAGCTATCACTGACACATTCATATAGCATCATACAGCTATCACTGACACATTCATATAGTATCATACAGCTATCACTGACACATTCATATATTATCATACAGCTATCACTGACACATTCATATAGTATCATACAGCTATCACTGACACATTCATATAGTATCATACAGCTATCACTGACACATTCATATAGTATCATACAGCTATCACTGACACATTCATATATTATCATACAGCTATCACTGACACATTCATATTGTATCATACAGCTATCACTGACACATTCATATAGTATCATACATCTATCACTGACACATTCATATAGTATCATACAGTTATCACTGGCACATTCACATAGTATCATACAGCTGTCACTGACACATTCATATAGTATCATACAGCTATCACTGACACATTCATATAGTATCATAGTTATCACTGGCACATTCATATAGTATCATACAGCTATCACTGACACATTCATATAGTATCATACAGCTATCACTGACACATTCATATAGTATCATACAGCTATCACGGACACATTCATATAGTATCATACAGTTATCACTGGCACATTCATATAGTATCATACAGCTATCACTGACACATTCATATAGTATCATACAGCTATCACTGACACATTTATATAGTAGCATACAGCTATCACTGACACATTCATATAGTATTATACAGTTATCACTGGCACATTCCTATAGTATCATACAGCTATCACTGACACATTCATATAGTATCATAGAGCTATCACTGACACATGCATATAGTATCATACAGCTATCACTGACACATTCATATAGTATCATACAGTTATCACTGACACATTCATATAGTATCATACAGCTATCACTGACACATTCATATAGTATCATACAGCTATCACTGACACATTCATATAGTATCATACAGCTATCACTGACACATTCATATAGTATCATACAGCTATCACTGACACATTCATATAGTATCATACAGCTATCACTGACACATTCATATAGTATCATACATCTATCACTGACACATTCATATAGTATCATACAGCTATCACTAACACATTCATATAGTAGCATACAGCTATCACTGACACATTCATATAGTATCATACAGCTATCACTGACACATTCAAAACATTAATATGCACTCAGCGTGTTCAGGTCTAGCTTAGTTTATAATTATTTTATTTGATCAATGATACAAAGAGGATCAGACACAAGTTTTACCAACTTATGGAGTCTTCTCCTATATGTACAATTATGATTACATTATATTGAGAATGCACAAGAAAACAAGAAAAATACAATTTAATAATATGAAGAGTTTGAAGATACCAAAGGGGCAATCAGAATCCGTATATCGAAGAAGAACAGACAACACAATGGCCAAAAAAAAGTACAAAAGGACAAACAACGATCAACAAGACATGCATAAAAAACTAAAGATCGAGTAACACGAACCCCACTAAAAATCGGGCGGAGGGGTGAACTCAGGTGCTCCGAAAGGGTAAGCAGTTCGAGGAAAGGACCGGGAAGTGCTTACGACAAGTGGAACATATCCGTGGTCATTTGTGACACAGATATTCCATAACGGTCAACCAAGTCGTGGTGGCGACCGAAAATCTTTCGAAGTGATGACAAAGCTGAAAATAATAAACGAATAAAAAGAAATGAGGAAAAAATATGTGTGTATGTGTTTGGATGCTGGATGGTGTTTGGTTAGTACATTGATAGATTAGAAATCTTTAGACCTTTATATGAATCGAGAAACTGAATAAAAAAAAGAGCAATTATCTGCATAACTTAAAGTTTCACTTCCTGATGTGAGTAGTGAAGTATTGATCAATTGAGACAAATTGATTATGCTGAGAAACAGATCATTTTATATTTCGGAATATTTGGTACAAACAAAAAAGAAGTGGTTCGCATCTTCTTGGGGGGGCACCGCAACTACACGCTGTGTTAGATAAGATATGAACCTTGCATAGATCATGGTTGAGGAAAGAAGCTGTACATCTAAGTTGTGTTAGGATCACGTTTAACTTTCTAGGGCCATAGTAATAAAGTTTGGGAACTCAGATCTTATTTGATTGGCTGTTTAGACGAATAGCCTTTTTGAATTTGGATAATGAATCTAATTTTCTGATTGCAATATCAAGTTTGTTCCATTCTTTAACTGTGGAAGGAATAAATGACGAATTGGTTATAGAGAGTCTACAAAAAGGAACTATTAAAATATCACCATTTCGCCAAGGGGTATATATTAGTACTCTGAATAGTTGGGGGAACTAGATGACGCAAGTATTCAGGTGCCACTCCACATTTTATATTGAAAAATAATTGGAGTCTTCTGCGATATCGTCGCTCTGATAGTGTTTCCCAACCTTGTCTCTGCATATAAATACTCCGATTTTGTAAAAATGGGTAAACCTGTTACAATTCTGGCAGCGTCTAATTGAAGTTATTCTAATTTGTCAGAATAGCCAATTCCACAATTATCCCAGACTTCACAAGCGTATTCCAAAAAAAGGGGAGGGGGGGGGGGGGGGGGGGGGGGGGGGGGGGGGCGAATGTAGACTAAATACATATTTTCCAAGTTGGATCTATTTTGACTGAATTTTAATTTCCGTAATATACCTAATGTTCCGTTATTTTTGTTATATTTTCTAAATATTTATTCCATTTTCCAATTTGGGAGAGGATAACTCCCAAATATGTATGACTGATAGATAAAGGGATAATTGCGCTATTGAAAGAAAATTCGATGTTGTCTATGTTACCGGTATTAGAAAAAAACATGATTTCTGTTTTTTTGGGATTGAATGACATTAGCCATTCATGGTTGATTACAGTTTTTATTTGATCAACATTTTGGCTAGAATATCCGAGTGACGTGTCGTCAGCAAATAATCTACTCAACGATATAAGTTTGTCTCCAATATCATTTATGTATATTAGAAACATGAGGGGACCCAATACTGACCCAGGTTCGAAACTTGACCAAGAGTTTTTATTAATTACTTTTTGCTTTCTATTGAATAGATAGTTTTCGAACCATTTTATTAAATTCCCTTGAATTCCGTATGAATTCATTTTGTGAACAAGACCTGTGTGCCAAACCTTGTCGAAAGCTTTGGATTTTCAAAATTTTATTGGTACACTCAGACACATGAGAATGTGCCACATGAGGCCATATTACATGAACAAATATAAAGAAAAACATAACAAAATGAACATGGGATTACAATTGCAAAATACTTATAAATAAGGATGTATTTTTAAGAAGTGGCACGTTACAGAGTGAAAGTAATTTTAATCTTATGGATGGTAGGATTTAAGGTGTACTATTTTGGGATAAATTTTGATCTTAAAGCAGCGATTAATTCATGTTTGCATATAAACAAGTAATGAAACTCATCTCCAATATTCTCCCTACATAATGTACATATTATGTCATTCCTAACAATATTATGCCATCTTTCTGTTTCTATGGGGAATTTCATATTTGAACATCTAAATTTTGATACATTAATCCTATTTTTGACTGATTAATTTGATAAGTATTTTTCAAATCCAAATTCAAATTTGCAGATCGAGTAAAATTCACCACGAGATGAGTGTTCAACATCTGTGAACTACTGTTGAATAAAGTGATCATATAAGCGTTCTTTTAGAACAGGTTTCAGTGAATGTATATTAATATTCAATTGATTGACACAAATATAGATAAGACCAGTAATATCAAAAATTGACATGACAAAAGATATCCATTTAAAATCATGATTTCCACTTTGATGAATTTGTAGCATAAGTCTGTAAAGGTTACTACTGAGCTTGTTCTCGCTCTGAACATGCTTAGTCCAAAACGAGACCATTCTCAGCTTAACCCTGATTTCTAGCGGATATCTAACTAATTCACCATAGACCATATAATTTGGCGTAGATAATCTCACATTTGAAATTCTCTTACAAAATTTTAGATGTATTCTTTCCATGATTTGTATATTTTCAAAACCCCAAACTTCTGAACCATAGAGAATAATTGGTTCTACTAAAGAATCAAACCATTTCAGGTGCACATCTATTAGAAAAATCGCAAAAGACGAAACTGCTAAATTCTTTTTTTTTCGAGAGAGTTTAAGATCGAATTGTATGGTTCTAATAGTTGATGGACAGTGGAATGTTTTAACAAAAACCCCGATTGGTATTCATATATGAGATTGTTTTAACAAGATGATTGTCAACATGTTAATAAACTATTCGTTCCATTAATTTGCCTATACAACTTATAAAAGATATTGGGCGATAATTGGAGGGTAGGGATGTGTCGCCGTTTTTTAAAATTGCAATAACATGAGCGATCTTCCAATTAAATTAGAAGGATATTTGCTCTGTTGTAAAGATATATTAAATATTATTAGAAGGGACGTTGCAATTTTCTCAGGAGAAATATTAAGCATTTTATTACTTATTTTGTCTGGTCCTGTCGCTTTGTTTGGGTCAAGATTTGAATAACGTCAATAATTTCGTTCTCTGTTATATATGTATTTCGTGAATGATATTTGTTTTTGAGTCAAACTGTGGGAGAGTAACATTTTCTTCGTCCAGCTTTGATATTGAGCTAAAATATTTATTCAATAACTCGCATTTTTCTTACTTTTGAGACAGACCAGTTCCTATTTTTAGCGATGTGAGATTTTCTTTTCTCACTTTTGAGACAGACCAGTTCCTATTTTTAGTCATGTGAGCTTTTCTTATCTTGCACTAGTGCAAGACAAAAAAATCACGTGCGTTTTACCGGCAAATGCATGCTGTAGTTTATGTCAACTGCCCCATGCTTTTCCTTTTTAAAATAAACAATTCACTGTATATAAATTTTCAATCTTTTATAAACACGCAAATCCTAACAATCAGTCATATTATTACATAATAACCTTCACGCAATACACAAAAATACGGAACTACCTTTTTGATTGACATGAAGGGGAAATAACTCACATTGTTTACATGATCGTCTGCTAAAAGTACATAAACAAACACGAAACTAAAAACAGGTGATAAAAGTAAGAAATAAAATCAAACACCGGCAAAATGTGCAAGACAGGGAAATCCCTCGGGTGTCGGAGATTTCCCTGTCTTACACTTTTGACGGTGTTAGATTCTATATATCTCGCACTAGTGCAAGACAAAAAAATCACTCTTGTAAATGATTTCGATGAAGCTTTTAGGCATTTAATGAATGCAATTGCTGCATCGTGGTCGCTTATATGTCTTGGTATTTTAAGTACATCAGAATAATTACAGTTCAAAGTATCGCTTAGAATAATGGGGTCTAATAAAGTACTAGTATTACCAATTATCCTGGTAGGTTTATCAATCACATTCTTAAGATTAAAAATATTCACAAGGTCAATAAGTTTGTCATTATTTGAACACAATAGATTTGAATTCAGATCGCCCGTGATAATGATGTTTTCATTTACCTGAAGGGCCAACTCTATTGCGTATGTTAATCGTGTCCAGTAATCAATATATGTCCACGGAGGTCTATAAATGTTACATAATAAAAAAAAATATTGATTTTTGGATCGTATTTCAACTCAGATAGGTTTCGTCAAGATTGTTTTCTAATTCGGATTTCCTACTGATAGAGATATCATTTTTCGAATAAATGAGGAGCCCACCACCACTATTTGAACGGTCTTTTCAATGTAAAATGTTCGGAAACGAATAGAGAGTTATGTCACTATCATTTATTTGGTTATCAAGATGTGTTTCAATTACAACTACTATATCGAAATCATTCACAGAGGTTTCAAGGAACTCCATTTTATTTCTAATACTGCGAATATCAATATTACACAGAGTCCCCTCTTTCTGATTTTTTGCTTACAAACTTTTCTCATCCTGAATATGACTGAAATATTGCTTGCTGGACCTTAAGCAATCAATCAATTCGCACACATTATTGTATCCAGCTCTATTGGTGTGTCGACATTGCTTTTTAACATAAATATTCCATGATAAAGGGCGGGGACACTGGTACGCTCTCCTTCTGGCTTTTCCTTTTTTTTTGTATTTCTTTTTTTTTGTGTATTCATTTATTTCATCTTTCTTATTAATAGTGACTTTTCTTGGCTGGACTCGGCTACACGCTACTTAAATAAAGCCTGAAGTAGTCGCTACTAAAAAATATACGGGATACTTACACTACCGGTTCATCACGATTGGATCCAGGTCTTTATGGAGTCCGCGTTGTTCATATATGTGGGTTTTTTTTAGCTCTTGTGTGGCACTGCCAATTGTTTGTCCGTCTATGATATCGTGTTTCCGATGTTCTGGACCTTTCTTTGGTGAGTAAACGGTTCGGTTTCTGGCCCCATATTACACATGTTATAGTGTTAACTTTCAAAGAAATATAGCATTTGTCGGACTATTGGACTGTCGGACTATCGGACCGTCGGACTATCGGACTGTCGGACTATCGGAATGTCGGATTATAGGTCGGACCCCGTTTTGTTTGTTGTATCTTTTTAATTTACTTTTCCTTTGCCGATTGTTACGTATCGCCACAGAAAAAAAGAAGAGAAAAAAGATGCAACAAACATGTAATTTTAATCAGATTGCTTCCAACTCACTGACAAACTTGATCACGTAAGGTTGTATCGTGTACAACTCACTGACAAACTTGATCACGTAAGGTTGTATCGTGTACAACTCACTGACAAACTTGATCACGTATAGTTGTATCGTGTACAACTCACTGACAAACTTGATCACGTAAGGTTGTATCGTGTACAACTCACTGACAAACTTGATCACGTAAGGTTGTATCGTGTACAACTCACTGACAAACTTGATCACGTAAGGTTGTATCGTGTACAACTCACTGACAAACTTGATCACGTAAGGTTGTATCGTGTACAACTCACTGACAAACTTGATCACGTATAGTTGTATCGTGTACAACTCACTGACAAACTTGATCACGTAAGGTTGTATCGTGTACAACTCACTGACAAACTTGATCACGTAAGGTTGTATCGTGTACAACTCACTGACAAACTTGATCACGTAAGGTTGTATCGTGTACAACTCACTGACAAACTTGATCACGTAAGGTTGTATCGTGTACAACTCACTGACAAACTTGATCACGTAAGGTTGTATCGTGTACAACTCACTGACAAACTTGATCACGTAAGGTTGTATCGTGTACAACTCACTGACAAACTTGATCACGTAAGGTTGTATCGTGTACAACTCACTGACAAACTTGATCACGTAAGGTTGTATCGTGTACAACTCACTGACAAACTTGATCACGTATAGTTGTATCGTGTACAACTCACTGACAAACTTGATCACGTAAGGTTGTATCGTGTACAACTCACTGACAAACTTGATCACGTAAGGTTGTATCGTGTACAACTCACTGAAAAACTTGATCACGTATAGTTGTATCGTGTACAACTCACTGACAAACTTGATCACGTAAGGTTGTATCGTGTACAACTCACTGACAAACTTGATCACGTATAGTTGTATCGTGTACAACTCACTGACAAACTTGATCACGTAAGGTTGTATCGTGTACAACTCACTGACAAACTTGATCACGTAAGGTTGTATCGTGTACAACTCACTGACAAACTTGATCACGTAAGGTTGTATCGTGTACAACTCACTGACAAACTTGATCACGTAAGGTTGTATCGTGTACAACTCACTGACAAACTTGATCACGTAAGGTTGTATCGTGTACAACTCACTGACAAACTTGATCACGTAAGGTTGTATCGTGTACAACTCACTGACAAACTTGATCACGTAAGGTTGTATCGTGTACAACTCACTGACAAACTTGATCACGTAAGGTTGTATCGTGTACAACTCACTGACAAACTTGATCACGTATAGTTGTATCGTGTACAACTCACTGACAAACTTGATCACGTAAGGTTGTATCGTGTACAACTCACTGACAAACTTGATCACGTAAGGTTGTATCGTGTACAACTCACTGACAAACTTGATCACGTATAGTTGTATCGTGTACAACTCACTGACAAACTTGATCACGTAAGGTTGTATCGTGTACAACTCACTGACAAACTTGATCACGTATAGTTGTATCGTGTACAACTCACTGACAAACTTGATCACGTAAGGTTGTATCGTGTACAACTCACTGACAAACTTGATCACGTATAGTTGTATCGTGTACAACTCACTGACAAACTTGATCACGTAAGGTTGTATCGTGTACAACTCACTGACAAACTTGATCACGTATAGTTGTATCGTGTACAACTCACTGACAAACTTGATCACGTATAGTTGTATCGTGTACAACTCACTGACAAACTTGATCACGTATGATTGTATCGTGTACACCTCACTGACAAACTTGATCACGTATGGTTGTATCTTGTACAACTCACTGACAAACTTGATCACGTATGGTTGTATCTTGTACAACTCACTGACAAACTTGATCACGTATAGTTGTATCGTGTACAACTCACTGACAAACTTGATCACGTAAGGCTGTATCGTGTAAAACTCGCTGACAAACTTGATCACGTATGATTGTATCGTGTACACCTCACTGACAAACTTGATCACTTAAGGCTGTATCGTGTACAACTCACTGACAAACTTGATCACGTAAGGTTGTATCGTGTACAACTCACTGACAAACTTGATCACGTATGGTTGTATCGTGTACAACTCACTGACAAACTTGATCACGTATGATTGTATCGTGTACACCTCACTGACAAACTTGATCACGTAAGGCTGTATCGTGTACAACTTACTGACAAATTTGATCACGTAAGGTTGTATCGTGTACACCTCACTGACAAACTTGATCACGTATGGTTGTATCGTGTAGAACTCACTGACAATCTTGATCACGGATGGTTGTATCGTGTACACCTCACTGACAAACTTGATCACGTATGGTTGTATCGTGTACTACTCACTGACAAACTTGATCACGTATGGTTGTATCGTGTACATCTCACTGACAAACTTGATCACGAATGGTTGTATCGTATACAACTCACTGACAAACTTGATCACGTATGGTTGTATCGTGTACAACTCACTGACAAACTTGATCACGTAAGGTTGTATCGTGTACAACTCACTGACAAACTTGATCACGTAAGGTTGTATCGTGTACAACTCACTGACAAACTTGATCACGTAAGGTTGTATCGTGTACAACTCACTGACAAACTTGATCACGTAAGGTTGTATCGTGTACAACTCACTCACAAACTTGATCACGTAAGGTTGTATCGTGTACAACTCACTGACAAACTTGATCACGTAAGGTTGTATCGTGTACAACTCACTGACAAACTTGATCACGTAAGGTTGTATCGTGTACAACTCACTGACAAACTTGATCACGTAAGGTTGTATCGTGTACAACTCACTGACAAACTTGATCACGTATAGTTGTATCGTGTACAACTCACTGACAAACTTGATCACGTAAGGTTGTATCGTGTACAACTCACTGACAAACTTGATCACGTAAGGTTGTATCGTGTACAACTCACTGACAAACTTGATCACGTATAGTTGTATCGTGTACAACTCACTGACAAACTTGATCACGTAAGGTTGTATCGTGTACAACTCACTGACAAACTTGATCACGTATAGTTGTATCGTGTACAACTCACTGACAAACTTGATCACGTAAGGTTGTATCGTGTACAACTCACTGACAAACTTGATCACGTATAGTTGTATCGTGTACAACTCACTGACAAACTTGATCACGTAAGGTTGTATCGTGTACAACTCACTGACAAACTTGATCACGTATAGTTGTATCGTGTACAACTCACTGACAAACTTGATCACGTATAGTTGTATCGTGTACAACTCACTGACAAACTTGATCACGTATGATTGTATCGTGTACACCTCACTGACAAACTTGATCACGTATGGTTGTATCTTGTACAACTCACTGACAAACTTGATCACATATGGTTGTATCTTGTACAACTCAATGACAAACTTGATCACGTATAGTTGTATCGTGTACAACTCACTGACAAACTTGATCACGTAAGGCTGTATCGTGTAAAACTCGCTGACAAACTTGATCACGTATGATTGTATCGTGTACACCTCACTGACAAACTTGATCACTTAAGGCTGTATCGTGTACAACTCACTGACAAACTTGATCACGTAAGGTTGTATCGTGTACAACTCACTGACAAACTTGATCACGTATGGTTGTATCGTGTACAACTCACTGACAAACTTGATCACGTATGATTGTATCGTGTACACCTCACTGACAAACTTGATCACGTAAGGCTGTATCGTGTACAACTTACTGACAAATTTGATCACGTAAGGTTGTATCGTGTACACCTCACTGACAAACTTGATCACGTATGGTTGTATCGTGTAGAACTCACTGACAATCTTGATCACGGATGGTTGTATCGTGTACACCTCATTGACAAACTTGATCACGTATGGTTGTATCGTGTACTACTCACTGACAAACTTGATCACGTATGGTTGTATCGTGTGCATCTCACTGACAAACTTGATCACGAATGGTTGTATCGTATACAACTCACTGACAAACTTGATCACGTATGGTTGTATCGTGTACAACTCACTGACAAACTTGATCACGTATGGTTGCATCGTGTACAACTCACTGACAAACTTGATCACGTATGGTTGTATCGTGTACAACTCACTGACAAACTTGATCACGTATGGTTGTATCGTGTACAACTCACTGAGAAACTTGATCACGTATGGTTGTATCGTGTACAACTCGCTGACAAACTTGATCACGCATGGTTGTATCGTGTACAACTCACTGACAAACTTGATCACGTATGGTTGTATCGTGTACACCTCACTGACAAACTTGATCACGTATGGTTGTATCGTGTACAACTCACCGACAAACTTGATCACGTAAGGTTGTATCGTGTACACCTCACTGCAGACGGAAATCGAAAAATCCTTATCGGTGATATTCACTGATTTCACGGGTATAATACTAATACGATCGTGGCTATGAAGACCAGTTATAAGACAACATTAATGTGATTACGTTGAGAGGGGGCATTATGGTGTTAACGTCACTTTCAACAATATATAATTTATATCGTGGTGGTCAGTTTTATTGGTGGAGGAAGCCGGATTACCCGGAGAAAACCACTGACATGCCGCAAGTCACTGACAAACGTTATCACATAATGTGGTATTAAGTACACCTTGACATGATTCGAACTCACAACGTTAGTGGTGATATGCACTGATTGCATAGGTAGTTATAAATCCAACTACCAAACGACAACGAGGACCGCTTGATCACATTGAACCAATGGTGTACTAGTCCTAAAATAAATAGGTACGAATTTGCATTGAAATGAACGTCTATGATGCGTACAATCAATTTACCAGATGGATTCTTTGATGTAGCTCATTCAGTCTCATAGTCTTTTATCATCACTTTGCATTGATTCGTCGTCGATATTATCGTGGTGTTCATTGTTTTGTTAATCATGAATTTAACAGATCCGTTAACAAACAAACAAAAACCCAAACAAACAAAGACTACCGGACTGGTTGAAAATGCATGTTTTATGCGGAAAAACAATTGTAATAAAGTCAAGGGAGCCCTGAATATAGAAGTACGAAATAGTTTATTTGATGTGGGTTGCAATCCATTCAACAGGTGTATCCACTGGTTTTGTGAGACGAATGAAACATACAATTAGCTTTCGGACGGTATCAAAGCGAATGTCTCATGTAGAGCGAATGTCACAATCCTTGCACGTAAAATACAATTTGTAACATCTTCTAATAGATAGTAGCTTGTAGTGAGTGGTCCATGGTCCTATGACAATCTATATTTCGACCCATTAAGAAACCTGAGTGCTACCTTGTACAAAAACTTATTCTCAGCATGAATAGAGTTGAAATAATCCTTACTTGAAGTAAGACTACAATTAATCAGTCGATCTAGGTTAATATAAATTGTATTAGAAAAAAATATCCTGACCAGAATGATGCAAAAATAAACAATCTGACCCGGCAATTTTCAATAAGAAATGTTGGTGACATTATTCATGTAGGTTTATGTTTGATGGTGTTTAACGCCACATTCAACAAAATTTAAGTTATATGGTGGCGGTCAGTTTTATTGGTAGAGGAAACCGGAGTACCCGGACAAAACCACCGACCTGTCGCAAGTCACTGACAAACTTTATCACATAACGTTTGTATCGAGCGCACCCTCCATGAGTGGGACTCGGAACTCGCAACTTTGATTGTGATAGGTACATACATATGTATAGGTTGCACAGATAGTTGTATATCCATGTACCATGCGATCACGGCCACGACGGCCCCATTATACATGTAAAAAAACCTGATCGGGTTCTGGCGACATATTTTTTTCATAAATAAAACAAAGAGACCCCACAAAAAAGGGGGGAAACAAACACACAACCAAAAACAAAGTTGAATGGTCGGTTTCTAAGAAGATGAATTGGGTGCATTTATTTAGATGAACTATTCAAGAAGATTATTGTCTGTTATAAAGATCGAGATTTAAAAAAGCAATATTCGGGAACCATTTAGCGTTACCGCCAGTTCAAAGTTAAAATGACTCCTAGGAAGAATAATGTGTTAATAGGTTTTAAGGTTACGACAGCCATTTACAGGTGTATTCATGACGACAACAATTAAGCATGTCAAAGCATCAGATAGAAAAACCAAGAAAATGAGTTTAGATTCAAATTATATTTTTATGTGCAGAACATTATTTGTGCAGCTGAGATATTGTGTATATATTTCTCTTTTCTTGTAGTGTTATTCTTTCCCACGACAACAACCGGATATTTTTAAATGCACAATAACGTAAATTTTGTAATGAATCATTACCGATAATGGTATTCATCTAAAATTTCTCCAGTATGACATTTAACACATATTATATCACAACGGGATATATTTGTCCAGTGTCCAGTTTCTTTTAAAAGATAAAAATATGGTTTTATCTACTCTGTATTTGTTTATAAAGGTCAACAGTTCAATTTGATGACTTATGGAATTTCAACTCTGGGAGGACACCCATGTCAACTTAGCAATGTTTTATCTTCCAACTAATTAATTAACTTCTGTAAAAGGTATTGAAATGTGCATGTTCTGCCTTCGTATAACTTACAAACATCACAAGATATAGTCTCAAAACAATATAATTATATATGATATTGAATAATTGTTTACATAATATTTGAAGGGAAAAATATAGATCAATCATACAACATAAAGAGATTGATCAGTGCTATCTGGATAAAGGTCTCTGTTACAAATTATTCTATCATAGCATAAATATTTTATTTTGTACTTTACAAAAAAATCATCATTTATAATTTTGACATATATTTAATGCTTTATATTTGAAAAAAAACATAAAATGTAGGCCTACGATTGAGGTAATTGCAAGTAATTACTACAAATGTATTTTACCTGTCTCGTTGGCATTTTTTATCGATTTTCCTCAGTCGTTTATCAATCTATTACAAGGTAATTTGAACTGAAATGTCGTTCGACAAGGAAATCCGATGTAGCCTGTATTGTTAAAGGACAAAAATGTATTATATTTAGCCACCTTAACCTTGTATATAGCATTTCTACAGACTAATTACTGTATATGAAAAGGCATACTTTACTATTGTCTCATACATACCGACAAGTTTATCCACTTATCCAAGAAATAACACGAATTGTATACATTTCTCATTTGTGTATTATCTCTGTGGTTGGAAACATTAATACTGGATTTATGACCTGTTTGTAACAACTATTAAATTTTCATGGAATGGTGAGTTGAAAGTAGATTTTATGAATGCGGAAAAATAAGGATTTTCTTTCCCATTTATTTAAAACCTTAATATTGTTGTGAGATACTATACTGCACGTCAGAAGTAAACGAAGCTGACATGAAATTTAACTCAAAGGACAAAACTTTGGCTAGAAAAATATTTATTATGCAATTGTATAGGAAACTTTAATTAAAGTTTAGCATATCAACAAAATTAACAATTTTACATTATTTGTTTTAGGAAAAAAAAAACTCCAGATTATAATTTCAATAAGAGTATTGCATTTTAAAATAAAAGTAAAAATATCAGTTCTATGCAAAAATGTAAATTTACAATGAGGAAACAACTCAATTGGTATAAATGTTGCAAATCCATGATACTGTTTCATACTATTCGTCTGCTAAAATGTGACAGATTCGGTTATATAATGTATTTTAAAAAACGTAGATATCGAATTTAGCGCGAACGACTCGTTTCTGAAATAAAGCTTCATCAGGTATGCTTAAAGTCAAAATAATTTTGAATATTAAAGAGCAAGAACATTAAAGACAATAAACAGGAAAATAAAAATAGGTCTGCTATGCATGAGGGAAGAGAACCATAATTTTGATAATAATTATCTTATTTAGATAAAGTATATTTCAATAAGGGGCTGTCGTGGTCGTGATCGTATGGTAGTTCAAATACCTTTGCAATCAGTGCCTATCACAAATAAAGTTGTGAGTTCTAATCGTGCTCATGGCGAGGTGTACTCGATACAACAATATGTGATACAATTTGTCAGTGAGAAGGCTTTGAAGATACCAAAGGGATAATCAGAATCCGTAAATCGAAGAAGAACAGACAACACAATGGCCAAAAGAAAAAGTACAAACAACGATCCACAAAACATGCAAATAAAACTAAATATCGAGTAACACGAACCTCACTAAAACCGGGTGTGAACTAGCAGCAGGTCGGTGGTTTTCTCCGGGTACTCCGGAGTCCTCCACACACACACAAATGAGCGGCACGATATAAATGAAATATTGTTGAATGTGACGTTAAACATCATAGCTTTAACCCTATAGTTCAGTAATAAATCGATCTCAGTTAAACTACGACAGTGTCGAAGCTCAGAATGTAGCAATGTGTTACCCTCTCGGTGGTGTAATGGTTATCATGTTGGTCTCGTGTGGTAGATCGTGGGTTCGAGCCCCGATCTGAACAAACCGTAGACTATTTATTGGCTGTTTCTCCGCTAAGCACGAATCATTCAGGAGTAAGAGCAAAGACTTGTTTGCCCGGAATCAGGATACTGTACCCGAGTGGAACGACATATCTACCAACGGACTATTGTTTCAGTGAACTAGCACTATAAAATTAAACTCGATTGTCAGTCTGGTACAAAGCGGACATCATAATCATCTCGTCCAAATGTAACTTGTATTCACCTTGAACATTTGCTTACCTGGCATTAAACAACACTCACTCACTCACTCTCACTCACTCACTCACTCTCTCATACACTCATTTTTACTGATATATGATAAGAAATGATTTATATAGAAAATATCTCAGAAATTCAAAACAAGCAAAAAATTATTATTATATAAATAATTTCCTCCTAATGATAGATTGATTAAAATCATCAGACAACATTTATTGATGACATATGTTAATTTATTTATACATAACATTCTGTGTTTGCTGTTTTTTTAATTTTTTTTTTTCCCTGTCTTTCAGGACTTTGTACTCTACGCTCTGCTCGTTACAACATTTAGGATATATTCTATAGAAGCACAAGGTATGTAAGATATATTGGATATTTGATAGCATTTACAATATTAATAATTTATACGTAAATAAAACAATACAAATTCTGTGCACATTTGTAAGCATAATATTGATTAAATATTACATTCACGTCGAAACAGTAAATTATGTAACATGTAGATTGGGTTGAGATGTTGTCACAAGATATAACCAAACGACCTACGGTTCCTCAGCTTCATTTCTATCTTGGGACATAATTTTCAGTAGCTAATATCCTTTTTCTTAGATATTACAATAACTAATCAAATAAGTGTTTTAATGTTTACATTTTGTCTTACAGATGCGTGTTTAGATACCCAGTTTAAGTGTGGTTCAGGTACATGCATACCAAAACAATGGGTATGTGATAATGATCCAGACTGTACAGACAAATCAGATGAACTGTCTTGTCGTAAGTATCTTCTAACGATGTTCGATTCGTACTTGACTCACATTTGTTTTGTAGGGGATTTATGTTATTTATATTTATTTACGTATTCTGATCTCTAACACGATTGTCATATCATACGAGATGTTCGTGTCGTCTAACACTAACACGTCGGGTGTCACAATTGGAGGAGGAACTGCTTATCCTTCTGGAGCAGCGGAGGTCACCCGGTTTTTAGTGGGGTTCGGGTTGCTCGATCTTTAATTTTCTGTGTAATGTTTTGTAGATCAGTTGTTTTTACTTTTGTCCCTTTTCTTTTGATCATTGTGTTGTCTGTTCTTCTTTGATTTACGGCTTCTGATTACCCTTTTAATATCTTCAAACTCTTCTTATTTTTCCTAATATAATTTCTTTCACGTTAATGATTATTAATTTTGATATAATTCTATTTTTGTAGTAAATTGTTTGTCTTTTAGAGTTAGAAAGGTATACCCTGACGTATTGTACATGTTCTATTACTATCACTGGATCGATGCCTCTCTGCAGGTGGACTATTAGTCCCCGAGTGTATCATCCGCCCAGTAGTCAGTGTTTCTATCACTGGATCGATACCTCTCTGCCAGTGGACTATTAGTCCCCGAGTGTATCATCCGCCCAGTAGTCAGCGTTTCTATCACTGGATCGATACCTCTCTGCAGGTGGACTATTAGTCCCCGAGTGTATCATACGCCCAGTAGTCAGCGTTTCTATCACTGGATCGATACCTCTCTGCCAGTGGACTATTAGTCCCCGAGTGTATCATCTGCCCAGTAGTCAGTGTTTCGACACTGATATACATTATTAGAGTTGCCATTTGCTGAAATTTACAGTTCTTAAATAATGTATTTAGGACCAAAAATAAAATTCTCCTCTCTCGGGCATCTGTGACCACACCCACCGTAGGCCCTTTAGTTGTCTTGGCCCAAAGACTTTTATAGTTTTGGCTCTCTTTTGGCTTGGAGCACCTGATGAAGGTTATTCTAGATAAGACTCGTGCACACTAAATTACATGATCAATGTTTTAATTCACTGGTCCGGCATTATGTTGACGTTATTTCGGTTTCACGGCACCCTGTGTGCGGTCCTCTATGATGAAAAAATATATGGAGTTTTTGTTATTGTTATATCTGTATGCCCGCTGAAGACATCTGTATGATCACCAAGCTGATTTGCATAAAAAGCAAAATATAGACGAAATTACTTGATATAGAATTAATGTAATGAAAACGTACTTGCGCTTGAATACTAGTTTGATCGAGTTGGAATCCCGATTGAATATGACAGAGTATTGTCTATACATGCTTTGCATATATTTAACATGCGGATGAAAATAGGGGGAAACTACATCCTTAATTACAGTTTGTGTTACATCATGCCGTAGAAGACATAACCAGAAGCCAACATGTAGATTACATTGATGTTCTAGAAGTAATATTGTGGTAAAAAAGAATGTTAATTTGACGAAAGTTTATGTGTACCAACATACTTTAACTTTATGCTTACGATACAAATTTAATCCAAATTAATGAGAATATATGTTTTGAGGAAATGTAAATTGTGTGATAATTCATTGTATATTGATCGAGTTGTTCACTGTGATATGTTCTTTCCATTTACTTTAATACTAATTTCTTATATTAGCGAACACCGGTACAAAACGATGTCCAGAGAACAGTGTTCAGTGCGGCAATGGCGTCTGTATCAACAACAACTTTGTCTGTGACGGTGATCAGGATTGTTTAGATAATGCTGATGAACAATGTGGTATGTAGAATATTCAATTGTATTTGATTCAACCCACCATTTCTTTAGAAATGCCTGTACCAAGTCAGGGTCATTACGGTTTTCACAGTTTTCCGGTTGTTGACTGATTTTGTCTGTTTATATAATTATGAGTTTTGACTTTCCCTTTGTAAGATTGTTCGGAGTTCGGTAATTTTGTTATTACCCTTATTGTATAGATTTTGCTTTTATACGTCGCTTATTGTTATTTGAGCACTTATCAAAAACAGATGAGTGCGATCCCATAAATCTATTTAACCCCATCCTATTTCTGTGTCTTTCCGGAGACAGGACCTACAATTTCATCGGCTTTATTGTTGTCATTACGGCAATTAATGTTTGATGTTTGACAGAGGAGTGGCTCTTAATGTTGTGATTGTTATAGTTCGACATAGCTATTTAACGTACAATGAAACTGAATCAATTGACAATTTAACAGTTCTTGAAATTCTTTCTGTATTTTTCAGAAACAAAGAAATTCAGAAGAGTGTGCTATTTCACAAACTGGGCTCAGTACCGCCATAAAATTGCAAAGTTTACTCCCGAAAATATAACTTCGGACTTGTGTACACATATAGTCTATGCTTTTGCTAGATTAGAAGGAACTAAGCTTGTCTTTACAGAATACAATGACCGTGTTATGTAAGTATTAAATGGTAGTAATAAGCACTTTCGAAATGAACAGGGCCTGACTAAGATAGTGCAGGGTCTGTAGCATATATCAATAAAGAGGCCCTTCAACCGTTGTAGCACCATCGCCATATCATGAACATGAAAATAGTATGTTACTAATTTCAAATTAGTATTTACCGAAATAATTTTGAAGTACTACGTAATGTTTAACAGGAGTTACTTAACTTTCGTGAGCACCTGGGTTCACATCTGGTTTTTTGGTGCGAGCCTCGTTTTCTGTGTTGTGTTATTTGTTTTGTTTCTCTTTGTTCTGTGTCTTATGTGTCCACTGTTAACTGTGTTTCTGGATTGTTCATTCTTAAATGCCCCTTCGGTTTTCTCTAACTTTTTATTTAGTCACTTTATTTGCCCTCATTAATAATCAAAGTATCGAAGTGCTGTCAAGTCGTATACTTTCTATGCACAGCTTGTATATGTCCATGGAATAAATAATTTCTTTATATTTCATTCAATTTCTCTTCTTTTTTTATATATATTTTTCACAATAAAAACTACAATATTCCATTTTAATGGGGGTTTTTTCATTATTAATTTTATTAATTTTAAAGTAACAGGAAATAAAGGGCTAATTTCATAAATATAATATTTGTTCTTTTTCCACTGGCACATTGTATTATAATTTACAACTAGAATTGTGTGTTCTATTTCAATTGAGTAGTGCTTGATAAAACTTTCAATAGAACTTTAACAAGACTCGATTAAAGTGGTATAAGGTAATGAAATATTTCGCCTTTTTATACGGCCCTCTCCGTTTGGGCCTATAAAACACAGGTTAATCTGTATTATATAAGAATGAGTTAGAACAGCGTCTTTTGTGAAATACGTGAACAACAAACTGTTCTGTAAAAAAGAGAGATGATTTTTGTTATTCCGCATGGCAAACAATTTCTTGCTCGAGGAGAAAATACAACCCTCCCAAAAGATAAATGATCGGTCCCTTAGCACAATTATCAATGACGTAATCAATTTTACCATGGCTTAAATTTTTCACTGTAAATCTAATTTATAAGTGGGTAATGAACTTTTTATATGACAAAACAAATGTGAAATTTCATGTAAATAGACATAGAAAATTTAAAAAAGGCTTATGAATTTACATCGACATATTTATATAATGGATTGCAATTTCAAAACATTTTAAATAAGGTTATGAACGGGCGATGATTATGAATATTATATGAGAAAAAAAATAGAAATAGTACACAAGGGTCTAATTTTAACATTTTTATTTGCAATTTCAAAACATTTTAAATAAGGTTATGAACGGGCCATGATTATGAGTATTATATGAGAGACAAAATATAGAAATAGTACACAAGGGTCTAATTTTACCATTTTATTTCAAAATATATAAACTAAATAAATTACTATGCATTATCTGAATTGATGATTGTTGATGACGAACATAACAAAAAGCTTACACAAGTGTTGTATATAACGGTTAAAATGAGGTTTTCATTTCGACAGTCTTACAATCGCCATCATAAATTGGCTGATTTCTCTACAGTTTCTAATACTATCACACAGATACACACGGTACTGTTCAAATCTCTGTCTAATACTATCACACAGATACACGCAGTACTGTTCAAATCTCTGTCTAATACTATTACACAGATACACACGGTACTGTTCAAATCTCTGTCTAATACTATCACACAGATACACACGGTACTGTTCAAATCTCTGTCTAATACTATCACACAGATACACACAGTACTGTTCAAATCTCTGTCTAATACTATCACACAGATACACACGGTACTGTTCAAATCTCTGTTTAATACTATCACACAGATACACACGGTACTGTTCAAATCTCTGTCTAATACTATCACACAGATACACACGGTACTGTTCAAATCTCTGTCTAATACTATCACACAGATACACACGGTACTGTTCAAATCTCTGTCTAATACTATCACACAGATACACACGGTACTGTTCAAATCTCTGTCTAATACTATCACACAGATACACACGGTACTGTTCAAATCTCTGTCTAATACTATCACACAGATACACACGGCACTGTTCAAATCTCTGTCTAATACTATCACACAGATACACACGGTACTGTTCAAATCTCTTTCCCCTTACATCATTTATAGCATATACTAGAGTTTTACCATTACCCTGAGTAACATGGGGGTTGATATATATCGAACAGCAACTGCTTTCCCTTCCGGAGCATCTGAGTTGACTCCTGGTGTTTGATTTGGTCCGTTAGACTTAAGTTTTCTGTGTTCCCGTTGTTTATTGTTTGTCTTAGTTTGATGGTCACATGTTTGTGTTTGTCTTTGTATATTGATGTATGATGGGTTTATTTATCAGGTCTTGGCATCTTCTGTCTTTCTTGTTGATAGAACGTTTCACGATCTTTACTTTACTATACTTCTATTCTTACTGAGTACTTAAATCAAGTCGCCACTGGTATAATTGTGTACGGGGTATTCGTTCTAGCGAAAATGGTATACCCTAACTGCCTACCCTTCCGAATTCATCCGCGGTTTTTAGTGGGGTTTGTGGTACTCGATCTTTAGTTTTATGTGTATGTTTTGTAGATCGTTGTTTGTCCTTTTATACTTTTTCCTTTGTGTTGTCTGTACTTCTTTGATATACGGATCATGATTACCGCTTTGGTATCTTCAAACTCTTCTTATTAAATGCGATTATTAGTATGACGGATAGTTACGTTACAACAATTTTGATAATCGTAATGACCTCAGTTTTCCAATAGTTTTGATAGGATATTATGAAGATTGTTTTTCTTATCAGGTAAGTTTGAACAGACGATAGTCTATCCTACCAGAATTGCAGAATCAAGGTTACGAGAAACAAAACTTTTCAATGGAAACCTGCGATATGAGTTGTTGATTGATCTTTGACCTGCGCAATATACTTGACAGACGATATTTACTCTTCTGAAGCCCATGTATTCAATTTTGTGTATGTTCGAAGTTCGTGTTTTACTAGCTTTTAGTTTATTATTATGTGTGTTCATCTTATTGCTTTTTTCAAAATCTATTAAATTTTTTTCCCAAATATTCAGTCAATTACAATTCACTATTTCTCACAGGTATGAACAGTTCAACGGTTTGAAAAATAAATCACGTGGATTAAAGACAATGTTAGCGATTGGAGGTTGGAATGCGGGAAGCAAAGCATTTTCTGAAATGGTGGAGACCCCAGAACGTCGTCTGAAGTTCACACTGTCAGCAATGGAGTTCTTACGACAGTACAACTTTGATGGTCTTGATATAGATTGGGAATACCCGACTCTTCGTCAAGGAAAAATGGAAGACAAACCAAGATTTGCCATGCTTATCAAGGTAAATATATTTATTATGATGAATTCCAATTATTTGCTTCTTTAATGATGAATTTGGTATTGATTACTATTCTCTCTATAAGAAAAAGAATGAATTATGCTTTACATTTCTTTCATTGATATATACCGTATATAATAGAATACTTATCGGAACATAATGGTATTTTGTTCTCTTTGAGTACATTGAAGAGTAGTTGCATAAGAAATGACGACATTGCTATTAAGTAATAATAGAGAAGATAAGACCAATCAGATTTCTGCTTCACAGCCTATGCTGAGATAACTGTCAATATGTGCGTTGAATACCTGGTAGACATTCTAGTATGCATAAACACATATACAATAATTATCATGTTATATATATATATTAATATATATGTAGGAATTAAGAGAAGCATTTGATCTAGAAGCTAAGAAGTCGCATCGCCGAAGACTGTTGATATCAGCTGCAGTCCCCACTGGGAAGAAGGTGGTAGATTCTGGATATGATATACCATCTCTTTCTAAGTAAGTGAATTCCCGTTAACATTTTGTGTGTCAGTGTAGTTGTAAAATAAATTTCAAATTGTATTTAGAATATTTTATATTTACAAATGTACATGTCTGTTTTCTCATATGGCTATATAGTATGGTAAAGGTAAAATGATAATTTGATGGAACGATACACAATAATCAAAATCTGGTTAGACAAGACAATAAGTCAAACAAATCCCAAAGTGTTGGATTTGTATAGTGCTAGCTCACTAAAACAACAGTACACTCGGAACTATTATATTGACTCTGGACCAACCAGCCTTTGTTCTTACTCCTTAGTTATGTGTGCATAGGGAGGGATACAAAAATACATTTCATTGTAGTCTTTGGTTTGATCTGAACATGGACCAAACCCACGGTCTACCAGACTCGCAGCGTGCACACGAATCATTACGACAACGAGGCTTTCAAGTGGAGTTATGCAAATGTGTACTTTGTAAATATTCTGCACACAGAAGTACAAATGTGAACAAATGTAACCATGTTCAAATTTCCGAAAAATTATGATTATACCATCATGAAATTAAATTATTTTATGTATGTTATTTATGATATTGTTTCAGACATTTAGACTTTTTAAACTTGATGTCTTATGATTTTCATGGTGGATGGGAGCGTAAAACTGGCCATAATAGTCCATTGTTTACCAGTAGTAAAGAGACAAACACAGCTAATATGAATACAGTAAGTTAACTGGTACCATACTGGTCATAATAGTCCATTGTTTACCAGTAGTAAAGAGACAAACACAGCTAATATGAATACAGTAAGTTAGCTGGTACCATACTGGTCATAATAGTCCATTGTTTACCAGCAGTAAAGAGACAAACACAGCTAATATGAATACAGTAAGTTAACTGGTACCATAGGGGTCATAATAGTCCATTGTTTACCAGTAGTAAAGAGACAAACACAGCTAATATGAATACAGTAAGTTAACTGGTACCATACTGGTCATAATAGTCCATTGTTTACCAGTAGTAAAGAGACAAACACAGCTAATATGAACACAGTAAGTTAACTGGTACCATACTGGTCATAATAGTCCATTGTTTACCAGTAGTAAAGAGACAAACACAGCTAATATGAATACAGTAAGTTAACTGGTACCATACTGGTCATAATAGTCCATTGTTTACCAGTAGTAAGAAAACAAGCACAGCTAATATGAACACAGTAAGTTAGCTGGTACCATACTGGTCATAATAGTCCATTGTTTACCAGTAGTAAAGAGACAAACACAGCTAATATGAACACAGTAAGTTAACTGGTACCATACTGGTCATAATAGTCCATTGTTTACCAGTAGTAGAGAGAAAAACACAGTTAATATGAACACAGTAAGTTAGCTGGTACCATACTGGTCATAATAGTCCATTGTTTACCAGTAGTAAAGAGACAAACACACCTAATATGAACACAGTAAGTTAGCTGGTACCATATTGGTCATAATAGTCCATTGTTTACCAGTAGTAAAGAGACAAACACAGCTAATATGAATACAGTAAGCTAGCTGGTACCATACTGGTCATAATAGTCCATTGTTTACCAGTAGTAAAGAGACAAACACAGCTAATATGAACACAGTAAGTTAGCTGGTACCATACTGGTCATAATAGTCCATTGTTTACCAGCAGTAAAGAGACAAACACAGCTAATATGAACACAGTAAGTTAGCTGGTACCATACTGGTCATACTAGTCCATTGTTTACCAGTAGTAAAGAGACAAACACAGCTAATATGAATACAGTAAGTTAGCTGGTACCATGCTGGTCATAATAGTCCATTGTTTACCAGTAGTAAAGAGACAAACACAGCTAATATGAATACAGTAAGTTAACTGGTACCATACTGGTCATAATAGTCCATTGTTTACCAGTAGTAAAGAGACAAACACAGTTAATATGAATACAGTAAGTTAGCTGGTACCATACTGGTAATAATAGTCCATTGTTTACTAGCAATAAAGAGACAAACACAGCTAATATGAATACAGTAAGTTAACTGGTACCATACTGGTAATAATAGTCCATTGTTTACTAGCAATAAAGAGACAAACACAGCTAATATGAATACAGTAAGTTAGCTGGTACCATACTGGTCATAATAGTCCATTGTTTACCAGTAGTAAAGAGACAAACACAGCTAATATGAACACAGTAAGTTAACTGGTACCATACTGGTCATAATAGTCCATTGTTTACCAGTAGTAAAGAGACAAACACAGCAAATATAAATACAGTAAGTTAGCTGGTACCATACTGGTCATAATAGTCCATTGTTTACCAGCAGTAAAGAGACAAACACAGCTAATATGAATACAGTAAGTTAGCTGGTACCATACTGGTCATAATAGTCCATTGTTTACCAGTAGTAAAGAGACAAACACATCCAATATGAATACAGTAAGTTAGCTGGTACCATACTGGTCATAATAGTCCATTGATTACCAGTAGTAAAGA
Organism: Bathymodiolus brooksi; assembly: GCA_963680875.1. Classification (NCBI taxonomy): domain Eukaryota; kingdom Metazoa; phylum Mollusca; class Bivalvia; order Mytilida; family Modiolidae; genus Bathymodiolus; species Bathymodiolus brooksi. Next base: position 10,166,655 of record OY804579.1, on the reverse strand, counting down.
GACAAACACAGCTAATATGAATACAGTAAGTTAACTGGTACCATACTGGTCATAATAGTCCATTGTTTACCAGCAGTAAAGAGACAAACACAGCTAATATGAATACAGTAAGTTAGCTGGTACCATACTGGTCATAATAGTCCATTGTTTACCAGCAGTAAAGAGACAAACACAGCTAATATGAATACAGTAAGTTAACTGGTACCATACTGGTCATAATAGTCCATTGTTTACCAGTAGTAAAGAGACAAACACATCCAATATGAATACAGTAAGTTAGCTGGTACCATACTGGTCATAATAGTCCATTGTTTACCAGCAGTAAAGAGACAAACACAGCTAATATGAACACAGTAAGTTAGCTGGTACCATACTGGTCATAATAGTCCATTGTTTACCAGCAGTAAAGAGACAAACACAGCTAATATGAACACAGTAAGTTAGCTGGTACCATACTGGTCATAATAGTCCATTGTTTACCAGTAGTAAGAAAACAAGCACAGCTAATATGAACACAGTAGGTTAGCTGGTACCATACTGGTCATAATAGTCCATTGTTTACCAGCAGTAAAGAGACAAACACAGCTAATATGAATACAGTAAGTTAGCTGGTACCATACTGGTCATAATAGTCCATTGTTTACCAGTAGTAAAGAGACAAACACAGCTAATATGAACACAGTAAGTTAACTGGTACCATACTGGTCATAATAGTCCATTGTTTACCAGCAGTAAAGAGACAAACACAGCTAATATGAACACAGTAAGTTAGCTGGTACCATACTGGTCATAATAGTCCATTGTTTACCAGTAGTAAGGAGACAAACACAGCTAATATGAACACAGTAAGTTAACTGGTACCATACTGGTCATAATAGTCCATTGTTTACCAGTAGTAAAGAGACAAACACAGCTAATATGAACACAGTAAGTTAGCTGGTACCATACTGGTCATAATAGTCCATTGTTTACCAGTAGTAAAGAGACAAACACAGCTAATATGAATACAGTAAGTTAGCTGGTACCATACTGGTCATAATAGTCCATTGATTACCAGTAGTAAAGAGACAAACACAGCCAATATGAATACAGTAAGTTAGCTGGTACCATACTGGTCATAATAGTCCATTGATTACCAGTAGTAAAGAGACAAACACAGCTAATATGAATACAGTAAGTTAACTGGTACCATACTGGTCATAATAGTCCATTGTTTACCAGCAGTAAAGAGACAAACACAGCTAATATGAATACAGTAAGTTAGCTGGTACCATACTGGTCATAATAGTCCATTGTTTATCCAGCAGTAAAGAGACAAACACAGCTAATATGAATACAGTAAGTTAACTGGTACCATACTGGTCATAATAGTCCATTGTTTACCAGTAGTAAAGAGACAAACACATCCAATATGAATACAGTAAGTTAGCTGGTACCATACTGGTCATAATAGTCCATTGTTTTCCAGTAGTAAGAAAACAAACACAGCCAATATGAACACAGTAAGTTAGCTGGTACCATACTGGTCATAATAGTCCATTGTTTACCAGTAGTAAGAAAACAAGAACAGCTAATATGAATACAGTAAGTTAGCTGGTACCATACTGGTCATAATAGTCCATGTTTACCAGTAGTAAGAAAACAAACACAGCTAATATGAACACAGTAAGTTAGTTGGTACCATACTAGCCATAATAGTCCATTGTTTACCAGCAGTAAAGAGACAAACACAGCTAATATGAATACAGTAAGTTAACTGGTACCATACTGGTCATAATAGTCCATTGTTTACCAGTAGCAAAGAGACAAACACAGCTAATATGAACACAGTAAGTTAACTGGTACCATACTGGTCATAATAGTCCATTGTTTACCAGCAGTAAAGAGACAAACACAGCTGATATGAATACAGTAAGTTAACTGGTACCATACTGGTCATAATAGTCCATTGTTTACCAGTAGTAAAGAGACAAACACAGCTAATATGAATACAGTAAGTTAGCTGGTACCATACTGGTCATCATAGTCCATTGTTTACCAGCAGTAAAGAGACAAACACAGCTAATATGAACACAGTAAGTTAACTGGTACCATACTGGTCATAATAGTCCATAGTTTACCAGTAGTAAAGAGACAAACACAGCTAATATGAATACAGTAAGTTAACTGGTACCATACTGGTCATAATAGTCCATTGTTTACCAGTAGTAAAGAGACAAACACAGTTAATATGAACACAGTAAGTTAGCTGGTACCATACTGGTCATAATAGTCCATTGTTTACCAGTAGTAAGAAAACAAGCACAGCTAATATGAACACGGTAAGTTAACTGACACAAACAATACAATGTAACAATCCATATATAATGCATTATTCTAAGGTCTTACCTAGTTGACAAAATTCCGAAGCGAGTCAGGAACTTATGCCCCACAGATAATAAGGTACCTATATATGAGAACACGGGGAAAAGGCCTAGGTATGTTTTATAATGAGTAGAGGTTCGAATGCAACTAATTTCTTCTTTACAAAACCAATAGCTATAATCATTATTAGGTTCTGTTTGAATTCGACAGAAATTGTGTGAAGAGAAAAGTTTGAAGAAACCAAAGAGGTAATCAAAAATCTTACATCGAAGAAACCAAAGAGGCAATCAGATATCTTACATCGAAGAAACCAAAGAGGTAATCAGATATCTTACATCGAAGAAACCAAAGAGGTAATCAGAAAACGTACATCGAAGAAGCAAAAGAGGTAATCAGAAATCTTACATCGAAGACAAGAAGGCCAGCTAATACAATGGCAAAAAGAAAAATGACAAGAGGACATCCCATGTGAACTCCCTAAGAACATGTGTATATCAAATATACATATTGTGTGTATATTTCAGGAGAAAGCAGCTAAATATTGGGTGTCTAAAGGAACACCAAAGAATAAACTTAACATTGGTATTGCTACGTATGGTAGATCATTTGTTCTAGCAGACCCAGCAAACGATTTTAGCGTTGGAGCTCCGGTATCTGGACCCGGACCTCAAGGAACTTATACACAAGAGATAGGCTTTTATTCTTATTATGAAGTGAGTTATAATTTAGTTGATAGCTGGATGAAGTCTCAAAGAAAATGTATCTTTTTGATCTATCATAATGTAAATTGTCTGAATAAAGATTTTTTAACGAAGTAACTGAAATGAGAAAAAGAGCAGTACAATTCATAACATAAACATAAATTCAAGGCTCAACATATGAATTTGAAATAAACATGCATACAGTTGGACTTCGTTGTGCGGAAATCAAAATGGCCGGGTTGCAAAGATGTCCAATGTGTTAAATGAGACATGTATACGATATTCAGCAAATGTAAAAATCTTAATGCAAGTTTTCAAGGCTGATTCATGATGTCAGGTACATATATTCAAAAAGTGTAATAACATTCTGCAAAGTTTCAAATATCTGCATTGAAAATTGTGGAATATTTGAATACACAAAATAGGTACAGTCTATTCAAAATGTTGTTGAAAAAGGACCAAATTCAAATTGTCATAATTTCTGTCATCAATGAATGGCACATGCATTCAGTCTATGTGTCCCTAATAATTGTGAATAGGTTTGAAATGATTGTGTTGTAACATGTAAAAGTAGTTGTTTACACGAAATAGGTACCGTATACTGAAAATGTTGACAAGTTCAAATAGTCATAATGTTTGTAAGAAAACTATTACTAGTATCATAATTAAAATATACATGCACATATTCTATGTGTTCCTAACAACTGTGTATATGTTTGAAATCGTTTAGCTACAAACTGAAAGATGAGTTGATTACACAAAGTAGATACCACATTACTTTTCCTTTGAATATTTGTCATACATTCATACTGATTAGATTGATTTGGAACTATTCTGACGATGTGGTACCCCCCATTTTCTTGCAATATTCATTGCTTAGTACTTGAACGAAGACTTTGAAGATACCAAGGGGTATTCAGAGTCCGTAAATCGAAGAAGAACAGACAACACAATGGCCAAAAGAAAATGTACAAAAGAACAAACAACGAAGACGTTTTACATTTAATGAAAATATTTGAAATGAATTTATTTCTTATTTCACCAAATGAAGATTTGTCAAATACAAGACGATGGAGAGGGACATATATATAGAGATGAAGAACAGATGGTACCATACTATGTAAAGGGTGACCTGTGGATAGGCTACGATGATGAAAATAGTGTCCGAAACAAGGTAAATAATGTTGTCTAGGCAAGATTTGATTGGTGGATGTAATAAGAAAAATTTGAAGATACCAAATGTGTAATCGGAAGCCATAAATCGAAGAACAAAGACAATACAATGACCAGAAAGAAAAGGACATACAATGATCTGTAAAACACTACATAGAAAACTAAAGATGGATAACACGAATACCAATAAACATCGGGGTGAATTCAGGTGCACCGAAAGAGAAAACAGTTGCTGTTCCAGACGTGGACCCTCTTGTAACTTTATTATATCATTTGTTTATATGTATTAGCCTGTATTTCTAGGTAATAAACAATACCAGGTTATCCCCAAGGTTCGTTTATTTATGATTACCATGAGTGTATCGTGATGAAAGTATTACATAAACTCGTCATGCGCACTAAGTTAGCTATCGAGGCTTTTTGTTGTACGAGGTACAAGCAGTACAAGGCATAACCCTGCAATAAAACACGTTAATGCGCTTTAAAAAAAAGGTTCAACATGCTCAACAAGCAATTACGCAATTTTCTAACATTTCATAATATTCTGTTAGTCAACCTATGTATTCAACTAATTTCGAGCAGTATATTATGTTCTGCATTATAACTTTATAACCTGTGTATGTATTCATAAGACAACTTATATATGATACTAACATTAAAAAAGAAAACTAAATAATAACACAAATACTAGCTGAATATTTCATAACATGTTTTGTTCCTAGAAAACATCATATGTATTAAAGTTCCAGCTCTTCCTTAATTGTCACAGTATAAAATTGCAGTGTTTCATAATTTCAATTCTGACTACCCAAAACACATAATATTAAATAACATGTCAATATTACAATCCAATCCGATATAAATTTCTATACTTTTATGTATTACTGTACATTACCTTAATCATGGTAGGTAACTCTTCTGAGCAGGTGTATAAATAATCACCAAAGACATAATATAAATAAAGGAATAAGATACAAATGTATATGTTTAAACTACACTTCACACCCACCAATTTGCTTGACTAAATTCTTACAGTATATAAATACAAACATTACTATTCATTCACGGTGAATTATTAGCAATCATATAAACAATGACAGGAAAATGTTGCTTCAATATTATAAAAACTTGAAGAAAGTTATTTACACTTCATTCATATAAATATGTAATTTATATGTAGCATTTTTAATCATGTACTGTTAAGTGTATATCCAGTATATGAATTCTGTCTATATTTTGTCAACATCATATTAGAAAAATACCTATCCTAGAATCTCGCAAATAAGCATCATACCATCCTTTTAGTATTGTGATTTTAACATAAAATATCAAATACATCTCGTGATGGACGGGAATCGAACTCGTAACTTTTGTGGCAATAGATACTCACCGCATGGATAGATCTAACTAGCGTGTGATAACGACGACGACTGTCCCTCTCATAGCAATTCAATTACATTACATTAAGGTGGTACCATACACTTCAGGTAAAATTTGATCTGCTCGTTTAATTTTCTTATTTTTTTGGCAGTGTGTTTGAATATATCCACTGTAATAAATATCAAATTTTAACAAATTCCAACCAACGGACTCAGAGATATAAATTCACTAGCCACATAGCAGCTTTTCTCTCTGTGGTTTTGATCAGCGAGATGCTTGAAATCTGCATACAAACATCATATGATCAAAACGTTCAACTGATTTTAAAGAGTTATCCCCCTGTAGTGTTAGGTACCACCTTAAGCACCTATCCTAGTTGGTATATGTTAAGCTATTGTCGTCTGCTTGTTTTTGTTAATAATGTATGATTGTATGTAATGTGATTTTAGGCAGAGTGGATAGCTAGAGAAGGTTATGGCGGTAGTATGGTATGGTCACTTTCTCTAGACGACTTCGGCAAGACGTGTTCCTCCACTGTTGTATCATTTCCCCTGACACGGGCAATAGCATCAACATTAAAAACTGTAGAGTCGGCTAGAGTCGCAAACACAACAACCATGGCAACAACAATAGTCGTAAAAACCCCTACAACACCTCGTCTTCTTACATCACCTTCACCTACAACAGTAATAAAGACAAGACCTGCTCCAACAACAGTATCACCAGTACCACTAGCTACTACTAAACTGTGGACTGCCGACATGCATTATGAAACAGTGCCAGTCAAGGTAGCCCCGCCACCTATATGGGGACCTCCTGACCTAGTATATGGACCACGTAAGTAGTAATTTAATTGATAAATTTTGAATTAGAAGAAATGTATGAAATTGATATTAATTTAAATGTTATGGGAGACTGTCACCATTGACTTTCACTCATAAACTTTACATATAGTCGTGCAGACTGTATTTAGTTTATACAATCCTAAAAAATCGCATAAAATCTATAAAATCGTATAAAATCCTACAAAATCGTATAAAATCCTACAAAATCGTATAAAATCGACGAAACGAATATGCTATTTTGCACAAATGTACCAGATACTATTAACATGTTAGTAATTATATACTATTGACTCATGAATTGTTATTCAAAATTGCCATGACTAAATCATATAAAAGCGAGCTGTATTTCAGCTATATTGAGGATAATATTCAAGATAAGTACATGATAGGTATATTCTATAACTAAAGTATTACTTAGATGTAAAGCAGGCAAATGCACATGATAATGTTCCTGAATGGGTTTAAGCTCAAAATTATACATTTGTGTTTCACTGTTTAATAACATTGGACAAAAGAAAAAAAGGTTTACTTGGGTACTGAAAAAATAACAGCACATCTCCAAACCCATTCATTGTTTAGTCAAATTTCGGTACGTCTTAATCGAGTTATTTTGAATTATTGTTGTTTTTGTTTTTAAGATTCATTTTCCTGTAGAAGAAAACCATTTGGATACTTTCAAGACCCAAATAATTGTAATAAATACTTTGTATGTCACATGGGCAGGACATTCCATTACCGATGTCCTAGTGATTTAAGATTTAATCCAAAGAAGATTACATGTGATTGGGCAGATTCAGTGTCATGTGACGATGATGGTAGACCTATATATAGATGGTAAGAACATGTCCATGCGATGATAGTAGACCTATAAATAAATGGTAAGAACATGTCAATACGATATGGTAGAGCTATAAATAGATGGTAAGAAGATGTCAATACGATGATGGTAGAGCTATAAATAGATGGTAAGAACATGTCAATATGATATGGTAGAGCTATAAATAGATGGTAAGAAGATGTCAATACGATGATGGTAGAGCTATAAATAAATGGTAAGAAGATGTCAATACGATGATGGTAGAGCTATAAATAGATGGTAAGAAGATGTCAATACGATGATGGTAGAGCTATAAATAGATGGTAAGAACATGTCAATACGATGATGGTAGACCTATCAATTGATGATAAGAACATGTCAATACGATGATGGTAGACCTATAAATAAATGGTAAGAACATGTCAATACGATGATGGTATACCTATAAATAGACGGTAAGAACATGTCAATACGATGATGATAAACCTATAAATAGATGGTAAGAACATGTCAATACGATGATAGTAGAACTATAAATAAATGATAAGAACATGTCAATACGATATGGTAGACCTATAAATAGATGGTAAGAACATGTCAATACGATGATGGTAGACCTATAAATAGATGGTAAGAACATGTCAATACGATGATGGTAGACCTATAAATAAATGGTAAGAACATGTCAATACGATGATGGTATACCTATAAATAGATGGTAAGAACATGTCAATACGATGATGGTAGACCTATAAATAAATAGTAAGAACATGTCCATACGATGATGGTAGACCTATAAATAGATGGTAAGAACATGTCAATACGGTGATGGTAGACCTATAAATAGATGGTAAGAACATGTCAATACGATATGGTAGAGCTATAAATAGATGGTAAGAACATGTCAATACGATGATGGTAGACCTATAAATAAATGGTAAGAACATGTCAATACGATGATGGTAGACCTATAAATAGATGTTAAGAACATGTCAATACGATGATGATAGACCTATAAATAAATAGTAAGAACATGTCCATACGATATGGTAGACCTATAAATAAATGGTAAGAACATGTCAATGCAATGATGGTAGACCTATAAATAGATGGTAAGAACATGTCAATACGATGATGGTAGAGCTATAAATAGATGGTAAGAACATGTCAATACGATGATGGTAGAGCTATAAATAGATGGTAAGAACATGTCAATGCAATGATGGTAGACCTATAAATAAATGGTAAGAACATGTCAATACGATATGGTAGAGCTATAAATAGATGGTAAGAACATGTCAATGCAATGATGGTAGACCTATAAATAAATGGTAAGAACATGTCAATACGATGATGATAGACCTATAAATAGATGGTAAGAACATGTCAATACGATATGGTAGACCTATAAATAAATGGTAAGAACATGTCAATGCAATAATGGTAGACCTATAAATAGATGGTAAGAACATGTCAATACGATATGGTAGAGCTATAAATAGATGGTAAGAACATGTCAATACGATGATGGTAGAGCTATAAATAGATGGTAAGAACATGTCAATACGATGATGGTAGAGCTATAAATAGATGGTAAGAACATGTCAATGCAATGCTGGTAGACCTATAAATAGATGGTAAGAACATGTCAATACGATATGGTAGAGCTATAAATAGATGGTAAGAACATGTCAATGCAATGATGGTAGACCTATAAATAAATGGTAAGAACATGTCAATACGATGATGATAGACCTATAAATATATGGTAAGAACATGTCAATACGATGATGGTATACCTATAAATAGATGGTAAGAAGATGTCAATACGATGATGATAGACCTATAAATAGATGGTAAGAACATGTCAATACGATGATGGTAGACCTATAAATAAATGGTAAGAACATGTCAATGCAATGATGGTAGACCTATAAATAGATGGTAAGAACATGTCAATACGATATGGTAGACCTATAAATAAATGATAAGAACATGTCAATACGATGATGGTAGACCTATAAATAGATGGTAAGAACATGTCCATGCCATGATAGTAGACCTATAAATAAATAGTAAGAACATGTCCATACGATATGGTAGAGCTATAAATAGATGGTAAGAACATGTCAATACGATGATGGTATACCTATAAATAGATGGTAAGAACATGTCAATACGATGATGGTAGACCTATAAATAAATGATAAGAACATGTCAATACGATGATGGTAGACCTATAAATAAATGATAAGAACATGTCAATACGATGATGGTAGACCTATAAATAGATGTTAAGAACATGTCAATACGATGATGGTAGACCTATAAATAAATGGTAAGAACATGTCAATACGATGATGGTAGACCTATAAATAGATGGTAAGAACATGTCAATACGATGATGGTAGACCTATAAATAGATGGTAAGAACATGTCAATACGATGATGATAGACCTATAAATAAATGGTAAGAACATGTCAATACGATGATGGTAGACCTATAAATAGATGGTAAGAACATGTCAATACGATGATGGTAGACCTATAAATAGATGGTAAGAACATGTCAATACGACAATACGGTCAGCGGTCAAATTAACGACCTCTATCACTTGACCCAGGCCCCATGCACAAAACAGGATCAAAATAGAAAACACGAACACCATATGCCTTTTTAATTTGAATATGATAGGTCAGACATGACACTAAATCAGCAAAGAAACAATCGACTAATATGCTGTGTTTCTCATATGTATTATTCTTATGTAATATAAGCTCTCTTCAAATGTATATATATGACCTACTAAACGAAATAGTTCGGATTTAAACAAAAAGTAGCATTCTTTACTATCATACATAGCTATTTATACACATTGTTTCTTAATAAAAATGAAAATTTCATTTATTTTATTTTCAGATTGTAAGGAATACAAAAGAATTTCGTTTTTGTATATGTAGTTTATCATCACTATGTTTTATATGTATTCATAATAAAAGATGAAAATATTGTTGAATAATATTATTAATTTTTATAATAGATCTATTTTGAAATTTAAAAAGATATCATTTTACTACTTTAAAAATGAAAAACAAACATGATACTTTAGAATTAAAAACAAAATTAAAATAAACAAATGTCAGGTGGTTTGGAACAAACACTGCTTAAATAATTCGAGTGTTAGACTTTGCGTCCCTGGTCGTTTTGTCCTCTGTAAACCTTTTAAATGTTAATTATTGTGTAATGTATGGTGATTTACAAATTTTATATCTTTTGTTTTGGTGACCTTAATATTATCAGCAACACTTCTCTACGAAACATATCGTGAGACTTCATCCTTAAAGTGGAAACATAACTTTAAAATTATTATGGATTTCGTCGAGGATTGTCATTGGGTTTTTCTGTCTTTTGTTCGTTTTCTTATTGGCCATTGTATTGTCTGTCCTTCAATTTACCACCACTGATTACCACTTTGGCATATTCAAACTTTTCATATATGAGCATAACATGTGCTATTTTCCAATCGTTAGATACATCTCCAGTACTTAAAGAAATGTTTGAAAACAATATATACCGGTAGTCAAAATAGTGGCAATTTCATTTGTAAGCTCTTTGTATAATAAGGGTAATAACAAAATTACCGAACTCCGAACAATCTTACAAAGGGAAAGTCAAAACTCATAATTATATAAACAGACAAAATCAGTCAACAACCGGAAAACTGTGAAAACCGTAATGACCCTGACTTGGTACAGGCATTTCTAAAGAAATGGTGGGTTGAATCAGATTTTAAGGCGCCAAACCTCCCGCTCTCATTACAGTTCAAAGGTTCCGACTGTCACTATAACAGTATTTAAATACAGGAACAAAATAGGTAAAATAGTTGTCAAAGCAGTACAATATTCGGTGACGTAAATGTCAAAAATATTTTTACGTCACACATTGACAAAAAAAATATCCTTGACATTTTTTGACTTCTTTATCTTTATACATTTTCACTATATGAAAATGCATCGCTTATAATTTTTTCTGCAGAGACGGAATATATTTCGACAAGATCTTGGTATCGGAATATAAACTTTTTAAGAGATCGAATAAGGCGAATCTTTTTATAGCCCTGGTCCAGTAGCCTGTTTCTCAGATGAAGATATAATCTAGGCTTTGACCCGTCGGGTCCTGCTGTTTTCGAAGGGTATAAATGCAATAGTCAACGTTCAATCTTTAACCACCGATCAATCAATCATCGAATAATAGGTAGAATGAATATACTGTAACTGCTAAACTTGAATTGTTTCATGTTAAGTTGTAATGCCACTTTACTCCAGCATACCTTTATAGTGTTGATTTAAGAAGCTTTCTTGGAGAGAAGACATCACATTAGCCCCACAGTACAGACGGCAAGCAAGTAAGACACATAGGGTAACACTTTATTCTATATCATTAAAGTATCACGTGGTTTGTATGTATCTAGTTGGATTAAATCAAGACTTAGTGTTGTCAGGATAAAACGTTACATTGTCATTAACTTGACTAAAAAAAATAAAATACGTTTTAAGTCGAATTTTAATGGGGTGACCTAGAATTTTGAGTTGTCATATGTCGATAATAGGACAACTTTCTCTAATTTTACCGTAGGTAATCTAATTCAGGATTTACTTTGTTTTGAATATCGTGCCAACTATTGATATAATCTCTTGAAGTGAAATATTTAAACTTTTACTTTTAAGGTATGTGAAAAGATTGTGACGTGGTACTTTAATACGAGTTATATTTATTTTTACATTTATAAAGTTTTATCTTGTGTTTGTTTTCTAATAGAGTCTATCTTTTGTAGTGGGGGGTTCCATTGACATATTTTTGTATTTATTGATGACGTCCAGTTGTTCAGTTTCAAGTGTATTTAATAACTCTTAAAATGTTGTTTTCCCAATAAGATATCATTAAATACGGATGTTTTCAGACATGAGTGAAGATTTTTTATAGTATACATTATGTCAATAGTTTCGCATTATCAATGTTTATTTAAAATAATTTTTAGTTTGATAATAAATTTGTGACATAGCTCTATCGCTTAGAAAATGGCGTTTAGTACTGGATTTCAGTCGGTACAGAGACATAATATAAGGAATTTATACAGCACAAATGTATCTATAGAACACAGGACGATGAAACGAAAAATGGAAAGTCAGAGAAAAATTAGTAGGAATAATAAATATGTTAGTGTTTCAACAAACTCGGACAGAATTACTTATGAATATTTTCCGGAATATAAGGCATACATTCCTAAAGCACCGGCATTCAGAATCGTTTCTGCCCGGAAGGCGAGAGAAATTAGTGATCGACTATCTATGTCAAGACAACGTACGTTTTCTTTTCCGACAAAAGAAGAAGAAAAAGAACCGGAAGAGAACAGTTTACGTCGAGAAACATCATCCATAGAAATTCAACAAAACAGTGTTGAAAGATTAAACCAACCAACCGTAGCTAGTTATATACGGTTAAAGATGAGTGCTGGAAAAAAGAAACCGTTACACGTCAGTGAAATAACGAACGCGTGTGATAGGCTCCATCTACAACCATCTCAAAGATATTTCCCATCGGCCTACAAAAACTGGTTACATGTGAATGAAGCAAAGAGTATGAGAACTAGCTTTATAACTAATTATTCCAATAGAAGTTCCTATTCATCAGGGTTGGAATATTAATAATATTGTTATAATATGATCATGTTTGGGTAAGATATATATCGAGATTACTATTAATTGAACAAATGTAGTGACTTCTGTTTCTCTCCTTATCAAAATAAAGTCTAGAAATGTTAATTGATAACTAGGATAACAATATACATTTTACGGATGGTAAAATTAACTTTATAGTTTTAAAAGTGTTTATATAAAATCATTGTAGTTAGGGTTAAAGATTTAATATATTTAATGTGATATTTCAACAAACATATAGTATATTAGATATTGGTATAATATTATGTATGTCTTGTGTTATGCTTTATTTACATTTTGAATTATTTCAACAAAATATAAAGTAAACATATATTAACAGCAATTTAGTGCGTCGCATGGCATCATTTTATCCATTCATGACGAATCTATGTTAATGACAGATGTGCATAAAAATGAGTGATAATCAGTTGAGGCATAAACGAAAAATTAGAAGGAATGTTGAACATGAACAGAAGAAAAATAAACGTGAGTTCGTACGATACGAATACAGATCCAAATACAGCGCTCTCATCCCAAAGGCACCAGCATTTAGAACTGTGTCTAGCCAAAAACTCAAAGAAATCGTCAACCGATTAAGTGCACCACGAAAGCTAGCAAGAAGAGAAGAATCAGAACTTAAACATAACAGGACAGAGAAGGATGAATCACTTAGACTATTGAGAATCAATCAACCCACGGTCGCTAGTTATATCAGACATGAAATGAGGGCCGGGAAAGACAGAAAACTCCATGTGGGGGACATAAACAGTGCATGTTATAAACACAATCAACAAACATTGCAGAATAAATTAACAGCGAAATTCAAAAATTGGATAAATTTAGCAGAATCGAAAACAAACGAAACTGAATTTTCCGACAATAGTGATGACTGAAAATTATGTTGTTTATATCGATGTGTTTGGAGAGTATCCATTACCAACAACAGAATTCTTTAGGATAATTACAATATATATTACAGTTCATACATGTTTCAAATATTAAATGTATCCAAAAATATACGATAATTATTCAGAATGAGGTATATAAAGTACAGGACCATAAAGTTATTTAGTAGTTAACTGTAGCTAAAATATGTAATCTGAGATATGACATCTAATATAAAGGCATAAACTATTATATTAGTGAAAGGAGCCATTGTCATTTCTATATAATGATTAATAAAAACGTAAATATCAAATTTAGTGCGCACGACGCGTTTCTGGAATAAGCTTCACCACGTGCGAGCTATATCGAAATATTGGAAAGCCAAATAACTTAAAAGTGTTTGGGTGCAATGAACCAAAGAGCCTAAACAGGATCGCAAAAATCTACTAAGGTCACTTATATTAAGAAAAAAAGCTACAACAATGAGAACGACTTCTTTGGGTAGATAGTTAATATTTAAATGTTTATTAATGTCAATTAATGACGCCATCAATGCAAACGACTTCTTTGGGTAGATAGTTAATATTTAAATGTTTATTAATGTCAATTAATGACGCCATCAATGCAATAAATACGCAGATATATAACTTAGTGTAAACGACACGTGTCTGGAATAATCTTCATCATGTACGCTCATTAAAATTACACATACATGTACAAACATTAATTAGAATAAACCTTTATATAATGTAATGAAATCCTTCTTTTCTATTTACTGAAAAAATCCACTTATTTCGATGCACATGAGTTCACCCCCGGTTTTTTGTGGGGTTCGTGTAACTCGATCTTTAGTTTTATGTGCATGTTTTGTAGATCGTTGTTTATCCTTTTGTACTTTTTCTTTTGGCCATTGTCTTGTCTGTTCTTCTTCGATTTACGGATTCTGATTACCCCTTTGGTGTCTTCAAACTCTTCTTAGCATATGTTGTGTATAGTGTAATATGCACCATTAGTCAAACAGAAAAACGATAATTAAATATTTATTTTGTCATCGCAATAAGCAAAAACGTATTTATTTTCAATTGTGTATATCTAATATACTAGTAACAGAATTGTTTATAAATGGTAATAGAATAAAAAAAAACTAGAAAAGAAGTATGCCCCCGCACTTGATAATTATGGACAAAGTTGTTTTGTTAGGAGTGAGTTTTTGAAAATGAAGTGTGTCTGTAAGACACAAAAGATGCCCCCGCCTGACCATAGGAAATTATAAACAAGTCAAATGGTCTTTAACACTATGTATGATGTTCTATGTAGCTAGTAAGAAGGAAATGAAGTCCAACTACCTGTCATTTTATGATTATTTGACAAAATTCCTCCCCCCCCCCCTCCCCACCGGGACAAACCATGTATCTATATCCGGACGGACCAACAAAATGACTAAGTCCATCTACCTGTCTTTTTGAGAATATTTGAAGAAAATCAAAATCCTGTGGACATGCACACCTCCATTATGTGTATAAACATCCTACAAAATATTAAAGCTGTAGCTCCAAAACTGTAGGAGGAGATAGCCAAACAAACCATGTATCTATATCCGGACGGACCAACAAAATGACTAAGTCCATCTACCTGTCTTTTTGAGAATATTTGAAGAAAATCAAAATCCTGTGGACATGCACACCTCCATTATGTGTATAAACATCCTACAAAATATTAAAGCTGTAGCTCCAAAACTGTAGGAGGAGATAGCCAAACAAATCATGTATCTATATCCGGACGGACAAACGGACGAACGGGCGAACTGACGAACAGGGGTAAATTATTATCCCCCCCCCCCCCCCGACTCTTCGTCGCGGGGGCATAAAATACCACACTGTCTTAACAGGTCTACACTCTAATCGAAAAATCATAGAATAGGTGAAATAACATATATGTATACGACCGCTCATTTTGCTGGCTTGGTATTGGTACTTCAATAAAAATTAGATTGGTGAAACTAGTTTTATGAGACAAAACCTTTTAGTGAAATGAAGCGGTCATAAATGTGTTTTCCACACTTGTTGATACAGATGTTGTCATGTATATTATATTAGTTATATAAGGAAGAGCAGACGACTTTGACCACCATTTAAATATTAGATAGTACGCACTGCCATCATAGCGAAACAATAGTCAACTTTGTTCCCAAATACCACCATTCGTCATCTGTACGCAAGTGACAGAATAATTTTCAGCAAGGTATTGATATCTTTGAAAGATGAGACGATTCTTTAAAAACCCTCGACTTAATAATCAGAAGACGGTGACGTTATAAAAGTATGAATACAAACTGCAAGCTCGAGCGTAACATATGCGTTGTGAAATATAAACTCGATACAACGGAGCGGTTGATATATTAAAATCAAGGTGTGGAAAATCAATTATAGGAAAACTGTAATCCTTTCTGTTATCATGAAATCTGGTAGAAAGTTGATAATTGGTGTCAAATTTGGAGTAAATGTCAAGAAATGAGTAGGAGGAAGTTGTTCCTTTTGTTTCTTTTATCTACTGTTCTTAAGGGTGTATTAATGAAATCAAAAACTAACACCACAGCTCCAAAATCCAAGAGAAAAATCTTAGAAAGAAGCAGAACACTAAAATACATCTTTCCTGGCTTAGTACAGGCACTTCAATAAATATAGATGGAGTTAAACTAGTTTGATGGGTTCAAACCATAAAATTCAGGTAGCAAACTCTGAACTATTAAATGACAGAACATTAACAATACAAGTGTGTTCAAATATTATTTTAAAGCTTGGTGGATATAAAAATAAAAATAACGACGCTTGCTCAAGCCACTGAAATAAACAATCATGCAGGATATAGAATTTGCTGAAGGATTGTTGGTACATCTTATTCTAATAACTATGGCCATCGTAAAGACATATATTTCTACTAGAAATTGTATCATATCAAGAAAAGATTGAAGATACCAAATGGGTAACCAGAAGCCTTAAATCGAAGGACAGACAATACAGTGGTCAAACGAACGTGAAAACAACAGGAACACCACAAAAAATATGATGCTCCGGAAGGGTGCGCAATTCCTGCTCCAATGGTGGCATCCTTCATGTTACTGTTCAACGACATAAACAGCAAGTGATATGGAAATGGTGTTAGACATCAATATATGTAAATAAAAACATACAACACATAAACATGAACCTCTTACAAAACAAATGACAGTAAAAACGACCTGAATATCGTTTGTACCCGGACATCGTAGCGTACAACACAACACGAAACTAATGACATCTGTTACATAAACATGGAAGGCTCTAGATTAACCTCTTATGTATTGCTTGATTAATATCTGTTCCATAAACATTGACCAATCTGATCAATCAAATACATGTATCTATATCTTAAACAAGAGAGGCTCCATTACGATTAATCTGCTATGTATATTTCATAAACTAGGGAACGTATTAAATTAATATGATATTTTCTTTTCCGCTACTCGACAAACCTAAATTCTTAACGTTGATCAAATTATACGCCTAATTAGTGATATTAGTACTATTTTTAGCAACATAATAAAACTTCTATTTTTTTTATCTATTCAATGTTTAATCTACCGTTTCAAGACACAAATATAAATGATAGAAGAAAATATTTAAAAATTGCCGATTCCTTTAATTTATTGGTCGATTAGATAAAAATGATGACATTGCTGTCTTCATGGCCTACAAGTGTATTGACCGAGATAAATACGGATCATATAATATATGTGAAGCACGGATGTAATTGTAATAAAAATAAAAACAACTTTATAACCATGCACGCTTATTTCTGCAGGAATTCCCGTATAATTCGATAGAATATGATTCTATGTATATGTATCTGTTTAAAAACGATTGTGCTTTACAATCATATCGAAGATGCTTGGAAATTAATTTACAAACAGGGGCCGTCGTAGCCGTGATGGCATGGTAGTTGAATTTACAACTAACTGTGCAATCAGTGTCTATCACCACTAAATGTGTGAGTTCGAACCCCTTTCATCTCGAGGTGTACTCGATACAACGTCATGTGATAAAGTTTGTCATCGACTTGCGACAGGTCGGTGGTTTTCTCCGGGTACTGTGGTATTCTCCACCAATAAAACTGAAATATTGTTGAAAGTGGCGTTGAATACCACCAACCAAACCATACCATTTGCAAAGAAATGACAAAACAGAAAGTGAACGGAATTGAAATTATTTTATTTTATCAAACAAAATGTTTCTTTATTCTACTTACCAGAGAAACTTTGACATTCTAACAAGAATGTATACGAGTTATTTTAATCAAATCAATATTTTGTTTGTCTTCGTCTTGTGTCTTGTGTGCTCTATGTTGCTTGTGTGTTAAGATTGTCCATTCGCAATTGCCCCTTCGGGTTTCTCTTACGTTTATTTGAAGTTGTGATCTAAAATATAGATATTAAAACAGAACCAAAAACAGTAATGGTTTAAATAAACATTAGAGAAATTCAGAGGGGCAATCAAAAATGGACAATCTGGAGACATTAGTAACATTGTGTGCACAAGACACAAGACGAAGACAAACAAAACAAATACCACAACGTAAAAACTAAAATGATGAGCAACACGGATGCCGACATTAATGTATCCAAAATAATATCTTACAAATTAGATAAATAATAAACAATAAATTTAGTTCTCGCGTGTTGACATTGCTTGTCTTGGTCTTATACAGATTAATATTCTACAACCAACAACTATTATTCAGGACAATACGAGCATTCACTGACATTGCAGTGTGCTGTTCATATTTATTTTGTCTAAAGTCAGAGATTTACGGCTTCTTATTACCTCTTGTATGGTATCTTCAAACATTCCTTGAAACTGTGACGTCTCCTGCGTTGAGGCTAAACCTACATATTTTTTCTTTGTTTATATCTGAAAATATAAATGTCAAGAAGTATAGATAACAATGATTTTATCTAGTTCAACCTCGCCACACTATTGTTTTGTCCCAGATCTAGATTTCTACAATCTTCTGTGTTGTTGCTATGTCTGGGTTTTGTGGCCTGAGGTTTACCTAGAGGATAGGATTGTTTTATTGTTGTGTACTATGAATGTTTAAATGGTCCTCGACAACCTACTTGTGTTAAGTCACCATTTTCAAACAAAGTGTATAGTAAACATTGTTTTAAACGTAATTGCGCAATCTATCTGTTTTATCAGGAAAACGTCGATAACCAATGTATGAGTGGTGACCACTATAAATATTAGAGAAGATTACTATGTGGTAACTGTTGGTAAATGTATGAGAGTGAATTGTGTGGTAATAGTGTGCCTAGTCAAGAAACTTCTTAAATAAATTCTAGAGTGAAGCATCAATTGTGATATGCATTCCTAATAATTATTATACAGTTTCGGCACTGACATGGCTTATTAGATTCATATATTATTGAAATTTACAGTTCCTAAATAATGTAACCATTATCAAAACTAAGGTTCTCTTCCTTCGGGCACATGTAACCTTAGCCGATTTTGGATATCCTGCCCCCCCCCCCCCCCCCCCCACACACACACCTTTGTTTTACTTGCTCCCACAGACTATTAAATTATTTGACTTTCCAATCTTTTGAAGGTTATTCCAGAAACGAGTCATGCGCACTATCTTCGACACCTATGTTTCTAACCATTATTTTAAAGCGTTCTATATGTGATCAGTGATAAACAGCCATTATTGACTGTCCATTCCAGTTTACTTGTGGTAAAATAGTACAAATTTCTATCTCAAATTCGACGTTACTGGAATTTTGAGGTTCCTTATTTCAGTCAAATATTTAGCTTCAGATTGTGTGTATGGATTACATGGATAACTATGAATAGCTGGGAGACATTTACCTCTAAGTGGACTATCGGTATTGTACTATCTCCCTACTATTTCTGTGGTTATTGTTGTCATCTTTTAATGGGAGATGCAACCAGGATTTAGTACCATGGTAACATGGTGTTGTATTTGTGCTAATGCTGCTTAGAAAATATATTGACATCTTACAATATTAAACAGCAAATATACAAATATTTTTATCGCATTCGATGCAAATTTCTGCATTACCCTTCTGTAAAGAGCCCATATAGCAAGTTCCGCCTCATCCCCCTTTTTTTAAGTTCCTGTACCAAACCCAGAGAGTGAACGATCATGTATTATGTGTATTAGAGGGTATCTATATTGCCGCTGTTGCTATGGTTTTTCCGAATAAATTTTGGAAATGTTCTGATGGTGTTGCATTCTTTGTTTTTCGTTTTAATAGCAGTGTACGTTAAATGGTTCGCCTCGAGTGTGGATGTTGGGTCAAGCCAAATATTATAGAATCGACGTTTACTGCTTTTTCGCTGAGCTATGGCAGCTATAAGGAGTACGAGCAGATACAAATTGGTTCGGAATAGAGCGACATACACTGTTGCTAAGTGACCTAGCACGTTGCTATAGAGCTAAGTGACCTAGCACTAATTCATTCAAGCTTGTTGATCCCCTACATCTCTTATTATCATTATCTCTTCAAGAAACAATTCGTTGTCGCAATGAAATAGAAGAAACATTGTTCAAGTGATATAAAACAACAATGATTAAACAACAGTCACTGAAGAAGAAAAAACAAACATCTAAACCCACAATATCTATTTCGGAGGGAGATAAACCTGAGTTTTACAACACTTCGCTATCTCTTTATGATAGAAGGGTCACCTCGGCCTTCCTGTATTGACTGCTTGTGATATATTAGAAGGTAACATTATCTAGGATGGCATTGTTCTATTTCCTAGTGTGTTGAATGATTTTGTACGTCCTGCTGTGGGTTTCGATAAAGCTAAGCGGGATGCAAATTATATCATGTATAAATTGAAAGTTAAATGTAAATTCAGATTGGGGTATTTTTTCTTGTACGCCTTCACACTTTATTACGTATTATTAATTACAATCATGTAAAATGATCCTAAATCTCGGTTTTATCAGAGTTATTAATCAAATGTACTCGGACATTTCAACGGTATACTGAATATTTATAAGGCTGTATTCATAAATATTTTTTATGAAATTCATTGAAATAAATATTTTCTGGCAATTAACCTTCGAACCCGTGTAACAAAAGTGTCAGTAAATAAAGAGTAATTGTATCAAAATTTTAACTACACGATTTTACACTATAACACGCGAAATAAACTTAAGTGATTAATCATAATACAATATATCTTAAAAGAACATGAAACAGTGAAGGAGACCAGAACTAGATATGCAGAATCAACATATCATCTACAGAAGTCATGGAATTAAAAATGCTTCAAATTATTCTGAAAATATCAACTTTGAATATATGTCAAAATACAACGCATTTATTCCGAAGGCACCAGCATTCAGGATAGTTTCTGGACGTAAAGTGCAGCAAATTGTGAATCGTTTAAATACACCGAAAACCCCATCATCTAGACAAAGAGGAGTAGAGAAAACATCGTCTGTACCATTGGTAATGAACAGTCGATTCTCCATTCTCAGATTAAACCAACCGACAGTTGCTAGTTATATCCGGTTTCGGTTGCATGGTGGGAAAGATAGAATGCAGCATTTTCCAGAAATTAGGGACGCTTGTGACAGATACATCAGACATCCACCACAGGGACATATCCCATCAATGTATAAAAACTGGTTAGCAGTGGAAGGTATTAAAGTTTAACTGACAAAATAAATATGTAGATATCATTCTGGACAGAATATGTCTTTGCAACTAATAGAGAGAAGGTCTTGCCACAAGATAATAAAATTAACTTCGTTTTCTGAAAGTGAATTAAGCAAGTGACGGACAATTCAAGAATTATATTATATAATATCGTGTTATAGTCTTATATTTATGGTGGTGCTTGACAAAGATGGCGATAATATTTTTCTCAATAATTTTTTAGGAAATGTGTAGAACACATGTTATGTTATTTGGAATATTATAAAAGTAGAATATAAAAAAATAGTGTGATCAAGGCAGGTTGTATATTATTTTGGACTATGAGAATAATATATAAAAATGAAATCGCAAGTTTTAATTTCTTAAGAAAAGAAAACCAATTTAAAGTATGAAATGTTCATATTATTGGAGATACTGTTCAACATTATAGACAGTGTACTTATTATCTAATTTTCTATTGCATATGCAGGGGGAAATTTGATGTCCATCAGTTTGTATATACCCATTTCCTCTCCGTCGAAATTGGTAAAAAGTGAAATGTTTACATGTACAGTCAAATCTGCCTGAAAGGAAACCACTATATAACAAATCACTGTCTATAAAGGGTAGCCTCATTCAACCCACTATCTCTTTAGAAATGCCTGTACCAAGTCAGGGTCATTACGGTTTTCACAGTTTTCCGGTTGTTGACTGATTTTGTCTGTTTATATACTTATGAGTTTTGACTTTCCCTTTGTAAGATTGTTCTGAGTTCGGTAATTTTGTTATTACCCTTATTTTCCCCATTAATGAATAATGCATATAATTTTAACATGTATATAAAGGGAACTGCGCATAAAGGACACATTTCCAGGTTACCTTGAGTGGTCTTTATATACAGGTTTGACTATCTATTAAGAGTTTATTTAAGGGACAGAAGCGTTATTTATCGTGGTTTACAGATTCTCGTGAGGTAAAATCCCAGGTGTAATGCATCTTCCAGGTGATAATTCACTGAGCATTAAGAACAAAACAAGCCAACAAATAAAACTACATATTCCTAATAATATATTGAACTTTAAATGATGGCCTTGTATGGATCATGTCGTCCACATGTAATTAGATATACAATGATTAGACGTCTTACAATAATTATATAAACTGAAGGTCTCTCCTATCGTAATTATAGTATTTTTTAAAAATGTTGGCTTCTTGTCAATACAAAGTAATAATATATAAATAGTACCGTAATAAACTAGCAAATGGAATAATGAGTAGGAAAAGAGACATACTACCAATATTAAGTAAGAAGAAGGCGACCTTGTTGATAGAGAGTTATGTAGCTCAGATGGATAGTAAATATGATATCTCCGGTCCTAAGTCGTCAGTTTTTACAAAAGTTCCATGCAGCGAAGCGACAGAAATAGCCAATCGCTTGAGTGTACCACGTGCTTCTGCTGACGAGATACGAAACATGGTAATAGATCGCAAAAAGAGGGAAATGTATGAAAAAATGAATAAACATAAATATTCAAACGAAGTCAAGAAAGGTCAAAATGTGAATCATATGTACAAAGGAGAAACTTCGTTCACAGATCAGAGAATTCACGTTAAAAAGGTTAATCGGCCGACAGTATCTAGCTACGTTAGACTCCAGTTGTTTCGAAATGGATCTTCCGTTAGTGAAATTACCAATGCATGTGAAAGGTCTGTTCTTCAACCATCACAGAGATACTTCCCTATGGCATATATACACTGGTGGAAAGTGAAAAACCTACGTGGTGTGGGATCGGATTTCAGGGTGGATAGAAAATCTAGAAATTTGTGGTTTGAACAATATACAGCGTAAATCATGATCAGTTTCTAACATTTGACATGTTAGTTATACCGTGAAAGCTTTTCTTATGCATTGTGGAGAAAAAAGGATGAGTGATTATAATGGAAGTATTTTAATTGTAGTAGATGCTATTAACGTCATCAATGGTGCATAAACAATTTAAATCTGATAATGAGATAAGATTCAGTATTTTAACAGCGTATCCTAACATGTAAAATTTTGTGAATTATGTACCGACACCATTAAATGGGTATTTTAAATATGCATAAACAAAACAACATGATATAACGTTTATACTTTACTTCAATCAATAGAATATGAAGTAGACATTTATTTGTGAAGCATAATTTGGGATATCTACAAGAATCACAAACTCGTGTGAAATGTCGCCCATCTTTCATTTTTTTTTCTCCTTTGTTTTAGTTTCATATAAATTTATCTTGAAGTAAAAACAAGACAGGGCGTAATCTTGCTTTCAATTTTTGGTTGAAATTTTAAACAGAAGAGTTATTTCAATAAAAGATATATACAAGGATATGAAAGATATTAACGAAGACAATTACAAAGATTTCTAATCTGAAAATACGAGCACTTTCATTATGAATATGCTGTTTATGTACAATATGACAGAATAAATGAAAACAGTTAATAAGCCAATAACCTTTGTGTTAAATTGTATTGATTTGTAATTACACAGGCGATAGTTAGATCTACATCTACCTATGTATACAATCATTGTGTATCATTACATAAGACTCCTTTATCTACGATCTTTAAACATGTTCATAACGTGTATGTTTTTATTACATTAAAATAACATGAACATTGATTGATTGATTGTTGCTCAATGTCAGTATTTCAGACATATCCATGACGAGACCATGTTTACAAAAATTTTAATCGCGCAGTTATATATAGGTAGCAGTGTGATTGTGTATGGACAGCTGTTCTGTTGCCCCGAGTAATAAGTACTGGTACTTATGTTGTTTTCACTAACAAATGTAAAGTTTTTAATAAAGATTTGAATTGAAAAAAAAAGATAATAATCTCCAAGAATGCTTTATAAAACCATTGTGTGTACATTAGAAAAACTGGTTGCAAACGCAATTATTCTGTAATATATCCTTTTCTCTTCTTTGTCGGGTATTTTAGCGAAATCACTGAAGTAAACATGTTAAGGGTAGTAAGTGTCAATATTAACCCTACAACATCTTTGTATAACAATCCAGAAACTTCAGCTACAGTATATATCTGTCGTTGATCATCAACACTCTGAACATGTGCATAGATGGTACTATAGTATGAATGGAAACTCTTATATTGTACCGATGTGACAATCTAGAGATATTTATACATTTGTTTGTATACCCCAAATATACGTAATACGTCATACATTGACAATCTAGCGATATTTCTACGTATATATCCCAAAGTCTGATATCCACTGTACACACTCCAAGATCCCGAAACCACTTCGGTAGTGTAATGGTTGGCATGCTCGCCTCGAGTGTCGTAGATCGTGGGTTTAAGTACTGGTCGTGTCAAAACAAAAATTACAAAATTGGCAGTTGTTGCTTCTCCGCTAAGCACTCGCCATTCAAGAGAAAGAGCAAAGACTGGTTGACTTGGAATCGGGGTAATATGCCCGAGTGAATTGACATGTCTACCCGTCGACTGATGTTTCAGTGAAATAGCACATAAAACGCAACTAATCGTGTTCGTTTAATACAAAAGCGACCAACTAACCATGTTGGTTTAATACAAAGCGGGCATTATTATCATCTCATTGAATGCAACTTGTTCTCGTCCTGATATGTCGGAAAAACTGCTGACTTGGCGTTAAACAACAATCACTCACTCATGGACCCCAACGAACACGAATAGAGGGACAAAAAAAATCAAAATTCATTATAAAGGGAAATAAAATGTTAGAGAGACTCGAAGAGGCAATCACGAATGAACAATCAAGAGACTCTGACAATGAACACATAGGTATCAACTTTAGTGCGCATGACACGTTGCTGGAATAACTTTCATCAGTTCAAAGTCAATTGATATGAAAAGACAAATAATTCTAAAAATAGTTGGGAGCAAGAAAACGAAACAGGACAACCAAAAATAAACGGTTAAGGTTACCTATGTCCGAGGGAGGAGTACCTTAGCTTTAATAAATATTTCATTATTTATTAACTGGAAATATCAATAATAAATATATCTAATAAACCATGTCAGCATAGAAACACTGACTACTGGGTTGATGATACACTCGTAGGCAACATTGGCCACACAAGACACAGGACAAAGACAAGCAAAATGAAAAAGACAACACAAAAAAATAATAAAAAGAACCACACTATGAAACGGGTGTGAACCCATGTGCTGGCGAAGGGTAAGCAAATCTGCTTCTTACGAGAACTCCGCCATGTTACTCATATAAGTAATGTAGGACATCGCTATGTGTATCAAAAAACGACTGAAATAAGACATGAACCCTCCCACAAAAATCGGGGGTAAAAACGAACCGAACATCATTTTATACGGAATAGTTTGAAAACAATAAAGAACAACATGACTTCCGTTAGAATATTTGTTAGATAATCAGTTTACATTGTTAAGCGATGTGAAATGCATATTACGTAACACGAATAAACTGCCAAGGCAAATTATGATTTAAGTTCTAACATCCTATGTAATACACAAACCATGTAGTAAATAAGATTAATAAAAAAAAAGAAAAAAGATACAAAATAATTTTATTTAGATTGTATTTTCGACTGACAAATACAGCTATTTATACTATCAGTAACACAATTAGTCACTTGACTTCACAATCTGAAGCTGAATGTTCAGATGACATCACTAGATTTTAAATAGCCCTAACAGATTTTATCAGTGGGGTCTTATTAACGTGACAAAAACGACATAGAAAAACTTGATCAAAAGCATCAGTTCATATTTAAATCACCAGTACGTTATTTAAATTGAACACAAATAAACATGTTTGACAGTTGATGTATTGTAAATATGTTTACAGGCTAAATATAGAAACTGGAAGTAACATCGCAAAAAAAAACTACATGCCCACATGAGTACGTATGCAGGGGCGGATCCAGGATTTCAAGTTAGGGGGGGGCGCGCTTAAAAAAATTGCGCCGAGCGGAGGGAGGCGCGAAAATTTTTGGGGTATTTCGTGTGAAAAATCACGATTTTACGCCAAAAAAAACATATTTTTCCAATTTTAGGGTGGGCGCGCGAAATTTTTGGGGTATTTCATGTGAAAAATCACGATTTTACGCCAAAAAAAATCATATTTTTTCCAATTTTAGGGGGGGCGCGCGCCTGAATCCGCCCCTGCGTATACATAAATATATCTTCCGAAAACTATGATGGGCGAACATGGTCGGCATTAGGGGCTGCGGGGCCCCATAAATATTATTAAATCATTGTTATTCTCTATAAAACCTGCAGTGTGTTGTTGTGTGTACATGAACAACCGAAAGGAGATAACTCCATTGGAGTCCCCTTAAGTGTGGGACCAACTTGGCTTAAGGTCGGTCCTGTGGACGAAAACATATGACGCAATGATAGTGAAAAAAATAACAACTTAATAAATCTTAAGTACCTAAGAAGGATAACTCTAACAACAAATCTTACAATGTTAACATTTATCAAGTAAGCTGGTAGTTTCAGTGTATTTTTTGTTTAAAATTACTACGAGTGAATGTTTGTTTTGTTGTTATTTGTAGCATTTATTGTGTAGTATTACTAATATAAGTGTTATTGTGCACTAGTGCAGCAGGAACTACCTAACCGTCTGAAGTGTGATTCCTGTTGTCATTTTGTTCGATTAGCCTAACATAAAAAACAAGATGAACTGTGAGCTAATGCTCACTTATGATAGCCCCGCTCTTCGGCAAACAGGAAGTAGAAATCTGACGGATCAAAAAACGCTTCCCACGATATGGGGTACCTATATGAAGCTTGTGACCAAATATCAGATTTCTGCCATCAATAGTTGCAGAGAAAAATGCGACGAAAAATGAGCATATATGTTCAATGTGTATAAAAACCAACAAAGTCGGCAAACAGGCAGTAGGAATCTGACGGGTCCAAAAACGTTTTCCACAATATGACATACCTATATGAAGCTTGTGACCAAATATCAGATTCCTGTCATCAATAGTTGCTGAGAAAAATGCGACGAAAAATGTGCATATACAAATGTATGTTAAATGTGTATAAAAATCGGCAAACAGGAGGTAGGAATCTGATGGGTCCAAAAACGCTTCCCACGATATGGTGTACCTATATGAAGCTTGTGCCCAAATATCAGATTTCTGTCATCAATAGTTGCAGAGAAAAATGCGACGAAAAATGAGCATATATGTTCAATGTGTATAAAAATCAACAAAGTCGGCAGACAGGAAATAGGAATCTGATGGGTCCAAAAACGCTGCCCACAATATGGCATACCTAGCTATATGAAGCTTGTGACCAAATATCAGATTTCTGCCATCAATAGTTGCTGAGAAAAATGGGCATATACAAAATGTATGTTCAATGTGTATAAAAATCGGCAAACAGGAAGTAGGAATCTGATGGGTCCAAAAACGCTTCCCACGATATGGTGTACCTATATGAAGCTTGTGCCCAAATATCAGATTTCTGCCATCAATAGTTGCAGAGAAAAATGCGACGAAAATGAGCATATATGTTCAATGTGTATAAAAATCAACAAAGTCGGCAAACAGGAAATAGGAATCTGATGGGTTCCAAAAACGCTTCCCACAATATGGCATACCTAGCTATATGAAGCTTGTGACCAAATATCAGATTCCTGTCATCAATAGTTGCTGAGAAAAATGCGACGAAAAATGGGCATATACAAAATGTATGTTCAATGTGTATAAAAATCAACAGTCGGCAAATAGGAAGTAGGAATCTGATGGGTCCAAACACGCTTCCCACGATATGGGGTACCTATATGAAGCTTGTGCCCAAATATCAGATTTCTGTCATCAATAGTTGCAGAGAAAAATGCGACGAAAAATGAGCATATATGTTCAATGTGTATAAAAATCAACAAAGTCGGCAGACAGGAAATAGGAATCTGATGGGTCCAAAAACGCTGCCCACAATATGGCATACCTAGCTATATGAAGCTTGTGACCAAATATCAGATTTCTGCCATCAATAGTTGCTGAGAAAAATGGGCATATACAAAATGTATGTTCAATGTGTATAAAAATCGGCAAACAGGAAGTAGGAATCTGATGGGTCCAAAAACGCTTCCCACGATATGGTGTACCTATATGAAGCTTGTGCCCAAATATCAGATTTCTGCCATCAATAGTTGCAGAGAAAAATGCGACGAAAATGAGCATATATGTTCAATGTGTATAAAAATCAACAAAGTCGGCAAACAGGAAATAGGAATCTGATGGGTTCCAAAAACGCTTCCCACAATATGGCATACCTAGCTATATGAAGCTTGTGACCAAATATCAGATTCCTGTCATCAATAGTTGCTGAGAAAAATGCGACGAAAAATGGGCATATACAAAATGTATGTTCAATGTGTATAAAAATCAACAGTCGGCAAATAGGAAGTAGGAATCTGATGGGTCCAAACACGCTTCCCACGATATGGGGTACCTATATGAAGCTTGTGACCAAATATCAGATCTCTGCCTTCAATAGTTGCTGAGAAAAATGCGACGAAAAATGAGCATATATGTTCAATGTGTATAAAAACCAACTAAGTCGGCAAACAGGAAGTAGGAATCTGACGGGTCCAAAAACGCTTCCCACAATATGGCATACCTATATGAAGCTTGTGACCAAATATCAGATTCCTGTCATCAATAGTTGCTTAGAAAAATGCGACGAAAAATGTGCATATACAAATGTATGTTCAATGTGTATAAAAATCAACAAATTCGGCAAACAGGAAGTAGGAATTTGATGGGTCCAAAAACGCTTCCCACGATATGGGGTACATATATGAAGCTTGTGACCAAATATCAGATTTCTGCCATCAATAGTTGCAGAGAAAAATGCGACGAAAAATGAGCATATATTATGTTCAATGTGTATAAAAATCAACAAAGTCGGCAAACAGGAAGTAGGAATTTGATGGGTCCAAAAACGCTTCCCACGATATGGGGTACATATATGAAGCTTGTGACCAAATATCAGATTTCTGCCATCAATAGTTGCAGAGAAAAATGCGACGAAAAATGAGCATATATTATGTTCAATGTGTATAAAAATCAACAAAGTCGGCAAACAGGAAGTAGGAATCTGATGGGTCCAAAAACGCTTCCCACAATATGGCATACCTATATGAAGCTTGTGACCAAATATCAGATTCCTGTCATCAATAGTTGCTGAGAAAAATGCGACGAAAAATGTGCATATACAAATGTATGTTAAATGTGTATAAAAATCAACAAAATCGACAAAGAGGAAGTAGGAATCTGATGGGTCCAAAAAGCTTCCCACGATATGTGGTACCTATATGAAGCTTGTGACCAAATATCAGATTTCTGCCATCAATAGTTGCTGAGAAAAATGCGACGAAAAATGAGCATATATGTTCAATGTGTATAAAAATCAACAAATTCGGCAAACAGGAAGTAGGAATCTGATGGGTCCAAAAACGCTTCCCACGATATGGGGTACCTATATGAAGCTTGTGACCAAATATCAGATTTCTGCCATCAATAGTTGCTGAGAAAAATGCGACGAAAAATGAGCATATATGTTCAATGTGTATAAAAATCAACAAATTCGGCAAACAGGAAGTAGGAATCTGATGGGTCCAAAAACGCTTCCCACGATATGGGGTACCTATATGAAGCTTGTGACCAAATATCAGATTTCTGCCATCAATAGTTGCTGAGAAAAATGTGACAAAAAATGTGCATATACAATGTACATGTACATGTATGTTCAATGTGTATAAAAACCAACTAAGTCGGCAAACAGGAAGTAGGAATCTGACGAGTCCAAAAACGCTACCCACAATATGGTATACCTATATGACGCTTGTGACCAAATATCAGATTTCTGCCATTAACAGTTAATGCGACGAAAAATATCTTGGACGGACGGACGGAAGGACGGACAGAGGTAAAACAGTATACCCCCTCCCTCTTCGGGGAGTAGGGTATAAAAATAAAAAGTCTTTACATTTGTAGTTTCATTGTCCTCTGCCATTTCCACATCCTTGATGCTTTTTATTGATCGCGATTGTCTTTTATTCCTAGATGGCTAGGCAATGTTAAGCACACTATGAACAGGGGCGTAGCTAGCCTTTTTTGCAGTGCAAGCAACCTAGATACGATAACGTAACCCTCAGTCCGCTTTTGCTCCCAGCGAGGGTTACGATTCGGTCCCATTCAACGTAATGGAGCAGCGCCCGGAGTGATTCACACCGGGCGGTTTTTTGTCCTAATTCCGTTGAGGTGGTTGGAAAAATTAACGGGGGTGAAAGATAAATATATTTAGATAAAGCTTGAAGTGTTAAGTAAACGCTGCATCAATCCATGGTAGACTTATATCCATCTGAAAATTTGAATGCATGAGATCTTCTTTCTGTCCGACATTTTGTTTACAAGTTGCTATTTCACGTGCACTTGCCTCGTTTAGGAGATATCCTTATTTGAATCGATTGCCGTACACATCGTAGTAAAAGTTTTCCATATTTGGGATTCAGATCCATATAAGGATAGGCTCCGCCCATCACGAGAGTCTACGTAAGGTGTCATGCCGGACAAGAAACAATTTTCGAATACGAAATCGATCGTGAAGGTAGAAACAGGTATTGTAACACTTATTTCGTATCACCATTACTTAAAAATGGTAGGGAATAATAAGTTATGACCACATATGCAAAAAGAAAGTTGAAATATTCACGGAACGAACATTTTAATTTGCTCCATTACGTTGAATGGGACAGATTCGTAACCCTCGCTGGGAGCAAAAGCGGACTGAGGGTTACGTTATCGTATCTACAAGCAACCAAACCCAGAATTTGTTTTTTGACTAGATGCAAAATGGTGCGTTCTGAGGTGTTTTCATGGGTAAATTGAATACATAAGCAACACATTGATTTCATGATTTTGTTAGACAGAATTTACTTAGAAATTGCCCAAAATCTGTTCTTCGTGTCTTAGCAGACACACAATTCTATTTCCTATAACACGAGGAAGCAGATACTGTGCATAGAAGCGATTTTCTGATTTTATCAGACGCGACTCCAATTCCATTATCATGTGGTCTATAAACGCATAGTACAAATAAACTTTCCAATACTGTTTTGGCGTGTCTGCAGGGTGATTGGCTCTGGTAGTCTGTCATGTTGTCATTCAACGTAGGAAAGGTCACGTACAATGTACATGTATATATACCAGACTGAACGATGACGGATGTTACTCATACTAATGATACGGCCGTAACGTCATTTGAATACAATTTGAAATGCCGTAATTTTTTATGACATTGAATTTTCACAAAAAGCCACAACGAGACTTTGTTTTCCACTTTTTTTTAAATTTTTATTATTCCTTATTTATTTTATTTTTTTTGCTCTTTACTTTTTTTTTCAGCACGCCGATGTGCACGCAACTGCGTGTTGGCGTATAGGGAGCTACGCGCCTGATGAATACCTCTTCTAATACCATTAGCTAACATAGAAATGTCTCTCTCACTTATTGTTCTTCAGCTAATAAGCTAGTGGTCGCTCTTCCCTCCCAAATCATATTACTACGAATGATAAATTACGACTGGTGGAAATACAATGTATGCAATTTAATTATTGCACCAATTATAACTCCATTTTGTATGATATTACATACAAGAAGCTCCCGGAATTGCCAAAGGGATCACACATTTCACTTCTGGCCATCTCTGGCTTTACTAATGCACATACATATATATATATACGTCTGAAAATTAAACCAAACAGTGTTAGAATTAATTAGATTTTAGAGCTGTCAAATTTTTGTTCTTCCCTCCACGGGATTTGAACCCACACCATTGATACACTGCAGCACCATTCGCTTAGCCTTACGTCCAGCGCCCTAGACCACTCGACCACATCCACTTCCTAAAAAAGGAGCTTCAATAATCCTAGTGTTACCTTTTCTCGTAAGGTAAATCTAGGGATAGACGTAAGACATGTGTATAAGCGTGTGTAGATGGTACATATATACTTAATATTATAATTTGACAGCAATCTAACTCAGCAATTTTTAATATATTGTATAGGATATATATATATATATATATTTATACAGGATGGGTTGATTTTTCTGTACAACCTTGAAGATCATGGGTTTTAAGACCATTAGTAAGAATATATAACACTACTAAATCATTTACTGACACTACAAATAATTTGGCTTCTTCAGTGCTGGGAGCAATATATATGTTGTAACCACTGCTGATATAATCTTCAACTTGTTGAAAGTGGTCAGTATTTTGTAGAAGTAGAAGAATTCGTCAGATGTCTTCTTTTATTCCTTTAGTATATAAAGGAGTCAATCAACTTCTCTCTGGTAGAGTAAAATTATAAGTACTAGAGGATGAAGTTGGAAGATTTTGTAATTGCATCTGAATATTAAATTCACTTGAAAGTTTTGCTTGAAAGATTATCCTCATAAAATTCACCTTTACTTTGTTAATCTGCTTATTTAAGGTTTCTAGTTGCCCAATTTCCTCATTTTCCCTCTCCTTCCTAGCAGAAGAGAAGTCAATTTCAGATGCAGATTATGGAG
Source organism: Bathymodiolus brooksi (assembly GCA_963680875.1). Classification (NCBI taxonomy): domain Eukaryota; kingdom Metazoa; phylum Mollusca; class Bivalvia; order Mytilida; family Modiolidae; genus Bathymodiolus; species Bathymodiolus brooksi. The sequence continues at coordinate 10,133,442 of OY804579.1, read as the reverse complement.
TTGATCTGTGCACTTCTGTTAACGCTTCAAGATTTTGTTCTGTGTTGTCAGTGCCTGAATCTATAAAGTTGTGCCAGTGTCTAAATTCTCATTTGTTTTAGCATCATTTAGGTGTTTTTATCAGTTGTTGAGTTTAAAGCAGTTGTTTCAAGTATTTTCTAGGTGTTATTTTTCTGGCAGGTTTATATTTGTGTTGTTGTGGTAACAAGACAAATTCCAAGCCGTTTAATAAGGGAAATAACTCATCTTATTATTGTATCATCATCAACATCTGGGTTGCGTTCAATATCGTAGCAGCTAGCCTAGCTGCTAGGTAAACTAGTCATGGCGTTATTAAACGATTAGCTACGTAGCAGTGCTAACAAATATGGCACCAATCATATAGAATAATTTCTTGGAATATTTTAGCTAATCGTATTTGTATAGTTACCTTAATAAATTATCATCCGTTTTAAAAGCGTTGTCACTTCCTGCAATGCCACTATTTTTACCTTACGAAACTAAATTTAGTTTTAGCTGCCATCTTGGATTCAAAAGCTAGCAGACATTTTTTAAGCTAGCTAGAGCTATGTAACGGCTAGGCTAGCTTTCCGTTCAATAGGATTTTTCTAGCTGCTACGATATTGAACGCAACCCTGGAGTTTGCATTGTTACAAGAAAGAGTTAAAGTGAGTGTCTAAGATTTTTCATAATTTTTAAGTTTGACCACTTGAAAATAAGATAGATAAATCAATAAAATGACCAAATAACCATCTCAGATAAACAGAAATTTGTTTAATTAGATGTAAGTAAACAAATTACTTCTGATTGTCTGCTGGCCAAGCTCGTTAATTATTAATGACCCAGTTTGATAACACAGATCGCATTGACCCAGATTTATCAAAACAAAGAAAGACCTAGATGATGGGGTAGGCAGTTTATTTAACCTATCTTTAGATTAAAATGTATAATTCATACATGTTTAATGATAAATTACACTTATTTACCAATAAGAACACAATTTATCAATCAAAACTCAAATTATTAGCCATTTTCGGTCAAAGTCGGTTTTCTTCCACGGTTAGATTTTCCGACAGAAGACATTTTCATCAACAAACCGATTCTGCGCGTGCGCAGTTCATCATACAGAGGCGGAGTTATCTTGATTGACTTGAATTAGAGTAGCCCAGACACAAATTGTTTGCGAACACGTTTCCCCCAAAATATTTCGTGAAAACCACTTTTCTGTGTTTTTGTCTGATTTAGATGAATTTTTACTCACATCTGTTCAAGTGTGGGAGAAAAAAAATCCGATTTAAAAATCTGACAAAATCGTAGACATTGCCCGTTTAAATATCTTTGGCTGAACATTCAAATGATATAATCTAACAAAATACAACATCTATCAAATTGTGTAATACACATGTAGTGAAATATTACAACTAGTGTGTACATATTGTATAAAACAGAAGTTTTATTATTTTTAATTTCATCAAAGAGCTACTTTTGTCCCTGCAAGGACAGAAGCAAACAGTGTACAAATATATACAAAACTCACATGTATCTGTCTCTAACAGGGATCAATGTTCCATAATATCATACAATCGTTAAGATTTTAAAAATGACAATTTTTGCAGATGAATCTGTAGTCATCTCTGCTGAATCTGAACTTATAAAGTAACAGAGTTTAAAAATGACAATTTTTGCAGATGAATCTGTAATCATCTCTGCTGAATCTGAACTTGTAAAGTAACAGAGTTTAAAAATGATTTTTTTTCAGAAGAATCTGTAATCATCTCTGCTGAATCTGAAGTTAAAAGGTAACATATTCCAGGTAGAAATACATTATTGGCAAGGTTATCATTTTAAACCGTATACTAACTGTAGAGAATAAATCGAAAAAATAAAACACTGGGAAAAATTATCAATATTTCCACAATAATAATTATTATAGATATTTTAGAGCACTACATTAATTTATTCTGCATAATTATCTATTAACTGTCTTTATCAAAATAAGTGTATATAATTCATTTAACAACAGTAAAACTAACTTTTATTAATTATGTTGCATAATTGAAATTACATTGCATTATAAATAACAATGCACCATGTGCACTAGATTGTGGAAAACAACATTTAAACAACAAAAAAGACATTTCAAGTAAGCATTGGAAGCCTCATGTATTCTGATAGGAAAACAATTGTCTAATATAATATCATATTAATACCTATTGGTAAACACATTGTGATGACACAGATGTCTACAAGGCCACGGTTTGAATAAAAGATTATAACTATTGAGCAAAAATACAACAATGATTTACAACCTTACAATAGATAAAGTAAATAAAAATCATATTAAAAATCAATTTGATGTTTGGTTTGGTTTATGGTGTTTAACGCCACTTTCAACAATATCTCAGTTATATCATGGCCATCCGAGTTTTATTGGTGGAGGAAACCAGAGTACCCGGAGAAAACCACCGACCTGTTGTAAGTCACTGACAAACTTTATCACATAATGTTGTATCTCCTGAGTGGGATTCGAACTCACAACGTTAGTTATGATAGGGACTGATTGCATAGGTAGTTTTAAATCCAACCACCATACGATCACGACCAAGACTGCCCCCTCAATTTGATGGATAAATATATATACCATCATTAATTGGATTTGAGAGAATGGATTCCTCATAGCAATATAGCATCAAAGGGGAGGTCTGGGATGAAAGATATAACGAAAAGTTCATTTCAAGCAAGACATATTAAAGATGGCATGTTTATCTAAGATTTGTTAAAGTGATGTCAGCGAGGTCAATATAATGCCACATTAGAAATGAACGATAATTTATCATCACACCTGTTGCTTGATAATAACATGAAAAACAAAAAAATACAATACTGTCTGAACATTTTCAAATTCCAATCGAAAAATCGTAAAAACAAGAGGAATTATAGATATGCCTAACATACATATACATGACTCAGTTTCCTGGCTTGGAACAGGCATTTTAATTAAAGGTGATGTGGTTAAACTAAATTAATGGGCCTAAATATCTTTACACACAATAAAAGCTATTATCAAGCAACATCTGTGATATTAAAAATTATCATTTTTATCGAAAATATCAAAAAGAGAAAATTTACAAATCAATCAAAAGATTAAATGTTACACATGAATGAGTGACTCAAATTTTGACTGATCTGTTAGTTTTCATCTTGATTGTCCTGACTAGATTTAATGGTGCATGACAGCAAATTAACATGAGAAAGCAAAGCATACAACCAACAGCTGAGTTCTACCTTACTACAGAAAGGAAAGTAGTGTTTACTTGTTATAAAAGGACAGACTTCAATGCCCCTGTTATAAGACAACTGTATAAGATATTATGAAACACCCTGCATGTGCTCACTGGAAACGTGTAACAAAAGCACCAAAGTCACTCAAAGACATAATCAACACTTTTAAAAATTTTATAAGAAACTTCAACAACACTAAATAGAAATTATCTACATATCAATAACAGCTGATGTTACAAAAACAACATTATAATGCATGGTAATAATGAGGACAGAATATCAGTGGGTCTTCTTTATGATAAGTAGTCTATTTTTTTTACAACTATTTATCACTATAAATCAAATTTGTTTCCATTCATTTGTAGTTAATTACAACTAGATTGTGTACATTATTGAGTAATTCTCATACATTTTTTTAATAATTCTGATACATTTTTCACTAAATACTTTATGGAGAAAAAACAAATAGGCTCACCTCAGCCTGAATCGCTCATTTAAACAAAACCTTTTTCTAAAGATGAAAATGTGAAAAGCTAACAAAAGGATGACGAATGCTTCATGATGGTCTAAGCTCACCCTGACTATATCTAGTCAGGTGAGCTAAAATGTATTATTTTATAATTAACGTTATTTCCCCCCTACAAGTAGGAAAATCTAAGTTCATAATAAAAAATGAATGTTTTTTTTTTCTCATCGTGCTTTTGAAATCTGATTCATAAATTGATATGCATAAGAACTGTATGATCAAGAATTTTCATACATGTAAAAACCTTTTTTAACTTAAAATAACTTATGCAAAACTGTTTTAAACTTAAAATAACTTATGTAAAATTGTTTTTAACTTAAAATAACTGATCGATGTAAAATGTTTTTTAACTTAAAATAACTGATGCAAAACTGCTTTAAACTTAAAATAACTTATGTAAAACTGGTTTTAACTTAAATAACTTATGTAAAACTGTTTTAACTTAAATAACTGATGTAAAACTATTTTAACTTAACATAACTGATATTATTATACCTCAGTATATATTTTCTATATAAAATTAAATGCAGATAATATTACTATTTTGCACATAAAAATCCAATTGCTAATTTGGTTTAAATAGTTTTGATGACTGATCATGACTATTATCCCTAGGGAAATAGTCTCGATGACTATTTCCCTAGGGAAATAGTTCAGTTCAAACAGCATACGCTTTCCCGTGCTTTTATGGTTCAGATCTTTCGTGTTTTAACGTACATGCACCTACATGCCCGAGAGATACGATTATTTGTTTACCAGACAATAAAATGGCATCTGTTGATGCAGGTATGAACAGTGACTTTAATTGAGTTTAATCTTGTTGATCAATTCTTTAAACTGGTTAGAATTGTTGTTAAAACATGTTTATTGTTGATATTTTTTCTGAATATTACTATTAAGAACTTCTATTTGTGTCTTTTTAATAGCCATATTTTCTCAGATTTCCTAGATTGCCTTTGGTATAATAAAACACTTATTTACTGGCTATTCGGACAATAGCAAGTTTATAGTTGGTGTCTCTGGGGACAATAAACTTGTTATTGTCCTCATAGCCAGTAAATAGGTGTATAATATGTCATATAAAATTTCTAACATCTGCTATTTTAAACAACTAAAGCTTGTCTAGAACAGTTAAAGATTACAACACTATTATTTTGAATTCAGTAGTCCCCCCTTTATAAGGCCAATCTCACCAAAGGCCACCCTTCTTATCAGACCAGATTTTAGATGCAGACAGCAAAATACAACTAAACAGTAACCTACATCTAAATTTTCTCCCTCAAGAGAGGTCACCTCTCTTATAAATCCACTTTTTCATTGCAGAAAGGGTTGACCTTATAAGAGGGGGGACTACTACAGCAGTAATAACATACAAGCTTGGCTGTTTTAACTAGTACAAACACAACGACTGAATCTAACAACAAGATAATATAATACAGGGGTACATTATCATAACTATATTACAAGATATAAATTTTGTGTCTTTTTATACAATTGTGCAAATTTGAATATAATTGTCTAATTTACATGGCAAGTTTTTATTTTCTCACATTAAATGCTATAGAACAGTAAAAAATCAACAACATTGTTTATAAGGATGGGTATGTATACACATCAATATGATTATCATATAATAACAAACAGTAGTTTATAACTAACCTTTGTCAGTGAAAAAATTCACTTTGGTAAATGCGATAAATTTTGGTTCATCATAAAAAAGGAAATATAAACTATGTACAAATTAGGAAACACTGGCAAATTCTTATCTATCACATTTAGCTTAGAAGGCAACAGTTTTTTCTATGGATTCAGGTATTAAAGGTTTATGGACTCAGAGTACATTAAAGGATATGTCTAGACTCTACCTATAAGCTTTAAGTACAACACTGCATTTTATAAAAAAAGGATTTTCAATTTAATATTTTGTTTCATTTTGTCTTGTATATTTCAAACCTTCCACTTAAAAATTAAAAAGTAGTTTGATTTTGGTTTGGTTTTATGGTTTTTAAAGCCACTATCAACAATATTTCAGTTATATTGTGGTGGTCAGTTTTGTAGGTGGAGAAAACCGGAGGACCCGGATAAAACCACCAACCTACTGCAAGTCACTGACAAACTTTATGACATTATGTTGTATCGAGTACACCTCGTCTGAGTGGGATTCGAACTCACAACGTAAGTGGTGATAGGCACTGACTGCATAGGTAGTTATAAATCCAACTACCATATGACCACGCCCACAACAGACCCCTATTTCATGTAAAACCTATTATTAATTAATAATAAAATATTGTAACTCAAACAAATACAAAAATATTTTCTTGGTAAATATTTTTTATAAATACTTTATTTTAAAAAAATAAACCATCACAACCAACTAACAACCTTTGTAATGATATAAATTGTAAAAATAATATTGTTATTTTAAAAATATTAGATATATATATGTAGACATGCTGAAGATACAACTATATAAATTTATCTGTGCTATATTTAAAAAAAAAGGTATTTCAAGAATCTAAAAAATGTTGCATGCATATTATTAATAGTAAAAAAAAAAGCAAATATTTTACAATTAAATTCCATTACAAATGCATTTCAATATACTGGGCATTAATTCACAATTATTGCAGGTAATTATTTTATATTCAATCAAATATGATCTCGTCGACCGACTGTTTGCTCAAACATCTTCCACCAATATTAAACAGTAAGTTATGCTGTTGTTTGGTGCTAAATACGCATTCTTGACAATTTCCCCAGAACCCAACAATATCTGATTTTATAAATTACTCTCTATACTCTTAGCAAATATATATTTATGAAGACTTGCATAGACAGCATATCACAACAGAATTTGAGGAGAAAAAATATTTAAATTGAGAGCTTTTTAATAACCATGACGACAAAACTTTATAAACAATATATACTCAAATCAAAAAGTCAATAGATTCACTTTCTATAAATCAAATAAATTTTTTTAATCAAATTATACTTTTTTAATTTTAGTTAATAAAGAACAAATGTAACTGTACCCTTGTTCACCAATATCACAGAAATCTTCCTTCAATTAGACAAATACCTTTAAAAACAATTTAAAATATACAAATTCTTTAAAATTATGTAATCAAATTAAAACACATTAATTCCAAAAAAATTATGTATATATCTATTTTTAGCCTGAAATTTTAATATTATATATTACAGTTTAGCTTGGTTAATGGTGTTTAATGCCATTTTCAACAATATTTCAAATATATTGTGGTGATCAGTTTTATTGGTGGAGGAAACCAGAGTACCTGAAGAAAACCACCAACCTATCACAAGTCACTGACAAACTTTATCACATATATATTAAAGTTTAACATTCACATGATCACAGAACCTCTGAAAATTTGTGTAGCCTAAGGTCCAAAATTTTTAGCCCATATTTTTTTCTGTAGATGCTAAGCTTTCAAAAAAACTCCAATGTGTCTTTTATGATATAGTCTACACCATAAAAGATGTATTGGAGTTTTTTTTCAACAGCAGAATACTGTCTATAGTTTTCTGTTGTAACTTATCTAAAGATTAGTTCAGTGTGACACAGGATAACATTACATATCAACTAAATATTGACAAATTAATGCCTTTTTAACTAATTTATCTTGTTGGACAAGACATGTGCCTACTATGATCTGAAAATTGTAAACTCAAGGTTTATCTACATTGTTCTACCAGAGGAATTAAGACCTTGAATCTGAACTTTAACATGGCACTCTGTAGCATGAGTTGAGGTCAAATTCTGGTGTGAAAAATGGCTTAGTACAAGCCATTCAAATATAAAAATGGTTTAGAACAAGCCAATAAATATTCAGATATAAATATATAAAGTATATAGTTGGTGTACAAGACATAGCTCCTATGAAATGTACCTAAATGTAAAATCTTTACAGGACAGGCAAAGGAATACAATAAAGTCCATAAGAACCTGGTCAGGGGATAATTGGCTACCAATAAAAAAAACAAATAATACAGTGTTAAAAGTTATCGGGTGATTGTTGCAAAATATGTACAAAACCAAAAATATATGGCAGTAAACTTGGTAACAAATAAATAACATTATTATACAATTAAAATGCAATCTTATTGGTGTGCCATTTAAATATATAATTTTGTATCATATCATATAAGTTTATTTTGTATTAATTCATGTATGTATTGGAGAAGACGTTTATAATGTGAAACTTTCGTCTTATACAATTCTTTATTGAACAATAAAATATCTTAAAAAGAAGTACAAATCAATAAAAACACATATTATGACCTCTACATAAAATCCTAAATACATCATAAGTATTGCATAATTATGTTTCTTCATAAAAGTAGTCATTTCTTGACCTTATAAAAATGTTTAAAAAAATATCTGTTGTCTGCACAAATCTTATACAGGTATTAAAAAGTCTATGGAAGGTCTATAATTGGTCTTGTGTCCATACATTTTGTGTTTGCCTTCGATGCATTTAAACTTAATAACACTACACAGTAAAATTTCAAAAAAAAACAAACAGTAAAAAAAACCACTGTTTACAGATTATTTGAATGAAGACATGAAGAGGAGTTTAAAGATACCAAAGGGAGGTAATCAGAATCTAAAAATCAAAGAAGGACAGACAACACAATGACCAAAAGAAGAAAGTAAAAAAGGACAAACAACGATCTACAAAAAATACACATAAAACTAAAGATCGAGTAACACGAACCCCACTAAAAACCGGGGGTGAGCTCAGTTGCTCCGGAAGGGTGAGCAGTTCCTGCTCCACTAGTGACACCCGTCCTTTCAAGTACACCATATTTTGAACTGATCCAATTTTAAGGATCATTTCGTAACTTTTTAACATTTGTACTAGGGAAATAAATGATAATCAGAGTAATAGTTTTTGAACTATAAAATACAACAGAAAATGAAAAATCATACTGAACATTTTAGAAAAACAAAAAAAATATCAATTTGTTGAAAAGTAAAGACACAATGTATACATGAAGTAAGATGAAATATCTATAGACATTTCCACCATTTGAGCACAATTAAGTCGGGAAAAAAATAACTGTGTTTCAGCTGACATTCTTGAAAAAATGGGGTAGGTAGGTAGGCAAAGGTTTTTATTATTATTTTTTTAATTTTCACCTAGTCTATACAGGACAAGGCAATGACTAACAGCACTTGTCCAAAGACTGCATAAAATACTTTAGGGTAAGCACTAAAAATTAGGGTCAGGAAGGTTACATTATAATGTGAGATCCTACTGTTTGTAGTGCTCTATTCAGCAGTAACTAACTATTTCTGAGATCATTACACATTCTATAATAATAGAAAGACTAGACGTACAATAAAATCTTATAGTATTAAAATGTTGTAGAAATGTTGACAAAATATTACAGATCTATTTAACCCTTCCTATACAGATTACACAAAGGTTATGTAATAATTCTTTACAGATTACACAAAGGTTATGTAATAATTCTTTACAGATTACACAAAGGTTATGATTTTTTTTTTTTTTTTTTTTAATAGTCAAACCTGTCCATGCGGTCACCTCTATTAAGAAGTCACCTGTATTAAAAGGTCACCTTTTTCTTGTCCTGAAATAGAAAATTTCATATGAATTGAACCTCTTTTAAGAGGTCACCTGTCCTATGAGGCCACTTTTTCTTTGCCCCAAAGGTGACCTCTTAATACAGGTTGACTGTACATTAAAAGTGATACAGATACAAGCTGGTACACTGATAATTGTATATTCATTTAAAGTTGACTTGAACAGGTAGCTACTTAATATACAGATTAGGACATGCAGTGTGTACCACATAGGATATTATTTCCACGAGGTATTAACATATTTTCACAGTTAAATTAAATACTACCAAACTTAAATTTAATGTTTAATATGCATGAAATATTCCACTAGAGTTATTGAGAGAATAAGGTTGAATTTCTCAGAAGAATTCACTGATCATCTCTTAAGTAAATCTGACAAATATAATAATGAAACACAATTTAGTATTTCTGGCATCTTGCCAAATCAACAAACTTTACTACAAAGATACTGGAATTTACAATGTATATCAAATCCATAGTACCTCTATATCATTCTGAAAATTTCTTTTTCAAAATCCCTTTTTCTATTTTTAGCTTGACCATTTATTTGAGTAATTCCAGACAATCGTGAAAATTAGCATACAACCTGACACATGCATAGATTAAATCTATTATATTTCCTTTTCATACTCTTTAGAGCCATATAAGGTCAAAGCTTATACTGTTCACAATCAACATTAACATTGTGTATCCCATTAATCATATTAATACATTATCATAGTAATACATTATCGTATTAATACATTATCGTAGTATTTAAAAATAACATATAAAAACATTAAAAGCGGTATATATAAAACAGTACAATGATTTCATATTGTATTTACATTCACTATGTAATATGAAAACGCTATATAAATCCTCCTATAATTAACATTGTATAATAAATGGCACACCAATAGGAACAAAACAAACACCATCATTATAACTGCATTTTAACATAAGCAGCTGGAAAAAGTCCTTCTCTATCATTTAACCTTCCATTCCACCAGTTTTCATCAACGTAGTCCAATACAATAATTACATCACCTTTTCTAAAGCCAAGTTCTGATGGGTCTTCAGGTTTAAAATCATACATTGCAACTGCTACCTTTTCCTGAAAAGAAATAAAATGCTTAAGAACAATTCAAGACAGTATAAAGATCTCTTGATAATCTTTTAAGAACAATTCAAGACAGTATAAAGATCTCCTGATAATCTTTTAAGAACAATTCAAGACAGTATAAAGATCTCCTGATAATCTTTTAAGAACAATTCAAGACAGTATAAAGATCTCCTGATAATCTTTTAAGAACAATTCAAGACAGTATAAAGATCTCCTGATAATCTTTTAAGAACAATTCAAGACAGTATAAAGATCTCCTGATAATCTTTTAAACAACTGGTTTGGTTTATGGTGATTAATGCCAATTTCAACAATATTTCAGTTATATTGTGGCGTTCAGTTTTACTGGTGGAGGAAACTGGAGTATCTGCAGAAAACCACTGACAAACTTTATCACATAGTGTTATATCGAGTACACCTCGTCAGGAATGGAATTCGAATTCACAACTTTAATGGTGATAGGCACTGATTCCACAGGTAGTTGTAAATCCAACTACCATACGATCATGACGACGATGGCCCCTTTAAACAACTGATTCACTTCAGGCATGTCATGGTTCATTTATTCTGACTCCAAGTTTGTGGGTTTATATAATCATCAAGATATATCTCACTAGACATTGCACATACTAAAGATACTAGACATTGGACATACTAAAGATACTAGACATTGGACATACTAGCCCAAGACACTAGACTTCCATTAAAACAGTTCTGGTGATCGGTAAATGAACTTGGTGCCAAAATATTCAACCAATTACAAACCAAAAAGAGCAATAATGTTCTTTGTTGTTGAATACAGTCAAGACATAGATTAGATTAACCACATTTTACAAGCAGGTTCAGTTACTACCAGTAATGGCTAAGTCAGAGAGTAATGGCAAAATCAGAGAGAGTAACGGCAAAGTCAGAGAGTAACGGCAAAGTCAGAGAGAGTAACGGCAAAGTCAGAGAGAGTAACGGCAAAGTCAGAGAGAGCAACGGCAAAGTCAGAGAGAGTAACGGCAAAGTCAGAGAGTAACGGCAAAGTCAGAGAGAGTAACGGCAAAGTCAGAGAGAGTAACGGCAAAGTCAGAGAGAGTAACGGCAAAGTCAGAGAGTAACGGCAAAGTCAGAGAGAGTAACGGCAAAGTCAGAGAGCATCAATTACATATAGTCAAGTTTACCTGGATCAAAGATAATTAAAGTAAGTTGTTTTTTGAATGTTGATGTATCTAACTTGTGATTTGAATCAGATTTATTTAGACCCCTCCCCCCCAAAAAAAATGGTAATTACAGATTGATTGATTGATTGATTTATTGTGTTTAATGCCACTTTCAGCAATATTTCAGCTATATCATGGCGACCAGTTTTAGTGGTGGAAGAAGCCGGAGTATCCGGAGAGAACCACCGTCCATGGGCAAGCAACTGGTAAACTTTATCACTTGCGGCTGCGAGTCGAGTGCACCCTTTTTGTAATTTACAAAGCCGGGTGCGAACCCACGTCGTATTGGTGATAGGCTTGTATGAGTTGTTAGGTAATCCAACTACCTAACTCATTGAGCCACCCGGGCCCTGGTAATTATAAACAAACTTACCATCATCAAATCTTGTAATAGGATTGTCTGTGTCCGGCTGACTGAATTTGTCCGATGGTAATCTATTATTTCATTTACAGAGTTAAATTTAACACACCACAAATAATATTTGCCTTGTCCATCACGTAAAACTTTAAAATGTTGTATACTGTCTTTGAATCTGAAATCAAACATGCAAAGATATTGAGGGCTGTAAAAGAAATGCACAGTAGAATATAAAAGTTAAATGGTTGAAGTCAGATGGGTTAAGAGAAGCCAAGTACTGGCTGAAGTCTTTCATTATGCATGCCATGTGAGCTAGAACCAATCTCTGATCTGTATAGAATATACTGTTCACATAAGATTCCCTCAATGTATTATTTCTTCTTTATAATTTAAAGTTAACACTTTGGCATAAAAACTATACAATCAGCTTGTATTCAACAATCACCTTTGGATGAAAGGTAAGATGACTGCAAAAAACAAAGACAAGGGACAACTTTTACAAGATTGGTTGATCCAGTTTGTAAGTTCTGGTCTGTAATGATTTATACTGCTACCAGAAGGTAATTACAGTCAAACCAGTCACTTGTATTAAAAACATCACCTTTTTCTTGTCCTGTCATGGAAAATTACCTATGAATTGAATCTCTTTTAAAAGACCACTTTTTCATTGTTCCAAAGTTGACCTCTTAATACAGGTTTCACTACCCGTACTTTTAAAACATGCATAACCTTCGCTTTGTAATGCTACGTTGTTTTTGTAATGACTTAGAGTTTATTTGTTAATCATTCAGTAATTTGATAATTTAATTAGTACAATCATTATAGAGTGAGACAGTGAGTGATTGTTGTTTAATGCCAATTCAGCAATTTTTCAGCTATATCATGGTGAGAACAAGTTAATTTTCAATGAGAGGATGATGTTGTTCGCTTTGTTCTAGACCAACACGCTGAATTGGATTTTCATAGTGCTAGCTCACTGAAACAACAGTCCGCGGTTAATCGTGCCGCTCCACTCGGACACATTATTCTGATTCCGAGTCAACCAGTCTTTGCTCTTACTCCTTAATGCTGTGTGCTTAGCGGAGAAGCAACAAATACCAATTTTATAGTCTTTGGTTTGACCCGACCGGGTCTCGAACCCACGATCTACCGCACTCGAGGCGAGCATGCTAACCATTACACCACCGATGCGGTTACAAACATTAAAAGTTAGTTATTGCTTATATGATTCTTAAATCCAAGAATGAAAACTGACCGGTAAACAGATATGCACATTGTGCAGCAAAATGTAAACAATAGTGAAATTTCTTACCAGATGATTTTTAAATTTACAGTCCGATTAATTTCAACTTATTTAATGAATATTAAAATAAACTGTAGTCACATGTTTATATATTTTGATAAAACATTTACTTGACTGATATAGAGAATTCTCCAGGAGCACTTTCACTCATTCTGACTAAAAAAGCACCATCAGGTTGCACCACTTGACCATTAGTTTTCTTCAGTAATTTTTCTTCTGCCTGACATCGTGTTACTTTACCAACAAACCACCTGTAAAAAAGCATTGATTTGTTAGCTATGTATGGTTTACAGTATTCTTAGGACAAAGGTTAAAGGTTAAATATCAGGTTGTAGAAAAAGTACAATTTATTCAAACCAGAAGTAATGGAAAGTAATGCCAGAGAAATGTTAAATAAAAAATGTCATTATATTATCTCCAATGTTCATTAATTCCATACAAATGAGGAAATATGTATATATATCAATTTCATCAAGTTTTATATGCAAGGATGGACAATGTCTGCTTCTAGTGTTTTATCTAGGACTGAAAAGGGGCATGGTATTTTTTTTTTAAAAAGGGCACTTTGCACATAGAATTTACCAAAAAGGGCACATAGAAAAAATAGGGTAGGTAGGTAGGTAAAACCATTTTATTTTTCAAAATTATTTTGATTTCTTGACTTTAACAGTGCTTAACTAAAATGTGATGACTTAGCAGCGTTTTACAAAAAGCCTTCACTGATTTTTTCTAACACACAATATAAATATTTTACACTGTAAGATACATTGTAGCTATAACTGTAACAAATGTAGAATTAAAATTGTGGCATCAATTATCAGTAAGTGTTGTTGTTGGGATTAACCATTGACTGACTGGTTGAACTGTCTCCCATCAGATTTGTTTCCAAAGGGTACCAGTTGATATCAACAAAATAAAATATCCCCCCCAGTTGCACGTCTAGCATTAACTGATGATCCTAATTATTGTATTTTCCTGTGTTTCGTTCGAGTATAGAGGGAAAATATTGTATTGATGGTACAGGTTATGTGAATATTATAAAGGTCAAGTGATCTGGGCCAATAGAATTGAATAATGGTAATACGAGTTTGGGTCACTTTCTAGCTGCTGTGTACCAAGTTAACATGCTTTTTTATATTTTGAATAAATATTAAAATTTCACAATCTTTATCAATAGATGGGTGTAGGTCCAAACACCTTTTCTCCTGAGACAGGATTGCACATTTGGCATCGTAGACACAGGTTTCCAGGGGTTTTTATCGATTTAATCGTTTTTATTTCTGGTCGTTCCTGGCCGGCCTTGACTGCCAATGAAGGGGAAACTTATTGATAAATCAAATATTTTAATATAATACATTCCTTATCAATGTACATGTCTATTGTACATGTATTATTGTTGTATGCATAATGTTATAATGTATCTAGCATCCATCGAGCATGGCAGGCTGTTGGCAAACACTGAGTTAATACTGTGTATTTAATACCACTTACAACCATATTTTAGGCATGCTGTAGCAGTCATCTTTTTTCATGAAGGAGACTGGAGTACACAAAGAAAACTGCTTACCTTCCTTCCATCAGTTACATAAAAGAATGTGTATTTGTATTTGTACAGCAACAGTCCTTGAATGTATGGATCATTAAACAATATCCCTTACAACATGTACATCAACTATAATTTATTATCTATATTTGTATGTAATGTATACATGTACATCTTTCGTTAATCATCACAACAATAACAGTATATCTTTGTAATGGTACAATACAGATTTTATTTTACAACACTGCTACTAGATAAAATGGCTTACGAATGAGGTTTCATTTCAATATAATTATGTGGTACAAATCCTGTTTCTCCATTCATTTCAGCCTTGAACCAATTCTGATCTTCATCAAAACTCAATATCTGAAATAAATGTATAGAAATCTGAGCATAATACGTAATAAATCACCCTCTAAGTCTAAAGAACCAGGGTTCATGAAATTGCATATGGATTTGGTGGTCCTAGTGCAAAAAATGTCAGTTCTATTGCAAAATTACTGTATCTTGTGTCAGTTCTTAGTAAAATTTGACTAAATGTTGCTGGTCATGTCCGACAGGACTGACAAATTTCGCGAACTCTGAAGAACATATTTTTCATATCCTCCATTGACAATACCTATCGATGTATGCATGTTACATCTAGGACCGAAGGCCTCACCCAAGGACCCTAGGACCTAATTCATTTCTAAACATTTCAATCTTCATAAAAAAACAATCCGTAACTGCTTTATGCGATGGTGATTTGGACACCAAAGTTAAACTCTAACCACATAACCTTTATTTGCATCAACTTTAATCTACAAGGACATATATCATAATGTTAATTCTATTATACAATTTGCAATCCTCATGATAAGCAACGGTCCTCCAGCCCAAGACCAATAAAACTTTGTTCGGACCAGTAAAATTTTCAGTTTTTATTTAGAACTATATAAAAATAAATTCAGGAATTCGATTCGGACAAGTAAATTTAAATTTCGAGGACTGAATTTGTTTTAGTTTATATAATGTAAATTGATATGAACATGTATTAATAAACTAGAGGCTCCCAGGAGCCTGTATAGCTCACCTGGGTATAATAACAACATCAGTCAATAAAACTTGATAACTTCGGTGAAAAAAAATAACAAATGTAGCCTTCGTCATTGCAGACCCCTTCTACAAAAAAATTTGGGCAGGGGTTCCCCCTTTAATGCAAGTTATCAAAATTGCTGTAAAAAAACATATATGTCAATGATTCTCAAAATTTAGCTTTTCCTACTTCACATTTTGTAATAGAGTTGCTTCCCTTTGATTATTTGAGTAACCAAAAGCAGTGAGTCAACAAAAAAATGTATTTCAAGAGGAATAACTCTACACACAGTTGTCGCACATTTTTAACTGTGGGAAATTTTTTGTAGATCTTGACATGCTGAACATTTTTGCAGTTTAAACTTTCCCTCTATCTCTAATAGTTTTTGAGATATAAGATGATAGTATTAAAATTGAGAACATTTTGCTGAAAAAAGGGCAATAACTCCAAAATGGGTAATGGAATTTACTTCAAAATTGCAGGGTAGGAAGATCTTGACATGCTGCAAATTTTTGCAATTTAAACTTAACCTTTATCTCTTATAGTTTTTGAAATATAAGACGAAAAGTATTAATTTTTTTTTTAATTTGATGAAAAAAAGGGCAAGAACTCCTAGATGGGTAATCATATTTACTTCAAAATTGCAGGGTAGGTAGATATCGACATGGTGCACATTTTTGCAATTTAAACTTAACATCTATCTCTTATAGTTCTTGAAATATAACACGAAAAGTATTAAAATTTATAAAAAAAAATTGATCGAAGGGCCGAACCGCCGAACACATTTTTGGAAGAGAACCATCCAATGACTATTTCATCAAAATTTTGTTCTTATTGAGCAAATGGTTTCAGACAAGAAGATGTTTATGGGAATTTCCCATAGGGTCCTATGTTAAATTAAGTTCGGCTGTGGCGGCCATCTTGGTCGGTGTTCTGAAATGCGGGACACAATTTTGGAAGAGGACCACCCAAGAATCATTTCAGCAAAGTTTGGTTGAGATTGGCTCAATAGTTTCAAAGGAGAATATTTTTTCTTAATTTCATCCCCCCTTTTTTCTAATTTGCATAATCGGTCAAAATAGGCAAAAGTTCAAAGTTCATAAAAAATCCCATAATATAGTTTAAAAAGCTCATCATTATGCTTATACAGTTCAAATTTGGGCACTTTCTGGCTTAAAATAAAGCAGTTTTGGCCATTTGAAGAAATTTCTATTTTTAGTAATGGCGGCCACCTTGGATACAGGACGGCTCTGACGGACACAATTTTGAAAGGGGACCACCCAAGGATCACTTCAGCAAAGTTTGGATGAGATTGGCTCAGTAGTTTCAGAGGAGAAGATTTTTTTTTAAATTTCATCCCCCCTTTTTCTAATTTGCAAATCGGTCAAAATAGGCAAAAGTTCAAAGTTCATAAAAAATCCCGTAATATATGTTAAAAAGCTCATCATTATGCTTATACAGTTCAAATTTGGGCACTTTCTGGCTTAAAATAGAGCAGTGTTGGCCATTTGAAGAAATTTCTATTTTTAGTAATGGTGGCCATCTTGGATAGAAGACGGTGCTGACGGACACAATTTTGAAAGGGGACCACCCAAGGATCATTTCAGCAAAGTTTGGTTGAGATTGGCTCAATAGTTTCAAAGGAGAATTTTTTTTTTTAATTTCATCCCCCCTTTTTTCTAATTTGCATAATCGGTCAAAATAGGCAAAAGTTCAAAGTTCATAAAAAATCCCGTAATATATGTTAAAAAGTTCATCATTACGCTTATACAGTTCAAATTTGGGCACTTTCTGGCTTAAAATAAAGCAGTTTTGGCCATTTGAAGAAATTTCTATTTTTAGTAATGGCGGCCACCTTGGATACAGGACGGCTCAGACGGACACAATTTTGAAAGGGGACCACCCAAGGATCATTTCAGCAAAGTTTGGATGAGATTGGCTCAGTAGTTTCAGAGGAGAAGATTTTTTTTAAATTTCATCCCCCCTTTTTCTAATTTGCAAATCGGTCAAAATAGGCAAAAGTTCAAAGTTCATAAAAAATCCCGTAATATATGTTAAAAAGCTCATCATTATGCTTATACAGTTCAAATTTGGGCATTTTCTGGCTTAAAATAGAGCAGTTTTGGCCATTTGAAGAAATTTCTATTTTTAGTAATTGCGGCCATCTTGGATATAGGACGGCGCTGACGGACACAATTTTGAAAGGGGACCACCCAAGGATCCTTTCAGCAAAGTTTGGTTGAGATTGGCTCAGTAGTTTCAGAGGAGAAGATTTTTTTTAAATTTCATCCCCCCTTTTTTCTAATTTACATAATCGGTCAAAATAGGCAAAAGTTCAAAGTTCATAAAAAATCCTGTAATATTTGTTAAAAAGCTCATCATTATGCTTATACAGTTCAAATTTGGGCACTTTCTGGCTTAAAATAGAGCAGTTTTGGCCATTTGAAGAAATTTCTATTTTTAGTAATGGCGGCCATCTTGGATACAGTACGGTGCTGACGGACACAATTTTGAAAGGGGACCACCCAAGGATCATTTCAGCAAAGTTTGGTTGAGATTGGCTCAGTAGTTTTAGAGGAGAAATTTTTTTTTTAATTTCATCCCCCCTTTTTTCTAATTTTCATAATCGGTCAAAATAGTCAAAAGTTCAAAGTTCATAAAAAATCCCGTAATATATGTTAAAAAGCTCATCATTATGCTTATACAGTTCAAATTTGGGCATTTTCTGGCTTAAAATAGAGCAGTTTTGGCCATTTGAAGAAATTTCTATTTTTTGTAATTGCGGCCATCTTGGATATAGGACGGCGCTGACGGACACAATTTTGAAAGGGGACCACCCAAGGATCCTTTCAGCAAAGTTTGGTTGAGATTGGCTCAGTAGTTTCAGAGGAGAATTTTTTTTTTAAATTTCATCCCCCCTTTTTTCTAATTTACATAATCGGTCAAAATAGGCAAAAGTTCAAAGTTCATAAAAAATCCCGTAATATTTGTTAAAAAGCTCATCATTATGCTTATACAGTTCAAATTTGGGCACTTTCTGGCTTAAAATAGAGCAGTTTTGGCCATTTGAAGAAATTTCTATTTTTAGTAATGGCGGCCATCTTGGATACAGTACGGTGCTGACGGACACAATTTTGAAAGGGGACCACCCAAGGATCATTTCAGCAAAGTTTGGTTGAGATTGGCTCAATAGTTTCAAAGGAGAATATTTTTTTTTAATTTCATCCCCCCTTTTTTCTAATTTGCATAATCGGTCAAAATAGGCAAAAGTTCAAAGTTCATAAAAAATCCCGTAATATATGTTAAAAAGCTCATCATTATGCTTATACAGTTCAAATTTGGGCACTTTCTGGCTTAAAATAGAGCAGTTTTGGCCATTTGAAGAAATTTCTATTTTAGTAATAGCGGCCATCTTGGATATAGGACGGCGCTGACGGACACAATTTTGAAAGGGGACCACCCAAGGATCATTTCAGCAAAGTTTGGTTGAGATTGGCTCAGTAGTTTCAGAGGAGAAGATTTTTTTTAAATTTCATCCCCCCTTTTTTCTAATTTGCATAATCGGTCAAAATAGGTAATGGGATTTATTTCAAAATTGCAGGGTAGGTAGATCTTGACATGCTGAACATGTTTGCAGTTTCAACTTACCACATGTCTCTTATAGTTTTTGAAATAAAGGACGAAAAGTATTAAAATTTTGAAAATTTGATGAAAAAAGGGAAATAACTCCAAAATGGGTAATGGGATTTACTTCAAAATTGCAGGGTAGGTAGATCTTGACATGCTGAACATGATTGCAGTTTCAACTTACCACATGTCTCTTATAGTTTTTGAAATAAAGGACGAAAAGTATTAAAATTTTGAAAATTTGATGAAAAAAGGGAAATAACTCCAAAATGGGTAATGGGATTTACTTCAAAATTGCAGGGTAGGTAGATCTTGATATGCCGCACATTTTTGCAATTTAAAGTTAACCTTTATCTCTTATAGTTTTTGAAATATAAGACGAAAAGTATTAAAATTTTACAAATTTGATGAAAAAAGGGCAATAACTTCAAAATTGCAGGGTAAGTAGATCTTGATGTGCTGATCATTTTTACCCCACGTCAGATTTTTGATATTATTAACGGTTTTTGAGTTATTACCCAAAACCTGCAATTTTACCATATGTTCTATTTTTAGTAACAGCGGCCATGTTGGTTGGTGCACAGCATCACCGGACACAATTTTGAAACTAGACACCCTAGTGATGATTCAGACCAAGTTTGGTTTCCATTGGTCTTGTACTTTCAGAGGAGAAGATTTTTGAAAAAGTTTACGACGTACGACGGACGACGACGGACGCCAAGTGATGGCAATAGCTCACATGACCCTTTGGGTCAGGTGAGCTAAAAAGTGAATCCAAGGAATATGTACTACTTCTGTAACAATAGTTTTTAGATACACACTTGTATACTATATATACTGTTTAAATAAAAAATGTTGTTGAATGAAGTAAAATAGCATCAGAAGCAGTGTCAATCAGATATACCGTAAATTGGGATATTTTGACCGTAATTTTATTTTGGTTTATTTCGTACCTCTCTTGAAAGTGCCAAAATTAAACACGCCAAAAAATAACGTCCACTAAAATAAAAAATACTAATATTTTATAAAAGTTATAGTACGATATTGATCTTACTCAAACTAATCAATCTTAAAATTATCAATAGTATTCACAACTCAAGTATTTATGTTTCCTCCGAAAGTTGTGAGTAGATATCAGGGTCATGTAGTAAATTTAAAATTTAGTCGAATTCGTAGGCTCGTAGCCATTTGAATCAAAATATCGTCGAAGTCAATACTGCAGTTTTTTAAACCTAAACAACAGGATTTATTATTGCACAGCTATAATTTTAATCCAATCAAAAACACCCATTTAAGACATGTGACCGTACATTATTTTTCCCGTATTGTACAACCGGAAGCCGTATTTTTTTCCATATTGGACATCCAATACATTTTTTTTTCGTATTGTACATTATGTAAGGGAAGTAACTCGTTGGTTTTTGTCGTCTGCTAGTAAATTATTTTTAATTGTAATCTACAATCAAATTAACTTGTTCGATATTTAACAGTTTGAGGGAAAAAAAGTTGCTTAGAATATTTGTTGATCAGTTATTTTGCTGTTTTTAATTCATTTTAAAGATTACGAGATCTGTATTGATACAGAACATTTTCCTAACGAAATACTATTGTGCAGTTGTTCTATTTAGACTGTATTAAAAGTTAAACATAAAATTGTTGTTATAGTATTGATCATTTCAGCTGTATAATAAACAGGTCATTATACAGTGTTATGTACAATATGGAAATATATTGTACTCGTCCGTATTGTATTGAAAACCTGTATTGGACTCGGCGTCTCATCCAATACGGGTTTTCAATACAATACAGACTCGTACAATATCTTTCCATATTGTACATAACACTGTATAATAACCTATTATTAGTTGACAGCACCAATGCTTATAATTTAACAAAATGTGTATAATAATTTTCACAAGAAACTAAATGTTAATTGTCAATTTAGCTCTAGGGTCTTAATCATTGACATTTGTATTGTATGATTAGTATACCGGCAGTCATCAGTCAAATAAATTGCTACAGATTTCACACCTGTTGTAAAAACACCTATTGACAAACGTTAATTAAGGTAGCCTATGCAGGTAGACCATTACGGATCAGTGGTTTGATTGTGAATTTGAGTTTTATGTTGTTTTAAAGTTCATCTTATCATCTTAGCTAATAAATATTTTATCACTATTTATTAATTTTCATCCACAGACAATGTCATCCGGAAAAAGTATTTGTATTTCGCCCGTATCCAATTTCTTAGTTACTTTTTTAAGCAAACTTCCGGTGAGATACTGGTGGTATTTGATAAAAAATAAACATTTGTCACGAGCATTTATTTTTTTCTAACCATTTGAAAAGCACCAAAATTAAACAATCATCTTTCGGAAAGCACCAAAAATTAAACATCCACATTTTGACAGAAAACCGCCAAAATAACCCAATTTACGGTATATCTGAGTATAGAATATTAAAACAATTCTCAAAAAATTGCTTTCAATAAGAAAATATGTAAACATGGTCGATAATGAAACCCCAATCGTAACTACTCGGCCATTCTCGCTACCCTGCAAATAACCTTGTATGCATTAGGCATATAAATCACACTACTTTTCACATGTCAGTTACATGAAAGTTTGATAAAGTTATATTTTAAAAAAATTTCTATATTTCAATTAAAGTTTTAATTAGTTTTGCATGATTAGATTTTACTTAGTATGTCTTTCCTATTGGATTTTCGTGGACTATATTTTTGTGCGGCTTAACTTAACTTAACTTCTGGCAAACAATTTAAGAAGAATTTCTACTATGTACTTACGAGGTTATTTGCAGGGTGGCGAGAATGGCAGAGTAGTTACGATTGAATGAAACCCAAGAATCTTTTTTCAACGTATAAAATTAATCACAAAACATGTTTTATGGATTTGTTATAAAAAATGGTGTGGAATCAGATCGACTCAATGAACAAAGTTGTCTTTGATTGGCTAAGCGATATTTTCGGGAACAAGTCAAGTGATTATATCATACCTGTTAACCCTCTCCCTTTTCGCGGGAGTCTCCCGCGTAAGAGCCTTATCTCCCGCATGGACTGGGTCTCATGCACGGGAGACATTAATCTCCCGCACACACCTTTTCCTCCCCCCAACAAAAAAATCAAGTACAATAAAATCTTGACCTACATTTTGCGATCAATATTTCTGGAAATTCCCCATTTGGAACTCCCGCACTGATGAAAAACGCAGAGAGATACGAATGGTAAAGGTGTTTAAATGATATCCGGTTATTGATCTGTTTGACACCTTTACAGGTAAATTGGGTCATGGAGATTAATTAAGGTGTTGATGATTATACAACAATTATCCACTGATTGACAGTTAATTGGGGATAAGGAAGTGGGTTTGTGGCACACGCTTAGATGATTAGAAGTGTGATAGCGGCAATTAAAAATAGTTATAAACCGTTGACGTTGTGCAAACAGGAGTCGGACAACCTTTGATGCAGAGGAAAACTTCTTATTTCGATCAAACGTGCAATGAATTCATCTCGGATTGAGTTGTTATGGCTTGTTTGGGACCAAAGCC
Organism: Bathymodiolus brooksi; assembly: GCA_963680875.1. Classification (NCBI taxonomy): domain Eukaryota; kingdom Metazoa; phylum Mollusca; class Bivalvia; order Mytilida; family Modiolidae; genus Bathymodiolus; species Bathymodiolus brooksi. Next base: position 10,110,214 of record OY804579.1, on the reverse strand, counting down.
GATCAAAGTATTATTTAAGGACTAAGTTCCAGGATGGAATTGATAAACCACAAAAATGCCAAAATGTATGCTATCACCCAACGCACCAGCAAAAAAGTGACTTTTTAATTTTAGTGCTCTATGACTTTATTGTTCAGAGCATTCTGTCTTCATTGTTATTGCTTTGTTATAACCTTATGATTATGAATGATTATGAATAAATTATAAATACAGTTTTTATCATTCATTCATCATATGAAACACTACTAATAAGACAGAAATGTAAACAATATATATTGAAATGGGATGCAGTTGGTTCAATACTGAAACAAACAAAAAGAAAACATCAATTAACAATAAAAACATGCATCAAATACGTCGATAAAAAATCTCCAGTTATGAGACCAAATCTCCAGTTGTAGCATAGCAACTCTATCACATGTATGCAACTACAAGGTACAATTTTGTGCGTTTAAAGGCGATGCACAAAATCTCCCCCTTAGAAGAGTTGGTAGGAGGAAGATCTCCCCCCTAGCAGTTCCCAGAGGTTAACAGGTATGTTATATGTTAACACTAATTCTATCAGAGTCTTATGGTATCGTGGTAGTTAAATTTAAACAAATTGTGGCGAAACATTATTGAACTACATTGTAGCATATGAATACCCAGAACCATAGAAACCGTGGTACCATATAGGATTGGTCTATCCCTAAATATTTACTTGGCAATGGAAATTAAAAAAATATACATTATATAAAATTTCCATAAGGATGTCTGGATCCAGATGTCCTCAACTACTTTTCGTCAAAACATGGGCACATAGGATAAAACATTGTTGGACTTAAAAGTTAAGTTTCAACAAATTCAACCTATCACTGTCAGTATCATAAAAAAAACATTGGCTTGATGAACTGGGCACCAACTTCCATTAGTAACAAGCTGCTGTTGTTTCTTAGAGATTGCTTTATTGTCCTGTAATGTACATTGAGGTCGGTTGTGCACATGTACATCTACTGCAACCACTTAGTCCAGTTAGGTGGGGGGATGCTTTCCCAAATTACATGAGGTCCTATTTGCTCTCGAAGAACAACTAGTTTAGAAGAAATTTCGAATGTTTTCAAATAAGTTCAAATAAGTTTTATTTAAAGTCGAAATATCTATATCACATAACATAAGCTCTAGTGAGCTTTTGAATATTTTATCATAACTATGTTTAGTGGCAATTAATGTAATATGGACTTTGTTCGAATGACAAGTCATATATGTCATATGATACCTTCAGGACGTCACCCCGTCGAAAGCTTAATTCGTCCTCAGCAGTTGCTGTAAAATCGTGTTTAGCTCTAGCCTCCATTTTAGTTTTGGTTTGTACTATTCGAAACGACCCATATTTTATCATAACTATACAACGAAAACGCCCGAGATATTCCATTTGTACCAAATGTCGATTCCGTTATATAAATATAAATCCCTTTTGACAGAAAACATTTTTTTCTCTTTTATTATGATAGAACATTGCTGTTCGTAAAGATTAATAATTCTAGTTTTCCAGTTGAAAAAGTTCAGTCATAGAAAGTGTCGGTAGCGGTGTCTTCGAGGACGTCCGCGTTAGATATAAAAAAAAATAAAGGGGGGGGGGGGGGGGGGGGGGGTGCACAAATTTATAAAACTAATACGAGTGGCTTATAAACCTTTTTTTATCATATTTTGTTTAAATATGGCTCTATTGCTTTTGTTTTTACAATTTTTAGTTACTCTTTTTTTTTTTATCTCTTCGTACACCTTCTAGAATGCCAATTATATTACAACCAAAGAATAACTCTATTCAATGATTTAATTAACATGAATATTCAGATTAATATTGAAACACTATATAATATATTCATATAATGAATTGTGAAAATCAAGAGATCTTAAACTCTGTTGGAAGATTTCTTTACCAAAACATGCCCTAATTACTACTATATATTTATATTATATACTTTGTGTATTTATAACATGTTTGTATGTCATGTTTTATCAATCATCAACTCTTTCCCTCTTGTGAGTTTATATGTGTAATTTTACTATATGTGTAATTTCTGTTTGCCCCTCGAGGGCCCACAATTGAAATAAAAATTTATTATTATCATAATGACCAAAGTAGTTCAAACGGTTTTGAGAACCGAGTTCGTTTTTTTTTATTAAACACAACAAAAGATGTTGATACTCCAAGATTGTTGATTTTTTTCTTCTTTAATATCTCCTGTTTACATTAATTCATGACTCTTTTGTTTATTCCTAATACTGTATTGTACCCTTTCGGGGCACCTGAGTTCACCCCCCGGTTTTTAGTGGGGTTCGTGTTACTCCATCTTTAGTTTTATACGTATGTTTAGTAGATCGTTGTTTGTCCTTTTGTACTTTTTCTTGTTGTTTATTCCTAATACTATGGTGTACCCTTCCGGAGCACCTGAGTTCACCCCCGGTTTTTAGTGGGGTTCGTGTTACTCGATCTTTAGTTTTGTAGATCGTCGTTTGCCCTTTTGTACTTTTTCTTTTGGCCATTGTGTTGTCTGTTCTTCTTCGATATACGGATTCTGATTGCCCCTAGGGTATCTTCAAACTCTTCTTGTATATGTTTTGCTGTCATTATATATTATATATTGTACGTGTAAGGAGAGGACTTAATATAAGTTACAATAACTTGTGTCAGATCCTATTGCTTAAGTTATTTAAATAAAATATTCTCATACACTATTAAAGAGTTTGATTGGTGTTGTTTAAAAGAAATCGTTAGATTTCCCCAAATATCAATTAGCAAGAAAGGATAAGCAAGTGAACATGAGACAATATGCAACTATACACTTATTTCAGTAAAGGAACAGCGCTTGTATTGCCGTTCTGCCTTTTACAGCTACATCTATGGTCTTTCGACAAAAAAAAATAAATACTCTCGTGTTGTCCGAAAAAAAAATTCTGAACGAAACAAAAAACCATAACCCCCCTCCTGCAAGTTAAATGGTCGGTCCCTTATACCAAATACTAACCGCCTTCAACAAGTTGAGGGTCAGAGGTTACACATGACAATTAAAAAATAGCTACAACTATATACAGGTTTCATGATTTAGTATTTGATAGACGAGACAATCGTAAGCATCACTTGCTAAAAATTGCATTAAGCTTCAGTTTTTAATGATATATTTTCCGGCTCAACATTCCATTGCAATGATCATGAACACATACTTACAAGCTGCCCGACAATGTAGGCTACTCATAAATAAAATTTTAAAAACAAAAAGAAAGAAATATGTAACTGTTAGACCTGATAATTATCTGAGTTTGCCACATGTGACTTGTCAACTCATTGCTCTGAAATTCTTGTGTAAATGCAATGCCTTTAAAAGTATAAACGTTCTGTGTTTCATGAGTGCACCTGTATATTTTAAGTACGTGTTCAATAAAATATTTACGATTAGGTTCAGTCCAGCATAGCATAGCTTAAAATTTAAGCCTGACGTTTCTGTTACAGAATTTTATTCGTAGGAAGATGGCAACATAATACATGCGCCTTAGGTAAGGTCGTACGTCATCAAATCCTCGCCATGCGCCAGAGGAGTCGAATTTGCAAGTACTGGTGTTGCACATTAGTGCGCCAATGTAAATCTACCATATGCGATCTTCGAAAATCTAGAATATCGTAACACGAGGAACCATGAATCTATCATAACTGATTGTATGTCAATCCTGATGGTAATATTGCTCCCTGATCAATCCAATTTAATCATTTTTTTTTTTCATTTTTTTTTCTGGAGATGCACAAACTATAAAGACATTTTTCATTAAAAGATACAACAAACATGTACATAAAATTTAATTAGATTGGTTTGTATGTATAACTGACATAATATAGTACTGAATAACATGTTTAGTCAACTATAATGGTCAAGTTCAATGTCTGACGTCCGATCAACATAGACTTTATGACAGGACAATGACTAATACTTATGTAGTTTGAGTTCACTCAGTTTTATGTTCTGAAAACAAGTAACATTGTTCATCATAAAACACAGGGACGTAGAAGACGAGGGGATATAAGCTCCACTTTCAAAAGGAGGGGGACAATTCTATGTTTGTGCCCCTCCCCATTTTTGGAGCAAAGCGCAGACAAAGCTGAAATCATAGCATGGAAGCATAAAATGTTCAGTTATAGGTGGGCTGTGATGCCAAATGACCTTTTTGCTTGCTTGTCAGTTTTGAAAATTTGCTCCTCCCGACTTTCTGGTCCCCTCCTGCAGCGTACATCCCACCTTCCACACAGACTTTACGGTTCACTCCTACACCTCTGAAATCCTAAGTATTAACTTTTAAGATAACTATCGAGTGACTGTTGTAGCCAAATAGATTCCAGAGCAACATTCTTGTACTTCATACTGCTACACTTCAAAGCAACAACACTCCCATAAAGGACCAATTTTAGCAATTCCTGTGATTTTGCATGCATAGTTCTGGAGAAGAAGTATACATGTCTCAGTCAAATAGTGCTCATGGTTGCCATCTTGGATTTCGACTCACTCAGCAACTTACTTGGGTGCATTTACAGACAAAGGTTTTCTTCAAATTCGCTTCTACCTTTACCTGTGAACCTGTTTCAAACACAAATTCGAGTCTAAAAACCTATCCAACTCATTTTCAATATTTGATGGTTCCATCACACATTTTACATTGTCCAATTTGTGTTTGAAGCAGGCTCACGTGTAAAGCTTGAAGCGAATTTGAAGGGGAAATTATTTTTTTTAAATACAATTACATATCCATAGCAGGTTCTTTAGAATACTTTTTTTTTTAAATATTTGTTAACCTTTGTACCACCTTATGTATTTATTTGTGCGTATTTGAATAAGCATATCCCAATGATGCTACATGCCATTTACAAGAGAACAATTTGCATTTCCATGACGATTCCTAACAAGTTTCCTCATTGTAGTCAATGCTAAACTTTGGCCTCCAGAGCTTGTACTCAATATACACTGGGCCCTTAATTTGTACAAGATTGAATCTCCACAAGGATACTTGATGTTCAATACAATTCAATTTCCCTTTCTTACAACTTTTAAATTTTTGTTCAATTGCAGCCTATGTAAAATGTTAACCCCAAAGTTTGGACTCCATAGGCCCTGTGATCTTCATTTGTACAAATTTGAATGCATTTATCAAAATGATTATTTCCCTCTTTAAGGTCCATCCCAAGGGAGGATCAACTCCATTTGTACAAATCAAATTATCTTCTCCTCAAGGTTTATCCCTGCCAAACTTCATTCAATTTGGTCCAGCAGTTCTGCAGAAGAATAAAATATGAATGGCAAATACCGGTAATGGCAAAAGTTCACCTGGTCTTTGGCCAGGCGAGCTAAAACATTAGTAAAAACAGGCAACAATGAACATTGACATACAAAACACAGAAAATACCCTATTAAGTACATTGTTTCCTTTTGCTTTGAAATGAGTTAGCAATAAAATCTGTGCCAAGGATCAGATGGACCTGTCAATGAAAACCAAGGTTATTGTAGGGAAACTATTGGGTGTACAGTACAACAACAGCGACAATGGCAACAGACCCATATACCAAATTTTAACGGCGATATAAAAATCAGATAATTTTTAGTACATTAATTGGTACCCAACGTGCAGAAATTATGAGAAATTTTAAGCAGCAGTATTAAATATTCTCCTGTGGTGGCAGCCATCTTGGATTTCTGATCCACAAAAAAAAAAGCTAACTTTGCAATGTTTCCAATTGTCATTGGGTTCAATCTTGTTGGTATTTTCTAAGAAATGGTTTTTATTCATTTCCTATTGGGTCCTGAATTGCCAGCTTGGATTTCCGATCCCCACGAAAATCACACACTTGTTAAGATGCATCAATGGATTGTTCACAACATATTAAATTTCAAACCACTGAATAATTTTTGACCAATAGATATTTGATGCTCATATAATCAAATTGTGTTTTTCACACTAGTGGCAATTTTGAATATTAGATCTGGACCAAAAATTGCAAATTCTTTTCGAGGGCCACCAAACAAAAAATCCTACAAAGCTTGCTTTCATTTGACCAAATAGCTTCACAGAAGAGATGTTTACATTTGATGCAGGACAATGACGGATGTACAGTGTTGACAATACTTCACATGGTCCTTTGGACAAGAAGGGCTAAAAAGTCAAACTTTTTAAAACATGTTTTGATATTGACCATACAAATATAGAGCATAAATTTGAAGCTATTCTCTCAGCTAGAGGGTGGGGGTGTACTAATTTTGAAACTGATCATCTTTGAATATTGCATTAGTATTTGTGAACATCCACACTTGAAAAATACAAAGACAGTAATATTATGTATCATTTATTGACTTATCACACAATAAATAGCACATGTGAAAGGCTCCAGAGATTTCATGATATCAGTTTTGTAATTATGCAATGAAGTTTTATACCTTAACATTAGGTCAAAGGTTGAAATCTCACAAAACAACGAAATTGCAGTGACAACATTAAAAGCATAGTAAAAATGCATTGCTGTATTTAAAAAGATTAGAAATGTGAAATGAATAGAGAAGATATGTACAGGAAATATATATCAAAAGGTTAAAATCTCCAGAATACAAATTATCATGTTTCTTTTTATGATCAATCCTTTGTTTCCAATTTGACATACATGTACATTGTCCATAGCTGTACAATTTACTAGACCTGATCTTTTTTTAACCTTGGTCACTTCATGTACATGTTTCATGAGTACAATAATGTAAGCTGATATCACATTGAAGGGTTATGTCAACTATGTAAAATAAAAAAATAAACTAATACAGATGGCTGTCAACCCAGAGGAGAGCTCAAAACATTTCTAACTTGTAGTTTAAAACAATGCTGTGAATCAAATAAAAATGTAGATATCAAATTAAAATCATCCTTGAAAGTTACATCACTGAATGAATAATTGGGCAATATTGCCTTGTCTTCAATTTGATGGCACACCCAGAAGGGTATTTTCCCTTTTGTTATTAGAATGTAATGGAAGATAAGATATGATCCAACTTGTTATCAAAACAACTTTTTACAGTAAACGTTTCAAGAAGTTCAACATTAACATGCTAAAATTGTATTCTTCAGCCTTACATAATTAAGGCTTTCCAAAGAAGTAGCTCCTCCACAGCCTCGTTTGATGACCTCACATAAAGTATTGATGACCTCAGAAGACACAAGTATGAGATACACATTTATTCAATTTTATTAGAAAAAATATACATAGCTATATCATGGAAATAAATGGTGTGTGCAAGAAAGATGATTTTCCTCTTAGGATAAATAGTACATAATACAGATATGAATAGAAATCCCAGAAAAATTGATTCTGTTTAAATGTATGAAGAAATTGCCTTTAGTACTTAACATTAGAGATCCATTCACAAATGTTTAAATTTTTACAAAAAACATATCTATTTTTATCTAGTTGTCAAATCAACAGTGGTGTTAAGCAGCATACCCCTAACCCCAAATGAAAATACCGAGATAATTATAAAAGTGCAATGGTCATATTTTATCACAAAGCAATCAAATCAGTTGATTTTCTAAGTGCAATATAAAATTATGTAAAGTACCAATAAATACAACAGGAAGACATGTTATTATACACTATAAAATCTGACAGTCAATATAAAAGTCTCCTCAAATGTAATAGTAAATACATATTCTAAAATATTACTCCACTTCCTGTCAACATATCAAACACATTCAATGTTAGTACAGTCCTTCTGGTCAATTATTTTAATTATTGACTACATTCAAATCATTACACAACATCATTTTTTTTAGATAATTTTTGATGTTGTTGATATTCAGGTATTACAATCTAGAGAAGTAACCATGGTTTTACTTTTGATTATTCCTGATAATCATATTAAACTTCAGAGGACAATATCGGAACAAGTGAGCAATGTTCGTTTGATTTTTTGGCCTGAAAATCAATGTCAACTGGTAAGAATGAAGAAATGCAACAATAGAAAAAAAAAACCCAAAATCTTAGTTGATATAATATTAATCCTTTAATACATTTTATATCCAGTTCTTTCTTCATTTTTTTTTTTTGTTATTTTTTTTTTATCAATTATTAAATTGGTTTGGACTTTATATGCCTCATGTATCTGTGATAAAAAAAATCCAAAAGAACTAAAAAAATAATTTAATTGCCTAATTGGCCTTAGCAATATTATGTTGTTTTAATCATATTCTTGGATATTAGAAATATATTCAATAAATGTAATCAATAATAGCTGTTAATTCATTTATGTAGAATATCATATTTTGGTTTGACTCTTTCATTTCTAATTCTAATCTAATCATACAAGCTTTTGGAATATCAGTTTACTGTGAATTTATTTATATTCGTTGAATACCAATTTTCTTGTTTTTTTTCTCCCGTTTGTACCACCAAATCTTCAAATTTAACGCAACTCGAAAGGAATATATAACAAGTATCAAAATGATATGCTAAAAAGTTAACAAACACTTCATGTTATGGGAATTCATATAAAATTGATACCAACAAAAATAAGTGAAAACAGTCCAGTACTGGGCAATATTTTCTGATCAAAACAACAGAGAAATTATATAGTACTTATTACAGCATTCTACAAAACAAAACTTCTGATTCTACCCTCATTAATATAATTTGTTGTCAAATAAAAAAAAACCAGTTCCTCGTCTCTAATGGTACAAAGAAATATATGAGGGATCGTACAGACATCTTAAAGAGATATTGCTGTTTACCCTGGTGTTAGCTTTTAAATAACCTCAATAAATTTAGACTCAACTGATCATTTAAGATAATTGTACCAGATAACTTGATTAAAATATACAGCAACTTTTGTGTGTTTAGGAATGAGTACAACAACTTTATAAGCTTTCTACAATTCATATATACAATTTAAACTGCTTTCCAGGTCTCTTAACAACAAACAAATGAGACTATTATTCTGTCTTAACTTTATATACAATTATATACATACAGTTATATATCATAACTAATAAAAAAAAAAAAAAAAATTGGCTATAGGTTTAGAGAAAGGTAATAAAAAATGAGATTTAGGAGCATTTTTACAATTGGAAAAAGGAAATAAAAACATTTTTAAAAATTTTGCATTGTATACTACATCAATTACATATACATGTCCATGTAGAATATCTATGTTTAGATTATGAAAAATACTCTATTAAGTTCATTACTAACTGCAGTAATGTGTTGTTTGAACTGTAATTCTTAATTCATTGTCATATTAACTGTACATTGTAATATTCGTAATATATTTTTATTATGTATATCATATTCAATCAGTACAGACCTTCATCATTCCGTTACCATGGTTACAAATATAACCTATAAAGACTCTTCTTCAAATAATAATTATTTAGTACTGTGTGACCTTCCCAAATAGAGGTCATCTACGGGAAAGACATTTCTGATTGGTTCGTTTTTACATCTGGTTCAACGATTGTTCTGACAAGGTGGTATTTTTTTCTTCTTCATTTTATTAGATTAAGTTTTCATTGTATAAAAATGTACACTTGTGTTCACTTTGAGTATTATATTTGAAATAATAAAAAATATATGTACCCTACCACCTGTCTGTCACTTATATACGAGGATACTCGACTCCATCTATTATTAAATATGACACTATTTGTATAAATTAGTCAGATCACATTTGATTTAGAATTTATACAATCAGATCACCAGAACATGTGTCTTTCAAGGTAATTTCTTTACAATAAAACTACAGGCTAAAATTGACTTGTGTTATAAAACGTGAACGGTAACTGCCTAAATTAAGTCTGCACAATACTTTACTGTCTAAAAGATAATTAAAACAATCTAGTTATTACATGTCATGAATTTAATAGATTTTTCATAAACTCATTTTTTTATATAATATTAAATAAAATTGTCATGAACAATTTTAATGAAATTGTCTTTAGTATATTTAAACCTTTTGATCTCTCTTTATTTTTTTTTTTTTTAAAGAACTAGATTCCAATAGATTTATAGAGATACATTAATGATTACTTTCCTTATTGGAATAACATAGATGAACCTTCTAATATAGAAAAAAAAATCAGTAAAAATTTCGACCCTTGTTAAACATTGATTATTTTAATTGCCTGATAATTAAAAGCCACATAAAAAGACTCCATACTAATTTAGAAGTCATGATTAACTCACAATGACAAACAAGAAAGCTACATATTAAGTAGCTATATGGAAGTTTTATTTGAATATTAGTCCACAATTAGTTTTAACAGAATTCCTATTTTTATCATCCATTCATATCCATTCCATCAAACTCCCACCTAATTTCTGTACATAACATTACAAATGTTGAATAAATCAGTAGATTTTAACATAGTGTATGGCCTCATAATTCCAACACCTTTCACTTTGGTGAAATTCTAAATCATGTGTATCAAGAATTGTGTCATGCAATCTTACGTAATGCAGCAGGACTTACATGCTGTTAATGTGATGCAACATCATGGGTAGAAATTGTCAAACTTGAGGGAATGGACATGATTCAAAGCAAATTTATTTCACAAACATTTGTTTCTTACAAAACAAAACAATACTTTGTTATGAAGCATTGTACCCATATATTCAAACATTAAATAAAAATCTGTTTTCAATATTCTTTATAGACATTAAGAAATTTTGACATAAGCTGCAGGGAATATTCCTTCTTGTCCATGACACCTGCCTTTCCACCAATTACAATCTTCCTCTCCAATAACTTCTACCATGTCCCCCTTTTTAAATCGAATTTCATCAGCATTTCCTGGTTCAAAATCGTATAACGCTCTTGCTACTCTAGCTTGCTGTATAGAAGAAAAAAACAATTTGTTAATAAATAAGTAGAATGATGAATAGGGACATAAAACTAGTGGCTCAATGGGCTGAGCATGTGTCGCTCACCTTTCATTTTGCTTTGAGGAAACTTAATACAGAACCTTCCATAGGTGCTTCCCACCAAGTTTCGGTTCATTTGGCTAAGCAGTTTCAGAGAAGAAGATTTTTAGAAATTGACCAACCAGACACAAGAATTGCCTATGGCAGCCATGTTTGTAAACGAATCGGGACAAAATGAGCAATCTTAATAGAGGACCGTTCATAGATGCTTCCTACCAAGTTTCGGTTCAATTGGCTAAGCAGTTTCAGGGAAGAAGATTTTTAGAAATCGACCAATCTGAAACAAGAATTGCCTATGGTTGCCATGTTTGTAAATGAATCGGAACAAAATGAGCATTCGTAATTAAGGTCCTTTCATAGATGCTTCCTACCAAGTTTCGGTTTATTTGGCAAAGTGGTTTCAGAGGAGATGATTTTTAGAAATCGACCAATCAGAAACAAGAATTGCCTCTGGCAGCCATGTTTGTTAACGGATTGGAACGAAATCAACATTCTTTATAGAGGACCTCCCATAGATGCTTCCTAACAAGTTTCGGTTTATTTGGCAAAGTGGTTTCAGAGGAGAAGATTTTTAGAAATCGACCAATCAGAAACAAGAATTGACTGTGGTGTCCATGTTTGTTAACGAATCAAGACGAAGTGAGCATTCTATATAGAGGACCTTCCATAAATGCTTTCTACCACATTTCAGTTCATTTGGGAAATGATTTTTTTTAGAAATAAACCAATCAGAAACAAGAATGGCCTGTGGTGGCCATGTTTGTTAATGGATTGGATCTAAATGAGCAAAATTTATAGAGGATCTTCCAATGATGCTTCCTACTAAGTTTCAATTCATTTGGCCAAGCAGTTTCAGAGGAGAAGATTTTTTAGAAATCAACCAATCAGAAACAAGAATGGTCTGTGGTGGCCATGTTTGTTAACAGATCAGGATGAAATTAGCAACCTTTATAGAGGACCTTCCATAGATGCTTCCTACCAAGTTTGGGATCATTTGGCCACACGGTTACAGAGGAGAATATTTTTAACTATAGGCTCAAAGGGCCGAGCCTGTGTTGCTCACCTTTCATTCTGCTTTGAGGAAACTTAATACAAAACCTTCCATACATGTAGATGCTTCCTACCAAGTTTCAGTTCATATGGCTAAGCAGTTTCAAAGGAGAAGATTTTTTTAGAAATCGACAAATCAGAAACAAGAATTGCATGTGCTGGCCATGTTTGCTAACCGATCGGGACGAAATGAGCAATCTTCATAGAGAAAATTCCATAGATGCTTCCTACCAAGTTTCGGTGGTAGCTATGTTTGCTAACCGATCGGGACGAAATGAGCAATCTTCATAGAGGACATTCCATAGATGATTCCTACCAAGTTTCGGTGGTAGCCATGTTTGTTAACCGATCAGGACGAAATAAGCAATCTTCATAGAGGACATCCATAGATGCTTCCTACCAAGTTTTGGTTCATTTGGTCAAGCGGTTTCAGAGGAGAAGATTTTTTTAAATCGACCAATCAGAAACAAGAATTGCCTGTGGCGACCGTGTTTGGTAATGGATCATAACAAAATGTGCACTCTTTAGAGAGGACCTTCCATAGATGCTTCATACCAAGTTTCAGTTCATTTGGCTGAGGGTTTTCAGTGGAGAAGATTAAAATGTGAAAAGTAAACGGATGACAAACGAGAGACACCAATTGATGGCAAAAGCTCATATTGCCTTTGGCAAGGTTTGCTAAAAAGAATATTAAAATGTGAATACCTACTTGTAATGTATAGAATAAACATGCTACACTATATCAGCATTAGTTAATTTCTAAGGGAGATAATGGCAAGAGTTATCTTTCTTTTAACAGAGGAGAAGATTTTTTTTAGAAATCAACCAATCAGAAACAAGAATTGCCTGTTAACCGATCAGGACAAAATGCACAATCTTTATAGAGGACCTTCCATAGATGCTTCCTACCAAGTTTCGATTCATTTGGCCAAGCGGTTTCAGAAAATCGGCCAATCAGAAACAAGAATTGCCTGTGGCGGCCATGTAATTTTTATAGAGGACCTTCCATAGATGCTTCCTACCAAGTTTCAGTTCTTTTGGCTGAGGGGTTTCAGAGGAGAAGATTAAAATGTGAAAAGTTAACGGACGACAGACGATGCAGGCCAAGTGATAGCAAAAGCTCACGCTGCCTTTGGCAAGGTGAGCTAAAAACACATGGAGTAAAATTGAACTAAATCTTTGGAATCTTAAACTCCAAAGAGTTTAAAGCACATTAAATTTGAATTTAAATTATTTTATGTACATTTAAAATTTTAAAGTGAGTGAGTGAGTGTTGTTTAACACCAACTCAGCAATTTTTCACCTATATCATGACGAGAACAAGTTAATTTTCAATGAAATGATGATGAAGTCCTCTTTGTACTAGACAAACATGCTTTTCTTAGTGCTAGCCCACTGAAACAACAGTCCGCAGATAGACATGTCACCCCACTCTGACACATTATCCTGATTTCCGAACCAACCGGTCTTTGCTCTTTCTCCTTAATGCTACGTGCTTAGAGAAGCAACAAATACCAATTTTACAGTCTTTGGTTTGACACGATCGGGGCTCGACCCCACGATCTACTGCACTCGAGACGAGCATACTAACAATTACACCACAGATGCGGTTTGTACATTTATAAACCAAGGGACCTATTAAAATGAAAATTCCTGGTACCCTAGCATAGACACAACAAGACATTTTCTCTACTGCTTGATAGTCAGGGAGTATATACAATGAATCATTCAATCAATGTTAACATGTGCTAAGTCACTAAGTATACAATGCTAAGTTATGTATGTCATTCCTACTTTTCCTAGACCAGAATACTGAAATGATTTTTAGTGCCATTCATGAGTAAATATATTTTACTTAATCTCCCATAGAGCCAGATGCTAAATTTGAAGTTGTAATTAAGGTTGTTAAAAAACAAGATAAATAAAGTTTAAATAATGTTTCCTTCAAGTGAAAGTTTATGGCTGGAGGAAATCATGACGATGACTACAAACACTGTTGATAATGGTCATTTACAGCACAAATATTAATTTGATGCAAAATCACAAATATTTAAGATTATTATACATGTAATTTAATAGTCTTCATACCTGTTCATCTATCATCTCTTTTAAAACTACAGTCTGTGTTCGACTAACTGATGCCTGTCTGTGATATTCTATGAGCTCATTTATTGAATTAAATTTGACAACCCACAGGAAAAACTTCCCTTCTCTGTCCCTTAAAATTTTATAATGTTGTACACTATCTCCAAATCTACAAAACAAAAATATTAAGACATAAACATGATGAAGGAATTATTTAGAACAACAGACTAAGTCTATACAACTAACACAGTAAGTCATTCACTTACACACCAGGACTGGGTTGTACAAACCTCAATTAAATTTAAGTCTCATTTAAACCTTAAGTGAAAATTAAATTCATATACATTTCAAATAAATTTAAGTCTCAATTAAGTTTTAATTGACATTTAATTTTAATTGAGGGTTGTGCAACCCAGTCCTGTTTCTTAGGTGTTGATGATGCTGGTGGTGGCAAGGTTAAATTTCCCAATGTTTGATCTTCTAGGGGATCAAAGGAATTAGATGTTTCAACTAATGACAAGTCAAATAGTGATGATGAGAAATTTGGCATTCTGCATTGCATACAATGCCAGGATATGTTTGACAGATCTATGCATTGGTAATTTAGGGATGGCATGCCTTGGTAGTTTGCATGGTACCAGATGTTGATGCCTTATGTCCCATCGGAGATGAAGAGGATAAGTAAGTAAGATGTTACATGTATCACAACAGATAGTTTTATGGCTCGAAGTACCTGTTCTTTCACAAGTACCAGAGGGCCATTTAGGTGTTCTCGGACCAGGGTTTAGCTCTGTGTTACATTTTTTGATTTCAGATGTTGTACTATTTCTCTAATGTTTCAGGGTCTATGCTGGTGACCTGGTTATTTGTTTGGCTTGGTTGATTGCACAGCTTCAAGAGTATCTGTCCAGTCATCAGGGTATATAATGTTAGTCGACATGCATAAGACATAATCTTTTAAATTGACTTATCTGGTAGACAAAAATTGATGAACAAGTTCACTAGTATATCTATTTTAAGTTGCTATCTATTAGCTATTATGACATGTTAGTCTTCATACCCTGGTATCCGTATGGTCGCCGGATTCGTCATTCCTTCTTTCTTCTGTTAGAGAATGGAATAAACTTGAGAACTCTGTCCATAATCTTGACACCCCATTAAAATTCAAACGTGCATTACTAAACAATGCAAATGATATAAATATTGTTCCCAAACATTTCATGTATGGTACACAGAAGTTAAATGTGATATTAAAGCAACTTCAATGTTCAGCTTCTTTCTTGAACAACGATTTATCTAAATCAAATATAGTATCTAGTCCAAATTATGCTTGTGGTGTTCCTCGAGAAGATGCACTTCATTTCTTCTTTGAATGTAGTAAATACACTGATATTAGGGGGGATCTGTTAATTTGTGTAAATCGATTTAGAATGAAAATCGATCTTGCTCTTCTTACAAAAATCTAACTTATGAAGATAACTGTTTACTTTTTAATGAAGCTTACAAGTTTATTAGAAGATCTAAACGATTCCTCATTGTAAAAACTTATAACTAGAGGTTCAGGTGAGCCTGTATCGCTCACCTGACATAAATAAGTCCTCTTAAGAATGTCTGCATGCCGAATACATCTAAGTTACTATTCAAATCCCATACTGCCATAGGGTTCTATGTTAAAACTATGTCTGCTCATGGCAGCCATCTTGGATGGAGGTCGTGGTCACCGGACACAATTTTGAAAGTATACTACCCAAGGACCATCCATGCCATGTTTGCTTTAAATTGGCTGACTGGTTTCAGAAGAGAAGACTTTTAAACAATTTTCCCATAGGGTCCTATGTTAAAACGATGTCTGCTGACGGCGGCCATTTTGAACCGAGATCGGGATCACTGAACACAATTTTGGAAGTTGACCACCTAAGGACCATCGATGACATGTTTGCTATATTGGCTTACTGGTTTCAGAGGAGAAGATTTTAAAACATTTTTTCCCATAGGGTCCTATGTTAAAACTACAGTATGTCCGCTGAAGGTGGCCATCTTGGATGGAGGTCAGGGTCACTGGACACAATTTTGAAAATTGATCACTTAAGGACCATCCATGCCATGTTTGCTTTAAATTGGCTTACTGGTTTCAGAGAAGAAGATTTTTAAACATATTTCCCATAGGGTCCTATGTTAAAACTATGTCCACTGATGGTGGCCATCCTGGATGGAGTTTTGGGTCACTGGATATAATTTTGAAAGTTGACCATTTAAGGACCATTCATGCCATGTTTGCTTTAAATTGGCTTACTGATTTCAGAGGAAATTTTTTTTAAACATTTTTCCCATAGGGTCCTATGTTAAAAATATGTTTGCTGATGGCGGCCATCTTGGATGGAGGTCGGGGTCACAGGACATAATTTTGAAAGTTGACCACCTAAGGACCATTCATGCCATGTTTGCTTTAAACTGACTTACTGGTTTCAGAGGAGAAGACTTTTAAACATTTTTTCCATAGGGTCCTATGTTAAAATTAAGTCGAGTCATGGTGGCCATCTTGAATTTCCGATCAGCAAACGATTCACAAATTTAGTACAGGACCACCCAATGATCATTCCTGCAAAGCCACAATTCAATTGGCTTAGTGGTTTCTAACAAGAAGATTTTTAAAATTTCGACCAATCAGAACACATTATGGGCCCTGGCAGCCATGTTGGATTTCCGATCAGCACCAAAAACACAAATCTTGTATATGACCATCCAATGAACATTTCTGCCAAGTTTGGTTCACATTTTTTTGTGGTTTCAGAAAAAAAGATGAAAATGTGAAATTCCCATAGGGTCCAATGTTAAACTAAGTCGAGTCATGGCGGCCATCTTGAATTTCCGATTGGCAAATGATTCACAAGTTTAGCACAGGACCACCCAATGATCATTCCTGCAAAGTCACAATTCAATTGGCTTAGTGGTTTCTAACAAGAAGATTTTTAAAATTTCGACCAATCAGAACACATTATGGGCCCTGGCAGCCATATTGGATTTCCGATCAGCGCCAAAAACAAAAATCTTGTATATGACCATACAATGAACATTTCTGCCAAGTTTGATTCAAATCTGTTATGTGGTTTCAGAAACTAGAGGCTCCCAGGAGCCTGTAATCGCTCACCTGGTTTTCAATTTGACATCTAATGTTGATAGAAAATGGGGGTGTTACACATAATTTTGAAAGTGGGCCACCCAAAGATCATTTCAACTCAAATTTCTGAGCAAAAGATTTTGATGTGATTTTTATCACATAATATTCCTAAACGAAATAAACTGGCTGAAAAAATCTCACAGAAAAACCCAGAATATATGTTAAACTACTCATTGCCATATAGCTGCAATTAAAATTTGAGTTCATTTTGATTTGTAATAGAGCGGAAATTGACAACCAAAGAAATTTCTATTTTTAGTAACAGCATGGAGGGTGGAGCTGTCGGACACAATTTTGAAATGGGACTACCCAAGGACTATCCCTGCCAGGTTTGGTTTAATTTGGTTCAGCGGTTTCAGAGGAAAAGATTTAAATGTAATCTTTTATCAAAATATGTCTAATTTGTATAATCAGTATAAATCGGTTGAAGGAAAAAATTCACGGAAAAACCCAGAATATATGTTAATCTACTCATTGTCATGTAGCTGCAGCTAAAATTTGAGCTCATTTTGATTGATAATAAAGCAGCAATGGACAATTGAAGAAATTTATATTCTTAATAACAGCAGCCATCTTGAATGGAGGGTGGAGTTGTCGGACACAATTTTGAAATGGGACTACCCAAGGACTATCCCTGCCAGGTTTAGTTTAATTTGGTTCAGCGGTTTCAGAGGAAAAGATTTAAATGTGATCTTTTATCAAAATATGCCTAATTTGCATAATCGGTATAAATCGTCTGAAAGAAAAATTTCACAGAAAACCCCAGAATATATATATGCTAAACTACTCGTTGCCATGTAGCTGCAGTTAAAATTTGAGCTCATTTTGGTTAATACTAAAGCAGCAATGGACAATAGAAGAAATTTCTATTTTTAGTAACAGTAGCCATCTTGAATGGAAGGTGGGGCTGTCAGACACAATTTTGAAAGGGACCCACCCAAGGACCATCCCTGCCAGGTTTAGTGTAACTTGGTTCAGCGGTTTCAGAGGAGAAGATTTAAATGTGATCCTTTATCAAAATATGTCTAATTTGCATAATCGGTATAAATCGACTGAAAGAAAAATTTCACAGAAAAACGCAGAATAAATGTTAAACTACTCCTTACCATGTAGCTGCAGTTAAAATTTGAGCTCATTTTGACTTATACTAAAGCAGCAATGGACAGTTGAAGAAATTTCTATTTTTAGTAACAGCAGCCATCTTGAATGGAGGGCAGGGCTGTCGGACACAATTTTGAAAGGGGCCCACCTAGGGACCATCCCTGCCAGGTTTGGTTTAATTTGGTTCAGCGGTTTCAGAGGAGAAGATTTAAATGTGATCTTTTATCAAAATATGCCTAATTTGCATAATCGGTATATATCGGCTGAAAGAAAAATTTCACAGAAAAACCCGGAATATATGTTAAACTACTCCTTGCCATGTAGCTGCAGTTAAAATTTGAGCTCATTTTGACTTATACTAAAGCAGCAATGAACAATTAAAATTTCATCCCCCCTTTTTTCTATTTTTAGCTTGGCGGCCATCTTGGTTGGAAGTCGGGATCACCGGACACAATTTTGGAAGGGGGCCATCCAAGGACCATTCCACCAAAGTTTGGTTCAAATTGGCCCAGTGGTTTCAGAGGAGTTGATTAAAATGTGAAAAGTTAACGGACGGACGGACGCTCAGTGGTGACAATAGCTCACATGACCCTTTGGGTCAGGTGAGCTAAAAAAGATGAAAATGTGAAATTCCCATAGAGTCCTATGTTAAACTAAGTCGAGTCATGGCAGCCATCTTGAATTTCCGATCGGCAAACGATTCACAAGTTTAGTACAGGACCACCCAATGATCATTCCTGCAAAGTCACAATTCAATTGGCTTAGTGGTTTCTAACAAGAAGATTTTAAAAATTTCGACCAATCAGAACACATTATGGGCCCTGGCAGCCATGTTGGATTTCCGATCAGCGCCAAAAACAAAAATCTTGTATATGACCATCCAATGAACATTTCTGCCAAGTTTGGTTCAAATCTGTTTTGTGGTTTCAGAAAAAAAGATGAAAATGTGAAATTCCCATAGGGTCCTATGTTAAACTAAGTCGAGTCATGACGGCCATCTTGAATTTCTGATCGGCAAATGATTCACAAGTTTAGTACAGGACCACCCAATGATCATTCCTGCAAAGTCACAATTCAATTGACTTAGTGGTTTCTGACAAGAAGATTTTTTAAATTTCAGCCAATGAGAACACATTATGGACCCTGGCAGCCATGTTGGATTTCAAATCAGCACCAAAACACAAATCTGGTAGAGGACCATCCAGTGAACATTTCTGGCAAGTTTGGTTGAAATCTGTTCAGCGGTTTCAGAGAAGAAGATTTAAATGTGAAAAGCTAACAGACGGACGACGGACGCTTACCCATGACAAAAGCTCACATGGCCTATGGCCAGGTGAGCTAAAAATGTCCAGCATGATCATCGTGTCCACACAAAACTTCTATTTTCCCCTTTCCCCCCCCCCCCAGTTTTTCTGTTCTCTTTTACGTGTGCAATTGTTACTGGTATGCTTCCATTAATGTGCATGCTCTTTTTCTTATGTATATGTGTTATATTTATTATGTAATTCCAAGGAGAAGACTTCATAAGTTCTCTGTTGGTAAAACTTGTGTCTTATCCTTTTTGTCTCTATGAGCAAATAAAATTGTTATAAACTACACTATGGTCACCAGTATTGAAGTAATAGATAGCATGTTAGTCAGAGAATACTATAGAGAAAGTGTTGGTTCATTAATGGGACAGGAAGTTCAAAATATGATGTCTGTGTAGTCAATGAATGAAACTGAGAAATTTTTGCAAAAAAACCCCCCAAATAAATGGACAATTCATAGTAATACAATTTTTTTTATAGCAGTTAAATCAGTATATGGTTAGATTTTGATAAACAAATTTTGAGTATACAGCTTTAATTTGATATTTTTTCTTAAAAATATTAAGCCAAATGTGCATACTCTGTACAAATCGATTTTTAAAAATAAATTCAATAAAAAAAATCTTGTTGTTGAAAAACTCATTATCATATGAGAAGCAGTTTAAATTTGAGTCCATTTTGATTTATGAATTGTGATGCATTGGTGGTTCGTTACATCCCAACCTCACAATATGTAGGTTTCTTATATGGATTGATACTTTACTTTACAGATATTGAAAAATCTCCTGGTGATGTTTCACTTGGTCGAACTAAGAAAGCACCGTCTGGTTGCATATGATTGCCACCACTCTTCACAAGTAACTTTTTCTCTGATTCTTCTCTTGATATTTTTGCAACATACCATCTGAAAAATAGTCATAATATAAAAATGACAAAAGCCAAATAAATTTAAAAAAAAAACTCACTACTTATAATAAATCATGTAAATCAGAGCATGCAGAAAGAAACATGTTAATAGGAAAACATGGAAGACAGCAGAGAAACTGCTTGTTATTATATTTCATACATGTGATATAGTTGCTATGCTACAACTGGTGATTTGCAAATTTTTGGCTGGAGATTTTTTATCGACGTATTTGATGCGTGTTTTTATTGTTTATTGATGTTTGTTTCAGTATTGAACCAACTGCATCCCATTTCAATATATATTGTCTACATTTCTGTCTTATTAGCAGAGCTGTCGAAAATCGTCGGACCTATCGGACCGTCGGACAAAAATTGACTAGGTCTGATTTAAACTTTTTCGCGTCAGACCCGATGTCCGGAGCAATTTTTCAGTAACTTGGGACCGACAAAATGCTTGAAGATGACCGGCATCATTACTTAATTTCGCTTCTCAAACTTGTCGTTGTTTGCAATCTCCGATTTTTGTTTATTTTCGTCTATATAATAAAATTTTGACTTCACATTGAAGAGTTTGACTACTAAATGTGTAACCGATTCCGGACGGACGCGCATCGATTTTCCGGAAATTATGTTTTTTTTGGCAATAATTTTTTTTGACTCGGCGGCTTTTTAAAGGGTCGTTGGTGAAAGGGGAAACAAACTTAATTTTAATTTAGACCTAGGTTGTCAGTCATCCAATTGATTCTATCCAGACATAATGCTACCTACATTTGTATAAGAGGTAACAACACCTTGAGACATGTGCATAGCTAGCATTATGCAAACTTGGTATCTTTGTTTATTTCATACACAAGTCTATTGTATTGTACATGTATGTATATTTCCACATGTCACACAAAAACGTGTTGTACTAACTTTAAGTATTCCAAGGTATCACTTGAAGCTGTAAACAAACCATTTTATGGATTTAGCCAGTATATGTGTAATTCAGTTGAAGTTGTAAAAAATATGTAGGTCCGGCAAATGTTTGATAGGTCTGACACATTGTCCACATCTGCCAGACCTATTGTCTGACAGACAGGAAAGAGATTTCGACAGCTCTGCTTATTAGTAGTGTTTCATATGATGAATGAAGGATACAAACTGTATTTATAATTTATTCATAATCATAAGGTTATAACAAAGCAATAACAATGAAGACAGAATGTTCTGAACAATAAAGTCATAGAGCACTAAAATTAAATAAAAAGTCACTTTGCTGCTGGTGCGTTGGATGATAGCATACGCTTCGGCATTTTTGTGGTTTATCAATTCCATCCTGGAACTTAGTCCTTAAATAATACATTGATCAGCTTTGGTCTCAAACAACTCAATCCGAGATGAATTCATTGCACGTTCGATTGAAATAAGAAGTTTTCCTCGGCATCAAAGGTTGTCTGACTCCTGTTTGCACAACGGTTTATAACTATTTTTAATTGCCGCTATCACATTTCTAATCATCTAAGCGTGTGCCACAAACCCACTTCCTTATCCCCAATTAACTGTCAATCAGTGGATAATTGTTGTATAATCATCAACACCTTAATTATTCACCATAACCCAATTTACCTGTAAAGGTGTCAAACAGATCAATAACCGGATATCATTAAATATGACATTCACCTTTACCATTCGTATCTCTCGGCGTTTTTCGTCAGCACGGGAGTTCCAAATGGGGAATTTCCAGAAATATTGATCGCAAAATGTAGATCAAAATTTTATTGTACTGGTTTTTTTTCACGGGCGGAAGATTTTGAAAGTTGATGGCAGGGACCCTCAAAATCGGGAGAAAAATGCTCCTGTCGGAAGGTTCACATGTGATATTTATTATACTGCATGAAAAAATCACCCTCTCTGCTTCCTCCACCAATAAAACTGACCGATATGATATAACTGAAATATTGTTGAAAATGGCGTAAAACATCATAACCCTTAACCCGTGCCATTTTTTGTTTTATTGAATAGTGTAAGTAATACAAGGCAAAGATTCTTGGTACTCGCCTAGATGAGTCCTTGACAAACCATTTTCAGTTGGGAGTCGCTAAAATTTTCAGAAATGTCTTCTGGACTGATTAAATTGCTACAAGTATCCCTGTGCAAGCAAAAGTCAATTCTAATTTATGTTGACTCCAACAACAGATTTGTGAAGCAAGAATAAGTCTTAAAACACACTTACGGATTCGGTTTCATGGTAATATAATTTGACGGTACAAAGCCACTTCTTTGATTCAGTTCTGCTTTAAACCAGTTTTCATCCTCTTCTTTGTTAATAATCTACAAGCAATAATTCATTTCAAAATGAAAAATTAAGTCATGATAAATAATGAAGAGCTCCCCTGATTCACCCTAAAGACATACACAGATCTACAAAAATCACTTACAATCAACATGGACAGTACAGTAGCTATAGGGTCAATGAATGAAGACCTCCACTGACTCACAATAGAGACATACACAGATACAGGGCTTTCATTTGAAGCTGGTTTCCTGCCGAAATTCGGCGTCTACACTTTACTCTGCCGCAGGCTACTTTTTACGTATCAAGGATAAAAAAAATGCGCAATATATTCCAAAAGCCGTTATCGTGACAATGACCACGTTATTTTTTTCATTACCAATCGCTTATTATCGTCACGACTATTGACCTCTCAATTGTAAACAATACAAGCCAAACAGGCAGAAGAGTCACCGTTTTTCATTGGCCAGCGAAAGTCTGGTACCCGTGTATGGCATGAACAAATTTTATACCAAAAACCAGTCGACCTTGACATTATTTAACCAAGCACCACCAGTCGGGAAGCCATACACCAATTCCGTACCTCTAACAATGCAAAGTCAAGTCTCGAAATCAAGGAACGTAACTCTATTTTTTAAGACAGGCGACGCTTTAAAAGTGAGCGGCCATGCATTGTTTACGTCGAAACCCTATGTGTTTTTACTGAATATCTTCCTAAATAAAACTAAAAGTATTCATTTTTATTGAATCCATTTTTTAAATAAAATTTTAACGTGACTGATGCGGGAATACATGTATTTATGATATCGCTTGCTTGAAATCAACGTTGGAACTCGGGATTCCACTGCTGATGAAATGTTGACTCAAAAAATGGCACTAAAAATCCATTCTTAAAATGTTGAAACGAAAATTTAGTTTCCCCGATCATAGTTCCATCGCCAAACAACGGCTAATAAAAGAAAAGAAAGGTATTTTTGAAACATTATCTGTTCAATTAATATCAGATGATATAAAATTCACAGATTATTAATCAGGTCTGTAAAGCTGAAAAGTCAAAATTTTGCATCAAAATTTGAAATATTTCACATTATCAACAGGCATTTGGAATGATGCAATGATTTATCTTTAGGTATTTGGCGTGAAGCTTTTGCCTGTATAAAATGAAACAGTAATCTGATATAATGTTTAGATCTACAAAAACCATTTATAATAATTAACACGGACAGTACAGTAGCTATAGGGTCAGTGAATGAAGAGCCCCCCCCCCCCCCCCCCCCCCAACTCACAATAGAGAGATACACAGTTGCGCTGTTTAGATCTACAACCAGAGGCTCTCAAGAGCCTGTATCGTTCACCTGGTTATAAAAAAAAACAATTGGTCCTATGTAAAAACTATGTCCTGCAGTGGTAGTCATCTTGGAATTACGATCAACATAAAAAAACACAAAGTTTGTAAAGGACCTTCCAATGATTGATGCATAGGGTTTGGTTCAATCAGTGCAATAGCTTCAGAGAAGAAGATATTTCTGTATTTTCCCGATATGGTCCTGGGTTAATACTATGACCTGTGGTGGCAGCCATCTTGGATTTCCGATCGGCATAAAAAACATAAAATTTGTAGAGGACCTTCCAATGATCATTCCTGGGCAGTTTGGTTTCAATTATCCAAGTGGTTTCAGAGAAGAAGCGTTTTGAAACATTTTTCACATAGGGTCCAATGTTAAACTAAGTCCTGCCGTAGCCGCCATTTTGAATTTCATATTGGAACAAAAAACGTAAAGTTTGTAGAGGACCATCCAATGAACATTCATGTACAGTTTGGCTTTAATAATATTTGTAGTTTCTGAGAAGAAGGCATTTGAACATTTTCCCATAGGGTCCAATGTTAATCTATGTCCTGCGGTGGCGGCCATCTTGGATTTCCGATCGGCATAAAAAACATAAAATTTGTAGAGGACCTTCCAATGATCATTCCTGGGCAGTTTAGTTTCAACTGTCCTAGTGGTTTCAGAGAAGAAGCGTTTTGAAACATTTTCCCCATAGGGTCCAATGTTAAACTAAGTCCTGCCGTAGCCGCCATTTTGAATTTCATATTGGAACAAAAAACGCAAAGTTTGTAGAGGACCATTCAATGAACATTCATGTACAGTTTGGCTTTAATAATATTTGTAGTTTCTGAGAAGAAGGCATTTGAACATTTTCCCATAGGGTCCAATGTTAATCTATGTATTGCGGTGGTAGCCATCTTGGATTTCCGATCGACATAAAAAACATAAACTTTGTAGAGGACCTTCCAATGATCATTCCTGGGCAGTTTGGTTTCAATTGTCCAAGTGGTTTCAGAGAAGAAGCGTTTTGAAACATTTTTCACATAGGGTCCAATGTTAAACTAAGTCCTGCCGTAGCCGCCATTTTGAATTTCATACCGGAACAAAAAACGTAAAGTTTGTAGAGGACCATCCAATGAACATTCCTGTACAGTTTGGCTTTAATCATATTTGTAGTTTCTGAGAAGAAGGCATTTGAATATTTTCCCATAGGGTCCAATGTTAATCTATGTCCTACGGTGGTGGCCATCTTGAATTTTCGATCGGCATAAAAATAACATAAACTTTGTAGAGGACCTTCCAATGACTATTCCTGGGCAGTTTGGTTTCTATTGTCCAAGTGGTTTCAGAGAAGAAGCGTTTTGAAACATTTTCCACATAGGGTCCAATGTTAAACTAAGTCCTGCCGTAGCCGCCATTTTGAATTTCATATCGGAACAAAAAATGTAGAGTTTGTAGAGGACCATCCAATGAACATTCATGTACAGTTTGGCTTTAATAATATTTGTAGTTTCTGAGAAGAAGGCATTTGAACATTTTCCCATAAGGTCCAATGTTAATCTATGTATTGCGGTGGCGGCCATCTTGGATTTCCGATCGACATAAAAAACATAAACTTTGTAGAGAACCTTCCAATGATCATTCCTGGGCAGTTTGGTTTCAACTGTCCTAGTGGTTTCAGAGAAGAAGCATTTTGAAACATTTTTCCCATAGGGTCCAATGTTAAACTAAGTCCTGCCGTAGCCGCCATTTTGAATTTCATATTGGAACAAAAAACGTAAAGTTTGTAGAGGACCATCCAATGAACATTCATGTACAGTTTGGCTTTAATCATATTTGTAGTTTCTGAGAAGAAGGCATTTGAACATTTTCCCATAGGGTCCAATGTTAATCTATGTATTGCGGTGGCGGCCATCTTGGATTTCCGATCGGCATAAAAAACAGAAAGTTTGTAGACGACCTTCCAATGATCATTCCTGGGCAGTTTGGTTTCAATTGTCCAAGTGGTTTCAGAGAAGAAGCGTTTTGAAACATTTTTCCCATAGGGTCCAATGTTAAACTAAGTCCTGCCGTAGCCGCCATTTTGAATTTCATATCGGAACAAAAAACCTTGAGATTGTAGAAGTCTGTCCAATGAACATTCATGTACAGTTTGGCTTTAATCATATTTGTAGTTTCTGAGAAGAAGGAATTTGAACATTTTCCCATAGGGTCCAATGTTAATCTATGTCCTGTGATGGTGGCCATCTTGGATTTCCGATCGGCATAAAAAACAGAAACTTGGTAAAGGACATTCCAATGATCATTCATTTACAGACGACAGACGACGGACGCCAAGTGATGGCAATAGTTCACCTGGACCTTTGGTCCAGGTGAACTAAAAACCACTTATAACAAATAACAGGGACAGCTGAACAATTGCTCATTTGGCATTCCACAACAATCACTCAAGAACAAATACCATTCTCGAGAATACAGAGCTATCAAAACTCATACTTCTGTTAAGGAATCTGAACATGGAATAGCTTGCCAGCAGTGTTAATCAGTGTACCCACTATATAATATAAGTAAATAGATTAAACAGACCAAAAGATAGATCGTATCACTAAGAATAGTGATACGTCTATCACAATGATTTATTACGCTATTTCTCTGACTGTACTGTATCACAAGTTTGATAATACTCGGGACCACTGAGGGATGACCTTTATTGGATGAAGAAGAACATGTGTGACAGCCGGAACCTCTGAGCCGTAATGAAAGCGGGGGGTTTGGCGCTTTAAAATCTGATTCAACCCACCATTTCTTTAGAAATGCCTGTACCAACTACCAAGTCAGGGTCATTACGGTTTTCCGTTTTCCAGTTGTTGACTGATTTTGTCTGTTTATATACTTATGAGTTTTGACTTTCCCTTTGCAAGATTGTTCGGAGTTTGGTAATTTTGTTATTACCCTTATGTATTATAGTATATATAAATATGGTTATTGATTTGGGTATTGACAATACTAGTAGTAACATTTCCACAATACCTATTACAATACTATACACAGGTAAAATATATATTTTTTTAAATCACAATACTGGTACAATACTGGTATACAATACTGGAACAAATTTTTATACCAGTATTGCGATCGCCAAGTACAGGAGATCCGGATGAAGTCCCAATGTTTAAACCAAAATCATAATAATCTCACAGTTACTTTGTCTATGCAGGAAGTTTGAAAAAAAAACAGCTTGAAAGAGAAAGTTCGAGAGCGACACGCCTTCGAGGAGTTATGACGCATTTAACTATTTGTATATAATATAAATACTTCATGCTGATAGAGCGAGTAGGAAGGGTGTATAAAATGTCGTTATACCTTTAAAATATCATCTTTTTCAAAGCTTAATTCGTCTGGTGCTGTAGCAGCAAACTTGTGTTTAGCAATCGCCTCCATCTTGGAGGAAATGTACCGTCAAGTGCCCGTTTACATCCGCGAGTAACACAATATTTGTATAATAATATGTAGTTTATATGTAAAGGTCAGTGTACTTAATCAAAATAATTTACCAAGTAGCTTACTTTTGATATTATTTGTCTTCGTTATGCAATTTTCTAAATTCAATCATTATCTAAATGTAGGACTATTTCACGCCCATGAATCTGTGCATATTTCTTCAATTTAATTACTTCCTGTTACAGACGTCTAATTATAGCTTTATAATTGGATTATTATGTGATTATATTGATGACTAATTAGTGTCACCTTTGTGTGGTCTCTTTCCCGATTATTGGTATCTCGAATAAGAAATCAAATATTGTTTATTTTCGATTTACAAAAATAGGATCTAATCCAGATGGCGCTGTTTCAAAATGAATCCGGGTCGTTTCGCCCCGATTACCTGTTCGCCCCGGGTCGATTCGCCCTGGAAAGTGAGTCGATTCGCCCCACTTAATCGCTATTATATTATAAAAGATAAAGTCTTTTTCGACTATTTTTTGGAAATTATTTATTTATTAGTTGTATGCAAAAAATATAATAATTCATTCATTTTGGTCTACTTTAAATATTTATTTATTAGTTGTACATACAAAAAAAAAATAATTCAATCATTTTTGTCAAAGATCTCAAGTGAAACTTTTCTTGCAAAATTTACAAAAACAACACACAAGAACAGTCAAAAGGTTGGGTTTTTTTTTGTACCAACGCAAAAGTGCATGAAATGACTAAGATGCTGTACAAGTGCGCAAATAACCTCTTTTTTAATGAATTACGCATCAAATGCTAAAATAGTATAAATTTAATCAGATGTCAAACAAAGAGTGAAGCAACACATAATATTAAACACGTCAAGAAAGCATGTTAATTATGAGGAAGACAAAAATAAAGTACCCATGAACAAGCCTTACAACATCCAAAAGAAGAATATTTGCAATGGTAATTTCCATATTTCATTTTTTTAAAGCACTATTAATAAATGAGGGCGAAACGACCCGGGGCGAACGGGAATAGGGGCGAAACGACCCGGGCGAACGGGGATAGGGGCGAAACGACTCAGGGGGCGAACGGGATTCGGGGCGAAACGACCCGGTACCTTTCAAAATATAAACACGAAATAACCTTCACTGTCGTCAAAGAGCTCCGATCGAAAATGCTTGGTCAACATCCGGGATATTTTAAAGCGGTATTTTTAAAGAAGACACAGATAAGTATCGTAAGTATTTATGAATATACTGTGTATATAATGTTTTGAATTATGATGCTTTATGATTGTTATTATTATTAATTTCATTTTTTGTCCAAATATCATTTATTTTTGCAGTGTAAAATTAGATTTTTCTATAATTTATAAGGAATCCGGCTTCAAAATCATTACAATCAACTGAAATATCGCTATATCTTGCATTTACGAATGAATTAAATGTTGCCCAAAATGAAAAAAATATTGATGAATGATTGATTTTACTTAAAAATACTATTTTGTTGATGAAAAGTCAATTAGTAACTAGTTATACCCTAAAACATGATGTCAACAGATGTTTTTGAAATCCGGATTGGTCAAAATGTAAACATGTATACAAACCGGTTGGGTCATTTAAAAATAGCCGGGTTTGTCAGTATGTGAATACCACTGATCTTATTGTTATTGAGCATTATATTGCAATTTAACGAGAGTTATGATTAGGAAATATCTCAAAGGCGATAAATACTGATCAATAGTATCAAGGACGTATAATATACGTCCTTGATGGTATGAATATTTGCCATGGCTGCTAATTTCAGCTACTTTGTACAATAAAACAAATCGTTATTTCTATGTTAAATTGCTACTGTCGCGAACACTTGATTTTTTTTATGCTTTTTGTGGCACTGACATCACGGTTGGTGCTCAATACGCTACACTCACTTTAAGTAGTAGTCCAGGCGCATCGATTGAGTAGTGGGAGATTTTTTTTATAAGGCAATATTTTGATTTTATACTCGTTGATAACGAAGTAAGTCACTCTGTGGAAATAACTTCATGGATACGATATTTAAGTTTCTTCACAGTATAATGTTTACATTAACATTACAGATAAGCAAATTAACAAAGGCTGTAGTATTGAATTCTTTTCCGCACGGACGATTTTGGCAGTTTGTATACAAAGAAAATGTTAGGTGTACTCGATTAATACAACGTTCGTTACAAGTTGTAATACGACAAAAGTTCGTTCTTTGGATGTTATAGACACCCGCCCATCCACCAATATTAATGTCAAAAGAATTTCAATCACTCGTATATATTTTGCATTTTTTTTCGGGGGGGAAATAGAAATGACAGACTCAATGAATTTGTTATGTTGATATATATTTATAATAAATGCTATGCGATCTTGTAACGAACGCAATATCCTACACTGTCTCGAATCTTATTTATATTACGTTATTTTAGTTAATAAAAAAATATTTTCTGAGGAGAGAAAAAAATAGACAATATATATATACATTGTCGAAAATATAAAATTTATATATACGAGCTTTGACGAGTTTTTCTTACCTGTTTCGCAGGGAGTGGAAATGAATTATATATTTTCCGACAATGTACGTATATTATATCTATCGCCCCAAAGAAACTGTCAAATTGTCTAAAAAGAGCAGAAACAAGCGTTGTTCTTATCGTTTTTGATTGTGTCCGCGCTTATAAGTTTATAAGCATAAATCCTGTTACTGTTTCTTACCGTCGCTCAACATGAATCAAGTACCAGAAAAAGATATCTTGGTCAGAAACCAAATACAAATGTATAGCAAAAAAATATCCGGTCAATGCAATGTGACTACTCGAATAGAACAAGTGCAGGATAAAACAATAACATTAACTGGGCAGCGAAGAAATACTATTAAAACATCTTATGTTTCAATCTTGCGATTATCCTCATTTTATTTGTATAAGCTTCAGACAATTTGATTGCTACATTTATATTATATTGTGAGCGCCATACAGATGTTTGTGTATCTTTACATTCAACATTCACTTACTAGTATCTGCTATACATCAAATTTTCTTTACATATGAATCCTATCAGTATAATAGCTGTTGAGGAGTCTGTGGCGACCATGTTTGTCAACGGATCGGGATGAAATGAGCAATCTTTATAGAAGACCTTCCATAGTTGCTTCCTACCAAGTTTCGGTTTTTATTGTATCTAGCTTTAGTGAAATAATGTGTACAGATTTTGTCTGTTTATATACTTATGAGTTTTGACTTTCCCTTTGGAAGATTGTTTGGAGTTCGGTAATTTTGTTATTACCCATATTCATTTGGCTAAGCAGTTTGAGAGGAGAAGATTTGATAAAATCGACCAATTAGAAACAAGAACCGCTTGATGCTTCCTACTAAGCTCCACTTCATTTGATTGAGGCGTTTCAGAGGAGAAGATTAAAATGTGAATAGTTAATGGACGAAAGACGACGGACGACGGGCGCTAAGTGATGGTAAAAGCTCACATTGTCTTTGGCAAGATGAGCTAATAACAGTCATTGGGTAGATATGTTGCTCCACTCGGACACATTATTCTGATTCCGAGCTAACCAGTCTCTGCTATTTCTCCTTAATGCTGCGTTCTTAGAGAAGCAACAAATACCAATTTTATAGTCTTTTGTTTGACAAGACCACGGCTCGTACCCACAATCTATCGCACTCGTGGCGAGTACGCTAACCATTACGCTACCGATGCGGTTCCCTATTTTTATTTAATTTTTATTAATTTTTTTAATCAAATATTTTTTATTGTCCTTCAATATATTATTTGAAAACAAAAATTAGTCCAAAACAATAAGAGTTACCTGATATCTATATAAACAGTGAGAGTTCCTACTTTTGATCAAACACTCTTTGAATATTGCAATAATTCAACTGCATAGCAAATAAAGAAACAAATTAAAAGTTCTATACAAAATCATGACCATTCTGTCGAAGGTGACTTGGCGAATGCCAATTCTGCACAAACCGTTTTGTATTTCTTCCTTTTAATGTTATACAAACATCCACATGTAAAATATTTTTAATATGTGCTGTTGTTGTTTTTTTTCACAACTTTTATTCATTGAAGACATTTTTTTCTTTTTTTTTCTTTTTATCAATTTGCAAGTCGAACATACCCTTGACAAGTGTTTTAATGAACCTTAAATAAATTACAGAAAGAAACATAATTGTGATATTGAGCTGTTTTCGCTATTCTTTCAATTTTTTACATAGACAAAACAGGTTCTATTTAAACACAATTTTTGCGACCCAACCGGAAAGTAGTGGCTGACAGAGCCGGAACGAATATACGTAAATAATCAGTGTTTTTCACTGTAGCAAGTCTAAAACTATTCATGGTAGCACGCCAGTGCAAACTATCCTGTATATAAACATTACAAAGGGTTTGTGTACTTTAATTACACATATAAACTACTTTTTATAGCTTTATTTGATGATTTCAATCTCATTATTAGCATTTTTCATTGTTTATGTCCATCATTTTATCTATATCTGAGAAATCGATAAAGATAACTACAGTAATATTTAGGTAAAAACAAGCAAAATTAATCGACCGATAACGACATCTTCTGGATTCAAGATATAATAATACTATATGATCATAATACTTACTTTTTGTCGTCGCCTGTATGTCAAATATGCCTATTTGACTTGTACCGGAAGATGACAGAGCATTTCCGACCGGAGCTCTTTGACGACAGTGACCTTTGCACCTCATAACAGGTGTGAATAATGACGAGCAAAAACCAACAAACAAACGATACGTTTACATATAAGTACACATTGTCAGTTATTGCAGCAGTGACGGCAGAGACAGGTATTATAAGCTAGACATTCAAAGAGTCAATATAATTATTTGCTGTTAAAAAGTAAAAAGTTGCATTGTTCCAATTTATGATCCCTAGACCGCTGGTTTGTTGTATTTATGTAACTGTCCCCTGTGGGACCATGATATTTGATTTTTGATTTGATTTTTGTTGAAGAGAATGTTGAAAAAATAAAATGTTTTTGATTGTTTATATGACATGAATTGAAATAAAGTTTTACTTACTTACTTTCCAAAAACGTTTATTAATTATTGTCATGTACATAGAGACCCTCAACTTTCCATCCATGTATTCCTTGCAATGTGCGGATTTCCCGAAGGTCATGATTGCAAAATACTCAAAATCTGAATATTTCTTGAATGACAATGGAATTGTATATATTTTCAGGGAATTAATAACATTTATATGTCATATTTTTATGCAGGAACTTTGACAAATTATAGTCATAACAATAGAAAGGATAATTATCCTTTTTGCAACCTTGCTAAGTATTTTTGGCATTATATTAAACATCAACTATATAATGGTCACGGAGTTTCTGCTATTGCTGGGATGTTAACCTGAGAATACTTTATTCAACCACCGGTTAGTTTTGAAATCGAAATCTGTACCCATTTTTGTGGTTTTTCAATTTCTTTAGGTTTGTTTGTTTGTCTTGAATTTTGGTTATTTTGTTTTTCCATTTTGACAGGTGTAATATTGTCTATCAAGTGATTTTAGTCTTCTTTTTTTGTTGTTGATTTTTTTTTACCGCATGATGAGAATTATAAAACTCCAAAGTAAATCAAATAAATACATGATGATTATATGTTTGCTTTTTTGAATATCAAGGATGGTATGATACACCATTTAAATAGGGGAATTTCGTGAATATTGTATAAATTATTACATGATCAATGTGTACACATTATATACCCCGATTGATGGACTCTTTGTTGTATGTAGTTGCCATGTCAACTTTCCCCAGTGATCAACTCGTTTTAATGAGGTAGAAAAAAAACTTCACGAGACTGGCCAATGTTTTGAGAAAAAAATAAAGCTATTAAAATTTCATTATCCATTTTGTTAACATTTTCATATTTGTTTTCAGAATTAATTATAAATTGCTTTGGTAGCATGAGTTAGAAAAGAAATTAAAGAAAGATTTATTTGTATTTCACCTTCTATTTTATATGGACATTTAGTACAAAAACCTCTTTCTCTCTATCTCTGTCTTTTTATATCTCTCTGCTTCAGTTTCCGATACTGGTCACTGGTGAAGGTTGACAAGGCTCAAAAACACACAGAGCTGATCAGTGTGTCTCTGGGTGGCAGATAAATGTCGAAGACATATTTTGTAGATTCCAAAAATAAGCAAGAAATGGTCCATTATAGCTGCTGCAAAAGACTAATTAAATTTCTCACTACCCAAACTGGGCCTCTGGATTTCATAATATTATATTGTTGAACTTGTTATCAACCTACAAAAGACTAATTAAATTTCTCACTACCCAAACTGGGCCTCTGGATTTCATAATATTATATTGTTGAACTTGTTATCATCCTACAAAAGACTAATTAAATTTCTCACTACCCAAACTGGGCCTCTGGATTTCATAATATTATATTGTTGAACTTGTTATCATCCTACAAAAGACTAATTAAATTTCCTACTACCCAAACTGGGCCTCTGGATTTCATAATATTATATTGTTGAACTTGTTATCATCCTCAATATTAATCAATCAATCAATTTGTAAAAGATGAATGCTAAATGTTATTTATGTTTATCTTTAACTAATTCTGCATTTTATTTGTTTGCAAAATACTCTAAATCTGAATATTTCTTGAATGACAATGTAGACCTATGGAATTGTATATATTTTCAGGGAATTAATAACATTTATATGTCATATTTTTATGCAGGAATTTTGACAAATTATAGGCATAACAATAGAAAGGATAATTATCCTTTTTGCAACCCTTGCTAAGTATGTTTGACATAAAATTAAACATCAACTATATAATGGTCACGGAGTTTCTATTCTTACTGGGATGTTAACCTGAGAATACTTTATTCAACTACCCTATTCTGCATTAGTTTTGAAATCGAAATCTATACCCATTTTTGTGGTTTTTCAATTTCTTTAGGTTTGTTTGTTTGTCTTGAATTTTGGTTATTTTGTTTTTCCATTTTGACAGGTTTTGTCTATTTGTCTATCAAGTGATTCTCTTCTTTTTTGTTGTTCATCTATAAGATAAGTCAAAATTCATATAATACAATGTATAGTATCATACCTATACTATTTTGTGTTGCAGTGACCTATCCCTTTGACATAACGAAAACACGATTACAGATTCAAGGAGAAAATAATGTGGCGGGTAAAATTCAAGGCAGTGTTAAGCGAGGGATGGTTTCCACGCTGATCGGTATAGGTAAGATATATAGCTATTAGGTGTGTTTTTCATTACATTGAAATGTGTTTAAATTTCATATGGCTATAGCTGCTAATTGCTTCGTTCATTAAAATTTATTGAAGATTGCATCAATTAATTATTTTGTTTCGCCTCGGTGATGTAATGGCTAGTGTTTGCGCTTCGAGTACGGTAGATGGTGGGCGTTCAAGCCCTGGTCGGGCCAAGCAAAAGACTAAATTGGTATTTGCTGCTTGGACTCCACTAAGCATACAGTAGTGAAAACAAAGATGTGTTGGCTCCTGAAGGAGCAGGATATATGTCTGGTTTAAGCTACATGTCTACACCTGGAATGGTTTTTTTTCAGTGATCTAGCAATAAAAGAAATCCAACTCAGTGTGTTGGTCTAATAATATATTAACTGTTCATACCATTATATAGCTGAAAATTGCTAACTTGACATAAAACATTAAGCACTAACCCATTCACCTTTTTCCCCCAGCAGTCATTGAGTCATATAATTCTGATATAATGCTGTTTCTTATGTATGAGCTTAAGTTGATGTGTACATGTACATTACAATATCTACCAGTAGATTATACTAAAGATCAACTAACATTTGATTTCAGTTAAAGAGGAGGGTGTTTTAAATCTATACTGGGGTCTTCAAGCAGCTGTATGCAGACATGTAGGTAAATATAACTATGGTTACTGACCAATAATTAAAATACAGTTGAACAGACCATTCTAATATTAGACAATACCAGGTGTAGTTGTAAACACTACCATTGTATCAACACCATGAGTAATATTATCACTTTTATAAGTAATCAGCAATGATTGACAATCTCACAACCAACCCAGCTTTATTTATCTTGATAGTCTGTTGGATAACACATAGCTTGTTCTTATGTTCCTATGATGTATCATCTGAGCTGCTTCTATATAACAGCAAGTTAAGTCATGTCTACCAGACCATTTGCCATTTTTTGCTAGATCCATTTTTTTTTGTTTAATTTTATTTTATATGAAAGTCGTTAGCTCCTTGTAAAAGATAAGACCCTCGTGGTCGTGATCATATAATAGTTGGATTTACAACTACCTGTGCAGTGGCTATCACCACTAAACTTGTGAGTTCGAACCCCGTTCATGACGAGGTGTATTCGATACAACAGTATGTGATAAAGTTTGCCAGTGACTTGCGGCAGGTCGGTAGTTTTCTCCGGGTACTCGGGTTTCCTTCACCAATAAAACTGACTGCAACGATATAACTGAAATATTTTTGAAAGTGGCGTTAAACACTATAAACCAAACCAACCATTGTAAAAGAAAAACAAATCTTACATTTGTAATGTTAGGTGTTTAACTATGGAAATCTATAAAAACCTTTCCGAGGAAGCATTTTCAATTCCATAATGATAATTGATGTTATTTTAATCAAACATACCAATACCATACCGTAATTTTAGATAAAATTAAACATTAAATTATTATGTAACAAAGCATGGTGCAACGGTGTCCTATTTAGATAGGACCCAGTTACTCTTGTCTGATAAATGTCTCCACGAATATAATGTTAAAAGATACAAAACTTAAGGATAAAGTCTCACAGTATTATATGTGGGCGTCATTTGCATGAAGTGGTTGATTCATATGGAATTTCCATGTCTGTACTAATTACAGACATATATTTATATATGATAATAATCACTCAACTTGTTAATATTACTGTAAAAGTATTCTTATTTGTTGACACAAATATTTGTGGTTTCTACAAAATACATTGATCCATAGGTTCTTGAATTTGTAGTTTCAAACAATACAGGCAACAATCAATGGAAAATTGTATTTTGTTAGAATTTAAGTGAACCACGAAAATTATAACCCCACTAATAATAATGATTTCACAATATATCATACATTCAGTACATATAATTTTTCCACACAACAGTTTACTCCGGGTTAAGATATAACCCCACTAATAATAATGATTTCACAATATATCATACATTCAGTACATATTATTTCTCCACACAACAGTTTACTCCGGGTTAAGAATGTCGTTCTACGAACTAATAAGAGACCATGTTTTGAAGAAGAATGCAGATGGTACTTTCCCCGTGTGGTAGGTTTTATTTTTGACAGACCGGACATTAGTACAATAGCCGATCCTGAACCGTACCTAAGAGACATTATCTTTAAAAAAAAATATGAGAAAATAGTGGCATTCTGTTGATTTTGATGAAGTTTTCAGATGAACTTTGTGTCAGATGAATTACAAGCTTTTCAATATTGTGCGCCTGGTGAGTTAGTGAGTGATACATTTGTTTAACACCAAGTGATCAATGTTTCAGCTATGTCATGGCAAGAACCAGTTACATTTCAATACTATGAAATCGGCTTTGCACTAAGACCATCACGAATAGACATGTCGCTCCACTCGGACACATTATTCTGATTTCGAACCAACCCGTCCAACTCCTTAATGTTACGTAGCAAATACCAGTTTTATAGTCTTTGGATTGACCCGACCGGGGCTCGAACCCACAACCTTCCGCACAACGAGGCGAGCACGCGAGCTATTACACCATCGATGGTGTTTTTGCGCTCGACATTATGAATGTGTTTAAGCCGTCAAAACATAATTTAGATACTCACAACTTTACGACTTGTCAACGTTAAAAAAACCTATGTTCGTTGATTAATAATTGCAAAGGTAGAAATAAACTTAAAATATTACAAAGAAAGTAGTTTTTTGTAGATATTTTTGTCTACTAGTATCGATCAATATCAATAGAAGTCGGTTCCTCTTTTATCAGTTTAACACCGTCACATTTTTGCACCTGTCGGGAATCTTAAGTCGGGACCTAGATTTCCATAATTTCGTGTCTGTGTCTATGTTTCACACCAGAGGAGTGGCACGTGTTGTTGTGGTTTATTTAAATTATTTATCATTGCTGTTTAACTTCTTTTATTTCTAATATCTGGATTGATTTACTAACGTTATTTTTGCTTTACGAAATCATGACATACAAAACATTTTCAAAATATATCATGTACATTGTCATTATGCATGCAAGATCATCATAGGCTTCTAGCTTAAAAATTTCTAACCCAATTACTTCTGTGTAATGCTCTCTCCTGTATATAACCTACCTTTATAAACAAAAACCATTTAACTTGCTTAAATTAGTTTAGAAACAGGTGGGTTCTATTTTAGACATAATTTTAAAATTATATGCATAAATTGGAGGTATATATACATGTATACATGTATATATATATATTAATGGTGAGTTCTTCAGACACTTGTTATCTTTATATTTTTGGGCTATTTAATTTGTACATTATAAATTAAAGTTGTAACTTTATATTGTATACCCTAATATTATAGGAAATGAATAATAATAGCTCTGACGAAATATACAGGGAAGTTTGTCGTGGACTTTGGACTCTTATGACCGTTTAACCAAATCTCTTACAGTTACCAGTCATTACACTCCCCCATTACATTAACTGTCAATATCTCAAATAAATCACATTTGGGCAAGAATATCACAATAAAAAACGGAATTAATCCGCTGCTATTCTGCTCCGACTATGTGGTGCTTTAGAATTCATTTTTTTTTATTGTACACTGTAACATAAAAGCACATGAAAAGGATTGAAATCGGTGATAAAGATAAATGGATAAATGTTTGAAATTTGAGCTTAAAAAATACATTATTGTGTAGTTCGTTCGGATGAATTTTAGTTTCACTTAACAAAAATCTTGTAAAAATTATTGAAATGTTGACAAAGGTATATAGGATAATTTTGTGCATTAGATTGTGTTGAACTTTATGCACCAATTATACACAGTGGTATTGTTTTCATTCATTGATGCTGACTAGTTTACACTCTGATTTCAAGGAAAGCATCAATAGGAGGTCTAACAGCAGGTGCTTTAGGTCAGTTTTTCGCTAGTCCTGCTGATCTAGTAAAAGTACAAATGCAGATGGAGGGTAGAAGACGACTAGAAGGAAAACCACACAGGTATACAGTCTATTAAACACACAGGTATACAGTCTATTAAACACACAGGTATACAGTATATTTAATATCGGAACTGATAATGGACTATTATAATGGCGATTAATGTCATCTATTGCAATGTATTTAATTTTAACATTTCCGAACATACGTTAATACATGCGATTATAATGTTATGGTAAAATAAAATTTTGAAATAGGTTAGAAATATGATTTGCATTCAGAGAAAATTTGAAAACTCTTCCAAAGAAACTTGGAAGATACCAAAGGGGTAATCAGACGTTGTAAATAAAAAAAAAAACCACAGGCTATGTAAAGGTTAAAAGACAAGGACAAAAAGACCCACAATGGCAGACAAAACACTACAAAGAAAACAAAAGATTGAGCAACACGAACCCTACTGACTCTTCCTGGTTCTTTCCTCATTCATATCACCGGGTTTGTAACTAGATTAACACGACGTGTGACACAGGAACTGCTCACCCTTCCGGAGCACCCGAATTCAACCCCTGTTGTTAGTGGGGTTCGTGTTACTCGATCTTTAGTTTTATGTGTATATTTTGTAGATCGTTGTTTGTCCTTTTTACCTTTTCTTTTGTCTGTTCTTCAATTTACGGATCCTGATTACCCCTTTTGGTTTAAACTCTTCTTTGAACTTAAATGCTCCGAAAGGGTAAACAGTGCCTTCTTTACAATCGAAACCCGTCGTGTTATATGATATTGGACACCAGTATACGTAAATGATTACAAATAACATAGATAAACCATGAACCCATACACAACTAATAAGAGTAAATATGAACCGAATGTTGTTTTTACTCGGAAAACGTAGCAAACTCAATTGGTCCGGAAGAGTTATATGTTCTTCATGTCGTGTTGCTCTTATTAGTGCCTAGATGATCATTCATGCAAGATGAATGCAGGTCGAGATTTGTGCCAACGACAAACGAAGTATATATATCGTCATCTGTATCACAGGTATTCCTTAAAAACTCTACTAAAAATCCTTGGTTCTGTTGTTCTTTGTAAGCAGCAACCCTCTTTCAGTGATGCTGGAATGTTGGAACAATGTTTTTGATAAGCAGAAATAAAATTGAAATATATTACTTTAAATACACACATATGTTAGCTACGTATTGTTCTTATAATATCAACTACCAGTGAGCGAAAACAGATAGATAGAAATTATGAATAAACAACTAGCATGCTTTATTAACATAAAGCACCAGATGCATATTACTACTGCTGTAATTAACTTCTTCAGTGGCACTTCACCCAAACTGCTGGAAGGTCAAGGTTGAATTTGAATATTTTGAAGAGCAAGAAATATAGAACAGTATCCAAATGAACAATTAAACCAAATTAAGGCTATTATAAAAAATGTAGATATCAATTTTGGTGAGCCCCACACGTTTCTGGAATAACCTTCATCAGGTACCCTACTAGCCAAATAATGGAAAGTCAAATAATTTAGAATTCATTGGAAGTAGATAAGACAAAGGGCCTAAACAGGGTAGCTGAAATAGTCCAAGGTTACCTATACATGAGGGAGATTGACCATAATAGTCCAAGGTTACCTATACATGAGGGAGATTGACCATAATAGTCCAAGGTTACCTATACATGAGGGAGATTGACCATAATAGTCCAAGGTTACCTATACATGAGGGAGATTGACCATAATAGTCCAAGGTTACCTATACATGAGGGAGATTGACCACAATAGTCCAAGGTTACCTATACATGAGGGAGATTGACCACAATAATCCAAGGTTACCTATACATGAGGGAGATTGACCATACTATTCCAAGGTTACCTATACATGAGGGAGATTGACCATAATTAGCCTTGACGAATTAAATTATACATGTACAAGAACTTAAATTTCAAACCCATGAAAGTGACAAATTTTAGTTTTAAAGGAATTTCGGTTACAACTAAACACAGATACCACTTAAATGTATAATAATTTACTTATTACATTTGATTCTGAATCCCTTGATTAATTTTGTTTTAGGGTGAAAACAACATCTCAAGCTTTCCGTAATATAATGAGAGATGGTGGTATTAAAGGGCTATACAGAGGAGTTATACCCAATGTACAAAGAGCAGCATTAGTTAATATGGGAGGTTGTATCTTTAATAACTTAAAATAATTTTATGAGGGACTTGTGAATAAATCATTGTCATTTAACTATATCAAGAATGAATCGGCATGATCCTAGTAGACGGTAAACGGCGCTAAATCATTTATATGTTGACGACGACAACTGTGGTATAGGTGGCAGTGTGTTCTATATAGAATGTGAAATGTGGCCGTAGAGTACTTGTTATTTTAAATCAATCCGGATAACCGTATCCCAATACTTCCCATTCACAACTGAACCTCCAACGGCAATTAATTAAATAATCTAAAAAAAAAAAAATGCACAGATTCGCTTCCAATCGTAAATTTAGATAAGCTCAAGTTCTTCAATATTTTTTAATGGGTCATCATTCTAATATCTACTGAAGGCTGCAATATGTCAGTGAACTAGAACTATAAATCTCTAGTTTAGCCAAAGACATTTAGAAAGGTTTGAAGATGCCAAAGTGGTAATCAGAAGACGTAAATCGAAGAGGGAAAGACAATACAATGACAAAAGAAAAAGGACAAACGAACACAAAAAAGGCACAAGATAAAACAATGACCTACAAATTACTATACAGAAAACTAAATATTGAACACCCCTGATTTGGTACACATTAAGTATGATATAGTAATCAAATATCACCAGCAATACTGGCGGAAATAAAAATAAACCTTTGAGAATACCGAAGGGACAATCAAAAATTGACAATCCAGAGAAACTGGCAAAATAGGAACGTTATTGAAATAACTATATGAAAGTCCACAAAGATCGAATTCAAATTTATTTAGAATTCGGTTTTTAGACAAAAAAGGAATATCATCTACAGTGTCCTAACAACTCTAACTGTCCCCCAAAGGACGAAGTGGATAACACAACAAATTAATTACTAGTAAGATGTAAGATAAATGAATAATGAATAAGTCTATAACCTGATCAACCTATATTACATATACATTGATGGGAAGCTACAACACAAATCCTGGACTTAAAAAGCTGAAGACAGATATTTGATGAGTAGACATCAGTACATGACTTCAGTGAAGTCGTCACGGATGTACACAAGTGGAGGAACTCATGTATACTTATCACCAAAAGGAAATCAAGTATATTTAATCATCATCAATATTTTTTCTTGAAATATCGGAAATGAAAGAATGTGGAAAATGAATTTTCTACGTGTATTTTGTAATGTAATTGTACTAATTGACTAGTTTATTCCTGGCCACATATTATCGAAGTGCTTGTACCAAGCCATACAAATCAGGGTCATGTATATTCGTGTAAGGGATATCGTTTTTTACCTGTTTTTACCATTTCTCTATTAGATTTTGCAGCTGTTCAGGTGTTTTCACGGTGTGGTATTGTTTGTTTTTTATTTTATTCTGTATTTTCAGAATTAATGACATATGATACAACTAAGCATGCATTGATACGAAATACACCTCTTATAGACAACTATGTAACACATACTTTAGCAAGGTATATCTATTTTTTTCAGTTTAAACTTTAATTTGTTTCCCAACCATAATTCAAGACAGTCTCAAATCTATACATAATCATTATTTTTTTTACATCTGTACCGTTAGCTGCACCATTGAACTATTAATACAACTTTTCGTATCTTGTCAAATTTAAAAACTTTTCTTATATCAAAATTACATGACAAATTGAATCTAAACTTGGCAGAATAATTGTTTGTTGGACATATAAAAATTGTGTTTTTAAGTATATCAAAGATAGACAACATCACTGT
This sequence comes from Bathymodiolus brooksi, assembly GCA_963680875.1. Classification (NCBI taxonomy): domain Eukaryota; kingdom Metazoa; phylum Mollusca; class Bivalvia; order Mytilida; family Modiolidae; genus Bathymodiolus; species Bathymodiolus brooksi. Next base: position 10,067,363 of record OY804579.1, on the reverse strand, counting down.
CCATAATGTAAACATTGGTGGGTTAGGGTATTGGTCTCAAAGTGTACTAAACGGGTTGAACCAATGTACATACATGCAGAAGGTCTCAAAGTGTACTAAACGAGTTGAACCAATGTACATACATGCAGAAGGTCTCAAAGTGTACTAAACGAGTTGAACCAATGTACATACATGCAGAAGGTCTCAAAGTGTACTAAACGAGTTGAATCAATGTACATACATGCAGAAGGTCTCAAAGTGTACTAAACGGGTTGAACCAATGTACATACATGCAGAAGGTCTCAAAGTGTACTAAACGAGTTGAACCAATGTACATACATGCAGAAGGTCTCAAAGTGTACTAAACGGGTTGAACCAATGTACATACATGCAGAAGGTCTCAAAGTGTACTAAACGGGTTGAACCAATGTACATACATGCAGAAGGTCTCAAAGTGTACTAAACGGGTTGAACCAACGTACATACATGCAGAAGGTCTCAAAGTGTACTAAACGGGTTGAACCAACGTACATACATGCAGAAGGTCTCAAAGTGTACTAAACGGGTTGAACCAATGTACATACATGCAGAAGGTCTCAAAGTGTACTAAACGGGTTGAACCAATGTATATACATGCAGAAGGTCTCAAAGTGTACTAAACGAGTTGAACCAATGTACATACATGCAGAAGGTCTCAAAGTGTACTAAACGGGTTGAACCAATGTACATACATGCAGAAGGTCTCAAAGTGTACTAAACGGGTTGAACCAATGTACATACATGCAGAAGGTCTCAAAGTGTACTAAATGGGTTGAACCAATGTACATACATGCAGAAGGTCTCAAAGTGTACTAAATGGGTTGAACCAATGTACATACATGCAGAAGGTCTCAAAGTGTACTAAACGGGTTGAACTAATGTACATACATGCAGAAGGTCTCAAAGTGTACTAAATGGGTTGAACCAATGTACATACATGCAGAAGGTCTCAAAGTGTACTAAACGGGTTGAACCAATGTACATACATGCAGAAGGTCTCAAAGTGTACTAAACAGGTTGAACCAATGAACATACATGCAGAAGGTCTCAAAGTGTACTAAACGGGTTGAACCAATGTACATACATGCAGAAGGTCTCAAAGTGTACTAAACGGGTTGAACCAACGTACATACATGCAGAAGGTCTCAAAGTGTACTAAACGGGTTGAACCAACGTACATACATGCAGAAGGTCTCAAAGTGTACTAAACGGGTTGAACCGACGTACATACATGCAGAAGGTCTCAAAGTGTACTAAACGGGTTGAACCGACGTACATACATGCAGAAGGTCTCAAAGTGTACTAAACGGGTTGAACCAATGTACATACATGCAGAAGGTCTCAAAGTGTACTAAACGGGTTGAACCAATGTACATACATGCAGAAGGTCTCAAAGTGTACTAAACGGGTTGAACCAATGTACATACATGCAGAAGGTCTCAAAGTGTACTAAACGGGTTGAACCAATGTACATACATGCAGAAGGTCTCAAAGTGTACTAAACGGGTTGAACCAATGTACATACATGCAGAAGGTCTCAAAGTGTACTAAACGGGTTGAACCAATGTACATACATGCAGAAGGTCTCAAAGTGTACTAAACGAGTTGAACCAATGTACATACATGCAGAAGGTCTCAAAGTGTACTAAACGAGTTGAACCAATGTACATACATGCAGAAGGTCTCAAAGTGTACTAAACGGGTTGAACCAATGTACATACATGCAGAAGGTCTCAAAGTGTACTAAACGGGTTGAACCAACGTACATACATGCAGAAGGTCTCAAAGTGTACTAAACGGGTTGAACCAACGTACATACATGCAGAAGGTCTCAAAGTGTACTAAACGGGTTGAACCAACGTACATACATGCAGAAGGTCTCAAAGTGTACTAAACGGGTTGAACCAACGTACATACATGCAGAAGGTCTCAAAGTGTACTAAACGGGTTGAACCAACGTACATACATGTAGAAGGTCTCAAAGTGTACTAAACGAGTTGAACCAATGTACATACATGCAGAAGGTCTCAAAGTGTACTAAACGGGTTGAACCAATGTACATACATGCAGAAGGTCTCAAAGTGTACTAAACGGGTTGAACCAATGTACATACATGCAGAAGGTCTCAAAGTGTACTAAACGGGTTGAATCAATGTACATGCAGAAGGTCTCAAAGTGTACTAAACGGATTGAATCAATGTACATACATGCAGAAGGTCTCAAAGTGTACTAAACGGGTTGAACCAATGTGCATACATGCAGAAGGTCTCAAAGTGTACTAAACGGGTTGAACCAATGTACATACATGCAGAAGGTCTCAAAGTGTACTAAACGGGTTGAACCAATGTACATACATGCAGAAGGTCTCAAAGTGTACTAAACGGGTTGAACCAATGTACATACATGCAGAAGGTCTCAAAGTGTACTAAACGGGTTGAACCAATGTACATACATGCAGATGGTCTCAAAGTGTACTAAACGGGTTGAACCAATATACATACATGCAGAAGGTCTCAAAGTGTACTAAACGGGTTGAATCAATGTACATACATGCAGAAGGTCTCAAAGTGTACTAAACGGGTTGAATCAATGTACATACATGCAGAAGGTCTCAAAGTGTACTAAACGGGTTGAACCAATGTACATACATGCAGAAGGTCTCAAAGTGTACTAAACGGGTTGAACCAATGTATATACATGCAGAAGGTCTCAAAGTGTACTAAACGGGTTGAATCACTGTACATGCAGAAGGTCTCAAAGTGTACTAAACGGATTGAATCAATGTACATACATGCAGAAGGTCTCAAAGTGTACTAAACGGGTTGAACCAATGTGCATACATGCAGAAGGTCTCAAAGTGTACTAAACGGGTTGAACCAATGTACATACATGCAGAAGGTCTCAAAGTGTACTAAACGGGTTGAACCAATGTACATACATGCAGAAGGTCTCAAAGTGTACTAAACGAGTTGAACCAATGTACATACATGCAGAAGGTCTCAAAGTGTACTAAACGGGTTGAACCAATGTACATACATGCAGAAGGTCTCAAAGTGTACTAAACGGGTTGAACCAATATACATACATGCAGAAGGTCTCAAAGTGTACTAAACGGGTTGAATCAATGTACATACATGCAGAAGGTCTCAAAGTGTACTAAATGGGTTGAATCAATGTACATACATGCAGAAGGTCTCAAAGTGTACTAAACGGGTTGAACCAATGTACATACATGCAGAAGGTCTCAAAGTGTACTAAACGGGTTGAACCAATGTACATACATGCAGATGATTTTTGGATAGTCCTGGGGCGTCTTGTATCGAACAGAAATTCAAGATTGCTGCAACATCAGGAAATACCCTTAGTTTCATTTATTTAAAACTTCCAGAACAGTATAGTATTTCGATGGTTAATCCAATTATAATTACTGTTTAAAGTCGAAAATTTTACATGACCACACACCTTTGTAGCACATCATCTATGTTTTATTCCTGGATAAACATATTTTGCTAGTAACTGAAACAAATGGATTGTGGTAAATAACCAGAAATAAACCACACATTGGTCATGTTTGTAACCAGTTTAATATTAATATGTCAAATACTAGTAACCAGAAATAAACCACACACTGGTCATGTTTGTAACCAGGTTAATGTTAATATGTCAAATATAGAAATCTGTTTATAAAAAACAAACTGATCGAAAAGGGGTCCGACCTATAATCCGACAGTGTGATAGTCCGACGGTCCGATAGTCCGACAGTCCGACAAATGCTATATTTCTTTGAAAGTTAACATTATAACATGTGTAATATGGGGCCAGAAACCGAACCGTTTACTCACCAACGAAAGGTCCAGAACCCCACATATATGAACAACGCGGACTCCATAAAGACCTGGATCCAATCGTGATGAACCGGTAGTGTAAGTATCCCGTATATTTTTTAGTAGCGACTACTTCAGGCTTTATTTAAGTAGCGTGTAGCCGAGTCCAGCCAAGAAAAGTCACTATTAAAAAGAAAGATGAAATAAATGAATACACAAAAAAAAGGAAAAGCCAAAAGGAGATCGTACCAGTGTCCCCTGCCCTTTATCATGGAATATTTATGTTAAAAAGCAATGTCGACACACCAATAGAGCTGGATACAATAATGTGTGCGAATTGATTGATTGATTGCTTAAGGTCCAGCAAGCAATGTTTCAGTCATATTCAGGATGAGAAAAGTTTGTAAACAAAAAATCAGAAAGAGGGGACTCTGGGATGGGTCAATATGGGCAACGGCTTAACACGGGAACTTGTTTTTCTGTCTCTTCCGACGACAAGTTGGTTCTATTTTTATTCCCCGAGATTCCGACGGGTGATCCTGCTTTAGTCGCCTTCTACGACAAACGCATATATAAAAAGTTACGATTGAAGGAATTGTCCCTAAGTGACCCCTTATATCACGGAAAGAAACAGCATCGGAATATGACAAAATAAAACAACTGTGCCATGATACGCCCCCCCCCCCCCCCCCCCCCCCCCTCTTTTATGACAATTGAAGGTCGGTTGCCCAGCGTGAGAACAGTAATTAATATTCTGCACTTTCTTAAACCAATTAATTGTATATACATGTACCATATGAAAACTGGCGTTTTCCAAACTAACTAAAATCACACCTCTCACTTGCTCCCCCTTTTATCAATACAATGTTTGTCACGACGTCACCTATCAGTAAAAGGGGGAATTAGTGAGAGATGTTATCGTACGAGGCGTGGACGGACGGATGAACAGCGGTATGCCATAATAAACCCGTATTTTGACGGGCGTATAAAAATGAATGGCCCATATCCTGAAATTACGAATATATCATTTTTGGCCAAATTATTTTTCAAAACTTTCATCAGTTTAAAGCATTTGTCGGACTATCGGACTGTCGGATTATAGCTACGGCCCCGATCGAAAACTACTGATAAACAGTGATGGGTCAATGGTATTGTATAAATGTTATGACTTGCAAACTGATTGAAAAGCAAAGATGGCATCAATAGTGGGAATAATTGGTTTTTGCCAGAAATTAGGTTTAGTAGAAATATGTTCCATTTGTTTTAGTCGCAATACTGTCATTCTGTTCTCTGTAATGACTTGTCACCGAATATTACATAACACCGGATTTATAAGATGACTAACATGACTTGTCACAGAATATTACATAGCACCGGATTTATAAGATGACTAACATGACTTGTCACCGAATATTACATAGCACCGGATTTATAAGATGACTAACATGACTTGTCACCGAATATTACATAGCACCGGATTTATAAGATGACTAACATGACTTGTCACCGAATATTACATAGCACCGGATTTATAAGATGACTAACATGACTTGTCACCGAATATTACATAGCACCGGATTTATAAGATGACTAACATGACTTGTCACCGAATATTACATAGCACCGGATTTATAAGATGACTAACATGACTTGTCACCGAATATTACATAGCACCGGATTTATAACATTTACACACGAGTAACACATAGGAACCGCTTACCCTTCTGGAGCACCTGCATTCACCACAAGAATAGTGTAATTCGTGTCATTCAATCTTACGTTTTCTATGTAGTGTTTTATGGGCAATTGTTTGTCTCTTTGCACTCTTTCTGTTTGCCCTTCGTCTTTATTTATCTTTCATTCTGTGATTTATTTTCTATGGAGTGTTTTATGGGCAATTGTTTGTCTCTTTGCACCTTTTCTGTTTACCCTTCGTCTTTATTTATCTTTCATTCTGTGATTTATTTTCTATGTAGTGTTTTATGGGCCATTGTTTGTCACTTTGTACTTTTTCTGTTTGCCCTTCGTCTTTATTTATCTTTCATTCTGTGATTTACATCTCATTACACCTTTCTGTTTGCCCTTCGTCTTTATTTATCTGTCTGTGATTTACATCAATTACTCCTTTGGTATTTTCGAACTTCTGTTGGTACACATTTCGTTGATTTAAAATAAATCTGAGCAATCCAGGGTCTGGTTCAACATAAACATGAGTGATTATTCTAACAATCAAAAGCTGACGAATACAGTTATGATTATGTTGGTCCTATGAGTAATGGTCATTAACCAACATAGCTGCGGAACCGTAGCCCTTTATGGTCCTTTTTATTTTTATTTTTTTTGCAGACCATAGGGCTACGGTTTTCACTTTATCAAAAACTTTCGAAACTGCGCAAAAAAAATCTTGCGCCGCTTTTTTGCCAATTTTTGTCATGAAATCGGGTGCGAGAACGATCAAACATATATATTTCGTTTCGTTAGATATTTATCTACATTCTTCTATACTTACTTACCTATTAATATTCATTTCCAGTTCATTATCATAACAAATATCTCATTTGTGACAAATCCCGCCTACTTCGTCCGCCATCTTGCTTCTCCGGTAGTCTCGTTCTAATATAACCCTATTTATTTATAAACCGCAAACACGTGTTTGGTTTGTTTATGTTTTACCGAAGATGTTTTCGGCGGTTTTATATAAGGAGAAAAGAGAGTTTGGATCTTCTTGGCATATATTTTTCAATACATAATCTGAATAAATAAATGTTTTTTTTAAATTTCTTTTTCTGAAAGTGACTTTCATTGAACATTTTTGAAAATGATTATTGACATCTTCCACCCCCCTATTTTGGGCCAAGTTAATATAGGGTTATATTTGGAAAAATCACGTGACCTCAGAACGAGACTACCGGAGAAGCAAGATGGCGGACGAAGTAGGCGGGATTTGTCACAAATGAGATATTTGTTATGATAATGAACTGGAAATGAATATCAAAAAGTAAGTCATTATAGAAGAATGTAGATAAATATCTAACGAAACGAAATATATATGTTTGATCGTTCTCGCACCCGATTTCATGACAATAATTGGTAAAAAACGACGCAAGATTTTTTTTGCGCAGTTTCGAAAGTTTTTGATAGAGTGAAAACCGTAGCCCTATGCCATAGGCTATGGTCCGCAAAAAAAATAAATAAATAAAAAGGACCATAAAGGGCTACGGTTCCGCAGCTATAACCAACATAGTCTACCTTCCTGTCTAGTACACAGGGGCTAGGTGCGTCCGAAAAAAAAAAAAAAAAAAAAAAAAAAAAAAATACTATATAATACTACAAGGGGGCGAACTCACTTGCTTCCATTTTTTTAAGTCGTCGTGTTAAATTGATCGTAACTTCGGAACGCCTTAATATTTTCAAAAAATGTTTCCACCAGTCGAAAGTCAAGTAATTTTCCTTTCCAAAGAGACCCCAATTGTTAGTGTAGGCCTCCGAACTGCTGAGGTATCATACACGAACCAAAACAAAACGGCGTGAAAATCCGAAGTCGTACAAACGTTGGGTTGACCACTTCCCATCTGTGTACAGACTTTCCCATGCGTAAACGAGTCATTTTGACTAGCTAAATACTTTCATCCATTCAAATTATGATAAAATTTCTTACCTTACGCCAATTTATATGTCCTTTAAGTCTGTTTTTGAAAGAAATCCCATTTGCATCCTTGACAAACGCCATAGACGTGAAAATTGAGAGAGTTCTAACGGGCTTTTTGATTGGCTGAACGCCAATTTATATGTCCTTTAAGTCTGTTTTTGAAAGAAATCCCATTTGCATCCTTGACAAACGCCATAGACGTGAAAATTGAGAGAGTTCTAACGGGCTTTTTGATTGGCTGAAACAGTGAATGTTTCAGCCAATCAAAAAGCCCGTTAGAACTCTCTCAATTTTCACGTCTATGGCGTTTGTCAAGGATGCAAATGGGATTTCTTTCAAAAACAGACTTAAAGGACATATAAATTGGCGTAAGGTAAGAAATGTTATCATAATTTGAATGGATGAAAGTATTTAGCTAGTCAAAATGACTCGTTTACGCATGGGAAAGTCTGTACACAGATGGGAAGTGGTCAACCCAACGTTTGTACGACTTCGGATTTTCACGCCGTTTTGTTTTGGTTCGTGTATGATACCTCAGCAGTTCGGAGGCCTACACTAACAATTGGGGTCTCTTTGGAAAGGAAAATTACTTGACTTTCGACTGGTGGAAACATTTTTTGAAAATATTAAAGCGTTCCGAAGTTACGATCAATTTAACACGACGACTTAAAAAAATGGAAGCAAGTGAGTTCGCCCCCTTGTAGTATTATATAGTATTTTTTATTATTTTTTTTTTCGGACGCACCTAGCCCCTGTGGTCTAGTAGTCTGTTGAGTGGAAGCTAATCTGTGCAGGTTTTTTAATCGTTGGATTATGTATGTATTGCTGTTGGAGATCCATTTATCAAGACGGGAGGGTTGGAGTCCCATCAACCAGTTTAACCCTGTCCCAAGACAGGACCTGAATTTCCAAGGACATTTTTAGTGGTCTTTTTTTGCCTTCAGTGAGTTCAGTTAAGATGAGAGGTAATTAAATTGTTCATTTGGTTGATATTGGTGGAACTGATGACCTTTCTTCTGTTCATAAATTATATGGAATATTGATCTGAAATTACAATGATAAAACAAAACAGAAACGAGAAATATGTATTTCATTGAAATGATTTATGTACATGTACTTGTTATATAATCTTATCAAAGGTGATAGGCCACTACTGGGTAGAAAACACACTTATTATTTTGGTAATTAAGAACTATATATTGATGAGGTTATATAAATATGTTGAGTTAGAATATTATTGTAATGGGATACTAAATTATTTTTTGTGATTATTTTGGGATGTTACATGTATATATCTACCTTACAGTGCTTGTTCCGGTTTGATGGCTACAATATTGAGTACTCCAGCAGACGTCATCAAATCTAGGGTCATGAACCAACCAACAGAAAATGGAAAGTAAGTTGTTTTCCCTTTACTCCTACGAATATATATAGAATGAATGTGGAAGCAGTGTTTTTAATTGAGTTCGTGTTACTCGATCTTTAGTTTTATATGTATGTTTTGTAGATGTTGTTTGTCCTTTTGTACTTTTTCTTTTGGCCATTGTGTTGTCTGTTCTTCTTCGATATACAGATTCTGATTACCTCCCTTTAGTATCTTCAAACTTTTCTTCTACATAGAAACAGCTATTAAAATACTTTGATGAAGTTGTGATGTGTATTTAATTTATAACATAGTGGTATTAGCATCTACTTATAAAACATTTTCACTCTTTAATATAAATAGTATTATACATAATATGACAACTTTTGTGTCAAGGAGATTAAATATATTATGTATAAAGGTCAAGATTAGGACTCAGTGTTTTTGCAACTACGCTGCTCACTTAATTTTATGTGAGGGTTGGTATTTTGCTCACACGTGGAAAACACTTATATGACAATCATTTTACCAAGAAGGAAGTTTTGAATCCATAAAATTAGTTTAACCTTTTAATTGAAGTGTCTGTACCAAGTCAGAAAATTGACATGATATATGTAACGAAGTACCTTGTCTCATCTCCGATATTGTGCCAGGGTTATAATTTGTTATGCTTTGCAATTGTGCTTGAAATGTGTTTGTATTCAGATCGCTTGAAAACTCGACGACAAACCCGATGACTTCTCTTTTCCAATAATAATCAACTTCCTCTTCATCAGTAGCAATATTCCAACATCACCAACGTATGGAGTTTACATTTCACAACTCATACGTTATTCTAGAGCTTGTGCCCAGTACAGTGATTTTCTGGACTGAGCTGAATTGCTGACGCTACTTAAACAAGGCTACATTGCTCCTAGGTTGAAGTCATCCCTACAAAAATTCTACGGTGGTCATCACAATCTGGTTGACCGTTACGAAATATCCATACCTCAAATGACAATGGATCTTTTACTTTTTACTTAGATGTTTTCTTTCCTCTATCAATGCCGGATTTGACAGTATATATGAGTAACACGGCGGGTGTCTTATAAGAAGCAGGAAGTGCTTTGCCCTGCGCGAGCACCTGGGTTCACCGCCGGCTTTTTGGTGGGATCCGTGTTGCTCATCTTCTTAGTTTTTTGTGTTGTCCTATTATGTGTATTTACGTTCTGAGTTCCGTGTTGTGATGTCTGCATAGAAACATTGTTCGGTTCGTCTTTACCTCCAGTTGTTTGTAGGAGGGTAATGTCTTATTTACTTTATTTGTTTTTGTTTGCGTATAGTGGTGTCCAATACATATTGTGTTGTATTGTTTTGTTTAGTTTTTCTTCATCTTGTGTGCCCTGTGATGCCGGTTTCTCTGGATTGTCTAGTTTTGATTGCCCCTTCGGTATTCTCTAACGTCTATATACAGTTTCTCTGGATTGTCTAGTTTTGATTGCCCCTTCGGTATTCTCTAACGTCTATATACAGTTTCTCTGGATTGTCTAGTTTTGATTGCCCCTTCGGTATTCTCTAACGTCTATATACATTTTCTCTGGATTGTCTAGTTTTGATTGCCCCTTCGGTATTCTCTAATGTCTATATACAGTTTCTCTGGATTGTCTAGTTTTGATTTGCCCCTTCGGTATTCTCTAACGTTTATTTGTTAGTTTCTCTGGATTGTCTAGTTTTGATTTCCCCTTCGGTATTCTCTAACATTTATTTGCTCGAAAATATGGTTGATACGCGTTTATTGTGTAGTGATGCTAGTATGTCGACTCATTTAAATTTTATTGTAACTTCAATTATGAACTATGATACAAACTGTTCCTCCTCCTGGATTTATCTTACAGGGGTGTGCTATATAAAGGTTCGGTTGATTGTTTAATTAAAACTTTGGAAGCTGAAGGTTTCATGGCGTTATACAAAGGCTTTTTTCCAACCTGGACCAGACTGGTAAGTTCTTACGTTTGGTTTTCAAGATTCTTTATTGCTCATAATCAGCCACATTAGTGTTGTAATGGTTAGTGTGCTCACCTACAAAACATGGTTAGTGTGCTCACCTACAAAACGGGAGATCGAGGTTCAAATACCGTTGTGTCAAACCAAAGACTGTATTTGCTGCTTCGTCGCTAAGCACACAACTTGCAGGCATACGAGGAAAGACTGACGTTTTCTCGGAATCGAGATAATGTTAAACAGCGCTGCAATGTTGTGCCTATCCCTACCCAGGACCTAGATGTCCATCAACTTCTGTCCTTATAATTTCTGGGTATATAAATTTGAATCCTAGACATCTCGGTACTGACTTGGACAAGTCGGTACTGAATTGGACATCTCAGTACTGGACAGTTCGGGACTTGGATGAGACAATTCGGTACTGACCATAATTGTTTGGTACTTATTAATTGTCAATATTTTTGTACTAGTAGTTCTTTAATATATGACCCAAAAGTGGATGGATATGTGTTTTTGAGAGTTCCAGTGTAGATCGTTCCCGGAGATCGTTGTTTTTGTATTAATTTTTATTTTCATTATTTTGACCTTTGCTTCAGATACCAGTGTCTCGTGAGTTTCTCATGATAAATTGATTTTTATTTCTGTGTGTTAAAATGGTATTTACTTTTGTGTATTCACTAATATGTGTTCCATATTCACCAAATGCAATTTTTTAAACCTAAACATAATAATTGTTTATTGTCATAGACGCTAATCTAATTAACTTTATAGGGAAATTAACCCAGTTAGTGACGTGATTAGATTATTCAATCAGTAATAGGAGTCAGAAAAAGGTGTCATATCATGTCATTAACATGTTCTCACCATGATATATCTGAAAAATTGCTGAGTTGACGTTAAATAATATTCACTCAATATCAAGACCATAGAAAGAATGCACTGTGTAAGAATGAAAAGTTAGGCTTGGGAATTAAAAATAACAGGTACATTATAATTGTCTTTATTTCGTTTGCATCACATTTCAATAAATAACATACTGTACATACATAACTTATAAATAACTGAGCACATACATACATAACTTATAAATAACTGAGCACATACATACATAACTTATAACATACATACATAACTTATAAATAACTGAGCACATACATACATAACTTATAAATAACTGAGCACATACATACATAACTTATAAATAACTGAGCACATACATAATAACGTATAACATACATACATAACTTATAAATAACAGAGCACATACATACATAACTTATAAATAACTGAGCACATACATACATAACTTATAAATAACTGAGCACATACATAACTTATAACATACATACATAACTTATAAATAACTGAGCACACACATACATAGCTTATAACATACATACATAACTTATAAATAACTGAGCACATACATACATAACTTATAAATAACTGAGCACACACATACATAGCTTATAACATACATACATAACTTATAAATAACTGAGCACACACATACATAACTTATAACATACATACGTAACTTATAACATACATACATAACTTATAAATAACTTATAACACACATACATAACTTATAAATAACTGAGCACATACATACATAACTTATAACATACATACATAACTTATAAATAACTGAGCACATACATACATAACTTATAACATACATACATAACTTATAAATAACTGAGCACATACATACATAACTTATAACATACATACATAACTTATAAATAACTGAGCACACACATACATAACTTATAAATAACTGAGCACATACATACATAACTTATAAATAACTGAGCACACACATACATAACTTATCACATACATACATAACTTATAAATAACTGAGAACATACATACATAACTTATAAATAACTGAGCACATACATACATAACTTATAACATACATACATAACTTATAAATAACTGAGCACACACATACATAACTTATAACATACATACATAACTTATAAATAACTGAGCACATACATACATAACTTATAAATAACTGAGCACACACATACATAACTTATAACATACATACATAACTTATAAATAACTGAGCACATACATACATAGCTTATAACATACATACATAACTTATAAATAACTGAGCACATACATACATAACTTATAACATACATACACAATTTATAAATAACTGAGCACATACATACATAACTTATAAAATACATACATAACTTATAAATAACTGAGCACATACATACATAACTTATAAATAACTGAGCACATACATACATAACTTATAAATAACTGAGCACATACATAACTTATAAATAACTGAGCACATATATACATAACTTATAAATAACTGAGCACATACATACATAACTTATAAAATACATACATAACTTATAAATAAGTGAGCACACACATACATAACTTATAAATAACTGAGCACATACATACATAACTTATAAATAACTGAGCACATACATACATAACTTATAAATAACTGAGCACATACATACATAACTTATAAATAACTGAGCACACACATACATAGCTTATAAATAACTGAGCACATACATAACTTATAAAATACATACATAACTTATAAATAAGTGAGCACACACATACATAACTTATAAATAACTGAGCACATACATACATAACTTATAACATACATACATAACTTATAAATAATTGAGCACATACATACATAACTTATAACATAAAAACATACATACCTTATAAATAACTGAGCACATACATACATACATAACTGAGCACACACATACATAACTTATAAATAACTGAGCACATACATACATAACTTATAAATAACTGAGCACATACATACATAACTTATAAATAACTGAGCACATACATACATAACTTATAAAATACATACATAACTTATAACATACATACATAACTTATAAATAACTGAGCACATACATACATAACTTATAAATAACTGAGCACATACATACATAACTTATAAATAACTGAGCACATACATACATAACTTATAAATAACCGAGCACACACATACATAGCTTATAAATAACTGAGCACATACATACATAACTTATAAATAACTGAGCACATACATACATAACTTATAAATAACTGAGCACATACATACATAACTTATAAATAACTGAGCACATACATACATAACTTATAAATAAGTGAGTACACACATACATAACATACATACATAACTTATAAATAACTGAGCACATACATACATAACTTATAACATAAAAACATACATAACTTATAAATAACTGAGCACATACATACATAACTTATAAATAACTGAGCACACACATACATAACTTATAACATACATACGTAACTTATAAATAACTGAGCACATACATACATAACTTATAAATAACTGAGCACACACATACATAACTTATAACATACATACATAACTTATAAATAACTGAGCACACACATACATAACTTATAACATACATACATAACTTATAAATAACTGAGCACATACATACATAACTTATAAATAACTGAGCACACACATACATAACTTATAACATACATACATAACTTATAAATAACTGAGCACATACATACATAACTTATAAATAACTGAGCACATACATACATAACTTATAAAATACATACATAACTTATAAATAAGTGAGCACACACATACATAACTTATAACATACATACATAACTTATAAATAACTGAGCACATACATACATAACTTATAAATAACTGAGCACACACATACATAACTTATAACATACATACACAACTTATAAATAACTGAGCACATACATACATAACTTATAAATAACTGAGCACATACATACATAACTTATAAATAACTGAGCACATACATACATACATAACTTATAAAATACATACATAACTTATAAATAACTGAGCACATACATACATAACTTATAAATAACTGAGCACATACATACATAACTTATAAATAAGTGAGCACACACATACATAACTTATAACATACATACATAACTTATAAATAACTGAGCACATACATACATAACTTATAACATACATACATAACTTATAAATAACTGAGCACACACATACATAACTTATAACATACATACATAACTTATAAATAACTGAGCACATACATACATAACTTATAAATAACTGAGCACACACATACATAACTTATTACATACATACATAACTTATAAATAACTGAGCACATACATACATAACTTATAAATAAGTGAGCACACACATACATAACTTATAACATACATACATAACTTATAAATAACTGAGCACATACATACATAAGTTATAACATACATACATAACTTATAACATGCATACATAACTTATAAATAACTGAGCACATACATACATAACTTATAACATACATACATAACTTATGAATAACTGAGCACATACATACATAACTTATAAATAACTGAGCACATACATACATAACTTATAAATAAGTGAGCACACACATACATAACTTATAACATACATACATAACTTATAAATAACTGAGCACATACATACATAACTTATAAATAAGTGAGCACACACATACATAATTTATAACATACATACATAACTTATAAATAACTGAGCACATACATACATAACTTATAACATACATACATAACTTATAAATAACTGAGCACATACATACATAACTTATGAATAACTGAGCACACACATACATAACTTATAAATAACTGAGCACATACATACATAACTTATAAATAAGTGAGCACACACATACATAATTTATAACATACATACATAACTTATAACATACATACATAACTTATAACATACATACATAACTTATAAATAACTGAGCACATACACACAGCTTATAAATAACTGAGTACATACATACATAACTTATAAATAACTGAGCACACACATACATAACTTATAAATAACTGAGCACATACATAACTTATAAATAAGTGAGCACACACATACATAACTTATAACATACATACATAACTTATAAATAACTGAGCACATACATACATATGTAACTTATAAATAACTGAGCACATACATACATAACTTATAACATACATACATAACTTATAAATAACTGAGCACATACATACATAACTTATAAATAAGTGAGCACACACATACATAATTTATAACATACATACATAACTTATAACATACATACATAACTTATAAATAACTGAGCACATACATACATAACTTATAAATAACTGAGCACATACACACATAGCTTATAAATAACTGAGCACATACATACATAACTTATAAATAACTGAGCACACACATACATAACTTATAAATAACTGAGCACATACATAACTTATAAATAAGTGAGCACACACATACATAACTTATAAATAACTGAGCACATACATACATATGTAACTTATAAATAACTGAGCACATACATACATAACTTATAAATAACTGAGCACATACATACATAACTTATAAAATACATACATAACTTATAAATAAGTGAGCACACACATACATAACTTATAACATACATACATAACTTATAAATAACTGAGCACATACATACATAACTTATAAATAACTGAGCACATACATACATAACTTATAACATACATACATAACTTATAAATAACTGAGCACACACATACATAACTTATAACATACATACATAACTTATAAATAACTGAGCACATACATACATAACTTATAAATAACTGAGCACATAACATACATGCATAACTTATAGATAACTGAGCACATACATACATAACTTATAAATAACTGAGCACACACATACATAGCTTATTACATACATACATAACTTATAAATAACTAAGCACATACATACATAACTTATAAATAAGTGAGCACACACATACATAACTTATAACATACATACATAACTTATAAATAACTGAGCACATACATACATAACTTATAAATAACTGAGCACACACATACATAACTTATAACATACATACATAACTTATAAATAACTGAGCACATACATACATAACTTATAAATAACTGAGCACACACATACATAACTTATAAATAACTGAGCACACACATACATAACTTATAACATACATACATAACTTATAAATAACTGAGCACATACATACATAACTTATAAATAACTGAGCACACACATACATAACTTATAACATACATACATAACTTATAAATAACTGAGCACATACATACATAACTTATAAATAACTGAGCACATACATACATAACTTATAAATAACTGAGCACATACATACATAACTTATAAATAAGTGAGCACACACATACATAACTTATAACATACATACATAACTTATAAATAACTGAGCACATACATACATAACTTATAAATAACTGAGCACACACATACATAACTTATAACATACATACACAACTTATAAATAACTGAGCACATACATACATAACTTATAAATAACTGAGCACATACATACATAACTTATAAATAACTGAGCACATACATACATACATAACTTATAAAATACATACATAACTTATAAATAACTGAGCACATACATACATAACTTATAAATAACTGAGCACATACATACATAACTTATAAATAAGTGAGCACACACATACATAACTTATAACATACATACATAACTTATAAATAACTGAGCACATACATACATAACTTATAACATACATACATAACTTATAAATAACTGAGCACATACATACATAACTTATAACATACATACATAACTTATAAATAACTGAGCACATACATACATAACTTATAAATAACTGAGCACACACATACATAACTTATAAATAACTGAGCACATACATACATAACTTATAAATAAGTGAGCACACACATACATAACTTATAACATACATACATAACTTATAAATAACTGAGCACATACATACATAAGTTATAACATGCATACATAACTTATAAATAACTGAGCACACACATACATAACTTATAACATACATACATAACTTATAAATAACTGAGCACATACATACATAACTTATAAATAACTGAGCACATACACACATAGCTTATAAATAACTGAGCACATACATACATAACTTATAAATAACTGAGCACACACATACATAACTTATAAATAACTGAGCACACACATACATAACTTATAACATACATACATAGCTTATAAATAACTGAGCACATACATACATAACTTATTACATACATACACAACTTATAAATAACTGAGCACATACATACATAACTTATAAATAACTGAGCACATACATACATAACTTATAAATAACTGAGCACACACATACATAACTTATAACATACATACATAACTTATAAATAACTGAGCACATACATACATAACTTATTACATACATACACAACTTATAAATAACTGAGCACATACATACATAATTTATAAATAACTTAGTCATCCTGTAACAAAAATGCAGAACGTAATAATAATCATCTCTGTTATTAAAAGAAAATAAAAACGTATAAACTGTGTAATTACAAACAGAAAAACATCAACAAATGCAAACATGTAATTATCTAATTGATACATTGTAGACTCATTGTATGAGAAAAGTATATTTTCTTTTGGTTTTTGATCTTCCAAATGTTTTAATTTTATCTGCACTGATGAGACATAAGTTGTCTAAATGAATAAATAGATAAGCTGAAGCTTAAAATGAATAGTATATATAGCCACTTACCAGCCCAGTGTCTGCTTGTTGATCCTGTACATGCTCTGCTGGGTCAGGTTGTTGCTCTCCATTATGTGCACACTGTGTACATGTCCAGTGCAGCACGATCTCTCCCTTACCTGCTCTTCTGTAGTCAGCTCGGGTTATGTCTATTAAAACGATACAATTCAATTGTTTGTTGATTGTGAATATAGACGGTATAGATTAAGGTAGTAGACCCATTGAAAGTCATTTAATGATATCAATCCTACTTGGTAACAACCATAAAAAAAATGCTTCAGAACGCATTCGTACAACTTTCGTGCATAAACGGATGAAAGTTGATTGTCGAATTTAAATAAAGCATTAAGTAGCGGCTTTTGTGTTAGCGACAATAAATTTTCGAATGCAATGAACAAAATAAAACGTTTTGTAGTGCTGGTACCAATAACTTCAGCTCGCATATACGATTAAACATTATTTAAAATAAAAATTGAAAATTTACAATTTTTAAAAAAGCACACTAAGTAGCTATTAAAACTGAAGAAAGTTCCTTAGTAATGTATGAGATAAAAAGTTCTTGCCAGTGTTGCATAATCTGTGCTGCCACTGTGAACACTGGTCACATTGTAAAGCCTCCTGTCTGGGACGGACATTGCTGCCACAATCTATACACGGATACTCGTTCATTTTGCAGTTTCAATCTCGAATCAGGGTAACCCTCCATTATATATTTTCTTCGGCTTGGCAAATATTTCTCAAATAAAATTCAGCTTCTATCGTCTTTTGAAGTCCAACAAAAGATTAAAGCTTTGATCTATGATTAAAGAAATTAAATTTGGTAATTAAAGCTATCTAATTAAAACAGTTATGTAATCAAAACAGAAATGAAAATAATCATCTCGTTAAGTTTATCTATGATTTATTGATAAAGGGACTTAGTTATCAAAACAAAAGTTATTTACAAATATTAATGAATTGTCTCTTTGATGTCAATTTAATTAAAGATGATTTAAAAAAAACAACACATAAAAAATTGAATAAACAACGTCTAAATGTAAAAAAAATACAAAATAAGTTTTTAAATTTAATCAAATTATTATTTCCTTGGAAGTACCGATTTGCCTTTCATTCAGTACCGAGTACAGAAATGTCCAGTAGTGAGTACCGAAATGTCTGATATGTTCAGTACCGAGATGTCCAGGTGCCGAGTTGTCCTGATACCATAAATTTGATGTGACTTGACAGGAGTTTGTTGTGGTTAGTTTTATTATTGACCATTACATTAACTTTCTATTGTTGATCTAAGATATTTAAACAGGGGTGCATGGATCCTGATCTCGTGAAAATGGTCACGGTTATGGTGTTTAACTCCACTTTCAACAATATTTCAGTTATATTGTGGAGGTCAGTTTCATTGGTGGGTGAAACCAGAGTACCCAGAGAAAATCACCGACCTACCGCAAGTAACTGACAAACCTTATCACATACTGTTGGATAGAATATACCTCGCCATAAGAGAGATTCGAACTCACAACGTTATTGGTGATAGGCACCGATTGCATAGGAAGTTGTAAATCGAACTACCATATGATCACGACCACGATGGACCCGATATCGTGAAAAAGAGAAGCTTATAACAAGGACCTCTACCCTGGTGATATGTATACAGTTACAATCTATTCAACACTTAACATCTGTTTTTGTAATACTTTCAATTCTTCATTTAGTGTGATATTGTTGTTTAGATTCGTTTTGTTATTTTATTTTTATTTTATACGAATATTTTGTTTTCAGACGCCTTGGTTTCTAACATTTTGGATAACTTATGAACAGATACGGAAGCTTTGTGGTGTCTCCTCATTTTAGTTATAGAGGTCCATACCAAGATAATATCCAGAACTATTTATCATGTTAACCGGAAAAGTTGATAAAGCAATCTGAATAGTTGATTTAGATAATGTTGCTAGCAATCTGAGGTGAATTTAGTTTTATAATGCATCAGTATGTTTATGAATGAGTATAGGTAGATAACACATGTTTGAAACATGATAATGACACAATGAAATAATGCAGATTATATTTATTTTACATGAACTATGTTTTATTGAAATATGACTGCATACATTCCTTATAAACCCTGTACATTATCCTTGTCTTGTTTTAGCAGGTTTATACAGGTATCGTGGGGTGTTGTTTATTTATATACAAATGTATTATGCAATTGTGTTGCCATATTAAAAAGAACAAGATAGATTTATAGTGCAATGATTTTATTTAATAATTATTTTGTTGTTTGTTGACAATTAATGAAGAAAATAAAAAAAGTGCAATGATTTTATTTAATAATTATTTTGTTGTTTGTTGACAATTAATGAAGAAAATAAAAAAAGTGCAATGATTTTATTTAATAATTATTTTTTGTTTGTTGACAATTAATGAAGAAAATAAAAAAAATAATAATCTAATTACTGTTATTTCATAACTAGACTGCTGTTTATAGTTTCCCCACGAAATTTCCTGTCATTCTGTGCTCCCATTATATTTTTTCTCTAATATTGGTTACTTGCCCTTACACCACATATGCATGGTAAAGCAGGATTTATTGGCTGTGTGGAAGTCGGACAACATAAAGTGGTCAGAAACATTGAAGTCATTTTATTTCTATACTCCTATTGTAACATTCCAGTAATGACAGTTTGTCTCTCTTTTTAAAGGATAGTAAATACATTGTAGTAGATGTGGTTTTTGTGAACTAAGTGAGGGTAAAATGGAATTGAATCATATTTGCAGTTTAAGTAGAACATGGCAATATTCTTACCTATGTAATGATAAAATTATTGCCATCAACAGATTTAATATGGACTAACGAAACATGACCAATACTGATAAATACATGCAATTAAGTATCTGGAATATTGATGCACGTTAAAGCAGTCAACTTTGTTAACAAAAGAAAATTTCAATCTGCCATTGTTCCTTGACAAATTGACTTGGTTCTGTCTAGGGTAGAGGTTCATTTTGTTATGGATTTTAATATTTGAACCATCACAGTTAACCTTTCCTGTAACAGTCGGACTGGTGACCATGTATCACATGATGCAGTTGATTGTAAAAATGAACACTTCATTACAAATCATAATAATTATATGTTTTGTGACAACTCTCATTTATTTAAGCAATTCAATACGATATCTTATTCAAGCACATAAATTCCTAAAACAATATACCAAACTTTTTTTGCATAGCCATTGAAAGATTAACATTTTCTGCTCCATTAACGGAACTCGTCGTGAAGACCATATTTACAAGGGCTGTTAATAATACAGTGATTTACATGTTAATATCAGAATCGGATTTGGTGAGACATGGAAATTCTGTATGCGTTAGAGGTTACGGTTAAGGTGTTTAACGGTTAAGGTGTTTAACGCCACCTTTAACAATAATTTAGTTATTTCGTGGCGGTCAGTTTTATTGGTGGAGGAAACCGGAGAAAACCACCGACCTACCGCAAATCACTGACAAACGAATTATCAAAAAACACCCACTTTTCTGTTATTACGCAATTAAAAGACAAATATCAACCAAACTGATTGGAGAAAACATTTTTTACATGAAGGCACATCAGCTTCCTATAGTTTTACCATCTAAATCCAGATTGGTCCAATTGCGAATTTATACTAGCTACACGAAGACCTGTTTTTTCCTTGGTGTTACGTGTTATTTTTCCAGAATGACTTACTTTTGGTCATTTGTACTATTCAGATGTTTTGATTTTATTCGATCTTTATATTATTTTTGAACTATTCATAAAACTCTAATAGCACAACATTATTTTTGCTTGATATATATTGAAATTTTAAAAAGAAAATTAGCAAAAACCTGCTGTTATAGATTTTCATGTCTGTGGTGTTACCCTTCCTATTAAGGCTGATAAGAGTTA
Organism: Bathymodiolus brooksi; assembly: GCA_963680875.1. Classification (NCBI taxonomy): domain Eukaryota; kingdom Metazoa; phylum Mollusca; class Bivalvia; order Mytilida; family Modiolidae; genus Bathymodiolus; species Bathymodiolus brooksi. The sequence goes on along the minus strand of OY804579.1, from coordinate 10,044,914 downwards.
TCTGTCTTGTCATATTTGAAGCAAAAATAGTTTCTCCCTTTGCTTATTTCCTGTTTCATGACATGTGCAGACGACAAAAACAAAAGTGATCCATAAAGTAATATAGAGCCGAAAAGGTACGTGCGATTGGTATAGTATATACATTTTATGTCTGTGGTGTACTTCTCACTACTTCTTTTTGTTAGAACTGAACAAAATGTAAAAATATACAATACATTACATTTGGTATTCTTCACAGGATATACATATAAAATATAGTCGGGAAGAAATTATTTTCCTTTTATCCTGAAAATACTTACCTGTTTTCTGTGGTGTTACCATAAAGATTGTGTAACACCACAGACATTTAGCATTAAAATTGTGATTAAACACATTATTCCATAAACAGTAATATTCAGAACAAAATATTGCTCTTTAACCTATGCAGAAAAATTGTTCAAACATCGTCATTTACGTGTAAGATATAGTTTAACAAGCTGATGGGAGTATACGTTTTAGACCTGGTAAAACCAGGGACATATCTTCATAACGCCATGGACAAAACTGATATCGGTCATGCATCAAACCAATATGTTGAAAAACTAAATATTGTACTGAAAACATTAAGAAAACAACAAATATAGGTTGATAGTTGTGTTTTTTTCTTGAATTAAATGTTTACATTCATGAAGATGTCCCTGGTGTTACCTCTTGTCAATGGTGTTACCTCATGTAAATTGTTTCATAAAAAGGATAAATGACATAATTGAAGTAAATTATATTATAGTTGAATAAAGTTGACTTTGATAACTATGTATAAGTCATCTTTTCTTTATATAAAGTGAAACAAAATACAATTATGAAAACTTGTTTGTTTCATAATGCAGCTTAAATGGAATTCCACTACTACATATCCAAATATTGTGGAAAAAAAACTAGTGCTCCAAAGAAAATATCCTACATTATGCATAATTTCCCTGTATATTATGTATGTAACCACTTTTTACATAAAAATTATTTTTCATTTTCCTAAAAAGAATAATTTTATGTTGGTAACACCACGGACTGAAAGGTATTAGGGGGTGCTACATATCTAGAATTTTTTTTTTCATGATGGTTTTTCCGACTGCATATTATGTAAATATGTCATTGTAATGTAGGAAAAACTAATAGGCTAAAGCAAAACGGGAACGAAAATATTTGATATCACCAAAATATAAACAGGAAAAAGTGCGTGTATTTTGATAATGACCCATTAAGGTACTCATGATGTGAAGCTAATAAAGTTAGTATTTTGTATAAATAAGAGTGACAAACAGGAACACATAGTTTGTTTACATTGGAATGCCACTAGCATGTTGAAGAATCTTCCCACAAAACTAGACAAATATGTTGTGGATCGAAATGTTCATCATTTAAAAAAAAAATATCTGCATGCTAAATACTAAACCATGCAGGGAGTTTAATATTTGAAGACTTCGCGTGACTACAAGATGTAAACACAGAAATACAAGTGATTTTTCTTTAATTTTGTTATCTTTTACCTGAAGTTGATGTTGATTTTCTTTCACATTCATTGAAATCAAAGACCTTTCTGTAATTAAGGTAACATTTAATTATTTGTACAATATCCGTCAAATCAATATCTTTGTTCGTGTAGAAAATAGATTAATAACCAAAAGATGTATATAATCACATATTTTTGTTATAATTGGTTGTGTTGTATTCATTAATAATTTAAGGTGATTAACTACACACATATTGCATAATTAGGGAATTATATTTCAGCCATACAAGACAATGCTAAAACGAACGCAAATATCAAATTTGAACCTTGATATAGAAATACGCTATAATACCGGGATTAAAGTTGCAAAAAGTGTGTGTGTTTGAACTGCTGAAAAAATATTTCAGTTATATCCATTAGGATAATGCTGCGGAAGGGTAAGCAGTTCCTGCTCCACTCGTGGCACCCGTGGTATTACTCTAGACTAACAAACCCGGTGATAGGTCATGAATGAGTAGAGGGCTGAGAAGTGCTTACGACCAGTGGAACATATCCGTGGTCATTTGTGACACAGATATTCTGAAACGGTAAGCAAGTCTTGGTGGCGACCGTAACAAGTACTGCCTCATAAGACTTGATACACAGTGGTTTAGTACTTTGCCGTTCTATTCTGTCTGCTTGATTGTCAAAAGTTTATTTGGCAATACAAATTGAATCAGAATTAAATTGAATATGATCGTGGTGGTTTGTTATTTAGCTATGTAAACCATAGTACCATGAGAAAACCAAGTCAATGTCAAATTTGTTCACACGACGATCAAGTACACCTCTCCCATGGATTGCTTACCTTTAATAACGAGCACCTGGATTCACCTTCGGTTTTTGGTGGGATCCGTATTGCTCATCTTTTTAGTTTTCTGTGTTGTGTTTTTTTTTATTATTGTCTCCGTCCTTGATCCTGTGAGCCCAATATTGCCAGTGTCTCTGGATTGTCCATTCTTGGTTGCCCCTTCGGTTTCCTCTAACGTTTTATTTACATCATATGCTATCACTGTCTATCGACAATAAAGTTATGATTATATATGTGAAAATCCCACCCATGGGGGGGGGTGTACTTGATCGTTTCAATGACTTAAAAATAAAACAAGCTACGTTCGCTGAATATTCTTGTCCAATTCGTCTGAGAGGGTAGGTATATTTAAATGTGGCAGTCGAAAAGAGAAATATCTCGGGAGTGTAACGATATAATTGGGTCAGCGAAAGGATCACAAATAAGCGAAAAATATTGAGGCGAAGTGGGGAAGGGGAAAAGGGCAGATGTTTACCTTGAAGTAAGGAAGAGGAGTGGGCACATATTTTTTGAATGAAACAAGTGCCTGTGTGCTTCCCACCAGGTTTTGGTCATTTGGCTAAACAGTTACAAAGAAGAAGATATTTAGAAATCGACCAATCAGAAACAAGAATGGCCTGTGGCGGCCATGTTTATTGACGAATCGGAACTAAATGAGCAATCTTTATAGATGACCTTCCAAGGATGTTTCCTACCAAGTTTCGATTTATTTGGCAAAGTGGTTTCAGAGAAGAAGATTTTTTAGAAATCAACCAATCAGAAACAATAATTGCCTTTGGCGGCCATGTTTGTCAACGGATCGGAACTAAATTAGCAATCTTTATAAAGGACTTTCCAAGGATGCTTCCTACCAAGTTTTGATTCATTTGGCCAAGATTTTTTAGAAATCAACCAATCAGAAACAAGAATTGTCTGTGGCGGCCATCTTTGATAACAGATCGGGACGAAATTATAGAGGACCTACCATAGATGCTTCCTACCAAGTTTCGGTTCATTTGACCAAGTGGTTTCAGAGAAGAAGATTTGTTTAAATCGGCCAATCAGAAACAAGAATTGCCTACGGCGGCCATGTTTGTTAACGAATCGGAACTAAATGAACAATCTTTATAGAGGACCTTCCAAAGATGCGTCCTACCAAATTTCGGTTCATTTGGCAAAGCGGCTTCAGAGGAGATGATTTTTTAAAAATCAACCAATCAGAAACAAGAATTGTCTTTGGCGGCCATGTTTTATAAACGGATTGGAACTAAATGAGCAATCTTTATAGAGGACCTTTCACGGATGCATCCTACCAAATTTTGATTCATTTGGCCAAGCGGTTACAGAGAAGATTTTTCAGAAATCAACCAATCAGAAACAAGAATTGTCTGTGGCGGCCATGTTTGATAACGGATCGGGACGAAATGAATAATCTTTATAGAGGACCTACCATAGATGTTTCCTACCAAGTTTCGGTTCATTTGACCAAGTGGTTTCAGAGAAGAAGATTTTTTTTAATCGGCAAATCAGAAAAAAGAATTGCCTACGGCGGCCATGTTTGTTAACGAATCGAAACTAAATGAGTAATAAAGATAGAGGACCTTCCAAGGATGCTTCCTACCAAGTTTCGGTTCATTTGGCAAAGCTGCTTCAGAGGAGAAGATTTAAAAAAATCAACCAATCAGAAACAAGAATTGTCTTTGGCGGCCATGTTTGTAAACGGATCGGAACTAAATGAGCAATCTCTATAGAGGACTTTCCAAGGATGCTTCCTACCAAGTTTCGATTCATTTGGCCAAGCGGTTTCAAAGGAGAAGATATTTTAGAAATCAACTAATCAGAAACAATAATTGCCTGTGGTGGCCATGTTTGTTAACGGATCGGGACGAAATGGGTTATCTTTAGAGAGGACCTTCCATAGATGCTTCCTACCAAGTTTCACTTCATTTGGCTGAGGGGTTTCAGAGGAGAAGATTAAAATGTGAAAAGTTAACGGACGACAGACGACGGACGCCAAGTGATGGCAAAAGCTCACTTAGCCTTTGGCAAGGTGAGCTAAAAAAAATGGCGGCATTATACTAGTTTGATGATGAATACAATATTTAATTAACACTTTTCTTAAAAAAATTAACATTTCATTTAATTTTCACGTTAAAACCGACAAAATGATTAACAAGTAAAAGTTGTGTACAACATTTGATCGGCCATTTTGTAACGCACACCGTACAACCAACTTGTATCATTTCAGTCAAATGCCGTAAGATACGGTCAAAATTTTATATTTATCAAATGGACGCCACCACACAAGGGTAAGTTTTTTTTTAGAATTTTCATGTAGAATTATTCGTATGACTGAATGAGCTTTGATTTAAAAGAAGTCCATAGATATTGCACTATATTATATACAGTTGGTACTTTCTTCATGTCTTTGTCAAATATGTAATAATTCAAGCTCATAATGTCAAGAAATCAGATCGAAAAATTACATTTCTGTTCTCCATCGGCTTTTCCTTTTCAGTACGAATGATTTCAGGAAGATTATAATGTTTGCAGCAGAGTTTGATCATTCGTTCTTCATTTCATACCATTTTCATAATTAAAATATCTTCAGTTTCAATGTAATAAGCCGGTCAAAAAGGGAGGTTGCGATAAAATTGATACGATCAAAATCTGTCGAGAGTTTCTTTATGATACGATCAAAGAATGTCTTCAGACGAAGGTCAAATTCGTTATGTGGTAGCCGCATTTTTACTAAAATACCTGACTACCCATGAACAGAAGGTAAATCAGAGGCTCTCAAGAGCCTGTATCGTTCACCTGGTTATGAAAAAGAACCAATTGGTCCTATGTAAAAACTATGTCCTGCAGTGGTAGTCATCTTAGAATTCCGATCAACATAAAAAACACAAAGTTTGTAAAGGACCTTCCAATGATTTCCAACTGGGTCTCCCATAAATCGATGACTTGAGATGGTGGCTAGCTTGGATTTCCAATCAGCATAACAACAACTAAATGTGTAGAGGCCCATCAAATGAACATTCCTGAAAAGTTTGGTTTCAATTGTCCAAGTGGTTTCAGTAAAGAAGTGGTTTAGAACATTTTCCCATAAGGTTCAATGTTAAACTAAGTTCTGCCATAGCTGCCATCTTGAATTTTATATCAGAACAAAAACCTAAATTTTGTAGAGGACCATCCCATGAACATTCATGTACAGTCAGGCTTCAATCAGATTTGTGTTTTGAAACATTTTCCCCATAGGGTCCAATGTTAAACTAAGTCCTGCCGTAGCCACCATCTTGGATTTCATATCAGAACAAAAAACCTAAACTTTGTAGAGGACTATCCAGTGAACATTCCTGTGTAGCTTGGATTGAGTCTGATTTATAGTTTCTGAAAAGAAGGCATTTCTGATACAGTTTGACTTTGTGGTTGTTGTCTCATTGACATTTACCCCATATCTCATTATATTCATATTTGAACATTTTCCCATAGGGTCCAATGTTAATCTATGTTCTGCGGTGGCAGCCATTTTGGATTTCGGATCGGCATAAAAAACCCAAACTTTTTAGAGGACCTTCAAATGATTATTTCTGGGCAGTTTGGTTTCAATTGTCCAAGTGGTTTAAGAGAAGAAGCGTTTTGAAACATTTTTCCCATAGGGTCCAATGTTAAACTAAGTCCTGCCGTAGCCGCCATTTTGAATTTCATATCGGAACAAAAAACCTTAAGTTTGTAGAGGACCATCCAATGAACATTCATGTACAGTTTGGCTTTAATCATATTGTAGTTTCTGAGAAGAAGGCATTTGAACATTTTCCCATAGGTCCAATGTTAATCTATGTCCTGCGGTGGCGGCCATCTTGGATTTCCGATCCACATAAAAAACAGAAACCTGGTAAAGGACATTCCAATGATCATTCATTTACAGTTTGGGTTCAGTCAGTTCATTAGTTTCAGAGAAGAGGATCTTTGAAATTTAAGCCAATCAGAGCATATTATTGGCCCTGGCAGCCATGTTGAATATCCGACATGAACGAAAAACAGAACTTTGTAGAGGACCATCCAAGGAACATTCCTGCTAAGTTTGGTTCCAATTGGCCCAGTGGTTTCGGAGAAGAAGCTTGAAATGTGAAAAGTTTACAGACGACAGACGACGGACGCCAAGTGATGGCAATAGTTCCCATGGACCTTTGGTTCAGGTGAACTAATAATGTACTAGCCTTACGATATATAATATGGACAAGTCACTGCCTTCAAGCGAGCATCGAATTTTATCTCCGTCTTGAAAGTGACGGCTTGCGTTGGGGCTACTGTGTGTGTTATTCGCACACGTACAGCGCATAATTAGAATACGCTGTGATAGCGCAATAGGGCTATTCTTATACACTTGAATTTTATGGAATTTTCGGAGTGGTGGAACGAATTTTAATTACCTGTAAGGTTAAAATCAATCGTAACTACTCGGCCATATAATATATATATAGTGTAGGGTAGCGAAAATGGCCGAGTGGTTACGATTGAGATTAAAATAAGTACATAATATGTGAGTAACAAAATTTTGTTTCCAACACCATTATGACGTTCCTTCCAGTATATGTATATTATGATGTATAATGCTAAATTGCAAAACCCGGTGTAATAGAGTAAACCTTCCCTCATGGTAGATTACCCCCCCCTCCGAAAGATTTACTATATAGTATATATTCCGCATAGTAAACCTCCCTACCTACTCAATTACTGCAAAATGGCTCGGTACATTTTTTTAAAACCTTTTAATCATAACCGGATATAATTAATGGTATATAACAATTAAAATTAACACGATTAATTAGGTGCTAAATTCAGAATCAATAGTAATTATCCGGATTAAAGGGGAACGTTTACTATATAGCAAAATATCCGGGAGGATGATCGGCTATGGATGGGGGAATGTTTGCAAAATAGTAAATTCCCCCCCGGGCGAATATTTACTATATAGTAATATATCCGGGGGGAAGGTTGCCTGCCTGCCTGCCTGCCTGAACGAACGAACGAACGAACGAACGAACGAACGAACGAACGAATGAATGAATGAATGAATGAATGAATGAATCTGATTTCTTGTCGTTACGGGCTTGAATTAGTACAAATTTGACAAAAACATGAAGAAAGTACCAACTGTATATATAGTGCAATATCTATGGACTTCTTTTAAATGAAAGCTCATTCAGTCATACGAATAATTCTACATGAAAATTCTAAAAAAAAAACTTACCCTTGTGTGGTGGCGTCCATTTGATAAATATAAAATTTTGACCGTATCTTACGGCATTTGACTGAAATGATACAAATTGGTTGTACGGTAGGGGGACCAACCGGTTAATCGAGAAAAGCCGTTCGTGTACGATTGTTAATCGGGTTTTTTGATTCGTGAACGATTCGGTTACTAGTTCGTGTACGATTATTTTGAGGTTCCGGACATGATTCCTTGACGGTAAGCCTCAATTATTACTAATTAAGGAAACAATTATTAATTATCTTTTCGCAGTTCCCTTCCTTTATTGTATATCTTTGATGGTGTATGCTCCAAAACTTTCGTTGATATAAACCTTGCGTGAAATGTGGTCAGAAAGTCTAAAAAGCATTGCATCAAAATGTCACAAGAACTATAATATTCCTATATTCACACATTTACATTTTTTTACGACTGAAACATCACTTTAATGGAAACATTCTTCTATATTGGAGTGGTTAAAAGACCTTTTTCACAAAAAATGCAAAATATGACGGGAAAATTATATTTTTTTCATTTTTTTTGTTCGTGAACGAACAGGTTAAATATTTCTTGTTCGTGATCGATTACTCAATATAAGATACTTGCATTTTTCTTAGCAATTTAAATGAATTATTTTCTAATGTTGCTTTTTATAAGTGTGTCTCATGAAATGTGAGCGCGGCAAGATATAATTTGTGGTGTTTTGCGTCATCGAAAATCTATTTCTAAGTAATTACTAATAGACATTCATGAATATATTTTTATGTACTATTCTTTGTAAGAATCGGGCAACACCAATTGTAAGTACACATCCATTTTAAGAAAATATTATGTTGAGTACTGAAACACATTCGACCTCAAACTACAACTGTAAGCCAAAGACTAACTAATACCCCCCCACACACAGCAAATTCCACGAAAAGGTCAATAACTCCTGCAATACTGGAACAATCATAATAAAGTCCGGGAAAATTTTCGCCAAAATGTCTCCCCTATAAAACCAGTCAAAAATTCAAATGTACAAAAAAGTTATGACTGAAATATATTCAGGAGCCCTTACATGTATGTATACGATGCTATGGCTCAAAATGCCTTTTGTAGATATTAACACGCAAATATTTGGTTCCATTATGCAGTAAAAAGTAGGTGAAAACTTTCCCGCCATAATGTTCAATCTATAACTACTAAAAAATTATTAGTTTTATGAAAATCCGAAATAGATGGAAATGTTTGGATTACCAAATGAACACTTTTAACCAGTTTTAATAAAAAGTTAAACAATTGATGTACCACTGACTCATTGCCTGACTCTTACATGGAACAGTACTTAAACGACAATAACTTGTGCATGTAGAAAAAAAACCAATCTATACCAATTTTGATGTCTTGGATGGCCATTTCGGAAAATATCTGTGTCCATACCAATTTTTTGAGTCCATCATATTTCGTCAGTCCACCCTATTATGTGTCGAGCACTAACTGTCTATTCATATCGGTCTTCAATGTTAAACAAGGTTCGACATGCGGGGGCATCGGTGTCTCTTTTGGGTACACTCTGTCTTTACTTTTAAGTCCTGACTAGGCAAAGATATTAATTTTTAGCTTTTCGGCGGTTAAGATATTTATTTGAAAAAAGTGACATCCCCTCCCCCTTTCAAAATAAATGGTCGTCCCCAAACTGCAACTTTAGCTGAATATCAATCCAGTATAGTAATTAAAATTCGTTATTAGTTCGATCTTTTCTATTTTAGGATGATTAGGAATCTCTCTCTCTCTCTCTCTCTCTTGTTTCGTTTTTCTTTCTTTTTTCCTTTACTTATTACCAGTTTCAGTTTAAATGAAATATTTTAATATATATTATTGTGTGTATATATATGTCGTCATTGTATTGTGATTGTGTCATGTAAGGAGAGGACCAACACTATGTTGGGATAATACAATAAAATAATATGAACTAACATTAAGCACAGGCGCTCGTGGCACGGACCACACCCACTCCCCTTTTTCTAACTTTTTGTTTACAAATTTATTTTCAATAAAATTTCTTTATTTCTTTATTATTTCATCACTTTTTCCTTATTTTAACTTGTTCGTGTCAATATTCATACAATCTTATGTTAACATCAAATTGCATGTGTCGACCCTATACACTAATAATACACTTGTTAGTATCTATATAGGGTCGACACATGCAATTTGATGTTAACATAAGATTGTATGAATATTGACACGAACAAGTTAAAATAAGGAAAAAGTGATGAAATAATAAAGAAATAAAGAAATTTTATTGAAAATAAATTTGTAAACAGAAAGTTAGAAAAAGGGGGGTGGTCCGTGCCACGAGCGCCTGTGACATTAAGATGTAACGTAATGTAACTCAATTTGGGAAAATCGATGAAAAGGAATTTCTAAAATTATTCTCAAATTTTTTCTGGCTTAATACTATTTAAAGAATCTTGAGACGAGACGGGGATAACATATTAATGTAAACATTCGGAGAGAAATATTTAATTTAACTTCCGTGTCTGACGTCAAATATCTTAAAAATAAACACAGCTTTCGGCGAACTTGGGATACACAACATTTAAATACTAGTTGTATACATTTTCCACCTTAAATACACTTGAATGATATTTTCTTGTATGGCCTAATAGGCCAGATTTGCTTGTGAAAATAACTGGGTTAGTGCACTCTGTGCAGGATTATCTGAACTCGTGTTTTGCTCGTTTGTGTTCTTTTAATCCTTCAGATGTGGAAAACACTTCTCCACAGTGGCATGCCTTTGGAACCTGGTGTGTTTCACTGTGTCGTGCCAAATTTTGGTTGGCTGAATATGCTTTTCCACAAGTGGAACACACAAAAGCCATAGTCTGCAAAAATGTTAATACATCATCGTACACGACCATATTTTTCAATAACACGTTCGTTCACGAACAAAAAATTGGAAATATGCAAAAAGGAAACTATATCTTTGCTTAAGTTAAGAATTCTCACGAAAAGTAAGTATAAGATAAAGTAACTTTGAAGTTCAATTTTATTTTCTGTCGGCATAAAATGTTGATTTTATTAGAAAATTTGCGTTTTTTGCTAGAAAATGGAAACTCTGAAAACAAAAAATAGAGTGACATATCTACGTTTCTGACCAAATTATTGAAAAATAAAAGTCTGTTATGAAGTTTACTCTTTCGAATTAAATTTATTAATTATTCATTTAAGGAACTACGAAGCCCTTTTTTTGCTTTATGCTTATATTTACAAAAGAATATTGAAATTTGGTGTCTTACCTCACTTTTAAAAACCGGAAATATCGTACACGAACTAGTAACCGAATCGTTCACGAATCAAAAAACCCGATTAACAATCGTACACGAACGACTTTTCTCGATTAACCGGTTAGTCCCCCTGGTAACGAGTCGACTTAACTTTAAATATCTTAAATCTTCCTTATGCAAGTTTTATTTGGAAATGAAAACTAAAATCGAATACCGTGGCACAATAGAAGAATATTTGTCTCTAAAGATTATCAATATAATAAAATTATCGTAACATTTCTGACCAACGGCCATTGACGTTTGTTTGAAATTTGTTGCTAAATAAAGGAAAATGAGGTGTTGCATGGGAAATTGCATGCAAAATAAAATAAAATAAAATATTAATGCGAGAACAAAGGTAAATTTTCTAAGAGAAAAATATCGAAAATATGAAATGCTTAACTTTTTAAGACAACTGCTAAAATTTAATACATCACATTTATTCGGGCGTCATTACTGGAACAGAAACTACTTATCCATCCGGAAACACCCGAGTTTGTGTCCTCTTTTACATGTCTTAGTGTGGTCCGTGTTATTCTCTTGTCAAATTATATGTTTTTATGTTTGTAAAACAGTGTTGTGACGTACCTACTATTCCAGCGTAAAAAAGATGTTCTGTTTTTTTCACTCCCATGTGTTTGGTATGGGTTTCATGCTAAAAATTGCAAATTGCATAAAATGATTGAACACAGAATTCTGATCATTGACATCCAAGTACATAGAAAACAGGTGCATACCACATACATGTAATAAACATATATTAATTATTATACATATATATATTGCTTCCAGGATATTTTCACCGATGTCATATCAACAATTGGGAGGATTTGGCCATCATTACTTGATTTGACCTCATACAATATACCCATGAAATATTTTTAAGCACATCGCCATGTTTATATTTTTCCATGATAGCACCATTTCCCCAAGCTTAGGGTATTCCACATTTAAAGGGATATGACACACACTAACTGCACATACACATTTTGAAAGAATGTTGTAATATAATATTCACTATTTATTAAGGTCATTATGAAATTACCTAGTTTTCGACCTGCCATGCAACCTACAGATTGAAATTGGCACATTGAAAGAAAGTAGTAATATTATATTCAGTAGAATTACACGTACTATTTATGAAATGGCCCAGTTTTCAACCAGCCATGCCGCCTACAGATTGAAGTTGGCAATGTGTTGGTCAACAATCCACCACGGACATTCAACTTGTATATGATAAATGATCGGAACCTGTAGTTATCAACAAATAATCTGAACCTGTAGTTATCAACAAATAATCTGAATCTGTAGTTATCAACAAATAATCTGAATCTGTAGTTATCAACAAATAATCTGAACCTGTAGTTATCAACAAATAATCTGAACCTGTAGTTATTAACAAATAATCTGAACCTGTAGTTATCAACAAATAATCTGAACCTGTAGCTATCAACAAATAATCTGAACCTGTAGTTATCAACAAATAATCTGAACCTGTAGTTATCAACAAATAATCTGAACCTGTAGTTATCAACAAATTTCGGTAAAATTGGAAGAACAATTGCTGAACTTTCATGTCCAAAAATAGAATCTATCCGGGGGAAACATCCATCCTCCCCAAGATAAATGGTCGGTTCCTCACCGGATGCGACGTCGACCGGTAATCTACCACACTGAGATTCTAAACCCAAACAGAAGGGACCGTCGTGGTCGTATTGGATTTATAACTACCTATGCAATTAGTATTACCACTAACGTTGTGAGTTCGAATCCGCATATTTGCTAGGTAGTGGGAATTTATAACTACACTATGCAATCAGTGTCTATCACCACAAACGTCGTGAGTTCGAATCCCACTCAGACGAGGTGTACTCGATACAACATTATGTGCTAAAGTTTGTCAATGACTTGCGACAGATCGGTGATTTTCTCCGGATACTACGGTTTCCTCCACCAATAACAATGACCGTCACGATATAACTGAAATATTGTTGAAAGTGTCGCTAATCACCATTACACCACAACCCCTAAATCAAACACCCAAAAAAAGAAATATCAATGCAGTACATCTCTTGCACCGCGATCACATTTTTAAGCTACCCCACAACCCAACAGTGGTTAAAAATATAGTTAAAATAAATGACAACCTGCGATTCTACGGTCGAATAGTGATCATTTTTATATGACGTGTGATCATTTTGTGGAAATGTACGTGTATATGCAGGTTTTTGCCAGTTTTATCTAACATTAATAGGCACGTTTGTTATAAATTAAATCTTATTGAATGCTAGCGTTTCTTAGACTACTGGAATGAGTGACACAAGGTCAGAAAGCATAAAACAATATTTGTTTACTCTCGTTTAAAATTTAGTTATAAAAACTAATCTCATAGCAATCACAACTATGAGTGGCCGTTCATGTCATTGGCGCGATAATATACTCGTATAATATTATATACACGTATATATACGCGTATTTTATCAACATATACGCGTATTAGGGGCGGATCCAGGATTTCAAGTTAGGGGGGGGGCGCACATAAAACAATTGCGCCGAGCGGAGGGAGGCGCGAAAAATTTTGGGGTATTTCGTGTGAAAAATCACGATTTAACGCCAAAAAATCATATTTATTCCAATTTTATGGCCCCCCCCCTGCTTATATTGTTGCTATGTACGCGTATATTGTTGTTATATACGCGTTAATATACATGTTAATACTTTAAATGAATTTTTTGGTATATACGCGTTACTTTATTTGTATATAACGTTACTTTTGCCAAAGGTGTCAATCCTTCAAATAGTCCAATCAAAACTGCCCTTGTTACTACGTTCAATGTAACCTGCAACTGCAAATTAATGAGACAGTTAGAAGGAACATCTGTGGGAGATTTAAAGACAGAATGCCACAGGTCAAAGATCTAAGTTTTACCGGATGAACAGATACATGTCTGATATTTTGACATTATTTTAAGATTTAAGATTTACAGCTCACCTGGCCAATGCCCAAGGCCATTACTTGGCTGGTTAACTAATCACATTTTAATCTTCTCTGCATCCACTGGGCAGAATAAAACCAAACTTTGCAGGAGTGAAGTATGGGAAAATAACGGATATGGAAAATACCATGAATACAGCACAAAATCCACCAAGGTAACAAAGTTAAGAAAAACACATTGAGAGGTCATCCTGAGGTCATCAACAAGTGGCCACCCATAACACGAAGTGAGCTCTGAATGGCTCCGATTAAATGTCGGAGAGATTAACCCATGTCACAGCACAATGTTAAATCAATATGTGGTGAACCCAAAGTTTTAATACCAAAAATGAATGCTCGCAGTTACTGAAAGCGAGCTCAGGATACAAGATAGAATGACTGAAACATCAAGTAAACCAACATTTACTCGGTCACCACACTTTCAGCTAGCCGACATTATTGTAGCAATGCCATACACCATGTACACTAAATAGGTAAATCATGTGTTGTATGATGCCAAAAAAGAAAGTAAACATTTATTTTATATTTAAGGATTCGACAAGAGGTTTAATATTTATACCAGAAAAATCTGGATTTAAAGATTTGACAACGATGTTGAAATCGTACCCTTTACTGATAAATCTTTCTATGAGAAAAAAACATTGATTTATACATGTGTATCTTTCTATGGCTATAATAAAACTGTATAATGAACACTGTTGCACATTCATTGTTTAAAAATCACTAGTTTGGTACACAATTTTCCATTTCATGTGCATAGTACATATACATTTGATTATAATAGAGTTTCCATCCCTGAAATATGATTTATAAAGGATAAAAGAATACTTTTTATTAGCTCACCTGACCCGAAGTTAAAGTTTGGGTTAAGGTCCAGATCTAAGCAACTACAAGTCATAGATCTTTTGAGCTTTTTTCAGTTGATGCATCAATGGAATATACGCGTATATTTACGCGTATGTTATCAACATATACGCGTATATTGTTGCTATATACGCGTATATTTACGCGTATATAACCAATAAATTCGAATAAAGTATAAACGCGTATATTTTAACATAATACGCGTACATAACATCAAAATACGCGTACATAGCAACAATATACGCGTACATAGCATCAAAATACGCGTACATAGCATCAAAATACGCGTACATAGCAACAATATACGCGTACATAGCATCAAAATACGCGTACATAGCATCAAAATACGCGTACATAGCAACAATATACGCATACATAGCATCAAAATACGCGTACATAGCATCAAAATACGCGTACATAGCAACAATATACGCATACATAGCATCAAAATACGCGTACATAGCATCAAAATACGTGTACATAGCATCAAAATACGCGTACATAGCAACAATATACGCGCACATAGCATCAAAATACGCGTACATAGCAACAATATACGCGTACATAGCATCAAAATACGCGTACATAGCAACAATATACGCGTACATAGCATCAAAATACGCGTACATAGCAACAATATACGCGTACATAGCATCAAAATACGCGTACATAGCAACAATATACGCGTACATAGCATCAAAATACGCGTACATAGCAACAATATACGCGTACATAGCATCAATATACGCGTACATAGCAACAATATACGCGTACATAGCATCAAAATACGCGTACATAGCAACAATATACGCGTACATAGCATCAATATACGCGTACATAGCAACAATATACGCGTATATGTTGATAATATACGCGTATATAATATTATACGCGTATATTATCGCGCCAATGACATGAACGGCCACTCATACACAACAGACGGGATGAGAAAGAAGTACGGTAAATAACGAGTTCTAAATTTTGTTTCAAAGATTTAATAATGTTGCTAAACGACAACATTGTTAAAAAAAAACAACAAAATAAATAAATATCTAATAAAATATACAGACCAATCTCGGGTAAACTGAAATTATACAAACTCTCCATAATTAACTAAATATTAATCAATATGAAAGACGATGATATTTTCACTAAAGTGTAATTTTTTATCAATCACTAAAATGCAGTCCTTCATTGAGCGTCGTTGCAATGTCATTTATGATAAAATCGTCATCGAAGTTAATACACCGTGATAATATAATGGTAGCCTTTACTGTAATGTCTCCAAACAATGCTTGTGAATGTCGAGCAAAGCTATCCTTTATAGCTCGCTTAGATTCTTCAGCCTCCTCCTCGCATATTGGCTTAGAAATGAACGTATGCATCTTCTTCCCGCCTTCTACATATTTCCATCGTATATTTCCTATTTGTTCATTAACTAACATTCCAGCTCCTAATGGGATGCCATTTACAATCCTTGGAAGTTTTTTGAAACAAGAGTTCGGAATTTCTGCATCGCTATATACAGGGTAAAATGAAATCTGCAACAGAAAACAGTTCCGTTCATCTTCTCGTTTCTTCTGTGAATAAACTAATTTACCAGCGTCCCGTGGGCTAATTGTAAAATGTGAACTAGAATTGTGAAAATATGGAACACAACATTGTTGTTCTACATCTCGACTAGTATTTCTGATTATATCTCGCTGGTGACATATATCCCCCATGTTTCAACACAAAAAACCACTGTACTGAAATGTGAAAAGTCCTAAATGTTGAGTATATTATAAAGGTTATAATTATACTGAGAAGTTTGACCTGAAAACTTCCAATCTCCTTGAAAAATGATACGAAAGGTTATTATCGATAATATTTACACTTTATGCATGTAAACAAATACACACGTCTAATATATAGAACAGAGGATAATAAACTACATATACACACAGTTGTAGAGAAATTTTGGCAAAGCTTTATCTACTCATAACAACGTGGGATAACTACGTTTGACGTAATACAAGGTGGTTCAATGAGTTGTTAATTAGTATATCGAACTAATTACATGTTCGAACTGCCATCGTTATATTAAGCATATTGTTATTGCATGGTCTAAATAATTCCTTTTGATCGGATTTTATTTTTTACAATTTACCTACGCAATGACGGATCAATGGAAATGTGTATTTCTTTAATTCATTTATGTTAATATAAAGAACATATTATATTGACTTGAAAATGTTAAATAATTTTCTCATATCTCGTCGTCTTTTGTCAAATTTAATACCATAGATTGCCCAAACCTTGTATTGATAATACCTTTAAATGTCTTCGTAACAGATATTTCACATTGACATAATTTAGTCTTAAAAAAACAAAGACAATATAGATATGGTTGAACAAAATACACGACCATAAATTATCAACTATATCTGCACATTTAAAGTACTCCTATTTGTATCACACGTTAAATGGTCGACACCAAGACTTCTTGATCCCAATCTTTTTCGTTTGCTTGTATACATGTATCTATACATATCATGTGAGAGCCTCAAAAGAGATTTTTGTCAACGACCCTTATGTTATATTCCTTCAACAATTCGGTTGATTGCTTGATTATTGCTTCGTCCAGCCAGCAGTATATAATAATATAAGCTATATTCAGGACCACAAAAAATTCAATAATATATAAAAACTATATAGGAATAAGGGAAGAAATCAATTAACCGTGTCAACGGCCACTGAAAATGCAGGGACGAAAAATGTAGTGTTTTGTAGCGACAACTCTTTTCGAAATCTACAAAAGGTGTATTTGGCGTTCAGGGAGTGTGGCGTTCTAAACACGTTAAGGTCAGGCTTTCCGTATTATAATCTTGCACCCCCTCGGCCCAAAGGCTTCACCTATCACCTATCTGCCACCTCGGAACATGCTCTTCTCTGTGGGGTTGATCCTCGGCAACCTTGACCCGTACCAAAACCATTCGGAGACCTAGATGTGTAGTAATGAATAAAGTTTAAATCTCCATGCCAGCCATCATATGGTAGTTGCATATGGAAGCTATCGGTGTCCTTCACTACTATAAATTTGCGAGTTCGATTCCAGACCATGGCAAGGTGTACTCGATACAACTTTATGTGACATATTTTGTCAGTGACTAACGAAACCCCCTCCCCCGAAAAAATAAAAGAAAATACTGTTGTTGAAAATAGTGTTAAACACCCACACCTGAACTATTCATCAAAATGATGATTCGTGCCTTACTGGTTGCTAACAATTATATATACAGAATCACAGGGGTCGGTAACAATCATCGCTCGAAAATGTCAAACCCTGTATATATACTATAATATCATAGTTCATTTATATCATATATAAAAAAAACATGTTTATATATAGGGTTTGTGGTATTTTCGAGGGATGATTGTTACCGATCCCTGTGTACAGAACATAATTAAAACTTAAATTTTGAATTTAAAACAATATTGGAAAACATGTCATCATATGCATAACGAGTACAGTATGGCGACGGTTCCCCATTGTTAACCCCACGTGTTCCCAAGTGAAGAGTAGGGGATCTCCGGGCCTTTAGATGGAGGTTGTCAGTTTATAATACAGAGGAAAGTCTCGGCTTGGACTATATTATTTTGTACCGTGATTGTTAAGCTCCATGTGCATCTTTGTCCATTTTTGTAGATTTCTAAAATAGAGTATGTACATATTGTAGTCACCACAAAAGGTTATTTTTCTTTTCGTTCCTACCAATCTCGATCGCCATATTTTTTCAGTGGCAGTCTAAAGACGTCGTCTCGGTAACTCGAATAATACTGCGCCCTCTATCGGCACTATCGCTGGATGAGGCTAATATAGCAAAGCGTAATATAACGACTGGATTATTCGGGTTATTGTCTCGGTTGCCCAATTCCTCCTCCATTTCTCTATATTCTTAATACTGCTGAACTTGTTCTCGTTCTGAACATACATCAAATAGTTGACACTTCGCGTTAAACAACCAACGACCAGCCATACATATTAAAAACCAGAGGCTCTCAACTGTCTGTATCACAGACCCGATTTACATACATGCCAACCCTACCGATTTACGCGGTAGTCTACCGAATTTTTAAGTCTTCTACCGCCTACCGATTTTAGATGTTTTCCTACCGATTTAAAAAAAAAAATGTAAAAAAAATATCGTGAATTGTTCATATGTTGATTATTCTTGTAGATTTCTACGACGAATAAATGAGTACAAATCCAAATTATTTAAGCCCTTTCCGTAATCGTTTCCCTCTTAATTTGTACCGGAAACTTCCATTGGTCAATTCTTAATCATTAAACCAATCAGAAACGGTATTTAAAATAAAGTTTTGAAGCACTACATTTTGAACTTATGATTCCTAAACATCAACAGATCAATGTCTGAATGAATATGTCCACTTTTTCATGGTTTTTTCATACTACATTTATATCTGAACAGATTGTATATCCATAATGCAACAGAATGCACCATTTTGCGTCCTTCTGAAAAAACAATTTCGGGGAAGTGGGGCAAATGATTGATTTGATTTTTGGTGTTTTAACGCAACTTTCAGCAATATGTCAGCTATATTATGGCGACCAGTATTAGTGGTGGAAGAAGCCAGAGTAACAGGAGAGAACCACCGACCATGGGCAAGCAACTGGTAAACTTTATCACTTGTGGCTGTGAGTCAAGTGCACCCTTTTTTGTACGATTTTCAAAGGACCATCACTGAAATGCCTGGCTTATATTGTATCGGTGGTGTCAAACCAGTTTGATAAAATTTTCAAATGATTTTTGTTCAAAATCAGTATAATTCAAACAATCTATATCTTCAGAGAAAAGTTTTTTTTCCATTTTCCCATATGGTCCTATGCCTTGTGGTGCAGTCATCTGATTTCTGCATCACATTTTAAAATCATGTAACTGACCATTTAATGATTATTCATGTACAGCTTTGGTTCAGTCAAATTTACAGTTTCTGGAAAAGTTTTTTTGTCTTCATTTTCCTAAAAGGGTCCTATGTTAAAACTATGCCTTGCAGTGAGGACCGTCTTGGATTTCTGATCCACACACAAAAGAAACATTTTATACAGGACCATCCAAGCCAGGTTTGTGGTACAGTGGCTTCAGAGGAGAATATTTTAAAAATACTTTTCCCAGAGGATCCTATGTTAAATTTTCTCTCTGATGGCAGCCATCTTGGATTCAAATTCAAATTTTGTAAAGATGCATCCAATAATTATTATTGTACTGTTTGTTCAATCAACTTTCTGATTTATGAGAAAAAAATATTTTTTCATTTTCTCATAGGATCCTATGTTAAAACTTCAAGCTTTAATTGTGGTCATCTTGGCTTTACAACAATTTCTTTTAGAGGGCCACATAACAAACATTTCTAATGAAGAACAAATCCACCACTCAATAGAAAAAATCCTACAATGTCAAGGAAAAATAATTATATTCGGATTTTTTATGCATATATAATTTCAAATACTTTGTTCGATGAATCCAAGATGAAATACCGGGGTATATAATTCAAAGTGATCATTGAGGTAATTTGACTGTATTGGTTTACTACCTGTTAATTTTATAGAGGAAACAGTTTCCAAAAAAAATAACAAAAGAAGATGAAGAATGATCACAATGTCCTCCACAAGTCTAATGTTTTACTATACCCCTTCTTTAGACAAGACATATTAAGCTATCATGTTGCTGTCCATCTATCCAGTGTAAATATATTTTTCTGTATACTTTTTGATGATTTTCACTTCGTTTCAGAGTTATTGGAATTTATCCAATGAAAAACAGTCAGTCATAAATGTGTTGTTTACTTAAATTTACCAGGATTTTTTTTCTTTAAATTTGGTCAGATTATAAAGAATGGTGGTAAGGGTAATAACAAAATTACCAAACTCCGAACAATCTTACAAAGGGAAAGTCAAAACTCATAAGTATATAAACAGACAAAATCAGTCAACAACCGGAAAACTGTGAAAACTGTAATGACCCTGACTTGGTACAGGCATTTCTAAGGGTGTGAGGGTCTATATACATTTTGATGTGTTTAATTTGCTAGTCAGGATTTATTGAACCTTATATGGGCTATCCTGCACATGATATGGTGTCGCTGTTTGCTAAGATTCATCTAAAACCAATTGTCTAAAATGACCAGGTAAATTATTTGATATTCATTCTGAGTAGAGCAAAAACTATGTTAAAAAAGTTCAAAATTTTAAGGGTAGTAGCACACCAAATTGTGAACTTTTCATAGTTTTTGCTCTACATAATAAATACAGATCAGGTCTTTTGCCTAGTCATTTTAGGCAACTGGTTTTGATGAACATAAATCATGTGAATTTGGTTTGCTTCAGTATTCAAAGTCAGAAATATTCTACCATTTAAATAAAGGAAACCAGAGTAACCGGAGAAAACCACCGACCTTCCGCAAGTTACTGACAAACTTGATCACATAATGTTGTATTGAGTACATCTCACCATGAGCAGGATAGGAATATTTCAAATACATACATACAAACAAATATACATTATATGCCTCCCAAAGTAAACACTAAAAAATATACTGCTTGCTATCTGTTGATAAAATGAGGATTTACCAAACTATGACATAAACAGACCAACAAGGTTTTTTTTTTAAGATTGTATGCGACCATATTTTCGAGTGGATTTTACAGTACTGGTAATATTGATATTTGGGCAAGTGTGTTAAACCTATAAACACAATAATTATTCATCAAAATATTTGACATTAATAGAAACCACCAATCAGTCAATCACAATAATTACTTTGTGTTAGTGATTGTTGTTTAATATGTGGTGAGTATTTATTCAGAAAATATACAATGATTTACAAGGTATATTTTGATGAGATGTTGCCAGCTTTGCAAATTTTATTGCAGGATAAATACAATAATATTGGTGTATTGATGGTAAATATAGAATTTATGTGGCTTGGCACAAAAACGGATGGAAAGACTCCCTAAAGCTTGTCTTTCTCCCGTTTCTAAGCCTAATTTCTATATTTACCGTCAATACACCAATATCATATATATATAGCAGTAGGAACTAAAACAATAAAATTAGGAATATAATTACCACTGCTGTAATTAAACAATATATTTAGTCATACCCCTTCAGGGGAACAGTATTAATACAATCAAAGAAAACATCTTTTTATGGGTCTGTTACTTCAATGTACAAACTACAAGTTAGATAGCCCAATAATTTCAATTTTACATAAAGTATCAGACTATAAACATGTTTACATGGCAATCAATGTTATTTGAGTGTTATAATATCATATGACATAATACACAAAAAGTCTTCTAAATATATATATTAAATTTGTATATCCACAAATATAACAGATAGTGGTTATTCTTAGGTCTTATAATGGATTGCCATTAACATTTTATTTGTACTTGATATATCCTTAGAGTACACAACAATGATGGAAAGGGGGACAACTCTAGCTGTATATTCTAGAAATCTAGCAACTGAAAATAAAACATGTGAAACATTTGTAATTCAACAATTCTATGTGACAGACAAAAATAACTGCAATGATTAATGTACGAGATGTACAAATTTAAGATTCAATTGCTTATATAATAGAAAAAAAACTTGTTAACTATCTAACTGATTATTATGGGTGTGTGTCAGTGAGAGTCTCTGGATGAAAGTTTATATGTTTGTGTGTCTTGTACTGTATATATTGTCGTACGTCTTATGTTATTCATTACTGGTGTGTGTCAGATAGAGCATCTGTATGAAAGTTTATATGTTTGTGTGTCTTGTACTGTATATATTGTCGTACGTCTTATGTTATTCATTACTGGTGTGTGTCAGATAGAGCATCTGCATGAAAGTTTATATGTTTGTGTGTCTTGTACTGTATATATTGTCGTACGTCTTATGTTATTCATTACTGGTGTGTGTCAGATAGAGCATCTGCATGAAAGTTTATATGTTTGTGTGTCTTGTACTGTATATATTGTCGTACGTCTTATGTTATTCATTACTGGTGTGTGTCAGATAGAGCATCTGTATGAAAGTTTATATGTTTGTGTGTCTTGTACTGTATATATTGTCGTACGTCTTATGTTATTCATTACTGGTGTGTGTCAGATAGAGCATCTGCATGAAAGTTTATATGTTTGTGTGTCTTGTACTGTATATATTGTCGTACGTCTTATGTTATTCATTACTGGTGTGTGTCAGATAGAGCATCTGCATGAAAGTTTATATGTTTGTGTGTCTTGTACTGTATATATTGTCGTACGTCTTATGTTATTCATTACTGGTGTGTGTCAGATAGAGCATCTGCATGAAAGTTTATATGTTTGTGTGTCTTGTACTGTATATATTGTCGTACGTCTTATGTTATTCATTACTGGTGTGTGTCAGATAGAGCATCTGCATGAAAGTTTATATGTTTGTGTGTCTTGTACTGTATATATTGTCGTACGTCTTATGTTATTCATTACTGGTGTGTGTCAGATAGAGCATCTGCATGAAAGTTTATATGTTTGTGTGTCTTGTACTGTATATATTGTCGTACGTCTTATGTTATTCATTACTGGTGTGTGTCAGATAGAGCATCTGCATGAAAGTTTATATGTTTGTGTGTCTTGTACTGTATATATTGTCGTACGTCTTATGTTATTCATTACTGGTGTGTGTCAGATAGAGCATCTGCATGAAAGTTTATATGTTTGTGTGTCTTGTGCTTTATAGATTGTCATAGGTCTTATGTTATTTCATTATGTCCAAATCTTATTATCATTATTGTGTATATGCTGTATATGTTGAGGAGAGCTACCTGTAGCCATTGGCTGTTAGTAATTCTCGTTAAACAAATAAGGTGGTTTGGTTTATGGTGTTTAATGCCACTTTCAACAATATTTCAGTTATATCGTGGTGATCAGTTTTATTGGTAGAGGAAGCCGGAGTGCCAAGAGAAAACCACTGACCTGCCGCAAGTCACCATTAAACTTTATCACATAATGTTGTATCGAGTACACCTCGCCATGAACAGGGTTCAAACTTACAACTTTAGAGGTGATAGGCACAGATTGCACAGGTAGTTGTAAATTTAACTACATCCGATCATGGCCATGATGCATCCCCCCCTTACATAAATAAAGAATTAAATTAAATTAACTGTCTGTAACCAAGGATGCATATACAGTCCTTGAAGTAAAAAATAACTGATTGATCATCTACTCTACTTTTTTTAATGTTCACCTGAATGTGACACTTATCACTGTTTATAGATTGTCAATACCCAAATTGATAACTCTTCTATTTTTTTTTTTTTTTTTTTTTATTATAAGTCAAATTTGTAAGCAGTTTTTTCCATTGAATTCCTCAGAAAAAATTCTGTCTGGAATATACAACAGATTTGTTGTAGCTTTTACTGTTTCCGAGATACGACGGGTCAAATTGGAAACAATACCCAAAACTTTGAATTTTTACTTTAAATCTGATTTTGATAGTTTTTTTTTATATTCCTAATGAAATTTCCTGCCTATAGTTTTCAAACATATTTGACCTTGCTCTTATGGTTTCTGAGATAAAAAGAGTCCAAAGTCATAACTTCTTTTTATTGTAAGACATATTGTCTGTTTTCCCTGGGAAATTTGTTGTGAGTATTCTGTCAGATTTGTTGTAGCTCTTACCATTTCTGAGATATGAGGGGTCAAATGGGATCAACACCCAATATGTTGAATTTAAATTTTATTTGTTTTATTTTCTCTAAATTCTGTATGAAATTGCTTCTACCAAGTGATGACTTTTACTGGATAATAATTGTTTTCAGTAACACTTGCTGTGGTTGTATCAGTTTCCAACTGGCTTTGATTAAAACTGCCTCAGTGGTGGCCGCTATCTTGGATTTCCGATCAACACAAAAACACATTTTAAAGTCATTTTGACCATGCAACCAAGGTACATTCTGGCTCAGTTTGGTCACAAACGGTTAAGTGGTTTGAGAAAAGAGTATTTTAAAAATATTTCTCCATAAGGTCCTATGTTAAATTAGTCCTGTGGTTGCAGCCATCTTGTACTTTAGTTTGACACACTAAAACAAATTGTGTAAGGGATCATCCAATGATTATTCAGGTACAGTTTAGATTCAATCAATTTTTTAGTTTTTGAAGAAGAAAAAATCATTTCCCCATATGGTCCTATGTCCTGCTCAGATGGCCATCTTGGGCTCTTATCGACACAATTACACACATTTTGTAAAGAACAATCCAAGGCAAATTCCAGCCAAATTAGCTTTCAAATGATTAGGTGATTTAAGAATATATCTATATATGTTTTTCCCATATATTCATATATATTCAGATTGAAAAAAAAAATTAATTAACATTCTCTAACAGATCACCCAATGATTAGATACTGAGAAAACATATTTTTTTCATTTTCTGCAGAGGGTCCTATTTTTTTTTCATTTTCTACAGAGGGTCCTATTTAAAGATTTTAAGTGCGGCAGCCACTGCGATCTTGGCTATTAAATCAACAACAACAAAAAACACAAACTTTTCAGAGGAATGTTTCTACCAAATAACATTTCAATCTCAGGTGTGGTTTCAGGGAAGAAGAGTTTTGAACTTTCAGCCAATGAGAAGGTATAATTGGTCCTAGTAGCCATGTTGGATCTCGAAATGTAACAAATGTCAAATAAAAAGTTGAAGAACACCCTCGTAGCAAGCTTGGTTGCAATTGCCAATAGATTTTGAGAAATACACTGAAATGTTAAAAGCTGAAGGACGCTGCAGCAGACAACAAACACAAAGTGATAACAATACCTCATATGGACCTTTTTTGCAGGTGAGCTGACAAGCTGCATATTAATTATGCCTTATGTCTTGTGCAGTATATTTCATCAAGTAAAACATGTGTTTTACAATCTGTAATCTAATGTCATTAAATTGTTTTTGCTGTTTTTTCCTTTTCCTTGTGGGGTGATCATTCTCTGTTAATTTTATATTTAACAAGATTAGCCATCATTAGCATACATACCAATTGTGGAAGAATTTTCTCAAAATGTTCTATGGAAACTGTTGGACTATCATCTTTCTGAATAATAAATTATTTGTTATCAATTAATTTGATGAGAGACATTTATCAAAGGTTCACATCTAAAATTTCAAGATAAAAAGTCTTGTTCTTCATGGACATTGTATTCACAGCATCTTGGTGTAGTACAAATTTGCTAGAACATCTTATTTCTATACATTATGACAAAAGGGAAAATATACAATATAATGGATTCAAAACAAAATAATTAATGACAGCATCTGTATAGATTTGATTCAAAACTTCATTTGAATACATCGACTGCACCATATGCCCTGGCCTGATAATATCAGTTCATTAAATTTCAATGGCCACAACATGTTTCAATGTCATTAACAATATATATATGTGAAATAGAGTGATGTGTTTGTACATTACATTCTCAAGTCAAGGAGAAAGGGGAACAACTGCTTCAATGTGGTAGATAGTACAAGTTATGGGTTTTTATGGTGCTTAATGCCACTTTCAACAATATTTCAGCTATATTGTAGCAATCAGTTTTATTGGTGGAGGAAACCGGAGTACTCGGAGAACACCACTGACCTGTCGCAAGTCACTGACAAACTTCATCACATAATGTGAAGTACACCTCGCCATGAATGGGATTCGAACTCACAACTTTAGTGGTGATACACACTGATTGCACAGGTAGTTGTAAATCCAACTACCATACGATCACGGCCACGATGGCCCCTACAAGTTATGTGCTTACCCAGTAAAAGTCTGCTTTTATGTAATACCTTTTACTGGTTTGTTCAGCATATTAGTTGCACACATAAAAAAGATTAAAAAGATAAAAATGAATGTGAAGCTGTTGGCATTCAGATTGTTATAATAATTTTCAAGATTACAAACTACTTCATTTGAAAGGGAAAAATAAACACAGGAGAGCATGTGGTCACTTATCAAAATGTAATTGCAAAAATTAGTCAAATCGAATATGAGAAACATAAGATAATGTCCTAAGACCAAAAAAAAATCATCATTCTATGTATAACTAAGGGCAATAACTCTAGAATGATATTTGTCAGAAAACTAAAAATGAAGATTGATATGAATTGTATTTTATAAATCTAAATATTATTTAAAAATATTAGTTAAATCAGATATTAGAAATTTGCTGGATATCCAAAACTTGCATATACAATTTTTGTAGCATGTGCATTGCATTCTGTTTTCACATAAGGTTGAATAAAAATTGACATTTGTTTTTGTATTCTTTTATTTAAAACAAACTGCCAGATATGAAGTTAATCAATAAGGCAGAAAATATTCTACAGATAAAAAAACAATTAAACAAAAATTATTAGCATTAAAATAAAAAAAAACAGGAAAGGAAAATAATTATTGATGGTTTTGTTATTGTATAATTAATTCTAAAAGAAAACAAATATTAATTTTCCTACAATATTCATCAATCATATGAACAAATTGTATGCAAAGTGTGTGTTCATATTATTTTTGTATCATTTTTCCAAATCAATATAACTTGCTTCAATTTATTTCTTTCTTATTTGCCTGTTCCAGCTATTTATATTTACTAACATGTACATTGATGTATTATATAAAATGATGTGATAAGTTGGCTTAAAACTTGCTAAATTTTGACATGTTTTTTACATTTTGGTAACCTTTTTTTAACTGTCCATATACATGTACTTGTCCGTACAAAATCCTACTTGTCCTGTTTCTTTTCAAACATTTTGATAATTGCAAACTTGTTGGTTCATGAGTGTCAGGGTGGACTTTTCTTAAAAGCATTGCCTATTACATTATTGCGTAAAACTTCAGATATTGTTTTAATACAGTTAACGTAAATACCTCTGCATATGGACAGTTTCAAAATAAATGGCTCCTACTGCTATAGCTGTCTAATTTACTCATTTTTATGATTTTATTGGATCTAAATAGTTCAAAAGATCTGTAATGATTTGATGTTTGTTACTGCAAAAAATCTTTAAGATATCTAGAATAACAAAAACAATATGTCCAAAAAACATGTCAAAATTGTCAGGAGTGCAACACTTTTTTGTGACACTTTAAAAAATCCTTAATTTTCAACAACCTACCACAGCGCTAAATCAAACAATATGTTATCAAAATCTATTTCATCCCAAACTTTGATATGTTGACATACTTTAAGATAGCAATAGATCATGCTTCACATTTATTATTGCATAAAAATATGGCTTTGTATAAAAGATGTACCTAGTCAGGAGTGCAACAAACATTTATGCAAGTTTTCCTAAATTACATTGTAGAAATGTTGTCTTTTAGTTTTCAAAGATATGGGGTATAAATAAATCTTAATACATCATTGCTGCTTCAAACCCATAGTTAAAGGATACACTAAAATCAGTAGTAAGGCCAAGAATGTCACATTAAAGGAAGCACCCTCAAATGTCAGGAGTGCAACATTTGATATTTTCTTAGACATATTTTCTTTTAAATGTAACTAAAAGCACATTTGTCTTTCTATTTCAACAGAGACTGACTAAGAGAACAGATAAAACCCATTTACCTGTTTGAGATACATAAAATATCTCTCACAGAAGCATTTGATTCATGTCAGGAGTGCAACTAGTTTTAAGTGATCTTCTACACAGTCTAAATTATAGCTTTTTATATGGATGATTTAAATAAAATGAGATTCTGTCAAGTTTAGAATAATGTTTGAGAAAATGCCAATAGCATTTTATGTGCTTTTAATTTTATGTAATAAAGCATTTTTGTTCATTTTAAATGGTCTCATGCTTTAATATCTATTAGGTATTAATACTAGAGACATTCTCTGACAAGGGAACATGTTTTCTAGGTTCATTAGCTATTGGAGATTAATTGACTTGATAAAGTTTATGATAAATGCATTTATCTATTTTCTTATAGATAATTTATGGTTGACCATGTAAATGTTGCACTCCAGACATAATTATTTAAAAATCATTGAAATTTGATATAATCAATTTTCTAAGTATCCAAACTAGAGGCTCCCAGGAGCCTGTATAGCTCACCTGGGTATAATAACAACATCAGTCAATAAAACTTGATAACTTCGGTAAAAAAAATTAACAATTGTAGCCTTCGTCATTTTTATAAATTTGATGAAAAAAGGGCAAGAACTCCAAGATGGGTAATCAGATTTACTTCAAAATTGCAGGTAAAAAAAAAAATTGATCGAAAGGTCGAACCGCCAGACACATTTTTGGAAGAGAACCATCCAATGACTATTTCATCAAAATTTTGTTCTTATTGAGCAAATGGTTTCAGACAAAAAGATTTTTATGGGAATTTCCCATAGGGTCCTATGTTAAATTAAGTTCGGCTGTGGCGGCCATCTTGGTCGGTGTTCTGAAATGCTGGACACAATTTTGAAAGGGGACCACCTAAGGATCATTTCAGCAAAGTTTGGTTGAGATTGGTTCAGTAGTTTCAGAGGAGAAGATTTTTTTTTTATTTCATCCCCCCTTTTTTCTAATTTGCATAATCGGTCAAAATGGGTAATGGGATTTACTTCAAAATTGCAGGGTAGGTAGATCTTGATATGCTGCACAATTTTGCAATAAACTTAACATCTATCTCTAAATAGTTTTTGAAATATAAGACGAAAAGTATTAAAATGAAAAAAAAAAAATTGATGAAAAAAGGGCAATAACTCCAAGATGGGTAATCAAATTTACTTCAAAATTGCAGGGTAGGTAGATCTTGACATGCTGAGCATGTTTGCAGTTTCAACTTACCATCTGTCTGTTATAGTTTTTGAAATAAAGGACGAAAAGTATTAAAATTTTGAAAATTTAATGAAAAAAGGGAAATAACTCCAAAATGAGTAATGGGATTTACTTCAAAATTGCAGGGTAGGTAGATCTTGATATGCCGCACCTTTTTGCAATTTAAAGTTAACCTTTATCTCTTATAGTTTTTGAAATATAAGACGAAAAGCATTAAAATTTTACAAATTTGATGAAAAAAGGGCAATAACTCCAAGATGGGTAATCAGATTTACTTCAAAATTGCAGGGTAGGTAGATCTTGATGTGCTGATCATTTTTACCCCATGTCAGATATTTGATATTACTAACGGTTTTTGAGTTATTACCAAAAACCTGCAATTTTACCATATGTTCTATTTTTAGTAACAGCGGCCATGTTGGTTGGTGCACGGCATCACCGGACACAATTTTGAAACTAGATACCCTAGTAATGATTCAGACCAAGTTTGGTTTCCATTGGTCTAGTACTTTCAGAGGAGAAGATTTTTGAAAAGGTTTACGACGTACGACGGACGACGACGACGGACGCCAAGTGATGAGAATAGCTCACATGACCCTTTGGGTCAGGTGAGCTAAAAATATTTGTAATTGTACATTAAACATCTATTTTCAATATTAAATTAGATTAATACATGTTTTAAATGTTTTTGTATAGTATATTTAAAAAATAAGTTGGAATTTTCGAGAAATATGACTGTAAACAAGTTACAAATAACTAGAAAAATGTTACTTTAAGAAACAAATATCATTAAAACTTGGTAAAACTAATGCTTGAAAGAACACCAACTGATTTTTTCCCCTGTGAATTGTTTTTAAGTTAATAACTCTTCTTTTTCTTGATGGCAATATAATGTCAGGAGTGCAACATATCCTGATAAAATAGTACCATTGATAAAATAATGATAATTTATAATAAATTGCCTTTTCTAGCCTATAAAAAATATTCTTTTTATTTCTTTATGATTTATCTTATAAATATATTAGAGTGGTATAATACAAATTTTCAAATGTAATTAAAAATATTGCTGCTAAAACTGGGTATTAAAGAAGTGGTATGGCAAAAAATTGTTACAAATTTCCAAATACTGTCATTTCTGTACAAATATTTCATTGAAACAGGTAAAAATTATTGTACGAGTTAACAGTAATATCACTGTTCAATGTTGGCATTTTAAAATGTGATATTTTCTTCTTTTTTCTTTATTATAATATGTCAGGAATGCAACAAAAATAGACAAAATGTTTTTTGCGATCGTTCAAAGAATCAATGTGATTTTTTTTTTTTACAAATGGCTACTTATCTTTAAAGTTTGAAAATTTTGTTGTCTTAAGTAAAAATATTCATTATTATTTTGATAATAAAAACTTTATCAGGTAGATTGGACAAAAATATTGAGAATTTTTCATAAAAAATAGCTTTTAAGAAAAACTACAACTACCAATAACCCAATATTTTGCACAAAAAGTCATTTATATCAGTTGCATTGTTTGAGAAACCATTATACAAAATAATTGAGACTAAAGATTGTTTAACTGATATAGAATAAGTAAGTGTTTTACATGTTTTTCATGCCAATTTGTGTTCAATAAAAGGTTCTTAAAAATTTATTGCTTATCTGTTCATAGTTTCTTTCTTGTTTCATTTACTTCAATGTATACAACATTGAAAATTATCAGCATAAAGTTTTTAGGAGTGAGTTTAATTTGGACATTTTTTTCACATGTTGGAGCCATTTTTTTTTAAACAGCCCATATATTATCACTTCCCAAATACAGACCATTTATATGTGTAGTCAGTGAATGGCAGGATGTTTTTAGATATATCATAAGCTGTGTTGAAAAGATTCTCATATCAATTAAGTTTATTTTGATTAACTTTGGCAATGCCATTGTCCATCAAAAATTAAACCAGTCATGTGTTTAGTTTTACAGGTGGGAGGACCAGGTATTTCCTCTGTTCATGATGTTCCCAATAAACACTCACGATTTCTGATCGGCAATATCATTATATTTCCTGCAGATATGGCGATATGAGCATCCAGTCAGAACTTGCATAATGCTGGTTTTGGAACACCACTTTCATGATCATTTCCAAATAAAAAAATGCCAATATTTATTATTTACGATATAATATTATTTGAGGGATTGTGTTTCCAGAATACATTAATAAGAAGTTATTATGTAAATCTACTTGTCCGACAGTTTCTATGTACAAGTCAGACATGGCAATTCTACATCCCTGATATAACAATTTGCTAGTTTTTGGTTTTACTTGACCAGGGATAAAACCTAAGATCTTTCACACATAAAATGAGTATATAAAACATAAAATTATTAAGACAGTCAAATCTTACCTTAGCCTCTTTACATGATCTCAAGATAGCTTCTACAAAATAAATACATCACCATGTTGTAAAATAGTGAAAAGATTGAGCCTATATATAAAACATAATTAAATAAATTTTTGGTATTGCCAGTACATGACTATATTTTTTAACTCTTGGGAATAATTTAAAGATTTTTGACCTGCAGACAGGTGCAAAATCAGTCATTTTATGATATTTCCATAATTATTTTTTGTGCTCGAAAAACTATTTCTAGAAATTATAATTGTTTTAACTGGACAATATACACAATTGATGATTCTTCACGATATTAAGTTTGTTAACATGAAACCATAAATATTTGGTCTGGATGAGTGATGGGAAGAACACAGTAGCTATAGGTCTAAAGGTACCAGTGCTTACTTAACCAGTAATAATTACATACTTTTACAACAAAGAACTATTACAGTTAGTCATGATTTATTAACTTGTTAAGCGTTACAGAATATATGTGTTACAAAAGACCATGAATATATTCTATTAGCTGTCATCACACTATGGTCATGTCCTCATTCATGACTTAACACTGTGTTTGTAACAAGAGTAACACAGTGGGCACCACTAGACTGGTGGAGCAAAAACTGCTTACACTTCTGGAGAACCTGATTTCATCGCTGGTTTTTGTGGGCATGAGATGCTCAACAGTTAAGTTTTCTTAGTAGTTTTTTGTAGATCATTGTTTGTCCTTTTGGCCATTGTATTGTTTGTCCTTTTGGCCATTGTATCGTTTGTCCTTCTTTCATTTATGGCTTCGAATTACCACTTAGGAATCTTCAAAACTGTATTGGACAATATTTTACAACCCTTTATTAACAGTTGTTCAATATTAATATCATATAAAAAAACAATGTGAGTAATTTCCAAATATACATGATGTTTGGTATATTGTACACATACCTACCAGTGACAAATATTTCAATAAGTATTCTAGATAAATGTACAGCCTCACTGGTCACTGAAAAATTCAGAATGTTTTAAGACATGCCAATAAAAACATATTTTAAGTACAGATAATACATTTCATTTAAATAGTATTATTGTGATGATGGTGACGAATTATGAACACTACTTTAAGCGATGCCAGTTATGTTGTGGAAGTCATATTTCATCATGTTCATTGGTGGGGGAGGGGGACTGGAGGTGACAAATTTATCATATAAGGTTGTACCAATAAAATGAAAAACAAAATTACCACACTGTAGGAACAGTTCTAAAATATACCACACTGTAGGAACAGTTCTATAATATACCACACTGTAGGAACAGTTCTAAAATATACCACACTGTAGGAACAGTTCTAAAATATACCACACTGTAGGAACAGTTCTAAAATATACCACACTGTAGGAACAGTTCTAAAATATACCACACTGTAGGAACCATTCCAAAATATACCACACTGTAGGAACAGTTCTAAAATACCATTCCAAAATATACCACACTGTAGGAATGGTTCTAAAATATACCACACTGTAGGAACAGTTCTAAAATATACCACACTGTAGGAACAGTTCTAAAATATACCACACTGTAGGAATAGTTCTAAAATATACCACACTGTAGGAACAGTTCTAAAATATACCACACTGTAGGAAAAGTTCTAAACTATACCACACTGTAGGAACAGTTCTAAAATATACCACACTGTAGGAACAGTTTTAAAATATACCACACTGTAGGAATAGTTCTAAAATATACCACACTGTAGGAACAGTTCTAAAATATACCACACTGTAGGAAAAGTTCTAAACTATACCACACTGTAGGAACAGTTCTAAAATATACCACACTGTAGGAACAGTTCTAAAATATACCACACTGTAGGAATAGTTCTAAAATATACCACACTGTAGGAACAGTTCTAAAATATACCACACTGTAGGAAAAGTTCTAAACTATACCACACTGTAGGAACAGTTCTAAAATATACCACACTGTAGGAACAGTTCTAAAATATACCACACTGTAGGAAAAGTTCTAAAATATACCACACTGTAGGAACAGTTCTAAAATATACCACACTGTAGGAAAAGTTCTAAAATATACCACACTGTAGGAACAGTTCTAAAATATACCACACTGTAGGAAAAGTTCTAAAATATACCACACTGTAGGAAAAGTTCTAAACTATACCACACTGTAGGAACAGTTCTAAAATATACCACACTGTAGGGACAGTTCTAAAATATACCACACTGTAGGAAAAGTTCTAAAATATACCACACTGTAGGAACAATTCTAAAATATACCACACTGTAGGAAAAGTTCTAAAATATACCACACTGTAGGAACAGTTCTAAAATATACCACACTGTAGGAACAGTTCTAAAATATACCACACTGTAGGAACAGTTCTAAAATATACCACACTGTAGGAACAGTTCTAAAATATACCACACTGTAGGAACAGTTCTAAAATATACCACACTAGGAACAGCTCTAAAATATACCACACTGTAGGAATAGTTCTAAAATATACCACACTGTAGGAAAAGTTCTAAAATATACCACACTGTAGGAATAGTTCTAAAATATACCACACTGTAGGAAAAGTTCTAAAATATACCACACTGTAGGAACAGTTCTAAAATATACCACACTGTAAGAACAGTTCTAAAATATACCACACTGTAGGAACAGTTCCAAAATATACCACACTGTAGGAATAGCTCTAAAATATACCACACTGTAGGAAAAGTTCTAAAATATACCACACTGTAGGAATAGTTCAAAAATATACCACACTGTAGGAACAGTTCTAAAATATACCACACTGTAGGAACAGTTCAAAATAACCACACTGTAGGAACAGTTCTAAAATATATCACACTGTAGGAACAGTTCCAAAATATACCACACTGTAGGAAAAGTTCAAAATATACCACACTGTAGGAACAGTTCTAAAATATACCACACTGTAGGAACAGTTCAAAATATACCACACTGTAGGAAAAGTTCTAAAATATACCACACTGTAGGAACAGTTCAAAATAACCACACTGTAGGAACAGTTCTAAAATATACCACACTGTAGGAACAGTTCAAAATATACCACACTGTAGGAAAAGTTCAAAATATACCACACTGTAGGAACAGTTCTAAAATATACCACACTGTAGGAAAAGTTCAAAATATACCACACTGTAGGAAAAGTTCTAAAATATACCACACTGTAGGAACAGTTCAAAATAACCACACTGTAGGAACAGTTCTAAAATATACCACACTGTAGGAACAGTTCAAAATATACCACACTGTAGGAAAAGTTCAAAATATACCACACTGTAGGAACAGTTCAAAATATACCACACTGTAGGAAAAGTTCAAAATATACCACACTGTAGGAACAGTTCAAAATATACCACACTGTAGGAAAAGTTCTAAAATATACCACACTGTAGGAACAGTTCTAAAATATACCACACTGTATGATAAGTTCTAAAATAGACCACATTGTAGGAAAAGTTCTAAACTATACCACACTGTAGGAACAGTTCTAAAATATACC
The DNA here is from genome assembly GCA_963680875.1 of Bathymodiolus brooksi. Taxonomy (NCBI): domain Eukaryota; kingdom Metazoa; phylum Mollusca; class Bivalvia; order Mytilida; family Modiolidae; genus Bathymodiolus; species Bathymodiolus brooksi. The sequence goes on along the minus strand of OY804579.1, from coordinate 10,009,394 downwards.
ACACTGTAGGAAAAATTCTAAAATATACCACACTGTAGGATAAGTTCTAAAATAGACCACATTGTAGGAAAAGTTCTAAACTATACCACACTGTAGGAACAGTTCCAAAATATACCACACTGTAGGAACAGTACCAAACAAGATATGATTATAATCTAACGATTATGAAGTCTCCCAAACCGGCCACAGACAACCGGTTTAAAAAATAAATTAAAAACTACCTTTGAAATTGAACAATGTTGAATTTTTGCGGTATTGTGGTGGCCATTTTGAAAATGGAGACCGGTAGAAATTTTTTGATGTCAGGAATCATTTCGGGACATCATAATCTACCCATATATGAAATGTCGTTGAAATCGGACAATGTTGAATTTGTGTGGTATTGTGGTGGTCATTTTGAAAATGGCGACCGGTAGAAAGTTTTTGATGTCAGGAATCAATTCGGGACATCATAATCTACCCACATATGAAATGGCGTTGAAATCAGACAATGTTGAATTTGTGCAGTATTGCGGTGGCCATTTTGAAAATGGCGCCCGGTAGAAATTTTTCAATGTCGGGAATCAATTCGGGACATCATTATCTACCCACATATAAAATTTTGATGATATCGGACAATGTTGAATATTTGCGGTATTGTGGCAGCCATTTTGAAAATGGCGACCTGTAGAAATTTTTCAATGTCGGCAATCAATTTGGGACATCATTATTTACCCACATATCAAATTTTGATGATATCGGACAATGTTGAATTTTTGCGGTATTGTGGCGGCCATTTTGAAAATGGCGACCGGTAGCAATTTTTCAATGTTGGGAATCATTATCTACCCACATATCAAATTTTGATGATATCGGGCAATGTTGAATTTTTTTGAAAACGTAGAATTGCTCCTCTAATGGTGACCTATCACTATGTCAAATTTTATGTCTCTATCATTATTCATTTAGAAGTTATCAACATTAATGTACGAAATTTCAACTTTCCCATAGGATTCTATAGTAACCCCCACCCCCTTTTAACCCCTCAAAATATGACTTTGACCCCCTTTACCACAAAGCTGAAAACTTTAGGACCAACTAGAAACATATATCTATAACTCCACAAAGTTTCATGAAATTCTGTCCAGTAGTTCCTGAGATCTGCCGTGGACAAGTTCATGGTCGGCGGAAAGAAAGAGAAAGAGGAGAAAGAGAATAATAATAATAATAATAAGAAACGGAGCAAAAACAATATGTCTCCCAAACTTTGTTTGGGAGACTTAAATATACCACACTGTAGGATAGGAACAGTTCTAAAATCTAATAGAAAAACAAAATATACCACACTGTAGGAACAGTACTAAATGCAATCGAGAAATTGTAAAAAGAGGCAAAATTGATACCTCTAAATACATGACCGCTCACTTTACTGGTGGAACAAAATGTTTGCGGTAATATAAAATAAAGCTTAGATTATATGTGTATTTAAAGCTACTTTCAACAACATCTCAGTTATATTATGTGATCAGTATATAAATTGGAGCTTAAATCTGGAGTACATGTTAGCGTTCACATCTCAAATGCAGTAGATTGATATTTGTGGGTTTGTGCCTCTGTCGAGTCAAACCAAGGACAATAAATTAAAATATTTGCAGCTTTTCTGTTAAGGATGCAGCATTTAAGGAATAAGAGAAAAGAATGATTGGCTCGAAATGAGGACAATGTGTCCGTGTGGCACGACAAGTCAACATGTGGATTGTTATTTCTGTGAGCTAGCACTATAAATATCCAACTAAAAATGTTGGTCTAGTAAACAGCAAACATGATCAATCTTCATCTCATGGAAATGTAACTTGTTCTCGCCATGACATAGCTGTAACTTGTTCTCACCATGACATAGCTGAACAATTTCCCCCTTGCATGAATTGGCATTAAACAATAATTACTCAATCATTCACTCATTGGAGTACATGAAGAAAACATCAAGTTTGTATCAAGGACATCTCATCATGTGGAATGGCTGTTGGCTGAGCAACAGCTGAACTCACAACTTTAGTAGTGATAGATACTAGATTACTATGTAGATGTCTACCAAACTATTATACAACATTGTACAATAGACTCTTTGTATTACAGTGAAACCTATCTAAACCAAACCTACCCTATAGTCCAAACGGAAAACGCAAAATCCGTGATCCTTTCAAGGACAAAATCGACAGTTCGCGGACCGTCGCGATGATTCAACGCGGACAAATTCTATCATTTTCATCACCATCACGGAATCATGTTGATCGCGGATCAATGAGCAAATGTACTTTACAAACCTACGTGTACAAAGTATCTCTGTCGTATAAAGTTTGCCTTAAAAATAAATGCAAATGTGGTCATTTTTATTGCATGTGGGATTTGATAAGAAATTATGCTTATCTTTGAAGTGATAAGGTCGTAAAGAAAGGTCATATCCTGTAACTTGGGACTGTTTAATGGAGATATTGTTGTGTACAAATCTAGGACATACAAGGATCAATCAGTCATATATTTTTTGATTCCATGTATTTTTCCTAATCCCTTTTTGCAACTGCAACTTCCACATTTTAGGCTACAATGGACTAGAATTTCACTTGTAGCTACGTAACTATATATATCTGGTATATCAGTGAAATAATTATTTTGCCAAATATATAAAAATTCTTTTATTCTGAAATAACTAGCCCAAATTAAAACATTAAGTTGGAATAGAGCTTCCCATTTTAGTATTGTAACTAAAAGCTCCACTCTCCATTATAAAAGGTCCCAACATTTGTAATGGCCAAAACTTCTACCATGGGCATTAAGCACTAATGACAGGAAACTTAAGCTATAGCTTATTTCAATGTTAAGTATATCATTATAATTTAAGGCTTAAATTATAATGATATACTTAACATTGAGAGTCAAACCTCTTACTCTGGAGTATTAGCAGTAGGAGGGTCAGACTTTTTTTTTTTGAAAATGTGTTAAAATATCTTAAAGTACACACCAATGATTGGATCTCCTGAAGATATTTACAGTGGTGTTTAGTTTTTTAAAATCTGTTAAGTGGTTCAAAAGTTATGACAATTTGATTGAAGTTCGGAAAATGACCACTTATATTTTATAATGGTGGCCATTTTGAATTTTATGTCTTTACCAAGAAATAGAATATCAGAAATTATTTGAAAACAATAATGAAATCTAATGAAACTGTACTTGATAAATGTAGTTTAGACATTGTTCTAAAAGAAATTGCATAGTTGTAGTTTTTGTTTCATCAGCAACATGTGTTCCCAAACACATTTTTAAAATTATTTTTTACCATGCATTTCAATGGGAAAATTGAAAACAGCACCAAAATTGGATAAATTTTACTCATAAAATTGAACGTACATTGTATAAATAAAAATTTGGAATTTTCTGATCAAACTGTATGAGATTATTAAAACCTTGCCTACTATCCACTAAAGAAGAGTTTTACTTTCAGTCTAACTGGTCAGCAACATGTGTTTCAGGGAATAAATAGTTTCAAAATAGCAGTGCCATTTTCAAAGTTTCCATTCAATTTTGGTCGCTTCTGTCCAGTTTAAATATAAAAAAATTGTGAATTATGAAGAATTTTCTCCAAACATGTGCATTATTCATTTATTTCAACATATCACCTTTTAAATAATTCACTTTAAATAATAGTTTTCTAGTGCATTGTCACTGCAGCTGTCTTCAAATGTAAGACAGAATTACAGAATTTGCCATTGTGTAAATAAAATTGAAAAATGTCTGACCTCCCTATTAGCAGTCTTCATTGACATGCTATTACATGTATATACTGTCCATATTTATGATGTTTTCATTTTTGTGATAGTATGTGGTCTTTTTGAGTGGAAGTGAATCTGTGCAGGTTTTCTATCACTTGATTATATCTGTATTGCTGTTGGAGATCCAATTATCAAAAGAGGAGGGCTGGATCCCATCAGTATGATCACACAGTTTAACCCTGCCACATTGTTGTGTCTGTCCAAAGCCATAATCTAGATTTCCAATGTTAGGTGTCCTTGTCTTTTTATATAGACATTTGAAAACTATTACTTACTTACTTAGTAATTTTCAATATATATATTATTTTGCAGGCCCGAAGCTTCAGGCTTTTAAAGTAACATATTGAAAATTATAGAAAAATGTCTGAAAAGGACAAAATAACTTACTTTTTGTTTTTTCATCTTTAAAGAAGGACTGTAAAATGGTCTGTATTGTTTTCTGTCAAGAAACAAAAATAGTACAAAATAGATGTCTAATTTCAGTCATAACCATGGAAGCCTTGTGGAATAGAAATAGGAACTAGCAATTGTTTCATTGATATTGGGCACATCCCCATTAAAAGGGGATTTAACATATCAAACATACATCTTACCAGCCCATAAGGATGGATGTAAATGGCCACCTAGAGTAAAAAGAACGCCAGGCTCCTAGAAACAAAAGACAACTTTTAGTGACTCCTATTATTGATTAAGTAATGTTGTTATGAGTGATCGCTAGCAGCCAATTAGACAGCAACAATTTCTTACCCTTTCCATCACACAATTATCCACCTGTGACCGAAAATCGGTCAGCTAAGACATTTTCTTATATTTCTCATTCAAATTGGTATTTACATCGAAGATAAATGCCATGTTTACTTGGGCACTTAAGCCAAATAAAATGCCAAAAGTCAAACATCGCTTAATTTGATGAAGAAATGTCGGCTCACTGACCTTTTTTGTTTACATATGTTTTGTAATGGCACCCAAGTCACGCTACCTAAAATCGGTCAACCATTAAAATAGTCACGTTGAACACCAATAGGCCTAGAAGATTGTATTTTACAATATTTTTTAATTTGCTTTTTCCATATTTCCCCATTTTTTCATCAAATTGTGTTTGCTGTCACTTGTTTTCAGCAAATAATTTCTCTGTTTTCATGAACAATTTTATCCATTTCCATGTAGGCCTAATTTATATTAAATCATATTTATTCCCCAGGGTAAATCTTCTTCTCTGAAACCACTTTGCTAATTGGAACCAACCTTGGAAAGAGTGTTCATTTGATGATCCTCTACGAAGTTCTGTGTTGTTGTTTTTTTTTAATCAGAAATCCACCGAAAGGGCCCCTAAGGTGATACAAACGATTTTGTCTGTTTTTATGTGGAGCATTTACTTTTGAAGTTGAACCAATTTTCAGGATTTTTTTCTTTATGTTCCTTATAAAATTTTCGTTAAGGAATCAATCATTTATGAGCGTAAAGGTTGGGAGCACATTTTTTTTTAGGTTAACATTACCTCAACTTTTTCTTCCCCATGGCCATGTAAACTGATAGACTAACAGTCAGAGAAGAAAATATCTTCGAAAGTCTAATCTCAACGAGATTAAACAAAGGCATGTGTTCAAATGCTATGTCTTTCTAAAAGGGCCTTGTTGACTAACCATGTACCTGTTTAAACAATGATCCGTGTTCGTCGGACATATTGACGTAAATCAGCTGGTATAAATATTTATAATTTTCATTCGTGGTGTCAGATCATAAATTTTGAAGTTTCCGCTTTACCAGATGTCACAAAATTAACATTAAAATCGGATACGGAAATAACAATTTTTTTCCGGCAAGTAACCTTTAAACAAAAATCTTTAACATTAATATTGGATCAAGTTTATTCACAAAAATTTTAATTCTAAAAATGAAACAATAATCTCATACGTTAATACTACAAAAGAATACAAATCGCATGAAACATGATTACCTATAATGTACGTGATTATTTACTTCGAGAAAGGAGGATATTGGTAATTAGATACACCACATTAAATAATAGTCTCCAAACACCTGCCAAAAATACAAGAAAGTTTGAAGCCTTTATATTTAATTTTTACATATGCTTTCTAAATAAAAATGTTGGAAAAGAAAATATATTAATAAACTAGTTTTTACAATGTTGATATTTTTATTGAACTGAAGTCTATTAAACGCGGATGTTTATTTAGAGGCTAATAGCTTTCATGGATGCAATGTTTACAAATTTTACAAGCTTTGCAGAAAACTTGTAAAAATATCACAAATAGCTGAAAACCAAGGAATACATAATTACAAGAAAACACTCCCCAAATATTGAATTTCGATACAAACATGGCGACGATGCGTTAAAAAGACCAGTTAATCCACCCGATACAACCAAACTGGTCGTCAAGCCGGGTTCGACAGAAAAAAAATCATCGAAAAATGAAAACAACTGAAATGCCGAAGAGCAGGGTAATAATGTTGACAACATAATATGTATTGATGATCTTTATGCATCATACTTTATAGTTTTATATCACCACATTTTAATGTTGTATATATGTACATGTGATAAGGGTAAACTGTAAGTGTAACATGTAAACTCTTGTTATTGAAGAAACCGTCAGACCAGAACAACTGCACATGTTAAGAGCAGTTGTGAGTGATAGATAGGTGTAATACAGTCATATGCATATATAATAATTTCGTATAGACCAAACCATGTTGTGTCTGACTTTAAATTAGGCCAAAAAAAATACATGTGTGTTTACTGTCACCAAAGAAAACAGACTAATACCACCTTGTCGACGCTCTAGAAATACACACAACAGGGCATTTCAAATAGAATTCTGTCGTATTGACACCAGAAAGATGTCATTTTTCCCAAGAACAGTGAGGGATTGGAATCTGCTGCCACCAGACATTGTGGAGCTGGACACACCTGAAGCCTTTAAGGCCAGGATTGTGTCCCTTTAGCCGCCAGGCAATCCCAACATGTACATGTATATACATTTGTAGTTTTAATTGTAAATAAGCCCCATTAAATCATTATCCCACACACTTGATTAGTTCAACTAAAATGCGCAGTCCAAAAATTCATTGCATAATCTTCAACATGATGAAGGAGGCAATTACATGGCAGAAATGGCAGAAACAGAAAATGTAAAAAAAATCTAGGGTCGGTCGGCATTAATTTTTATTTTTTTTTAAACTATCGGCAAAACCGGAAATAGTCGTTCCCGGTTCCGGAATCCGATTCCGGTATTTCATTTTCGAAATTTCCGGTAAGCCATCATTTGTTGAAACTGTTTTATGATGAGTTACACAGTTTTTCTACCTTCTTTGCTCTCAATTTCGACAAAAAGCTAGTGGTTGAATAAATAAAACATTGCTGCTGATTAAACAACAAAAATGGTTATCCGAATTCTGTGTAAAAATTGATAGGGTCGCTAGCAAAAATTAGTGTCGAATAATTGCAGATGAAAAAGGTTGGGGTCGGCGGCTGAAAAATAGGGTGGGTCGGGTGACCGTAAACACACATATTTTTTTTTTGGCCTTATGTATGGAACTGAAAGGAAAATTAAGGTTTTTTTTTGGTTTCCCAAATTTATGCATGGTTTATGTACAATTGAGTCCAGTGTGTTGGCATTCTACCGGAGTTGGCGCAATGCGTTTTATGACAACTCTAGTAAGCAACCAACCTAGATTGCAGATGGCATGTGCTTTTAATCTCTAGTCTAGTGTTTTACAGTTGACAATTTTCATTTCTTTACCAAGGATCGCGCTGTCGGTCACCAATGTTGCAATTTGCGATTTTCTTGACTGGCGACTGAAATCGACTTCTGGCAATTTTTTTGGCCCCTAGATTTCCTTGTGTAAATTTATAGATAATCACTGTGTACTGTAACAAAAATCAATAATCCATAAAATAAAGGTAGGTTTTACTGTCTGCTAGTGCATGTCGGTATTTAACTGTCAAAGGAAAACAGGTAAACAGTTTATCGAGGTGTGAAATCTTGATCGCCAATTATGATTTATGATCGTATTATTGTTGTTAATTGAAGTGTAATTAGATGATCATGAGGAAAATATGCGTCATTTTTTTGAAAATTGGGAAATTTCGAATAATGAATTAAATGTACTAAAACTTGAATTTGAATATTTTTTTTTATGTGTTTACATGTATCTTTGTATGCCTCCAATCATTTCAATCATTGTATTAAATTGTTTGCCCCTTGTGGGACCTTTATTGGCAATAAAAAAAAATTCTTGGATAATGGATAACAAGACAAGTCATAACAGTTCATCAATTTAATTTTCATAATTTTTAAAGGTCCATTCTCCTGTCCTTTAAGCCCTTGAACATATGTACAAGCTCATTCAAGTTGTCATCCGTTAGAACATGATTGAATGAGCAAATTCTCATTATTGCAGTCTCAGAGTGAGTTATCATGAGGGCCTGGGGTGAAGAAACTTCCTTTGTTTTAGGCGGATTGTCTATTTCAACTTCATTACAAACTTCTGTAATTATATAATCTAAAACTTGTCTAACCTCTGATTTGATTTCAGATGACTGATCATTTCCTTTGTTTATTTTTTGAACACATCTCCTATTTTTTGCTGACCTTAGATGTCTTTTTTGCACAGTTTTTTAACATATAGTATATCGACTTGTGCGACATTTTCGGGAAAGGGAAAGAAATGGAAAAAAATGACGATATCTTACCATTGAAAACCATGTACGTTACAAACACTGCATTGATTCTGATATTAAAGTGTGGATCTCAAAAGCGCTTTCACGATATAAAAAAACCCCATTTCGAATGGAAACACGATATTCACATACTTTAGTTTTACTACCGAGACTATCACAGATTGGGAAAATTGTTCATCTTATTGGTGATAATTTTAAGCCATTTTTTTTGACAAATTGGGAAACTTTCTCTAGGGGGAAACAGCCGAATTTCGGAGGTAATTAAAGGCAAACAATATCACTGTCATGTTTTGAAAAAAGTTGTTTTACATGAATTATATAGAGGAAAATCGGAGATGACAGACACTTATTTCCAGTTATGGTATATATTCAAACTAGTAGCCGAAATGCAGTCAATAAAAAGTTATTTTTAACTTCCTTGCTATTTTTAGCACGTACAACATACAAATTTTTGAATGTCATTGAAAATAAAAATTGTACATCAATGACATAAACAAATGTGCTATATTTTTATTATATTGGCACATATTTTTCACTTTATTATCCCCCTCAGCAACGAAGTTGCGAAGGGATATAGGCACGCTACCGTCCTTCCGTAACATCCTTGTGAACACTCTAGAATCAACATCCTTCAATGGATTTTGACCAAACTTGGTACATACTTAGTCCTTCAGAAAATCTGGAACCCTATTGATTTTCAGGGTCAAATTTTTCAAAATGAATGATCGCTAATTAAGGTTAATTGTCTTTGAATTTGATCACCTGTAATTAACTACTCAGACCATACAACAGGTGTCAAATTTTGTGATGTACATTGTAATCTGTTGATTGACAGATCATACACATTGATCAATTTTTTTTAACCAGAGAAAGGCAGTTTTAGTATAAATTTAAAAAAAACTTATGAAAAAGGCACGAGGGCATTTTAGTGACAGTTCTGAATGTCTGTATCATATTGTATGTTAACTGTTGTTATATGATGATGTCTATGTTGTTATTTATTGATTATTTATTGTTTTTGATGATGAAATCGAAATGAAAAACAGAAGTACAATACAGACATTAACATTTGTACAAACAAATCGGGACCATTTATACATGAAACTGAACATGCCAGGTACATGCAATCATCCACAGTTTCGGTTCGAAAAAATTGGCTCCTTGTAAAAATTTTAGCTGGCTCCTGACTTTCAATACTGGCACCTGAGAATGGCTCCTACTTTTTGGGAGCCAGAGCAGCCCCTGCTTTACTGGTACTGTTAGGAGTACAACTTAAAACTTTGTTAAATAATAATTAAGAGAGGACATCACTTGGTGGATATTGACCATATTTTAATGATTGGTCTATACGTTCGTTATAACAAGTTTTCAAAAGATATTATGTTATTATACATACACAGGTAGTTTGATGTACAAGTCTTGCTTTTATTCATCTATAGGGCTATTTTAAAACCACACTCGCCAACACATCAGACATTAAGAGTTTCATGAAAGAAAGGAGTTGGCTCGTTTACATTTAGTGTATCATGTTCTGGCATGTCTGGTAAAAATGTATTTTGAAATGCAATATATAATCAAAAGCACAATGAAATTAAAAATTGTCTTTTTCTTTTCATAAATAAATTCTGTATATGAGATAAGATAAGGTACAATGTTTACAGTTATAGAACTTAGTAATCAGAATAGATATATCCTCTCCTGGGAAAGAATTATCATGATCTTTTGACAAACACTGTATGATGTATGGTATCCTGACTCTGTGATAGTATAATATTATTATCTCCAAAATGTCCTTATGAAGAGGGATGTTGATTATTTTTTTTTCATTTCAGGTTTATCAATTAGATGAATATGAATCTGGTTCTGACATAGACAACACAGAAACACTGGTAATTATGGAGTGACAAAATGGGATGGTCCATTACCATTCATAATGATATAATTAAATTGTTTATGACAGATTGTAAAGCAACATGTCCAATTCAAAGTCAAATCCTTTCAAATTCCAGGATGCATCATACATGTTAAAGAACACATTTTTGAATGGGACATGCTGGATTTTTGCTTTTTGTTTGTTTGCAGTACACTGATTAAGCATTGTACTATGTTGTGCAAATTAAAGTATATATCTGCTGTCAAATGTATACAGATGTTTTATACATGTAAAAGAAATTCAAGGATCCATGCTATATCTAATTAAAGATGAAAAGGGGGAATATTTGACTTAATAGCTTTTGTATTTTATCCTTTTCACATAGGGATCACTTGTCTAAATCATTTTGGGGCCCGGTGGCTCAATGGGTTAGGTAGTTGGATTACCTAACAGCTCATACAAGCCTATCACCAATACTGCGTGGGTTCGCGCCCGGCTTTGTAAATTACAGAAAAGAGTGCACTCAACTCACAGCCACCAGTGATAAAGTTTACCAGTTGCTTGCCCATGGTCGGTGGTTCTCTCCTGGTACTCTGGCTTCTTCCACCACTAAAACTGGTAGCCATCATATTGCTAAAAGTGGTGTTAAACACAATAAGTCAAGTCTAAATCATTTTTATATTATAAATGCTTTGTGTTGAAAATGCCTCCTACAGCTTAAATCTGATTGTTCATGCCTCCTGTTACCTTAGTAATATTAGGGAGGTCAGACATTTTTCAATTTTATTTACACAATGGCAAATTCTGTAATTCTGTCTTACATTTGAAGACAGCTGCAGTGACAATGCACTAGAACACTATTATTTAAAGTGAATTATTTAAAAGGTGACATGTTGAAATAAATAAATAATGCACATGTTTGGAGAAAATTCTTCATATGTCATAATTTTTTTATATTTAAACTGGACAGAAGCGACCAAAATTGAATGGAAACTTTGGAAATGGCACCGCTATTTTGAAACTATTTATTCCCTGAAACACATGTTGCTGACCAGTTAGACTGAAAGTGAAACTCTTCTGTAGTGGATAGTAGGCAAGGTTTTAATAATCTCATACAGTTTGATGAGAAAATTCAAAATTGTTATTTATATGTTCAATTTTATGGGTAAAATTTATCCAATTTTGGTGCCGTTTTCAATTTTCCCATTGAAATGCATGGTAAAAAATCATCTTAAAAATGTGTTTGGAAACACATGTTGCTGATGAAACAAAATCTACAACTATGCAATTTCTTTTAGAACAATGTTGTCTAAACTACATTTATCAAGTACAGTTTCATTAGATTTCATTATTGTTTTCAAATAATTTCTGATATTCTATTTCTTGGTAAAGACAGATAAAATTCAAAATGGCCACCATTATAAAATATAAGTGGTCATTTTCCGAACTTCAATTTGTCATAACTTTTGAACCGCTTAGCAGATTTTAAAAAACTAAACACCACTGTAAATATCTTCAGGAGATCTGATCATTGGTGTGTACTTTAAGATATTTTAACACATTTTCAAAAAAAGTCTGACCCTCCTAGTTATATAGCTAAAATTTTATTTTTTGGTAGAATTATGATTTTATTATGCTAGAGCTCACTGACTATATATGGATGTTTTACCGGGTAATATTCTAAATGTAAATTTTCCCAAAAAGAGCATAGGGGATATACCTTTACAAAAGTTTTGTCATATCTGTGATTACTACATTTCATGAAGTTTTTAATGGTATCAGATTTGAATACTTTTGGGTTGCAGAAGGAGTTGACATTGAGTATATCCAACCATTTAATGGATGGTTATACTCAAGATTACCTCATTTGTAATGAACAAGTGATCTCTGTGTTGTGACAGGTATGTCATGATGTGTAACATAATACATGTATGCACCTTATGACACATGCTGTACATGGTATCATTCAAAACTAGATATTACCAGTAACATCAGTAAGTCAACAAACTTGAAAAACTTGATATTGCCAATTCTACGAACTAGCTGTAAATGACAAGAAGACACATCTATCTAAATAACCTCAAAGTTTAGATTAAGATAAAAGTATTTTGTTTTGTAATGATAGTAGAACCCATTAGTTATAATTGGAAACTGTATTGTAGATTTAAGCTGTAAAAGGTATGACTGTACTGCATTTCTGGGAATAGCATTTCGTTTAAACACTTTCAGCCAAGATATGCACTTTTAGGTGGATTCCTTGCTTTTATATATATCCTGTAAATGCTAAATAAAATATATATCATGCAAATATTAAAGAATACAACCCACTGGTACCTCAGCAGTTTATCAGAACTTTTGGTAATTAATTTGATAATTCATAGAAGGATATTAAAACAGAATTTGAGTGGCAGAATTTGTATTTGCATGCTATTTATTGACCACTTGTAGCTGTATATTTTCCCAACAAAAAAATCTTTTTCTTAATTTCCCGTGTATTTATTTTTTTTGCATAAAATATTATTTATATTTTTTTGTTTATAGAAAGGCACACCAATATTGAGCAGCAATATACATTTTGTATATTTATAACCTGCTTTGAACCATTTTATTTTTCAGTCAATAAAAAAATGTAAGGAATTGCAGTTCTATAGATCTATGTCACAGGAATTCATACATTTTTTTCGAGTGAAATTTGTTACATCACTCATACACCTTGTTATTTGAAGAAACTTACATCTTTAGGTCTTTAGACTGGCTTCTAGTTAATGAAGGGCCCGGATGGCTCAATGAGTTAGGTAGTTGGATTACCTAACAACTCATACAAGCCTATCACCAATACGACGTGGGTTCACGCCTGGCTTTGTAAATTACCAAAAAAGGGTGCACTCGACTTGCAGCCACAAGTGATAAAGTTTACCAGTTGCTTGCTTATGGTCGGTGGTTCTCTCCAGTTATTCCGGCTTCTTCCTCTACTAAAACTGGTCGCCATGATATAGCTGAAATATTGCTGAAAGTGGCATTAAGCACAACAAATCAAATCTAGTTAATGATTATCTCATTATCAGGAATTTTCATGTTTTAAAAATGAAAGCGTTCATGAATTTAAACTATGAACTAGACATATAAATATGACTTGTATGTTAATATCAATTACAAAGTGAATTTTAGCAACAATGTTATTCATCTTACATACATGTATATATACATGTAGATAATGAAAGTATTTTCCAGTTTATATTAATTTCTATCTAAATACAAATTCCAATTTTCAATACAATGTCTGATTACTATCCAAGATATACCCATATTTTAAAACTTGAAATAGATACTCTATATTTAGCCAAATTTACAGAGTTATAGTACAAGTAGCTTAATGATTAAAAGTTGTGTTTAATTGTTCATCAGAATAAGGCACAAATCAATGATTAGATCAAAGGCAATGATGTATGAAAATCAAACCTTTTTAGATTAGATGATAAACATTCAATTAAAGAGAGTTTTCATGTTTCTGTTTAATTATTCATTTATTTGTTCTTGATGAAGAAATATAGCTGAAATAAAAGAAAAAGCTTTGATTTTTAGCTGATAACTGTTTTTATTTATTGCAAAAGATCAATAAAACATTATATCATCATTTCATTAAGACAATTACCATACTCTATTAAAGAGTTTAATGCAATCTTTTGTTTTATTTGTGTGTAAAAACTTTGACAGTAGTACATTTTATGTGAAGTGCAGTAGCACTTCATATAAAACATGTACTTTTGTCAACACTTTTACAACCCTACAAACTACAAAAATTGCATTCAATATTTTTACATTATTGAAATTATTATTTGTTTTATCATTCCACATTTCAACTGTAGTTATTGCATGATGTTCCAAAATAGGTCCCAGAATTGGGTGTGGCTGAAGGGTAGTGCACTTCATTGACTAATAAAGTTTCAATCCTGGCGACACATATCAACTTTTTGACCAATCACATGGGGCTTTCTAAAATGAAAAGAACACATAATGTAATTATTTAGAAATAAAAACTTTTTTTCAATTTTAATTTGTACTTCTTCAACTTTTATTGTCTTTTTCAGCTGTCCAAACATTTCACACAGCAACCATCAAAAAAGAAAAAAGGTAAGTTTTAGTTATTTGACTAGACACAAAAGTAAATCACCTTCCAGTGAGACAAAGGAGATAACAAAATTGTCTCCCTTTATTGACCTTAGAAACCTACACAAAGGATCATTTATATTTTATTATTTACTTTACCCATCTAAATGAACTGATATATCTCATTCTTACCAGAATATTACATGATCAGAAATTTACAACTTATTGGATAGTATTAAATAATTTTAAAGTTGAATATTGTACTTGGTATCAGTTTTATTCAGAGGTACAGTACACTCCAAGTGTATCAACGATCAAACTCTCAGGTTCGACATATTCCTCCCAAAATGTCCGACAAATTTGAGAGTCAACATTCTCTAAGTCCGACTATTCGGTCGGACATTTTGGTCTTGGTCGGACATTTTGGTCGGACGTGAGAGTGGATATTAAAAGATTTTTTTTTTACATTTCTCGAGGTGAATATGTCAAACATTTTGTGATCGATGCATATTTGTAAGCGTACTTTCTTTCCGGTGTGTAGAATGTGCGGGTACGTAAATACCCTAGTGTATTTTTACCTTGCACCATATTCGCGCCAGGAAAGGTAGCTCCAAGGTCAATATTTGTCACGCTCGGGCACAACAGTCGTTCGATGCATAGGAGCACCTCATAATCAAAGAATTGTACAATAATTTCGAGTTACACCGTTTGTGTTTCTTTAATCTGTTTAATTTTAATAGGTCTTTCTAGTACATTTAAATTTTACGATTACAATCGGAATGCTAGAAATATCGTAACTTTTCCGAAATCTAAACTTTAAAATTATATACGCCGAGTCCAGCCCTGGCTTGGATTTCTCGAAAAAAGTTTTCTTAACAAACCAAATTAAATTTGAGTAAAAACTCGACTTAAGTTTGCGTTTTGACTTTGTTTGTTTGGAGAAATCACTGACGATTTAAAAAGAAATAATCTGTTGTCACTTAAAACAGTCAATGAGGCCGGTACGGCTGTGTACATGAATGAATAAAAAATAATTCTTTCGGAGTGTGATATCCATATAAAGGTGAAATAACAGATGCAAAAATCACCGGCTAAAGTTACACAATATTCCGTTTACAAATGTTCATCTGTGACGGCAATATGTGTATTGGACTAGGTATTACAGCCAGCTTGATATGAATTAATTAGCTCAGGTTACAGGTGTCAATAATGGAAGGAACATCTTGTCGACACAAATTTCCAGGTGCCAGTGGGAGAACAATTATAATTAATTCTATTTAATGTTGTTTTTTATTACTATTTGTTTGTAGGTACATTTGCAATCATTGAAGTAAATTTAATTTGAGAGTCAACACTCTCTAAGTCCGACGTGAGAGTGGATATTTAAAGATTTTTTTTACATTTCTCGAGGTGAACATGTCAAACATTTTGTGATCGATGCATATTTGTAAGCGTACTTTCTTTCCGGTATGTAGAATGTCCGGTTACGTAAATACCCTAGTGTATTTCTACCTTGCACCATATTCGCACCAGGAAAGGTAGCTCAAAGGTCAATATATAACTGAAATATTGTTGAAAAGTGACATTTAAACACCCATAGCCTCATATAAATTATTGCAATAAAATATCGATTAAGTAACGAAATTGATATAAATTATTTTCCAGTATATTTAGTATAAAAAGCTTGTTCTACACGTTCACTGTGAGATGTATTGCAACCGCCATTTTTAACTACAATCACGTGCGCATGCTCGTGTTTGATGGAAAGCTATAGCTATATTTAGATATTTTGTGATAATAATTTTATATTGTAAATCGATCCACCCTGTGATTTTTTTCAACAAGATACATTTTTTATAGTATATATTTATTATAAAATACAATATTGAACTGATTTTCGATAACACTTCAATCATTGAATATTGATTTTTTCGAATGTTGAATATTTATCCCCAGAATTGCACCCCCCCTGTTAGTATACTTTTATTGATTTATTTATAAAAAAAATAACACCAAGAACATCGATGATACGAGTCTTCTTATTCAGAAATAAACCTACAGCAAAATAAAGGTATACATTTTTTGTACTGTGAACAAAATCGTCATTTTTATCTAGATTTATCGTCCGAAAAATACGGTACTCCTCTACTATACTAATTTGGATTAGGTGATTGGAATTAGGTGCCATCATCAAAATAAAGATTAAAAAATGTATTTCATGATAATGATGGCTGATTAAAATTGTTTGTCATGCATTAGCAGTCAGTCGTAATATACAGGATGTAACCAATATACAGGAAGAGCCCCTACTGTGAAGCCATTCAATGAAAATAACAACCTGACCATATTGTTAAATAAGAATAAGAATTAGATAAGAAATTAAAATTTATAGAAGGCAAGGATTTATATAATTAACACATTAAGTCACATTTCATTTATTTAGCTTGGGTCAGTTATCAATTAAAAAGACAAAAATGGTTTTAAAAAAAATCTGTCTAATAAGTATTTACCTAAATAACGATATCATGACGTATAATAATTTCTCACCGTAAAGGTATTTATTTTATTAAGATATTTATACACATATATAAGAAAAAAGATATAAATTTATTTTTTAAGTACAAATAAATTGGAAGACGGCTTGAAAATCGAAAATGTAGAATAGTTATCTATGTTTATAAGTCTTAGTAAAAAGAGTCTTGAGCAACGTTTTTTTTCACACCTGTGATAGGTGTATTTGTATATCATGAATGCACGATGCGACAACACGCTGAGATGGGTGATGTTTTGACAGGTAAACTGTAAAAAAAAACCGTAGAATACACTAATAAAATATTATTTCACCTATATCAGGACTCCGCAGACTGCCAATTTTCAAGAAGAAAAAAACGGGATTTACGGATTTATGACCCATTCGCCATGAACAAAATACATGGGTACTGCATGTTAATACATTTTATTCATGGATATTATTGTATATATCGCCCGTGACAGCCGTTAACATATCTATGCTTTCCGTACCACTGTATATCACTCATTTACTTCAGCTTTACTATGATACGCATGTTTCTTTATGCACAAATTTATTGGTTAGCAGAATTTGGGGACGTTTCCTGTTTACAGTTTAACTATCTGAGAGTGGAGACTCTCACTCAGACCTGGGAGGATTTGGTCGGACATTTGTCGGTGTGAAGTCCGACAAAACTCTCTGTCCGACCTGAGTGTTTGATCGTTGATACACTTGGATGGATCTGTAAGATTAGATTGAGATCCACAACATTCTGAAGATTTAGTACATTTTTAGCTCACCTGACCCAAAGGGTCATGTGAGCTATTGTCACCACTGAGCGTCCGTCGTCCGTCCGTTAACTTTTCACATTTTAATCAACTCCTCTGAAGCCACTGGGCCAATTTGAACCAAACTTTGGTGGAATGGTCCTTGGATGGCCCCCTTCGAAAATTGTGTCCGGTGATCCCGACTTCCAACCAAGATGGCCGCCAAGCTAAAAATAGAAAAAAGGGGGGACGAAATTTTACTTGTACATTGCTGCTTTAGTATAAGTCAAAATGAGCTCAAATTTTAACTGCAGCTACATGGCAAGGAGTAGTTTAACATATATTCCGGGTTTTTCTGTGAAATTTTTCTTTCAGCCGATTTATACCGATTATGCAAATTAGGCATATTTTGATAAAAGATCACATTTAAATCTTTTCCTCTGAAACCGCTGAACCAAATTAAACCAAACCTGGCAGGGATAGTCCTTGGGTAGTCCCATTTCAAAATTGTGTCCGACAGCTCCACCCTCCATTCAAGATGGCTACTGTTACTAAAAATAGAATTTTTTTCAATTGTCCATTGCTGCTTTATTATAAATCAAAATGAGCTCAAATTTTAACTGCAGCTACATGACAATGAGTAGATTAACATATATTCTGGGTTTTTCTGTGAATTTTTTCTTTCAACCGATTTATACTGATTATACAAATTAGACATATTTTGATAAAAGATCACATTTAAATCTTCTCTGATGAAACCGCTGAACCAAATTAAAGCAAATTTGGCTGGGATGGTCCTTGGGTGGTCCCCTTTCAATATTGTGTCCGACAGCCCCGCCCTCCATTCAAAATGGCTGCTGTTACTAAAAATAGAAATTTCTTTAGTTGTCAATTTCTGCTTTATTACAAATCAAAATGAACTCAAATTTTAGCTGCAGCTATATGGCAATGAGTAGTTTAACATATATTCTGGGTTTTTCTGTGAGATTTTTTCAGCCAGTTTATTCCGTTTAGGAATATTATGAGATAAAAATCACATCAAAATCTTTTGCTCAGAAATTTGAGTTGAAATGATCTTTGGGTGGCCCACTTTCAAAATTATGTGTAACACCCCCATTTTCTATCAACTTTAGATGTCAAATTGAAAACCAGGTGAGCGATTACAGGCTCCTGGGAGCCTCTAGTTTTTTAAATCATCTAATGACTTGATATACTAGATAGTTAATGCCACTCATTGTTTGTTTTTTAAATCATCTAATGACTTGATATACTAGATAGTCAATGCCACTCATTGTTTGTTTTTTAAATCATCTAATGACTTGATATACTAGATAGTTAATGCCACTCATTGTTTGTTTTTTAAATCATCTAATGACTTGATATACTAGATAGTCAATGCCACTCATTGTTTGTTTTTTAAATCATCTAATGACTTGATATACTAGATAGTTAATGCCACTCATTGTTTGTTTTTTAAATCATCTAATGACTTGATATACTAGATAGTCAATGCCACTCATTGTTTGTTTTTTAAATCATCTAATGACTTGATATACTAGATAGTCAATGCCACTCATTGTTTGTTTTTTAAATCATCCAATGACTTGATATACTAGATAGTCAATGCCACTCATTGTTTGTTTTTTAAATCATCTAATGACTTGATATACTAGATAGTCAATGCCACTCATTGTTTGTTTTTTAAATCATCTAATGACTAGATATACTAGATAGTCAATGCCACTCATTGTTTGTTTTTTAAATCATCTAATGACTTGATATACTAGATAGTCAATGCCACTCATTGTTTGTTTTTTAAATCATCTAATGACTTGATATACTAGATAGTCAATACCACTCATTGTTTGTTTTTTAAATCATCTAATGACTTGATATACTAGATAGTCAATGCCACTCATTGTTTGTTTTTTAAATCATCTAATGACTTGATATACTAGATAGTCAATGCCACTCATTGTTTGTTTTTTAAATCATCTAATGACTTGATATACTAGATAGTTAATGCCACTCATTGTTTGTTTTTTAAATCATCTAATGACTTGATATACTAGATAGTCAATGCCACTCATTCTTGATATACTAGATAGTCAATGTCACTCATTGTTTGTTTTCCAACTGTTTGGAATCAAGAAGAAGAAGTTAAATATAGAAAAGAAAAAAAACTTATGTATCTTTGATGTAAATTACCCTTACATAAGAATAAGTTTTGTATATTTGAACATTTTTTGCATTAAAAAAATGAAGAGAACTACTTCTGACATTTAAGTACATTGTTTTCAGGTTTTGTTATTTATTTTTTGTGCTCCATTTTCTACTGTCTTTGAATTTTGAAAAAATAGAATCGTGTTATACATGGATGTATCATAATAACTATTAATGTACTTTAGGTACAAATAAAAAGACGGGGAGGCAAAAAGGTGAGACACCAAGAAAGAGGGCACATAGTGCACCACCAGCTAAAGTGGGTCGTGATGTGTGGATGAATGCAGTAAAGAAACGACAGACTCAGACACTTGTTAGAAGTAGACCAGAAAGTCCACGGCATAAAACGACCACAGAATACTGGGTTGACACTCTTAGGAAGACAGGAATAGGTAAAAAGTCAAATAAAAGATGTGTCTGCTTATCTGTACATGTTTATTATTAAATGTGTATATATATATATATAAAACAGGTAGAACATAGTCCTTGTACATGTGTGGAGATAGCTACAAATAAATGTTGAATAGAAAAGACATGTGAAAGAGATTGAACAAAATTGAAAATCATTTTCTTAGATTTGCACCTTTGTCCAATTATTAACATACACAGGAGGAGGAATGCATAAAGATATAAATATGGAATGTTGGAGTAGCCTCCCCCTTAATTAACTTACTCATGTTTACGAGTGCAATACTTCTACGATCCAAATACATAATCTTAGCAGTACATTGTAATTTCCTGAATTTAAAAGAAATATTGAAATTGTAGAAACAATGTTTTAAAAAAGCAAAAATAGCATGCAGGTATATTATAGAAAACATTGACTATTGTAGGATAATCATGTAAGGCAAGGGAAAACTATTTTTAGTCAATAAATTAGTGTCTGTCTTGGGGAAAACAATCATCTCTGTGTTAAAAAAAAGAAGATATTTTTAAGCCAATAATGATATGTCTTGTAGGAAGAAGTACGGAGAGTACTGGTATGAACACATTTTCTGGCAAACGTCCACGTGAAGAAGATATGGCTTACCTCAGTACATCAGTTTATATGAGACAAAAGGCAGGGATAGAAAAACCACAGAAATATGGAGATCCTACAAGTATGATAACATTTATCTCCCCCAGGGGATGTTTAATGCCTGGTTTTAATGTACCAATATTGCTGATTGATCTTTGAGAAAAACTTGTGAATTATTATCTTACCTTATTACATCATACATGGTAGTTATATTTGTAATAATTCTTGTTGAGGTAGATACAATTTTCAATAAACAAAAGTTGGTTGGTGCAACTTCTCCTACAGTTTATATGTGAATTCCTCAAAACACTGCATGCTTACTTACTACCATATACAGATTCACAACAATTCAAATTCAATCTTACCATTTTGAAGGAGTTATTGCTGTTTTTTGAGTTATAATGTATTTTTAAATACTGTCCTTTACACAATTGACAATATTGAAACACATATAACACATGGGTTCACTGATACATTTATTGTTACTATATAACACATGGGTTCACTGATACATTTATTGTTACTATATAACACATGGGTTCACTGATACATTTATTGTTACATGTACTATATAACACATCGGTTCACTGATACATTTATTGTTACATGTACTATATAACACATCGGTTCACTGATACATTTATTGTTACATGTACTATATAACACATGGGTTCACTGATACATTTATTGTTACTATATAACACATGGGTTCACTGATACATTTATTGTTACTATATAACACATGGGTTCACTGATACATTTATTGTTACTATATAACACATGGGTTCACTGATACATTTATTGTTACTATATAACACATGGGTTCACTGATACATTTATTGTTACTATATAACACATGGGTTCACTGATACATTTATTGTTACTATATAACACATGGGTTCACTGATACATTTATTGTTACTATATAACACATGGGTTCACTGATACATTTATTGTTACTATATAACACATGGGTTCACTGATACATTTATTGTTACTATATAACACATGGATTCACTGATACATTTATTGTTACTATATAACACATGGCTTCACTGATACATTTATTGTTACTATATAACACATGGGTTCACTGATACATTTATTGTTACTATATAACACATGGGTTCACTGATACATTTATTGTTACTATATAACACATGGGTTCACTGATACATTTATTGTTACTATATAACACATGGGTTCACTGATACATTTATTGTTATTATATAACACATGGATTCACTGATACATTTATTGTTACTTACAGCTAAACCTCCAATGGGGACACCAGCTTATAAAACACCAGAAGAATATTATGACCAAGTCCTGGAATTGAAAAAGGTATACAAGTTTCCTTGGCATTATAACTTTGAGAACTGGGAATGAGTTTTTATAAGCATAGCAAGCATGCTGAATCAACATAGAAGTACATGTTTGTTTGTTTATTTTATAGTTTTTGTGTTGTCAGCTAATGTTTAGACTGTTTTCTTTAAATACCACTTGATCACATAAAAGTGCATAGTTATTAGGTTTTTGTTGGGAACATTTCCAATCAAAATATTACGTAGTCAGGCAGTGAAAATTAAAGTACATGTACATAATATCTGTCATGATCATGATATTTATGTAAGAATATTTAATGAAGATTTAAATTGTACAAGTATTGAGTCCTGAAAAGAAGGACCTTAACTCTTATGCTATTATTTTTAATTAACCATAGACAAAATAAACTTGTAATTTTTAGACTCATATCTTGATACTTCCACATATTGTTTCTTTTTGACAAATTTCATAATGAAAATGATAATTTTTTCAGATCATTCAGAGTCTTACTCAGGAAAAAGATAACTTTAAAGCTAAAGTTAGAAGAATTGAAGAAGATAATATTAAAAAGGTTAGTATTACATATATAGAAGTAGTTCATCATTTGATTAAAAGGGTCATTAGTATCATTTACATAGTTTGTTATGATTGTGATCATATCCACATATGCAATCTGTGCCTATGTTCATGATGTACTTAATGTGTGAGTTTCATTCCCATTCATTGGGAGGAATACTTGATACAATCTTATATGATGAAGTTGTCACTTTCAACAATTTTCCGCTTTTATGAAACTACCAATCTTATTAGAGGAGGAAAGCCTTAGACCTGACAGTTATAATGAACTGGTCTGTGAAACACTCTGCCAGCAGTGGGTGTCTTAAAACATTAACATTTGATTGTGACACAAACTCACTTCCTTCAGTAGTGTTTGGCTTGTGGTCATAAAACATTGACATACCCTACTCTGGCATCCAGGCCCCATTGTTGTTTTAGTTTACAAGTTCTAAAAGGATGTTTATTATTGAGGGAACATTAAATTTCAAAATGCAAAATAACCAGTATGTCATTGAGATTCATGCAAAACCCTGGACCTATGATGATACGAGGGAAATAAAAATGTTAAATCTTGACAATTTATCATTCTAACCTTCCATGACTCACAAAGCACAAAAAAAGACAACAACAGCAACTAATAAAAATCTAAATCCTAACTTGTACCAGGCAAGCACAGAAATGTTGGAGATGTGTAAGGGTTAGTTATAATGGTTAAAGAAATCTAAATGCTGACTTGTACCAGGCACAGAAAAGGGGGAGGATGTATGGTGATAGCTATATTTGTTATTGACATACCATTACTCCTCTTGATAAACAAATTGTCAACTTCATGACAATCTCTTGATCTTCAGATTTATTTTTATTTTAATGGTCACCAAATGTGGTACATAATGTTAAATTTTTAGTTTAATTCATAAATAAAAAGAACACAGTATTCAATTATTTTACTTGTGACAAATTGAACATTCATTATATTACTTATTTTACATAATCTTAGATACATCTGTTAAGCAATAAAATTTTGTAATATTGATAAAGAAAAATATATTTGAAATTGTATGGAGATACCAGTTGATGATGCCTTCTATTACTGTCATGTGTCTTTTTATTTAAGGAAAAAGAAATTGCTGGACTTCTTGATCCAAAAAAGGTATGTCACTACTCATAGATAATACAAAGAATAGTCTGCTCTTATTGGTCTAAATTTTAAAATTGAGTATGAAAAAAACAATAAGTATATCATCCTTAACTTTTGAAAGAAAAGATATTTATGCAAACTATTATTATGTCTCCCCTTCGAATGAAGGGAGACATATTGTTTTAGTCTGATTTTTTTCCTCCGCTTCTCCTCAGCGAAGCTTGTCCGGACCATAACTTTTTTGTCTTTCCAGATAGGTCAATTATATTTGGTATGTGGGTGCATGACCATAAGGCAGTGTGTCGCATACCGTAATGACCTTCGTGGGACCTTGACCTTTGACCTCAAGGTCAAATAATGATTTTTTAAATAGTATTTTCTTGTCTGGGCCATAACATTTTTGTCTTTCGAGATAGGTCAATTATATTTGGTATGGTGGTGCATGACCATAAGGCGGTGTGTCGCGTACCGTAATGACCTTCGTGGGACCTTGACCTTTGACCTCAAGGTCAAATAATGATTTTTTAAATAGTATTTTCTTGTCTGGGCCATAACATTTTTGTCTTTCGAGATAGGTCAATGATATTTGGTATGTGGGTGCATGACCATAAGGCGGTGTGTCGCGTACCATAATGACCTTCGTGGGACCTTGACCTTTGACCTCAAGGTCAATTAATTCAAATAAATTCAACAAAACTGTTCATTGGAAGATACTATAATAGTAATTACTTTGGTCCACTGCTTGCAAATATTTGCTTTCATGACGTATTTTTTCCACAACATTCAACTCATAATGTGTAACTTATTGTTGTACAGATGGCCGCATTAAGGGGAGACTAAAACAGTTCTTCCTAGTTTAAATTTTGAAATAAGTCAAATTTAAAAAACATTTCATCAAAAGGAATAGTTGTAATATTTCTTAAACAGCATTAATGAAGCAAATGAGATGTAGTAGTCTTCATCATTTATAATTATATTTTCTGTATAGAGTGACGATGTACGACGGACACTAGGTTCAAAGCAGCAGGATTCAGCTTCTGTTATGCACAGTCTAAAACAGAAAATATTAAAGTTAGAAGTACAGAACAGAGATAGAGAATCTGCTTATGTGTAAGTAGTTCAATATTAATGTTTATAAATCATTTAATGGGTTCACAAAGACTGCTAAGAATTCACAGGAATCAATATAAAGGGAGATAATAGTAAGATTGTATAGATGATTCTTTCTACTATTCTCAGCACATTTAACCTGTTGGTTAAATTTTAGTAATACCGGTACTTTTAATTACCAAGATGGTTAAATTTCAGCATGAGAATTCCCATCGAATTCTCTTTCAATGGTCATTAACGACGGAAATTAACAGCTTAGCAAATATTTTTGACATTTTGGTCATAGGAGAAACCTTTTTCACCTTCTGCTACCAGTAGATTATAATATTTCTTCACTTGAGATAGTTACATTTTCAAATTGTAAAGCTCTCGCTTAAGTTCAAGCTTTAAAATTTGAAAATCTCGAGTGGAGAAATATTGTACCAGAGGGAGAATCTATATATAAGCTGCTCTGACTAATTAAATAAGCCAATATTATGGTGGTAATATTATAATGGTAATTCACATTTATTTTAATGGAAGAAAGAAACCAATAGTTCAGAATAAAATATATATTATTTATACTTACTTATATTTACATGTACAATGTATATCAACATTATTTTTGTTAACAGGAAATTACAAACAGATATAAAGACAACAAAGATTGAAGAATTAAGACAACAATTAGAAGTTTGTTTCCAAGAAATTGTCAGATTACAAAATTCAAAGGAAACTGGTGCTTATAAATCAGGGTAGGTATATGTCCTACACTTATAATTATACCCCCGCTCCCCGAAGGGGGAGGGGGGTAGTATACTGTTTTACCTCTGTCCGTCCAAGATATTTTTCGTCGCATTTTTCTCGGTAACTGTTGATGGCAGAAATCTGATATTTGGTCACAAGCGTCATATAGGTATACCATATTGTGGGTAGCATTTTTGGACCTGTCAGATTCCTACTTCCTGTTTGCCGACTTAGTTGGTTTTTATACACATTGAACATATATGCACATTTTTCGTCACATTTTTCTCAGCAACTATTGACGGCAGAAATCTGATATTTGGTCACAAGCTTCATATAGGTACCCCATATCGTGGGAAGCGTTTTTGGACCCATCAGATTCCTACTTCCTGTTTGCCGATTTTGTTGATTTTTATACACATTTAACATACATTTGTATATGCACATTTTTCGTCGCATTTTTCTAAGTAACTATTGATGACAGGAATCTGATATTTGGTCACAAGCTTCATATAGGTATGCCATATTGTGGGTAGCGTTTTTGGACCTGTCAGATTCCTACTTCCTGTTTGCCGACTTAGTTGGTTTTTATACATTGAACATATATGCACATTTTTCGTCACATTTTTCTCAGCAACTATTGATGGCAGAGATCTGATATTTGGTCACAATCTTCATATAGGTACCCATATCGCGGGAAGCGTTTTTTGACCCGTCAGATTCCTACTTCCTGTTTGCCGAAGAGTGGGGGTATCATAAGTGAGCATTAGCTCACAGTTCATCTTGTTGCATATATTATGGAACACATATTAAAGGTTAAAATTTTTTTTATCTTATAGAGCAGTTTTTATACAAGTCTTGAGAAATGTATATTAGATATTTTGGTACATGCATGTATTTTGTGGAAGTCACATGTTATTCATATTAATTTTTGAAATGAAAACAATATTGTCTTAGAAATACTTTTGTAGCTGCTAATAACAAATATTATGCACATGTAAACATGAAGCTTTCTTTCCATGATAATTATTTAGAGGAATCAGAATTTTTCTTTAGATTTCTTATAAATTTCCTGTCTGTATTTATCAAACAGATTTTACCTAGGTCTTATGGTTTTCAAGTTAAAAGGGTTTAATGGGAACCAAAAGGGACAAATACCTAAGATTATAACCTGTTTTTGTATGTGTTTGTATGCATTGTTTCCATTGAAATTCCTTCCTGCACTTTACAAACAGAATCTACCTAATAAAGACTTTTGTTGGACAATAATCATTTTCAGTTGTATTCATAGCCTATATAAATCATGTAATTGATACAGACTCCTGAGAGCCTCTGGTTACATATACAGTAGTACATATTTAATATTAAATTTGCAGATCTATGAAAGGTGGTACAGACAAGAGAGTTAAGGCTTTAAATGAAGCCATTATAAGACTGAGCAAAGAAAACGAACAGCTGAAATCTGAGAGTCATGGTCTTAAAGAAGATCTGAATAGACAAATAGATGATAAAGATTTTAATGGTAAATATTTTACAGTAAAACCTACTTGTTAACTCCATTATGAAGCTTACATCTGAACTCAGTGTTTATCTAGTTCGATTTACAACTACCTGTGCTATCAGTGCCTATCACCACTAAAGTTGTGAGTGTGAACCCCGTTCATGGCGAGGTGTACTCGATACAACATTACGTGATAAAGTTTGTCAGTGACTTTCGACAAGGTATGGTTTTCTCTGGGTACTCCGGTTTCCTCCACCAATAAAACTAGCCGCCATGATATTATTGAAATATTGTTGAAAGTGGCATTAAACACCATAAACCTAAAACCAGTGTTAATCAGACTACAGTAAAACCAACATGTAAATTTTTAGACTTACCAGTATGGACCCTTATTGTACTTGGTCCCTTTCATTTAACATATAACATCTTATTTCATTTCACCTGTGATGGAACCATAGTAAATAAAGATACATGTAGTTTCTCCACTTTGTAGCATCAATAGATTTGTGCTGGACAAATCAAATATAAATCTCTCCCTAAGGTAGTGAAAATGTCATTACACATAACTTGACAACTTTTACATTTTGGCAATGACAACATCATTCCAAATATCCATCTTTAACCTACATGATTTATTGTGTATAAGAAGGGTTTGAAGATACCAAAGGGGTAATCAGAATCCGTAAATCTAAGAAAGCAAGAAAACACAATGGCCAAAATAAAAGACAGACAACGATCTACAAAACATTAAACTAAAGCCCACTAAACTTGTTCTCATCATAGATATAACTACAATACTGTTGACTTATTTTAGGTGAATATGAAGACATGAATAGAAAGCAGTTAATAGGAGCTATTAAGAAACTAGAAAAGGTATTAAGATGTTAGATCATATATTAATTTATATAGAGTTTTATTCATATGCTAACTGCCACAGTGACTGATTTAAAAACTATTTTAAGTATAAGTAAATAAACAACAGTATATATTTGTACCTGGCTTTTTGTTTTCACTCCTAGACTTATTAAGATTCCTAAAATAAAATTTGTAGAGACTTTTCTTCTTTCTTTCCTCTTCTCACATGAATTTGTTTGGAAAAATTACAGAATGTGTAA
This sequence comes from Bathymodiolus brooksi, assembly GCA_963680875.1. Lineage (NCBI taxonomy): Eukaryota > Metazoa > Mollusca > Bivalvia > Mytilida > Modiolidae > Bathymodiolus > Bathymodiolus brooksi. The sequence continues at coordinate 9,980,915 of OY804579.1, read as the reverse complement.
GTCATATCATTTTGATCTTTCTCAGTTTATTTTGTTAAACCTGTAAGTATAGGTGTAAATTCAATACTTTGTTTTCCATTGGGGACCTTTTAAAAGATTATTAGGGGGTTCAAAGAGGAGTATGATTTCCTTTGGAAAATTGTTATTTTTATGACGTCAGTGAAAACAAGTCAAACTACTTTGTCCATTTCACTTGAAAATATAATTAGTTCCACTGATGACCATTACCTGCCTATCTTTAGCTTTGTGGTCGCTGAAGTGGGTGGTGACAGTCTAGGGAGTGGGGTATTCAAGTGGGATGGTGTTAACTATGGAACACTATAGAAACATACAAATTTTCAGTTTTGACATTCAAATGCTTTGTGTTTTCTAGAATTGAAAAAATATAAGAATGTAAAATATTACTAAAAAATATACAAACCTTGCACAATATTTAATTGAAAATGGGTCGTAATGTGGTCAGATGAAAGTTTGGCATTTAAAAAAGGTGAAATGTACTTTAGAATGCTTATGTTATGACAACATTTTTATTGAACATTATTTTTTGCCAATCTGATGTAAATATTGAGAGAAAAAATTATAAACAATTGTTTTATTTTCAGCAAAAAGGCAAGAAAGAACATTCCTACAAAGCTGACAGACAAGGTTTGTTATTATGTAAATTAGTTTACTAGAAAAAAATAGATAACTGAAAAAAGAAAGATTTGTTGTTATAGATACATTGAAAGCACAATTTTACCTCAAATTCAACATTATTTCAAATTGAATGAAACCAAATTCAGTTTTTGTTTAAGTGCTCAATAAATTTTAATATATTGGAAACAACAAAGGCCTAAGATTATTTTAATTACTTATGACATCGTGTCCACTTGTTTAAATCTACAGATTTCTGTTTTTATGTAAGTAAAGATTATGAATCTATCTCTTCATAATAATGTTTAAACAGTAAATATACATGTTATATAAGAATTACATCTGAGCAAAACTTTGAACTCAAGATTTACATAATATACATTTTACAAGTTATTGTTTATGGCAGCCTTGCCATTTATATGTATAATATATTATTTTCTTGAAAAAAAAAAAAAAATCCTCTCCTCATAGGAAATTTCTTTAATGTAACATACATTTTTAAAGTTCTCTTAGACAGTGGTATTTGTACACTACTATGGAAATGGCTTGACCTGGACAAGTGATTAATAATAATTATGTTCCCTTTGAATCCCATGACACTATTTTTATCTGTTCTTTGAACCAAACTGGATTTCAATAAACACAATATCACCATTGTCATTTATGATGTATGATAAAAATACACTTCACTTTTGACCCAGAGGAAAGTGAGATCAACCTTGACAAGGCACATTTTCATCTAAGTCTGCCAATAACATTAGCCCTAGCCTTACATTCATAAAACTGTTGAGCACAAGTTTTTACTCATACTAAAAATAACAGCCAATCAAAACACTGTATTAAATCAATTCTTTGTTCTGATTGGTCAATAATGGAGTACAAGTACAAAAATCTAATTCAAAAGTTTTATGACCTTAAGACCTGATTTACTTGTATGCAGAGATTTGTGACTAGCTAGGCACATGATTTCCCTGGCCCTCAACAACCTAAATTTAGATTTGATCTTATTAGCTATGACATATTTTTAATGTTTCCAGCTAAGATAGCATTGGAAGGTACTATGGAAGAGAGGCTAGACCAGTTGGACAAGCGGGAAACAGAATTGATGGATAAAGTAGAAACTCAAAGTAGACAGATAAAAAAATTACAGAACGAGAAAACTTCATTATATGGAAAACTTGATGATAAAGAGTGAGTTGCCTCCCTTTTGTTTTATATTCAGGTTTTTTTTGCCACCATATGATGTGGATATATTACTACTCACTAGATATTGTGCAGATTAATTTTATTTTTTTTCAATTTCTTTTCATTGTGACGGGACATTTATTCTGCGAATAATTTTTAATACTTTGATATCCAGTTTTTCTATTATTTCTGATTTACATATGGAAAATTAATCATTAGTGCCATAGGAACGGAATTTAAACAAATGTATTTTCAAAATAATGCCTGCGTAATGCTGGCTAAAAATATCAACATTTGTCTGCTATTTTAGTCAAATAACCATTGATAACTTTTGTATATCTGATTAGATTAGATAGTACATGCATGATGAATTGTTACATGGATTTTTTTTTATAGAATTCTACTTAAAGTTGCAAAAGGTTCTATCATTCTAATTATATATTTATAGTCTTATTTATGATTTTTTTTCAGAGGAATGATAAGAGATTTAGAAGATCAATTATCAGGACGAAGTCCTCGCAGGTCACCATCTACGTAAGTACAGGTTTTATATAAATATATGTATATTTATATCTTATGCTCATGCAAGTGTATGATGTAATTCAAAAGTTAAAACATAGAGGCTTTAGATAATTATATTACATTAAATTACCACACTTAGCACAATAAAATCAAATCAATAGGGCCCTTAAAACTAGTTTAACCCTGCCACTTTTTTATTAAAGTACCTACATGTATACCAAGCAAGGAAAGTGAGCGGTCATGTATATGTGTTTTAGGGGTAACGATTTTGTCTCTTTTTATATTTTCTTAATGGGTTTTGGAACTGTTTCGACAGTGAGATAATTTTTTGTTTTTTTATTTTATTATGAATATTTATAGGCCAGGCAGGCCACCATCAGGTAGAGGTGAAAGGCCAACTAGCGGTAGAAGTGATCGAGGTTCCCGTCCTCACAGTGGCAGGAACGAGAGACCATCCAGTGGTAGGAGTGAGAGGGCAAGAGAACAACAGGTATACCTTTATGTCCATTGATAATATTTAATATTTATTGGAAAGTCTACTATTGTCTAAACAATTGTATTAATAAAAAAAAAAATAAGACTCTAAAGTCGATTGTATCTGAGCCTTTGTGGTCCAAAGTTTAAAATGGAAAAATTCAAAATGTTTCTGAAGAACCAGGAATGTAAATGCCATCAGGCATTGTATTGATTTGGTATGAAGCAGCATTGTGATAGGAAGATTCAATTTTATATCAATAAATGACTCAAGTTATATTTTGTTCAAGTGCTAAAAGATCAATATTTAACATATGCTAAGATATGCAATAACTAGTTGTAGAAATTTTAGCTTCTTTACCAGGTAACATATATATAGTATAGGTTCACATGACCCTCTACTCAGGTAACATATATATAGTATAGGTTTACATGACTCTACTCAGGTAACATATATATAGTATAGGTTCACATGACCCTCTACTCAGGTAACATATATATAGAATAGATTCACATGACCCTCTACTCAGGTAACATATATATAGTATAGGTTTACATGACCCTCTACTCAGGTAACATATATATAGTATAGGTTTACATGACTCTACTCAGGTAACATATATATAGTATAGGTTCACATGACCCTCTACTCAGGTAACATATATATAGTATAGGTTTACATGACTCTACTCAGGTAACATATATATAGTATAGGTTTACATGACTCTACTCAGGTAACATATATATAGTATAGGTTCACATGACCCTCTACTCAGGTAACATATATATAGTATAGGTTTACATGACTCTACTCAGGTAACATATATATAGTATAGGTTCACATGACCCTCTACTCAGGTAACATATATATAGTATAGGTTCACATGACCCTCTACTCAGGTAACATATATATAGTATAGGTTCACATGACCCTCTACTCAGGTAACATATATATAGTATAGGTTCACATGACCCTCTACTCAGGTAACATATATATAGTATAGGTTCACATGACCCTCTACTCAGGTAACATATATATAGTATAGATTCACATGACCCTCTACTCAGGTAACATATATATAGAATAGATTCACATGACCCTCTACTCAGGTAACATATATATAGTATAGGTTCACATGACCCTCTACTCAGGTAACATATATATAGTATAGGTTCACATGACCCTCTACTCAGGTAACATATATATAGAATAGATTCACATGACCCTCTACTCAGGTAACATATATATAGTATAGGTTCACATGACCCTCTACTCAGGTAACATATATATAGTATAGGTTCACATGACTCTCTACTCAGGTAACATATATATAGTATAGGTTTACATGACTCTCTACTCGGGTAACATATATATAGTATAGGTTTACATGACTCTACTCAGGTAACATATATATAGTATATAGGTTCACATGACTCTACTCAGGTAACATATATATAGTATAGGTTTACATGACTCTACTCAGGTAACATATATATAGTATAGGTTCACATGACCCTCTACTCAGGTAACATATATATAGTATATAGGTTCACATGACCTTCTACTTGTATTTGTTATTACCTGTAAGCACTTTGAAATACAGTTTTGGATGAGTTTGAAATTATTAAAAAAAATTATAATTAATCTGGTGTAAAATATAGGAAAAAATACAAAACTTTCAACTGAAGAATGCAGCCAAGAAAATTCAAAGAAAGTGGCGCTCGTCTAAACAAATGGAAATAGAGAAACAAATAGAAAAACAACGAGAAATTGAAAAAGAAATTGAAAAGCAAAGAGAAATTGAGAAGCAGATTGAAATTCAGAGACAAAATGAAAAACAAAGACTGATTGAAAGAGAAAAATGTGTAAGATGTGTGCAGAATGTGGTGGTTGTGCTGCTTATTGCTTCAAAAGACAACATATTGAATTGCTGGTCTTATTTCACAAAAACAGGGATAAAACTTAATCAAGCTGTTGCGTGTCATTTTTATTGCTTTGTGTGAATATATAATTCCTGGTTAAAAGGATATGTAACGTTGCAACCAAGCATTGCTTCTATAAATTAAATTTTGATTAGTTATGGTGCATGGACACATCAGCAATTCAGACTGAAACACATTCTTATGTAGCAGGTTGCACATAAAATACAATACACCAGTTTTATATCATTGCATTTTAGAAAGTATGTGACATATATACAATGCCTATATTTAGTGAACCAATTTCACAATTTGGTAAAAAATGCAGGAGTGAGAAAAAAATATTGTTATTTTTAGTAACCAAAAGAAGATGACTTTTTCAAGCATGTTATCACATTATCACTTCTGGTTTTTTGTATGTTTGGTACATATGGTTATTTTAGAGATATGTACTTGTATATAATTTAATCTGGATTAAGTTTATTTGTCTGTTAGTTTTAGCATAAACATTAAATTTATTGAAGTAAATATATCTAGTTTACACAATTTGATAAGATTACAGTATGTTATATGTATGTGTTCTTCAAAGTTTTCCACATTGTTTTCAGAGTATAGACCTGAATACAATATGTTGTCAATGAATATTCAATCATGGGCGTGGCATGCCTTTATTAATGGAACTGGTTTCAAATGAAAAATTGAGAAATCAATTTTCCTTCAAATGTTGTGAATCTTCTTAATTTAAATTGTATACAATACATTGTAATATGCATTTGCAAGTGACTTTTAAAATTAGCCTATAGAATAAAAAAAGCTTTATGAATCAATGGATTTCTGGTAAAAAAAAACACATAGTATTATACATGTCCGATTACAATTAAGTAGAATATCTATTGACTGTTGATGGCTAAGTTTAAATATGAGAAAATTAATTATGAGTGGTGGATGAAAGATAACCAGGAAAATTTTAACATTAAAGACATGTTGGTATTGATTTGATCATAATAATCTATGAAAAAAGTCACTATTTGATTGTTTTAACAGGCGGAAAGATTACGAGAAACACATGCAGCAAAGACAATACAGAGAGGTTGGAGGTCTCATCAAGGTCAAGAGAAAAGAGAAAGAGAGGTTAGTTATGATACTGATTGTGTCATATAGAAACTAACAATTTGTAAATTATAATAAAAAAAAATCATTATGATCTTGATAATGTACATATGGAATAATGAACTGTTATATCATGTTTGGGAGGGGTATTTGCAAAAAATATACGTTGCGACAATAAAAATTTTCAAACCAATATGGGAGTAAAATTGAGTCAAGTTCAGTATTTTTTGTAAATACCCCTCCCAACATAATGTATGCTTAATTGATCTGAATATCATTCAGAACAATGGCTAAATAAATAAGTTCTTTTTGTTTGCTGTTTCTATCAATTTCTAATTTTAATGTTTGTTTCTTTATGTTATTTCATGTTAACTGGCGACGTTTCACTTGCACATCAGAATAATCCCTGTCTTGAAATATGGCTAATAACATTACAATATATATTATATAGAAAGGAAAAGAGGAAAGAATTTGAATGACTGATGTGTTGATGCTCGCGAGGGTAAAAAAGGCAGAAAATATTCTGGCAAACTCCATGGCACAGAGGGAAAAAAGAAAAATCGTCATAAATCCGACGACAATTTTTCAGGGGTTCAAAATACCATGCCCCCATGAAATTGTAAAAATGAATGAAATTCATTTCTAATATAAAAATACATGAAAAATGCATTGACTCAAAATCCAGAATAATTAAATAAGGTGTAATTATATGAAACGAAACTTTTAACTAATTGTAGTAATAGAGAAAAAAGTTTGAATTATGGGAGTTTCATAACTCATTTCCTGAAAGTGAATGTACAGATGGTAAATCATCCTATTTTATTTACATACGAGTAACTTAAGGCAAGGACACATTTATTGATGGTTCACAATGTTGTTTTAGTAGTCTTTTTTCAAACTGTTGCTATCTCCATATCATGTATACAAGTTCATGGAAAAGGTTGTACTCATTGATCATCAGATTGTCAGATTTACTAAAAAATACTTTATAAAATAACACTTGTTGATTTTGCTTGGATTCTTGCACTTCAATTGCTTTCAAATTGGAAATCAAAAATTTATCTTTTAACAGCACTTGTGTTATTTCAAAAAAATGTTCATCTCAAAATATTATGTACAGGATTTATAATGGTGTCAAACCATTTCTCACCACCCATAAAATACAGGGATCACGTTGTCAGTCACCAATGTCGCAATTTGCGATTTTCTTTCTTGTCTGGCGACTGAAATCTGCTTCTGGCGATTTTTTTGGTGCCTATATTTCCTTGTGTAAATTTATAGATAATTAGCTGTGTACTGTAACAAAAATCAATAAACTATTGACGATTGATTTTCGAAAGTGACGAGTATTTCCCGTACCCAATTCGTCACTTGAATTTTCAAAAAATCGTAAAAAAAAATGTTTGTAACAATCCATTCTTCTTCTACATTTGCTGATTAAAACTAATTAGTCACTACAATGACAATTTTATTACATGTTTCAAGCCAATCAACGGATTATAGAATTTTTGTTTTGATTGCATAATCTTTGATCACACCTGGCTTGATTTACCTGGTTAAAGATAATGATCCTGACAAAGAATTCAATTTTTATTTTTTAAGTTTCTTTATAAACCAAAGTACATTTTGAGTAGCTACTATGTACTTTGGTTTATAAAGAAACTTAAAAAAAATAAAAATGGCGCGATCAACAGGAGTTCGCAATGTAATCCACCGATACTTTTAACCAAACAAACTTTTGCTATATTTATTCTCATTTCTGTGAAATGTAATCTTAGTTCTCATATTTAATATGGTCATTTTTTATATGCGAAGGTTGGCCATTGAAATGCACTACACGAGGACGCATAAGTTTTTTTTATCGATCAGCATCCGGGTAACAATTGCATTCTATTTATAGAACTATTTACAAACAGACACGTGTCTGCAATTAAAAAAAATAACCAGTCAGTATTTTTATTCCAATTGTTGCAATTTGATTATGAGATCTGAGAAATATTTTTTTATTTTACAACTTGCTTCAGTTTTTGACGTTTGTTCTATTCATTACCTACATTTTGTACAAAGTATATAGAAGTTGGACATATTTTTTTCTGCTGAAGACTACAGAAATATGAGTTATTACAATTGTTGTGGTATTAGACCAAAGCACAGTAACATTTCAAAAAGGGTGGGGGAGGGGGTTATTACAATTTGTGTGGTATTAAATCAAAGCACAGTAATATTTCAAAAAAGGGGGGGTATTACAATTTGTGTGGTATTAGATCAAAATCATGGCAATGTTATGTTTTATCAGTTGGTTTCTAATTTGCAGAGTATGTTCCCATCCTAGGGGGTTTTCATAGCTTTTCTATCTCCATTACTAACTAATAAGGCAAAGTAACTGGTTATAAGATTAAGCTCATTAAAAATATGTTCCGCAAAAGTGACTAATGGTCTCAAAATCCTGACTGAATCCCTGATAATCCGTAAAATACAGTATATTGTAATAAATTATATAAATCTTTATGTTTTTGATGATGAAATCGAAATGAAAAACAGAAGTACAATACAGTCATTAACATTTGTACAAACAAATCCGGACCATTTATACATGAAACTGAATATGAAACTGGTAGTGGTACATGCAATTATCCAGTTTCGGTTCGAAAAAATTGGCTCCTTGTAAACATTTTAGCTGGCTCCTAAACTGGCACCTGAAAATGGCACCTGGCGATTTTTCTGGCTCCTACTTTTTGGGAGCCAGAGCAGCCCCTGAAATATCTAATGAATGTTGATCAAATTGAAAAGAAATAAGCTGCAACAAATAAGTTGACAGTTCACACGTATTCAGTGACTTATCTCAGTAATTTTTCGACAAATAAACCCAGTTTAAAAATATAAACTTTGTTGGGATTGTTTTTTTAATGTTTCTTAAACTCGTACAAATAAATTTGATATTTTCCGACATTGTACATATATTTTGTAGAAATAATTTTATGTTGATTGGCTTGATTTGTAGGTTCAGGTTCAAAGATTTACGGAGAATAGGGCAGCAAAGAAAATACAGAAGGATTGGAGGGGATATAAGCATCGTCAATATGAAACTGAATATGACGAGGTAAGTCCATAGTATAAATAGATATCGTTTATTTTATCTGTGTTAGTGGAAATATACATTGTATTGTGGAATATGAAATGAAATAAAAATGTCTAGTGCATTTACATAGATTTCAATCAGCAACAGTTTTAGTTATTTCAGTTTAGTAAGAAAGGATATGGATGTAAATGAACATGACAGACTATCCAACATTACACTCAAAGTAAAGGAAGAATGCTTTTATTGCTGTTCAGGGTCCAGGTGGCTCAATGAGTTAGGTATTTGGGTTACCTAACACCTCATACAAGCCTATCACCAATATGACGTGGGTTCGCACACGGCTTTGTAAATTACAAAAAAGAGTGCACTCGACTCCCAGCCGCAAGTGATAAAGTTTACCAGTTGCTTGCCCATGGTTGGTGGTTCTCTCCGAGGACTCGGCTTCTTCCACCACTAAAACTGGTCACCATGATATAGCTGAAATATTGCTGAAAGTGGTGCTAAACACAATCAATCAATCAATCAATTTATTGCTGTTCTACATTTTACAGTCACTGTAGGGTCTTCAACAATGAGCATAACTTGTTACCTTACATGAGTGAGAGTTTATTGTAGATCAGAGCATAACTTGTTACCTTACATGAGTGTGAGAGTTTATTGTAGATCAGAGCATAACTTGTTACCTTACATGAGTGAGAGTTTATTGTAGATCAGAGCATAACTTGTTACCTTACATGAGTGTGAGAGTTTATTGTAGATCAGAGCATAACTTGTTACCTTACATGAGTGTGAGAGTTTATTGTAGATCAGAGCATAACTTGTTACCTTACATGAGTGTGAGAGTTTATTGTAGATCAGAGCATAACTTGTTACCTTACATGAGTGTGAGAGTTTATTGTAGATCAGAGCATAACTTGTTACCTTACATGAGTGAGAGTTTATTGTAGATCAGAGCATAACTTGTTACCTTACATGAGTGTGAGAGTTTATTGTAGATCAGAGCATAACTTGTTACCTTACATGAGTGTGAGAGTTTATTGTAGATCGGAGCATAACTTGTTACCTTACATGAGTGAGAGTTTATTGTAGATCAGAGCATAACTTGTTACCTTACATGAGTGTGAGAGTTTATTGTAGATCAGAGCATAACTTGTTACCTTACATGAGTGTGAGAGTTTATTGTAAATCAGAGCATAACTTGTTACCTTACATGAGTATGAGAGTTTATTGTAGATCAGAGCATAACTTGTTACCTTACATGAGTGAGAGTTTATTGTAGATCAGAGCATAACTTGTTACCTTAAATGAGTGTGAGAGTTTATTGTAGATCAGAGCATAACTTGTTACCTTACATGAGTGAGAGTTTATTGTAGATCAGAGCATAACTTGTTACCTTACATGAATGTGAGAGTTTATTGTAGATCAGAGCATAACTTGTTACCTTACATGAGTGTGAGAGTTTATTGTAGATCAGAGCATAACTTGTTACCTTACATGAGTGAGAGTTTATTGTAGATCAGAGCATAACTTGTTACCTTACATGAGTGTGAGAGTTTATTGTAGATCAGAGCATAACTTGTTACCTTACATGAGTGTGAGAGTTTATTGTAGATCAGAGCATAACTTGTTACCTTACATGAGTGTGAGAGTTTATTGTAGATCAGAGCATAATTTGTTACCTTACATGAGTGTAAGAGTGTATTGTAGATCAGAGCATAACTTGTTACCTTACATGAGTGTGAGAGTTTATTGTAGATCAGAGCATAACTTGTTACCTTACATGAGTGTGAGAGTTTATTGTAAATCAGAGCATAACTTGTTACCTTACATGAGTATGAGAGTTTATTGTAGATCAGAGCATAACTTGTTACCTTACATGAGTGAGAGTTTATTGTAGATCAGAGCATAACTTGTTACCTTAAATGAGTGTGAGAGTTTATTGTAGATCAGAGCATAACTTGTTACCTTACATGAGTGAGAGTTTATTGTAGATCAGAGCATAACTTGTTACCTTACATGAGTGTGAGAGTTTATTGTAGATCAGAGCATAACTTGTTACCTTACATGAGTGAGAGTTTATTGTAGATCAGAGCATAACTTGTTACCTTACATGAGTGTGAGAGTTTATTGTAGATCAGAGCATAACTTGTTACCTTACATGAGTGTGAGAGTTTATTGTAGATCAGAGCATAACTTGTTACCTTACATGAGTGTGAGAGTTTATTGTAGATCAGAGCATAACTTGTTACCTTACATGAGTGTGAGAGTTTATTGTAGATCAGAGCATAACTTGTTACCTTACATGAGTGAGAGTTTATTGTAGATCAGAGCATAACTTGTTACCTTACATGAGTGTGAGAGTTTATTGTAGATCAGAGCATAACTTGTTACCTTACATGAGTGTGAGAGTTTATTGTAGATCGGAGCATAACTTGTTACCTTACATGAGTGAGAGTTTATTGTAGATCAGAGCATAACTTGTTACCTTACATGAGTGTGAGAGTTTATTGTAGATCAGAGCATAACTTGTTACCTTACATGAGTGTGAGAGTTTATTGTAAATCAGAGCATAACTTGTTACCTTACATGAGTATGAGAGTTTATTGTAGATCAGAGCATAACTTGTTACCTTACATGAGTGAGAGTTTATTGTAGATCAGAGCATAACTTGTTACCTTAAATGAGTGTGAGAGTTTATTGTAGATCAGAGCATAACTTGTTACCTTACATGAGTGAGAGTTTATTGTAGATCAGAGCATAACTTGTTACCTTACATGAGTGTGAGAGTTTATTGTAGATCAGAGCATAACTTGTTACCTTACATGAGTGTGAGAGTTTATTGTAGATCAGAGCATAACTTGTTACCTTACATGAGTGAGAGTTTATTGTAGATCAGAGCATAACTTGTTACCTTACATGAGTGTGAGAGTTTATTGTAGATCAGAGCATAACTTGTTACCTTACATGAGTGTGAGAGTTTATTGTAGATCAGAGCATAACTTGTTACCTTACATGAGTGTGAGAGTTTATTGTAGATCAGAGCATAATTTGTTACCTTACATGAGTGTAAGAGTGTATTGTAGATCAGAGCATAACTTGTTACCTTACATGAGTGTGAGAGTTTATTGTAGATCAGAGCATAACTTGTTACCTTACATGAGTGTGAGAGTTTATTGTAAATCAGAGCATAACTTGTTACCTTACATGAGTATGAGAGTTTATTGTAGATCAGAGCATAACTTGTTACCTTACATGAGTGAGAGTTTATTGTAGATCAGAGCATAACTTGTTACCTTAAATGAGTGTGAGAGTTTATTGTAGATCAGAGCATAACTTGTTACCTTACATGAGTGAGAGTTTATTGTAGATCAGAGCATAACTTGTTACCTTACATGAGTGTGAGAGTTTATTGTAGATCAGAGCATAACTTGTTACCTTACATGAGTGAGAGTTTATTGTAGATCAGAGCATAACTTGTTACCTTACATGAGTGTGAGAGTTTATTGTAGATCAGAGCATAACTTGTTACCTTACATGAGTGTGAGAGTTTATTGTAGATCAGAGCATAACTTGTTACCTTACATGAGTGTGAGAGTTTATTGTAGATCAGAGCATAATTTGTTACCTTACATGAGTGTGAGAGTGTATTGTAGATCAGAGCATAACTTGTTACCTTACATGAATGTGAGAGTTTATTGTAGATCAGAGCATAACTTGTTACCTTACATGAGTGTGAGAGTTTATTGTAGATCAGAGCATAACTTGTTACCTTACATGAGTATGAGAGTTTATTGTAGATCAGAGCATAACTTGTTACCTTACATGAGTGTGAGAGTTTATTGTAGATCAGAGCATAACTTGTTACCTTACATGAGTGAGAGTTTATTGTAGATCAGAGCATAACTTGTTACCTTACATGAGTGTGAGAGTTTATTGTAGATCAGAGCATAACTTGTTACCTTACATGAGTGAGAGTTTATTGTAGATCAGAGCATAACTTGTTACCTTACATGAGTGTGAGAGTTTATTGTAGATCAGAGCATAACTTGTTACCTTACATGAGTGTGAGAGTTTATTGTAGATCAGAGCATAACTTGTTACCTTACATGAGTGAGAGTTTATTGTAGATCAGAGAAGTTATAAATGATTGATTGTGGTTATGACCTGCTAATTTTTTTTACCGTCACTGTTGAATTTTTTATTACGTTTGATATTTCATTTCAAAGTAGAATGATTTTTGTCATTAAAGGCAGCTGACACAATAGCGGCAGCACTTAAAGGTCATCAGTCACGTCAAGCAAAACTTCATCATTCCCAATACTACGATGAAACTGAATCAGAGGACGAATCACTAGCTGATGCTACAGATGTCATATACTCCAGTTTTAAAGGTCACGCAAACAGGAAAAACAGAATCAAGAAAATGAGGTAATTAAAAAACAGAAGTTCAAAGGTCACACAAACAAGAAAAACAGAATCATTTGTTTTGATTTACAATTCTCGCACAGCACGAGACCAATGACGTCATTCTGTATATTCATAGCGTACATAAACACAGAGGGAATACTTTTCAACGTCAAAATTACAAGATGAGATTAAAACAGAGAAGTTTGAATTGAATAAATTCCATGCAAGTAAAAAGATCCTTTTTACTAATGTCTTTTTTTCCTGATCATTATGCTTGTTAAATATGTTTCCATCGATGGTATTCCCCAAGCATTTGTATTTTTCCGGTTTGTTGACATAATCGACATCACAGTTCATGACCGTTTCTGGAATGTAGGCCAAGCAAATTGTATTTTAAAATACTTTGAAAATATGATGATTGATCATTCAGATTCCACCATTTTCTAGAAAATGGCCGATTTTACCGGGAAAATACATGCAAGTGCTCTCCATTAGTCACAAAATGGCAGATTATTTTGCATTTCCACTGCTGCTTTAATAACAAATATACCCCTTATTTCTTGGGGTAATGAAATGAAATTCACAGAGAAGATAGAAAAAGAATTAATTTAACAGCAATAATCAAAATTTATAGCATAAATTGAACAGAGAATTAAATTAAACCAGACAGAAAAATGAGATTGTCTGGGTAAAAAAAAACCTGTCATTATTACAAATTGCATCAACAAAACTGTATTGTTACCACTCTGTGATAATAAATTTGATTAAAATAAATTGAAATCAGTCATTTATTGTTTTACCAAAATATGTCGGTCTAATAGATTGCATTGACAAAAGCAAAAACACCAAATTCACTGGATTAAATACTTTTTATGTGGGTAAGCAAGTTTAATATTTGCATCAAATAATTAATTTTTAATACTTCAATTTCAAACTATTTAAAAAAAACATCTTTTGAAATTTTCCAGACAAATCAATTACACTGAAAAAGCTAAAATACTGTACTTTCTTAATCTGGTTTACTTTTTAAGTTCGGTTGGCCTATGACAAAATCATGTGCTTTATTGAACTTTGACTGACTTTATGTGACGTCATACGACGCCATTTGGAAAATGGAGGGTAAACAAATATGTGTCAGTATGTAATTATTAGCTCACCTGACCCAAAGGGTCATGTGAGCTATTGCCATCACTTGGCGTCCGTCTCCGTCGTCTGTCGTACGTCGTAAACTTTTTCAAAAATCTTCTCCTCTGAAAGTACTAGACCAATGGAAACCAAACTTGGTCTGAATCATCACTAGGGTGTCTAGTTTCAAAATTGTGTCACCAACCAACATGGCCGCTGTTACTAAAAATAGAACATATGGTAAAATTGCAGGTTTTGGGTAATAACTCAAAAACCGTTAATAATATCAAAAATCTGACATGGGGTAAAAATGATCAGCACATCAAGATCTACCTACCCTGCAATTTTGAAGTAAATCTGATTACCCATCTTGGAGTTATTGCCCTTTTTTCATCAAATTTGTAAAATTTTAATACTTTTCGTCTTATATTTCAAAAACTATAAGAGATAAAGGTTAACTTTAAATTGCAAAAATGTGCGGCATATCAAGATCTACCCACCCTGCAATTTTGAAGTAAATCCCATTACCCATTTTGGAGTTATTGCCCTTTTTTCATCAAATTTTCTAAATTTTAATACTTTTTGTCCTTTATTTCAAAAACTATAAGAGACAGATGGTAACTTGAAACTACAAACATTTTCAGCATGTCAAGATCTAGCTACCCTGCAATTTTGAAGTAAATTTGATTACCCATCTCGGAGTTATTGCCCTTTTTTCATCAATTTTTTTTTTTAATTTTAATACTTTTCGTCTTATATTTCAAAAACTATTTAGAGATAGATGTTAAGTTTAAATTACAAAAATGTGCAGCATGTCAAGATCTACCTACCCTGCAATTTTGAAGTAAATTCCATTACCCATTTTGACCGATTATGCAAATTAGAAAAAAGGGGGGATGAAATTTAAAAAAAAATCTTCTCCTCTGAAACTACAGAGCCAATCTCAACCAAACTTTGCTGAAATGATCCTTGGGTGGTTACCTTTCAAAATTGTGTCCGTCAGCGCCGTCCTCTATCCAAGATGGCCGCCATTACTAAAAATAGAAATTTCTTCAAATGGCCAAAACTGCTCTATTTTAAGCCAGAAAGTGCCCAAATTTGAACTGTATAAGCATAATGATGAGCTTTATAACATATATTATGGGATTTTTTATGAACACTGAACTTTTGCCGATTTTGACCGATTATGCAATTTAGAAAAAAGGGGGGATGAAATTAAAAAAAATCTTCTCCTCTGAAACTACTGAGCCAATCTCAACCAAACTTTGCTGAAATGATCCTTGGGTGGTCCCCTTTCAAAATTGTGTCCGTCAGCGCCGTCCTGTATCCAAGATGGCCGCCATTACTAAAAATAGAAATTTCTTCAAATGGCCAAAACTGCTCTATTTTAAGCCAGAAAGTGCCCAAATTTGAACTGTATAAGCATAATGATGAGCTTTTTAACATATATTATGGGATTTTTTATGAACTTTGAACTTTTGCCGATTTTGACCGATTATGCAAATTAGAAAAAAGGGGGGATGCAATTAAAAAAAAATCTTCTCCTCCGAAACTACTGAGCCAATCTCAACCAAACTTTGCTGAAATGATCCTTGGGTGGTCCCCTTTCAAAATTGTGTCCATCAGCGCCGTCCTGTATCCAAGATGGCCGCCATTACTAAAAATAGAAATTTCTTCAAATGGCCAAAACTGCTCTATTTTAACCCAGAAAGTGCCCAAATTTGAACTGTATAAGCATAATGATGAGCTTTTTAACATATATTACGGTTTTTTTTATGAACTTTGAACTTTTGCCGATTTTGACCGATTATGCAATTTAGAAAAAAGGGGGGGATGAAATTTAAAAAAAAAGTCTTCTCCTCTGAAACTACTGAGCCAATCTCAACCAAACTTTGCTGAAATGATCCTTAGGTGGTCCCCTTTCAAAATTGTGTCCGTCAGCGCCGTCCTATATCCAAGATGGCCACCATTACTAAAAATAGAAATTTCTTCAAATGGCCAAAACTGCTCTATTTTAAGCCAGACAGTGCGAAATTTGAACTGTATAAGCATAATGATGAGCTTTTTAACGTATATTATGGGATTTTTTATGAACTTTGAACTTTTGCCGATTTTGACCGATTATGCAATTTAGAAAAAAGGCGGGATGAAATTAAAAAAAAATCTTCTACTCTGAAACTACTGAGCCAATCTCAACCAAACTTTGCTGAAATGATCCTTGGGTGGTCACCTTTCAAAATTGTGTCCGTCAGCGCCGTCCTGTATCCAAGATGGCCGCCATGACTAAAAATAGAAATTTCTTCAAATGGCCAAAACTGCTCTATTTTAAGCCAGAAAGTGCCCAAAATTGAACTGTATAAGCATACTGATGAGCTTTTTAACATGTATTACGGGATTTTTTATGAACTTTGAACTTTTGCCGACTTTGACCGATTATGCAATTTAGAAAAAAGGGGGGGATGAAATTAAAAAAATGTCTTCTCCTCTGAAACTACTGAGCCAATCTCAACCAAACTTTGCTGAAATGATCCTTGGGTGGTCCCCTTTCAAAATTGTGTCCGTCAGCGCCGTCCTATATCCAAGATGGCCGCCATTACTAAAAATAGAAATTTCTTCAAATGGCCAAAACTGCTCTATTTTAAGCCAGACAGTGCGAAATTTGAACTGTATAAGCATAATGATGAGCTTTTTAACGTATATTACGGGATTTTTTATGAACTTTGAACTTTTGCCGATTTTGACCGATTATGCAATTTAGAGCCAATCTCAACCAAACTTTGCTGAAATGATTCTTGGGTGGTCCTCTTCCAAAATTGTGTCCGGCATTTCAGAACACCGACCAAGATGGCCACCACAGCCGAACTTAATTTAACATAGGACCCTATGAGAAATTCCCATAAAAATCTTCTTGTCTGAAACCATTTGCTCAATAAGAAAATTTTTTTGATGAAATAGTCATTGGATGGTTCTCTTCCAAAAATGTGTCTTGCGGTTCGGCCCTTCGATCAATTTTATTTAAAATTTTAATACTTTTCGTGTTATATTTAAAAAACTATAAGAGATAGATGTTAAGTTAAGTTGCAAGAATGTGCACCATGTCGAGATCTACCTATCCTGCAATTTTGAAGTAAATCTGATTACCCATCTTGGAGTTCTTGCCCTTTTTGCATCAAATTTAAAAAAAAAAAAAAAACTTTTCGTCTTATATTTCAAAAACTATAAGAGATAAAGGTTAAGTTTAAATTGCAAAAATTTGCAGCATGTCAAGATCTTCCTACCCTGCAATTTTGAAGTAAATCCCATTACCCATTTTGGAGTTATTGCCCTTTTTTCATCAAAATGTTCTCAATTTTAATACTATCATCTTATATCTCAAAATCTATTAGAGATAGAGGGAAAGTTTACACTGCAAAAATGTTCAGCATGTCAAGATCTACAAAAAATTTCCCACAGTTAAAAATGTGCGACAACTGTGTGAAGAGTTATTCTTCTTGAAATGCATTTTTTTGTTGACTCACTGCTTTTGGTTACTCAAATAATCAAAGGGAAGCAACTCTATTACAAAATGTGAAGTAGGAAAAGGTAAATTTTGAGAATCATTGACATATATGTTTTTTTACAGCAATTTTGATAACTTACAATAAAGGGGGAACCCCTGCCCACATTTTTTTGTAGAAGGGGTCTGCAATGACGAAGGCTACATTTGTTAATTTTTTTTACCGAAGTTATCAAGTTTTATTGACTGATGTTGTTAATATACCCAGGTGAGCTATACAGGCTCCTAGGAGCCTCTAGTTATCGATCTTTTTTCCATGGAACTTTACACATGTGAGCAAGAATAGATGAGGAACATAATTAAAAAGAAAAAAATGTTTACTTTTCAAACATGAAAAAAATAATCAAACATTATCCAATGACTGATCGACTTATTGTCAGAGGAGGATATATTAGTCCTCTGTCTAAACCACAAATATCAAAATACAAAAAAAAAACAAAGAAAGCTGATGAAAATCTATATTGTTGTGCTATATTGATTAACACTGGCCTATGATAAAGAGATCTGTTTCAGTGTCAAACATACACAAACAAGCAATAAAATACTAGCACAGATTTAATTAAACCTAAAAAGACCACATATTTACACAGAAATTACTACAACAACAAAAAATGGACAGTACAAAAGCCAGATCAGTAAATATTCTTAACAAAGTACTAGTTATACAAGTAGAACATGAGGATAAAAATATTTTCGTCAATTATTATTGACGTTATTTCCCCTGAAGATGTAAAATTGTTCTTGCTAGCACACTAACAGATTCACTAATAATGGTTATATCTGTAACCAATAACCAAGTTTATACACAATTTTCATTTTAACAGAAATATTCATCAAGGATAACATAAACAATACATCAAGTCATTTAAAACATTGATCACTGTAAAGCCACAAGTTATAATGTGATGTTTTTATTAAGGTGAAAAATATGACTGGACAAAGATGGCATAGCTTAAACCTTACATTTGGTAAACTCATTTGTGTATTCAGGGATGTCATTAGAAGCCGGCAACCGGCGAAAATCTCTGGTAACTCTAGCTGTCACCGCCGGTTACTTTTTCTCTTTATACTTTAAAAAAAAATAATGAGAGAAAATTTATCTAGTATCAGCAATACAACGTACAGTGCGTGTATCTACTGATCAGAAACTACACATATTGTGAATGGCACATGCTATAACCACATAATGTTAACATTTTAAATCAATTTTGGGTTTATTATCAAAATTTTGACGTTTTGACATCGTTTTTTTAATAACCAGAAATGCCGATACAATCTATAATATACGGAACCGCAAAGAAATAATGGACCGGAACCAAAAACTTTGCGGAAATACCGCAAATTTGCCGAATCGTAAGGAAATTGACAACAATCGTAAGGGAGTAAGATAGCCCGAAAAATCGTGAGCCTTACACCAATATCGTAAGGGTAGACAAGTCTGTATACAGGAGCACCTCAGAATCATTTTCATCACCATACTGAATTAAACTACATTTATAGTTTGTTAACTGTTCTGTTTTTCAAGTTAAATTGCATTGAAGAAATAAAATCTTAATACATCTTTGTAGTCAACAAATTGAAGTGCCTGAATCACTGCCACAATATAATCAAAAGTAGTAAAAAAGAGTCTTTTATCTTGAACAATTGCTGAAAATATGAGAAAAATAGTACAAAAAAAATGAAGTTTCAATAATGAAATTAAGTGCCAGGAGAGGCCTAGAATGCAGGATTTTGCACCATTTATCCCAGAGCTTCTGGGGACCTTGAGCGGCCCCCAGACCCTCGGCCGTAAAGGGCACAGAGCAATTTGCCTGCTACTTCAAAATCTATTGATATCCCTGGTATTAAATTGTATAGACTAATACAAACATAATACGATTAGTTTTTAATATTACTGGTAGATATTTCATCTCTTGGTTTCAATTTTTTTTCAGTAACAACAAAAATCACTTTGATTCCCCTTTCATATATTGGCTGGTGGTCTTGGATCTCTATTAATGTATGCTTACAATAATTTGTGATTTTATAGTAATAGAGAAATGTCAGCTTGAGATGTATCAACTCTTATGATATTGTTAATAATTATAATTTGGCTATGATCTGGCAAGGCATGAACATGTGCACTAATAAGAACTTTTTTTTACTTTTTTACCTCAGGAAGTCCTTGTTTTGTTCATTGCCAATAAAATTCAGCTTAGCGATGCATGATCTAGATAGCCTCCGGTTATTAATGATTGAAATCTATTTATAGGCATGTATCAGATGATGATGAAGATTTTTCTACTAGCCGACGGCTCTCGAGGGCCACACCTCCCAGACAAATGACTCCTCCCAGTAGAATGAGACCTGGTTCAGCACATTCAAGAGCAAGTAACACATCACAGGTAAAATACAAATAATATCTGAAATATTGAAACACTTGATTTATATATTAATTTTAAAGCAGGATGTGAATGAAAGTAAATATGATAGAACAGCCATCACAGGTATTAATCAGAAGTTCAGGTAAACCAATTTTGTTGCTGTTAGTCATTTGTCGGTACCATGACCACAGAACTCTTTACCGAGCCAAGAGAGTGAGCAGTTATGTATCTCTGTGTTATCAATTTTGCGTCTTTCTATGATTTTCCCATAAGGTTTTGGAATTGTTCTGACTGTGTTGACATCCCCCCCCCCCCCCCTATTTTATTACATGTTGCCTGTTAGAGTTTTCATACCCTATACATCCATCTCTATGACTTTGATTTCTCAGTGAATATTTAGAATGAAGAGATGGATCTTAGGTCCTATCTAACACTGGTGATGATTACCTAACAATGGATGATTTCACAATAAATCAAAAAGATTAGTCTTGTACTCTATATTGAAATGTAAATTGAGATTGAGATAGAGACAGATCGGTCTTTATAATATTAGGTTAACCATTTCCTTATCAAATAGTTTGTATGAGACTCATGGTCTACCTTTATGTCATAAATATTGTTAGAAATAGAAGTTAGTGGATATGGTTTTAAGATTTGTTTTTAGGAATGGTCCACCTACAACCACTGCTAACAATCTTGTCTTATACATGCATGGAGCATGGCAATGTCTAAACTTGAGTTGTACCTTATAATAAGAACAGATATGAATGCAGATGAACACGAGAGAATATACCATTACAAAAAAAAAAAAAAATGCATTTTTATTGTAGTTTCCCCTTCTCACAAGTCACAGTTATGAACATTAGCATTTGTTTAACCAAACATTTGTTTACTTTACAGAGAAGTGGTACCAGGAGAACTAATTATAGAATGGCTTCAGATTATGATGATGACGATGACATTGAAATGTAAACAATGTTAAAGGAAGTAGAATTGTATCCAGTAGAATAAGAGGAGAGTAAAAGTAGCAACATTCCTACTTTTGAACTGTTTTGAACTATTTTGATTAAAAAAAGTAGGTTGTGGTTGCTCCATTACTCCATGGACTGTTACAGTAGGAGTATTTAATGATGAAAAATATATATAAATACCTCCCAATGACATGTCTCCGTCCGAATATGGTATTTATAGTTCAAATTATCAGCTTTGCAGAACACGTTATCATATACTTATGTAGGCTATGGTGTAGAGATATGACAGGTAGTTAGTATTAGTAGATGTTAGAGAAGACAAAGAAGATGTATAGAATTTATTGTTATATTTTTCCAAAATGTGTTTGAACTTTTTGTACTCATTATAATATTGTATTTCATTCAGTTTAAAGGTTAATTTGGGAAGACTGGTATTTATGTAATACATCATAAAAACCTCACTTTCTCATGTCACACACAAGGAAATGCAATACTATTGAAATAGCAAAATAAATATTAAAACTGAAATATTAACGCAATCCAAATTATTATGTAAGTACCAAATAAATCTAAATATTCCTAATTAAATATTATTGTGTGCAAGACATGGAAATTTTAGAGTTAGAAAAATGTTAATTATGAAAGATTAAAACTGTTTTTGTTTGGAAAATTATGTCTTATTTTACATGGACATTTTTTTTAAGGAATATATTAGCATATCTTTTTTGTTTGGAAGTTAAAAAATGGAAAATAGATAACAATCTGTTATTTCTGGTTCAAACTTTAAAGAGGTTAATGTGTAGAAGAATATTCTAGAGATTACATTTTCTATGATTGAACAACTTTTTAAGACCTGTTTTTAAATGGTAAACAAACAAAGAATGATCATTTTGTTATATAAATAGTACAAAATGGATGTCTGTGTACATTGCTAGCAAATAAAACCTTCTGACTCAGAACATTTATTCATTTGACAGGTTGATGAAACTAAAAACTAAAGTTTTGATATCCTGTTGTAGCTGTACTATGTCATTAAACTTAATTGTGATATTATTTACCTTACAATGTAGTGCTAGTCGATGTATTAATGTTAATTTATCTCATTGCAATCCAAAAACACTTGCTCACTTTTTTTTATAATGTTTTTGATATTGTGTAATGTGTATGTAGATTTTGTCTTGTTGCTTCTAAGCTTGAACACAAATGCTTCTTTTTCTTTTTTTTTTATTAAAGATACTTATTATTACCAACTTAAATAATATTTTTGCACTCAAGGTAGAAAATTTATATTATTCATTTACTATTTTTGACAATTGATGTGATCATTGCAAGCAATTTATTGTCACAAAGATACATTAAGTTTTCTCAATTGATTCTAAATTATTATCTCAATTAATACAAATGACGAAAGACATATCCTTTTTATTTTTAAAAATATAAATTTTGGTCATTTCAGATCTCCATATTACAAAATTGTATTTTGTGGTACAAAGTTATTTATGTGATATTGCAATGTATAAATAATCGAAATTTTCCTATGGTTGACTGCCAGCTGAAACTGATACTGCCATTGGAAAAATATGATCAGTAAGATATACTTACTAAAATAAATTTACTCAGAAGATAATTTTGCCATTACAAAATAATGTTGTGTAGATATACATGTATGTGGGTAAATATAGATACATGTACTGGAAGTTTATAGACTGTGATATTGACTTATTTTTTACTTTTTTCTCTTTTTTCTGATATTGTTAATTGTATATTTAATATGTATTTAATTAAACATGACATGGATAGCTTGTACTAATGACTGATTTCTTTATCTTTAAATTGGCAAAAATCAAAATTTTAGCAATCTTGGTTGTTGCAATACAAAATTTTTCTCTAATATTATTTATATTTATATTGTAAGCTCACCGCTACCAAGAGGTCATGTGAGTTTTATTTTTATCATGTTACATCCGTCCTTGTCTGTCATGTGCCATCTCAGATGTGGGAGGTAATAATATATATATATATATTAAATGTATAGTCTACTGTTAGACTTATTTAATATGTTTTTTTGTTCATTTAACTACAAAAAGTAATTTAATTATTTCGTTACAGTTAATGCTATTTTCAATGCATTAGATTTCATTTAAACTTTAAAAAAAAAAATCAAACTGCACTTTATTAATATTTGTGCTGAATACATTTCTATTTCATAATCACAATGAATTCAAATAATAAAAATAAAAATGACTTGAAATAAAAAAAATAATGTCTTGACTTGAAATGGTAATCTTTACATTACAAAAATAAAAGTGCTGTTCCATAACTCTTTATTTTACCATAGTTGCCTTACACCCACATTCTTTCATGATAGAATTAAATAAAACTTCATGTCATAGTCTCTGAAGCAAGTCATTGTTCATATGAGAATTCTCATTTTCATTTTTGGTATAGAAACACATATAAAACAGTAAAGTAAAGATAGTTTTTGTTTTACGGTAATAGGTTTTTGTAATGAATGCTTAACATGTACATGTACTATAAAAACTGTATAATATGATTTATTATATGTCTCAAGTAATGTAGATTTATATGAAGAGGAAGGGCATTCCAGAATAAAAAGTAGTTTTCTATTAGTTTTGTTATTATTATAAGGATATAACAAAAGTCTCGCTGAGATGGGATTGTAAGACAATCAGTCTCGGCTAAAAAAAATATTTCAGCTTGTCCCGTTTTGTTGTTTCGCCTTAGAATACTATAAAAGAGTGTATTTCTCTCTATCCAAAGTTTTCAAGACCTATGAATCGTTTGTCAAATGTTGTGAAACTAGAAACAAATGTATTTCTTAATGACCCTATATGACCTTTCAAAAATATGCAAATGTTGTAGGTAAATTATCATGTTTTCATGTGGTAACATCGCTCAAGCAGAAGACATTGTTATTTTGGCACAACATATTTGTTGACAGTTAATCATCTTCATATAACATACAATTACAAAAAAAAAAAAAAAATGCACAGACTTTTAGTGGACTTATTTAGAGAGTAAATTGTAAGATCAAAATCTAGGCATAACTTTTAAGATATCATTAGGAATTATTTCAGAGTCACATGTTTATATTGATTGATTGATTGATATTTAATGCCAAGTTAGCAGTATTTCAGCTATAGTGTAGAACAAAAAAAAATGTAGATAAAAGTTGGTCTTAAGACCACAAATTAACATGTATTTCAAAACATGCACACATACAAAAAGATTGCCACAAAACAATACACAAATTAAGATATTGAATTTGGAAATTTTAAAGGGATGTTATTTGTTGAATTTGGTGATCTGTTGCCTTGGTATGTCCTCTTTGGAACAATTATTTGTTGTCATATGTTTAAAAATCATTTGTTCAAAATGACAAGGTGCTGTTTTGACCTTTGATGAAGGGACCAATTTAATATGGAGGTGCTGATATGACTTGTACCTACCAAAGGCTACTCCCAACAAACTTCTATGATGACATGTTGGAAGATGTTGCCATATTTTGAACTTTTGACCTTCACAATGGCCACATGTTTATCAGATCAATGGTAAATATTTAAAAGGCACACAGCTGGCTGTCAGAATTGATTTTTTTGTTTATATTAAAAGTTGCCAATATTTGATGTTTTATAATAATAAAATGTTCTGAACAAAATGCCAGGTTTTAAAAATCTGTTATAAATAGTGTAGTAATTAGTGAAAAGAATTCGAATGTTTAGCATTGGGTGGGTCAACATTGAATTCTTTCCTGGGTGGAAGAAAATCAAACATGGACGTATTTCTTTGTTCTAGGCTATTTATGTATGATATTATGAAAAATTTCAACTTTCAACTTATATTGGGAAACATTTTTTTTTATTAAAATAACGACCTGTGTGCCTTTAAGTCTTAACAGTGTATGTGGTGTTAACCGCATCGGAGGTGTAATGGTTAGCATGCTCTCCTCGTTTGCGGTAGATCATGGGTTTGAGCCACGATCGGGTCATACCAAAGAATATGAAATTAGTATTTGATGCTTCTCTGTTAAGCATACACCATGAAGGAGAAAGAGCAAAGACTGGTAGGCTCGAAACAGGATAATGTGTCCGTGTGGATCGACATATCTATCTGTGGACTGTTGTTTCAGTGAACTAGTACTATAAAAATCCAACTAAGGGTGTTGGTCTAGTACAAAGCGGACCTAGTCATCATCTCATTGAAAATTAACTTGTTCACCCCCGGTTTTTTGTGGAGTTCGTGTTACTCAATCTTTAGTTTTATATGTATGTTTTGTAGATCGTTATTTGTTCTTTTGGCCATTGTGTTGTCTGTTCTTCGGTTTACGAGTTCTGATTACCCCTTTGGTATCTTCAACCTCTTCTTACATAATAAAATCTTTCCAATACCTACACTTCACATTAAACATGTATATGTAATAGAGAACAACATGATAAAATGAATGAAAAATACCACACCGTAAGAACAGTTTCAATAATTCAAGTGGCAAATCTCAGAAACGGAGGCAAAATCTAAACCCCTAACATACATATTCTCCTGTCTTGTTACCGTCGTTCATGCTCAGTAAAAAGTGGCGAGGTAAAACTAGTTTTATGTCTGAAACCTTATCCCTTAGTCACATAATGCGGTCATGTGAGTGCTTTCCCGAAGTTTGAAGATAGCAAGGGGTAATCAAACGACTTCTGCACATTCCCATACTATGCATTGATTACTCTACAATGGTATCTGCGTGTGATTTTAGTGTCGAGGGTGTATGCTTCAGGACATGAACCGTAACAAAATTGAATTCAAACTTTAATAAATATGCTGAAATGCTCTCAGGCCTATTATATATTTGTATAAGTATTTAGCAACAGTACATTTATTGACCCAGAGGAACGATAGCTGTGACAAGGAACTAAAATTTAAATATATTTTAATCCAACTTCGTAAATATCATGGTAGACTCTCGAAACAATTGCTACGACATCCATCAATTGAATTTCAAAATACTCGAATTCCACCATTGGTAAAGTACTTATTAATTGCCTATACCAATCAGGGGATAGATACAGTTTGAAAATAATGAAATCATAGCAAATCATGAGAACGATTTCTCCATTGCTCCTGCATCATTTTAACCTTTAATGTATTATATTTTGTCTGTTTTAGAACAAAAAACATTTGACGTGTGATAAAGTATTCTTTTATTTGCTATGATTGTGTGGACTATGTAACATCAATTTATTATTTATCAGTCATAAACACATACTATTTTTACTTTGTATTCTAAACGGTTTCACTAGTCACAGTGGAATAAAAATCCTGCAAAATGGCATTCACTCAATGAAGAGATAATGGCATCTCCGTTAATACCGGCTGTTTCTAACCAGATATGATCCGACTTACTAAGATGTAGAACAACAGACTCAGTTGTCTTTTCATAAGAACTAAGAGCAGCATGAACTAATTGGCCTACAACAACACCATTCCGTTTCAGGTATATTCTTATCAAGGCATTCGGATTCGTTGTTGCAGTGTAAGTAAAGAAATACGTTCCAGAAACTGGTGCTATGAAATTGCCATGCAATGGTATGTATGCGTTCCCAGAATTCAGTTGTACATTGTCAAATTTCAATTGAAGGCCGTTTTGTGCATGTTGGATCTTATTGCTTAAGAATGCCATAAAAGCAACATTTTGGCAATTAGGTGCTGTAAATATATATAAGAATAAGAAATAGTAGTTGGGCTTTTGGACTATATATATACACACCATCAAATCAAAGCAGAACATATATCTTATCGTGCACTGTTTCTACTTGAGTAGTCAAGTCATTGACTGGATAAAGTTTTGATACAAACGGTTCACGTAAAGCAAGGGCAGAAAGGTTGACAGTCTAAGGTCTGATGTGAGAGAGGATACCACTAAAAATGATTGGAACGACGCTTGTTTCTGCTCTTTGCAGACCAGTTGGCTGTTGTTTTGGACTTATTGACATTGCAGGATAAACACAATATACGCATATTATCGGTAGATATATAACTTATTTGCACTTTTCTAAAGCTGGCATAATGTCTATTTCTCCTAGGAAATATGTGCATGTTGCATATTTATATCGACTTAATTCAAGTCGTTTGATACTGTCAAATTTAATATTTAAGATTAAAAGTGAGGAGCAACGACCGACATAAACATTGCATCTACCCAAATGAGCTTAAAGCTAAGGATACTACTGATACTCAAAAGTTTGATTCTAACATTGACCTTCACCTTGAAATCGACAACGAATGGAGATTAAAAACAAATCTCTACGACAAACGCGATGACTTCACTTTTCCATTAGTCAAATTCCCCTTCATCAGTAGCAATATTCCAACATCACCAGCTTATGAAGTTTACATTTCACAACTCATACGTTATTCTAGAACTTGTGCCCAATATAGTTATTGAGCTTAGGTGCTGACGCAAAAGCTATTCAAACAAGGCTACGTTGCTCCTATGTTGAAGTCATCTCTACAAAAATTATACCGTCGTCATCACAATCTTGTTGACTGTTACGTAATATCTACATCTCAAATGACAATGGACATTTTTCTTTTTACGTAGATGTTTTCTTTCCATCTATCACTACCAAGACTTTTACCGGACTAGACTTTATATATAAGTACCACGGCGGGTATATTATAAGAAGCAGGAACTGCTTACCCGTCTCGAGCACCCGAATTCACACCCTCTTTTTTCTTAGTTGTTTGTGTTGTCCTATTATGTGTCTTTACGTTCTGAGTTCCGTGTTGTGATGTCCGTTACAATTTCCTCATAGCAACTATGTTCGGTTTGTCTTTACCTCCAGTTGTTTGTAGGAGTACTCATGATGTCTTACTTACGTTATTTGTGGTTACTAACAAATAGTGGTGTCCAAAGCATATTGTGTTGTGTTTTTACTTTGTCTTCGTCTTGTGTACCCTATGTTGTCAATTTCTCTGTATTGTCCATTTTTGATTGCCTCTTCGGCATTCTCTATCGTTTACTTGTCCTGTGTCTTGTGTACCCAATGTTGTCAGTTTCTCTGGATTGTCCATTTAAGATGGCCGCTTCGGTATTCTCTAACATTTTTTAACCAACCATAACAATAAGAACAACTCCTCTTGCACCCATGCTTGTAAACACAGAAATGACCACAACAAAAACATGGGCAATATCAAATAAATTACATTGAAGACCAGTAGTTACTATTATTCGATGTATAAAAAACCTAAATAAATATCATGTTGTAATAACATATGTCAAGTCAATCGCAAAACAATTCCTTTGTAAATAAATGACGAAGTGCTTGAAGATGATAAAGAAATAACCAGAAATTGGAAGGACAAACAATACAATATCCAAAAGAAAAGGACAAAAGAACAAACAATAATATACACAAACTACACAGAACACTGAATATTGAGCAACATAAACCACACAGAACGTCCCGTAAGGATGAACATATCCTGCTCCACTAGTGGCACCTGTCGTGTTACTCCTATTAAAAATCCAGTGATTAGTCATGAAAGAGGGAAGGGGGAGATTGTGACTACTACTACTATGAAGGGATGCGAATTCTATATAATACACATTCATATCATGTAATAAACACACATGTAATAATGCACACACATTTGTTATACTATGATAGATTAGACTAGAAATCATGTGGATGACATAATGATATTTTCTAAACTTATTATTTCGAAAGATTCAATGATTTACTTGGTCCAGTTATTATTATCATTCAACCAAGGCCAGGGAAAGGGAATATTTTCATTGAAACCGCGATCATTTATTAATAAGTACACATTTGTATAATGTATGATTAAGAAAGTTACAAATATGTTTTTCTTATTATATGTGAAAGTATCGACTGAATATACGTATATTAATTACATTCTTACCTAGTTTTGATTCAAGAATAGATATCCTGTCATTTAATTTATTTATTCTCTTCAGAAGGCAGTCTGTCTCTGTTGAATATAAAGTGCATTGGGAACCAGCGACATTAGCCAACAACAGTCCATAATTTCTCTGAAAACAGAAGACCAAAACAAGTAAACTGAAACAAACCGTGGCCATTTTTCTGGTTGATATCAGAATGTTGACCGAATAATCAGTCAGTTGATAAAAAGGCACTGAGAACTTCCTTGTTTAAATTTACATGAGGCTAGGTCAAGGTTTGTGTCTTGATAGGTAACAGTTGTAATCTTACTTTCCTAATCCAAAGAATTCTTAAGCAGCTGGAACACTCTCATGCACGTAACAATTAATTAGTGGTACGCACGCTCGTATTATTAGAAGCTTCAAATGTGTATTACGATGACAAGTGGTCAAGATTAAATAAGGTCTTTCCTCTTGTGTTTTATGATTGGATAATTAGCTTAGTGTTAACGGTATTTTCAGATATTGTAGGGGCCGTCGTGGTCGGGATCGTACGGTAGTTGGATTTTCAACTATCTGTGCAATTAGTGCCTATCACCACTAACGTTGTGAGTGCGAACCCCGTTCATAGCGAGCTGTACTCGATACAACATTGTGATAAAGTTTGTCAGTTACTTGAGACAGG
Source organism: Bathymodiolus brooksi (assembly GCA_963680875.1). Taxonomy (NCBI): domain Eukaryota; kingdom Metazoa; phylum Mollusca; class Bivalvia; order Mytilida; family Modiolidae; genus Bathymodiolus; species Bathymodiolus brooksi. The sequence continues at coordinate 9,950,973 of OY804579.1, read as the reverse complement.
TCGTTAGTTTTCTCCGGTTTCTTCCACCAATAAAACTGACCACAACGATATAGCTGAAATATTGTTGAAAGTGGCGTTAAACACCATAAACAAACCCAACCCGATATTGTATATTCGTATCGAGCTCTGATGTTTCGACAGTTAAATTTTCAAATATAAAAGCTCGAGCTTTAAAATAAAAAAAACAAACTATCTAGAGTGGAGAAATATCGTAAGACACTGGTAGCAGAAGGAGAATCTATAAATAAAAGAAAGGAAACCTGAAACCCATTTTAAGATTTTGTAATTCCTAAGGAAATTAAAGGTGGATTTATACTCCGGGTGCGACAGCGATGCGACGAACAATGAAATTGTTGCGATGGAGAAGCGATACTATTGCGAAATCATTGCTTTTTTGTCGCGTCGCTACTATCGTTTTTAGTTCGTGTTGCTTAGTGATTTTGATAACATTTTTTTTATGATTTCAGATGGCAAGTACCCAGCGACGGTACAAAGAAGTTAAAATAATTTCAACTCTGCTGCGACAGCTTGCGATGATCCTTGCGACGAACATTTTCGCTAGCGATGGTCAGCAATGACGTGCGTTGTCGCTGTCGCTCCCGGAGTATAAATCCACCTGTATGATTGTAGTATATACAAAATCATGTATCTTGGTGACTTTCATTTACAAATATTGATATTTTAGCTTAGCGAAATGAGATTTTAAATCCATTAAAGTGTATTTTATATCCATTAAATTCATTACCACATTGTACATGATTAAAGCAACACAAAAATAAATTGTTTCCTTTTCAATTCCGCTTCCTTTGTACGTTGTAGAGTGAATAGCTTAATTACCAACAACCAAAAATCAAGTGTTAAATTGATTCTAACCATTACTGTATATATATATGTGTGTGTGTGTGGATTACAATTAATGCATTGGTAAGTTCACAATTGGAAAATCTTATATTTACAGTATAAATAAGTACGTACTCGATATTCAATATTAACAAAAAATAGTATAAAAATGTTGCTATCGAATCTACTTGAAACGATATTCCACTGTCATTATAAAAAGTTGTATCTGAACTATGACCTCAATAAAAACAATAACAACGTAGAAATCCAATTTAGTGCGCACGATCTGTCTCTGGAATAACCTTCATCAGGTACACTCAAGGTCGAAAGACTAACCAAAGGTCCTTAACAGAATAGCCAAAATTAGTTTAGGTCGCCTACGCCCGATAGAGGAAAACACTAGCTTTTTTTTTTTTTTTTTTTTGACTTTGTATGCCCTTGACCAATATGGACGGAATCCTTTTCGCTCAGGAAATAATTCTAAATTTTCGACGATTCAAACCGTTTTTTGGAAAAAATGAAAGAGACTATTAGTTTTGATATTCCACAAGGAACCGTATTTCGCAAGGAAACGTAATAGGTTCGTCGTTTTAGACATGTTATATTATATGCACTTTGTAGTATATTTTTATACCAGCACCTAAATATACACATACACAAACACCTACGATTACAACTCACTAAGTCCGAAAATGTCCATTACTTAGTGAATCCTTGACGCCGTCGGCGAAGTTGACCTTTGAACTTTAAACTTCGAACTCGATTTATTCAATTATCATTCATCATTACTCTATTGTTGTACCGTTATAGTTATGTCGCTCAGTGAAACCCGCAAGCTACTACAACAAAGTAGAAAAGTTGTTGAAGAAGCAGATGAAAATACAAGCGTAACCTCTATTCTTAATATGAAAATGATTGTGTTGTAAATAAATCGTTTAATGTATTAAATACTAGTAGTACTAATCAGATTAGTGACACTAATGTTAACAATGACTCTTCATTACTTGTAGATACTGATGTAACAGATATAGGTAATGTTAGTAGGAATTGTCATTATGAAAATACATGTAATCTCAATATTTTAAGTCTTAACTGTTGTGGTGTTAAATTACGTCTGCAATATCCTGAATTTTGTCAACTTGTATGTAATCAGGATATTATATGTTTACAAGAAACAAAAACTGATGATTTGGATACAATTGAACTACCAGGTTACATATTTAAAATGAAAAATAGAAAAAAAATTGGCAGAAAATCTGGTGGAATGATATTAGCATATAAAGAATCGTTAGAAAATTATATTGAATTGTTAGATATAGAATCAAAGTATGTTTTATGGTTCAAAGTTTCATCAAAATTAATAAACCTTAACGAAGACGTCATTTTTGGTAATGTGTATATTCCCCCAGAAGGTTCACCTTATTTTCAACCAGATACTTTTGATCAAATAGAAAATGAAATTCGAACTTTTTCACAAAATTATAAATACATCTCTTTATTTGGTGATTTTAACAGTAGAACTGCAGAAGAACCAGACTTTATTGATTTTGAGATAAATGAACATGAAGAAGACTTTACTGAATTTTTACAAAATGATTTGGCTACTCTTAATGAATTAAATATAGATAAAAATAGAAAAAATGTGGACAAAATTAAAAGCAGATCTGGTAACAATTTGTTAGACATTTGTAAAGCAAACAATTTATTTATTGTAAATGGCCGTATTGGTGATGATAAAACCGAATCAGGAAAATTAACATGTAAAAACTCAAGTGTTGTTGATTATTGTATTTGTACATGTAGTTTTTTTACAATTTGTTTACAATTTTAAAGTACTAGATTTTTGTCGTTTGTATTCTGATGTTCACTCTCCAACTATTACAAATTTCAAATTTAAACTTGCCGTGGGGAATGATCAATCGACTAGTAATAATAGTAATGATATTCTCGCCGATAATAGAGCTAAGAAATGGGACGCGTCGAAACATACGGCTTTCAATAATAATATAGATAAAGAAAAGTTAAATGGATTATATAATGAAATTGTGAACACATTAATCGATGATATAGATAAAGATAAAGTCAATTCGTTTGTCAGTGAACTTTGTAATCTTTTAATTGACAGTGCGAAAACAACCTTTGGAACTCACAAATATAAAACCAGACCTGATACATGTAATAAAAAACCTAAGGGAGATAAGCCCTGGTTCAATTATGAGTGTAAAGCTGCTCGACAAAATATCGTAAACTAAAACGGAAATTATAAATAAAACGAACAGAAGCGTTGAAACAAGATGTCGCTGAAGCCGAGAAACGATACAAAAAGACGCTTGACAAACATAGTAAAATTTATCGTGCAGATATGCGTAAGAAGATAAAAAAATTAAAAACATCAGACCCAAAAGAATACTGGAAACTGTTGAATAAGGGTAGGGATAGAAAACAACCCAACATCCCTTTGGGAGACTTATTCAAGTTTTTCAAAAACCTGAATAAAGCTCCCGATGAACTTCTTGTACAACAAGAGAATTTTGATACAGATCTCCTTGATAATGTTAATATTGGTCCCCTAAATGAAGAAATTAATTTCAGTATAACGCAAGAGGAAATACTTCGCTGTATTAAGAAGTTAAAAAATAATAAAGCTTGTGGAGAAGATTATGTTGTAGACGAATATATAAAATCTACATCAGAACTGTTTCTCCCTACTTATGAGAAGATATTTAATGCAATTTTTAACTCCGGTGTAATGCCTGACATTTGGCTTGTAGGTAATATAAAACCAATATACAAAAATAAAGGCAATCCACTTGATCCAAACAACTTCCGCCCGATTACTATCCTTAGCTGCCTTGGTAAATTATTCACAGCTATATTAAATGAAAGACTATGTCGTTTCTCGGAAGAAGCTCTCTTGATGAACGAAAACCAATTTGGCTTCCGAAAATCTTACTCGACGACGGACAGTTTTTTCACATTATTTTCGTTTTTTGAGATCTTAAAAAGAAAAAAGAAAAAACTGTTTTGTGCCTTTGTCGACTTCGAAAAGGCTTTTGACACGGTATGGAGAGATGCATTATGGTACAAATTACTATTGAATCACATAAATGGCAAAATGTATACTATTATTCTAAATATGTACACAGATGTTAAATCATGTATAACCTATAATTATTGTAAATCTGATTATTTTAACTGTGATATGGAAGTGAGGCAAGGGGAAAATGTATCCCCTTTTCTATTTGCCATGTTCCTAAACGATCTACAAAAGTTTTTTGAAAATGCAAGTCTTAATGGTTTAGAAACAGTTTCAAACTGCATAGAAGATAAGTTGAATATTTATTTAAAGCTTTTGCACTTTTATATGCTGACGATACTGTCCTACTGGCTGAAACCCACGATGATTTACAAAATATTTTGAATAAATTCGGTGAATATTGCAATACTTGGAGATTAAAAGCAAACACTGATAAAACTAAATTTATAGTTTTTTCCAGGGGGAGACAATCAACCAATTTAAAATTTACATTGAACGGGTCTGAATTAGAAATTGTTAATGAATTTAATTATCTTGGAATATTGTTTAACAGGACAGGAAACTTTAACAAAGCTATTAAAAAGCAAGCTGAAAAAGCTACAAAAGCAATGTTTGAAGTTTTGAAAAGAGGTAGAACACATAACTTATCAATTGAATGCCAGCTTGAACTTTTTAACAAAATGGTAAAACCAATATTACTATATGGTTCAGAAATATGGGGTTTTAGTAAAAATATTCAATGTCTTGAAAAAGTACAACTTAGATTTTGCAAGCTGTTATTGAAATTAAAAACATCGACACCTAGTTATATGATATATGGTGAACTTGGATTGTTTCCTATTGAAATTGATGTAAAATTAAGAATGATATCATATTGGGCAAGACTGTTAACCGGTAAAGAAACAAAACTCTCATATTTATCTTATAAAATTTTGTATAACCTTTTTATTGATGAAAATCTGGACTTTTCGTGGATTAAACATGCTAAACACATTTTTGATGATACAGGCTATTCATACATTTGGTCTCAACAATTCTTTCAAAATTCCGACCTGCTTTTAGCTTTAATTAGGAACCGTCTCCATGAGCAGTTTACACAGGAGTGGCATTCTCTGATACAAAACTCACCAAAAGCTATCAATTATAGATTATTTAAAGACAACTTTGAATTCGAAAATTATTTCAATATTTTGGAAGACAAAGATATATATACACTATGTAAATTTCGAACCACAAACCACAAATTACCGATAGAAACTGGACGGTGGAATGGTATCGACAGATAAAATAGACAGTGTTTAAAATGTAATAACAGATCTATTGGTGACGAATTCCACTATATTATGGAATGTCATTTTTTTTACTGAAAATCGAACCCAACTAATAAGTAGATATCTTACTCAAAGGCCAAATATATTAAAATTTAAACAAATAATGTGTACTTCTGAAAAAATAAAACTAGAAAAGTTATGTAGATTAATAAGAAAAATCAACAGATCAGATATTCTCTTGGCTAATACTTAACTCCTATTGTTGTAATGTAAATATTGTATGTATATGTATTTGTGTATCTGTTATTTATTTGTCATGTATGTGTTGTGTTGTATTCTTATATGTAACTTCTCTATACCATTGTAATGTATGGTTTATTTGAGAATAAAGATTCTTAGATAAAAATTACATTATTAAGGAGTTGTCAATTTCAATAATAAATATATTTAATAAATCATGTCAATTCTGGAACAATGACTACTGGGCGGATGATACCTTCGGGACTAATAGTCCAACATCAGAGTTGTCGACCCAGTGATTGTAATAAAAGCATACTTATCAAATAACATAAGCATTATATATGATATATTTGGCTATTAACAATCTAAATATGTGATACCATCAGGTTTATTTGTTTCTGGAAAAAAAAATTAAAAAATAAGACGGCAAAAAATTTGGTTTGCCCCCTCAGTCTAGACAATATTCGTGTATGTGGTACAGAGGGTATAATTTAGTGTAAGCCGGAGGAGTGGTTCGTGTTGTTGTGAGTGAATAGATTTTAGACACAACAGAAACTGAAGGCATTGAACGTCTGATTTCTGACTGAGAGAAAATACTGCTTGTCAAATACGTATAAATTGTTATATAATTTGTGCTCAACCTTATATCTTATATGAAACCTCAGTCGAATGCACGGAAAAGCATGATATTTTCTCGTGTGTATAATTAACTCGTGCACACTCTATATAATTAACTCGTTCGCATGAAACAATTAACTCCTACTCATGAGATATTACCTCATTCGCACGACATAATCAACTCGTGTGCACAAGATTAAAAAAAATATCAACAGTCATCAAAGGGACTCCGTAGATAGGCACTGCTTGCATAGGTACATGTAGTTGTAAATCCAACTACCATACGATCACTATCACGACAACCCCGTTAAATTGTGAATGCACATAACAGTTAAATAAATAAATGTGATAAAGTTTGTCAGTGACTTGCCACAGGTCGGTGGTTTTCTCCGGGTCCTCCGGTTTCCTCCACCAATAAAACTGACCACCACGATATAACTCAAATATTGTTGAAAGTGGCGTTAAACACCATAAAACAAACAAATAAACAAATGATAGTTAATGGTGGTACATGTAAATAAAAAAAATAAAAAAATTGGGAAATTTTCACTGTACAATAACTCCAGTGACCTATAATTCCCTTGTGTGAGCTCTTCACGAAACTCTTTGTACGCTTTTATGACCTCACATGATCCAATGTGTTTCATTTGGTAATTCACCATTACAACGACAGATTGTAATTGATACACAAATGAAATGATTATTGATTTTATTTATATTTCTGCTTTATGACAGAAATACAATGTAATATGCTTTTTTAGATTTATTTGGTTTCGAATTTCGAATCAATATTTCAATAAAATGAATATTTATGTCGTATTACTCAAGCTTTGTGTTTGTCAAATCAGTTTCTGTTATATAGTTGATGAAACAAACAACGACAGCTTTCCCTTAAAATCAATACATATCCCCAGGATATGTTTGTATTCAAAATAAGGAGAGCATTTAGATTTACTGGTCTACAAACTGTAAAATCTTCGTCTATTGTGTAAAATTATCGTGCATGATAAGACTGGGATATTTGTTAAAGCGTGGATAAAATCTGAAATGTGAGTTAAATCTTGTTTAAATCAATGTTAGTGTTTTTAGTGTTAAGTATGACAATATGTCACACACATATTCTTACACATTTGTTCCTTTTGCTACACTTTTGCGATAAATGAAATGCAGTACAGCAACATATTTTAATATCTAGAAATTCAAAAAATTGGAAATAATAAAACATACTACGCCCCACCACTTTTGCATGTTAACGGACCTAGCTATTTAACTTTTAGGCGGGGGTGGGCGATTAGGGTGGCTGGATAAGATTTTCCCGATAGCCACACATTTTTTTTTCGCATGAAACGAAAATAAGATATTGTTTTCAACAAGAAAATTCGTCACTTTTCCCCCCAAATATTTCCGAAAATTACTCGTTAAAAGCTGCAGGATCATATTATTTATTTTTGTATCTTTCATGTCAATTCATTTTTTTCTGTAAAATTTGGCGACAGAAATTTAAAAATAACACGTATAACCGCCTTCTAAAAGGTTACACCAATTTTATCTACCCTAAAATAGAATAATTTTATTTCCCATTAATCATGATACTTAATAGATTTGTGGTAAAGAGGATAATATTTTGAATTACCCCAGAAACGAATTATTGATGATATCGACATGCATGTTTACGACAAATCGCAGATGTTGGTAATTTCAATAATTTCATATACGTTTGTTACAAGTGCTATGAACAGTCGTATCTGCAAAACGGCAAAATATAAATTCCTAATGATTTCTCATAGAAAAATATTATTAAATCACTCAAATATAACAGTCCATAAGGCGAACGATAATTATGAAGAAAATGTGTGATTTTATGAATTTGTCCAATTTGTTTTCTTAGCAAGATTTATTTTATTGACTTTTACCATGATAAAATGATGATAAGACTATGAAAAGAATTCCTCTGATATTATTTCTAATTTCCACATGTATCATGTCAAATTGCAATATTATTCTCCTGGAGTGTAAAATAAATGTCAAAGCTAATATTTTATAGATTGGACAGAGAAGATACTGTAATTCCAATGTAGCAGTCTCATTCTTGCAAATTTCATTGCCCAATATGATAAGAACAACAATGTTCATGTTCATAGATCAAATGATACATGTACTGTCCATGTTCATAGATCAAATGATACATGTACTGTTCATGTTCATAGATCAAATTATACATGTACTGTCCATGTTCATGTTCATAGATCAAATTATACATGTACTGTCCATGTTCATGTTCATAGATCAAATTATACATGTACTGTCCATGTTCATGTTCATAGATCAAATTATACATGTACTGTCCATGTTCATGTTCATAGATCAAATTATACCTGTACTGTCCATGTTCAGTTCATAGATCAAATTATACATGTACTGTCCATGTTCATGTTCATAGATCAAATTATACATGTACTGTCCATGTTCATGTTCATAAATCAAATTATACATGTACTGTCCATGTTCATGTTCATAGATCAAATTATACATGTACTGTCCATGTTCATGTTCATAGATCAAATTATACATGTACTGTCCATGTTCATGTTCATAAATCAAATTATACATGTATTGTTCATGTTGATGTTCATAGATCAAATTATACATGTACTGTCCATGTTCATGTTCATAGATCAAATTATACATGTACTGTTGATGTTCATAGATCAAATGATACATGTACTGTTCATGTTCATGTTCATAGATCAAATGATACATGTACTGTCCATGTTCATGTTCATAGATCAAATTATGCATGTACTGTTCATGTTGATGTTCATAGATCAAATTATACATGTACTGTTCATGTTCATGTTCATAGATCAAATTATACATGTAATGTTCATGTTGATGTTGTCATTTATCTATGTAATCGTATGTAGTCTTTTTGAGTGGTAGCGAATCTGTGTTTGTTCTTGGTCGCTTATATATGTATTTTCCGTTGGAAATCCAGTTATCAAGGAGGGAGGCTTGGGATCCCATTAATAGATATACCATGCTCCATTACTGTGCCTGTCCCAAGACGACCTGAATTTCCAACGTCATATTGTGTTTAGTGAGTTAACGTGAAATTTAGATTGCCACAGGAAAAGAGGATATAACGGATTTTGTCGGTTGGTCTCTGTCTTGTAACGGAGCACCAACGATCACTCATAGCAAGACATTGCTCGTTAAGAGCTGATGTAAATTGTCTTTTACGTGCAAGAAGCGCGAGGGTATCCAATCATAAAGCACTCTTTGCGTCCAGTCCAATGGGCGGGTTGAGTATTTGATTGGTTCTCCACAACTGACACATGCCCTTTTCAAAGGGGTTGTATACCACAGCGGAGAACATAACTCATATACACCGGGGAAGTTTTACTGAGTGGCTAATATTTAGAGAACGAACCAGTAAGCACTATCAATAAGAAAGTCAAATAATATTCTATCGCATGTCAACATTTTTGTTCTGTTTTGTGAACCTGTTTTTTTTTAAGCTGGCAGTCGGCATTCATATGGGTACCAAATATACTCTTCTTTCGGTCCACTTATTGTTGTATTCGTATAAAGCAGATTTCATGCAGGGACTTCTCAAGAACAACGAAAAGATTTCCGGTAGTTAAATGTCATGTTCCGCTATAGATAATGTCCTTCCACTGAATAATTCTCTGCTTGGCGACTATGTTGTTCGCATCTAACCCACTGAACTTGAAATAACGGATACCAAATATACTGTTACACAAACCTTGAATGGGCAATGAGGGCAAGTTGAGAACGAAACTTTACGACAGAAAGAGATTATTTTAATTTGCCCATTGCAAATTTAGCAACATTCAAGTAGCACCTGTATATTGAGTCTCAGTTGATGCGATGTTCAAGAGCTTGTGGTTCCTATCATGATTTCTTTCATAGAAAGTCGCTGCTAAGAAGGAAGCTACTGAAATAAGGGTGCATAGTGGTTAAGTTGAAATCACCACTTCGCAAGTTTTAGGGTCGCCATCATGAGTCCGCTAACTGTTAAAGTAGTTGTCAAATTCAAATAGTTTGTTAACACAAAACTGTAAAAAGAATATTGAAGAGCAAAGTTTTATATAGCAAATTCATTATTTTGTAAATGGAATTTAAAATTTCATTGAATCTCTTGGTCGGATGCCCCCTTTAAAAGTGTTTTAATGACAACTAATCACATAAGATGGTTCAAGATTCCTATCAATACGACAAAATGGTTAATGTAAGAAACACCAAACTTTTATCATATTTACGATAAACTCTGATTTTGATTCAAAATGGGGGATTGTGTTGATAGCAATGTATTGTTTTTCTCCTTCTCATCAAATATAAATCAATTTTATCCCCGTTTCTTATGTTGATCGATTAACTGAACGTGTGTTTCAACAAATTTCCATAATATATCATGGCGATTTAATGATGGATGAAGGTCGAGTTCCCGACCTAATCCACAGAAGAGCGGTAAGTACGACGTAAGACGTACCCAGTAAACGTTCTTCTTTAATGTTGCAGGTAACCAAACGCCCTCTCCGTCATTCCCGGCCATCTTGGTAAAACATTTATTCGTGAATGTAGTTTAATCAGGTTATTAGATCTTTTACCCATTGTATTGTCTGTCATTCACATTGCCAGTTTATGACCCCTTTCGAATCTTCAAGCTTTTCTCACAGTGCTAAAGATCAATGCCACCTTCGACAGTTATATCTTTACAAAATAAGAACGTTATACGTATCGGTTGGTCACATGACTCGTAGATAAGTTTGTAATTCGTCTTAGATGCCGGGAAATTGTCATGGGTAACATTATTTATAAAGGCGATATAATAAATAAGGGTAATAACAAAATTACCGAACTCCGAACAATCTTCCAAAGGGAAAGTCAAAACTCATAAGTATATAAACAGACAAAATCAGTCAACAACCGGAAAACTGTGAAAACCGTAATGACCCTGACTTGGTACAGGCATTTCTAAAGAAATGGTGGGTTGAATCAGATTTTAAAGCGCCAAACCTCCCGCTTTCATTACGGCTCAAAGGTTCCGGCTGTCACTATAACAGTATTTATAACAATACTGGAACAAAATTGGTAAACTAGTTGTCAAAGCAGTACCAAACCCAGTGAAGCAAATGTCAAAAACAATTTTACGTCACACATTGATAAAAAATATTTTTGACATTTTTGTTGACAATACAAATTCACATGCACTTGAGTGTGCATTTTTGTAATCAGTTGCAATAATGTCGAAAGGTTGGAATGTCAAAATGTGTGAAATATTAAGTAAAATATCTGTATTCCGTAGGGATTCTAAAACTTCAGTAAATGGCATTTTGATTTCTCTTCAGATTGACTCGCGTTTAAGTGAGATTCTTTACGGTATCGGGGCCACCATCCTAGTTCTCTCATACCTCGCTATGTTTAGGACATCCATATAATTCCCTTACTTTAAATTTCTCAGGAACTCGACATAATTTATTGATAAGTAATTAATCAAGCATAGAAAGAGATCAAATTATCAGAAACTGTTATCTGTAAGACTGTGTCTTCGTCATGTTATTGAGATCTATCAATAGAAACGTATAATAAGACAATCAAGTCTTCGTCGGCGGGACTGTTCAGACTCTGTTTTTTTATCAAAAGAATGTGCTATACGTTTTACCAATCGTAACTACTCGGCCATTCTCGCTACCCTGCAAATAACCTCGTACGTACATAGTAGAAATTCTTCTTAAATTGTTTGCCGGAAGTTAAGTTAAGTTAAGCCGCACAAAAATATAGTTCACGAAAATCCAATATGGAAGACATACTAAGTAAAATCTAATCATGCAAAACTAATTAAAACTTTAATTGAAATATAGAAAATTGTTTAAAATATAACTTTATCAAACTTTCATGTAACTGACATGTGAAAAGTAGTGCGATTTATACGCCTAATGCATACGAGGTTATTTGCAGGGTAGCGAGAATGGCCGAGTAGTTACGATTGTACGTTTTACATTACACATACATTGCTTTTTAGTATTTTAGTTGTACATGTTAAATTAAAGTAAGTCATATCCAAATAACAACAGATTTACTTTCCCTCGGATACGATTATCCTTTTGATGTTACATAGAGGTTCAACACATAGCATAATATAAAATGACAGTGCGTTTTTATGACGTTTGTTTTAAATGTGGAACTTACTGACGGTATCATATTTGTCGACCTAGTGACGTTAATCATTTAATTTATCAGTAGCAGTTTTTTTTTTATTTACGGTATTAAAGTAATAAATATTACATAATAAGTTCCAGGAAAACAACGAATCAATTTAAACAACACTCCCTGTATACGGGACGGAAATTAGTGTTTGGTGTGTGGATGTCGGACTGCTTTCAAGTGAAAGAAAACTTGCAGCAGCTCTTTGAGAAACACAATTATGTGACCATTATGCTCTCTGTAAAACCTGCAGTGTCTTGTTGTGTGTACTTGAACAGCTCGAAGAGAGTACATGTATATAACTCCATCCCGGGACCCAATTGGGAGCAATTGGTCCAACTGGTTGAAAGCCGGCCCCGACCATAGTATATTCTCCTCTTCTTGTTTCAATCTAGACATAGGTTTCAAATCAGTTTGATAAAATGATAGTTTGTCAACTTCTATATTCGGAGTTCGGTAATTTTGTTATTACCCTTATTTAATAGAAAGAGTGTTCATATTCATTTATCAACATAAATGAAGGCACAGTCGACATAAATCAAAATCCCTACGATAGAAATATTCAGTGTAGAGAAACAACAATTTGATTGTTGCTATTCATTTGTTCTATTGTAACGTTATGCATCGAATGAGATTAAGACACCAGTAAATGGTTGTTTTAATGATCAAACAATAACATAAAAGGCTCCGTATATAATAAAAACGGTATTAATACTCACAAATCTATACGTATCTAATATACATTCGTGGGTCAAAATTCTCTCCGCATTAGGATATTGTCCGATATATTTCTTATAGCGTCACTTATTTTCAAAAAATGTTTTATTCGATTATCTGGAAATTTTCTCCTGTAATAGCAGAATTAATACTTTTCCGGGAGATGCATACATTTATTGTTATTACTAACACTAATAATATATATAACACTTTCTTTCAAACGTAAAACAAATGGTTGAATATTACATTGAATATATTATCTAAAGACGCATTGCATAAAAATTGTAAATATGTGAAATAAATATGAAATGAATTAAAACTCCTCAACACTATTTTCTTTTATTTCTTCTAAAGTTTGAAATCTGACGTAAGAAAACCTAGGAAACATAAAACTAGTTTACTTTACTAAAACTATTATTCCTGTTTTGTTTTGGAATAAGTCATCGATTGTTATGATGGTAGTTATAGATAACCTTCATTAGAAGCCTGTATTAGAGATACTTCATTACCATACAATATACATTACAAAACAACAATCCAATATGTTACAACTAGGTTTCTCTCGTTCATGCAGCGTTGGTTTTTCCCCCTGTAAATTGTGATTTTAGATAGTTTCATGAATAATTAACTATTTTTGAAATGCTCGATAAAACTATGTTGTATAATATCGTATATGATGGTTCTTTTTCTAATCGGCAACGTCTTTCGTTCTGAATGTTCAAATATCAAACCACGTGGTTCTGTAAATCGATGGCAACGCTGTGTTAATCCAGATCTGTCAATTGCAGATGAAATTGTTATTATGGAATAAATTGTAGTTGTTAAAATATTCTCCCTTTTCTCCAAATCTTGATAATTAATTTCCAACATATGGCATGAGGTGAAAATATTAAGCCGAATGAAATACATTTGTATAACCAAATTCATGCAATTTCAGTTTTTTTATATCTTGAAAATCAGGACCAAATAGTTACACTTGCATTAGAAAAATAATGTAACGATATACTTAATGATATTTTTTCACTGATGCTTATATTAAGATGTTTATCATTTTTTTTTCTGAAATTCAGCAAAAATACAAAAATCAGAATACATTTCATGTTTTATGCAAATGTAGATCAACATTACATTGCCCCTCCGTAAATCGAGCATGACCAATCAAACACACAATTCGCCCTTGACACGGGACGTAAGTGAGTGTTTCGTGTATGAAGAATGCCAAAGTCCACCATGCATGTAAAAGACAACTTGAAGCAGCTCATAATGAGCGACAGTTTGTTTAAAGTGGTCGTTTGTGGTCCTTTGCTAGGCAGAGAGTTCTAACCATAATCATTATATTCTCGGTTTCCTGTGCCAATCCAACCATCTTCCGACGCGCTCACCCTAGTGCCAACTTTTTATCTAACCAACATGCTCTTATAAATATCGCTATAATACTCCTCACTTTACGCTAATGATTAATCAATCAATCATTAACAGTTTCACCACGATATATTTATCAAATAAGGCACCAAAACAAGAGATGATACTTAAATTGTATGTTAAGTGAAGGATATATAAACGCTACTTATTACGAACATTTTAGACAAATACGAGTAAACATAAAAAAGAGTTGATTGTGTTTATTATCAAGTATATGGTAATAGTGGTTTGTATTATTGTTGAGATGTTTAGTTTACTGTATTGTCCAGAGTTTATCTCTATTCGTTTAACTGTATTGATTTTTCTCTCTGATATTCTCTAGATTTGGAAATCTGTGTGCTAGCAAAGATCGTACATGATTTCTGCAAGTCGTAAGCTTAAAATGTCGAATGCAAACGTCCAAAATGCCCTTTACATTTGATTTGGGCAGCATAACGTATGTCTTCGTTCTATATCTTGTGTCCACTGATGCTCATGTCTCTGAATTGTCCATTAATTGTCGCACATTCGGGTTCTAACATTGTTAACAACGCACATTTACTTTGCGTGCATGTTATTTAACACCATTTGTATGTCTTGGGACATAATGCTAGTGGTTGTATTATAAATTATTTTTATTAAAATATTATAAATTGTTCGATTTTGGAACCGTTTCGACAGTGTGGCATTGAGCCGTAATGAAAGCGGGAGGTTTGGCGCTTTAAAATCTGAGTCATCCCACCATTTCTTTAGAAATGCCTGTACCAAGTCAGGGTCATTACGGTTTTCCCAGTTTTCCGGTTGTTGACTGATTTTGTCTGTTTGTATACTTATGAGTTTTGACTTTCCCTTTGGAAGATTGTTCTGAGTTTGGTAATTTTGTTATTTCCCTTATTGTTTGTTTTTCATTTCATTTTTTTCTAACGTATTAGATACCAGTTTAGTTTAGTATTGGCATGTAAAAGTTTGATTAAAACTTATGATATTTTTATCAGTAGCTAAACATTCACCAATTGTACTAACTTCACCAAAAATAATATACTCACAGCAGAGTGGTCATGGAAAAATATATTCCAATCATGTCCTCTGTTGAACCAGGTCAAACGTCGATGACTGATTTATAATGGTTATAAAAACACATGCTTTGTAAAAGGCCAAATCATTATCTAGGTATTATTGGAATATAATCATGTTATTGGTGTAGAAGATCATTTTCTCAATTGAGTTATGTTCGTCAAAGAAAAAAACTGTTTTTGAAAGGATTCACCCAAGGCCATTTGTATAAACAGGAAAACTTACTATTTCTAAGACATTTAAAAACACACACTAGAATATATATGGCCAGCACAGATTCAATATTTAGAGTTTTAAGATTTAGGCAGATCCAGTTTAAAATGTAATGTTAGCCACTTGACGACGAAATTTCTATGACAGTTTGGATTAATAGTAGGACTGTTGTATGCAACAAAGAAAAAAACGATGTACATTGTTAAAATGGAATTCGACCATTATATCAATTACTACTGTTACTTATATGTACTTACTGTACACTACTGTCTAGTAGATGGTAAATGTAATGGGGGTATGGGTGAGAAAAAAAATCATGAAATAAACTTCTGATGTCAGTGACTTTTCATTTGCTAAATAACAGCTCAAAATGACATGAAACAATATATCGTTGAAAGAAAGAAAATGTAGGGTAAAGTTGTTGTAATTTCCTATGATTATGGAAAGAAGTAAAGTAACGATATCAAGGAAATTAATTAATTTATCTATATAAGCAAAATTGAAGAATGGATGTTTCAATCAAGTTATATTGAATACAGGAGAATAATCTGGCTGAAAAAAGTAAAACGAGAAAGAGAAGACACTCAGTATCTGTGATAACTACCATGATGAGTGCTGATAATAATCTAAGTGACAGGGCCATTGTGGCTCAATGAGTTATGTAGTTGGATTACCTAACAACACATACAAGCCTATCACCAATACGGCGTGGGTTCGCGCCCGGCTTTGTAAATTACAAACAAGGGTGCACTCGACTCGCAGCCGCAAGTGATAAAGTTGACCAATTGCTTGTCCATGGTCGGTGGTTCTCTCCGGCTTCTTCCACCACTAAAACTAGTCGCCATGATATAGCTGAAATGTTGCTGAAAGTGGCGTTAAACACCAACAATCAGATCAAATCAAATCATAATTCTAATTGGCTACTCGCGAGAATTCAGAATTACTCAAACTTCAAGCTACCCACCAAGAACAGGAAAATAGTAATATTTTTTTGCACAACAAAAACAATTTAAATAAAATAATAGATTTGGAAGATGGTTTGACGTATTTCTAATGATCTTCGTTACCACACACTGAAACAGGCAATCTTTCAAAAGGTTCAATTTATTTACACCAAAACAGTCTTGGCCAATAATAATACACTAAAAACGTTTTCTCTTACATGATGTTTAAAATATTACAGAGAATCCTTAACGTTTTAAAAGATTTTAATCGTTGTATTGTCTGATCTTCTCAGATTTACGGCTTCTGATTAGCACTTTGGTGTATGAAAAGTCTATATAACCAATGATATTTCTTATCTTGTTCATCAACTTAGCTATTGTCTTAATACACGATAGGCTGATTCAGTGAATTCTGCTTTTAAAGAGTATTGTAACATTTGCTTTATAAGACTTTTAATAAATGAATCTGTGACGGACTGCATTAGCTACTTCCCTCAGGACGTCTGAGAATAAAATCTTATAAAGCTAATAAAACAACCATAATTAATCCAGTGATCAGACTTATGACCATAGAAAACCTATTTACATCCGAATAAATGTACGTACAAACTAGTGTACTGGTTCTCGTAGAAATGTCGTGTAGAACTAGAGACGTAAACTGTATTGTACTAGTCTAATGACATGTTGTTGCAGGTAAAACGCAAGGATATGGATGTTAGTGAACTATCAATATAACCCCCCGAAACTCAGATACATATCTAATGTTAAGGTAAAACATTCAGTTTATAACGGCAGGATATGAATGTTAGTCAACTTGTAATATAATTCCCGAAACTCAGATAAATATCTAACGTTAAGGTAAAACATTCAGTTTATAACGCAAGGATATGAATGTTAGTGAACTTGTAATATAATTCCCGAAACTCAGATAAATATCTAACGTTAAGGTAAAACATTCAGTTTAAAACGCAAGGATATGGATGTTAGTGAACTTGTAATATAATTCTCGAAACTCAGATAAATATCTAACGTTAAGGTAAAACATTCAGTTTATAACGCAAGGATATGAATATTAGTGAACTTGTAATATAATTCCCGAAACTCAGATAAATATCTAACGTTAAGGTAAAACATTCAGTTTATAACGCAAGGATATGGATGTTAGTGAACTTGTAATATAATTCCCGAAACTCAGATAAATATCTAACGTTAAGGTAAAACATTCAGTTTATAACGCAAGGATATGGATGTTAGTGAACTTGTAATATAATTCCCGAAACTCAGATAAATATCTAACGTTAAGATAAAACATTCAGTTTATAACGCAAGGATATGAATGTTGGTGAACTCGTAATATAATTCCCGAAACTCAGATAAATATCTAACGTTAAGGTAAAACATTCAGTTTATAACGCAAGGATATGAATGTTAGTGAACTTGTAATATAATTCCCGAAACTTAGATAAATATCTAACGTTAAGGTAAAACATTCAGTTTATAACGCAAGGATATGGATGTTTGTGAACTTGTAATATAATTCTCGAAACTCAGATAAATATCTAACGTTAAGGTAAAACATTCAGTTTATAACGCAAGGATATGAATGTTAGTGAACTTGTAATATAATTCCCGAAACTCAGATAAATATCTAACGTTAAGGTAAAACATTCAGTTTATAACGCAAGGATATGGATGTTAGTGAACTTGTAATATAATTCTCGAAACTCAGATAAATATCTAACGTTAAGGTAAAACATTCAGTTTATAACGCAAGGATATGAATATTAGTGAACTTGTAATATAATTCCCGAAACTCAGATAAATATCTAACGTTAAGGTAAAACATTCAGTTTATAACGCAAGGATATGGATGTTAGTGAACTTGTAATATAATTCCCGAAACTCAGATAAATATCTAACGTTAAGGTAAAACATTCAGTTTATAACGCAAGGTTATGGATGTTAGTGAACTTGTAATATAATTCCCGAAACTCAGATAAATATCTAACGTTAAGGTAAAACATTCAGTTTATAACGCAAGGATATGAATGTTGGTGAACTTGTAATATAATTCCCGAAACTCAGATAAATATCTAACGTTAAGGTAAAACATTCAGTTTATAACGCAAGGATATGAATGTTAGTGAACTTGTAATATAATTCCCGAAACTCAGATAAATATCTAACGTTAAGGTAAAACATTCAGTTTATAACGCAAGGATATGGATGTTAGTGAACTTGTAATATAATTCTCGAAACTCAGATAAATATCTAACGTTAAGGTAAAACATTCAGTTTATAACGCAAGGATATGAATATTAGTGAACTTGTAATATAATTCCCGAAACTCAGATAAATATCTAACGTTAAGGTAAAACATTCAGTTTATAACGCAAGGATATGGATGTTAGTGAACTTGTAATATAATTCTCGAAACTCAGATAAATATCTAACGTTAAGGTAAAACATTCAGTTTATAACGCAAGGATATGGATGTTAGGGAACTTGTAATATAATTCCCGAAACTCAGATAAATATCTAACGTTAAGGTAAAACATTCAGTTTATAACGCAAGGATATGAATGTTGGTGAACTTGTAATATAATTCCCGAAACTCAGATAAATATCTAACGTTAAGGTAAAACATTCAGTTTATAACGGTAGGATATAAATGTTAGTGAACTTGTAATATAATTCTCGAAACTCAGGTAAATATCTAACGTTAAGGTAAAACTTTCAGTTTATAACGCAAGGATATGGATGTTAGTGAACTTGTAATATAATTCCCGAAACTCAAATAACGTTAAGGTAATTTCCATTTTCCTCTGAAAATCACCATGTATTCTTCAAAGGTAAGTAGAACTTTAGAGTTATTGTGAGAAAGCCCTAGAATGAAGCTGATTGATTGGTTGATTCTGCTTTACTATACGTTGACAGCATTTCAGCTATAAATCTTGTAGGTAAAATATATGACTGTGGATACATGTGATTGCCTCAAGGAAAATGGGAAATTATGGATAATGTCGGACAATTTTTGATTCGTCTCATAAGTAACGAAAAATACTTGCTCGAGAAGATCACTCATTATTCCCTCGAGGATGCGTGCAGCTGAATAAGGGTAATAACAAAATTACCGAACTCCGAATAATCTTACAAAGGGAAAGTCAAAACTCATAAGTATATAAACAGACAAAATCAGTCAACAACCGGAAAACTGTGAAAACCGTAATGATCCTGATTTGGTACAGGCATTTCTAAAGAAATGGTGGGTTGAACCAGATTTTAAAGTGCAAGACCTCCCGCTTTCATTACGGCTCAAACTTTCCGGCTGTCACTATAACAGTATTTATAACAATACTTGAACAAAACAGGTAAAACAGTTGTCAAAACAGCACCAAACTCAGTGAAGTAAATGTCAAAGACACTTTTACGTCACACATTGATAAAAACATATTTTTGACATTTTTGTTGACTTCTTTATCTTTATACATTTTCACTATATGAAAATCCATCGTTTATAATCTTTACTGCAGAGACGGTATATATTTCGACAAGATCTTGGTATCGGAATATAAACTTTTTAAGAGATCGAATAAGGCGAATATTTTTATAGCCATGGTCCAGTAGCCTGTTTCTCAGATGAAGATGACGTTTTCGGAAATCAGAATAATTGCTACTGGCCCTTGCATAGCGAATCAATTGTTTGATGTAAACACCATATGCAGGAGAAGCTGGTATATTGCTGCATATATTTGGAAAATTTATGATTTTAAAATTGAAGTCGTCTCGTTTATCATAAATTTTAGTACTGATTTGACCACTGTCGTCAAATTCGAGGTATATGTCCAAAAATGATGCGGACGAAGCTGTATCTGTGGTCTCTTTAACTTCCAGCTCTTCAGGATATATCAATGGACGAAATTCTGCAAATCTAGAATTATTGATAGATAAAACGTCATCAATATACCTGTATGTGAAATTAAAGGCTTTAGTCTCATGAATCTTCTTATCTTTTACAAGCTTTTGAAGAAACTCCGACTCATATGAGTATAAAAATAAATCGGCTAGAAGAGGGGCACAATTCGTACCCATTGGTATGCCGACGACCTGCTGAAACAGTGTCCCTCCAAAGGAGACAAATATGTTATCGATGAGGAACTCCAGCATACTGATCACTTGTTCCTCGGAGTAGCATGTTTTACCTTTTTGAATTTTGTTTGAAAAATATGTGGAATTGTAGCCCAACACAACAAATTTTGAGCCATAGTTTCTATGACTGAAAGCTTTGTGAATTGTTTCTTTTAAGCGGGTTTTTAATTTGTCATGCGGTAGGGTGGTATATAGAGTTGAAAAATCAAAAGTTTTGACGGAGGATATATGAGAGAAAGATCTTGATTTAAGGTTATCCAAAATATCTTTAGAGTTTTTCAAAATCCACATGTGATTTATGCCACTACGCGAGTAAACAGTTTCACAATATTTCTGTTGTCCCTCTTTTACTGCAGACAGAATCTTTGTCAGGTGAATAGACAATTCTTTCGTCGAACAAGTTGATGATCCCGCTATGCACCTTTCTTTGTATGGTGTCTTATGGAGTTTAGGTATCCAATATAAATAGGGTAAATCCTCAGACTCTTTACCAGAGGGAATGTTTAAAGAGGTCATGAATGATCTGTGGTTAGCTAGGATTTCATCTTTGTCGAACGAAGTAGGTTTGTATGTGGTATTACTAGAGGTGTTGTTATTTATGCCTAATTCCTTGATTAGGCATTCGAAGTAATATGATTTACATACAAACACGATATTGTTGGAAGCCTTGTCCGCAGGAACGATAACATATTTGTCATGAAAAGAGGAAAGACACTTAACAGCTTCTTGGTCTTTAAATACAGACTTAGGTCGACTATTAACACAATTTTTGAGTTTGTGAATCCGACCTTGTACTAGAGACCTAATTGTTCTAACCCAGTCTGACAAGGACTCTAACTCAGGATCTTGGTCTACTTCTCGCTTTATCCACCTTCTGGCATAATCTTCAACAGCATCCATAATTATCTTGAAATTATGTTTCCAATTGATGTGTTGAGGTTCTCTGAATTTAGGACCATGAGAAATCACCTTTCGGAGACTCTCATGTTGAATGATATTCAGAACACCAGTGATTACATGTCCAGATGGGTTGTATTGAAAAGGAGAGTGGGAGCAGTCACAAGTCAGAGGGTTCTTAAGGTACTCTTCTATGTTAATATCTTGCAATGCTTCTTTGTAGTTGAAAATGTTACGGCCAATGCTGTTAGTGTAGCTATAGGAGACAATGGGAACAGATTGATTTTTGAAATATGGTGGAATTTCTTTTACGACCTCTTTTCTATTAAGAATGTTGCTGATGTTAATAGCATCGATTCCTTTGTTAGCAAACGGAATATGGAGGAATTTTCTGTTGTTATCATGAAGAGGTTCAGACCGAACTGGTTTGAAAAGACGAAAGGACGCCACGTCACATATAATACTAGACAATCTGTACTTAGGAGAAAAAGGATCTACGCCTCCTTTGGCAAGTCCAAAATCCCTAAGATCTTTGAGGTAGCTTACAGGTACTGAACATAAGATTGTACGAATGTGATGAATTCCAAGAGGTTTCTAAAATAGACCTTTATTTCTCACTGTCACTAATGTTTTTATTGTGAGCACTGAATCAGAATGTCAATTGATCTCTTTAATGTGTCTTTATCTGAAATATTTCCCGACATTTCTAATGATAATTACTTGCATGATTTGATACATTTTCCCAAAAAACAAATGACAATCCTCCCATATGCTTTGCCAATCAAAATTTTGGATGCGACTTTTAAATTCGTCACCGTGAATAATTACAATTGCATTTTAGAATGTATCGTATAATTAGAAGATGTATATTATAAGTCAAAAAGACATTTAGCGTCATTTGACTAAAGGTATATAATTTCCTTCCGTATACACATTTTCCTTTTTCGCTTGACGTTGACGTTCCTATAGCATTATCCAATGGAGTCTTTAGTTCTCAACTAGCACGTTTTGCTCGTATTTGTAATTGTTTTGGACTTTTATGAAACGTAATGTCGTAGTTATAGAAAATAACCCTGAATTTAAAACAGCTATTGGTATCTATTATGTAAATATAATACAACTTTAAAAGATCTCATCTTCAGGGACTTTTTCATTAGATATTAATTAATATATGTCTAGACTTATTACTTCTTTGAGAGAAATTCTGATGGGTAAATGCTATAATTTGCCAACAATAGTTATCCCCTTGCTATAGATAATATATCATTAAATAGTAGAATCCTTACATATATCTTAATTTGTTCGTTATTTGTATTTATTTAGGTATACTGGTGTACAAAACTATTTTCCTACAAGATGATGTTCTTGTCGATTAACATTAACACAATGGGTGCCACTAGTGGGGTAAGAACTACTTACCCTTCCAGGTCATATGATGTCAGCCCGTTTTTAATGGAGTTCGTATTGCTCAATCTTTAGTTTTGTATTGTATTGTAAACCATTGTTTGTCATTTTGTCCTTTGTCAATCATCTAATGACGGCTTCTGATAACACCTTTGATATCTTTAAACTTTTCTTATCTTAAAATTACTACTTGTGATATATATTTGTCATCTTTGTTAAATGCGATTATTATCACGGAGACAATTGATTACTATGAATAATAATATTAAATCTCTGATAAGTGTTACTTTTAATTTCTATTTACTTAGAATATTGGCTTTCAAGAACTAAATTCTACATTCTTAGATAGAAGTCAGCGATCAACGAACTTTTACTGGCTATGCTGTGATCTCTATCGGCCAAACAGAAATAAACAAACAAGTAAAAACAAAACGTTAGATAATACCAAAGGGGCAAATCAAAAATGGACAATCCAGAGAAACTGGCAACATAGGGCATACAAGACGACGAAAAACAAAACAAAAACACAACACAATATGTGTTGGACACCACTATGTACAAACAAACACAAAAACCTGCACAGGCACTTCAAAGACTTTCACACAATTGATGACAACATCTTCTTATACAGAGGTAAAAAGGGGAAAGTGGTGGACTGGCATTCCACAACATCAACAAAATAATAGTTGTTTTTCTTATATGGTATTTAAATTTACTTGATAACAATGAAATAATAATAATTGTGTATATTTAATAAATTATGTTTGGAATTATATAAATTAAATGAGCAACAAAAATATCACACTGTCAGAACAGTTCCAAACTCCAATCAAACAATCGTAGAAGCAGAAGTAATATCGCTGTGATTTGGTATTTCACTAGCCTGGTTGCTTCGCTGTGATTTGGTATTTCACTAGCCTGGTTGCTTCGCTGTGATTTGGTATTTCACTAGCCTGGTTGCTTCGCTGTGATTTGGTATTTCACTAGCCTGGTTGCTTCGCTGTTATTTGGTATTTCACTAGCCTGGTTGCTTTGCTGTTATTTGGTATTTCACTAGCCTGGTTGCTTCGCTGTTATTTGGTATTTCACTAGCCTGGTTGCTTCGCTGTTATTTGGTATTTCACTAGCCTGGTTGCTTCGCTGTTATTTGGTATTTCACTAGCCTGGTTGCTTCGCTGTTATTTGGTATTTCACTAGCCTGGTTGCTTCGCTGTTATTTGGTATTTCACTAGCCTGGTTGCTTCGCTGTTATTTGGTATTTCACTAGCCTGGTTGCTTCGCTGTTATTTGGTATTTCACTAGCCTGGTTGCTTCGCTGTTATTTGGTATTTCACTAGCCTGGTTGCTTCGCTGTTATTTGGTATTTCACTAGCCTGGTTGCTTCGCTGTTATTTGGTATTTCACTAACCTGGTTGCTTTGCTGTTATTTGGTATTTCACTAGCCTGGTTGCTTCGCTGTTATTTGGTATTTCACTAGCCTGGTTGCTTTATCCTGATGTTGATGGTTTGTATTCTGTTCCTTTACATTTATAATTCAGTCGTGAGTACATTTTGCTCATATTTGTCTCACAGGAATTCCACAAAACATTATTTGCATATTTCTTAAATAAATTATCTAGATATATTATAAATGGCATAGATGTTACCAAAACGTCACAATGAAACATCACAAAGAATCAGTTATAGATGATAATATTCTAGTTTATACACTGTATATGTGAACTTTTTTTTTTTGGTCCATTACAGGAAATATATAATTTGACGAGTACAAATCTACCCTAACGTATTTTAGGGTAAAGGGTTTAGGCTATCGATTTATATTTCGACACCACAATTGAACTTGAAACTGATTATGTTTATGTCTTGTCCTTGAGTCTGAAACTAATTCCTACTGTAATAATGATTATGTAGCGACCATTTTGATTCAATTAAGGAATAAAATAAGACTTCAGATGAAGACAAATAACACGCGAGACAGAACGTAAATTACTAGGGAAATAGTAGAAATCTTATTGACAATACACATAATACCAGGGAAATAACAGATATCTTGTTGACAATTTACCACACAATAAATTACCACTCTTAAAAAATAATAGATGTTGGTCGAGGTTGTAAATGTGAAATTAATCGCAATGTAAACAAAGCTTATCAATTGTCTCAAAGATTTGATTTATATTGTGGTGTGTTTTCATTGAAACGACTTAATTTATATTGTAGCATTTATTTAAAGTGAGAATAAAACAATACCACACTATCGAATAGAAAAGTCTTAGAAACAGGTAACATCGATACCTATATCACACATGACCGCTCACTTGTTAGCTAGGTACAGGTACTTCAGTAAAAAGTGTCGTATTTTTAAACTAGTTTTATGGGCCCAGACCCCCCAATTAGTGAAATGATGCCTTCATATTGCAAGTGTTTTCCACATATTGTTTTGTATTGTAGTACGTTTTATTGAAATACTTTGGTATATATTGCAGCGTGTATTTTGCAATAATGTTTTTGTTTCATAGCACATAATATATTTTTGGGTTAACTAATGTATTAGAAGTACTATAATTAGCTTACTTAATACGTATTGCAAAGCCAAAGCTTGTACGTGAATGTAATAATAACGTTGCGTGAGTCGCAAAAATAGATTATTGTTCTAAACAAACAGGACGCCCCCTTCTCTCTAATTCAAATATTAAAGAAGTGATTCCAGAAATCGATGGGAATGCTGTAAGAATCTAGACTCATTAATTTCTTATGTAATTACTGATTCAATTGCACGACTTGTTGCTGAATGAAAAATATAACGTTGACATCTTCTTTCAACCGTATATGAGGAACCTAAAATACATTACAAACTCTAAGAAGTCACTCAAGCATGAATTTTAAGTAGCCAAAGAGAACATTTGAAATGTCTGATACGATTTACAATTAATAAGATATGTTGTCACGATGATTGATATCAATTACGCCCGTAGCATATTAAATAAACCTGGACTATTGATGCTATATTTATGGGTCCATTTTATTAATATTGGATATTACATTATCACGATTGAATGTGGTCATCCGCGTAAGAATATCGATTGGTCAATATGCAGACCGCTATCCCTTTTCCAAACTCCACTTTGCATGTACTAAGCCAGGAAAGTGAGCGTTGATATATTTGTGTGTTAGGTGTACCTATTTGACCTCTGTTTCTACAATTTTCTATTGGATTCTGATTGATTGATTGATTGATGTTTAACGGATTTTGAAACTGTGTTGACAGTGTGCTATGTTTTGTTTGACATTATATAATGGAATACAGTTCTAGTACAATTAGATACACTACACCACACTACTGACATTAGTACACCCGACACTAGAAACATGTATGCAATCACTGCAAGACTCCAAATAATATATCGTTACACAAATTAACTGTGTCGTGTCCACTTGTCGTCGTGTCTAAAACAATATGAAATGATTAATAATTGAAATGAATGAATCCTCAGAAACAAATGTAGAACGATTAGTAACAAATTTAGATCTATTACGTTAAGGTTGAAGGAGTAGACCTGTATAATTCTTCATCACGCACACAAACTATAAGGTAGCAGTATATTCCTACATGATACTGCCTACACGTAATAGTATCACAATATAAATACCCGGGGGCATGCGATGTGTCATGCATATAGCTTTTGTGAAAGTTGTCATTAATGATAAAGGTAATAACAAAATTACCGAACTCCGAACAATCTTACAAAGGGAAAGTCAAAACTCATAATTATATAAACAGACAAAATCAGTCAACAACCGGAAAACTGTGAAAACCGTAATGACCCTGACTTGGTACAGGCATTTCTAAAGAAATGGTGGGTTGAATCAGATTTTAAGGCGCCAAACCTTATTATATTCTTTAACAACTAACTATATATTATAATACCCGACCCATCATTTCGTGTTGTAATAATGCACATCTATAATGATAAGGAAGTTATATTGATATCCTATTTCCATTGGTTGAAGAACTCAGTGATGATCTCATTTTGACTTAATTAAAAAACATCCGTTTTGCGATACACGACGTCATTACTGTCATCATTTCAACGTCATAAATAGTCAATCATTTAATAATATACAATGGAATGTACATATTTTGGAAGGCGATGGATACAACTAACCATGCAATACCAGGAAGGGCAACTCAAGTCTTTGTTGAAAAGATATCTTTATCATATTCAGCTGTCACAAAATTCTAGTTGATCTACATTGTAATCCATGCTCTTTATAATAATATCTCTTTACGGTTTTTGTGTACAGTTGACATTTGCTTGCATTTCATGGTAAATATGCCAAAAGAATTAAGTTTTTTTTATATGTTCAGTTATCGAGACACCATGACCAACATTATCATCATATTATACACACAAGGATTCAAGCTTGTTCTTTTGAGTGGTTAAAGAATGGACACCCTAGTTTTAAATGGAGTTCTTCGTGTTGCTCGATGTTTGATTTTCGGCATATAATTCTTATCGAGAATTGTTTGTCCTTTTTCTTTTGGCCGCTGTATTGTCTGTCTGTCTGTTTTCAAAGTAAGGCTTCTGATTACTCTTTTAGTATCTGCAAACTTTACTTACACTTTGACCTCTCATTGATTGACAAATCGGTAGTTTATTTAATAAAATAAAAACTTAGACAGCAACAATAATTTATTACATACGAGAAGTCAACCAGTCTGCCTCAGATCTTATACATAGGTTTACTGTATTGAACTCTATTACAAGATTTGTTATAACCATACAACAAGTAAACGATAGGGATACGTACTAATTGAAGTAACTACTTAAACGATTTCTTTTTAAATCGTCTTGAGAGCAGACATGGAAGTGACAAATCTCTAGAAACTCATAATCATAATTACTTATCTGTGTATATCACATTCTGTGATTGTTACGCTTACAAAGATTAGACATAATGACTTGCGTTGTCGTTCAGTTTCATCAAACGCAAGAATATAATCATAATATTGTAATGGTGCCGTGTCTGAGCAAAACATATTTGAAACGCACCGAGGTAATCTTAGTTAACGTGAAACTTGATCGACGAGTGACATCTATCAAAATAATAAAACAGTATTCTAGATCATTAATATAAATGCAAGTATGTTTCGTTAAATATATCAATAAATTTAGATGCCGTTGTAATTGTAATGTAGCTAAATTTACTTTTAATCATGTAATCAGTTTATATTACCACTAAAGATATTACTGCTAAGCCTGTCTAAACCGAACTTTCATGGAAACTATTTTTGTGTTCGGACTAGACAGGTGTTTGGCTTAGATAGGTTAAATTAAGGTAGATTTCCTAAATTGGGACTTTATTTAAAGTTCTATTTTTACAGTATTCTGGTTTGTTGAGGGCTCGGTGTATACAAGTTTTATTGTACTTCTGATCCTTTCAGTGTTGAGGTGTACTAGATACTAATTCATGTGATACAGTTTTTCAGTGTTTCTTTTTCCCCGATACAGACATCTGAAAAAATTTCACACAAGTTTACCTTTAATTATTGTAATCTACCTTTGAAGTTAAACATTAAACGTGTTATTTGTACACATGTGCAGCTGATGTATGTGGTGGTTTAATATATCATAGACGAAATAGAAGAATATCCACAAAAGATTAATACCTTCAAAATTCATTTTTAAGTAAACTTAAATGCTGTTGTTATTAAATGAGATTATTAAAATAATCGGCGTAAAATTGTTTTGATATTAAATAAATGATTAGCTTATCTTGTTCCTAAGCAAAGGTAAATGCCAAACGTGCATCATTTAGAAACATATTTGTATAATTTGACGTGGAATATCTATAACTGTGAAGACATAGATTATTGCATACAATTCTGGGTATTGTCTAGGGTCTACATGTTAGTCAGTATAGTAGACCTCGTTGTGTAAGAAGTCGAGGAGACTACGCAATATCCAAGTATTCGAGTTGCTCATGTGCGCTGCTGATTAAAAACAATTCTGATCGGATTTTAATTAATTAATAACTGTAGCTCCACAAGTATTTTGTATTAGCAATACACATTTAGATTTGGTTTAAAGGATTAAGGCTTCCATTAACACGACAGATTGGAAATAAAATAGAACGGAAATAAGTTTTGTTTCTAGTTGTCTCCATATTGTCAAATTTATTCAGTTTCCACCAATGACTCACGTGAATTTGTTTTAATGTACGCCAACTGCTTCCGTCTTCCGTTCTAATGATTAGTGTACCACTTTATTCCCCAGTAATTGGATTGAGAATTTGACAATAGAGCTTCCGTATCAATGCTATGGACATTTAGAAATATTCACGTATTATAGTTAGGGTCACAAAGGGAAAGGTGGTGAACTATATTACGAGGAAGCATATCGAAAACTGCCGATTTGTTCTACATGTGTAACGTCGTACGTAGAAAACGAATCTAAAGTTGATAGAATGGATATGACTACTCAGAAATATATTTAAAAAATGTCCGATGATTTGCAGGAGAATAAATTGAGACTTTGAGAAATGAGAGATTCAGATCACATTTTGACATATAAACAGATTATCCTTTTAGATGACATTGAAAAACAAGAGAAAACAACATTAAATCTATAGAATCAAGATTAATGATCATAAATATCGTCCTTGATGATTCCAAAGTTGTGACGTGTGAACAATATTAACTGCATATGCAAATGGCAGTAATCTCATGGTTTGGAATTTACGTTCACAACATTGAACAATCGTATATTTAGGTGAGCAATTATAGTCTCCATGGAGATTCTGATTCAGCGTAAATATCACATTGCTCTCCTCAATAAGATTGCTAAGGCAGGCCGGAGTACATAATAATAAACTTAATAAATGGCTGTGGCATTTTCCAACCGTTCCTGGAAGACATCATTTATCAAATTACCATTAATATGCAATAAAATATTCGTGGAAAGCTATTATGCCAACATTAGTGTCAACAATATTATAAATATTGATTATATCATAACTTGAGGGAACTAGCTAATATATATCAAAGACGAATACGATTTTCGTTAATGCATGTATGTTATTTGATGTAACGTAAATGATTTGAATACTAGTAAATTCCAAATATGTGGGCGTTTCAGTTTCCGGTTCATCTATATCCAGTTGTTTGTAGAAGGGTGCATATTTAAGTTATATGTGTTTCTTTGCATATTGTACTGTGTTTTTGTTGTGTTTTCCTTCGTCTCGTGTACCATATGTTGCCAGTTTCTCTGGATTGTCATTTTTATGATTGCCCCTTCGGTATTCTCTAAAGTTTATCTAAGAAGAGAACATTGTAAACAATATATAAAAAGTAATACAGGATAAAAAGATTTCAGAGGTAACTGTGAAGGAAAAGCATAGGGAATAGCAAGGGGCGATACAAATAACTTTTATAGTGGCTAATTCTACAAAGTATAAAGAGTCTTGCACTCTTCAAACACGTCACTCACAATGGTCCACAATCTAACTCTAAGTATAATAACCTGATTACCCCCATATAGAAGGCATACCGTAACATCCATTTTGTTACGAGATGGGTAGTTATTTTGGTTTATGTATGTCTTTCTCATCTTTTTAGACTACTTTGTTGTGTTGTTTGTTATTGTTCGTTCTATGTTTTGTGCCCGATATTGCCTGTGTCTCTGGATTGTCAATTTGTGATTGTCCCTTCGGGTTTCTTTACCGTTTATTTATTATCTTCAATTGTTCTTTAATATAATGGTTTGAGTACATTATATTCTATTTGATGATCGAATCTATTTTTGATTCAACACACCACTATCTACATGTCACTTTAATGTTATTTCTGCATCAGCTGTTGTCATCCATAGTGGTTATTGATCAAGTATGAATTGTATGAACTGTTTGCTATACAAGACGACAATATTACAACATGTGTGTAATAACAGATGATATAAATTATATGTATCTTTTATTACATTAATAAAGTGAAGTAACATTGATCTATGTAGTAAGTATAATGCTAATTATTTGTTATTTATTATCTCATTACATGCTGTGAAATTAATAAAGAGAATTTATCTTGATTACAAGTGATGTGAATCAAGCAGAATTTATGTGTAATAAAGAGCATTGCGTAGTTAACTACTATTTAACAGAACCTTTATTATTCTCCTAAATATCAATCTGTTGTTATTTTCCACGTCAGAATCAGTAGAGAATTAGACGAAGATGAACTTATAATAACAAACCAGACAATGGTATGACATTGCTACTCAAAGCCTAATAGACTTCGTGACGAACTTATAATAACAAACCAGACAACGGTATGACCTTGCTACCCAAAGCCTAATAGACTACATGACGAACTTCTAATAACAAACCAGACAACGGTATGACCTTGCTACTAAAAGCCTAATAGACTCCGTGACGAACTTCTAATAACAAACCAGACAACGGTATGACATTACTACTCAAAGCCTAATATACTTCGTGACGAACTTCTAATAACAAACCAGACAACGGTATGACATTGCTACTAAAAGTCTAATAGACTTCGTGACGAACTTCTAATAACAAACTAGACAACGGTATGACCTTGCTACCAAAAGCCTAATAGACTCCGTGACGAAGTTCTAATGACAAACCAGACAACGGTATGTCCTTGCTACTAAAAGCCTAATAGACTCCGTGACGAACTTCTAATAACAAACCAGACAACGGTATGACATTACTACTCAAAGCCTAATAGACTTCGTGACGAACTTCTAATAACAAACCAGACAACGGTATGACCTTGCTACCAAAAGCCTAATAGACTCCGTGACGAAGTTCTAATGACAAACCAGACAACGGTATGACCTTGCTACTCAAAGCCTAAAAGACTCCGTGACGAACTTCTAATAACAAGCCAGACAACGGTATGACCTTGCTACTCAAAGCCTAATAGACCCCGTGACGAAGTTCTAATAACAAACCAGACAACGGTATGACCTTGCTACTCAAAGCCTAATAGACTCCGTGACGAAGTTCCAATGACAAACCAGACAACGGTATGACCTTGCTACTCAAAGCCTAATAGACTCCGTGACGAACTTCTAATAACAAACCAGACAACGGTATGACATTGCTACTCAAAGCCTAATAGACTTCGTGACGAACTTCTAATAACAAACCAGACAATGGTATGACCTTGCTACTCAAAGCCTAATAGACTCCGTGACAAACTTCTAATAACAAACCAGACAACGGTATGACCTTGCTACTCAAAGCCTAATAGACTTCGTGACGAACTTCTAATAACAAACCAGACAACGGTATGACCTTGCTACTCAAAGCCTAATACACTCCGTGACGAACTTCTAATAACAAACCAGACAACGGTATGACCTTGCTACTCAAAGCCTAATAGACTCCGTGACGAAATTCTAATAACAAACCAGACAACGGTATGACCTTGCTACTCAAAGCCTAATAGACTCCGTGACGAACTTCTAATAACAAACCAGACAACGGTATGACATTGCTACTCAAAGCCTAATAGACTCCGTGACGAACTTCTAATAACAAACCAGACAACGGTATGACATTGCTACTAAAAGCCTAATAGACTCCGTGACGAAATTCTAATAACAAACCAGACAACGGTATGACATTACTACTCAAAGCCTAATAGACTCCGTGACGAATTTCTAATAACAAACTAGACAATGGTATGATCTTGCTATTCAAAGCCTAATAGACTCCATAACATCTATGGTATTGACCGACATTGTTATTCTTTGTATTATTTGAGGGAGAACAGGCATGCATATGTAGAGTTTTCTAGTCCGTTATGTTTGACCTACTAGCTGGAAATATAATACATGTGTGAACCTACTTCTTAGGTTGGATTCCATTTTTGTGTTAAATTCATTTTCTTCACCTATGCGATGAAGGTTATTCCAGAAACGCGTCGTGCGCACTAAATTTGATATCTACGTTTTCATTGTCATACCATTTGAGTTAAAGTCTAGTTTAGGTTAGTGTAAATACAAAAATGTCTTCTGTGAGTTATTTATCTGTATGTTCAAGTCTGTCTCAAGTATGTTTCATGATTTCATCTTTTAAAATCTGTCTTCTGATATCGTCATACTGCTATTAACTAAGCACACAATTTTATGTTCCATTTATCTTAAAGACAAATTTATACCGTAGAATTAAATTATTTCTCTAAACGTCAAGAAACTGACAATAATGTAGCATTGCTACAGTGAGATCAATAAGTCTTATGGCTTAACTTCCTCTTAAAGTCAAAATGTAATTCCTTTTAACCAAAATCTACAAAACTATTCTCTGCAACAATTTAAGCTAATACATACCACTGTATTCATTAAGTTTTAAAATCTCAAAGAACATTTTGCAGAACTAACCATTAATTGTGTACTTAATTTGATGTCTTTTTCAAAATGAAATTTCGATTTGATATAGAGATTTTGCATAAATATAAATTTTATACTAAATTCCATGTTTTAAAAAATATCTTGATTGAGTATAAAGCACCGTGCTCCAAAATGATACAAATACAGATACAAGGTAATAGATGTTGAATCTTGTAACGGATGTACACACATGTGAGAATCTTAATATATTTAGTGTAAGAAGAGTTTGAAGATACTAAAGGGGTAATCAGAATCCGTATATCGAAGAAGAACAGACAACACAATGGTCAAAAGAAAAGGTACAAAAGGACAAACAACGATCTACAAAACATACACACAAAACTAAAGGTCGAGTAACACGAACCCCACTAAAAACTGTACTGCTAAAACTGGAGCTAAATAAATTCCAGTTAGCAATCCATTGTGTATGATATTCGAAAATGGATGGAAAATGTGTTTTGTTGTAAAATGATAATCTCTCCATTTCGTTTCATTTCAATTATATTCAAATTCTACATATCTACTATATTTTGTAGACAAATGCACATAACAGAAATAGTCAGATACAGACATAGCTGTAATGTAATTACTGTCGACATTTGATTTAAATTATTTTAGCAATGTCGTGTTAGAAATCAATTTTATCTGTTCGTCAATTACATGTGTGATCAGCAGGTATATATTAAGTTATACAAAACTCAAGTGTCTGTTGAATAGATATTCAGAGCACTTACATCTGAAGTGCTATTTCCAATTAAAAATTATCTTTACAGAGTGTGAGAAATTCAGGATGAGAAAATTCAGGATGAGACCTACACTTCCCAGTCATGTTATATTGACGTTAACTCATCTCGTGAACTTGAAATTAACCTACAATTAAGACTAATTTATCACATTTTAAGGAAAGAAAAGAGTGTCTTTAAAAAATAAATTAAGTAAATAACTATAAAAAAAATTTCAACGCGTAGATGTTCTGCAAATGGTGTTGCAAAGGTACTTTGAGACGTCAAACTATTCTACATACACCACAGAGTGTCTACTGCTGTTGTAGCATACTTATGTGTTAAAGTAATCAATATTTAAGAAATAAATCATGGAAGCCAGAATGTGTTGGGAGTTTTAACATGGATTGGCGGATATTAGTATTTTATCCCGAGCCAGAAGCGAGGGATAAAATTAACTAATATCCGCCAATCCATGTTAAAACTCAAAACACATTCTGGCTTCCATGATTTATTTCGATTCTGATATGTCTAAGAGTACAAATACGGTAGTATACTTTGATTGGAAGACGGTAATTTATATTTACGTTTGCGGAAAATGTCGCACACAATTTATGCTGCCAATGGAAAAGTCGGTCACATTCACCGGCGCATGCGCTAATGATATTATATCGAATGGATAACTCGCTCGTTTGTTAGCAAAGCGAAAGAAGGAGGTTATGTTAGAATATATGTTATACCACTACATTTAAGTGTTTTGTCAATTATACGGGAGCGACGTCTCAATCTAGCTTTATTTCCATATGTCATAATAAAAACTGACAACGTTAAACTTGACATGGTCTTATCAACTAATTCACACACCTATTTATCTTTATCTAAAATAGGAAATGTTTTCAATTACAAATTCAACATCTACAAAAATGTAATTTCAAGTTCAAACATGGAGGTGGTTTAGTCATTATTTCTGCATAAAACATTTATTATAATGTTAATCGTCGAGAAGTTCGAACCTCGCTCATGTCGAGGTGTACTCGATACAACATTATGTGATAAGGTTTGTCAGTGGCTTACAGCAGGTCGGGTTGTTCTCCGGGTACTGCGATTTCCTCCATCAATTAAACTGACCGCCATGATATAACTGGAATATTGTTGAAAGTGGTGTTAAACACCAAAACTCACCCTCTCTCTAATCTCCGAATAATACGACGTCGTGATATTCCTTTTATAACATAATCTGTCATCGATGACAGGGTTACACTCGAGTTAATACAGATATTATCTGCAGAAATCTATTTTTACTAGTTAATTGATGATTTGAATTAATGTGTGAATTATGTATTCAGATGCTGTGATAATAGATCGTCATTAATACTTGCCTGTAATAATTACACGACGTATTGTTTTTAAATGTTTTGATTGATGTAATGTGATGATCGATAGTAACTATTCTGTCATGCTCTAAGTAATTCCTATTTTGACTGTTATATTTATAAATAGTAAACTTTCTTCATAAATGGTTCTGATATTTGTTATTATCAGACAACATTAATCAACTTCGTATGTATCGTCATGCTTGGCGGCCACAATTTATCTCGGACCAGAAGCTGACTTGTCCAGATAACCCAGTCTCATACCTGTATTTTAATTATGTTGTACAGTAGTTCTGTATTCGGTTTGTCCGTTATAAGAATACTTGTTTTAATATGCGTACTCCGTGGTCACCTTATATATAGCAGATTAATTTGTATGGTCATGTTTATTCATCATTAGTCATGTTTATTCATCATTAGTCAACATATTCAGTACAGACCATGTACAGCAAGAAAAGGACCATAAATTAACATAACTTCTTCCGCTGAAATAGAGAAGAGTTTGAAAATACCAAAGGGGCAATCAGAATCCGTATATCGAAGAAGAACAGACAACACAATGGCCAAAAGAAAAAGTACAAAAGGACAAACAACGATCTACAAAACATACATATAAAACTAAAGATCGAATAACACGAACCCCACTAAAAACCGGGGGTGAACTGATATAGAAATAACCCATAATTAAGTTCATTCCGACCCACAAATGTTGTGAGCATATTTGCTTTATGTTATAAAACAAATGACCTTGCAATTGATTATAGATTTCAATGTCTTAATCTGATTACAATATGGAATATGTTGTAAAGTAAAACAAGGTTAGTAAGTGCTGGATGATAAAAAACAATATTTACAGACCTACCGTCAGAACTACAAACCTTAAGTCGTAGAGACATGGGATCTACTCCTTTTATCATCAATTGCATTTACTATCAAAATGATCTTGAATGTTTAAAGACTATGTGTGTGTGTGACCCTTGATCTCTAACCTTATTATCCGAATAACTCGGAAACCGTAATGGATAAAACAAATGTCAAATAATCAAAAATCTAAAGCATATGATATTGCAACTTACGTATGTTTTGACCAAAATGATTCGACAACTCCGTAAGAAGTATTGCCTCAATTAACGGTTCGGATAGAACTTTTAAGCTATTAATTGTACAGCCCTAGGGTTTTCAGCATGACTCCAAGGTCAAATTTCATTGAACCGGAAGTTCTCTTTTTCAGACTGTAAATGATATTTTTAAACCGGAACTTAGAAATAAGCCATAACAACCACATAACTTTGGAATCAGGAGACCATGAATTATCAAAATGATGCATTTTTCTGATTGAAATGGATAGTTTTATGAATTGGAAGAGTGACAAAATGCATATAAATCATATTTGTTTGAAACCAGGAAACACAAGGATACATTTTCCTTGCGGAAAGTATAATCTAAAAAAGTACTTAGCAACCAGAAATTTTCCGAACTTTGAAAATTTTGAGAAAGACCTTTCAAATTGTTCTCTGAACAACTGACCGTTTATTTTTTCTCTAGTAGTACTTCTTTTGTTTGATATCACAGGCTATATATATATATTGATTGATTTCGGGACAAAGGCAGATGTATTCCAAATGTATCCACTTGATATAAACTATTTACCAAAATATAAAACAAAAAAATCATCGAAAAAAAAAATTCCTTCCACAAGTGAATAATACTATGTAACAGATATATAATACATGGTTATTTGTATATTAATTAATATTCAACTATACAGTTAATTGTATCAAATATGGTACCTTTGACAACCATTGATTTCTACATGAATACACAACAGAATGAAATGAGATGATTTTCAAATATGCAAAAATATAGCAGTCTCACAATATTACATTGCCAATGAACGATCGAATATTCTATAGTAAATTCGTCCAAGGCCGATTGCCATTGTCTAATAATTATACAGTAATTTGACTATATATGTAATTGTTCGTTTTATTGATATTGGTAGAATTGTTGGTTATCACTGTTTTAAACTTTCTATTCATACATATTTATTAAGAATTAATGGTGTAACGAAAAGGAGAAAATAGTCATTATGCACTAGTTGCTAAAAAGACAAAATTTGCATATTTATGTCACCAGTACTTCTAATAAAATACAAAACAAGAAATACCACACTGTCATAACAGGTCCTAGAGTAAAAACATATTGATCTTAATAATATGTAAACAAATCATATACCGACCATATTGTATTAAATTGAAATTTAGATTCATGTACAGATTACAACAAACAACAAATAACCTACAGCAGATGTTAGACGCCATTTTATGATGATTGTCCTCATGAAAATTGTTTGAAGATACCAAAGAGGTAATCAGAAAATGTAAATTGATAGACAGACAATACAATGGACAAAATAAAAGGACAAACAACAATCTACAAAACTACATAGAAAACTAAAGATAAGCAAAGCGAACCCCACTAAAACCCGGGGGTGAACTCAGGTGCTCTGGAAGGGTAAGCAGTTCCTGCTCCACCAATGACACCCGTTACTCTAGTTTCAATAAAAACGAAGATATCAAATTTAGTGCACACGATGCGTTTCTGAAATAACCTTCATCAGGTACACTCAAAATCGACAGATTAGAAAACCAAATTATTGAAAGATATGGGAGCAATAAAATCAAAGGGCCTAAACAGGATAACCTAATTCAGCTATGGTCACCTATGCCTGAGGGAGAAGATCCTTAGTTGTATTAATGATTATATTATTTAGGAACTGTACATTTCAATAATAAATATATCTAATAAACTATGTCTGACTGCTGGGCGGGGACTAACAGTCCACCAGCAGAGGTATCGACCCAGAGATAGTAGTAAAAACGATATACAAATAACGATAACAATAAACAAAGACGGTGATAAGTCATGAACGAGGAGAAAGACCGAGAAGTGCGTACTACAAGTGAAGCTGTATCCATGGTCATTTGTGACACAGATATCGTCAAGGGAAAACTAAGTGGAAAATTGTTATTTTATTACCGAAATAAAAACATTCACAATAAAGTTGCCAACTATAGCAAATGATACAACACATATCTACTTAAGATTTTTCCAGAAACGTGTCGTGTGCACTTAATTGGATATCTACGTTTTTATTGATATCGCTCGGTGATAGCTCTACTGGTAGGTTATTAATCCCCAAGGGCATTGTCCGCCTAGCAATCAGTATTTCGACGCAAAAATGAATTATTAGATATTTTTATTGTTGAAATTTTCAGCCCCAAATAATATAATTATTAATAAAACTAAGGTTCTCCTCCCTCAGACATAGAAGACCATATCCGATTTGGACTATCCTGTTTAGACTCCGTGGTTTTTTTTTCTATCAAAGACTTTTAAATTATTAATCTTTCCAATGATTTTGAGCGTACCTTATGAATGTTATTCCAGAAACGGGTCGTGTGCACTAAATTCGATATCGATGTCTTTATTTATATACATACACCTATCTCCGAGAACTCGTTGCAGGCGAATGTAGGAAATCACCGAGCGTGATCCGAATGGAAATCTTGATGACGATGTCTCGACGATGCTCCAGCTGATACAATTGTAAACAACAATAGAAAGTTATGTAAACAATATCCGGGTTAATGTATATTTTGCCAATGAGCATGCCTGATGAAGGTTTTTCCAGAAAAGCGCCGTGCACACTAAATAGATATCTACGGTTTTATTCTTTGTACATCGTGAACGTGATGCCCCATGCCAATGTACATGTACATAGCGTTTGCAAGAACAACAGCCTAGAAATTAAATGTCATCGATTATGAATTATATATATTACTAACTATTAACAAGATAAGGTAGAAATGACCCTCATTTTTTTTTTTTTTTTTTTTTTTTTTAAATAATGAATGGTCAACAGTCGATGACTTCCGTCCAAAATCAATAAATTGCATTGTATATACAAAGCATTAGCCACCATTTGTAATATGATGAACGAAGATAAACACAGTGAGTACTTATTTCTAAAACTAATTTCAGTGTACAATATTTGACGGAATTCTTTTTATATATGTTTTTGACGAAATTGAAGAATTGTGTCAACGCAGTCCTTGATAAGTTAGATTTAATTGATAAATCATAAATTATATGTACAGATATTTGTACATCTCCAGGTTAGACATGTATACAATAAGGGAGAGGAAATCACAGTACTACAACTAAACAGGGATAACTATACAAGGTTACAATAATGTCTAGATGTATATCTGTATTAAATGAAAACTTCATGACTAAATTTTATGCATATGAACACGTCATATACACTATCATAACCTGGCGATGGATATTATTTTTGTATTAGTCATGTGAATTTCCGATATACATGGATATTCAAGCTAGAGGCTGAAACATATGGTTAATACAACATATATCGTTGTTTTGGAGAGTAAATTAACTTGATTAAACAAGCAATATACTATATTAAAATGTGTATTTGATTTTATCCGTGTTATGACTGAGTTGGTGTCTGTTTGTCTTATTGCATAAATGACCGGTGACAATAACAAGGTCACTTGCACTATTACTCCTCAACAGAGTGTAAACCGATGTCTCTATCATGCTCAAAGTTCATAATGATTATAGGGGCCGTCGTGTCGTGATCGCATGGTAGTTGGATTTATAACTACCTGTGCAATCAGTGCCTATCACCACTAACGTTGAGACTTCGAACCCCGCTCAAGTGAGGTGCACTCGATACAACATTATGTGATAAAGTTTGTCAGTGACTTGCAACAGGTCGGTAGTTTTCTCCGGGTACTCCGGTTTCCTCCACTAATAAAACTGACCGCCACGACATAATTGATATATTGTTGAAAGTGGCGTTAAGCACTATAAAACCAAACCAAACCAAACCATAGTAATTATATGCACCTTCTGCTGGTAACATAGACTATCCCATTGTCTCTCCGCCAACAATTGCACATTTAGTGTGCGTATCCCTCTTTACTCTCCGGTCATCGATTTACTCTGGCTATCTTGAAATTGGAGCTCTATGTATATGACATTTTTGGAGTCATTGTTCACTGTTTGTACACACGGCTTTTGCTGGATAAACATAGATATTATTGACATAGTAATTATGATAAACAATATTCCTAGAAATATCAGGAGTAACTAATCATTTTTGCAATATGATATCCTCTTGGAATCAACAAGTTCAATTCAGTTGTACAATATAGTATATGTGATTCTGGAAAATGCAATGCTTGTTGTCAGAAAACTAGTACAGAAAAGT
This sequence comes from Bathymodiolus brooksi, assembly GCA_963680875.1. NCBI lineage: Eukaryota > Metazoa > Mollusca > Bivalvia > Mytilida > Modiolidae > Bathymodiolus > Bathymodiolus brooksi. Next base: position 9,910,125 of record OY804579.1, on the reverse strand, counting down.
AATACATATCCTTATTAATATTGCATGGAGATAAATTGGGGTTTAAACAAATGAAAAAAATTAGTTTAGCAGGAGAAATGTCAATCATTTCACTGATATTAATCATTTCAGGTAAATATGTTGTGTGAAACATTGATCTTTGAACATGCATTGTCAAGGGAGACAAGTTATTGTTAATTAAAAAGAGATGTGTTGTTGGTTTAGAATGTCAACCACCGACTGTTCCAGTGTTTATATCTATACATGTACATGATAATAATGCATGCATATTTAAAACAGATTCATTGCTTATTGCACATCTGATCATATTTGGCAAAACAAGCTGAATTTTATCCAAAGAATATTGTAGTTTGTTTTATAATTGAAAGAGCTTAATGTAAATTGTTCTCGAATTTAGATTTTGATATAAATCAGTTGGCATTTTACTCATATGTTGACAAAACTTGAATGACCACATCATTTCACTAAGATAGAAGGTTTTGTTCAATAAAACCAGTTTATCCCCGCCACTTCGGCTTTACTTCCAGCTGTTTGTAGGAGGGTGCATGTCTTATTTACGTTGTTTGTGTCTGTTTGTACATAGTGGTATCCAACACGTGTTGTGTTGTGTTTTTGTTTTGTTTTTCTTCGTCTTGTGTACCTTATGTTGCCAGTTTCTCTGGATTGTCATTTTATGATTTCCCCTTCGGTATTCTCTAACGTTTATTGAAGTGTAATTACTAAGCTAGGAAAGTGATCGATCATGTATCAATTTTGCCTCTTTCTACGATTGTTCCAAACGATTTTGGAACTTTTCCCAAAGTGTAATATTTTTAGTTTTTAATTTTATTTCAAGAAATTCGACATCACGATGCATACATGTAACACTTGTGGGTCCGAGACAAATTTCTCCACATTTCGGAGAATCTTGTCTCTCTCTATGGTGTCCTCTAACACTTGTGGGTCCGAGACAAACTTTTCGGAGAATCTTGTCTCTCTCTATGGTGTCCTCTAACACTTGTGGGTCAGAGACAGACTTCTCCACATTTCGGAGAATCTTGTCTCTCTCTATGGTGTCCTCTAACACTTGTGGGTCAGAGACAAACTTCTCCACATTTCGGAGAATCTTGTCTCTCTCTATGGTGTCCTCTAACACTTGTGGGTCAGAGACAGACTTCTCCACATTTCGGAGAATCTTGTCTCTCTCTATGGTGTCCTCTAACACTTGTGGGTCAGAGACAATCTTCTCCACATTTCGGAGAATCTTGTCTCTCTCTATGGTGTCCTCTAACACTTGTGGGTCAGAGACAGACTTCTCCACATTTCGGAGAATCTTGTCTCTCTCTATGGTGTCCTCTAACACTTGTGGGTCAGAGACAAACTTCTCCACATTTCGGAGAATCTTGTCTCTCTCTATGGTGTCCTCTAACACTTATGGGTCAGAGACAAACTTCTCCACATTTCGGAGAATCTTGTCTCTCTCTATGGTGTCCTCTAACACTTGTGGGTCAGAGACAAACTTTTCCACATTTCGGAGAATCTTGTCTCTCTCTATGGTGTCCTCTAACACTTGTGGGTCAGAGACAGACTTCTCCACATTTCGGAGAATCTTGTCTCTATGGTGTCCTCGGTTTGTTTTAATTTGTTTCTGTTCTTGTGTATACTTTATGTTCTGATGGCGTGGTATTGCGTAGTATGCTTTGTTTATAATTACCATTTAAAGTTTTGTTTCCTACATGTGCCTTAGAACAGAGCTTCGTAAAGTAATACATTGTTAAGTTATACGTCTATTGAACGATGAATATAACTAGATGTTAACATCTCAATTCTCGTTAATGGTGAAGTGATATTGTTTAATTAAACATACACTTTCTATCTGTTTAATCTTAATCGATTATACAGTCCAGCAATTCTAGTCCACTTAAATCTTTTGACAACACTGCTATTGTAGTTGTCGCCTTAGCAACAAATTGAATCTAGCTTTTACAAATCCTAGGATTGACAGTTCTGGTAACCTCCATGTAATGTAGCGAAGTAAGAATGAGAAACAAAACCATATATACATGTTAATAAATCCAGAACACAATTTTCTTTTAAAGTTTTAGGTGAAGTGCATACTCCACAAATTTACTATAATGTACACTGATTGATTTTACAAGTTTTAATTAATACAACATTACATATGAATACTGTTGCTGTTGAATGCATGTTTTTGGCATGCACTTATTTCGCATCTGTCAGAAATTCTAATAGACATATTTGTAATAGCGGTCGGTTTTATTCGTTCTGTGCTCAATGTATAAACACAAGTGCAATTTGTCTTCGATAGCTGTTTCTTTCCAGAACAGAACTTCGAAATACCATTGAAAACCCATTCAACACTTATATTCCCTCGGCAGTGTAAGGAAGTGCACATCTCTAAGTAGTGAAAACCCCTCTCTAATATATCCGTTTCACTATCCATAGGATAAACACACAATATTACAAAGCATGTACATGTTTTGGTCACTCTGTTGTATAGACTGTTCCTACACTTCACGTTGTAATATTCACACACCGGATTTACACCTTTCATCCGGAATGATCTGTACCACAACGCCATATACATGTCAATCTATAATAATTCTAGTTTACATAAACCCATATTCCTATCTCATATTTGTTTCCATAATAATGTGTAATAATTCAAATAAAAAAAACCCCAACATATGTACCAAGTATTTTATGCATGTTTCAGGAATGACATGTAATGATTAGAAATGATCTATATTTTGGTGGGGTCCGTGTTACTCATCTGATTTATTTTCTGTGTTGTGTTTTTTTGTTTTTTTGTTTCTTTTTGTTCCGTGTCTTGTGCCCGATGTTGCTAGTTTACTCTGAATTGTCCATTCTTAGTTGTTCCTTCGGTTTTCTCTAACATTATTGTTTAATATAGTTGTTATTACGAAATCCTCTACAATTTCCAGGGGTGATTGTCTTAATGAGTATAATAAACGATTACTTAATGCCACATGACAAAGATATATTTACTTGAAAAACGATAATGCTGCATCGACGAAGAAAATGGCACTAAAAGGTATCCGTACTGGTTAGAATGACATGGAGTGTAAGACGATATTAGGAATTTTGTGATCTGTTAATTATTGAAAAATTGTGATGTTAAAATGCATGGGTTGGTGATGTATAACAATTAGAAATTCATTGGTGGGGGCACATGATGAATGATTAGACAATTGATTGTCTACAAGGACATATATCAGCAATGTTAGCACCAGAAAATCAATACCTACTGGTGTATCCCTTACCCTGATGAATCATTAAAAAACGCTTTAGGTGTATGTTTTCTCACATGGTTATATTGTTGAAGCACTGACATCATTTTGTAATGATGTCAACTAAATGTTTTATATTTTTTGACAACACAATTATACTTATATTCATACATATAATCGGGCTCCGTCACAAAATGGTCCATCAGTTGAGAAATTCGGTGGGCCTATTTCTCACGTGCACGGAACGTTGCATGTGCGTTCTCCAAACACGACACCCACTATGGTCCATGACCATAGAATATTACGTTATTAACATGTAGTATATATAATGATGAATTCGTTAGATTGATGTATAAGCTGATCACAAACTCACAGAAATATGTCATTTGAAGTTTTATATCATGTTCAGCTTCAATAGATTGCTTGTGAAAAACAAATAAAATCCTTGTTGCATAATTTTCATATTTCTATTATATTATTATTGACATGCCTGTGTTAAGCCAGGAGAATGAGTGGATATATATTTGTGTGTTAGGGGTATCGATTTTGCGTTTCTACTATTGTACTATTGGATTTTGTAACTTTTATTACAATAAACGTGAACGCATACCGAAGGGACAATAAAAAAGTAGGGTACACAAGACGAGGAAAAACAAGAGGAAAACACAGCACAACTCTTAGTACTTTTACCACTCTTACTTTGATAATAACTGCTGTAAATTATACCACATGAAACTATAAATGTTTCTGAACACTTTGACATTTCCATAAGGAATATGAGATGACGTGGAAATTCGTTGGTTGGTGATAAATGATCGTTTATAGTATTGCTATTGAACTATTGTTATGATAGAATACTCCGATCTCTGATAAAGTTAGATGTGACTCATTGTTAATGACATTTGGCTAGATTGCTTTAATTTAACACTTCATTATTTTGTTTGTAATTTATCTATGTTAATTTAAAACTGTTATTTCAATAAATAACATATTTTAGGAGCATACCATTTCCATTAGTAACCCCCATGCACCGGTATTTTTGCGTGTGATATGAGTACACTTAACACGTGTGGTTAGAGTAATCGATATAACTGTTTTTTTGTATTCGTTGTTTTTAATATTGACCGAACAATTTAGAAATGTGACAAATTGGGTAGTAGTGATGATTCTCATAGCTTTAAGGCGTTTTTACAGGTGGCGGGTAGCTATGCCTTCACGATTAGGGTTGTCAGATAATCATAGAGAATGCATGACCATACACCATAGTGCGTAACGGGATTGGGGAGTGTTTGTTATATCTACATTTAATAAAGACATTCTTTGTAGATTTTGAAAAAGAGTAGACAAATTGTATATTCTACTAAAGACTAATTATTTCATCCCTTCCTCACTTTCCATATGTTTTCAGCTGTAGTCGTTGGTATGGTTGTGACTTTTCTCCCTCATTTCTGTATAGCATTTGGATGATCTTGAAATATGCATGGAATATTGATATTGAGCAACCAATGATCCATCAAAAGCATCGCGTTCGCTCGGCATCTTAACAATGATGCAAATTGAAGCTAATCTGACCAACTGTTTTCTGTATGCTGTTGTAATGGTGATATCTGTATTACGATTTGGCTATATTTTTAATTTTATTTCGCTTTGAAATATTACGTATTCCGGAGCATCGGAGTTCATTCCCGGTTTTTGTGGGGCTCATGTTACTCGAACTTTAGTTTTATGTGTATGTTTTGTAGATCGTTGTTTGTCCTTTTATACTTTTTCTTTTGGACATTGTAATGTCTATTCTTCTTCGATATACGGATTCTGATTACCCATTTGGTATCTTCAAACTCTTTTCAATGAAATGCACAATATTCAGAAAGGCTGTAAAAGGTTTGCATATTTTTTTTTTATAAAATAAAATAAATATAAATGAGAAATATGCAATTTTACACGCGTCTCGGGAATTAATATTGTAAGTATCTGATTATGATTAAGCCTATCAGATGACATATGACTATGTCTGTTTAAATATTCATTTGATTTATCATTGATTAATATCAAATTACTAAAGCAAAGTTATAGATTTGAGAAGGAATGTCATATCTATTTGTGCTACGCAAACATAATTCAAACTAATTATTGGAATCGGAAACCATGGAAATTATCTTTACTGTAAAGCCTCTATTAACAACGAGTAGGTCAGTAGACTGAATATCAAGTGTCATCCATAGTATATATAATATACAATATTGATATGTACTGGACTGAAGCAAAAAGTACAGCTTAGTATCTGAAGATATTGTCTTTTTATCAGAGACAAAACTTTGTGTGTGGTTAATAATGTATGATATCATTTCATAGCCTAAAGGGAGCTAATCAGAACCAGATGAATTCATTATATATAAAGCATGCAACAACTGGAATCTTAAATCCAGAACAATGTCAGACATTTCGGCAGGCCAAAAAGAGATTAGAAATTTACACTTGTTCTAGAAAGGGGTTCGTAGGACAGGAATTAATTTTCTTATCTCTGAGGAATTGTGTTGCAACTGACCGGGACTGTAACTTGAATAAGGTCAGTTCTATACCCCACTTCATCCATTGGTAAGCTCGACTCGATCTTTAGATCTAAGTGTATGTTTTGTAGATCGTTGTTTGTCATTTTGTACTTTTTCTTTTGGCCATTGTTTTGTCTGTTCTTCATCGATATACAGATTCTAATTACCTCTCTTTGGTATCTTTAAACTCTTCTTCCTCCATAGGTGGTCTTACATGGCGCGATTTTCCATCCGCTTTTATAACCGAGAGGTGACTAAGACTAAAGTCGTGTCGTATAAACAGAAATATCGGTTGTCGTTTGTCGTGTCGTGACGTGGTTTCCAAATTTATTCGTTCCCTAATTTCAATCAGCAAATCTACAAAACGACATAAAGTTTGTCGTGTAAACACTACACGACATGTCATTCCATTAAAAACGGATGTTAAAACAGTGAATGAATTTGAATTGAGCGGTGGAAACACTACATGAAACAATTTGCCCAATCAGACGTGCCAGAATCCCTTTAAAATCGAATGGAAAGTTAGACAATGCAGACACACTTTAAGAGTTTACAGTCGCACTTCTGGAGAAATCGAAGGGACTGATCATCTTACTTTTGAATAGCCGGGTATTCGAGTTATCCGACATAAATTAACATAAACGCTAATACAAACGCACAAGGGAAATGACTACTCTGACTTCGTGAATAGGAGGGTTTACTGTATGTTTTTATGTAATTTTCAACTTAATGCCGCAATTCAAATATTTGCTGTTGTGCTCCATGCCTTTCTAAACAATCTACAAGCAAATGCTCATTTGTAATGACATGCACAATTCTGAAAAAAGTAATATCGCATTTATTCCTATTTTCAGTGAGAAATCATGGAACTTCCTGTGGAAAATGGTTCTAGACTTACGGTGAAATCTCCAAAGTCACCCCGACGTCGTCGTCGGAGTAAATCATCGTCGACAGCTGTTTCCGCCAAGGTGTTTAATTTAGCTGCGGAACAATATGAGCCTCCAAGAAGAGAATTTCAGAACCCGAAGTAAGTATAGTTTATATAAATAATTATGTAGAAGTTGATCTTGAAGAACCATAGAAACGTTACATTAAAATAACACTATTCTACAGGCACGAGTAACGTTATAAGTAGGTTGTATTAATACATATAACTATTAGTACTTCACATTAGTTATTGTGGACAAATAGTATGCATCATTGATTTAGACATTTTATCTTCCTGATTTTGAAGCGTGCTTGACAAATTTGACCTATGCATCACGACGTCAGAACCAATCACCGTCCGGTTCCGTTTCTGTTGTTTTCATTTTGAATTTAGTAATACTTATTCATTATTGATGTCATACACATACTAGTAGTTATCATATGAATCATACAACTGACAACGTGTTCCATTAAGCATACAACTTATGGCAGGTTGTATTGGAGAATGTCCAAGTAACTCTCCATTCCTTCAAAATAATGGAGCCGGGACCCCGAAGGGGCCGAGACCCATTGTTTTTAAGGAATGGAGAGATACGAGGACATTCTCCAACTTAAAATGCACCCATTGTACTTTATTAATTTTATTAATTATTAATCTTGTAACAAAAACAAGTCTGTGTATAGTATCTAAAGTACAAAGAGAACAATAACTCTCCATTCCTTAAAAATAATGGAGAGTTTTGACAATAGATTTACATCACAGGTGGATTTTAATTATTATTAATATGTTAGACATGTTATTTTCAAGAGCCGACATGGTATGTGGAATTAATTTAAGAACTTGTAACTATGGAATTTTAAATGAATCATTGTTTGTTTATGTCGTGTATATATCTTGAAATATTATCTAAAATATATATCAGTATAGCTGTATATAGAAAAGTAAGACAAAAACAAAGCAAAAAAACCCCCCAAAAAACCCAATTACAATGGTCAATATTTGTGATGAATAAAGAACATAAGAAAGCAACTTTCTTCTTTTATTTATTCTGAAAATTGAAATTGTAAAAAAAATATTTTTTGAATTAAAATGTGAAATGGTGGCTGTGACTAAATCTCTCGAAAATTAAAAGTAAATATATCATCGCTATCATATTCATTGTTATTTTGTTACCTTTAACAATTATATTAACAACTCCAACACATATACACGATTACAATCATTCGATATTTAACAATCTAATATATACATGCTTTAGACATACATATTACTGTGATATATTACATTATCTGTCATTACAACGTCATTACAACGGTCAAGTTGTATTCTAAGATTCTTTTGTTGTACTTCCAATAGGAATGCATTTGTAATTGAATCTATCTTACATAAAATCTCTGGTGTAGAAAATTGTCAGGAATACTCATGAGTTTATCGAATAATGTTTGATGCCCTGTGGTGTTTATACGAATAATTAGATGATGTTCTGAAGCGTATTGCGACACCGTTTGTTTTCTAAGTCAACCACTAATATCATACAACGCCATGCTCTAGTTAACTGTGTTTACCTTTAATCTATTAACGTCCTCAATAGTTTTATGATACATGTATCTTTATCAAATAGCTCTGACAATGAAAAGCGGTTGGCCACAAATATATTTCTGTTATAGTAAAGTGTTCCCTGACAATGTTAGTTTATATGATTTTGTTACGGAAACATTATTAGTTATATAGGCTTTAGACAGGTAATACGGGCTCACATAACCTGTCTGTGTTGTATATTTCCTGAGCCGAATACAACACAGACAGATTATGTGAGCCCGTATTACCTGTTTAAAGCCTATATAACGAATTTGTCATACTGCAATACCATGGGTCCATATTAGCCTAAATAAAGAACATGACTACTATACATGTATTGTCTCATGAACATTTAATCTCAGATATGACTTTGTTTTGAAGAAGAATTCAATTCTTCAACATATTTAATAAACAACTTAACAATTTTAACAGAAAAATAGCAAATAATTTAGAATTGCCTCAATATCGGCGTCAGAGGGACAGGCGAACATGGGGGTCGCCATCTTGAATACGTATGATTTCAAAATGAGTTATCTTTCTTGGCACGTGCTTTCATATTACCGGCTAGAGCCGTATATTATGAATTAGGAAAATCGAGTAAATAACCAATCGGATCACTTAGATTTTCTATTGCAGTATGACAATAATTCTTAACAATAAACTAGATATTGGTCATTCTAGTCAGTTGTAAGAGTTTTGTTACTGACACAATTAAATGCTCTGTCATTGTTATTTCCGATTATATGGTTTTAACGGTTATCTGAGGAATGTTTCATATTAATGTAGATGGTAAAATATGTTATCACTACTCTTCTAACGGGTCACTGAAATATTAACTTAATTTGACAAATAATGCAATAATAATAATAATAATAATAATAATAATAAAAATAAGTCTTGCATAGCAGCGATATATTCCCTGTAGATAATAATAATAATAATAATAATAATAATAATAATAATAATGATAATAATAACAATAAGTTTTGCATAGCAGCGCTATATTCCCTGTAGATCATGACCAGGAGTTAACATACAATACTCTCTGGTTTTGCGCTCCCGTAATCATGTGATCGGAAAGTAAACATGATGTTCTTAAAAGGTTGACAGTCGTGCCATTCTCGTGCAATAATAATATTCTACTCATGACAATGTTAAGAAACCAATCGTGCACTAACCCTACATAATAATGATAAAATAAATATGAATTATATAAAATTCGATTTTATCTCAACAGATTCCTTAATCATCTTAATACTGTTTCGTTTATTAAAAGTTATGATAAGAGTTAGAGTTATCTCGCTTTGAATAGATTCATTGGACAATGTATTACTTGCGAGTAAATTAATTATCTATTTTTTTTATTGTATTTTACGTGGATCTACAGTACCCGAGGCCACCATGATAACCACCACACCACCTGATGTAGTCATCTATTATTACGATGGCTCCACTTTCTCGTAGCAACAATCAATTAGTTGCTACAAAAATGTATTTGAATCATACCTGTCAATACTGTCTAGGCTCTCCGTATGATGCCTATTATCTTTTGCACAATCCATCTCCTCATTAATATAATGAATGACTATCGTTGTGCAAAGAGTAAGATTGCACATGTCAATCAATTGTGTTTCTCCTTTGGGAAAATAGTCAGAAGTATATGTCAACAAAGATCCTTGAATAATGCAATTCACTAAAACTAAGTCAAAGCTCTCTCAAGCATCGGTAACGTTTGCTAATTTTGATTGTTCTGTTTACGCTGTTCAGATTACTTGTTCTGCTTACGCTGTTCGGATTACTTGTTCAGTTTACGCTGTTCGGATTACTTGTTCTGTTTGCGCTGTTCGGATTACTTGTTCTGCTTACGCTGTTCTGTTTACGCTGTTCGGATTACTTGTTCTGTTTACGCTGTTCGGATTACTTGTTCTGTTTACGCTGTTCAGATTACTAGTTCTGTTTACGCTGTTCGGATTACTTGTTCTGTTTACGCTGTTCGGATTACTTGTTCTGTTTACGCTGTTCGGATTACTTGTTCTGTTTACGCTGTTCGGATTACTTGTTCTGTTTACACTGTTCGGATTACTTGTTCTGTGTACGCTGTTAGGATTACTTGTTCTGTTTACGCTGTTCGGATTACTTGTTCTGTTGACGCTGTTCGGATTACTTGTTCTGTTTACGCTGTTCGGATTACTTGTTCGGTTTACGCTGTTCGGATTACTTGTTCTGTTTACACTGTTCGGATTACTAGTTCTGTTTACACTGTTCGGATTACTTGTTCTGTTTACGCTGTTCGGATTACTTGTTCTGTTTACGCTGTTCGGATTACTTGTTCTGTTTACGCTGTTCGGATTACTTGTTCTGTTTACGCTGTTCGGATTACTTGTTCTGTGTACACTGTTAGGATTACTTGTTCTGTTTACGCTGTTCGGATTACTTGTTCTGTTTACGCTGTTCGGATTACTTGTTCTGTTTACGCTGTTCGGATTACTTGTTCTGTTTACGCTGTTCGGATTACTTGTTCTGTTTACGCTGTTCGGATTACTTGTTCTGTGTACACTGTTAGGATTACTTGTTCTGTTTACGCTGTTCAGATTACTTGTTCTGTTTACGCTGTTCGGATTACTTGTTCTGTTTACGCTGTTCGGATTACTTGTTCTGCTTACGCTGTTCGGATTACTTGTTCTGCTTACGCTGTTCGGATTACTTGTTCTGCTTACGCTGTTCGGATTACTTGTTCTGTTTACGCTGTTCGGATTACTTGTTCTGCTTACGCTGTTCGGATTACTTGTTCTGTTTACGCTGTTCTGCTTACGCTGTTCGGATTACTTGTTCTGCTTACGCTGTTCGGATTACTTGTTCTGCTTACGCTGTTCGGATTACTTGTTCTGTTTACGCTGTTGGGATTACTTGTTCTGTTTACGCTGTTCGGATTACTTGTTCCTAAATACTTGTGAATTATTTGACTTTCCAATTTGTTGTCAATAAGTGGACCCCGTGTATGCTATTACCGAAACGCGTCGTTTGAACTAAATTAACGTTTATATCACTCCTTATGGAAATATGTGAAGATACCAAAGGGATACATGTAAATCAGACGTCGTAATTCAAAAGAAAGACAATACAAAGACCCAAAGAGAAAAAAGGACAAAAAGATAAAAGATGAACCAACACAAACCCCCACTAAAATCCAGAGGTGAAACCCAAATGTTCAGGAAGGGTAAGCAGTTCCTTCTCCTCCGATGAAACCTGTAGGTCTTTCTGCTAAACGATACAAGCATTACGTCATATGGAAATCGTGTTGGATACTTATATAGGTCAATAAATACAAATAACAAAATATAAATTCTTTACCTTCTTTGGAAATAGTAAGAAAGTACTTGTCAAACAAGTTGTCTTTATGAAATAATACACACACTTTTTGTCTGTTCGAAATAAGTTCTTCCTTTCAAATAGGAAATGCCAGTATGAGTTATAATATCTATCACATACGTCATGATTCTAGTGTTTCTAAATGAATGTTCAATTATATCAAATTGTTTTTGTGGCTTGTTGTCACAAAGCATGATGTCACTTTAAATAATTCATTTGTACTTATATTTGTTGAGCAGATCAATAGGAAGCATGTTTTTATAGTTATTGTGTATTAATTGCTTCTTTCCTCGCAGTTTTTCTGTTTTATGGGTAAATTCATTACATATATTTTTATAGCATAACACTTAAACAGCTATACTTCTTTCAATAACACGAATTCACTAAAAGCATGGACTAAATGATCTTGGTGTAACATACAATTATATCCATCTTCTGTCAGCGAAGAACCGATTATGTAAATCAAAATACGTGTACTTGAAATTATGAATAAACAATTGATTGAGATGGTTTCACGTATATCTCATATATTTCTTGCATATTCAGAACTAGAACATATTCAACAATATATAAACATAATGCAGACATGCAGAGAGAATGGAACAACGTGGGGCATCGGCTTTGGGCTGCCACGGAAAAGCATTGAGAATTGTTTAGGGACGTAAACATTAATCTTTGAAGGGGCTACATTGGTCATATTATTTTTTGAAACTGGGTATTTTAAGTTCACGGAATGTGCCACTCTCCCAGAACAGCACAAAATACGGTCCATGATAAGGCTGTCAGTATTTTAACATGACAACACCCGCCATCTGCTCTCCACCTACCGTGGCACGTTCTGAGCAGCATTGTGGGTTGAGTCCTGAGAACCTGAGAACCATTATAAGTATGGCTATATAAATATATAATACACGCAATAGTATGATAGAAATGTACAATTCAACGACTCCATTGAATCACAATAAACTTCCGCTACACAAAGACAGCAGCTTACGGAAACCCTGGTTTGCAATAGGTACAACAAAGTAGCGGGAATGAACATACTAACCTCATAATGACCGGTATAAATTTAAATACATGCACTACCCACTAGTCAGTGTTTCGCTACAGACAAGGTGTTTAAGATATATATGCATATTAAATGTATCTATCCTTTGGGGTTTTATTTCTCACCAAACGTTTTTAAATTATTTGGTTTTCCAATCTCGTAACTTTGGGCGTCCATGATGACGGTTATTCCAGAAACGCCCCGTGCACACTTACTTAGATATTTTTCGTTTTAGCACCGCTTATGTCATCAAAAAAATGCAAGGAAATTGAAACTTAGATATGAAATAAGATTGAAAAATATCTTTATACAATCAAGAAAGTTCTCTTATTCCACATTCTACTTTCAGCCCTATGACACTATTTCTGTTAATACAAATGTCAAGTAGATATCCCAATAGGTCATGTATTGATGGTTTCTATGAAAAGTTGACATGAAACCTTAATCAGCTTTCCCTTTTATGTATTATAATATCTGTTTATCTTAACAGAATAGTACGATATTTTGAAGGAGATGAAGAAGAAATGGTATAAGATTCCTGACATTGATGGTATTACGTTTTAATGAATGAATATTTTCACTTCTAACCGATAATTTACATTTGTATGGATTTTATTCAGAGAAAGATATATTGATATCGTGTATAAAAAAACGATGTAAAAAGGAGGTTATCAAATATTCATAGAATATTAAAATGCTAAGTGTATTAGATAAATTAAAAAAAAACAAAACAACCATAGAATACCACAATGTAGGAATATTTCCAAATTCCAATAGAAAAATCGTTGAAAGAGTCAAAATAGATACCCTTACCGCACATACATTACCGCTCACTTTTATGATAGTACAAGCACTTCAATAAACAGTGGTGGGGTTAAACTAGTTTTATGGTACCAACCCCCCTCTTAGTAACTGATGCTGTCATGCAACGCTTTTCAAATGTGAATAACATGCCAACACTTACATGTAACCGAGCGAACAGCGTTATTATAATGAACGCTATAACCATGGATATAATATATAATATATTTAATCAATGTATATATTCATGTTTGAAACATTGTCTGATAAACTTTGTCAGTGACTTGTGACAGGTCAGTGGTTTTTCTCCGGGTGCTAAGGTTGTCTCCACCAATAAAACTGGCAACCACGATATAACTAATTAATAAGGGTAATAACAAAATTACCGAACTCCGAACAATCTTACAAAGGGAAAGTCAAAACTCATAATTATATAAACAGACAAAATCAGTCAACAACCGGAAAACTGTGAAAACCGTAATGACCCTGACTTGGTACAGGCATTTCTAAAGAAATGGTGGGTTGAATCAGATTTTAAGGCGCCAAACCTCCCGCTCTCATTACGGTTCAAAGGTTCCGGCTGTCACTGTAACAGTATTTAAATACAGGAACAAAATAGGTAAAATAGTTGTCAAAGCAGTACCATATTCGGTGACGTAAATGTCAAAAATATTTTTACGTCACACATTGACAAAAAAAAAAAAATTTCACTTCTTTATCTTTATACATTTTCACTATATGAAAATGCATCGCTTATAATTTTTTCTGCAGAGACGGAATATATTTCGACAAGATATTGGTATCGGAATATAAACTTTTTAAGAGATCGAATAAGGCGAATCTTTTTATATTGTTGAAAGTGACGTTAAACACCATAACCCTAACCCTAGCTCCCTATTCATGCGTGCAATTTACAGTTCCTAAATAACGTACATGTAATTATTATTAAAACTAAGGTTCTCTTCTCTCAGGCCTAGGTGACCTGAGCTGATTTTGGATGCTCTGCTTAGGCCCTTGCTCTCAGGCCTAGGTGACCGTAGCTGATTTTGGATGCTATGTTTAGGTCCTTGCTCCCAAGGTTCTCCTCTCTCAGGCATAGGTGACCTTAGCTGATATTGGATGCTATGTTTAGGTCCTTGCTCCCAAGGTTCTCCTCTCTCAGGCATAGGTGACCTTAGCTGATATTGGATGCTCTGTTTAGGTCCTTGCTCCCAAGGTTCTCCTCTCTCAGGCATAGGTGACCTTAGCTGATATTGGATGCTATGTTTAGGTCCTTGCTCCCAAGGTTCTCCTCTCTCAGGCATAGGTGACCTTAGCTGATATTGGATGCTCTGTTTAGGTCCTTGCTCCCAATGTTCTCCTCTCTCAGGCATAGGTGACCTTAACTGATTTTGGATGCTATGTTTAGGTCCTTGCTCCCAAGGTTCTCCTCTCTCAGGCATAGGTGACCTTAGCTGATATTGGATGCTCTGTTTAGGCCCTTGCTCCCAAGGTTCTCCTCTCTCAGGCATAGGTGACCTTAGCTGATATTGGATGCTCTGTTTAGGCCCTTGCTCCCAAATCTAAGGTTCTCCTCTCTCAGGCATAGGTGACCGTAACTGATTTTGGATGCTCTGTTTAGGCCCTTGCTCTCAGGCCTAGGTGACCTTAACTGATTTTGGATGCTATGTTTAGGTCCTTGCTCCTAAGGTTCTCCTCTCTCAGGTATAGGTGACCTTAGCAAAATTCGGATGCTCTGTTTAGGTCTTTGCTCCCAAAGAGTTTTAAATTATTTGGCAGCTTTCCAATCTTTTGACCAGATTAAAGTTATTCCCGAAAAGTGTCGTGTGCACTGAGTTTGATATCTACGTTTTCACGTATATTCTTTTATGATAATCGTAGAGTGCTGGGGCTTTCATTTTCAGATTAAGATTTAACACTGATTTCATCTCTGTCTATCCAGATTATGATAACTGTGGCTATTATTAGATTACTTATGTAATAATCTGCAAAAAAGAGTATAATAATCATTGAAATGACATCAACAAATGTGCTACCAATGAAATCATTTGTGTTTTATATTGTCGTTTAATTCACCAAGTACCTTGGATATTTTTGTATCTTTGTTTATTATCTAATATTGTAGACATATGAGGTGACAAATGTCGTAATCAACATCTGTGTCATTGTGTTTATAAAATATATGTATATCTTTTTACAGATATTATTTAATATATTTACCTACATCGTATATCTTCATAGTATAAAGAATTGCATAGGTAGTGTAATGGTTAGCGTGCTCGCCGCGAGTTCAGTAGATGATGAATTCGAATCCTGGTCACATAAAGACAAACCATGAATATAAATTTAGATTTTGTTGTATCTCTGCTAAGTATCTATTATTAAGGAAAAGAGCAATGCCTAGTTGGTTCAGAATAGGGATAGTGTTTTCTAGTGGAGCAACATGTCTACCCACAGACTGTAGTTTTAATGAACTAACGCTATGAAAATCCATCTAGGCGGACATCATTATCATCTCATCAATTCGCTTATGCCATGATAAAGCGAAACAATTGCTACTTTTGGCGTTAAACAACAACAATCACTCACTCAATCAAGAATATTTCCACATATATTTTAAACCCTGTTAGTTCTGTTAACCTATGCGACATTGTTTGTCATGTGAAAAGTTACAGGTTTCCACAAGCAAATCATATAAATTGCTAACCAGCAACTGGATACATATAAACAATACGATAATATTTATTTTATTATGATGGATTCTATTGCCATCTTTCTCCACTTTCATAATTAATCAAATTGCGTTAGGTATCTACATTATGTTTACGTTCAATATCATTTACCTAACAAACAATCGACCAATCACAATGCGAGTTGTGATTTACTGCTCCACATTAAGTTTTATAAAGCATTCTAATATGACGTCCCGTATTCGGTATACAAATAAAGGCATATTTGAATAACAATCAAATATAGGCCACACATGCACGCTGAGCTAAAAAAAAGCACCTACATTAACACTGACTATTTTCAGAAAATTCTTCATGGTTAGCGATTTTCTAATATTGTGTTTCTAAAAATTGTTGAAATAAATGAAGCTAAAATTAAATAAATCCTAATCAAGTCTTATCATAATTAAACTCTTATAAACATTTCACTATCTCCATGTTTATCTCCGATCCGACTGGCTGCTTTCAACGGGTAATTTCGTTGTTAATCATTTAAAGTTGTTTATTTGTAATAAAATTTATATTGAACATTGTCAGTAAAATTCTTTTCGGTATTTTAAGCCACAGTTTCAACCACAATTTCGCTTTCAATCTCTTAATTCCCAATTTTACCATTTTTAAAATTCCGTAGGAGATTAATGGAATAGCCACTACCAGCGCATCACCTTGACCGCCTCGAATTTAAAAATTACCGTATTTGGCCTATTAGAATCGAAATAATTCATGCCGGCCATCCTTTATAACAATAAAGTATCGTTCGGGGTTAAATATTCATGAATATAATGCCTACCCATATTTGAATAACAATAAAGTATGGCCGGCATGAATTATTTCTTAATTTATTTATAGATAACATCGTTTAAAGATTGACCTGTAACAGTTGTAACTTGTCGATACAATAATAATAGTCCCTTCATTTCATCGTAAATCGTGACAACCAGTAGAACTATTGTATATAGATCCCTCCGATGATATTATAGTGTACTCTTTCTATAAATCCAGTCCCGTGGGATAGAGATTCATCGGATGCTTTATGAGCATCCAGGATAGATTTATGACATTGAACGCCGATAATTTAAATTATTCTTTTTGTCTGATAAGAAGCAATAAATATTGATCATACTTGCTAAAAACATATTGAGTTTAAAAGAAAATGAATGCCATGGTATCAGTAATGTCATCTTGGGCAGCCATTCATATTTTAACATGGTCGATCTATTAATTGTTTTACAACTCGAAAACAAAACAGCCTAAACGAAGTATTTTTTTTTAAAGCATATGCACCTCTAGTCCGGTCAAAATATAGAAAAACGCTCTCTCCTGATTGTTTGAAAGCTTTCCATTAGCTTAATCGATTTCAATGTCAAATATAAATATGAAATGTGACATGGTAAATTGGAGATACATATTGTATTTTGTCAATTTCATTGATCCAAAATAAAGGAATGTTTATGAATATTGATGACTTCGTCGTTAACTATTTATTACTCCGTATTTGTTTATAAAGCGAGTCGAGTATTCGCTAACGGTGACACAAGATAATTAATAATCAGGAAAAATACAATATCAGTTGCAATGACCAAATAATCGGAAATTGAAAACAGATAAAACAAACAGGGCGGACATACCTGTCGTAAAATAGTGTTATTATTTTGAAATGGAAATAAGGATACTTAAATAAAGGAGTTCGCTATAGATTGTACACATGATATCTGGATTGAACAGAGTGCTGATGGCCACAAGAGACATGGCCAAAGCCAAAACAAATACAAATAACACTTTATATTCCAGAGTTCACGAAGCTGATGGCAACTTCTTCGAAAGCTTCACCGCTCTTTCATGGAGACAGGAGAACAGGAGATTAAGAGCTCATTCAGACGTAAGTTACTATTGGTTTATATGAGTTTCATTTCTTCATCAAATCTTGTTTTAGGTATAATGTATTCAATCAATTTTAATAGATGAGTGTTATAAAGATATGAAATGATCAATTACCATTTTATGACGATACCATTGAAAAGACAATTCTAAACAGGAATCACTGTGTCATTAAGCCAATTTTGGCCATTTTGGATTAACAAGGTAGCTGCTTAAATTTCCGATTTCAAA
The DNA here is from genome assembly GCA_963680875.1 of Bathymodiolus brooksi. Classification (NCBI taxonomy): domain Eukaryota; kingdom Metazoa; phylum Mollusca; class Bivalvia; order Mytilida; family Modiolidae; genus Bathymodiolus; species Bathymodiolus brooksi. The sequence goes on along the minus strand of OY804579.1, from coordinate 9,891,763 downwards.
TTCTATTATGAGTGAATGCTTGTTTGTAATATTGAATTGGGTTCGTTAATTAGCAGAGAAAACCAATGTACACTTCAGATAAGTAGTATAACATGTTGACATTGTGATTTATTAACACCGGTAGGGGATATTTTACATGACAATGCTTACCCATGCTGAGCCATCATATATTATATAAAGTCGACACTTCAAGTAACTTTAGAAAAAAACTAATTGTTATTTATGTTTCTAGGTGTCGCATTTAGCAATAATTAAATTTATTCATAATATGAAAATGATGGCTGCACAGTTTATTATACTCTGTGTTACATGCACAATTTCCCAAAATATGGTACTTATTATTTATATGCCAATTCCTTACCCTTTTTGCATTGAAAATCAAATACTATTCTCCTCTACAAGGTAAATGTTGCATGTTTTATATACTTACTGGACAATTTGAATGCTTGAGTATGTCCTTGGCTTTCTTTTGTTTTGGAGATTTAATATTACATGGTCATCATTTTTGTTTCTATGGAGACACATAAGCTGTGGCCTAAAACCCGATGTTGTATATTTTGTGAATTGCGAATAAACACGAAAGTCCAAAATGATTCAAATGAAGGATATGTCACTGTGGAATTTAAGTAGCACAAACAATAATATGTCAGATGTGCTGTAAGTAATTTTAAATCCCGACGTTTCAATAGATTTGCAACTCGGTGACACAGAGTTCCGTGTTGTGGTGTCCGTTGCGATCACCTCATAAACACGATGTTTGGTTCGTTTTTACCTACGGTTGTTTGTAGGAGGCTCATGTCGTATTTACATTATTTGTGTTTGTTTGCATATATTGGTGTCCAACACATATTGTGTTGTGTTTTTTGTTTTGTTTGTCCTCGTCTTGTGTACCCTATGTTACCAGTTTCTCTGGATTGTCCATTTTTTAGATTGCTCCTTCGGTATTCTCTAACGTTTAATGCCAATTGGACAAATCTTTCTCTATGGATGTGAAACATAGGTGTTTGTCAAAATTGATATAATTGAGACTGTATATCTACAAATTAGCAAGCGTCTTTATTTGAAAGCATCTACTTAAAGTAAAATAGTATATCGAGAATTGAGTAGGTATCTAATATACATTGATATTAAAGTCAAAATAATACATGTGTGGTGCAAACCGTACTGCAGGTAAATCAACAAATATATATGCTCTAAAGGCTATTTTATTTTATTCATATTGAACACTGCACTTTTAAAATCATGGATACAATATTGCCACCTAAACATAAATTTCTTGTGTATGGATTTTACATAAATGGCTATGGAATGTTCTTAATAGAAAAATTCGTGACAGGTTTATTGAAAATTAGGAAATTTATCACAGGACCAAGATTATAAATTGTAAAAACCTGAATGTGTGTTAGAAAGGTATTTAGAAACGTTAAATGATAAACATAAAGATTTATTAATTTATAGAGCTTCACATCATATAATCTCTATTGGGAAAAGTTGACAGAACACACAAATTATGTCAGAGGCAGGTTGGGGGAGGATAATGCAATTATTTATGTTCTTGTAAGTACGTTATTTGATAAACACCGACAGAAGTTAAATTCTCTTGACATTTTATGAATAATATTGTAGATATTATGTACGTCATGCGTTCTCTGTACACGCGTAATGCACTACAAAAATACATAGTAATAAAACAAGTAGGGACAGACCAAAATATTGCAAGCCATGTCTTTGTATTCTATTCCTATTTTAAGTGAAATGTCTATTAAGTTAGTAGACGTGTACCCAAGATATATCCTCCAAGCTGACTCACGTTTCTCTTTCTGTTTATAAATAATATATATGTTGTATTTTAATTATTTCCCTACAGAGTTGTAGCAACAAAGTGACCCAGTTTTCTGGAATATTCTTCCTTAAAAACACTTAGTTAAAAGATTGGAAAACAAAATAATTCAAAAATCTTTGGGAGCAAAAAAGGCCAAACGACTGAAACAGGATAGACAAAAGCGAGTAAGACTACCTATACTTGTAAAAGATAATCGAATATGAGAATAAAGAGACAGAATTGTACCATTACTTTAGTAATTGATTGATTGATTGTCAAGTGACCAATACGTCAGCTATACTCATCACTAAAACAAGCTAATGAAACATACAGCTAATTAGTAAAACAACATAATGAATAGAATGAATAAAAAAAAAAAAAAAAAAAAAAAAATAACCACACTCTCGGAACAATTCCAAAATGAAAAAATTGTAGAAACAGAGACAAAAATCGATACCTCTAACACACGTATACATGACTGCTCACCTTTATGGCCTGGTACGCCGAACTTCAATAGAAAGTGGCGGGCTGAACTAGTTCTATGTTCCCAACCTCCCTCTGAGTGAAATGATGCAGTCATGCAAGTGTCTTCCACATGTGTGTAAAATGTCACCCCTCACATATACCTGGGTGTGAAACGTTGCTACAAAGAACTCTCGAATCTTGAACTTTCGAAGTTGTCATATATATAATATTTTGTTCTTATATAGAAAGCTGATGTCCCCAAACATCATTTAAATATTAGATAGTTCACAAGGCCTTCGTAAGACATAATAAGGAAGAAGTAGTCAACTTTGAACCAAAACATAATTGTCAATACAATCTCTCCTCATATATACGCACGTGAGAGAATATGAATTGTTTCACTGACAGAACGCAGTAGTCAAACTATAAAATCAATTTCACTGACTCGAGTCATACTGGAAATATTTACAAATGTTTGCAAACTCATAAAAAGGATTCATTTCTTTCTATCTCTCTATTTTTTTTCTTTCTATCTTTCCAGTAAGTACGTTTTAATACTCATAGGAATCACTCGAAGCTTGAAATATAACAACTAACGTAGACTACATTTATAAGCGCACATGTCGATCGACGTCGAGTTGAATTGTTTGCATTTTCTTCAGATATGAACCATTTGTTTGACTCTCGATTTCAGTCATGTTTTGGTTGGTTATTTTATTCGTGCTTAAAATTGTTTTACTCGAATGTTTTGTTACTATAGTTTTAGATTTTAATGAGTTGTAACCGAACACTCTGTTATTGTAATATATAATTACACAGTTGACCATTGAAACGATATTTACGGAGATAGATGGATGGTGAGGAAAGTAGACATTTAATTAAAACATTAATGTCCTTTCAGCTGTATAATGAGGTTGTTTAATCAGTAAAATACGCAAACATCTCACATTAAACACACTTGAAAATTTAATCTACAGATATTTGATACAGAATACTAATAGAATTTCACAAGGAAAACATGAAAGAACAAATCGATAGTTTTAATTTATAATATATATACATAGATCTTCCAATGTAAAGAAATATGTTTTTTTTCTAATGTTAAGATTTGTAAAGATTTACTTTCCAATATAGCGTTCTATCCTGTACTTCATTGTCTTATAGTTCTACATGTCATATTATTTTCAATACCAAACCTGTTTTATAACAAAACCTGGTGATTTACTGTTTGTATATAGATAACATGTAATCAGCTGCTCGTAGATTGAATATGTAAAAATTTCAAATTCCGTTTTTAGGATAATGAAGTGTTGATGTATCCCGACTTTCTTAGGCAAACATAATCAATTCATCATTTCTTTTTGATTATGTCTGAATCCGTACTGCACCACTTTAATGATTTATAAGTAATTCACCTGTAAATAGAACAAGATATCATAATCCAATCACATTGATCGAAGATAGAAATATAAAACCCTTTATGATTGTCCTCTACATATTACCATATTAAACTCAAATAGTCAGAATCGATTCTACATCAAGTGTTTAGAGAAACAATGTAACTTATTAGAACTACAAGAAACAAAAAGTACAGGATATGTAATATTTGATGTTATCGTTTTATTCTTGATGTAAATATAATCCATATGTTCGCTTCGACTTTCCCTCAAGTTGTTTGTAGAAGGGTGCATGTCTTATTCACGTCATTTGTGTTTGCTTGCGTATTGTGTGTCCAATACATATTGTATTGTGTTTTTGCTTTGTTTGTCTTCGTTTTGTGTATCCTATGATGCCAGTTTCTCTTGATTGTCCTTTCTTGATTGTCCCTTCGGTATTATCTAACGTTTATTTAGTAAGATAACTATAAGTATGAATATATAGAAAGATCTATGTTTACTCATAGTTACTCAATTGTTTGTATTCTCAATGTGTAAGACATTGATGTAACGATGTTCTATTAGCCTAAGGCGATTTGTAATCCTATTACCAGTCAGGTGTGTTCCTTACAAGGTTCGTTGCCAACGTGCTTGAATTTGGGTTGATATACGAGTTTAACAGAAATATTTAAAATGCATAGTTGAACGTTTATTTGAAAATGAATTATTTCATCAATCTAAGGTTTCGAACACAGGGCATATAAATTGTACCCTGTAAATTCCACCGACCTGAGCAGTAGTATCATTCCTACAAGACGTCTACTGAATATACATATACACAACCGATATCTGTATAGCAGTCTAGATGAGTTTGTAAACACTCTGTTGTCATAGCTTAATTGATTTTGTAGTGAAAATAATGAAGAAGATTTAATATAATAATGTCTTAATGAGTGCTGTTTTATGTTGATGTAGTAATCATGGTCGTTGAAAACTTCTAAAACAAGGAAATGTATTATGATATTTCTGATCCCTCTTCTTTTATGAAACAGATAGCATAGACGAAGCGCTTAACGCTTAGAACTTAAAGTTTGTTTTGTTAATATAGGTGGAATGGTTGACCATGACGTTTTAAATGTTCTTTAAATAGATATATTTTAAATAACACCCGTTATCAGTAATTGAAGATGACCGTGAGATGACGAACAACACTAACTGCCAATATGAAATGACAAGCCCGGTGAACCTCCCACAACATGAAATGACAAGCCCGGTGAACCTCCCACAACATGAAATGACAAGCACGGTGAACCTCCCACAACATGAAATGACAAGCACGGTGAACCTCCCACAACATGAAATGACAAGCACGGTGAACCTCCCACAACATGAAATGACAAGCACGGTGGACCTCACACAGCATGAAATGACAAGCACGGTGGACCTCCCACAACATGAAATGACAAGCACGGTGGACCTCACACAGCATGAAATGACAAGAACGGTGGACCTCCCACAACATGAAATGACAAGCACGGTGGACCTCCCACAACATGAAATGACAAGCACGGTGAACCTCCCACAACATGAAATGACAAGCACAGTGGACCTCACACAACATGAAATGACAAGCACGGTGGACCTCCCATAATATGAAATGACAAGCACGGTGGACCTCACACAACATGAAATGACAAGCACGGTGGACCTTCCACAACATGAAATGACCAGCACGGTGGACCCCCCACAACATGAAATGCCAAGCACGGTGGACCTCCCACAACATGAAATTACAAGCACGGTGGACCTTCCACAGCATAAAATGACAAGCACGGTGGACCTCTCAAAACATGAAATGACAAGCACGGTGGACCTCCCACAACATGAAATAACAAGCACGGTGGACCTCCCACAACATGAAATGACAAGCACGGTGGACCTCCCACAACATGAAATGACAAGCACGGTGGACCTCCCATAACAGGAATTGACAAGCACGATGGACCTCCAACAACATGAAATGACAAGCACAGTGGCCCTCCCACAACATGAAATGACAAACACGGTGGACCTCCCACAACATGAAATGACAAGCACGATGGACCTCCCACAACATATAATGCCAAGCACGGTGGACCTCCCACAACATGAAATGACAAGTACGGTGGACCTCTCAAAACATGAAATAACAAGCGCAGTGGACCTCTCAAAACATGAAATGACAAGCACGGTGAACCTCCCACAACATGAAATGACAAGCACGGTGGACCTCCCACAACATGAAATGACAAGCACGGTGGACCTCCCACAACATGAAATGACAAGCACGGTGGACCTCCCACAACATAAAATGACAAGCATGGTGGACCTCCCACAACATGAAATGACAAGCACGGTGAACCTCCCACAACATGAAATGACAACCACGGTGGACCTCCCACAATATGAAATGACAAGCACGGTGGACCTCCCACAACATGAAATGACAAGCACGGTGGACCTCTCAAAACATGAAATGACAAGCACGGTGGACCTCCCACAACATGAAATGACAAGCACGGTGGACCTCCCACAACATGAAATGACAAGCACGGTGGACCTCCCACAACATGAAATGACAAGCACGGTGGACCTTCCACAACATGCATTGACAAGCACGATGGACCTCCCACAACATGAAATGACAAACACGGTGGACCTCCCACAACATGAAATGACAAGCACGATGGACCTCCCACAACATAAAATGACAAGCACGGTGGACCTCCCACAACATGAAATGACAAGCACGGTGGACCTCTCAAAACATGAAATGACAAGCGCGGTGGACCTCTCAAAACATGAAATGACAAGCACGGTGAACCTCCCACAACATGAAATGACAAGCACGGTGGACCTCCCACAACATGAAATGACAAGCACGGTGGACCTCCCACAACATGAAATGACAAGCACGGTGGACCTCCCACAACATAAAATGACAAGCACGGTGGACCTCCCACAACATGAAATGACAAGCACGGTGAACCTCCCACAACATGAAATGACAAGCACGGTGGACCACCCACAATATGAAATGACAAACACGGTGGACCTCCCACAACATGAAATGACAAGCATGGTGGACCTCTCAAAACATGAAATGACAAGCACGGTGGACCTCTCAAAGCATGAAATGACAAGCACAGTGGACCTCCCACAGCATGAAATTACAAGCACGGTGGACCTCCCAAAACATGAAATGACAAGCACGGTGGACCTCTCAAAGCATGAAATGACAAGCACAGTGGACCTCCCACAGCATGAAATTACAAGAACGGTGGACCTTCCAAAACATGAAATGACAAGCACGGTGGACCTCCCACGACATGAAATGATAAGCACGGTGGACCTTCCACAACATGAAATGACAAGCACGGTGGATCTCCCAAAATGAGAGATTGAGAAGAAACTATTTAAACTATAATAATTTCATTTTGAATATGCAGATAAGCAAAAGAACAACAATAAAAACCCGCCACATTATTGTGCCTGTCCCAATCCAATACTTATATTTTCAACGTCGTATGTCGTGTTCTTTTTCGAGGTCAATGATTTGAGGTGAGAGACGATTGGTTGCGTTGTTGATATTAGTTGAATTACGGACCATCACCGTTTAAGGTTTCTTTACATAAAGCAAAACTCAGTTAATGAAAAGCACAAGAATCTTGCACATTGAACATGAAAAGGGAACAGAACACCTCGTAAACGTGGGTAACATTCATTGTGTATAATAACTGATACAGGACTTAATGAGCAGTCAATAAACTTCTGCTATGTTTTGTTATTGGTTATGTTCTCAGTCGATCAACCATTGAAATGGTCACAACGTATATTGGCAAGAACAGTCACAATGTTCCTCATTATACTGTGTACCATGTTATATATTTGGTCACTCCAGTTATTTTGGCGGCTATAATAGTAATAATTAACCCCCTATTTTATTCGTTTAACATTTATTTACTAGAACCTAACATTGTCAGCATAACTGATATAAAACATTCTAAGATATATGGTTATTTATCAACATTGCATTACAAACACTCAGTATTTACAATGGCATCAATTCCTCATCAATTTTAGATAAACAACACATATCAAAAGGCGAACGTAGAGTATCTAAGGGGTTAGAGATTGTCGATATTTAATTATAACATGACAATGGATATCTTATACAAGTATGAATATTAAGATAATACAATTTTTATGAGTAAATGGTTTTAAAAGGAAAATCTTCATTAGTACTTTATCTAACCGTGAACAAAGAGACGAATGAAATCCAATAAACTGTTGATATCTTACCTGAGCTACAGATAGATTTTCTCTCATGTCTTCTCAAGGGGGTTAGGTGGATCAGTATGGATGTTTTATATATAATTGGTATTGCAGTAAATGTAAAATTATATTGATTGATTGGATTGAACATTGCTTAGCGGTAAGCGAGAAGTATTTTACCTATTATTCAGGCCGGGAACAAGTTCAATAATATACAAAACTGAAGAAATGTGGAGAGCTGGATAGCGACACAGCTACTAAAATGTGCCTACTATTGTTGTTAATCTACAAGAGAGGCCCTAAACGTGCAGGGAGTGCTGTGGCACCCTCCGAACACGTCACTTACTATGGTTCACGGTTAGGTTTTCCATATTATAACCTGACAACTCCACATCGTGAGATCCCCGTCCGCAATCCGGGGATGCTCTAAGAATGTATGTGGGTTTGAGCCCTGGGAACATTCACCAGTACCCAGTGAAATTATAATAATACGCAAAGAAATAAATGTGTTTCTCGAACAAACAAACAAACAAACTATAACACGAATCGCAATGAAAACATGGGGAGAACTCAGATGCTCTGGAAATGTAAGAACCTTCTGCCCAACAAAATGCGCCAGTCGTGTTGCTGTTAAACGAAGCAAAATCATTATAGATGTACTCCATAGTGTTCTAATATCAATTTATTAATAATAATGCTAATAATAAAAACGTAGAAATCAAATAAGGGTAATAACAAAATTACCGAACTCCGAACAATCTTACAAAGGGAAAGTCAAAACTCATAATTATATAAACAGACAAAATCAGTCAACAACCGGAAAACTGTGAAAACCGTAATGACCCTGACTTGGTACAAAGTTAGTGCACAGAACGCGTTTCTGGAATAACCTTCATATATAACCCAGATATATTTCTATTCCTCTCAAACGGAGCATTCTCAACCATATATATCAGTATTTTGTAGAACATTATCCGATTGCCTTGAATAGTCCCAGCCTTTGCCTTCTTTGACCATAAATTGTAACATACACCTATTTATAACGCAAGTGTCAATTGTCACCATGAAATTAATTGGTCCATTCGACAATTGAAACAATGATGGATTTTGAGACTTACTTTTCAATTCTTGAATATTTGATAAATTTGTCTGGAGTTTTATATCCTCCAAATTGGTCTGCATACAATTTTACTCGTGACAATTGTATTTTATATTTTTTTTGTACGGAATATGATGCTTGGTGTTCCATCAGCATGCTATATTACTTTCATTTCAGAATGATACATTTACATTTCCATTCTAATTCATTATTGTTTTTAGCAAAATTGGTTTATATAATGCAATCCATATATTTACCATTGTCAACTATTGTTTAATAGTTAATGTAAAACGATATCTTCCAATAATTTAATAGAAATACACCAATTAGAAATATTCAATACTGTTAATTTCAATTATAAGCTCCAATAAGAAATTGTAAATTATTTACTTTTAGTTGCATATTTATCTGATGTCTTATTACTATGTTTTTATTATTATCGTCTTGTTCTGTTTGTGGTACATTATTACCTTCAATGCCAAATTTCCCTTGTAGAGCCTTGTTTCGGATCTGATACAATATTTAATCGACATCTATCGAATATCAATTTTCAATTGCTTACAATTACTGATGAGGATTATGAAGTATCATTTCGCAAATATTGTATTGTCACGAATTGCCGACATTTAAAAAGACAGACCATTGTAAACATCCATGCAATATTATTGTACATATTCCAAGCCATGACCCAAATTTCCATCGGCTTCTGTTATTTTCATTCTCTTGTGTTTTTGGAGTTAGAGGGGCACGAAGGAGTAATTCAGTTTGTTGTTGGACATTACTGATTAAATTGTTTATCAGTGTTATATGATGTGTATGAGATACACATAAGTGTTTCTATCAGAATATTGTTTGGTAAAATGAAGGGGAACTGTTTACACTCCGGGAGCAGAGTTCTCCCTCGTTTTTGCGGGGTTCGTGTTACTCAATATGTTAGTTCTGTTTGTAGTACTTTGTAGAACTGATTTATCCTTTGGAATCTTCAAACGTTACTTTTCTCCGATCGGTAACAATTAGGTTTTTTTTTTTTATAAATAAAACTTTCATATATTAGTCCTGCCAAATTTGATTCAGATTGGCATAGTCGTTTCTTCTAAGAATAAAATGGAACCTATATGGCATGATTAACACCATGTATGTCACCTGTTCAGAACGAAATGAAGTATCTCTGTAGATGATCTCCTTTTTCAATTGTCATGTGCAACCTCTGATTGTTGAAGGCGGTCAATAATTGATAGAAATATGAGCAATCATTATTTCAATATAGATTGAAAGAGTATGAGTAGGAGAAGAAGTTTGAGAATTGAACGATCATAATCGAAATTTGACTCTGGTGCCCATATACATCTCGTACGAAATCAAAATTTGGATATACAAATTGGTCCAGGATTTTGCAGAGAAGTAAAAAATGTGATAAGTACACCTGTTCAAAAGATAATCCTCCAAACTAACCATTTGTTTCAATTAAATGTTTGTTCAGCGAAGATTCGAACACAAACAAGAGATGGAAAACAATTTTGTAATTTTACTTTCCTTCAAATAAACTAGAACACAACCATACTAGACGTGAATTCACCATCTGTTTATTATTCCACGGATTATATTTCCAATGAACTAACTCCAATGACTTTCAAGGATTAAGGAACTTTATTTCACATAAATTGGTGTTTAAATTTTATTGCTGTGTTCCTCTGTTGATGATAATTATTTTGTGTACTTATTTCGTAACGACTCTCTTCATTTTACATATCGACGTTGGTGGAAAGAGTCGGTACCGTGATTTTCGAAAAATCTCTATTAACAAGTAAAACGTGTTATTTTGTATAATAGATGGAAGTAGACAGCAGGTAAAATGTAGCAAAATAACATGCCCACTTATATCAAGGATTTTAGTTTTCAAATTAAAAGTTCGTTCAAATTTCATAAAAATTTAAACATTCAAAATTATATTGTAACGTGAAACAAGAACAAAGATAGCTCTGAAACAAAAAAAAAGAACACGACAAGGAATGCACAATAATTCATATTATTGTTTGTTTCATTATCCCTGTAGTATGTATCTGTAACAGTCCACAAGCAGAACTGCCACCAATAGATCAACACAAGGGCAAGGTTTAACTCTTACGTCCATTTTGTAATTGTGTTTGCAAACTTGTTCTCATCATGATTATTAATGGCGAACTCTTGATATTAAACAACAATCAGTCCACCACATGTATCTATTTATTTCTGTGTATGCATAACTCATATTTACACAACATCCTGTTATGAATTCATGTAAAACACTTAATGGCCAAATATTCCTAGTCAGCAGAAATACCTGTACCAAGTTAGGGTCATTGCTGTTTTCCCAGTTTTCCCGTTGTTGTCTGATTTTGTCTGTTTGTTGACTTATGAGTTTTGCCTTTCTCTTTGGAAGATTGCTTGGTGTTCGGTAATTTTGTTATTACCCTTATGGTAATGGAATTGAATATTCGTTATTATATATTGAAACCATGTATTTAAAACTCAATGTAGGTGGTCGTAAATTCATTTTCTAAATGATGTTTGTAACAAAAGCAATATAAATGGAGTTTATAGCATGCTAAGAAACATGGAATAAAATAGGTAATAAACAATAGTGCGTTTTATGGTATTAGATCGACCATTTTTCTATGTTTTATGGTAATAGATCGACCATTTTTCTATGTTTTATGGTAATAGATCGACCATTTTTCTATGTTTTATCATGTGAATATCCAGATGTGTTTGCTTATGTAAAACAAAAAGAAAAATAAAGACTCGGTTTTCCAGGTTATATATGCATACATCCCCTGGTTAGGAGATTACCTTAGCGTTACATGGTAAAATGTTCAATGGCAAACAGTACAACTCGAAAAGGGACTAAAATCTTGAATTTATCCCTACAATCATGACCAGTCTTCTGTCGGTAGGAATCTTGGAAAAGATCATGTTGTTGTTATTAGGCAAGCCTATTTCAGAAATATGTATTAAGTAAGTCTTTTAGATGGTTCATCTAGTGTTAATATTTTTCCAGTTCACCGGGAATTGCTTTCTCCGGTTTTAGTGGGAATCGTGTAACTCAATCTTTAGTTATTGGTATGTAGTGTTTTGTAGACTATCGTTTGACCTTTTGACCTTTGTATTATGGCCATTATATTGTCTCTCCGTCGATTAACAGCTTTTTATTACCCCTCTGATATCTTCAATCCTTTCTTAATGTAATAACATATCGTAGGGTGCCCAGTGTTAAAAAAGACGCTTAGTTATCGAGTTTGGGTTAACGGAATTACACACAGCTAATTTTGGTATTAAACGCTAGAAAAATTATTACATTTTGTATTTTTAATTGTCGTCGTAAGTTTCTGTGGTCACGATTTTTTTAATTTCACGTTTTTCAAAAGTACCCTCGGCTGACACATTGTACATGGTATTTTCAGGATTAAAAATAAAAATATTCTCCGCTATCTAAATAGCTAAAAAGGTTTTTACATCAGAGATAATGTATCAAAGATATAATTAAAATAAAAACGGGATGTAAATAATTGATTTTTGAAAGAGTATATCAGCCTTACTTTAAGCCTCAAATTTGACCCCAAATTAACCGTATTTTCAACAAAAGCAAAGTAATTACACTACATTATAAATGTGCTTTGATTTTGAAGAAAACATATTGATGAAATGTACATGTGTGCCAAAAATCATAATCTAAATGTCAGCGGTTGTTGAGAAATTGACAAAATATAAACTCAAATAACTGTAAATTTCCTCTTTGTCATACGCGGATTGTAATGTACCGGTTTTTGTTAATGATGTGTCGCTCGCCGGTCATTAACTAGCACGATCTCTGTCTCAATGCATTTAGTATTTTCTCTTCTTTTATGACAAATAAATTGGTTTTAATTGTTCAGTAGAAAAAATGTTTTAAAAACATTCATTTTTATGGCGGCCGTTGATTGGGTTTCAAATTTGTTTAATTCATGTGTTTCTAATACACGGACCAATCCTGCAGGATACTTTAAAAGTCCGGAAATGGCTCAGTTTCATAGAAGGCCGACCGATTCCCGTACATTCGATCTGTAGCATCCTCAATCCTGTTTTATGTAACATTTTACCAGCTGCACATGCCATCACAAGATGTGATTCCACATCATCCTTGTTCGGAATTGGCAAACGAACAGTTTTTAAAGTACTTAAAGACAGTCCAGAAAACTTTAGAGATTTGTCCACCCTTGCAGACTGTGACACTGATCAACCTACAGATGCCGCCAGTAAACTTGTTTGTCGACTCTACGACCAAAAAGGAAAACCGAAGGAAGATCACGTCGTTCTTAGCAAGATTTGTCCACCCTTGCAGACTGTGACACTGATCAACCTACAGATGCCGCCAGTAAACTTGTTTGTCGACTGTACGACCAAAAAGGAAAACTGAAGGAAGATCACGTCGATCTTAGCAAATTAAGGGTAAGGTTAGCGACACTGAGGGATGCATGTTTGGCCAAACTTCCACCCTGTGAAGCCACCTTCACTCAGCATGTTTTGCGATCTTCATTACAGATAAATATTTGGATGACTGCCTATGTTGCAAAACCGCCAATGAAGTCTGCAGTGCTATTTGGATGGGGAGACAGGAATGGATTAGTTCCAGTTTATTTCAAAGGCCAGATGTCTTCTGATTTTTTGCAAGACCTTGTTTGTACTTGCAAAGGAAAATCTGTGTGCATGAAAGGATGCATTTGTTTTTAGCAAAGTCTATCTCGCACAGACCTTTGCCCTTGCCAAGCTGGCGACTTATGCCGCAATGAAAATACCCACCTAGCAATATTTAGAAATACTGATGAAGACGATGACATATGATCTCAATTTTATTTTCTTTTTCATCCAGTCTCCATCTATTTCACCGAATAAAACTGTTGTTATCAAAACTATGATTTCAGATAAAACAGTCTTTCATTTCCAACATTGTGACCATCAACTCACGTTAGTCATAGTTGTCCAGTTACCACGACTTCCCGTTGACGTCTTTTGTTTCATTGAGACTTGGTCTAATGTCTGTTTTAGGCAAGCATCACTGTTTTCTGTGCTTAGTAAACTTAGACAAGTTCATACGTACTATGTGTTTTTTCAGTAAATAGCAGTTTCATTTGTTGCAATGTTTTTTTAAGGTGTTCTTTTTATATGTTGTGGTGGTTATGTCGTAGCTTGTTTCCGTTTTATGTTTTTTCTGGAATTTGCCCAGTCTCCGGACTATGATTTCTTTAACATTTTCTATGACTTGTTCCTTTGTTCCTTCGGTATACTACTGCCGATGTTTCAAACAAACAAAAAAAATTAAAAAAAACTAAAAAAAAACAACCTGCCAGTGGACTCTGACCTTGACGTGGTTGGTAGGCTTTCAAACTAACAAGAGAGCACTTTCTTATTTGCCAAACACCTGAGATATTTGGAGTGTTCAGAGTGGTTTGTAGCCACACATCGTCCAAACGCATAATATGTCCATAGACCTTGCGTTTTTAAACAAATGGCGTTTGACCTTTCCATAAATTGCCATGTTTTTGCACAGAATATTCGTTAAGTATTGATTGACCCTACAAATGACATGTTGCAAACACATAAGCATTTAAATCTGAATTTTGGTACCTTTTACGAAGTTTGAGGTGAATAGATATTTTACCAGTAATTAGTCAAAGTGTACCATAACTGAAACATGTTTTTTTTTTTGAATCCGTCCATAGTTGTCAAATGTTAAGGGTTAAAAAATAATTTGAAGGTTTCCTTTAAATGAATATCAAATAAAAATGAGAAATGTTCAAACTATGATAGGTCAAGGTCACTTTTATTTCTCATATATACGAAAATTGTAAAATGGCATTTTTTTTTAGAAAATGGCCTTTTGCTATATATTCAAACAATGTAAAATAAAAAATAAGCATAAAATAATAAAATATTAAGCTTAATAAATAAAATTGGCATTCCAGTTTAAAGTTCTTCACAGTCTTGTCGAAGAAGGGAGCCTTTTAAAACTTGTGGTGTGTTAGTTCCAATTTTTAGATCTTGACCTTTGACCCCAATTTAAAAAAAACGTGACCACAATACATAGCGACGACATCTTTATTTCGATGCGGCTTGTTCTCCTCATTCCAACGATGTATCATACAGGTGTGTGTAATTCCGTTAAGACAAATTCGCAAAAATCTTTCGTCGGGCACCCTACTAATAATAGAGTCTGTAAATTCTACGCACGACTTGCTAAAAATAAACATGGCAAAAATTGATCAGATGTAATACAATTGTCACACATTTATTGCACACATCTATATATTTATGGATTGTTTTAATTCTATTATGTACAATGCAACCTGTATATTACCAATTAGACTAACTAAATTATTTAAGGTAGGTGGGAAGACGATAAACAATTATGTTGAATCAATGTGCAATATTTCCATTTCAAGCGAGATTTCCATCGACTCTAATTTCAGCACTATAATATTATCGATATTCAAGACATGTCAGAAATTTAAATATTTATGTAACCACCGCAATGTATACAAATATTAAAACTATGATTTATGTTAAACTGGGCAATATTCTATACTAAAATATTGAATAATACGTGCATTGCTAGCAGCTTACAATCTATTTTACATGTTAATTGCGTGCCTGTCATCTGTTCTGATTACAAATAACAATAGGGCAATGCATAGTGTACAATTAAATACCACCATGGGATGCTTCATCAATGTGTCTGTAAATCCCGTGGGTATCACAACCATGCCAACAATATTCCCCAAACCCCTGAAAATCAATGTTCGTTTATATTGTATGTATGCTCTAAGCACAATTATTATGCATACCATCTGGTCATGTCTTGCAAGTGGCTTTATAAAACATTTTTGTGGTATAAAAATTACTCCGCAGCTCAATCAAGAGTAACACGGTAGGAATTACATACCATTTGCGAGCACCTGCTTTTTTTATGTGTTTGGTGTTACAAATCCTACTTAGTTTTCTATTTTTTGGTATGTTTGTCTTCTTTTTGTGTCTTGTACCCAATTTTGCCAGCTTGCCTGGATTTATTACCAATTTGTGTTGGCCTACGGATTTCTCTCACGTTGATATTATCATTTATATTATCCTTTTGGAACCCCAACAACTCCATACATATATTTTACATACTGTTACTACGAACTATATAAATGTATTACATTGTTTTATGACAATTATTGTCAACTACGAAATATCATGTATACATTGTTTTATGACAATTATTGTCAACTACGAAATATCATGTATGAATTTTCAGTATAGAAAGCAAACAAAGTTGAGTGTATTGTAGGTGTTGAGTAGATACCGAAAAAAACTCCAAAATCCTCCAATATTACATATTTTACAGTTTTTAACGTGTTGTTGAATAAGGGTAATAACAAAATTACCGAACTCCGAGCAATCTTACAAAGGGAAAGTCAAAACTCATAAGTATATAAACAGACAAAATCAGTCAACAACCGGAAAACTGTGAAAACCGTAATGACCTTGACTTGGTACAGGTATTTCTAAAGAAATGGTGGGTTGAATCAGATTTTAAAGTGCCAAACCTTCCCCTTTCATTACGGCTCAAAGTTTCCGGCTGTCACTATAACAGTATTTATAACAATACTTGAACAAAACAGGTAACACAGTTGTCAGAACAACACCAAACTCAGTGAAGTAAATGTCAAGCACACTTTTACGTCACACATTGATAAAAAAATATTTTTGACATTTTTGTTGACACCTTATCTTTATACATTATAACTATATGAAAATCCATCGTTTATAATCTTTTCTGCAGAGACGGAATATATTTCGACAAGATCTTGGTATCGGAATATAAGCTTTAACTGTATGTCCTGATACAATGGAAAACACTTGTTTCTTATAATCTCTACTGTTTACATTCTCATATTATGTTTGTATGCAAATACTCCAGTGAAAAAACTGTTGAAAATTTAAATATTCTCTCAAAATGATGAATATTGCATGTAGCACAAATATAATAGCAATATATTAGACGATGCATTCATTTGTTTTTAATTATGTGTCGTTTTCTTAATGCATCACTTGCATTTTTAATAGATATTGTTGTTATTTCAGGATGGCGAAGACAGACCACCACCGTCTGAAAATCATTTCGCGACGAAACCCAAACTGGCACCAATTAGTAGAAAGGAGGTAAGTAGATATAAGTAATTGTCCCCAACAGCTGAACAATAAGTCCTGAATTATATAGTATTCACGTTAACTCCTCTGGTAGTAAATAGCTAGGAATAATTGTAAATTAAATTAAATAAAAGCGACGCAGAAGAAAAACAATAGGTAACATGTAGCTTTGAAAAGGATATAGTTCAATGTAAGAGGTTTATATATTATATACTATTATATTAATTAATTATAATAGTGCATACTTTATAAGGTAGTATTCATGGTTCACTTCAAACCACCGAGCTTGATATTTAATGCGATATTGGTCTAATGCACTTATATCTCTATAACAGCAGTGATGTAAGGTCTTATGTCTCCAGGCCAGTACTGTTGTACGATGTTATATCTCCAGATCAACAGAACTGAAAGATCTTATATATCCAAGCCATTATTATTAATGTTGGGTATTGTATCGCCGGAATAGCAGCACTGTAAAGTCCAATACTTCAATGCCAGTAGTACTGATGCTTCTTATATCTCCAAAAACAGTAGCACAGTAATGTCTTATATCTCTAAAAACAGTAGCACAGTAATGTCTTATATCTCTAAAAACAGTAGCACAGTAATGTCTTATATCTCTAAAAACAGTAGCACAGTAATGTCTTATATCTCTAAAAACAGTAGCACAGTAATGTCTTATATCTCTAAAAACAGTAGCACAGTAATGTCTTATATCTCTAAAAACAGTAGCACAGTAATGTCTTATATCTCTAAAAACAGTAGCACAGTAATGTCTTATATCTCTAAAAACAGTAGCACAGTAATGTCTTATATCTCTAAAAACAGTAGCACAGTAATGTCTTATATCTCTAAAAACAGTAGCACAGTAATGTCTTATATCTCTAAAAACAGTAGCACAGTAATGTCTTATATCTCTAAAAACAGTAGCACAGTAATGTCTTATATCTCCAAAAACAGTAGCACAGTAATGTCTTATATCTCTAAAAACAGTAGCACAGTAATGTCTTATATCTCTAAAAACAGTAGCACAGTAATGTCTTATATCTCTAAAAACAGTAGCACAGTAATGTCTTATATCTCTAAAAACAGTAGCACAGTAATGTCTTATATCTCCAAAAACAGTAGCACAGTAATGTCTTATATCTCTAAAAACAGTAGCACAGTAATGTCTTATATCTATAAAAACAGTAGCACAGTAATGTCTTATATCTCCAAAAACAGTAGCACAGTAATGTCTTATATCTCTAAAAACAGTAGCACAGTAATGTCTTATATCTCCAAAAACAGTAGCACAGTAATGTCTTATATCTCTAAAAACAGTAGCACAGTAATGTCTTATATCTCTAAAAACAGTAGCACAGTAATGTCTTATATCTCTAAAAACAGTAGCAAAGTAATGTCTTATATCTCTAAAAACAGTAGCACAGTAATGTCTTATATCTCCAAAAACAGTAGCACAGTAATGTCTTATATCTCTAAAAACAGTAGCACAGTAATGTCTTATATCTCTAAAAACAGTAGCACAGTAATGTCTTATATCTCCAAAAACAGTAGCACAGTAATGTCTTATATCTCTAAAAACAGTAGCACAGTAATGTCTTATATCTCTAAAAACAGTAGCACAGTAATGTCTTATATCTCTAAAAACAGTAGCACAGTAATGTCTTATATCTCTAAAAACAGTAGCACAGTAATGTCTTATATCTCTAAAAACAGTAGCACAGTAATGTCTTATATCTCCAAAAACAGTAGCACAGTAATGTCTTATATCTCTAAAAACAGTAGCACAGTAATGTCTTATATCTCTAAAAACAGTAGCACAGTAATGTCTTATATCTCTAAAAACAGTAGCACAGTAATGTCTTATATCTCCAAAAACAGTAGCACAGTAATGTCTTATATCTCCAAAAACAGTAGCACAGTAATGTCTTATATCTCTAAAAACAGTAGCACAGTAATGTCTTATATCTCCAAAAACAGTAGCACAGTAATGTCTTATATCTCTAAAAACAGTAGCACAGTAATGTCTTATATCTCTAAAAACAGTAGCACAGTAATGTCTTATATCTCCAAAAACAGTAGCACAGTAATGTCTTATATCTCTAAAAACAGTAGCACAGTAATGTCTTATATCTCTAAAAACAGTAGCACAGTAATGTCTTCTCCACAACAATAATACTAGAGAACAGATATATTTACACCAGTATTACTGAAGAGTCTGAACCTGTAAAACTACCGTTAGTCTATGTGTATATCTATGTCTTTAGTAATGTAAGGTATTATCTACAGTAGTAGTGAGGAGGGAATGATTACCCTTCCGGAGCAGTGGGATCATTCCGGTTTGTAGCACTGCTAAATTTTTGGCTTCCTGTTTGGTGGTTTGTGTATCATTGTTTTCTGTCTTTTCTGCGAGCTTCGGTATCTGATTTTGGAGAAAAGAAAAAAATTGCGACCCTATTCATTATCTCCACATTTACCTGTGGCACATGTGACGCCCATCTACGTCCCATCTGTTTTATCTTCATGTTTATTTATTGTTCGTTTCTGATAGCTCCTTTAGTATCTTCAAACTTGTATATTTCCACTGCACGTGTACTCTAACGTCTAATAATTACAGTACTTTATACGCCCTTAAACGCCTGGTCACTAGTACTGTAGTTGTCTTTTATCTCCAGGCCAGTACCGCAAGGTCTCATAACTGAAGTATATTAGTACTGTATGGTGTCATAAAGGGAAATATACATTTCAGAATGTCGTGAAAATGCTATGTAAAATATAAGTAAGATGGCAATTAACCACAGAACAATAGACCGGAAAATGAGTGTTTTATATAGAAACTTGGAAATTAGACGATATGAGAATGATAACGTTTGGTTGCTGTGATACAAATATAGCTACTTCCAATTATGTAAATTAATAACCTTTGTGCTTTTAATTTCCCTTTGATGAGTTATTGATAGCTATATAGCATGCAAAGATAATTACGTATCATGTTACCGTGCTATGGTCATTGTGTTTCTAAAATTATTTTCTTGCAAATAATTTGAAATTAAAGAATAAAACCATCATACAGATCTTTAAAATGTCAACTGTGCAAAAGATTACGTCATTAATGTCTACACATGATAGAGTAGGATGGGCGGCTCTGTGGGTGTTCCGCACAGTTTTCTGACTTGATACAGGCACTCCAATAAAAGTGAAGGAAGTAAATAATCCTTAGAGAATATCAAAGGGGCGGCAATCAAGAAAGGACAATCCAGAGAAACTAGCAACACGACGAAGACAAACACAATATGTGTTGGACACCACTATACGCAAACAAACAGAAATAACGTAAATAAGAAATGCATCCTCCTACAAACAACTGGAGGTAAAGACGAATCTAACATCGTTTTCATGCGGAAATAATAACACAGCGATGATCAACACGTACCCCACCACTAGTTTTATGGACCCAAACGTCCTCTATAAGGGAAATGACGCGGCCATGTAAAAGGTTTTCTATATGTGATAATTGTTCCTATATACATGTATTATTGTAATCTTATAGTAGTATCTCAATATTATGATATTGAACAAATCCTCACTCGTTGTCAATCAGCTTCTGCTAATTAGATTTAGATTATTATCAGTCGTATGCATCCATTAAGATTCTCATGCTTTAAGGCCTTAGTAATCATTTTCATAAATAAATTATTACCACTCTCACCGCAGCATTCTGTAAATTATATTATTTGACCATGTTTTTAAAGGTTAGGTTACGAACAGAAATAACTAGCTTACAACAAACCTGTTAAATACTATTAGTGTAAATAAAAAAAAGAGACATTTCGTAGACATCCATGTGTTTATTAATGAAATTGATTCACTTTCATGATGCTAAAGCGTATCAATCGTGAAGAGAAATATATTCAATAAGTCTAATGTTTTACTAATATTTTATTATGTAATTAGTCCTGTATTGGTGAAAATAAAAAAGGCAAACCACAAGCTTCCAAACTGTGTGGCGGCATTAAATCAGTCAATGGTATCCTAGCCCTGCTCAAACATACTGTACAAGACTAGCATAGTGGCGGGATAAAATCAATCAATGGAATCCTAGCCCTGCTCAATCATACTGTACAAGACTAGCATAGTGGCGGGATTAAATCAATCAATGGTATCCTAGCCCTGCTGAAACATACTGTACAAGACTAGCATAGTGTCGGGATTAAATCAGTCAATGGTATCCTAGCCCTGCTGAAACATACTGTACAAGACTAGCATAGTGGCGGGATTAAATCAATCAATGGAATCCTAGCCCTGCTCAATCATACTGTACAAGACTAGCATAGTGGCGGGATTAAATCAATCAATGGTATCCTAGCCCTGCTCAAACATACTGTACAAGACTAGCATAGTGGCAGGATTAAATCAATCAATGGTATCCTAGCCCTGCTCAATCATACTGTACAAGACTAGCATAGTGGCGGGATTAAATCAATCAATGGTATCCTAGCCCTGCTAAAGCATATTGTACAAGACTAGCATAGCGGCGGGATTAAATCAATCAATGGTATCCTAGCCCTGCTGAAACATACTGTACAAGACTAGCATAGTGGCAGAATTAAATCAATCAATGGAATCCTAGCCCTGCTGAAACATACTGTACAAGACTAGCATAGTGGCGGGATTAAATCAATCAATGATATCCTAGCCCTGCTCAAACATACTGTACATGACTAGCATAGTGGCAGGATTAAACCAATAAATGGTATCCTAGCCCTGCTCAAGCATATTGTACAAGACTAGCATAGTGGCGGGATTAAATCAATCAATGGTATCCTAGCCCTGCTGAAACATACTGTACAAGACTAGCATATTAGCAGAATTAAATCAATCAATGGTATCCTAGCCCTGCTGAAACATACTGTACAAGACTAGCATAGTGGCAGAATTAAATCAATCAATGGTATCATAGCCCTGCTGAAGCATACTCTACAAGACTAGCATAGTGGCAGAATTAAATCAATCAATGGTATCATAGCCCTGCTCAATCATACTGTACAAGACTAGCATAGATTCGTCTTAACTCAAAAGATGAACACGCTTTCATATAAATTACAGGAGAACATATACACCAGGGGTCCGTTGTTGAACTTGTGATGAAACTAATCATATGATTAACCCAAATTACATTTTTAATTCCTAATCACATACTTAGCTAATGCAATTATTAAATTCTGTTGCTGAACTGTTTTGAATCAATGTATTAACTAATCATATTGAATCATTGCATTAGGTAATTATGTGATTAGGAATAGCTTAATCATAAGTTCAACAACGGAGCCCAGATAATAATATCAAATATGCTGCTTCGTGACCATAAATCTAAGAATAAGATAACATATCTTATATAATTCATATTAATTAGTCACGAATATTGAACGTATAATGGATTTCGTGAGAAACTAAAAATAGGTGTTATGTTAACATAAAATGTTTAGCTGTCACACTGAAAACATTTAATTGTAAGCATTCGTAGTGATCTATATTTTCCACAGAGAAATGTGTTTAATTAAAAAATATTAACTATTGTTTCCATATTATTGCCATTCTATGAATAATATTTATCAAAGGTGTGATACGTCTGATGGTTTAAGACATACTATTGTTAAGAAGAATCTGAAGATACCAAAGGGTTAATCAGAATCCGTAAATCGAAGAACAGACAACACAATGGCCAAAAGAAAAAGTACAAAATGACAAACAAGGATCTACAAAACATACACATAATACTTAAGATCAAGTAACACGAACCCCACTAACAACCGGGCGTGAACTCAGGTACTCCCGATTGAAAAAGAATGAGGAGTATTATAATTAATTCTGTATCACACTTTCCCGCGTTCGGGTTAACTTTCACATTTGGTTTTACTAATCCATCTTTGTGCATTTATGCGCATTGTCATTACTCTTTGGTCATTATGTTGTCTAGCCTACTTCGTTTTACGTCTTTCGATTACCCCAGTGGTATCGTCAAATGTCTATATGACCACTTTCATGAACAGTTAAAATTGGATTACTTTCTTATATTGGAGCAAAATATGATACGAATACAAATATGATACCTACATTAAACAAAAAGACTGCCAGAAAAAGCAAAAACGTGGAAAACGCTGACAAAACCATGCAATCATGGGACAAAGTGCAAAAGTTATGTCCGTTTTGCTATATAAGGCAGAAGTTTGGTAAAAATGAATGAAAATCATAGGCAAAGATATAGACATTTCTCCCAAGATCACCATGTTATAAGTGCAGTTTTATGAAGCAGAAATGTAATAAACATCTTTGTCTATATAATTATTACATTATTGGATAGGTTTTGTAATGGCATGTGACTGTAATTCTATTAAAAATACTGACTAGTAATGACAAACGACTATAATTATATTACTGCATCGCTGACGAGTAATGTCATGTAATGTTGTAACAAGAAAATTATTAGAGGTATTGATATCGTTAAATCATACTTGATGGCATTATAAAATGATGAAAAGTCAAACCCATTATATGTCATTGTATTGATGTACTATTGCATTATATGATGTGGAAAGACAATTATTATTACAGGTTCACAATATATATTTCTAAAAAAATTCTTTAAACATTATTATTTTCGGGAAATTCAAAACACATAGCGAAATATATTCGTGTTTCATTTGTGCAGAAGTTGTATGTGTATGTTTTTTAGATGGGTGTTTGTCCTTCTGTCCTTTTTCTTGTGGCCATTGTGTTGTCTGATATTCTTCGATTTACGGATTCTTCAAATGGTATCCTCAAACCCTTCTTAATATTCTGTTTATATCGGTTTAAATTCAATTTTATAGTTCCACTGGTGTTGTTGGTCTATTCAGATGATAGATAATAAGGGTAATAAGAAATTTACCGAACACCGAGCAATCTTCCAAAGTGAAAGGCAAAATTCATAAGTCAACAAACAGACAAAATCAGTCAACAACCGGAAAATTGGGAAAACTGCAATGGCACTGACTTGGTACAGGCATTTCCAAAGAAATGGTGGTTTGAATCAGATTTTACGGCGCCAAAACTACGGCTAAAAGGTTCCGGTTGTCACTATAACAGCATTTTTAACAATACTGGGACAAATTAGGTATACGCAGTACTTTATGAAAATCCATCGTGTATTATCGTCTCTGAAGAACGGTTTAACTAAACGGTCATCTTCTTACACAATATGATTTCAAATGAGATGTTGAATGACGTCATGTCTAAACCACGATTACTTAATCTTTATCTTTATACATTTTCCATATATACTTTATGAAAATCCATCGTTTATTATCGTCTCTCCAGAGACAGAATATTTGTCGACAATATCTTGGTATCGGAATATAAACTTTTTAAGAGATCGAATAAGGCGCATCTTTTTAGAGCCCCTGTCCAGTAGCCTGTTTCTCAGATAATGATTACGTTTCAAGAAATCAGAATAATTGCTACTGGCCCTTGCATAGCGAATGTGAAAGTATCTGATTTCAATCGCTTAATTTTATATGGATTATAAATTATTAATATTTTGAGTTGTAC
Source organism: Bathymodiolus brooksi (assembly GCA_963680875.1). Lineage (NCBI taxonomy): Eukaryota > Metazoa > Mollusca > Bivalvia > Mytilida > Modiolidae > Bathymodiolus > Bathymodiolus brooksi. Next base: position 9,866,895 of record OY804579.1, on the reverse strand, counting down.
TTCCTCTGTGCCCACATATGAATGTAATTGCCATCAAAACATATAAATGTGTTTCCATTTGAGATTTAAGTGTTATTCTTGCTTATGCCAAAAATAAATTATTACATACTATCGTAAAACATATTTATTGTTATCGTAAAATTATTAGAAGCTATCGTAAAACATATGTAATGTTATCGTAAAGTTATTACAAGCTATAATAAAACATATTTTATGTTATTGTAAGATTATTAAATGCTATGTAAAACATATTTCATGTTATCGTCAAATATATTTTATGTTTTCGTAAAACATATTTTATACTATCGTAAGATTATTACATAAGGGTGATAACAAAATTACCGAACTCCGAACAATCTTACAAATAAAGGTAATAACAAAATTACCGAACTCCGAACAATCTTACAAAGGGAAAGTCAAAACTCATAATTATATAAACAGACAAAATCAGTCAACAACCGGAAAACTGTGAAAACCGTAATGACCCTGACTTGGTACAGGCATTTCTAAAGAAATGGTGGGTTGAATCAGATTTTAAGGCGCCAAACCTCCCGCTCTCATTACGGTTCAAAGGTTCCGGCTGTCACTATAACAGTATTTACATACAGGAACAAAATAGGTAAAATAGTTGTCAAAGCAGTACCATATTCGGTGACGTAAATGTCAAAAATATTTTTACGTCACACATTGACAAAAAAAAAATATCCTTGACATTTTTTGACTTCTTTATCTTTATACATTTTCACTGTATGAAAATGCATCGCTTATAATTTTTTCTGCAGAGACGGAATATATTTCGACAAGATCTTGGTATCGGAATATAAACTTTTTAAGAGATCGAATAAGGCGAATCTTTTTATAGCCCTGGTCCAGTAGCCTGTTTCTCAGATGAAGATGACGTTTCAGGAAATCAGAATAATTGCTACTGGCCCTTGCATAGCGAATCAATTGTGAGATGTAAACACCATATGCAGGAGAAGCTGGTATATTGCTGCACATGTTTGGAAAATTTATGATTTTAATATTGAAGTCGTCCCACTTATCATAAATTTTAGTACTGAGTTGACCACTGTCGTCAAATTCGAGGTATAAGTCCAAAAATGATGCGGACGAAGCTGTATCGGTGGTCTCTTTAACTTCCAGCTCTGGAGGATATATCAATGGAAGAAATTCTGCAAATCTAGAATTATTGATAGATAAAACGTCATCAATATACCTGTATGTGAAATTAAAGGCTCTAGCCTCATGAATCTTCTTATCTTTTACAAGCTTTTGAAGAAACTCCGACTCATACGAGTATAAAAATAAATCGGCTAGAAGAGGGGCACAATTCGTACCCATTGGTATGCCGACGACCTGCTGAAACAGTGTCCCTCCAAAGGAGACAAATATGTTATCGATGAGGAACTCCAGCATACTGATCACTTGTTCCTCGGAGTAGCATGTTTTACTTTTTTGAATTTTGTTTGAAAAATATGTGGAATTGTAGCCTAACACAGCAAATTTTGAGCCATAGTTTCTATGACTAAAAGCTTTATGAATTGTTTCTTTTAAGCGGGTTTTTAATTTGTCATGCGGTAGGGTGGTATATAGAGTTGAGAAATCAAAAGTTTTGATGGAGGATACCTGAGAGAAAGATCTTGACTTCAGGTTATCCAAAAGATCTTTAGAGTTTTTCAAAATCCACATGTGATTTATGCCACTACGCGAGTAAACAGTTTCACAATATTTCTGTTGTCCCTCTTTTACTGCAGACAGAATCTTTGTCAGGTGAATAGACAATTCTTTCGTCGAACAAGTTGATGATCCCGCTATGTACCTTTCTTTGTATGGTGTCTTATGGAGTTTAGGTATCCAATATAAATAGGGTAAATCCTTAGACTCTTTACCAGAGGGAATGTTTAAAGAGGTCATGAATGATCTGTGGTTAGCTAGGATTTCATCTTTGTCGAAGGAAGTTGGTTTGTATGTGGTATTACTAGAGGTGTTGCTATTTATGCCTAATTCCTTGATTAGGCATTCGAAGTAATATGATTTACATACAAACACGATATTGTTGGAAGCCTTGTCCGCAGGAACGAAAACTTATTTGTCATGAAGAGAAGAAAGACACTTAACAGCTTCTTGGTCTTTAAATACAGACTTAGGTCGACTATTAACACAATTTTTGAGTTTGTGAATCCGACCTTGTACTAGAGACCTAATTGTTCTAACCCAGTCTGACAAGGACTCTAACTCAGGATCTTGGTCTACTTCTCTCTTTATCCACCTTCTGGTATAATCTTCAACAGCATCCATAATTATCTTGAAATTATGTTTCCAATTGATGTGTTGAGGTTCTCTGAATTTAGGACCATGAGAAATCACCTTTCGGAGACTCTCATGTTGAATGATATTCAGATCACCAGTGATTACATGTCCAGATGGGTTGTATTGAAAAGGAGAGTGGGAGCAGTCACAAGTCAGAGGGTTCTTAAGGTACTCTTCTATGTTAATATCTTGCAATGCTTCTTTGTAGTTGAAAATTTTACGACCAATGCCATTTTAACATAGAAGCTATGTTATCGTAAAATGTTTTTATGATCTCGTTAAAAGTTATTCGTGCATTCATTAAAATCGTTTTTCCTACTGTGACATGTATATCTAGTCTGAAGTTCTACATGAATTCGTATTATATTAAAAACATTGTTTAAATATTGTCAATAATAAATAAATAATTATGTATTCCCATTCGTATGTCATTGTAAATTAGACATGAACAATCAATATTCTTGCTCCAATATAACACAGATTCACTACAAATGATTCACCATAGGCAATCGTGGAAAAGTAGAAATAGAAGTTAACATTAGCTATGTATGCCAGAAACATCATTTATACTACTTTTGTTTAAACAATAAATTGATCTGTTATTAAACGAATGCATTCATAATGGCGGTTTTATGTAAAGTAAAGTCATATATTTATGTATTTGTTGATCGCCTCTGTCTTGTTGAGCATGAAATAATAGAAGACTACATATATAGCTAGGTCTACTTCATACCTTGACCTACACATTGACAGGGAGGGACAGTTAAGAACGCAATTTTATAACAAAAGAGATGATTTGAATTTTCCATTTTGAACTTTCCATTCATATGTATAAACTCCACACTAGTAGCACCTACATATGGAGTAGGTATATCTCAGTTGATACAATATTCCAGAGTTTGTTGTTCATATCACAAATTCATTGCTGCTAACAAGAAAGCTTACGCACAAGTGGTTCATAGTGGTTAAGTTGAAGTTATCAAAGATAAGTGACCACAGATATGTTCTTTTTGTCGTCTACACAATTCAGTTCTTTCTTCATGCAGATTTATCACCAGATTATATAACAAGAGTAACACGACTGGTGTCACTAGAGAAATAGGATGTGCTTACCATTCCGGGTTCGTGTTGCTCAATCTTTAGTTTTGTATATGACTTTGTATTTTATCGGACATTATTTTTACATTGGTCCTTTTTCATCTTGCCACCGTATTGAATGTCTTTCGAATCACGGCTTCTGAATACCTCTATAGAACCTTCAATTTTCTAGCTTAATCAGCAAGCAGGTGCTATGATTTTACACCTGTAATTCTCATATACCTACAGTCATAGTACAAGTGACTGAATGTGTGATCACGGTTGCATTCTTTATTTTCCTATTATATTGATTGACACTACAAGGTAATAAGTGGTTTCCGTAATGATACAAAATAAACAAAATAAACAACTATTTATTATAGACCCTTTATATTGTCAACCCATAATTACCACATTACAATAAGAAAGCATTACCATCAATAATTGTTGAAACTCGTCTGAAGTCTGTATGTTTGCTTCAGTAAAGCGAAATGATTATCGACTTCCTGCTAATTAAGCATAATATTATTACAGGAAAGATGTTTTATGCTTCCGACTTGTTAGTCATTATAAGCTGCTAAAATATTTCAACAAACATTTATAATATACTTCCTAACCATTTACCGTCTTGTGTACCCGATGTTGCCAGTTTGTCTAGACTGTCAATTTGTGATTGCCCCTTTGGTATTCTCTACCGTTTATTTAGAACAATATACATTTCTCATAAACCGGAAACGACTATTTTATTGCTTTTCAGTCTGAAATGAATATATAACGATTGAAACCCCTTACACATATTTTTGTTATCATATAAATTATTTGAATTATTTGTTCTTAGTGACGACGAATTATCTTAACAATTTAATTAGATCGCATGTTATTCTTCTGCTTTCATTAGTAGTCAACAGGAAGCCAGAAATCCTGTTTTGGGAACAAAACCGCAATAATCCAACAATTTTAATTAATCAAGCCTACCTATATTTCTATCTAATTATTATAGTATGAGACATACATTACTTTCTTTGGCAATAATACATCTCATTTGGGTTCGTGTATGCATAATGACATCGGAACGATTCAGCACAATACCGAGGTGATGCTGTAGATTAAAATGAAATTTAGTGCATGTACATGAATAATATTATGACTATACTATTTTTTTTTAAATATATTATGCAATTTTATTAATGTAAATAAAAAAGAATAGAATAAAAAAAAAGAAATAAAATAAAATCTTCGTTTTTTATATATTGTTTGTCTTTTGGTCACTGTTTTTGTGTCCTTTTTCGATTTAATGCATCTCAATACCCTTTGGTATCTTAATTTTTCTCTTGCTAGAAGTGGTCATTTGAACAAACAATTCCGCCCCTGTTTGTTATCTTCCAAGTTACTTGTGGCAATTAAAACATCCATGCATGAACCCATCTGGTTAACCTCTATGTTTATTTATTGTTTGTTAACTTGTTTGTGAATATAGCTGACTTGCTGCTTACTTGACGCTCAACAACATTCAATGAACCAATCCATTTTATAGATTATTTGCTAGATGTACATACTATTAAAGTGTACTAAAGCTAATAGCAACACGATTTTACATATTTAGTATTGCTCTTCAAAGTTGTATGTCAGTTGTGATCGGATGATAAGATTTGTATGTTTGTGATCGTCAATTATTCAGTCATATGCATTGTAGATATGATATCTATCAGAAAATATCATCATGTTGGAATTCCACTGTAGCTGTATAAGAAATCGTTTAAAGTCTGGTTGGTATAAACATACGTCTTCACAAGTGTGATGAAAACAAACATTGTTTAATGATCTATGACAACGTCGTAACAAAAAAACACTATTATCGATGAAAGCGCTAGGAAAGTAATCGTACATATCTTAATTTTCTAACACTAAAATACTCTTTACAACCAATATATGTATCAAGTAACGGTCCACAAGAGGAACAACATGATCTTTGAAAATGTAAAGCTCCTACATGAAATAAACGGTTAAATGATCGACAATGCAGCCAACCACAAACATGTTTTTATTACATTGAAAGCAATTTCGATATCATCTCTGTATTTAACTAAACTTGTAATTTGTTCCTTGAACAAACACAGACAATAAGTTAGAAATCTCTATACAGCATGGAATGTTTGTTGTTAGAATACTTAGCCTTCCGGAAAATACATATGTTACTTTTCTAATGTACTGTGATTACTTATGCCGATTGACAATGAGGAAAGCCGTTAATGGAGCACTGGGGAACATGATGTAAAATAGAAATCTAGACAAATATAACGTGGGAGCAGGTTATCATGGCATAGTATATCCAATGATTATACGATTCACTACATTATACAAGTAACTATGTCCGAATAACATACATGTCTTATTGTATAACACGCTCAACAATGTCAGAATGACACACGTGTTTGATTGCATAACATGTTTAACGGTGGCTGAATGACATACATGTCTCATTACAAAATACGCTCAACAGTGCCAGAATGACACACGTGTGGCATACCATAATACGCTCAACAGTGACAGAATGACACACGTGTTGCATACCATAGTACGCTCAACAGTGACAGAATGACACACGTGTTTGATTGTATAACACGCTCAACAGCATCAGAATGACATACGTGTCGCATAACGTAACACACTCAACAGTGACAGAATGACACACGTGTCGCATACCAAAATACGCTCAACAGTGACAGAATGGCATACGTGTTTGATTGTATAATACGCTCAACACCGTCAGAATGACATACGTGTTTCATTACATAGCACGCTTAGAAGTTACTGAATGACAACGCTCATTTACCGAGGATGTGTTTCATTGCAAATCACGCTCAACACTGTCGAAAGTGACACAATTATCCACAACACGTTTAACAGTTTGGAAAGAAGATAATTAACATATCGAGTATATGCTTCATTGTATAAAATACACTGTGTGAGTTATCTATTAATGATTAGTTCACATAATATAAACAGATGTATACTCATACGATAGACACTTCTTACGAATATGTTTTTTTATCATGTAAATTATTTGAATTAATTGTTTTAGTGACGACGAATTCTCTGAGCAATTTAATTAGATCACATGTTATTCTTCTGCCTTCATTAGTAGTCAACAGGAAACTGGAAATCCTGTTCTGGGGAGAAAACCGGAATAATCCAGAAATTTTACGATACCGGGGTATTCCAACAATTTTAATTAATCAGACCTACCTATATTTCTATCTTATAATTATAGTATGAAGCAGATTTTACTTTCTTCAGCAATAATACACTGTTTTGAATCTATATATTTCTTACAAACAAACATCTCATTAGGGTTCGTGTATACATAATGACATCGGAACGATTCACCACAGTACCGAGGTGATGCTGTAGATTAAAATAATGTTAGTCCATGTACATGAATAATATTATGGTTATGCTATTAAAAAATATATTATTTAATTTTATCATGAAAATTTTAAAAATAAATAAAATAAAAAAAAAAGAAATAAAATAAAATCTTATTTTTGTCATATGCTGTTTGTCGTTTGTCCCTTTTCGTTTGGTCACTGAAGTATGCATCGTATTTCGATTTACGGCATTTCAATACCATTTGGTATCCTTATTTTTCTCTTGCTAGAAGTGGTAATTTGAAAACAAATCGGCCCCTGTTTGTTATCTCCCAATTTACTTGTGGCAATTAAAACATCCGTGCATGAACCCATCTAGTTAACCTCTATGTTTATTTATTGTTTGTTGACTTGTTTCTGAATATAGCTGACTTACTGCTTACTTGACGCTCAACAACACTCAATGAACCAATCCAATTTATATATGTTATTTGCTAGACGTACATATTATGAAAGTGTACTAAAGCTAATATCAACACGATTTTACATATTTAGTATTGCTCTTCAAAGTTATATGTCAGTTGTGATCGGATGGTAAGATTTGTATGTTTTTGATCTGCAATGACTCAGTCATATGCATTGTAGATATGACATATATCAGAAAATATCATCATGTTGGAATTCCACTGTACCTGTACAAGAAATCGCTTAAAGTATGGTTTGCATAGACAGACGTCTTCACAAGTGTGATGAATACAACATTGTTTAATGGTCTATGACAACGTCGTTACAAGAAAAAAAAACGAAAAAAACTATTATCGATGAAAGCGTTAGGAAAGTAATTGTACATATCTTAATTTTACAACAGTAAAATAATTTTACAACCAACATATGTATCAAGTAATGGTTCACAAGAGGAACAACATGATTTTTGAAAATATAAAGCTTCTACATGAAATAAACAGTAATGATCTACAATACAGCCAACCACAAACATGTTTGTATTACATTGAAAGCAATTCCGATATCATCTCTCTATTTAACTAAACTTGTAATTTGTTCCTTGAACGAACACAGACAATAAGTTAGAAATCTCTATACAGCATGAAATGTTTGTTGTTAGAATACTTAGCCTTCCGTAAAATACATATGTTACTTTTCTAATGTACTGTGATTACTCATGCCGAGTGACAATGAGGAAAGCCGTTAATGGAGCACTGGGGAACATGATGTAAAATAGAAATCTAGACAAATATAACGTGGGAGCAGGTTATCATGGCATAGTATATCCAATGATTATACGATTCACTACATTATACAAGTAACTCTGTCTGAATGACATACATGTCTCATTGTATAACACGCTCAACAATGTCAGAATGACACACGTGTTTGATTGCATAACACGTTTAGCGGTAACTGAATTACATATATGTCTCATTACAAAATACGCTCAACAGTGGTTTTATTACATTGAAAGCAATTCCGACTTCATCTATGTATTTAACTAAACTTGTAATTTGTCCTTTGAACAAACACAGACAACTAGTTAGAAATTTCTATACACAATGCCGTAACTATCATTGAGGCAAGTGAGGCAATTGAATTGCCTCACTAAAAATTCCGTCATTTTTTTAATTAACGATTTACAAAGGTTGCTTGTGTATCCCTTTATGTTGATTTTGCCTATGTAGTATCAAGTTGTTCCAATCGTATAATAGTTAGCCTATTCCGTATCTTATTGTACGTCGGAGTTCACACAACATCAAACCGTACCCACCCCTCATTTATTATATCTTTACATGATGTAGTTATGCACGTTACATGTTTATATTGACGACATTTCTTCTACGAAATGGATATTTGGCTGAAAACAAGGTCTTGCCGAAAAGGAAAAGCAGGACAGTGTGAATTGGGTTTGTGCAAGTTGTATGTTGCAATTTGTCATGCACAAATTTCAACGTGTACATCGAAAAAATTACCGTTAAGAACTACTAGTGATGAAATACTCGAGATTACCGATATGAGGTAATGACACGAAGACAGTACAAAATCACCCATGTAACATATTACAAACAGATTTACGGAGCTCACCGCATGATCTTCAATACAAGTGAACCACCCTCTCCCCCACACACAACACGATACCGGTGGCCTCAGCATAAGATCAATCGCATCAAAATGTACATCTTGGTCTAAGGCATCAGTCTCCTTTCCCAATGATTCCTTTCTTCCCTTGCAGCGATCTCTTTGCTTCATGCTTGCACGGACATCAGTAGCTCAAGAGGTGTCGTCATCGGTCACAAGATCGCCTACAAATTGTAGGTTGGTCGTCGTTTTTCGAACTCGAAAAGCGTAGACCCATAAGCCCATCACCAACGAAATTGTATATTGACCGAGAGATACGTTGTGCAATTTATATCACTTTATCCCTAGGTTTTCAGGCGTCGGTATATTTTTTACCCATGGCCGCCCGTCCCGGGTTACTGATGTTTCCGTGGAATAGGTCTAGAACGCCTCAGCAAAATCAGTTGAAATTAAGTTGCACTTCAACACATTTGTTGTTTTTATTATGTCCCCGCCTTTAGGACACAGGGGCATTCCAATTTACCGTCCGGTTGTCAAGAAGTGGTTTCCGTGCAATAAATTAAAAACAACTCAACATAATCACTTTAAAATGTTGTGAACGACATCACATACAGATCAAGTTCGAATTTCATTATGTGGGTTATTTGCATTTTTCGGGATCTCGGCTATGGTGCCACTGCCAGATATATATTGTATGGCCCTACTTCTCATAGTTATATTTTTTCATATAATTTTAACTTTTCTTGTATGACTGCGTTGATTGTCGAATGTAAATAGCATGCGATGACCTATATATTTGTTTTCGACAGATTCTTGTGGTTCTGGTATCGCCATTGAATAAGCTAGTCGTTGTATGACCCGCCGTATTGCGACGCGACATACCTTCGTGCGTCCGTACGTCCAGAATTCCTATGGCGTATACGTTAACTCAAGTTTGCCTTAGCGGATTTTCATTTTGCTATAGTGACAGCCGGAAACTTTGAGCCGTAATGAAAGGGGGAGGTTTGGCGCTTTAAAATCTGATTCAACCCACCATTTCTTTAGAAATGCCTGTACCAAGTCAGGGTCATTACGGTTTTCACAGTTTTCCGGTTGTTGACTGATTTTGTCTGTTTATATACTTATGAGTTTTGACTTTCCCTTTGTTAGATTGTTCGGAGTTCGGTAATTTTGTTATTACCCTTATTTACAAAATGTTACGATTGATCAAACATAGCCCCAATTCGTTTTTGGCGAATTCCCGTTATGTTTTTCTAGAGTTGTGACCTTTGATAACCTAAAATCGGTCCCAAATTCCTTTGTCATACAAGTTTGCTTTGACGGATTGGCACAAATATTTGAGAGAAAAAAATTGGATTGATTAACCAAGGCTCCTTTTAATTTTGGACGAATTTCCATTGTCGTACTATACTGCTGAATTTATTTCGATTAGCTTTTTTCATTGAACACATAATTACTATACGACTTCCTTCCGTTTAAAGCCATGAACACCATATGTCAGTTGGATGGTAATTTTGACTACTAAAGCAACCATGTGTACGATCATTGTCATAGCCAAAATACCCTTGCAATTTGAAATAAAGCAGTAGGGTTAAGGGAGGTTACCAGGGGTATGCCCTGGACCTGATATGAACCTAGGCGGTCCCCAGACCCATTTCATCACTAGAAATGAGACCCTAGTGACGACCTTGATACAGCATGAAATGTTTGTTGTTAGAAGACTTAGCCTTCCGTAAAATACATGTTACTTTTCTAATGTACTGTGATTACTCATGCCAACGAGGAAATTCGTTGATTGAGCCCTGGGGAACATGATGTAAAATAGAAATCTAGACAAATATAACGTGGGAGCAGGTTATCATGGCATAATATATCCTACGAGTATATGATTCATTACACTATACAGGAAACTGTGTGAGAATGACATACGTGTCTCATTACATAATACGCTTAGAGGTGACTGAATGACAAACGTGTCCCATTACATAACACGCTTAGCGATGACTGAATGACAAACGTGTCTCATTACATAACACGCTTAGAGGTGACTGAATGACAAACGTTTCCCATTACATAACACGCTTAGCGGTGACTGAATGACAAACGTGTCCCATTACATAACACGCTTAGCGGTGACTGAATGATATACGTGTGTCGTTACATAACACGCTTAGAGGTGACTGAATGTCATACGTGTCCCATTAAATAACACGATCAACAGTGGCAGAATGACATACGTGTCTCATTACATAACACGCTTAGCGACGATTGAATGTCATACGTGTCCCATTGTATAACACGCTCAATAGTGGCAGAATTACATGCGTGTCTCATTGTATTACACGCTCAACAGTGGCAGAATGGCATACGTGTCTCATTACATAACACGCTTAGCGTTGATTGAATGTCATACGTGTTCCATTGCATAGCACTCTCAATAGTGTCAGAATGACATACGCGTCTCATTGTATAACACGCTCAACAGTGTCAGAATGACACGTGTTTCATTGTATAACACGCTCAATAGTAGCGGAAAGATATACGTGCCTCATTGTATAACACGCTCAATAGTGTCAGAATAGCATACGTGTCTTATTGTATAACACGCTCAATAGTGGCAGAATGACATACGTGTCTCATTGTATAACACGCTCAATGGTGGCAGAATGACATCCGTGTCTCATTGTATAGCACGCTCAATAGTGTCAGAATGACATACGTGTCTCATTGTATAGCACGCTCAATAGTGGCAGAATGGCATACGTGTCTCATTGTATAACACGCTCAATAGTGTCAGAATGACATACGTGTGTCATTTTATTACACGCTCAACAGTGTCAGAATGACATACGTGTCTCATTTTATAACACGCTCAATAGTGACAGAATGACATACGTGTCTCATTGTATAGCACGCTCAATAGTGGCAGAATAACATACGTGTCTCATTGTATAGCACGCTCATTGGTGGTAGAATGACATACCTGTCTCATTGTATAGCACTCAATAGTGGCAGAATGACATACGTGTCTCATTGTATAACACGCTCAATGGTGGCAGAATGACATACGTGTCTCATTGTATAGCACCCTCAATAGTGGGAGAATGACATACGTGTCTCATTGTATAACACGCTCAATAGTGGCAGAATGACATACGCGTCTCATTGTATAGCACGCTCAACAGTGTCAGAATGAAACACGTGTTTCTTTACATAACACACTTAGCTGTGACTGAATGACAACACTCATTTACCAAGGATGTGTTCCATCGCAAATTACGCTTACCTCTGTCGGCAGAAACACAATATAGTTAATATTTAGAGTATATGTTTCATATAAAATACACTGTGCGTGATGCATATTAGTTCCATAATATAAACGGGAGTAAATTAATATCTATATCAGCTTAATCATAAGTTTACCATTAGCAGCACATGATCTCACCCACGCTTTGTCATTCGAGTTCGGCATGTGCGACCGTTTATTTTGTTAATTTTTATGTTTTTCATTAGAGTTGGTTTCGCTGTCCGATATGTGATTTATTTCTGCATTATTCCCTATCATATTTCCCATATATGTCAACTTTCAGATAATGCCAATCTCTTCTGGGATATTAAATTAGCTTACAAAGTTTAAATGTTTGTTAAACAAGATAATAATCTGATATTACAGAGTATTTTTTTTTTCAAGTGACGAAAAGTTCGATGCTTTAAACAGAAATTAGTCAAATGTAAATGCAGTAACATGATATTTAGTTTTATAACTAATGTTACGTTTTATTTTTGTGAAATTACTAACTTTGTTTTTAACGTAATTATAGACAAATATGCATTTCTCTAAAGACCATTGGGCTTGAAATATTATGCTTTGTTAAGTTGGTTCACATGTTGACGGCATTTGCATATGATCAAATTATTATCTATTGAACCATATTGACCTGTTTGTGAAGGAATGTAAAACTAGGGAGCGATTACACACTCCGAGGAGCCCGTAGCTACTATTTATGCACATTGTTACAGTTTTATGTTTATTCATGAGGTAACATATAAGATATACAGTGGTTCCGTAATATGACTCTTATTGACTAGAAAAAAAAGGCAGATGGCTACTCTAATTTTATTTTTAAAAAGTATGTCATTGTTTGAGAGTATATTATCGTTACGTGTTCCATGAAAAAAGAATAGAGACGTTTGAAATCTCAAGAGACAATACCGTGTACGCTATTAAACGAAATTAAAATTCTTACACTAATAAAAGTAGATATCTAATTTAGTGAGCACGACCTGTTTCTAGGAAAAATCTTTATTGGGTACGGCCATAGAGAAAAGATTGAAAAACCAAACGTTTGTGGGAGCAAGAAAGCTAGTAGGTCTAAACCACTATCGATTTTGGGAGCAAGAAAGCTGGTAGGTCTAAACCACTATCAGGTCTAAACCACTAGTAGGTCTAAGCCACTATCAGGTCTAATCCACTATCAGGTCTAAACCACTAGTAGATCTAAACCACTATCAGGTCTAATCCAATAGTAGGTCTAAGCCACTATCAGGTCTAATGCACTAGTAGGTCTAAACCACTATCAGGTCTAAACCACTATCAGGTCTAAGCTACTAGTAGGTCTAAACCACTATCAGGTCTAATCCACTATCAGGTCTAAACCACTAGTAGGTCTAAACCACTATCAGGTATAAACCACTATCAGGTCTAAGCCACTATCAGGTCTAAACCACTAGTAGGTCTAAGCCACCATCAGGTCTAAACCACTATCAGGTCTAAACCACTATCAGGTCTAAGCTACTAGTAGGTCTAAAACACTATCAGGTCTAAACCACTATCAGGTCTAAACCACTAGTAGGTCTAAACCACTATCAGGTCTAAACCACTAGTAGGTCTAAACCATTATCAGGTCTAAACCACTATCAGTTCTAAACCACTATCAGGTTTAATCCACTATCAGGTCTAAACCACTATCAGGTCTAAACCACTATCAGGTCTAAACATTTGCCTGAGGGAAGTTGACCTTAGATTTAATAAATTACATTTAATAAATTTCTGTAAATTTTAATATAAATGTATTTAAGAAACCATGCCATTCTAAGTTGTTATTAACAAGTGTGTTTTGAACCACGTGTTCTATAGCAAACTAAAATAAATTCAGACCATGATTATAAACAGATTGGAGTAAATAAGGTCGGGTCGAAAACTGAATATAAAAATACGTATCTGGCTTACTAAATCAATACAAGTTTTTTAAATGTTGAAATGATACCACATATATCAATCATACTTAAGCATTATATATATGATTGAATGATTGCTTGATTGATTGATTGATTGATTGAGCGAGCGAGCAGTATTTCAGCTATATCCAAGTTGAGTCGCTCTGTGCATTGAGGCCCGGGAACCTTCACCAGTTCCCAGGTTTGGATAACATAATTAGGATTGACGTTGATCCTTTATTCACATTAGAAGTGCACAAGCATACATCAATGGTGCTGGCCGTAGTATATCCCTTAGCTATCTCTAGATCTTGATTAAATTCTTTCTGTAGATTTTACAGTGCCAGATATTTGCTAAAGAACCCTCTTGGTGCCGTAAAAATAAAAAAATAATCTCATACCCCCATTGATCCAGGTTGAATTTTTATATTTGACTACGCTTGATATTTGGAAAAGAACTCTGTTTTTTGCTATGACACCTTGCTAACGAGGCTGTGAATGCTATGATTGGCCTCTTAATACCAACAATTTGATATATAATAAAACATTGAATTAGACGTGTCAATGCCTAGCAGCCAGGAAGGTGAGCGGTCATATACATATGGGGGCTAGAGATGTCGCTATTGTCTGTGGTTCTAGGGTTTTTCTATTCTATTTATAACTGTTCCGACAATGTAGTATTTGTTTTGTTTTTTAATGTATTACTCTCTATGTAATAATTTATTCAATTGCCATGGCAACAAAGTTAAACTGTCGATAAACGAGCTCATTAGGTACTATTAACATAGTTCATGCTAACTATCATGACTATTTAATATCATATCAATACATTAAATCCAATCAATATTAACATGTGTTCTAAACATTATACCCGGTAGTTGAATCTCAAAGGGTTATGGTCCAATAGGTTACCATGAGCTAAGGTGAAATATAGTTTATTATAAACAAAGTAAATCAATTTTACATCTTCAAGTGAAGAGCAATATTACTCTATTTACCTGTACAGCAATATGAACGTTGAAAAGGTCAATAAAGTAAATAAAATATAATAAGAAGAGTTTGAAGATACCAAAGGGGCAATCAGAATCTGTATATCGAAGGAGAACAGACAACACAATGACCAAAAGAAAAAGTACAAAAGGACAAACAACGATCGACAAAACATACATATAAAACTAAAGATCGAGTAACACAAACCCCACTAAAAACCGGGGGTGAACTCAGGTGCTCCGGAAGGGTCCAGTTCCTGCTCCACTTGTGGCACCCGTCATGTTAATCTAGTTACAAACCGGTAATAAGTCGTGAATGAGGAAAGGACCGGGAAGTGTTTACGACAAGTGGAACATATCCGTGGTCATTTGTGACACAGATATTCCATAACGGCCAACCAAGTCATGGTGGCGACCGTAACATTCAACTTCAACTTTACCAAAAGGAACCATTGGTTCAGTAGCTTCCTTGTTAGCAGCAGCCCTCTATCAAGGAAATCATGATAGGAACCACAAGCTCTGGAATATCGTATCATCTGAGAGATATATACTCCATATGCAGGTGCTGCTGGAATGTTGCTACATATAAATGGAAAGTTCACAATGGGAAAATTGAAATCATCTCTTTTGTCGTAAAGTTTCGTTGTTAACCGACCGTCACTGTCGATTTCGAGGTGTAGGTTAAGGTATGAAAGGTAATAAAAGTTCCCATTCTAACGTATCGGCATCTGCACAGTAAGATATCGTTATTGGGTTACGTAACACATGATTCAGATTTCTGCTAACACTACGTATGATATATGTGACAGTTTGTTGTAAAATGACATGTTCATGTCACTCCAGCTTGATTTATATAATTTCCTCTTAAAATATTAGTTGCTGGCTCGTTGGTAATTGATCGGTTAAAACTATGACCCCCTGGTGTGATCTTATACGATATTTCGTTAGATGTTCGTGTATCGCTTGTAAAGAACCCAACACACATGTTATTTTAATTAGATTGTATTGGTACTAATGGTTCATATAAATGACACTGATTTTTCTTTTTATCCTGCACCAGTTTTATGTGGGCAGTCCAACTGCATTGATTGGATATATTTTTAGCTATATACGTTACTGACCAAGATATAGATTTTCTGGTACCTGATTCATGTAGAGCGACGTTAAGAAACGGTAACAGTATAAGCGCGAACCTCACAGAGGACACCACTGAAAACAATTAGAACGACGCTTGTTTCAGCTATTTGCAGACAATTTGGCTGTTGTTATTGACTTTATGACATTACAGAATAAACCCAATATACGTATATATTTCGGTAAATATAGCATTTATTTGCACTATCTGCGAAACTGGTCAAAATGCTCGTTAAAGCTTCGCTTTTATTCCTGTTTCTAATGCTTGTACAAATAAATTTTATATTTACCGACAATGTTTGTTGTTTGTCTAATGTATTTACACTTAGTCTAGTGTATTCTGTTTACACTAGTATGTAGTCAAACACAGCTGAAGAAGCTTAAAATAAAAACATACAATATTTAATGCTCTTCAAATAGTGTATTTCATATTTGTTTGTTGACAGTCTACATATATCATACGTTATCGTTCCTAGAATGATTGTTGTCCTCTTGTGTATATATTCAGTGCTCACTAGTCAAATGTCTATTAAAACGATTGCTTATATAACAATACGGCAGACTGTTTTGGTAGTTATTTATTAATTACAAACAACTATAGCTAATGCCTACTTTTATCTTCTACCATCACGTCTGTCACATCGCCAGGAGAGTTTCTAATCATGGCGTACCAGACAGGTCTATTTTATCCGGACCTATATTTTATATTTTAAAATATGAGTACAAATTCTTTATAATCAACAAAACAGAGCTTGTTCGCTCTGATAACAGGTAATATTTCAAGATATACAAATACAACACAATAGTCGGTTCCGAAGATTAATAAAAGTAAAATATCGTCATATATAATGTGCAAAGTTCACGTTTAGGACTTTGAATTCGTTTCAACAACGCTGATCATCCAGTTATATGTCAGATTAGGCATTCCCACATATGTTGACAACACTTGCATGACCGCATCATTTCAAAAAAGAGGCGATTTGGGTTCATACGTGTAATACCGGTTTCCCAGACCACTTTTACTCAAGTGCATGTGCCAAGCACAAACATGAGGCGATCATATATATCTAGGATATCGAGGATACATTTCCTACCTATCATTGTGATAGTTTAACCTACTGGTTCCATTATTAACCCCTCGGTCTCTATCATAGATATTACTGACGATATGAGAAAACCAATTACACCTCGATGTTATAAATTATTGTTTACTTGTGTTTATATCCATTTTCCCATGCATTCGTAATAAACGTTTTCTAATGTTGAGAATATCTGGTGGATCTGTATAAAATCTTTATCAAGAAATCTAACTGAACAGTTATCGAACTTCTTGTTTTACAAGGGATTAATATGTATGCCTGCGTTCTCTAAAATGACTTTTAATAAAAACACCTAAATATAATAACGATTAGGCTTAATATTGTTATTATCAATATGTGCAAATATAAAAAATTATTTGATAAATGTTTATAAAATAAAACAGTGGAACAGGAACTGCCTACCCATCAGGAGCAATTGTAAAATAAAACAGTAGAACAGGAACTGCATACCCATCAGGAGCAATTGTAAAATAAAACAGTAGAACAGGAACTGCCTACCCATCAGGAGCAATTGTAGAATAAAGCAGTGGAGCAGGAACTGCCTACCCATCAGGAGCAATTGTAAAATAAAACAGTGGAACAGGAACTGCCTATCCATCAGGAGCAATTGTAAAATAAAACAGTGGAACAGGAACTGCCTATCCATCAGGAGCAATTGTAAAATAAAACAGTGGAACAGGAACTGCCTAACCATCAGGAGCAATTGTAAAATAAAACAGTGGAACAGGAACTGCCTATCCATCAGGAGCAATTGTAAAATAAAGCAGTGGAACAGGAACTGCCTATCCATCAGGAGCAATTGTAAAATAAAACAGTGGAACAGGAACTGCCTAACCATCAGGAGCAATTGTAAAATAAAACAGTGGAACAGGAACTGCCTACCCATTAGGAGCAATTGAATTCACAACCGAATTTGCTTTGTGGGGTTCTTGTTTCTCAGTCTGTAGTTTTCTGTTAAGTGCTTCATAGCTCATGTTTGACCGTTTTTTTCAATAACCTCTCTTCGCCTGTCAGAAATATGGTTTACCTAATAATTATGTCCACTTGCTAATGAGCAATCATGTCTGCATTTAAGAGTATGAAGATTGCCGGAGGAATTGCTTGTGTTGTGGCAATATAATCTGTCATGTCGATTCCAATTTCACGAGTTTCAATGTGTATGCTCATGATGGTCGTGGAAATTCACCGATTGCTAACGTCTTGACAGACAACAAAGTGTAATACTAACTGTTTATCGTTCGATTTTGATCGTACCTGATCAAGGTTATTTGATATGTAATTACCTTGTGTTCATGAAACGTAAACCTCCCAATAACATATGAATATCATATGAAGAAATATACAGCCTATCCTTAGTAGAAAATACTTTTGCTTACTTTAGATTTTGTGTCACCTAAAGCTATTCACATCTGTATAAATTAGATTGAATATTTAAGTATTATTCTAAGAAGAGCTTGACGATACCACACATTCAAGTTCTAATGTGATATGTGTAGAATATGCTATGTCTATCCTTATGGATAAACTGATCATCAAGTTCTTTTAAGGCACACAGGCTGTCAGAATTGATTTTTTTGTTTATATTAAAAGTTGCCAATATTCGATGTTTTATACTAATAAAATGTTCTGAACAAAAAGCTAGGTTTAAAAATTAAAAAATCTGTTATAATGTCGTAATTAGTGAAAAGAATTCGAATGTTTAGCATTGGGCGGGTCAACATTGAATTATTTTCTGGATGGAAGAAAATCAAACAGCGACGTATTTCCTTCGTTTTAGGTTATTTACGTATGATATTATGAAAAATTTCAACTGCAATATATCTTTATGGTTTTTTGAATCAAAGTTTAGGTCTTACATTGGGAAACATTTTTGTTAAATTAAAATAACGGCCTGTGTGCCTTTAACCACTGACTTGTTGGTATGGTCAAGTAATGGGTGTAATATTTTGTTTTAATTATTTTGGAATAGCTAATATATGATATGATATTGTATTGTAACTTGACCAACATGTGTTAGGTTAGTGGCTCCAGAGCTAAGAACCATGTTTATTGCTTTTCCTGATGATCCTGTCTGTGAAATTGGATATTTATTTTCTTTGATCAACTGACTACTGTTTCCGCACATGGACAGTACCATAACAGGGTCAGTGAATGCTGTTAGTTAACTGACTACTAGATAGAAAGTTAGAATATGCTGGTTAAAGACCATTACTCCGAGGACAAACAAAACATAACTGATACTTCTAACTGATTTAATATTAAATAGTTATTAACATCAACATATATACAGTTAGATTCATGACATATTTTATGGTAATATGGGAGTTAATATTTATCATACAACTCGAAATGTTGTCCTCGTTAGCTCACTTGGACCACATGTTCGTATGAATTATTTTCATCACTTGTTTTCTGGCGTCCGTATGTTAACTTGAATACTTTACACATCTCATCTGGGAAATGGTATCCAATCAGAATATAACTGTCCTTACGTGATTTTCTTTTTATTGTCCCACATGTTCATCCACCTTCAGATGTTAAGATCAAACAAGTTGATTTATATACCTTATATGTTGTCTTAGCTAATAGCGTTTTCTTGGTTTCCACTAGCCTACTGTTATTTGACACATATTTGCTTCAGGACATATGTGACTACATAATTCCAACTTTGATAAATATCATTAAAATATCGGAGCTATTTTTAGGAAACGAACATATAAACCGTACAATTTTGGAACCAGTAGAGCAAAAGATATAACATGGAGCAATTACTTTTGAAAATATTCGAATTTTCAGCTTTGGTAAATATGCTGAAAGGCTCGCAGACTTATTTTGTGATGCAATATTTCATGTTGTGTGTGAATTGAAACATCCTTACGAATTGCAAATTGAGCTTGGTACAAATGAAAATCAATGGTCAAAATGTCAATAGTGACATGACATATTATTCATAAACAGATTCATGTTACCACAAATTAATACCCAGGGTGTACGGTTTCTGAGCTGTTGTTGCCCAAAGCTTAAAAGGGGATATACATGGGAAAAATGGGTGGGGGGAGGTTGAAATTATTGTTTAGAAGCAGGTTATTTAAATATAATTACATATGGTTGGAAAGCGCTGTTTTATGAAGATTGAATTGTGTACCAATATAAAATACGAATTGAAAACATGCTACGATATACAATAGTTCAATTAATATCCTGTACAGGATGAGCGATATGAATCTCTAATTTATAGTGATATTCACCGATGTATCAGTTACAATTATATTTCTGTACACCATTGTCTAACACAGTGGTGAAAATCGGATTTCTGTATTCTATCGTCCAAGATAATGGTGGATATCTAATTTCTGTATATCCTTGTCCAATATTTAGGTGAATATCGCATTTGTTTGAACACCTTAATCCCACGCAATTGTGATTACTGATTATGTTCATTCTCGTCCAACGCAACGCAAAATAAATAATTTCTGTATACCTTTGTCCAATGTCTCAATGAATATCATATTCTGTACATCCTCGTTCAATTCCTCTGCGAATATTATTTCCGTCCGGGATCTCCATAGGTATCACATTTCTGATCATCCATTAAGATACAACAATAGACAATGCACACTAGCTTCAGACATTTTCAAAGATATTCTTACAGTGGCTATCACATCCAATCACAGATCTAGGGTTTTATATTGGTTTAATACAAAGGTAAAATAGCAATTAGAGATAAAGATACAAGACTTCAATCTGGTACCAGAGAGATATAAAATAGGAAATAAGAGAGTATGGTTTTAAGAACATACACGAGACAATTCCTACGGTCTATTTGTTTAGTTCCACTGTATCTTTCCAGATTGACCTCAACCTTTTACTCTTTTTAAAAGACAAATGTTTAGCAGATTAATGGCTACGCTTTATTGTTTTGGCGTTTTTACCAAATATAGAATTTGGTCATGTTTTGCAGGAGGTTATTCCACTAACGGTCTAAATATAGCTAAGCTATGGCATTATATCCTAAACATTTCACATGTATTAATTCTGCGTAATCTACAACAATCTTTACAGTCAGTAAAATATATACGTCATACATAAAACAGGGGAGATTGTTTACAAATAGAAATAAAAAAAAGTGTGTGATATATGCACCTTGAGTTTTTTCCACAGTATAGTGCCCTTACCTGTTTTCCAAGTTTTATGGTCGCGTGGATTAGAACGTGAATGTTCTCCCAGTTGCCATATAAAGTTACATTGAAAATATCGCTCGTGTGTTATGTTATATATGTCTTTATTTCCAATTTTGAAAATACATTACGACGACAAATGGTTATACAATTGATGTTAGATGTCTAATGTTTCTCATTTAATTCAACAAATGGCAAACATAATGATGACGTTGCTATACCATTGACTTTATAACAGATAAAACTTGAATATTGAATAATCTATCAAATAGGACACATTAAATGTTGATGTTTTCTTCAATTGAAATTGATTTTTGACGATTCGAAGGTATAGAAGGTATTAAAACTATATATTGCCAGGAGAGTGTTAAAATAACTTTATTCGAAATGTTGAATTACGTTCATTCATGGAAATGAACGCCATTATCCAGAAACACGATTGATGAATAAAAATTCTGAAAAACAATAATCAAAATGAAAAAAAAAATGTATGTCTCTTATTTAGTGAACACGATATAAAGATTTAAAAGGTCAATTACTTAAAATATGTGAGTGCGATTTCAATGCAGACAATTAATTAAGCCCATATTTTCACTGACTTGGCTAATTAATATACAAAACAAAAAACATTGTGCTATTGGTAGCACTATTTTGTATTCAGTATTGAAAAGTGAAGAGTCAAATTTCATTAAAGTTTTCGTGTGATACTAAATACTAAGATAAAACTAATAGGATAACATACCGATTTCAGTAGCGAGGTTGATCATTTAATTAAACTTGAGAACTGATGAAGCGATCCTTTACAATTTGTTTATATGAAATCAAATGACCTAATGGTTAATTAAATGTGTATATACCACACTGTGACATTTAAGACAGAATATTGTTTGTTAATGTCAACACACTGCTTTCCCATGACGTCCGTGCTGTACAGATTTGCATATTATACAAATTCTTTATCCAATACAAACGGAGATATTTATCGCGTGTCTGGAAAAACCCCATCAGGTGCGCTCGCAGTCAGATAGGAAAGCAGAATAACTTAAAACTCTTTTGGAGCAAGTAAACCAAAACACCTAAATATGTTGGCCAAACACGTTCAATATCAGTTATTAGAACCAGCATGAGAACTAGAACATGGTTGTAGAACTTCGTTAGTACTTTTGTTTTCTTCTAAAGAAATACAACATTATAGATGGCATACATAGACACTTAGCTCTCATATTAACGTCGTGAATGTTATCATCATGTCTATTGGGGGATATTCAAAAAAGTCGTCAAGCAACACAACGGATTCAAATTGTGGTGTTGCTATGCAATTTTACTGTAAGCGCAGATGACTTATTTGGACCACGAAAAATATCATAGGCTTCATTGACTCATACATATTCCATAATGGAGAGTGACTTAGAAATAACTTATTTGCATATATAAATATGAAACAACACTATAAGTCGGTGAGGTTTTGAAAATAAAACATAGCGTGTTTCTATATATAGATATGGGTATCAATTTACCTTCACATCGAACTAATCATTAATAGATAGGAATGGTATTACACCATTATCTGTCTCCAGTAATGAACATTACAAAGATATAGATGATAATTACCTTCGCATGCAGGCCACTTCTGAATTCCAAGGCAATTTAATTAAAGAGAGTGAATTAAATTAGATAGAAACAGAATTAATCTACCCGTCATTATAATGGTAATTGCTCTTGACAATGTCACACACATGTCAATTAATTTGTTAATGTTATGTTAGGCTGCCTTAAACCTTAATGTTGTGGGATTATATATGATACCTAAAAATTAATATATTTTCTATGTTTTTGGAAGGTTGTGTTGCTTTTAAATTAGTTATATGAAAAGTTTGAATATGCCAAAGGGTTAATCAGAAGCCACAAGTAAAAGAACAACAACCAATACAAGGAGAAAAATAAAAAGAACAAACAATCATCTGTAAAACACTACACAGAAAACTAAAGATTTAGCAACACGAACCCGACTTAAAACCGTAGGTGAACTCAAGTGCGGAAATTGGTTCTAAAGCAATCATATCTAAACCTAATGTGACATAACACCAATAAATTATCATTAAGGGGTACATTGGAGAGTGGTTTGGTGTTCCTGACACCAGTCGATTATTTTTATTCTAGGAAGATAAATTCGGGTTAATTAATATTTTAATATTCTTTCCATTTTCCATTTCCCCATTACGATTCTGCACTTGTCTTTAGTATTTGGTTCTTTTCGTAAATTTGGCGTCTCCATGTGCGACAGCTATTAGAGACAGATGTTTGGTTCTCTACGTAAATTTGGCGTCTCCATGTGCGACAGCTATTAGAGACAGATGTACGTACTGCAATGTTGTCTTCTAGAAGAATATATATCCAATGATGAAATGTCGGAATTAAAGAGTAGGTGACAAGATATAGGAAATTAAGTGGCATCAACATTTCCACAAATTGTTAAATTATATATATTTACATTCTCATTATCTACGTAAGAAATAGGTTGAACACCTATATCTCAAAAACCAATATTTTAAAGAACGTATTAATTTTCATTATCACCGAAAAAGTTAATTGCCGCAATATGGTGCACTAGATTGATATTAGATAATTTCTATAATAACTATAAGGATTGCTTATTTTCTGAACAGCTTAACAATTATATAAGCTATACTATAATACCCCCCCCCCCCCATCCCCCAGAATAATTTAAGGACAATAACAATAATATATCAAAATCTCTGGATGTTGTAGATTAAAGCAGAGGGACTAACCGGATACAAAACAAACAGTATAAATACAACGGTAAAACAACTCAAAAGTACAATAGCTTGGACACAATATCGAGGGTGTGTCTTTTTACCACCGACCACCGCCGAAAACCACCGAACGCCTAACAATTACCACAGAACACCTATAGACACTTTTCAATAATCACCTTCAGTGTAATAATATACATATTTGAGTACTAAATCAAAATTTTTTAATAACGAAGTTAGTGACCAGTTTTTTACCACCGAACATAATAAATTTACCACCGGACACATTCAGAAAACATTAAATGGAAATACCTCATTAAAGTTATGATGAGCGTAATTTATTGAAATTGTTGACATTTTTATGGAGCCGATAAGTATAATAGCTACGTCAAACAATACGATTCTACAATTAATGAAGCCATACTAGAAACTTGTTTGATCAAAAGGGAAAGGGAAATGTACCACGTACCATGGTCGAAATTTTTAGTTTGTTTGTCAATTACCGGCAATTAGTAAAGATCAAATACATTTGTCTATATAGGTGCCAGGTCGTATTCACACGTGATAATTGATGATTAATGGATGTATATTTCCTGTGTACTTTACACATGCAGTATTAAATTGTGCATTCATTTTTATGAGTTTGCATGTTAACCGGGGTTTGCTAACACGCAAGCTGTATTTTGAATTAATAATAAGGTCTTACAAAGAAAACAACATTATAAATAGATGTCTTGGAAGGTTACTATTTCATCTGTAGAGCTTCCTACGTACGCTTCATGTCTACAATTGTCATTTGTCAAAGCCTACAAAACAGTAAATTGAGATATGGGCAGACTATGTCGCCTACTCTGCAGACATATATACTGCAATGTCCTTTTAACTAGTTTCCTCATTTATTATAGACTAATTTATTAGTATGTCACCTGATTTGACCTTTTATTTGTTCTTACCTGATGAAATTTTAAAACTTATTGAGTAACACCGTCGTTTTATCTTAAGATTAATAAAACAAATGCATGGTTGCGCTTTACCTTTAATTAAATTGTATTTGGGAACTACCTGGGAATTTTAATCTTTTGATCTGTCTACCGATCAGATGTAATAATTGAAAACTTTGATCAATTATATAGAAAATGTATATGTTTGTAGAGATATACAAGCATTGACGACGGTGGTCTGTTTTATCCTGCTATATATGGCCATTATTCATGTAAGCCTAAATTTATATCTCGATATATGATGTATTAGCTTTTCTCTATTATATAAAGGAAGTAAGACAGACACAGTACTGTGAATGATGAATTACATATTAAGAGCATTACTGTAATAACAAAATATAAGCCAAATATGATCTTTATAATTTTTTTACATGTAGATTAATGGCAGTTATGAAGGCTGGGCAGACATTATCTCTAGTATCACAGCGAGTCCGATGGTAAGAGCTGTGATAATGTATGTCTAGACATTCAAAACTGACGTTATTGTTTTTAATGGTAATGTCATAATTTGCCTGACGTCATACTGACCGATGATTGTCAATATCATGATCAGTCCGTTGTTACTGAACATATCCGGTGGTGAGATCAAAGACAAACTCTATAAACTGCCTATAAAATCCAGTATATTTCCGGTGAAATGGAAATAAGAATGGACTATAACTTGTGTAATAGTGTTTCCTCCCTCAGTATGTGAATATAAATAAAACAATGAAAAAGTCTAATGGGTTCTTTATTTCCTCATATTTCACAATGACCCTATAGTAAAAAATAGCACAAATTAGTCAAAATAATAACAGGCTAAATATAAGCTACAAGAATATAAATATATGCAGGAAATGTTTACAATGCATTTTCAACGCCTTTAAAATAATACAAACTTATTCAACACCACATAATTTGATGTCGCTAAGAGTCTGTTAGAAGGTTACAATTTGATATATAATATATATAAGTTCATTTTGCATGGAGTGATACAATAGAAATATATGACTGGTTTGTGGAATACAATGTACCTCTGAAGAACATATTCTATTAAGAGAAATCGCGGTATAGGGTAATGTATATGGTTAGCGTGTTCTTCTCGCGTACGTAAGATTGATCGTTGGTTTCATCCCCAAACACTAGCCATGTTAATTTGAGTAATCTGCCGGCAAATAGTAGAAGCTAGTATTCTAATAGATGAAGGAACAAACGAGCCTCTGTGTTGGAGATTGGAAACATCTAGATAACGCACTACTCTAGAGAACCGTGAAACAATATTCAATACATGTAAAGAACCAAATATAGATAGCAACTCTGGTAATACGATGTTTAATTATATACTACCTATATTTTATAATCATTATTGAGCCCTTGAGCTACAAATGTCATGTCTAACTTGTAGAATTGTTTTGATCTGTTCGTGATATGGTGATTAGAGACTATTTAATCTTTAGACATTGTTTCATTTGTCTTTATCAACATAACGTTATTGTGAAATGCTGAAGTAAGCTATTAAAATTCCCAACAGTTTGATTCTGTCATGAAACGTTTCTCGGCGGAATCAATGCATGATATTTGATATTTTTCCCTTCAAAATCTTGGAAGTATAGGGAAGGTATTAGATTTGAATATGTTAATGAGGATATACTTTTATTATATAACTCTATTTTTATGATCACGATTTCCATCATATAAATCTCCTTTACATGACTACTTATTTTTAATCATTTCACAACATGATCAGGAATTGATATCATGTTACTGTCAAACCCCGTTGACTCGAACTGAAATAGATCGTTTCCCCATGGCTTAATCGAAGTAAGAAAAAAATTGTCCATTCGTTGTGACTTTAACATAATATGATTGACTTGATACTTTGATTATCACCATATTTGTATCAAAAGACACACGATGGGAGCCACTAGTGTAGCAGAACTGCTTATCTTTCTGGAGCACCTGTGTTCAACCCGGATTTGGACTGTGTTTCGTGATGCTCAATCTTTGATTTTCTGTGTTGTTTTATGTAGATCATTGTTGGTCCTTTTGTCATTTCTCTTTTTGGCCATCGTATGGTGTCTTCATCTTCGATTTGCAGCTTCTTATAAGCCATTTGGTATGTTCATTGTTTTAAAAATTATTACTGAGTTAAAGTCGTAATAAATACTTTCGGCTACACTACTTAGGAGATGAAACTTGACGTCTACATATTTGGCAGAACATGCATTATTTGTATTATTTGTTGTCTTTTGTGCTACTTTTTGATCTTAATTAAATAGTTATTATTCTGTTCTATACTGTTAATAGTTCAATATATCAGCTATTATCAAAATGAAGTAAATTATCAAGTTCTTTTAGCTTAGAGATACTTGGAAATTAATGATCAATCTTATGATTGATACTGTTCTGAAAAGAAGACGTTAATTTTTCACCTCAATTATCGATAACAGATTGTATTGTATGTACACAATTTCTTTCGAAAGCCATCACTTTTTCATCAATATGTTGTAGTGTTATTACAATGAACCGTCGTCGATGTACTAGGTAGAATATTAAACACATGATATCCGAAACTTTGAGCCGTAATGAAAGCGGGAGGTTTGGCGCTTTAAAATCTGATTCAACCCACCATTTCATTAGAAATGCCTGTACCAAGTCAGGGTCATTACGGTTTTCACAGTTTTCCGGTTATTGACTGATTTTGTCTGTTTATATACTTATGAGTTTTGACTTTCCCTTTGTAAGATTGTTCGGAGTTCGGTAATTTTGTTATTACCCTTATCCACTATATCATTATGTCTGAATAAGTAACTTCAGACTTACAATGACTTATATTACTTATATTAATACGTGTTACACGCATTCTGTGACATTTTCGTTCAAACACGATACCTTTGTAAATATGATGAACCTGTGATGAATATACAAACAAATTATACATCGCCACCTCATCTATATTTTGTGATGAACCATGCTGTCAGTTTGATCTTGCTTATTGTCAATTTTAGTATCCCTGTTTGATTTACTGTATCATTTGTCTGTTTTATTTAGACTCATTGTTACATTTGGTACACTGCATTATCCCTCCATTTGGTACAAAATGTATATTATGGCTGTTCCTAGTGGAGCAGGAACTACTTACCGTTTCGCAGTACCTGAATTAATTCCCGGTTTTAAGTGGGTTTCGTGTTGATCAATCTGTCGTCTTCTTTGTAGTACCTTGTAGATCATTGTTGTTATTTTCCTTTTCGGGATTGCATGTTTGTCTTTCTTAGATTAAGTATTTGATTACCGTACAGTTATCATGATATTTCCGATAAAATCATGACGAAATCTGGAAAACAAACATAAATGAACGATGCTAAATGTATTGGGATTGAACTATGCAAAATTGTATTGATTGTCGGATCTAACCGACGAAATAATAGTTGAGGTCATGCAACGAGTTCGTACGTATCTATCACTCATTACAATTACAAGTTCCTGCAAGTTGACTGTACGGTGCGTGCTAAACCATTCATTTCCCAATCACGAGACACTGATACTAGTCCCATCCCTATAGCACCTACATATGGGAGGGTCGTACCTCCATCACTGAATCTAGATCATATGTTTGTACCTAGTATTTCCAAAGGTGCGTACAAGCATTTGGTCTCGTTTCCGATATTGTATTTGTGTTCGTGTTGTGCAATATATTTGTTGATTTAAGTTGGATTTGATGTTTCATTAGTATTGCTTTGCTTATTATAATATTTGTTTCTTTTCGTCTGTCATCGACAAGACCTTTACAGGCTTTGACTATGTGAGTAGCACGATGGATGTATTATAAAATACTGTAGTTATGCGGGACGAATCAGGCATAACTACACAATCTGTCCACGTAACAAAGAACTTGCAACAACTCTCAATAAACAATAATTCGCTAAATATCGCTGGTGATCTGTTGCAAGGGTAACATTCCTACATTGTACACGATCTCAGTTGTTTGCTGATGGGCTTGAAACACGCGCTCTTAGACTCACAAGAGGACGATATTATAACTTACAATATGTCTTCGTAAGGTTATTAAGTTGATCTGGGCATATATATAAGTTGTTAACGTCACATTAACCAATGGTAAATCAATCACCCAACTCAGGATTTCTGAGGTTAGGTCTTAAGTTTCCTTATTAGAGCAACGTCCCACACAATTTTTTTTTTAATATTAATTGTAATTACCCAGGTGTATCGTTATTCTCAGTCGTATCCAGAGCCCATCGCTATATCTAAGCATAAACAACTAACACGCTGTCATTTCTTATTTATTTACTCGTGCATTATGGAATTCCCATGTAGGATCTAATAGTAGCTATAACCATCTGCCATAATTCACACATTTTCTCCAAATCATTCATAGAATTTCGGATAATATGAAGCAGCCGGCCGCAATACTGGTATTATCAGAATTACTTATCTAGGTACAGACGATATAGGTACTTATAATGAAACAGTAGATAAATAATCAGATTGTAACACTTTACTAATATATAGTAAAATAAAACAGAAATCTAATAATCTAAACTTCACCAACAGGGATCAAGTAACATTTTATTTCCTAGATTTTGATGACTGTGCGAAATAAAATCTACATATAGATATATAACCTATAAAATGAAAACATCAATGATTGTTGATAAGTGCACTAGTATACATATTAGTAGACTTTTGTAGGTTTTATGAATTTGTTTTTACATTCTTCTCAGCTATGTACTAAAACCATTGAATGTAATGGGATGACTAATCAGAATAAAAAATAAAATTGAAAAAAATACGGAGATATCAAATTTAGTGTGGACGACGCATTTCTGGAATAACCTTAATCATGTGACTAAAAACCAAAAGATTAGAAAGGCCAAATAATAAACAAGAACACAAACGGCCTAAACAGGATATCAAAAATCGTCTAGGGTCATCTATGACTGAAGGAGGAGAACACACATTACAAATCATGGTCCAGTTTTGGTGCATATTCATGTTGTCCGATGACCTGTTTGTCATAATGTTTGTATATTTTTATGAAAGTGTAACTGACTTTAATCACATCAGATGTTTTCCGTTAGAAGTATCTTTGTTGATTTTAATATCATAGATTTCAGACTGACACTGTTCAACATCTTATTGTGTAAAATGTCAAAACTACCATTATTAATATTTCATCAATACAGATGACAAACAAATGAAATACGCTAAAGCCATTCCTGGGAAATATGCTATATCGTTTAAAACGTATTTAAAATATATGATTAAAACTAAGTTTGATCTCACTAGGCCAAAAGTAACGTAGCTTAGTGAATCACTAGGCCAAAGGTAACGTAGCTTAGTGAATCACTAGGCCAAAAGTAACGTAGCTTAGTGAATCACTAGGCCAAAAGTAACGTAGCTTAGTGAATCACTAGGCCAAAAGTAACGTAGCTTAGTGAATCACTAGGCCAAAAGTAACGTAGCTTAGTGAATCACTAGGCCAAAGGTAACGTAGCTTAGTGAATCACTAGGCCAAAAGTAACGTAGCTTAGTGAATATTGGGTATCCTTTTTAGAGTCTTTGGCATTGTTGTTCTCACAGACTTTTTAATTAGTTGGCTGGGCAGACTAAATAAGACATCGTCCTTATTGATGTGAACTTGGCTTAAAGTTTAGAAAATTAGATTTATATTTTGATTTATTTTTGCAGTTTGAGCTGTTATACATTGAAGTCCTTTACACCATTAAGCATAAAATTGGAACAACATCCGGGAGTCATCTGCCTTATATCCAGGATCTGTATCAATATACACAAGAGTCGTTCAGAGTTAGTCCGGAGGACCATGCCAGATTGTTGGCAAAGGCCACAGAGGAAAAGGTGAGTTATTAGATTACATATATCTGTCTTCACTCTTCCTTTAGATTACATTAGATTACATATATCTGTCTTCACTCTTACTTTAGATTACATTAGATTACATATATCTGTCTTCACTCTTCCTTTAGATTACATTAGATTACATATATCTGTCTTCACTCTTACTTTAGATTACATTAGATTACATATATCTGTCTTCACTCTTACTTTAAATTACATTAGATTACATATATCTGTCTTCATTCTTCCTTTAGATTACATTAGATTACATATATCTGTCTTCACTCGTACTTTAGATTACATTAGATTACATATATCTGTCTTCATTCTTCCTTTAGATTACATTAGATTACATATATCTGTCTCCACTCTTCCTATCTTTGCTATAAACATCGTTATGAAACATAGTAAATCATCAAGATGTCAGCTGAATAAGAAGAGTTTGAAGATACCAAAGGGGTAATCTGAATCCGTATATCGAAGAAGAACAGACAACACAATGGCCAAAAGAAAAAGTACAAAAGGACAAACAACGATCGACAAAGCAATACACATAAAACTAAAGAACGAGTAACACGAATCCCACTAAAAACCGGGAGTGAACTCATGTGCTCCGGGAGGTTAGGCAGTTCCTGCTGTATATTGTATGGTATGCACTACATTTGTGTAATTAGAAGAGATCAAAACCTACTTACAAGTATCAACAGATCACAATACTAGAGATGATCTTTGTTCAATATTTGTCTGTCTTGTATGGTCAATGAGTGTGTTCTTCCGGAAGCACTGTAGAATTCTACACGCCAATTCATATTTGTATGTACTATAGTTGTGGTGAGGCATCTCCTGAATGTGAAAGTATTGAGCAAAAATTAAAACAAGTTTGAAGACACCAAAGGGTAGTTAGAAGCTGTAGCTGAAAATGACACACAACTCAATGGCCAAAACATAAACAAAGGACAAAAGAACAAACAATGATATACAAAACAATACACAGAAAACTAAAGATTGAGCAATACAAACGCTACCATGTGCTATGAAGTTGAAATCATCACTTCGAAAGCTTTACGGTCGCCACCATTACTTGGTTAATCTTGGTTTAGAGAACTAAGAGTCTTTTAATATTTATGTTTTAACAAACACTTTGGTATACATTACAGCCTCCAATCGTGATATTAAATGTAACAGTCCTAATGGCACGGGATCTGGAAGCTAAAGACGCCGATGGTAAGATAGTCTTATCATTTCCAGAGGCTTATTACTTATCACTTAGAAGATCTGGAAAACAGGATTTAGATGGAGCCACCATTTTAAAATATGTGGCTCTTATTCGTATGTAGTGGTAGTCAATAGTGTCGTTTCTCCGTTTGTTCTAATACATGTTTATCAGCCAACAATCAATATATCATTCATGGATTACAAAGTATAATCTTTCAAATGACCAATCTCCAATGCCCTTTTATAAGAGTTTTGTCTTTAATCCAATGTTGTGTCACTTCCATTTATATATGATGTTGTGTGTAAGTGATGCTGTTACGCTTATCTGAGTGTGTTTGTACTTTTCTGGTTAGGGGTATTTTACCTTTGTTTTGTCAAGATAATATTTAAAACAAGCGATAGCATGATCGACTAGAAAGGACTTAAGTGTAATAACACATATCAGCGTTACATGTGTTATCTATATTATTCACGTATGTTATCTGGGCATTGTAGTTCTTCAACGGAAACCAACCTATAACACCGATTTTGTGGCAGATAATATTAAAAGCTCTAGATTTTCACTGATATTCGAATTAAAAAAAAATGAATTTCATCCGATTAACAGAAATCGACATCAAGGAACATGATTCGCAGATGGTTTTACTACATAACATTGATTACTAACATAACAAAATAAATAAATTAAGTACAGTGATGACTTATATTACATGATAGGATATTATATACCAAATGAGATTAGATAAATATTTGATAATGAATATTATATTACAAAGATGGTATTTAAGCACAAAATGGAAGACTGATTATTACTTAATATATGGTATATCACATATAAATGTAACTAGGTGTATGTTGAATATAATTGTATTTTAATACAAATGTTGTAATATCTCTACAATGAATAATAATGTAATACATATTAAGGACACCATTTAGTTTTGAAACAACGTTCTGCTCTCATTGTTTTCGTTATATTATATAAAAGGGCCATCGTGGTCGTGATTGATGGTAGTTGGATTTACCACTACCTGTACAATCAGTGCCTATCACCACTAATGTTGTGAGTTCGAACCGTTCATACCGAGATGTACTCGATACAACATTATATGATTAGAAAAGACTTAACATTTGATTATCAATATCAGTAAATCATGGAATGACACAGTTGATAAATATATAATTCAAATTTCTAATGGTCAAACAAGCAGAGCTTGAGCATACCAAGGGGGTAATCAGAATCCGTAAATCGAAGAAGAACAGACAACACTATGGCCAAAAGAAAAAGATGAAAATGACAAACAACGATCTACAATACAAACACAGAAAACTAAAGATCCCCACTAAAAACCGGGAGTGAACTCAGCTGCTCCAGAAGGGTACATCGTTCTGCTCCACTAGCAGCACCCACCTGTTGTGTTACTCTAACAACAAACCCGGAAGTGCTTACGACAAGTGGAACATATCCATGATCATTTGTGACACATATATTCCATAACGGTTTACCAAGTCATGGTGGCGACCGTAAAACTTTCGAAGTGATGACTTCAAGTTGACCAATGGAACACTTGGCTCAGTAGCCTTCTTATTAGCAGTTATCCTCTATCAAGGAATGATAGGGACCACAATCACTGGAATATCGGACCAACCGAGAGATATATACTCCATATGCAAGCGCTGCTAAACGGTTGCTACTTATATGAAAGTTCACAATGGAAAATTGAAATAATCTCTTTTCTCGTAAAGATTCGTTCTTAATAAATATTCACTAACAAGTTCGAGGTGGTAGATCAAGATATGAAGTAGACCTTGCTGTGGTAGATCACGATATGAAGTAGACCTTGCTGTGGTAGATCAAGATATGAAGTAGACCTTGCTGTGGTAGATCAAGATATGAAGTAGACCTTGCTGTGGTAGATCAAGATATGAAGTAGACCTTGCTGTGGTAGATCAAGATATGAAGTAGACCTTGCTGTGGTAGATCAAGATATGAAGTAGACCTTGCTGTATATGTGGTATCCTTTATTCTAAGCTCAATAGGATAGATGCAATCAAAAAATCACCAAGCTTAGAATCAGTTGGTGAAAGAACATCATCTGTATAGAGGATCGTGAAATTAAAGGATCGGACTAGCTTATTTTCGTTTTTCTTGAGAAGCCGCTGTATGAAGTCTGCCTCGTACTAATAAAGGAACAAGTCAGCGAGAAGAGTGTTGTACCCAAAGGTGTTGTCAATCAAACACTCAAGAATTTTGAGGATGTCAATTTCACAGACAATTTTGGTAGAATCATTGTGTTTTTGTTAACAAATTAAGATTTATCCCTTCTTAAGACAAGGGTCGTGTTATTAAACATGTACATGATACCGCTATGAATTTTAAGGAAAGCAGAAAGCACACAGGAAATCAAGCTTAAATAACTGAAAACTATCTTACACTGTTTACTTAAAACACATGATAATAGTTATCTTTCACATTCATATTTAGCATCAGATGTTTTAATAAGGTTGCAAAAAGTCTATAACATTAAAACAAATCTCCACGGAAAGAAAATAACAGCACAAAATGATGTATTTATTAAGTAAAATGACTATGTTATTGGTATTAGCGTTATAATAAAACTTTCATTAAGTAAAACTTATTGGCCTATATACATATTACACATAATCTGGCGTCTGTATATCCCTGAAGGATAAACACCAAGACAAATTACTGGGATATTACTAAGCTCACGAACACATACATACTTTATTGTCTATGTTTTTTTCTTCTCTTTAATTAGAAATCTATTTCGTTAACGTTCCATTTGCTGGTTGGTTATATATAGATATTGATATAGTGTATAAACAAAGTCTTTTGGGACTACTTAATGCCAAAAACAAATAATTTCCGAATAAGTTGAGGTAGTTTATAGACATTGACGTGCATCAGTAATTGTTTAGTATACATAGAAAAAAACAAGAATTGAGTGTCTACAACGCGTTACTAGACTAACCTTGATCTGGTACGCTCATTCAACAGATAGGTAAATCAACTATTATAGATACCTCTCTGACCAAATAAATCAAGGGTATAAACATGATAATAGCTAAGACATCGCTTCAGAAATTCTATGGAACATTCATGGATGTGGTACATCGAGATTACGTTTTCCGTGTAGTGTTGTCTAGATAATCGTTGCTCCTTTTTCTTTTGGTTATTGTACTATATGTCCTTCCGAGAATATGATTGTACTTGCGGTATCTTCAAATCTACCCTTCCGGAGCACATTAGTTCACCACCGGTTTTAGTGGGAATCGTGTTGCTCCATCTTGTAGGTCGTTGTTTGTTCTTTTATGCTTTTTGGCCATTGTGTTGTCTGTCCTTCTTCGACTTACGGTTTCTGATTGGCCATTGTGTTGTCTGTTCTTCGATTGACGGCTTCTGATTGGCCATTGTGTTGTCTGTCCTTCTTCGATTTACGGCTTCTGATTGGTCATTGTGTTGTCTGTCCTTCTTCGATTTACGGCTTCTGATTGGCCATTGTGTTGTCTGTCCTTCTTCGAATTACGGCTTCTGATTGGTCATTGTATTGTCTGTCCTTCTTTGATTTACGGCTTCTGATTGACCATTGTATTGTCTGTCCTTCTTCGATTTACGGCTTCTGATTGGCCATTGTGTTTTCTCTCCTTCTTCGATTTACCGCTTCTGATTGGTCATTGTGTTGTCAGTCCTTCGATTTACGGCTTCTGATTGACCATTATGTTGTCTGTCCTTCGATTTACGGCTTCTGATAGGCCATTGTGTTGTCTATCCTCCTTCGATTTACGGCTTC
This sequence comes from Bathymodiolus brooksi, assembly GCA_963680875.1. Lineage (NCBI taxonomy): Eukaryota > Metazoa > Mollusca > Bivalvia > Mytilida > Modiolidae > Bathymodiolus > Bathymodiolus brooksi. The sequence continues at coordinate 9,830,776 of OY804579.1, read as the reverse complement.
TGATAGGCCATTGTGTTGTCTGTCCTTCGATTTACGGCTTCTGATTGGCCATTGTGTTGTCTGTCTTTCGATTTACGGCTTCTGATTGTTCATTTCGTATCTTCAATCTTTTCTGGTAAAGTGCATGAACGTGTTAATGGTGTTAATACAATTCGCAGTGATACTTTGTTATATTCCTAATGTCAATTTGTGGTTAGGCCGACGCATGAAAAGAAATAATTACTTTTTTACGAGTTTTTCTAAGTAATGAAATCATAAATCTTACACGTAATTCGCTCTGAAAAGAACTTTGACAAAATGCCATTTGCGCAATGAGCTTACATAAACATTAATTTGTAACACTAATTAGATTTGCCAAATACGCTACAAACACATGGTAATCGGATTACCGTTGTCAATTACATAACATTTATGATGTCAACAACACAAAAAATGTCAAATGTTATATGTAAAGTAAGGAGCTATAGTTATTATCTTTATGTAAAAGAAATTACGATGATGTGGTCGAGTCTAAAGCTTGTAGGCGACTATTATTTTATGCTATGGAAGAATAACGTTGTCTAATATTAGTAAATGTAAACATGTTTTCCTCAATATTCTTTGTTGATGTCGAGTTTCTGTTATTAAATATGTGTCGATTGAAATCGAAGAACTGCATATGTGATCTACCCGATAATAGAACAAGTTCACCACAGGTGAGTCCTTGTTGTTCATGGTGTGTGCGTCATATGTTGTGGTAGTTTGTTTCTGATCGTGTTTCCCTTTGTCTATGGATTGTCCATTACTGATTGCCTAGACGGTCTTCTCTAATGTTAGTGACTTGCGACAGTTCGGTGGTTTTCTCCGGGTCCCCCGGTTTCCTTCACCAATAAAACTGACCGCCACGATATAACTGAAATATCGTTGAAAGTGGCGTTAAACACCATCAACCAAACCAAACCTAATGTATATTTATTCCAGCAAAGTGATCTAATTACAAAATACAAAAAAGAAATCATGTTTCTAAAATCACCCATTGACAAACAATATTGGTTTCCGATCAGTTATGCTTATAATATAGAACCTATTACAGCTTGTTATTTAAGATGGCTAGATATTGAAATAGAAAGATGACCGATGGACTATTATTTCATTAAGTAGTCGTCTACAGCGAATACCCCAATACATTCGTAGTATTCAGTTTCCAGTTACATTATTGGTTTTAATATTATACACACATTAAGTCTATATATTATTACTTGTGATGAGGTATATACATGAGGTTTATACATCAAGAATTCTAATATTTACATGGATGTATAGTCTGGCGAATCTTGTATCATCATACTTGTTTCTATTGACTGCTTTAAAAGATAACTATATAGATCGTCATGTGGGTATATTATATGATTATGTACATTTCAGGTTTTAGCGACCCTTATTGCATGTGTGGGATAGTCCCTGGGAGATTACTAAACGAAGATGGTTCCGATCAAGGTGTATTTTCGGATGAAGATGAACACCAGGAAAGGAAGAGGAGTGGAAGAAAGTTTTCACTAACAGGAAAGAAAAAAGATAAATCTGCCAGAAGCATGGTTCCAGCAAGATTAATCAAAGCAACACACGTAGTACCGAACACAGTCAACCCGGAATGGAATGAAAAATTTAGATTGTAAGGGTGTTTCTAGTTAGATTGTAAGAATACGATTAATTATAGTGAGATTATAAACACACAATACACTTGTTTCCAGTTGTATCAATCACTGAAGCAATATAAGGGGACACTACTCAGAAATATTCCTTAATATCAGTATATTTGACATCAATACTGTTCTGTGAAATTCACTGTAAAGCACACCAAATACTTAACATTACTACAAGTTTGTTTGACGTCAATCGGCATTGCACAAAATATGACGGAATCGAGACGACCCGAAACATATTGGCCTGATTTCGAAAGTAGTAATGTTGTCTTTCAATAATACGAAAGTAAATATTTGTCGTTGTTAATCACTATCGAATCTCATTATTCCTTGATAATCTCAGATTAAAATCTGGTCAATTCGTAATAATTGTAGGTACATTTTACCTAGGATAACTAAATTATTCGAGTGCTTTTAAGCTTGTTCATACAAAAAGGTTCGACTTCAATTGTTCGTGATTGGAATTCTCAAACGGACAATGATTTTGTATGTTACAACTAGTTTCTATGATTAATAAAATGACTCTTATTATTTCATTGTAGTGATCTTGAAGACGTAAACACTGACAAATTACACTTAGATATCTGGTAAGACGTATTACAAAGAAAATAAGAAGTTTTTATTGTCATCAGACTATATCTAGCATTTTAATTACAACTCGGATAACACATTTTGTAGAAAAAAAGATAAAATACCAATTAGAAAAAAAACCAAAACACATAAACATCTCAATCCGGATAGACGTAACAAATCCGACATCGTATATTTTATTATCAATTGAGTAAGAAAGTAATTAATATATTGATTACTTTTCCTTCGTTACTTGTTTAATTACCATTTTCAGACACAACCTAAGGGAATGTAGAATTCAATCTCATTTCCAATATTAATATTATCTCATTTTTAATGAAGGAATTGCAAGAAGATTATGTAGTTGTACAATCTTGATGGATGAATTAAAAACACCACGTTATATAGCTACTGGGTTGTTTTTAATATCTAAAGCAACATACAAGTATTGCACACATTTGTTCGTGTAGACTCTTCAGAAAAGGTATACATTTTCTAGAAATAAACATTGCTGATGTAATTGTTGCAGTATAGAGTCAACATATTAGAAGTGTGATGTACTCAGGAGATTTGTGTTGTATGATACCAGTTAATGACGACAGCACAAAACAATCCCAGAAACACACAGTGTGCACTAAATCAGATATCTAGTGTTTATTAGTTCAGGTAGACATATCGCTGGTAAAATATAAAACTCGACAGACAAAGCATAATAAATATAGCTTCTATCAATGATATATAGTCATTCAAAGCTTATACAAATATTATTTGTTAGCAAAATAACATGTCTTAGTTTTTGTTTTTATTTCATAAAATATGATGTAAAGGAAAATGAAATTTATATAGATGATTAATGTGTCTGACTGTATTTGGCATGACATATTTGAGGACCAAGGAGTTAAATCAATATCTAAAGAGTTCCACTAAACATATTTGTGTTGTTGTATATTTCTTAATTTTTCTAATGTAAGAATAGATTATAATTTTTAAATTTTCGCCGAAAATAAGTGCATACAGATGTACGTCGATATTTTACTCTGATTGTGTTGTAAAAACAACTTGAATCATTAACATGAGTACATTATGTTTCAATACAACACACAATACAGAAATAAAGATACAAACATTGTCTGGTATAACCAGACGTATATCTGACTAATGTGAAGGTATTATCTTTATCCTCGCCACCATGAATTGCTTGAATATGTTTAAAATGACAACTTGTGAATCCGTATACTTGTTTTGAAAAAAAGTCACACCGGTCATCTTTAATCTCCTGTAACTTGAATATTTAACACTCGTCCTAAATAGTTGACATTTCAGGAATTTTGTTGATTATACACATGTAAATTAACTTATTAATGTACCTATTTTAGGGATCATGATGATGAAGTTTCTGTATTTGATGCTGCTAAGACACTGAATGAAGTACAGAGTTTAAGGGGCCTGGGCCGATTCTTTAAACAAGTAGCACAGTCGGCTAGGACATCTAAAGACAGTGGCAGTGTTGATGATTTTCTTGGTTGTATTGATTTGACATTTAAGGTGAACATTCCATGGATAGAAATGCCAAAATCACAATAACATTTTAACATTAATTTGGATATTTATTAATTTCGTGTCATTTTGGAAAAAATATGAATATTTCCTAATTTTTCTACTAGAAATGAAATAAGAATTCAAACTGGACTAGTAGATAATATAACAGACTGCAACAATACAAAGTACGCTCTTTCAAACCACTTTTCTGATCTATAAAATTGAGGACAACAAAAGCAAATTTTAATCTAGGTTTTGTCTTGGGATATGTACTTGCGGTTTAAAACGGGTAACTGGATCCCACTTGTTTATATCTAAATATATTGTGGTCACACGTATATAAACATACAATAAAAATAAACAAGCACTTATTATATTAAATAGAACAAATATAGCAAATAGTTCATGGCACTGAGGGTCATATGGCAGTATATGGACCGGTCCGTCACCAACAAATATTATATGGACCGAAGCTTCTGAGGTCCATATGATATTTATTTGGTGACGGACCGGTCCATATACTGCCATATGACCCGAAGTGACATGAACTATTTGCTATATTATACTTTTATCTAAAATAATAATGCAGGTAACTGGCCGGTCCATATACGAAAATAGTGACCGGCTGCGCTAACAAAGACAAATAGGGAAAATAAAAACGTAAAGTGTAATATATAACAATAACGACATCATTAGATGAACTACAAATGAAGGGCCATTGATTGATTGATTGATTGGTGTTTAAATGCTTGTAGTGAACTTGTATTGAATTGACCACTAGCTATAAGGGTAGCTATAATTATTTGGATGTATTCTCTTTAGAATCAATATATTAAATTGATATTTCTAAAAGAGCTATAAGTCACAAACAATCACAATAATATACATGAACACAATGATTGTAACAAAAAACGAATTGTCCATTGATGTGCCATGAATATAAAATGATGTATAAGCCGAATATCAACATAAAATACTAAATATCGTAGTTGATTAATCTCAATACTAATATAAATTCTGGAAACTACATACATGCATTGCAATGATCTCTCCTTTATTTGTTTTAAATAGGACATTCCATCGACTGGTATCGAAATGTGGTATCCATTGGAAGGTAGGTCATCAAGGTCATCCATTAAGGGAGACATTAAACTAAAACTGAGTCTAGCAACACGTGAGGACCGAGGTCTTGAAGAAGATGATAATTGGACTGACGTCAGACAACATGAAGATCTCATCAGTGTTTTTATTCAACACGAAATATCAAAATCACATGTAAGCTTTTTAAAGAAGTCGACGGCAATGTTTATCTATGTTATATTAAACTTAATCTTGTAATTTAATAGCACATTTTTTCAAACATAGGCAAACATTATACGTTTACTATTTGCATTGCATTATATATCAAACTAAAAACTGTCTATATCGACGTAATATCTGTTAGTCCTTTGATCTATAAATCCTGTATTTAACAAAAGTGAAGAATACTGCATTAAGCTGCTACAAAGCAAAATGTGCTTAAACCTATCATTTCATGCTAAACTATATAGTTAATCTACAAACTCTAATGCAATGTTTTTCTTTGTTTTGTTTGTCTTCGTTCTGTGTCTGGTGCCTAATATTGCACGTGTCTTCAATTTATCAGTTCTTCACCATTCTTCTTTCGTTTTCTCTAGCGTTAGTTCACTAAGTATGTGTGTTCTTTCCAGCAAGTGGACAATATAGCACATCATAAATGTATGTCATCGTCAATAGAAATTACACTATTGATATTGGGAACATCTCATTATAGTAATAATATAATTAAACGGATATAGTGTCTGTAGATTTGTTATTTGAATTAACATTGTAAATGTTGGTCTGTTTGTGTTTATCGTCATTTCAACAATTTTGCGGCTATATCGTAACGATAGTGGAGAGAGAAGGCAGAACAGATATAACGAATTGACAAGTGAAACACCCGAGAGTGGGGCGTTGCTTTTACGCTAGAAGTGTGTAACGGAGCTTGACACCTCAAAAATTATATTAGGTTTGTAGTCAAAATTCAAGAACATGAGCCATTCGGCCAATCATGCTCCTTAGAATTTGAAATTGAATATACTTTTCTAATATGTTTTATGTAGAAACGACATGATATGATCGGCTTGTTATTAAATTTAGGAGCATCCAGTGAAGTGGAGTGGAGAATTATCAAAAGCTGGAGATACAATTCTTCATCAACATGCTATACAAGGGGACATAACCCCTGTTCAACAAGCCGTTTGGTATGTGAATGTTTTTTTCATGAATCTCATTTTACGAAATATGTGCAGAGATAAATATGTGCAGTCCCTTATCTTTTGTATCCTACAACCATTGCATTTGCTATACAATAAGATATACGAATTCATTTTTGCTTAATCGTTTAGCATACACATTAATATATTGGTACATACATATGATATATGTCAAGCGTACAGTAAGAAATGGTAACGGTACGTGGCAGAGGACGCCGTTGAAAACCATTGAAACTACGCTTGTGTCTGCTCTTTTCACTAAGTTTTGTCTCTTGTTTGGGATATGTTCACATTGCCGAATAAACATAACTATACGTACATGGATAGAAAATATAACCAAAGGCCCACTGTTTGCCTGTTTCTAAAGTTGGTACAAATTAAATTGATGTTTTTCGACAATGTGCATATATTGTATATATATATATATATATATATATATATATTAGATTTATTGTTACACAAAGCTGAACATTAATCAGTGAGACATTTAATATAATTATGTGAAGCTAATATATGTTGAAACAAACATCCTTTTAAAAATGTTATTTCACAAATTATTATTTTTAATTGAAAATTGTTATGACAGCAAATTTCACATCAAAAGGTTTACAAATCAGTTAATTGATTTTCACTCTAACGATAATTTGGACATTGCTGACATTGCATAACATTTAGATAGCTATTTGTAATTGTAAACGTTTAAAATATTAAACAAAACATCAAATAGGTAAAATTGATATACTAAATTAAAAGGTGAAATACATTATGTACATGTAATTGATTTAGGATTGAATTCCATCCGTTTTATTTATTTTCCATTTTATCATTGCAGTAAGTGGGTAGCTTATGTGCGAAAACATTTCGAACACACCTTAAGTTATAATCTATTATCACAACTGCTTGACAATCTGGATAGATTATGGTCTCCTGAATCACTATCAAGAGAAGAGGTAATATCATTGTTGTAAACACAGAATCATACATGAGATCTATAAACCTTGTTTATGTCCGTCAACAAATGTGCTGTACTTGACTAATCGGTGATCTTAGGTGTGTCAGAAGTAAATGGTCTTTGATTCCCAGCCAGGTCGATAACAGTTTAGGGTATTGTCGCATTTCTATAAGTCTGTTCTTTATTTGATCAAAGCACATTATATACGGATGTGAAATGCATATTTTGGGACCAGACAATTTGGTCGGATGCCATATGATGTCCGAAAAGTCAGGTGTATAAACAAATGCATTAGATGTTTCAAAACAATATTACCATGCGTCAAAATATTCAACACAAAGCCACTTGTTCTTGCCAAAGTAGGATGGTAGGGTTTATTTCTACCTGTCTTGTTCTACAATTGCTCATTTTATAACGCGGAATATGGATGATTGATGTTTAACGCTACGCTTAATAATATTACAATTATATCGCTATCGTGACAACAACTTTTATCAGTACAGGAAATGACAGTGTCCTGCAAAAAATCGCCGACCTACCGTAAATAATTGAAATAAGTTGTACAACTTTAATTGGACGGGAATTCAACGGATAACATTAGTAGAGTAGCTCTAGCCTATCATGTCATTGTACAAGGAATTCCTACTGACATGAAATAACAACCACTCCGAAGCCTACTGTATTAAATCAATCATTAATAGATAAATATAGATAATTGTTTGATACAAAATATATTATATTTTACAGGAAGAGGGGCTAGCAGAATGTTTCACAAATTTTATAAATTACTGTATGAGTTTACTGAGAAAGCAGAGAGAAGTTTTCCCCTCATCGAATAAAGCTGCCTTGAGTCGTTTAGATTCTATGTTACAGTAAGAAATCTACATAATTCATTTATCGTTTTATTTTATGTTGTAAATTTTACCAACTGACTTTACAAAACTCAAAAAGTTATAATATATTACAAAAAATTGAATTCTGTCTTTTGTGGATATTGCTACCGAAATATGTCGTCATAATGATAATCAAAAACCTTCAATTGATTGGTCTGTTTATATCGAATAGTAAGTTGAGACCAATATGTTAATCCACTATCTGACTTGTCGGCGGAAGCATCTATTGACCTTGTAGAATACTGTGATTTTCAGCCTCTGTTCAAAGCAGCGTAACAATTGTCATTCATTTATTTGGTTACATGTGGCTAATTACATATCAATAAAGGTAATAACAAAATTACCGAACTCCGAACAATCTTACAAAGGGAAAGTCAAAACTCATAATTATATAAACAGACAAATTCAGTCAACAACCGGAAAACTGTGAAAACCGTAATGACCCTGACTTGGTACAGGCATTTCTAAAGAAATGGTGGGTTGAATCAGATTTTAAGGCGCCAAACCTCCCGCTCTCATTACGGCAATTACACGTGGCACAAACAGCAAAACAAATCTTAAGGGGAAGTAAATGAAAGCAAATAAAGCAACAACAAAAAATAACGATCACAAATACAAGCATCACCGCCTCTCTCTGTTCTGGCTAGAAATAAATCGATGCATATTATCTTATATATCTTATTTTATTTATATAGGTGCCTGTGTAAAATTCATGTAATGAAGATATATAAACACGTCTGTCCATTTAACAACGAACTTGCTCTTAATGTAAAACTGATTTTGAAGGTAAGTGCTAAAATATGTATATATTTTTAGAAAACTGAACAATTGTGCTTAGGAGTACACCACGGTCGTATTTTTCGAAAACTATCTCTCGTAGCATCTTAAAGCCGTGCTGTGCTTAATCCAGATATCAAAAGGAGTCAAAGTATCAAAGTGAATAGTTTTATGTGTGCCGAGGCTATGACCACTTGTTATGATATTCTTGTAACAATTAAATACAGTTCAAATTTTACTCTGGTGAGAAAGTACTTATGCACCTGTTAAATATACATTTTGACGTTCTTGAAACAAATGTTGTAAACATTATTGCCTCTAATCGGTTTCTTTAAACATTTTGAAATATTTACAACTATTAACCTTAGAATATGATAGGATATCTACATCATCTCGTGTACCCCGTGCTCTTAGGAATCGTGTAAATGATGCATTGTCATCCCAAGAAGAACCAAGCATTATAAATCGCTATGCAATTATAAGACAATCAAAATCCGATAATTCACACAAAACCCCTGTGTTAATTCAACATGATACATCAGTCGAACCTCGTTCCGAAAACTGAAAAATGCAAAATAATAATGCGATATATCCAAGATAGCGATGTTTGACCTACATATGACAAATAGTATTATACACATGAAATGTACGTTATTATATTTATACTACAAAAAAAAAATTTGTAAATTATATATTGGTAATTATATTTTCAATGTCGCCTCCAAGATATTAAGATGATTTTCTGAATCGGTAGCGTTATCCCTGAGAAACAGTCTGTCATTAGAAATGCAATTGTACATGCTGTTTTCAATTCGATTATTTGGGTTTGCCCATGGTAGGATGAACACGATTTCCATACCTGAAGACCAGGAGTCCAGGATAAAATGGTCATACGAAATACAATGGAAAAAAAAAGCTATTAATAAAAACAACAACAAAACAACAAGTTATTGACGACGGTGTATGACATGGAAATTTACAAACACTATATTTCTATTTTTAGAAAGGAACAGTAGAGTGGTATGAGAGGGTACTTCATTTAACAAAACAGAAAGTAAAGGTAATATTTAAATACATTGTACGTTTGATTTATGCTGCGATGCTGAACTAGAACGTCAGAGACATATATTGAAAAAAAAAGATGAGATGTGGTTACATTACATGTTCTCTCCTATTTTGTGAGGAAGATCCTAAGACAATAAATGTGTGTTTTTCATTCACGATTCAGAACATGTTACTCTATCTATCCAAATTACAGTTAACATACTAATATTTAATTATATCGTGGTGAAATTCCTTAAACGTATTATGGAAAGGCATTTATAAAAGTTGTGTTTATCTTGATCCACCATTGAATATTTAACGGGATGATAAATGTTGTATTACTATTTGATATACTGGTGTTGTAAGTAACACATTTGTCCAGTATTTAGACAGCTGGAATTTGGGAATGAATTTAAAAACCAAAGAAATTAAGATGAACGTATATTAATATACATTATCAATCACGTTCAGTAAGGTGTCATATATGTTTTAATTCATTCGTTGCTACCTCCCACACACTGTATTGTACATAGAGTTCACAATTTATAGCATCTATATTGAGCAGTAATATTGAAGAAGAAACTTTTATTAAGGGATCATTGTTTTACTGTTTATTTACAGGTTCAAGACACAGAAGAAGACATGATACATTCTTTGATAGAAATGACAAACATTTTAAATGTTGATCTAGTTGCCACGGATACGTGCTATAATCCATTATATGAAAGGTATAACTATAGTTTCAGTAGATTTATTAGTTTAAATCGATTTACAGAATCATTTCCCTAAAGATCATCGTGTTAATATCATTCAATTATTTGACAGAGTTGTCAGATATAGAGAAATTATGATTTCTTTTGTCAAATAAAACAGTCACAGTGGTAATAAATGCAATTTTTAAAACAAACTTGTACACGAAACATTATGATATTTATTGATACAATTCTGACTAGTTAAACCTACACTGACTAGACATTATATTGCCCTAATACACTCTTATTTAGTGTGAAATGACAGGGAAATCAAGTTGAGACTTAATAAAAACCAAAGGCTGTTGCTGCTGTGATGGTGTTCATATTTTGACAGTCTTCAATGATGAATATAAATCTGATATAATGTGACCATTTTGAATTTATTTACCAGCAATTATAAAAATGAAAGTGTGTTATGTGCCCAAGCAAAATCTACACAATAAGCTAATTTATCCTATGTTAGCAAGCTTTACCGGTTGGCTAAATTTTTATATTATCTTTAATCACCATTAAATGTCAACATGTGAATTAACACTGCTTACTTTCGATGGTCATTAACGATGAAAATGAACGACTTAGATAAACGTTAGAGGAAACCGAAGGGGCAATCTAGAATGAATAATCTAGAGAGAGTGGCAACATTAGGTACACAATACACAGGACGATGACAACCAAAATCCACAAAGAAAAACAGAAAACTAAAAATGATGAGCAACACAGCACCCACCAAAAACAGGGGGTGGGGGTGAACACAGGTGCTCCTGACGGGTAAAATGTTTATGTTTCTTATTAGACACCCGCAATGTTACTTATATAGTCAATACATCACTATATGCAAACAATCACCAATAACAAATAAGACGTACCTCAGCACTCCTACAAGCAACCGAACATGGTTTGTATGCGGGAATCGAAGCGGACATGACAACACATTCACCCCAGTGTATGGTGGAGTCCGTGTTGCTCATTGTTTTAGTTTTTTGTGTTGTGTTTTTGTTTTGTTTGTCTTCGTCCTGTCTTGTGTACTCAATGTTGCCAGTTTCACTTGATTATCCATTATTGGTTGTGCCAAAAACAAACACAAACAACACAATAAGACTTCAGTTCTCCTACAAACAACACTCAAGACGAACCGAACATCGTACCAGAGAATAATTAATACAGATTAGGCTATGGACGACTCATATATTAAACGAATTCTTATACTATTGATAACCATTGATACAATCTGTCCAGAATATGTAACATGTAACCTTTGTTGGTATCCTGCCACAATCTCATTGCGATTTAGATTGAGTATCAATGGAAACCTTTTCATTTTATTTCGTGAATGATTCATTTCCTGTTTTGTGTCTTTTTTCATTAGAATTCTTAACGTCAAGTACTTCAACGTAACGTTCAGACAGCTTGAAAAAGTGGTAAGTGTTTTTTTAGAGTTTGAAAGGAACTACTGGTAGATACCATAGTGATAGATTATATTGCGTATATCCAATGTCATTGTTTAATAACGTGTTAACAAACACACTCGTGTATTAGTAGTGTAGATGAATTTAGAAGTTGCTTGGCTTAAGGGTGTCCGTATCTGTAATATTAATATCGTTTGACTGAACGCCATGTGCTATTTATGTTGTATATTTTTTAATAACCACAACCTGCTTACTAAAGTAGAAGATTTAAATAAAAATATTTAATAAGTGATTACAGACGCACAAGATTTTATTCAGAATGCCCGTATTTGCCACTCCTGTATCACTTTCCCCAGGATATAACTGAAACCTTGCAAGGTTGGAAAAGAAACACGGCTTAAATCAAACAATCCACCGAGATGTATCCTCCACAAAACAGGATTTATTTCATAGAGGTGACGTTTTATAATCACAACGAGGTATATAAATGACTTCCATCAGAACAGTTCTAAAATCCATTCGGAAAATTATCGATAGGTACTCTCTTATATTCGTAATTTCTAGACATATATCCCTTCATTTAATGCATGATATAGAATGATGACAAAATAGTGAAATCTTATATTTATGTTGTAAATGGGTGTGACATTACCATTGTTTAATGTTGTTTGTTTAAAGATTTAACTGATAAGGAACTCGTCCTTGTTGACATACAAAACAATAAAGTATAATCTTAAAAGCGTTTTATAATTGTAAAATATTTAGAATAGTACTTTTTTGTCTTGAAACTATCAATAGAATTATTGACTTTTCAGCTGGCTAATGATATGTACCATTTTCTACTTCAGGAGGTATCTATTACTGTCTGCACATTTTTTTTTATATTAGACGTTTAAACAAATATATATATATTGTATAAATTATCACTTAAGTAAACACAATAGTAATCAATTTCTAAGATACTCGCTAGTTGTCGCATTAACCAACAATTTAAATTTTAACTGCAAAATATTTTGTAATAGGGATAGTTGTATAGTTATCACTTAGAGTGTATAATTTAGTTCAGCGAAAGGACCTATATTGTGCAGTAAAAAAGAATTCCAAATACGAATTTACAATGGCATACCAAAGAAGGTTAACTGCATTTTCTAAAATACAATAATATTATGCTCAACATCAACATAATGCGTTTATGACGTTTCACACACGCGCTGTGCATTGCAATAACTTACACCTCGTCATTAACGATAATTATTCAACAGGACGAAGCTCAAAACGACTGATATATTTGAGGCTAAATTCATGGCCGAAAAATAAGCCTCTAGTTTAAAGAAAGAAATTTAATTCAAAATTTGTCGACATTTAGTCGAGTAGTTACTATGCTTTTTGAAATCTTTTCATGATCTGCAATGCAAATTCCCAGAGCCATATTCGTATAATGGAATTAATCGTTTGTTCACAAAATTATCGAAAGATAATTGTTCGGTATGTGTAGAACAGATGCTAATATTTAAATAAATGATACCAGAACATTCAAATACTATTTTGGGACCAAATGTTGAAAGATTATAATTTGGTCTTTTTCATTACCAATCTAATATAATTTTCCATCGTTAGATAATATTCTCAGTTTTATCAATGAAAACAAGCTGATAGTCTGCAAGATATGTAAATGTGTATAATTCCAGTATTATATAATAATTCGTTTTAATTTCTATTTCCGTTAGATTTGATTTTCTTTTTTTCATATTGCATTTGCAATTTATTGCAATCTGACTGTTCTATTTTTGTATATCTAAGTGTTATTTACAATCAATTATGTCTCCTAAATGTGAAATATGAAAAGTAATGGTATATGTTATGATAAACTGACTTTTGTCATTAATAAATTAACTGATTAGAGGTGGTGATTTTAACACCTTGGTCAAAGCCATGTTCTTTGACTGAAGCATTTAAACGAATATTATCAGATAACTGCTAAAGCACATGGTACCTTAGACATTTTACACGTTTCATCAAGAAATGCAATACATGCAATGCTAATATTACTTCAATATACTTGCTATTGCATGCTATCAATAAACTAACCCTACTATGCATAGTTACCTCTTTTCTGACGATTCGTCTGTCGTTTCAGCACAGCACACAACACGCTCATTTCTATCTTTCCTATGATACTTGTCTACAGCGGACAGTCTGTCGTTGATAATTTGTCCGCTACAGACAATTACTGTAGACAATTAGAATTTATATTATTATGGCACTTTGAAGGCGTATGCACGTATTAATTCACATAATATGACTATTTATATATTTCAAATCAACGGATTTATTATCTTTAACTGTATTATTATGTAGATACTAATGGGCAGCTTGAGTATTTAGGTCGTATTACTATAGTTATATTCTGTAATTTCCCACAGAAATATGCAGAAATGTAATTATATTTGTCTTATGTTTTTTCTTCTTCATTATTTTGAATATTTCAAATTAAGAATTCTGATTATTTTGATGTATACATGATAAACAATAATTTGTCTAATTTCATTGTTTTCTCTGTTTATTTTGTTATTTGGATAAAATATGAGTAATAATGTTCTAGTTAATAACTCTGGTTTTGACCAAAATGTGCAGTTTAAAGAATAACTGGTGAATCAAATGTGAGGTGTAAATTTCAAATAAGTACGAAAAGTTTGAAGATACCAAAGAAGAAATTAGAAACTGTAAATGAAGGGAAAGAAAAAGATAATCAATGGGACACAAAGTACAATACAGAAAACTAAAGATTGAGCAAGCAGAGCTCAACTAAAATACGGGGGGAGGGCTCATGTGATTTGGAAGGGTAGACAGTTCCTACTCCAATAATGACACCCGTGCAGTAACTCATCTGAAACGTATTTGTCATTATATTGACATTAGACAGCACCAAAGACAAGTTGGTGCTGTTTAAATGTTGACATGTGTAGTATATGATGTGCTAACTTTTACCACTTGGCTAGGCAAAATATCCGTTGTGTGTATCTTAGTGATGATGATCACAATTACAATTAAATGTTGATGAGGTTTATGTTATTTTGACCGATTCAAATTTGACCTGCTTGAAATACACCAATATTTTCACTTCATAAAAAAATGTAACAATAACATTTTATCAAGGAACACATTTATCACGACAATCTTCTATTTTTGTTTGTATTTTGACAAACACTGCAATGCATAGTAGATGGGATGCATAACAGCGTTTCTACCTCCATTTATATGTGTTGTACGCAGCGATCCAAATAGAAACGTTTAATATTAAATTCAACATATTCAATTTATCCATAATACCTCCTTACAGTAACTATTTTTGTTTTATAGTTAGACCACGAATTCCACAAAACAATTCAACAGACCATTCGGAAACCAGACAGTACAATCAGAACAGATATTCTGGAATCGAAACACACCATTGGAACGGGACTGTTTGAACTGTACATGGCATTACAGGAATTTTCAAGTTTTAGAGAAAAATTGACTGACGGGTAATTATTTCTTATATGGATATGATCGTGACTCTATGGAACATGGATAGATATCTATCTATTGCAAGCAGTGGTTATCAGCAGTAATATTACAAGTTTGCATCCCGGACATGGCGAGGTGTTCTTGATACAACCGTATGAGATACAGTTTACCAGTGACTTGTTTTCCTCGAATACTCTCGTTCCTCCAGCAATAAAACTGACCGCCATAATATAACTGGTATTGTTGAGAGTGGCTTTAAACACCCATAACAATAACGGGCATATAGCTATCATTTGTACAATGTATTGTTAACATAATAAGCCAATTTGTTTTTAAATTTCGACCCATCACAATTTTACACCAATCATATACATATCTTAAGGGTATAATTAATATGTGTGATAGGTATATCCACTTTGCCAGCCCTAATTAGTATATGGCAGTGTAGTTTATATTTCTTTTTCTTTTTATTATAACTGACATCAAGATCCATGGTAACGTATATTTCGCTAATTGACAACGGCAATATATGTTACCAGTTGTAGATACTTCAATGTATATCTGATGACTTCTTATTACACTCATGATTGTTAGTTATGCATCACATATGTAAATAAAATAACTAAAAACTTTCTTCTCATGTTCCTAATGATGGTCAAAGTTGAAACTAATGGAATTAATAGAATAACTTTGTATGATTGTTAGCGTAATTCAAGTGCTGGAAAATATGTTAGTATTCAGAAATATAATATATTGCAATATTGACTGGTAAATCACATTTGATGTAAGGGAAATATCGTTCCTTGATCATTTCATTGGATCAACAATATGGTATTCTACATGTTAAACCAAAACAAGAATGATCAACGTGTGTGTCGCCATATTATTTTAATGAAATGATTGAATTGAAATAGCACTAATATAGAAACAATATAATTCTTTAAAATGCATACAGATAAAGAAGTCAAGAAAAATGTCAAAAATATTTTGTTATCAATGTGTGACGTAAAAGTGTTTTTGACATTTACTTCACTGAATATGGTACTGCTTTGACAACTATTTTACCTATTTTGTTCTTGTATTTAAATACTGTTATAGTGACAGCCGGAACCTTTGAACCGTAATGAGAGCGGGAGGTTTGGCGCTTTAAAATCTGATTCAACCCACCATTTCTTTAGAGATGCCTGTACCAAGTCAGGGTCATTACGGTTTTCACAGTTTTCCGATTGTTGACTGATTTTGTCTGTTTAGATAATTATGAGTTTTGACTTTCCCTTTGTAAGATTGTTCGGAGTTCGGTAATTTTGTTAATACCCTTATTTTCAGAGATAAAAAACAGAAGTTACATATTGTCCAGTACTACCAGTGGTTTAGATTTGCCGTACAAAAGTGGTTGGACATAGCAAAGGTGAAGGCGAAACAAAGAATACAGAAAGCAGTACAGTTAGATAAGGTAACTTAACCAATATTTTTTTAAAGCAAAGGTATAATATAAGATTGGAACAGTACACATGTCGGTAAAAGGAAAACAACTTCATGAATTGAAATAACAGTTAACACAGGGAAATCAAGCTGAAAATCTGGCAAAAATTAATCGTACAATGTACTATATTCTTGCTTTACACCGTATGGTGGTCATTGTGGTATTCATTAATTTTTATTAATGTTTTATCAGGTTGTCGATGTGAAGACTGGAGTAAAGTATAGTACCTCCTCTGTTGACGTAGTCTGCTGTTTTTCACAGGTATGTAAAATGTTCAAATATGTTTGTACCGAGTGCTATTGATTAAAGAAAAGATCAGCAGAGAAGATATGCTCAGTGCCCAATGTATCCCATGCACCTTTAGGAATTCCAATATTTTATTACTGAATAATTAACCACCTTTCCATAAGCATGAAATTCTTTCTGAATAAAATACATATGAGTATCCAATTTAATTGCCGTAGAATTATATGTACAACAATAATACCGAAAAATGGTAATTTAGATACCAGCGAATGCGATTTATTTCAAACAAGGTCAAATGACTTCATCAGTAAAACAATGATAATATTTGGCGGAATGAACACCACTGAACAAATCATTAATCACAATAGATGGAATACATGTACTCTGTACTTTACAATTACAGTCCATTTTTTAAGCAAGTGTCTTGTAAATTATGCTTAATACATCACTGATATTATAAATCGGAATTAAGACCTTGCGTATTTTACATTGTGAACGCAATGTCACACCACCAAAAAGATAAATAGTTACTGAATACGGAAGCAAAAGCTTGTCATTTTGTTATTCGGAAGCCAAAAAGAATCCATTATACGGAAATAAGATGCCATTATATTCATTATTACAGATAACAGAGTTCTGGAAGCAGCTAAAATGGCCAGATTTGGTAGACGCTTTTCCTTTGGTTCAACAGATAATCAAAGTATGTATTTCCTATACTTAATTATTTTTGCTTAGATAAGTTTAAAGCTTTTTCGGTTTGAAGGATACCTGTATTTGCTATGTTATGATAGAATGTGTCATCATTCATGAATTTGCATGAACTTAGCAATTTTTGAAGGTTTGTGCAATATTTGATGACTTGAAGTAAATATTTGTGCATATAAGTGTGTTTTAGGCAGCCCAGGGAATCATGTTTGCAACAGAAAAGATTTCATATGTAATTTATCTAAATATTACTAAAGGGAAAATGCGTGGAACCAGTGAAAACTTATTTTAACAAACCTACCCAATAATATTATTATGACATTGCATTTAATTGAAGAATAATCGCGAATATAAAATATGATGTGAAATGTAAAACAATATATCTGTATATTCTATTTTCCGTGTTATTGTAGTATTTTGTGTTGCCTGTGTTGCCGCGATTTTGAAATGTCGCAAATATGTCGCAAATATGAGAATATATCTCTTAGTTTCCCTGTTATTTTTACAATTAGACGTTAAAACTAATAATTATGTATATAATATATTATCATAGGATCTGTGTGATGGAGCTACATTGTATGCCGTTTTAATCCACCAGAAACTAATAACAGAAGGTTACTATGACGACGAAGGACAATTTGATGTAACAGAACCTGTACGTATCTTATAGTTATCTTAACATATTATTGCTTTAAAAATCACCCCAAAAAATATCAAATTTTGAAATAAGTTCATAATTCCACATAAATAAACAAATGTATGTTAAAATAAAAAGCCCCAAGTCCAATGACATTAATAACCTAAAACAAATATACATCTTGTAAATACATACATATTTATCTATTCAACTGGTGAATATTTCTTCAATGTAGGGCTTCTAATTACGCTTTTGGACACTTTTATTATTTATTTCAGCTGTGTATAACAATCAATAACGTGGAACATGTCAGGAAAGCCTTTCATCCTTTACCAGACACACTACAGTTTGACAGACTACAATCAGAACTTGATAAGAGTAACGTTAGACTACAGACTAACCTCTATACCATGATAAAAGAGGCTGACAGTAACATGTCTAAGAAGATCAAACAGGTGGTGGATAGAGTGGCAGACAAGGTAAGGAGACATCATTAATGATTCTCACTTCAACAAGTCGAAAAAGAAAACATAGCAGCCAGGCAAAGAAGAACAAATACAATACTAAAGCTATTAGTGCCGACAAAGACCCACTTGATTTCCTTGTTCAGAACAACATTTAGAATTGAATCAAATGATTACTCCTTTGTATCTTCAAACATTTAGAATTGAATCAAATGATTACTCCTTTGTATCTTCAAACATTTAGAATTGAATCAAATGATTACTCCTTTGTATCTTCAAACATTTAGAATTGAATCAAATGATTACTGCTTTGTATCTTGAAACATTTAAAATTGAATCAAATGATTACTCCTTTGTATCTTCAAACATTTAGAATTGAATCAAATGATTACTGCTTTGTATCTTGAAACATTTAAAATTGAATTAAATGATTACTCCTTTGTATCTTCAAACTTTTAGAATTGAATCAAATGAATACTCCTTTGTATCTTCAAACATTTCTTGGCTTTCCAATCTTTTGATGAAAATAAACGGTACAGCTTCTTATTCAAGTTACAAGCGTCTTACCCTTCCGCAGTGCATTAGCTCACCTCTACTTTTTTATGTAGCGTGTGTTGAGCATGTCTGTTCGTGGTGAATTTTGAGTCTTTTGGTTTTTTTTGCCACATCTGTATTTTTCTACATTGATTATTTATGTTTTTAACACTTCTTGGTATATTCTGCTATTTATATAAATCTCTATTATTATAGATGAGACCAGATAT
The DNA here is from genome assembly GCA_963680875.1 of Bathymodiolus brooksi. Classification (NCBI taxonomy): domain Eukaryota; kingdom Metazoa; phylum Mollusca; class Bivalvia; order Mytilida; family Modiolidae; genus Bathymodiolus; species Bathymodiolus brooksi. Next base: position 9,811,079 of record OY804579.1, on the reverse strand, counting down.
AAAGAAAGACGTTTTCCACTTAAACTGGGCTCCTGAGAGTGTCCCTGCTGAAGATGTAAGTAGTAAAGTGACTTCCTTAACAAAACTTGAGTAACCACAATATGAAATACAATTACACGTTTTAACTGTCAAGCATTGTTATGAAAATAGTAACAATACTTCATTTTTAATAAAAAATAAAACCAAATCACCATGAGTTGAATTGCATATTTAACAGGCTATATAAGACTTATACTTATAATGGAACACATACAAATAGAAACAAGAATACAAGTATATTTGAAATCAACATTGAGGTTGCTTTGTTGATAAACTAGTACATTCTCTCGCAATTGAAAGTTAAGCAATAATAAGTTGTGTAGTTTATAAATGTATATACCATCCTGTTATTGAACAAGTTATATTTTGTATTGCTTGAGTACCATGACTTACCCATAGGGAAACTATCCGTTGTTTTGAGTTGTCAGTCTGCAATTATCCGAGGTAATGCAGATCTTACACTTTGTCAACATGTAATACATGTCTTTCATAAAAGCCAATATATTGTGTTTATGTAATGTCATTATCATCTAATTACATGTCACAGTTGTTTTATCTTTCAGGCAATTGTTGATTTAATGGCGTATTTAGACAATAACCTTTTGACACTGAACAGTAATCTTCTGAAAAGTAACTTTGACAGAATTTTACAATCAATTTGGGAAGAGCTTCTTGAAGAATTCAAAGATGTCATGGATACTGAGGAACCGGTAAGATATATGATATACATAGGGACCATACCATCTGTTGTTAGGTATTATCTGCATTAAGCATTACATTTCGTTGGTAACACTTTTCGATATCGAATAAAGTATCAATTTGAATACACTATGCTTGTATTATCTTGTATATCGTGTTGCTTTGTTTTGTGTCTCCTGGTGTCAACATCTACCACTATCAATAAATTCAAAATAGCGTGGGAAAATTGTCCGATATTATAGCGGTCATGTTCGTATTATCTAATTGTTTTCTCTCTCCCAGAATAAGTCCAGTAGTAGCGATATAGCATAGAAAGTGATGATAAACACGAATAAACCAATCAATAGCAATAAAGGCAACATACTGGTATCTTTTCGTAGATACAGATAAATATACGACGATTTTTCATAGAAGCGAAGGCGGTAAAGATTACCACCTTGGTGGATTGACCTGGCAATTGCGATAACACTTCTATCCTATTAGCTATATCATAGCGCATTATGGTGCCTGACAATAAGGGTAATAATAAAATTACCGAACTCCGAACAATCTTCCAAAAGGAAAGTCAAAACTCATAAGTATATAAACAGACAAAATCAGTCAACAACCGGAAAACTGTGAAAACCGTAATGACCGTGACTTGGTACAGGCATTTCTAAGGAAATGGTGGTTGAATCAGATTTTAAAGCGCCAAACAATATTTAAGAGAGGTATGGGCTCCATCAGGGATTTTAGTTGATGACATACATTTTGTTGATTTAATGGAATATTACATGTTGAAGACAATATTAACAACATATATCTTTCATCAATAGAGGCAACCGATATTCTACAAAAGAATGTACGATGCTCTGGGATTACTTGTGGATTTCTTTAATGCAAACGATAAAGGGCTGTCTATGGCAGATCTGCATACTAAAGAATATAAGGTAATATATTTATGTATGTATGTGATCATTTCAACTATGGAAATAAAATTTAAAAGGTGATTGTAAAAAATTTCACCAATATCAACAAAACGAACAACCACCTTTCACCTCAACTCATGACTTGTAGTTTTCATTTGCAGTTTTGTAGCAATTCATTTTATCCACATGTAGATTATGATTTACGCAAATCTGAGTAGTTATATTTATGGTTTGTTTATGTCTACCTGTAAAATGGTGATGGGATGGGTAGGATCTCATTAATCTAAATCCATTAATCCCACCATCGTTTGATGAACGTTCCCAATCCACGATATTTCAATCGAGTTCTGTCGTTGTAGTTTCCGTAAAATTTGGGGTTTACAATTCGTCCAAGCATTTATTAATACCGTTGCTATGGAATATATACCTGCATATCAAATCTGTTAGCACTGTACTGTAGACTCGTTTATTAGATATAGGAGTAGTACTTAATCAAATTGGGTTAACATGGTTTTTAAATATTAAAAGGCTATGTATTTAAAATTTGTCATCATTGGAACAATTAATGATATAATATTTACCGCGAAAATGCAGCCAATTCATTGGTTTGATACAGTTATCATAATATTAAAATCATACGTTTAGCTTCACATGCATCAGGTGTGCAGTTCGTTAATAAATTTTCATGTTAATCGTGAAAACACCGAAAACATGGAAAGTCAACATTCGAAGCATCCTAAGCACAAAGCCAGCCCATATTAAACCATATTTTGATAGAGAGACCCCTGACACTAGATAGCCTCATCATCACCAAATATAGAATAAGATTAAACATCTACTCCAAGCCATTATATGTTAAATATGCACTATTGTAAGGAATCTAATACTAAATTAGGACACCCCGTTACGATACGTCATATCAGTATATGATGCTAATAACAATGTACTCTAATATTTCAGGATCTCAAAGGTAAACTCTATCTCCATAAAATGGATACATTTGCTCTAATGGAGAAATTCTATGAAGAAAAACTGGACCAACAAGTGAGTTTTTTTGCTAAGACAATTAAGTTATAGTTTAAGAGAAGACAGTATAATTGTATACACCATACAATGATATGCCTTTTAATCACCAAGGCTAAAATAGTTGACAACTTTACTATAATATTGTAAGATTCCAAGTAATTGTACTGATGAATAAAATCACTGATCATCCACAAGTAACTGACAAACTTGATCAATGTCCATTGTTGTATTGGAGCTCAAGATTTAAGTGGATAGCAAGTAATGGTATATGCAGATGCTAATCAAATAACCACCAACCGTGGACACGGAAAAAATGGAATCGAACCGGATTTTATTTCAATTTATGTATTAGGATAAAAATTACTATGAACATAGATTTTATTTTACTTCGAGTGTACTCCATAAGTTAAGACTCATCCCAGTACGAGATAACGTGCTTGAACTGTAGTTTGAATGTTGAGTGGCATTTATTATGAAAAACATAATTTAAGATGGTATGTTTTGTGAAAAGTATAATATTTGAGTCTTATAATGTTTTTAAATATCATGCCACACACGGACCCTTAATGCAAGTTACTGTAATACCCTAGGCCACTTTTGGACATTTTATAAATGCATTCAGTTAAGCACATTGTATATACTATCCATTTCAGAAAGTGACCAGTTCAACAGAATACGGCGAGATCAACGTACGAGTATGGTGTAAAAAAGATACACATTCCATTTTTGTAGAAGGTAAGTGGATGTCTGCACCACGTCTTTATGTAAATCTTAATGTGTAGGATTAAATAGTGTCCTATGTTATAATTGTTTTCTATGATAAAGTCCGAGGATGGAATAAAGTGCAGAGGTGACTTATTTTGGTCTGTTGTGGATTGTTCATTTGAAAAAGATACAATCGGACACACTTTCACAGGATAATATTATGGCTTACAAATTCACGCTCAAAGTCAAAAGATTGGAAAGCGAAATTATTTAAAAGTAAGTCTTTTGGGAGCAAGTAAACCAAAGGGATTAAACATGATCACCAAAATAATCCAAGGTTATATAAGCCAGAGCAGTAAATTGTACATGATGAACAATTTGTTGTTGACAAAAATAACATGTGGTGTTGTATATGATCTGTATTTTCTCATTATTCCCTGTATGATCTCATCTAATAGATAATGTCAATTTGCACTTCCACGGATGGTAATTATTTTCATCAAAGATAAACTGAAAATCTAAGTTAATGCAATCAATGTGTTTTTCATGGATTATCACATGTTTAAGTATGAGTACCCTTCCTTCGTAAGCACCTCGGTTCATCACAAGTTTTTCGGCGAGGTCCATGCTGCTCGCCCTTTTAGTTTTCTATGTTGTTTCTCATCGTTCTGTGTGTGTTTCCCAATGTTGTCTGTGTCTCAGGATTGTAAATTATTGATTGCCTCTTCAGTTTATCATTTATTATACAATACAATGTTTTTTTTCTATTTCAGTGATAGATGCTAAGAATATCATTCCTTTAGATGCAAATGGTAAGACAATTATATATATTTTGACGCTTCTAGAGTTTGAAATTGACTTGGCTATATGCATGCATTTTATAAATGCAACGACCACAGGACTATGTTTGGCTATAATAATTATTAGAATCGTATTGCTTCTATGTTGCCCGAATGGATGATTGATTGGTCTTCAGTTAACGTGAAGGGAGCAGTATTTTAGCTATAGTCATACCGAAAACAAGTCGACAATACATAATTCAGATTACAACATCGATGTGGTGAACCAATGTTGCTTTGAATGCCACACCGAAAAGTGCCGATGCTAAATATGGTGCAAAACCGTTGTATTGCTACGGGATAATAACGACCGTTCCTAACAAACAACTGTTGTTAATTAGTAACTACAGCAAGCTTCCCTTTTTATGCACGGTGTTGATACTGTGAAATCATTAACGTTCAGTCATAATTGATGACTTGATTGGTCCGGTACAGCCTGTGACGCAGATGTCTTAAGGGATTGTAGCCTGCAGTGGATAAACTATTATATTTTCATACCACAAGCTTCCCTTTGGTTGTCGAATATATGTAAACATGAACGAATCAATGTATTTAAGCGCATGAAATATAAATGATTTTGAAATTTCATTGCTGAATGATCGTACTATTATATGTAAACTTAGGAGTTTACAAGTCTTATGAATGACTTTTTATTTAGGTTTTAGTGATCCATATGTTGTGCTACAGTTCTGCCCGGATCATGTGTTCCCTCATGTTCCAACAGAACAGACACGCATCATCAAGAAAACGTTGAACCCAGTCTTTGAAGAAACATTCGAATTGTAAGTTTATGTGTTCTTATTTAATACTACTTTTGATACATTCTGTATTCCAAATCATCAAAAATATAATACAAACTAAAATTGATCCATGGCTTTTTTTAAACTGTTGATATTTTCGCTTGACAACGAACAAATAAAATATAATACATTTATTGCGTGGTGCTTCCTGCATAAAATTAACAGCTAATAAATCCACAACTTTAATCATATGTGATCAATCATAAATGACAGCTTTATAATTAAAAACACAGAGTCGTTAGTCCATATAGCAAATTTGCCAACACTCATTCCAATGTGTGTGGTTTTGTGTTATATTAAGCCATGTAAGATGAAGCTCCCATTTATGCTTCGCTAAAATTAATACAATCAGAAAGTAACATTGCTACTCAGATGATTTTAAAATAGACTATGCTATATAACTATAATGTGTTTGCTTATGTTGCTAAAGTTTAGATGAAAACCATTCATTTTTATTTTAATGTTTTATATATGACCAGTTATTGTTGTATTCATCGTTAGACTTATGATGTATCCTTTATGTGTGTATAATCGAGTCGGTGGTGTAAAGATACGCGTGCTCGCATCGAGTGCGACAGATCGTGAGTTCGAGCCTCGATCAGGTCAAACCAAAGACTAATAAAATGGTATTTGTTGGGTCTCCGCTAAACACGCAGCATTAAGGAGAAAGTGCAAAGACTGTATGGCTCGGAATCAAAATAATGTGTCGGAGTGGGGCGACATGTCTATCCGCGGACAGTTGTTTCAGTGTGCTAGCATTTTGGTCTAGTACTAAAGGGATCTCATCATCATCTCATTGGAAATTAACGTAATTGTTCTCACCATGATGTAGCTTACATATTGCTGAGTTCTCACTCACTCACTCACTCACTTTGTATAAGTTACAGATATAATGTTAATGTTTTTTTGTTGTAGTTCTGTAACACCAGAGCAATGTAAAAGAAGAGGTGCGGTGTTAGTTTTGACTGTCATGGACCATGACTACGTTTTCCAGAATGACTTTGCTGGTGAAGTGTACCTTCAACTTTGTGATATACCGGGCGTCAATGGCGAAGATGTGTCTGGCTACGAGTCTATTAGCTTCATGACAAAACCATTGATTCATCCTAAGCCAAAGGGTTAGTAACCCAAAGTTAGAATGGAATTTATCTTTTCGATTCAATTCATTCACACACACACACAAATAAAAACGTAGCACAAAAATGCAATAGAAATACAGAGGTGCTCATAAAGCGAACAATATGTTGGAATACAGTGATTGTATACTTTCTGTATGCTAGCGCCATGCAATCAATCAAAACATATTCAAAGTACCATATACATGTATTACTTTATTTAATGTAAGAACACAATTTCCTTTTATAACATAAAGTGTTCTCTTAGTTTAATTGATGACAATATCAGAAATTCACATTTGAGAAATTCTTACGTTATGTTATTTAATTTACAGGCATAGGGGCACTTGATGTGTTAGCAAAGCGTTTATGGGATGAAGATGCCATGGCTTTTGTAAAGAAAAGAACAAAATTGGAATCACAATCTCAATCCGGATAATTTTATATGCAACAATGATTATCACATAGTAAGAAGCCATTAGTTTATCCAGCTTATTTTGGTCAACAGTAAAAGAGGTCGTACGGGAATGAAGCAATACATGTGTTGGTTGTAACGATTATTATTATTGGCACGGCGTCACACAATGAACAGGGTAAAGATTGTTGTATATTGTTTCGCATATCAACACATTTATGGGGTATTGTACTTATTTAATGAAATTCATTTAAATAAGGTGTGAAATGCAAATAGTTTTATAATGAATCAATTGAATGTGTAAGTGTTTGAATTATTCTATATATTGTTGAAACAAAAAAGTATACACACCATACTTTAAACATGTTTCTCCTGTTTTATGACCCATACATCTTACGTATGGTATGCAGGTAGTAAACACTTGTGGGAGAGATGAAGACGTTCGGGTATATTTATCTTACAATTTTCACTGTGTGATTAATGAGTCGGTGGTCTGCACATTTCCAGTCACTTCAAACAAATATCATTTAATAATATTCTGATTTTCTGCATATTTCAAAAAAATTGAAGTGAAAATAATTCTCTAAGAAAAATATAATAGTAATTAGATTAAAAATAAACAGACAAACGATTATTTTGGTAATATCAATATTGTACATGCTTTGCTCTATTATGAATAGAAAGTTGAAACAATTCAACCACCGACAAAAGAGGTTTATGGTGTTTAACACCAATATTTCAGCTATATCGTGGCGGTCAGTCTTATTGGTGGGGTAAACCGTAGTTACCGGAGAAAATCACCGACCTGTGGTAAGTCGCTGAGAAACTTTATCACAAAATGTTGTATTGAGTACACCTCGATATGTACGAAGTTCGAACTCGTAGCTTTAGTGGTGATAGGCACTAATTGCACAGGTAGTTGTAAATCCAACTACCAAACGATCACGACCACGACGACCCCTCAATAACACAAACATTTAGTTCTCTCCTTTATCTTTATCTATGAGGTATATATTCATCTGTGACACTTGTTCAAAATATGCAGCCATGTAAATAATAACAAGTATACACACACTGCCTACTGGTTTCTTGAAATATATGGGAAGTAGTTGTGTTAGGGGAAATATATATATTTTATATGTTTTATTTTGTAATATAGTTCAGGCTGTTAGAGAAATTGTGTTTTCTGAATTTTTCATATAACAAATTTAAATGTTTATCTTCTCAGTTTGATTAATAAATGTACATGGAGTTATGGAAGTCACAAATTAATTTAAATAAAAGTAATGTATTGTACAATTTACTTACATTTGTCTACAATTTGCTTTAGTTGCTTTTTATATGTTTTCATTTGTTGTATATGCATTTATTTATTTGTTTATTTATTTATTTATTTATTTATTTATTTATTGAGTGAGCAATGTCTGAATTTCAGCACAACAATCGACGATACATGAGTCATTGTACTTTTATATATTATCAAATAATTTTAAGAAATGTACAAATATTTTTTTGTTATTAAATTTATTCTAATTAATTTTGAGAATTGTTGTATAAAAGCCAATGAGATTTATGGTATGCTTAGTTTGAAAGACATGAACAAATATCTGGATATAATACATCCATGCAATAGTCCATATAAATAAAAACATTTAACAAAATAATTTCACTAACAACTTGGAGTGAAGTCACGTATTTCCTCTAGGTTAGCAAAACTGACTTATAAAACTCATAAACTACTATGCATTTTGGTTAATTTAATAATACACAAAGAACAATTATAAATTGCGAAAGATCATTATTATTATTATTATTATTATTATTCACATACCTGTTGATGTCATTAAACACATGATAGGTCAATGAAAATAAACACATTTAATGTATATTTGGTTACTGCCCCTGAGATTTCACTGTTAACTATCGTAGTTAAAACATAGCATTCTTCACATTCTGCATCGCCATATTCCATAAGAAACGAGACAAAAATACAATTAATTTGACATTGCACCCAACTATTATTCAATGTATATACGATTACATCGACAATAAACGTTAGAGAAAACCGAACGTGCAATCAAGAATGGACAACCCAGAGACAGACACAGACAATTTAGGGGAAAAGACACAATACGAAGACGAACCAAACAAAAAAACACTAAACAGAAAATGGAAAACATGAGCAACACGGATGTCATCAAAAGATCGGTGGTGAACCCAGGTGTTCGAGAAGGATTCATTCATCCCTCTTACAAGACATCCTCTATATAACTCATTTAGACAGGTCGTGTAGGACACCACTATACACAGTAAAACAAACAACACAAGTAAGACATGATCCCTCTTACAAGACATCCTCTATATAACTCATTTAGACAAGTCGTGTAGGACACCACTATACACAGTAAAACAAACAACACAAGTAAGACATGATCCCTCTTACAAGACATCCTCTATATAACTCATTTAGACAAGTCGTGTAGGACACCACTATACACAGTAAAACAAACAACACAAGTAAGACATGATCCCTCCTACAAACAACTGGCGATAAAGACGAACTGAACTTCGTTTTTTATACGGAAATCGGAATGGACTACACAATACGGAACTTAGAACTTCAAGAAACATAATAGTACAACACGTTGGACACCACTATGCGGAAAAATAAAGTAATCCCCTGTAATATACGGGATAATATTACAAAATACTCTTCATTGCTCTAAAATAATTAAACAGAAAACAGAAACCTACAGAAAACGAGTTGACTTTTGATTATCCTGTTTAGGCTCTTTTGTCGAATTGCTAGCCATCACTGTTTAATTTTTCATATTTAATATAATACTTGTGCTGAGTTTGCATAATATCTAATTCTTACGTACGACTAAAACAGTTTGTTATGTCAATAATTACAACAAATATCACAGGAAGACAACATACAAATATTCCAACCCAACCCATGACGGCAGATGAGAATCGGTCATCAGAGGCCGAGATTTTCTTTCTCTTTCCTAAGCTTGTGGCTTTATAATCGATTTTCATAGAATGTTCTTCAAAAAAATTATTGAAGTAGGTTAATAATTCAGCTGTAGAATGAATTTGATAAAGTTCGTATATCTGACAATTCGTAATTGTCGAACTAGGACAACTGCACACCATATCTTGGCTTAATCCTGTAGTTTGTCCAACAAAAGTACTAGTAATTCCGGTTGTTTCTTTTCCCTGGGTTGTTGCTAGGTTCATCAATGTAGTGACTATTGTTGGTTTTATTGTAGTCGTGACTGCAGTCGTCGTGGTTGCTTTTGTTGTTGTTGGTGTTGTTGCTGGTGTTGTTGTTGTTGGTATTGTTGTTGTTGATGGTGTTGTTGTTGTTGTTGTTGTTGTCGTCGTCGTCGTCGTCGTCGTCGTCGTCGTTGTTGTCGTCGTTGTTGTTGCTGAAAACGTCGTTATATATAACTAAGTGTTTTGGGTATGAATAACCTAATTACTACATCATATGACAGATTACTGCAGTACTAAAACAGAGAAAAAAAACATGGAACTAATTAATGATAATAATATGAACATAAAAGGAGGACGAATACAATTACTTGTCTTGCGCCACACATGATTATTTATTTCGTACATAATTGTATCAAGTAAAGATATATATGGATTTGCAAAAACGGCCCAATACATTGATAAAATGATTGATTGATTATTGCTTAACACCCAGAAGTATTTCAGCTACATACATGACTAAAGCAACTTCAATAATATTAAAAACATATATAGAATTGAGGGATGGATCAACCAAGACAGACTTTAACTGTTACTGAAAAGTATTCAGACTTCGGTGGGGAGGGAAAATGTATTGGCTATAATGTGCCTATTTTTAGAAATCTACAAAAAAGGTATTTTTCGTGCAGGAAGTGTGGCTCTCTCCAAACAATTACTATGATCCACGGTCAGGCTTTCTGTATTAAAATCTGACAACTCCCATATCCACCATGCACCCGAGGACCGGCAGAGCAGCTCTGTGGGTTTAAGCACTGGGTACCATCACCAGTACCCTGTAAGCCAATACGTGTTTGTAAATGGCCAAGATGCTCTTGGTAAACTACTATACAGTGTGGTCTTTAAGATAGGAAAATTGCACTTTCGTAAAATAACATTGCTTATTTAACAAAAGAAAAGATTTATATCTTTAGTTTTGATGCATTTTCTATATAGAGTAATGACAAGCAAGCATTGAAATATATATTTTAAGGTAATAGTTGTGGTATTTTCAGCCATAGACATATCATTTAGACAAAAAAATTGTAACCAATACATAACCAGATTTTATTTTTGTTTATTTTATTATCATTATTATTTCTAATTCTTAAATATTACTTTTTATTTTTTGTTTGTTTGTTTGTTGTTAAAAATGAATAATCCGTATATCAAATCAATCACATCGTTGGTTAGCTATTCGGGAACAAAACATCTAACAATAGTCATCTTAGTGTAATATATACAACGATATTTACTTATTAGGGAGGCCGGTATAACGCCCACTAATAGCGTGTTAGTTTAATATATACAAAATGTTATGAAAATAAAGGTCAATCAAGAGACACTAGACACACGAGGACAAAGGCAGAAAAAACAACACAGAAAACTAAAAAGATGAGCAACATGAACCCCACCAAAAAACCTGGTAAACTCATGTGATCTCGAAAGTTAAACAGTTCCTGCTTCTAATAAGAGTTTGAAGATACCAAAGGGGTAATCAGAATCCGTATATCGCAGAAGAACAGTAACCACAATGGCCAAAAGAAAAAGTCCGAAAGGACAAACAACGATCTACAAAGCAAACACATAAAACTAAAGATCGAGTAACACGAACCCCGCGAAAAACCGGGTGTGAACTCAGGTGCTCCAGAAGGATAAGCATTCCTGCTCCACTAGTGGCGCCCGTCATGTTAATCTAGTTACAAACCCGGTGATAAGTCATGAATGAGGAAATGACCGGGAAGTGTTTACGAGTCATGGTGGTGACCGTACAAGTTTCGAAGTGATGATTTCAACTTAACCAACAGAAACCCTCGGTTCAGTAGCTTCCTTTTGAGCAGCAACCCTATGTCAAGGAATTCCTGATAGGAACCACAAGCTCTGGAATATCGCCTGAACTTAGAGATATATACTCAATATGCAGTTGCTGCTAGAATGTTGCTACATATAAATGGAAAGTTCACAATGGGAAAATTTAAATTATCGCTTTTGTCGTAAAGTTTCTTTCGTGAAAGGACATCATCTATATAGCGGAACGTGAAATTAAGGGATCGAGTTAGCTTCTTTTCGATTTTCTTGAGAACACCCCCGTTTTACCCATACATATACGGTATATAAATGTCTTATCGGTGATAGAGGAAAGAAAATATCCAAGTAAAAAAGGAAAAGATCCATTGTCATTTGAGATATGTATATGTCATAACTGTCAACCAGATCGTGATGAAAAAAACATTAAACAGTGATGGTCACCAATTCCACCAATATCAACAAAACAAACAATCACCTCTCATCTTAACTGAACTCACTGAACACAAAAAAGACAATGACATATGACATTAGACATTCAGGTATATGACTTGGGACAGATATAGACATGTGGCGAAGATAAACCATTTAATGGGATCCTAGCCCTTCCCTCTTGATCTCAAACGGCAATACATATTTACAATGAGATGATAATGAGGTTCGCTTTGCACTAGACCAACACGCTTTGGTAGATATGTCGCCCCACTCGGACAACATTATCCTAATTAGGAGTCAAGCCGGTTGTTGCTTTTTCTCCTTCATGCTGCATGCAAATAGCAATTTGTCAGTTACACCACCGATTCCTTTCAAATATTGAACAAAATTTTAGTAGTATCGTAAGGGATGAAATTTCACGTACTTATTTAATTACTATTTTGATCTTACTAAAGCATTAATTTTTTGATAAGAAAACGGAAAAATCTAAGGATTTCGTAAACCGTAGATTTTTCTTTAGCGCATCCAACGAGAGTTTTGTCAGGAATTATACTACCATTTTGGAATTGTTTAAATATTTACGGTTGAAATTATTCTGAAGGCCCTGCTCATCTGAAAACATACCAATTTTTAGCGTTATTTTGGTCTTTATTTCAGGCTAAGTTCTTCAAAATACGCAAAGCTTGCTCCTTAAATGTGACAGCCAACTCACCGCGGACGTAATCCCATATAACAATTGTTCCCTTCATGGTTAATGCATTTGACTACGTGACATTTATACACAGGCTTACCTGAGATTTACCTGGAAAATTTTGAAAAAAACGTTAAATCATCAATTTCAATAATTACTGATTTTTAATTTGACCAAGTTATTTCAATTTTTCGGAAATAATTAGAAAAAGAGCGGTCTTTTCTGCTAATAAATTCACTGAAGTTAGACATAGAGTACACAATTATTGGATATGAATACAATTTTATATGTAAACACATTATGTACAATCTGTCATTTACAACCGGTGTACCCGTTCAATCTGTAATCATGTTGGACTGGATTCAGCTTTCATCGTCGCTGGACTCGTCGTCATCAAAATCAATTAGTATTGGTAGAATCGCACTCCTATCAGTGCAATTCTCTTTCCCATGCTCCTTTTCTATTTTTAATACATGGTCTTCTGCCTTCGCCCAAACTTCCTTTGTAATTCTGCCAAACCCCCCATAAACAAGTTCTTTCACATCCTTCAAACGGAAAGTTGAATCGTTTTCTGCAACAAACCCATTAATCTGTGCCCAAATAAGTTCTATGGGGTTCAATTCGCAATGGCCAACAGGGGTTCTTAGAACTTCGTGACCTTGTAGGTTGGCAATTTTATCAGTTTTAAAAACGGAAAGGGGTTTCTTAAATTATGTTTTTTCATAAAGTTGTTTTTTAGTTTCAAGGGGCTGAAAAGGAATGTTGTGCTTTGAAAGATAATCTTGTAAGATAGCTTTTCTCTGATTAAAGTTTGGCACAACAGTTTCTTCAGTCTTGATGTTGTGATAGCTGACATTATCTAAAACGATAACACTTGGGCTTTTTAATGCTGCCATAAGCTGATCTTCGAACCAGTTTAGGATGGTGGGCCCGTTCATTTCTTGGTGATAATCCCCATCTTTAGCTTTGGCAAGAAAAACCAAATCACACCTATCAATCAAACCCTCCTCACGATTACCAGCGTGCAAAACTATCAACCTTTTATTTTTCCTGGATGGATCTTTGGGACATCAGAACCATCAACTGGAAACCACATGTAGTCAGTGGCATGATTCTGATTAACCCAGGTCTCATCCAAATATACAATTTCATACTCATCCTCTCGAAACTTCCTCATTTTTCGGAGGTAATTACACCGATCATTTATTACTGACCTCTGATCATATAAAAACCTCCTATTATCACCGGATTTTTGTACTTATAACCAAGATCTAATAAAGTTAAAGTAAGCGTTGATTTCGAAATTTTAATTGTATCTTCAATTTCTTTCTTAATTGTTGAGACTGCTGGGGCTATTTTCCTGTTGTACATGCTATGAACGGTCCGTTTAATAACGCAAGGGTCAAAATCATCAAGAGTTTTCTTTCTTTCGTTCGGTCTGTTGGAATTAGGAGGACTTTTACTGTTTACAACTCTATACACAGAACTGTAAGATATGCCAGCAGCCTTGCATGCTCCTTTAATCAAATTATCTGGGGAATAAAGTGGTCTTCCCCTGACCTTCTCAAGCTGAAAAAACTTGAATAGATTTAACACAATGTTTTTACAATCTTTTGACAAGTCCTTTGTTTTACTCATTCTTGCGATGTTTATATATGTTAAGATGTCAAAAAATAGGTTTATGAAGAAATTTTATGTGAACTTCTAGAAAGATTTTAAAGCTTAAAAATGGAGTAGCAGAATATGCCTGTACACGTGTCTCTGTCTCTATGAAGGTAAGATTTACCTGGCTGCTACCTCTAGTTAGTATACTCCCACCTCTATTTTGGCTGTTAAAATCGGGGGAAATGTCAAATTTCAGATGAGTGCAGCAATAATGAAAGGATCTGGTTAGATGAAATGCATATTTTAAAAATGGTAGTAGAATTCTGCACAAAACTCTCGTTTATTGTGTTTTAAAAAAATGTATTGTTTTCAAGAAAACTCAAATTTTCCGTTTTCTAATAACAAAAATATTACTTTTTAGTTGTAATAGCAGTTCGTCAATATTTTTAGTAAAGTAACACTGTCTCAAAGAGTGAACGATAGTTATTAAGCATAAGTGTGTCAGATTCGAATTATTTAGCTTTCTTAAGGACTTCGCCATATAAACATGGAAGAGAAATATCATTTCTTATTAGATTTCTGCATGTAGGATTGTATTTATATATGAAAGATTTCAACAATTTATGAAAGCAGTAGCCTTAGTGTAAAAGATTTTCTGTTTTCTTTGTATATTGCGTGAAGATTTTAAATATGTATGACACTCATTCTACAAAAACAGACCATGTCGTTCAATGGTTTTGAAGATCGTTAACAGGTCTATCAGAGTCAGCGTAAATCGACGGTTTATACACATGACTTGAGATGTACGTCTGTGTAGTTTCGTTGTTGCAATATCCATAATCTCAACAGCTGCAGTATAGACATGTACTTACTTGGGATGTTGTCATAGCACACTGTAAACTTATCAACAGATGTAGTATAGACATATACTTACTTGGGATGTTGTCATAACACATTGTAAACTTATCAACAAATGCAGTATAGAAATGTACTTACTTGGGATGTTATCATAGCACA
Organism: Bathymodiolus brooksi; assembly: GCA_963680875.1. Lineage (NCBI taxonomy): Eukaryota > Metazoa > Mollusca > Bivalvia > Mytilida > Modiolidae > Bathymodiolus > Bathymodiolus brooksi. Next base: position 9,795,724 of record OY804579.1, on the reverse strand, counting down.
TTGTAAACTTATCAACAGATGCAGTATAGAAATGTACTTACTTGGGATGTTATCATAGCACATTGTAAACTTATCAACAGCTGCAGTATAGACATGTACTTACTTGGGATGTTGTCATAGCACATTGTAAACTTATCAATAGATGCAGTATAAACCTGTACTTACTTTGGATGTTGTCATAGCACACTGTAAACTTATCAACAGCTGCAGTATAGACATGTACTTACTTGGGATGTTGTCATAGCACATTGTAAACTTATCAATAGATGCAGTATAGACATGTACTTACTTGGGATGTTGTCATAGCACACTGTAAACTTATCAACAGCTGCAGTATAGAAATGTACTTACTTGGGATGTTATCATAGCACATTGTATGCTTATCAATTGATGCAGTATAGAAATGTACTTACTTGGGATGTTATCATAGCACATTGTATGCTTATCAATTGATGCAGTATAGAAATGTACTTACTTGGGATGTTGTCATAGCACATTGTAAACTTATCAACAGATGCAGTATAGACATGTACTTACTTGGGATGTTATCATAGCACATTGTAAACTTATCAACAGATGCAGTATAGACATGTACTTACTTGGGATGTTATCATAGCACATTGTAAACTTATCAACAGCTGCAGTATAGACATGTACTTACTTGGGATGTTATCATAGCACATTGTAAACTTATCAACAGATGCAGTATAGACATGTACTTACTTGGGATGTTGTCATAACACATTGTAAACTTATCAACAGATGCAGTATAGACATGTACTTACTTGGGATGTTATCATAACACATTGTAAACTTATCAACAGATGCAGTATAGACATGTACTTACTTGGGATGTTATCATAGCACATTGTAAACTTATCAACAGATGCAGTATAGAAATGTACTTACTTGGGATGTTATCATAGCACATTGTATGCTTATCAACAGATGCAGTATAGAAATGTACTTACTTGGGATGTTATCATAGCACATTGTAAACTTATCAACAGATGCAGTATAGACATGTACTTACTTGGGATGTTGTCATAACACATTGTAAACTTATCAACAGATGCAGTATAGACATGTACTTACTTGGGATGTTATCATAGCACATTGTAAACTTATCAACAGATGCAGTATAGACATGTACTTACTTGGGATGTTATCATAACACATTGTAAACTTATCAACAGATGCAGTATAGACATGTACTTACTTGGGATGTTATCATAGCACATTGTAAACTTATCAACAGATGCAGTATAGAAATGTACTTACTTGGGATGTTATCATAGCACATTGTAAACTTATCAACAGATGCAGTATAGACATGTACTTACTTGGGATGTTGTCATAACACATTGTAAACTTATCAACAGATGCAGTATAGACATGTACTTACTTGGGATGTTATCATAGCACATTGTAAACTTATCAACAGCTGCAGTATAGACATGTACTTACTTGGGATGTTGTCATAGCACATTGTAAACTTATCAACAGATGCAGTATAGACATGTACTTACTTGGGATGTTATCATAGCACATTGTAAACTTATCAACAGATGCAGTATAGACATGTACTTACTTGGGATGTTATCATAGCACATTGTTAACTTATCAACAGCTGCAGTATAGATATGTACTTACTTGGGATGTTGTCATAGCACATTGTAAACTTATCAACAGATGCAGTATAAACCTGTACGAACTTGGGATGTTGTCATAGCACATTGTAAACTTATCAACAGCTGCAGTATAGACATGTACTTACTTGGCATGTTATCATAGCACATTGTAAACTTATCAACAGATGCAGTATAGACATGTACTTACTTGGGATGTTATCATAGCACATTGTAAACTTATCAACAGCTGCAGTATAGACATGTACTTACTTGGCATGTTGTCATAGCACATTGTAAACTTATCAACAGCTGCAGTATAGACATGTACTTACTTGGGATGTTGTCATAGCACATTGTAAACTTATCAACAGATGCAGTATAGACATGTACTTACTTTGGATGTTTTCATAGCACACTGTAAACTTATCAACAGCTGCAGTATAGAAATGTACTTACTTGGGATGTTATCATAGCACATTGTTAGCTTATCAACAGATGCAGTATAGACATGTACTTACTTTGGATGTTGTCATAGCACACTGTAAGCTTATCAACAGATGTAGTATAGACATGTACTTACTTGGGATGTTGTCATAGCACATTGTAAACTTATCAACAGCTGCAGTATAGACATGTACTTACTTGGGATGTTGTCATAGCACACTGTAAGCTTATCAACAGATGTAGTATAGACATGTACTTACTTGGGATGTTGTCATAGCACATTGTAAACTTATCAACAGATGCAGTATAGACATGTACTTACTTGGGATGTTATCATAGCACACTGTAAGCTTATCAACAGATGCAGTATAAACCTGTACGAACTTGGGATGTTGTCATAGCACACTGTAAGCTTATCAACAGATGCAGTATAAACCTGTACGAACTTGGGATGTTGTCATAGCACACTGTAAGCTTATCAACAGATGTAGTATAGACATGTACTTACTTGGGATGTTGTCATAGCACATTGTAAACTTATCAACAGATGTAGTATAGACATGTACTTACTTGGGATGTTATCATAGCACATTGTAAACTTATCAACAGATGTAGTATAGACATGTACTTACTTGGGATGTTGTCATAGCACACTGTAAGCTTATCAACAGATGTAGTATAGACATGTACTTACTTGGGATGTTATCATAGCACACTGTAAGCTTATCAACAGATGCAGTATAAACCTGTACGAACTTGGGATGTTGTCATAGCACATTGTAAACTTATCAACAGCTGCAGTATAGACATGTACTTACTTGGGATGTTGTCATAGCACATTGTAAACTTATCAACAGATGCAGTATAGACATGTACTTACTTGGGATGTTATCATAGCACATTGTAAACTTATCAACAGATGCAGTATAGACATGTACTTACTTGGGATGTTATCATAGCACATTGTAAACTTATCAACAGCTGCAGTATAGACATGTATTTACCTGGCATGTTATCATAGCACATTGTAAACTTATCAACAGATGCAGTATAGACATGTACTTACTTGGGATGTTATCATAGCACATTGTAAACTTATCAACAGATGTAGTATAGACATGTACTTACTTGGGATGTTATCATAACACATTGTAAACTTATCAACAGATGCAGTATAGACATGTACTTACTTGGGATGTTATCATAGCACATTGTAAACTTATCAACAGATGCAGTATAGACATGTACTTACTTGGGATGTTGTCATAGCACATTGTAAACTTATCAACAGCTGCAGTATAGACATGTACTTACTTGGGATGTTGTCATAGCACATTGTAAACTTATCAACAGATGCAGTATAGACATGTACTTACTTGGGATGTTGTCATAGCACATTGTAAACTTATCAACAGCTGCAGTATAGACATGTACTTACTTGGGATGTTATCATAGCACATTGCAAACTTATCAACAGATGCAGTATAAACCTGTACGAACTTGGGATGTTGTCATAGCACATTGTAAACTTATCAACAGATGTAGTATAGACATGTACTTACTTGGCATGTTGTCATAGCACATTGTAAACTTATCAACAGATGCAGTATAGACATGTACTTACTTGGGATGTTATCATAGCACATTGTAAACTTATCAACAGATGCAGTATAGACATGTACTTACTTGGGATGTTATCATAGCACATTGTAAACTTATCAACAGATGCAGTATAGAAATGTACTTACTTGGGATGTTATCATAGCACATTGTAAGCTTATCAACAGATGCAGTATAGAAATGTACTTACTTGGGATGTTATCATAGCACATTGTAAACTTATCAACAGATGCAGTATAGACATGTACTTACTTGGGATGTTGTCATAACACATTGTAAACTTATCAACAGATGCAGTATAGACATGTACTTACTTGGGATGTTATCATGGCACATTGTAAACTTATCAACAGATGCAGTATAGACATGTACTTACTTGGGATGTTATCATAACACATTGTAAACTTATCAACAGATGCAGTATAGACATGTACTTACTTGGGATGTTATCATAGCACATTGTAAACTTATCAACAGATGCAGTATAGAAATGTACTTACTTGGGATGTTATCATAGCACATTGTAAACTTATCAACAGATGCAGTATAGACATGTACTTACTTGGGATGTTGTCATAACACATTGTAAACTTATCAACAGATGCAGTATAGACATGTACTTACTTGGGATGTTATCATAGCACATTGTAAACTTATCAACAGCTGCAGTATAGACATGTACTTACTTGGGATGTTGTCATAGCACATTGTAAACTTATCAACAGATGCAGTATAGACATGTACTTACTTGGGATGTTATCATAGCACATTGTAAACTTATCAACAGATGCAGTATAGACATGTACTTACTTGGGATGTTATCATAGCACATTGTTAACTTATCAACAGCTGCAGTATAGACATGTACTTACTTGGGATGTTGTCATAGCACATTGTAAACTTATCAACAGATGCAGTATAAACCTGTACGAACTTGGGATGTTGTCATAGCACATTGTAAACTTATCAACAGCTGCAGTATAGACATGTACTTACTTGGCATGTTATCATAGCACATTGTAAACTTATCAACAGATGCAGTATAGACATGTACTTACTTGGGATGTTATCATAGCACATTGTAAACTTATCAACAGCTGCAGTATAGACATGTACTTACTTGGCATGTTGTCATAGCACATTGTAAACTTATCAACAGCTGCAGTATAGACATGTACTTACTTGGGATGTTGTCATAGCACATTGTAAACTTATCAACAGATGCAGTATAGACATGTACTTACTTTGGATGTTTTCATAGCACACTGTAAACTTATCAACAGCTGCAGTATAGAAATGTACTTACTTGGGATGTTATCATAGCACATTGTTAGCTTATCAACAGATGCAGTATAGACATGTACTTACTTTGGATGTTGTCATAGCACACTGTAAGCTTATCAACAGATGTAGTATAGACATGTACTTACTTGGGATGTTGTCATAGCACATTGTAAACTTATCAACAGCTGCAGTATAGACATGTACTTACTTGGGATGTTGTCATAGCACACTGTAAGCTTATCAACAGATGCAGTATAAACCTGTACGAACTTGGGATGTTGTCATAGCACACTGTAAGCTTATCAACAGATGCAGTATAAACCTGTACGAACTTGGGATGTTGTCATAGCACACTGTAAGCTTATCAACAGATGTAGTATAGACATGTACTTACTTGGGATGTTGTCATAGCACATTGTAAACTTATCAACAGATGTAGTATAGACATGTACTTACTTGGGATGTTATCATAGCACATTGTAAACTTATCAACAGATGTAGTATAGACATGTACTTACTTGGGATGTTGTCATAGCACACTGTAAGCTTATCAACAGATGTAGTATAGACATGTACTTACTTGGGATGTTATCATAGCACACTGTAAGCTTATCAACAGATGCAGTATAAACCTGTACGAACTTGGGATGTTGTCATAGCACATTGTAAACTTATCAACAGCTGCAGTATAGACATGTACTTACTTGGGATGTTGTCATAGCACATTGTAAACTTATCAACAGATGCAGTATAGACATGTACTTACTTGGGATGTTATCATAGCACATTGTAAACTTATCAACAGATGCAGTATAGACATGTACTTACTTGGGATGTTATCATAGCACATTGTAAACTTATCAACAGATGTAGTATAGACATGTACTTACTTGGGATGTTATCATAACACATTGTAAACTTATCAACAGATGCAGTATAGACATGTACTTACTTGGGATGTTATCATAGCACATTGTAAACTTATCAACAGATGCAGTATAGACATGTACTTACTTGGGATGTTGTCATAGCACATTGTAAACTTATCAACAGCTGCAGTATAGACATGTACTTACTTGGGATGTTGTCATAGCACATTGTAAACTTATCAACAGATGCAGTATAGACATGTACTTACTTGGGATGTTGTCATAGCACATTGTAAACTTATCAACAGCTGCAGTATAGACATGTACTTACTTGGGATGTTGTCATAGCACATTGTAAACTTATCAACAGATGCAGTATAGACATGTACTTACTTGGGATGTTATCATAGCACATTGTAAACTTATCAACAGATGCAGTATAAACCTGTACGAACTTGGGATGTTGTCATAGCACATTGTAAACTTATCAACAGATGTAGTATAGACATGTACTTACTTGGCATGTTGTCATAGCACATTGTAAACTTATCAACAGATGCAGTATAGAAATGTACTTACTTGGGATGTTGTCATAGCACATTGTAAACTTATCAACAGCTGCAGTATAGACATGTACTTACTTGGGATGTTGTCATAGCACATTGTAAACTTATCAACAGATGCAGTATAGACATGTACTTACTTGGGATGTTATCATAGCACATTGTAAACTTATCAACAGATGCAGTATAGACATGTACTTACTTGGGATGTTGTCATAGCACACTGTAAACTTTGCTCTACATCCTTTATCCACCCAGATTGTGCTGGTATGAAATCCGTAAGAATTGTTAAATACACAGTTATTTGACGACAACTGTTTCTTTACAACCATCGAAGTTATATGTTGATTATTAGATACTCCAGAAATACTGCATGTGCTGTATTTACGTTGCTTGCTTTCACACTCTTTTACAGCGCACTGTGATGCTATCAAATGAAATTTAATACATAACTTATTATCAGATTTTTAATAGTATAGTAATCAAGTATTTACTGACTATGATAGCAATAGCAAGTGTATTATATATGCACATACTTACTCGCTATGATAGCAATAGCAAGTGTATTATATATGCACATACTTACTCACTATGATGACAATAGCAATTGTATTATATATACACATACTTACTCACTATGATGACAATAGCAAGTGTATTATATATACACATACTTACTCACTATGATGACAATAGCAAGTGTATTATATATACACATACTTACTCGCTATTATGACAATAGCAAGTGTATTATATATACACATACTTACTCGCTATTATGACAATAGCAAGCGTATTATATATACACATACTTACTCGCTATGATGACAATAGCAAGTGTATTATATATACACATACTTACTCGCTATGATGACAATAGCAAGTGTATTATATATGCACATACGTACTCACTATGATGACAATAACAAGTGTATTATATATACACATACTTACTCACTATGATGACAATAGCAAGTGTATTATATATACACATACTTACTCGCTATGATGACAATAGCAAGTGTATTATATATACACATACTTACTCGCTATTATGACAATAGCAAGTGTATTATATATACACATACTTACTCACTATGATGACAATAGCAAGTGTATTATATATACACATACTTACTCGCTATTATGACAATAGCAAGTGTATTAGATATACACATACTTACTCGCTATTATGACAATAGCAAGTGTATTATATATACACATACTTACTCGCTATTATGACAATAGCAAGTGTATTATATATACACATACTTACTCACTATGATGACAATAGCAAGTGTATTATATATACACATACTTACTCGCTATTATGACAATAGCAAGTGTATTAGATATACACATACTTACTCGCTATTATGACAATAGCAAGTGTATTATATATACACATACTTACTCGCTATTATGACAATAGCAAGTGTATTAGATATACACATACTTACTCGCTATTATGACAATAGCAAGTGTATTATATATACACATACTTACTCACTATGATGACAATAGCAAGTGTATTATATATACACATACTTACTCGCTATGATGACAATAGCAAGTGTATTATATATACACATACTTACTCGCTATTATGACAATAGCAAGTGTATTATATATACACATACGTACTCACTATGATGACAATAGCAAGTGTATTATATATACACATACTTACTCGCTATTATGACAATAGCAAGTGTATTATATATACACATACTTACTCACTATTATGACAATAGCAAGTGTATTATATATACACATACTTACTCACTATGATGACAATAACAAGTGTATTATATATACACATACGTACTCACTATGATGACAATAACAAGTGTATTATATATACACATACGTACTCACTATGATGACAATAGCAAGTGTATTATATATACACATACTTACTCGCTATTATGACAATAGCAAGTGTATTATATATACACATACTTACTCACTATGATGACAATAGCAAGTGTATTATATATACACATACTTACTCACTATGATGACAATAACAAGTGTATTATATATACACATACTTACTCACTATGATGACAATAGCAAGTGTATTATATATACACATACTTACTCGCTATTATGACAATAGCAAGTGTATTAGATATACACATACTTACTCGCTATTATGACAATAGCAAGTGTATTAGATATACACATACTTACTCGCTATTATGACAATAGCAAGTGTATTATATATACACATACTTACTCACTATGATGACAATAGCAAGTGTATTATATATACACATACTTACTCACTATGATGACAATAACAAGTGTATTATATATGCACATACGTACTCACTATGATGACAATAGCAAGTGTATTATATATACACATACTTACTCGCTATTATGACAATAGCAAGTGTATTAGATATACACATACTTACTCGCTATTATGACAATAGCAAGTGTATTATATATACACATACTTACTCACTATGATGACAATAGCAAGTGTATTATATATACACATACTTACTCGCTATTATGACAATAGCAAGTGTATTAGATATACACATACTTACTCGCTATTATGACAATAGCAAGTGTATTATATATACACATACTTACTCACTATGATGACAATAGCAAGTGTATTATATATACACATACTTACTCACTATGATGACAATAGCAAGTGTATTATATATACACATACTTACTCACTATGATGACAATAGCAAGTGTATTATATATACACATACGTACTCACTATGATGACAATAGCAAGTGTATTATATATACACATACTTACTCGCTATTATGACAATAGCAAGTGTATTATATATGCACATACGTACTCACTATGATGACAATAGCAAGTGTATTATATATACACATACTTACTCGCTATTATGACAATAGCAAGTGTATTAGATATACACATACTTACTCGCTATTATGACAATAGCAAGTGTATTATATATACACATACTTACTCGCTATTATGACAATAGCAAGTGTATTATATATACACATACTTACTCGCTATTATGACAATAGCAAGTGTATTAGATATACACATACTTACTCGCTATTATGACAATAGCAAGTGTATTATATATACACATACTTACTCACTATGATGACAATAGCAAGTGTATTATATTTACACATACTTACTCACTATGATGCCAATAGCAAGCGTATTATATATACACATGCTTACTCGCTATGACAGCAATAGCAAGTGTATTATATATACACATACTTACTCACTATGATGACAATAGCAAGTGTATTATATATACACATACTTACTCACTATGATGACAATATCAAGTGTATTATATATACACATACTTACTCACTATGATGTCAATAGCAATTGTATTATATATATACATACATACTCACTATGATGACAATAGCAAGTGTATTATATATACACATACTTACTCACTATGATGACAATAGCAAGTGTATTATATATACACATACGTACTCACTATGATGACAATAGCAAGTGTATTATATATACACATACTTACTCGCTATTATGACAATAGCAAGTGTATTATATATCCACATACGTACTCACTATGATGACAATAGCAAGTGTATTATATATACACATACTTACTCGCTATTATGACAATAGCAAGTGTATTAGATATACACATACTTACTCGCTATTATGACAATAGCAAGTGTATTATATATACACATACTTACTCGCTATTATGACAATAGCAAGTGTATTATATATACACATACTTACTCGCTATTATGACAATAGCAAGTGTATTAGATATACACATACTTACTCGCTATTATGACAATAGCAAGTGTATTATATATACACATACTTACTCACTATGATGACAATAGCAAGTGTATTATATTTACACATACTTACTCACTATGATGCCAATAGCAAGCGTATTATATATACACATGCTTACTCGCTATGACAGCAATAGCAAGTGTATTATATATACACATACTTACTCACTATGATGACAATAGCAAGTGTATTATATATACACATACTTACTCACTATGATGACAATATCAAGTGTATTATATATACACATACTTACTCACTATGATGTCAATAGCAATTGTATTATATATATACATACATACTCACTATGATGACAATAGCAAGTGTATTATATATACACATACTTACTCACTATGATGACAATAGCAAGTGTATTATATATACACATACTTATTCGCTATGATGACAATAGCAAGTGTATTATATATACACATACTTACTCACTATGATGACAATAGCAAGTGTATTATATATACACATACTTACTCACTATGATGACAATAGCAAGTGTATTATATATACACATACTTATTCACTATGATGACAATAGCAAGTGTATTATATATAGACATACTTACTCGCTATGATAGCAATAGCTAGCAAGTGTATTATATATACACATACTTACTCACTATGATGACAATAGCAAGTGTATTATATATACACATACTTACTCGCTATGATAGCAATAGCAAGTGTATTATATATACACATACTTACTGACTATGATGACAATAGCAAGTGTATTATATTTACACATACTTACTCACTATGATGACAATAGCAAGTGTATTATATATACACATACTTACTCGCTATGACAGCAATAGTAAGTGTATTATATATACACATACTTACTCACTATGATGACAATAGCAAGTGTATTATATATACACATACTTACTCACTATGATGACAATAGCAAGTGTATTATATATACACATACTTACTGACTATGATGACAATAGCAAGTGTATTATATTTACACATACTTACTCGCTATTATGACAATAGCAAGTGTATTATATATACACATACTTACTCACTATGATGACAATAGCAAGTGTATTATATATACACATACTTACTCGCTATTATGACAATAGCAAGTGTATTAGATATACACATACTTACTCGCTATTATGACAATAGCAAGTGTATTATATATACACATACTTACTCACTATGATGACAATAGCAAGTGTATTATATATACACATACTTACTCGCTATGATGACAATAGCAAGTGTATTATATATACACATACTTACTCGCTATTATGACAATAGCAAGTGTATTATATATACACATACGTACTCACTATGATGACAATAGCAAGTGTATTATATATACACATACTTACTCGCTATTATGACAATAGCAAGTGTATTATATATACACATACTTACTCACTATGATGACAATAGGAAGTGTATTATATATACACATACTTACTCACTATGATGACAATAACAAGTGTATTATATATACACATACGTACTCACTATGATGACAATAACAAGTGTATTATATATACACATACGTACTCACTATGATGACAATAGCAAGTGTATTATATATACACATACTTACTCGCTATTATGACAATAGCAAGTGTATTATATATACACATACTTACTCACTATGATGACAATAGCAAGTGTATTATATATACACATACTTACTCACTATGATGACAATAACAAGTGTATTATATATACACATACTTACTCACTATGATGACAATAGCAAGTGTATTATATATACACATACTTACTCGCTATTATGACAATAGCAAGTGTATTAGATATACACATACTTACTCGCTATTATGACAATAGCAAGTGTATTATATATACACATACTTACTCACTATGATGACAATAGCAAGTGTATTATATATACACATACTTACTCACTATGATGACAATAACAAGTGTATTATATATGCACATACGTACTCACTATGATGACAATAGCAAGTGTATTATATATACACATACTTACTCACTATGATGACAATAGCAAGTGTATTATATATACACATACTTACTCACTATGATGACAATAGCAAGTGTATTATATATACACATACTTACTCACTATGATGACAATAACAAGTGTATTATATATGCACATACGTACTCACTATGATGACAATAGCAAGTGTATTATATATACACATACTTACTCACTATGATGACAATAGCAAGTGTATTATATATACACATACTTACTCACTATGATGACAATAGCAAGTGTATTATATATACACATACTTACTCGCTATTATGACAATAGCAAGTGTATTAGATATACACATACTTACTCGCTATTATGACAATAGCAAGTGTATTATATATACACATACTTACTCACTATGATGACAATAGCAAGTGTATTATATATACACATACTTACTCGCTATTATGACAATAGCAAGTGTATTAGATATACACATACGTACTCGCTATTATGACAATAGGAAGTGTATTATATATACACATACTTACTCACTATGATGACAATAGCAAGTGTATTATATATACACATACTTACTCACTATGATGACAATAGCAAGTGTATTATATATACACATACTTACTCACTATGATGACAATAGCAAGTGTATTATATATGCACATACGTACTCACTATGATGACAATAGCAAGTGTATTATATATACACATACTTACTCACTATGATGACAATAGCAAGTGTATTATATATACACATACTTACTCGCTATTATGACAATAGCAAGTGTATTATATATGCACATACGTACTCACTATGATGACAATAGCAAGTGTATTATATATACACATACTTACTCGCTATTATGACAATAGCAAGTGTATTAGATATACACATACTTACTCGCTATTATGACAATAGCAAGTGTATTATATATACACATACTTACTCACTATGATGACAATAGCAAGTGTATTATATATACACATACTTACTCGCTATTATGACAATAGCAAGTGTATTAGATATACACATACTTACTCGCTATTATGACAATAGCAAGTGTATTATATATACAAATACTTACTCACTATGATGACAATAGCAAGTGTATTATATATGCACATACTTACTCGCTATGATAACAATAGCAAGTGTATTATATATACACATACTTACTCACTATGATGACAATAGCAAGTGTATTATATTTACACATACTTACTCACTATGATGCCAATAGCAAGCGTATTATATATACACATACTTACTCGCTATGACAGCAATAGCAAGTGTATTATATATACACATACTTACTCACTATGATGACAATAGCAAGTGTATTATATATACACATACTTACTCACTATGATGACAATATCAAGTGTATTATATATACACATACTTACTCACTATGATGTCAATAGCAATTGTATTATATATATACATACATACTCACTATGATGACAATAGCAAGTGTATTATATATACACATACTTACTCACTATGATGACAATAGCAAGTGTATTATATATACACATACTTATTCGCTATGATGACAATAGCAAGTGTATTATATATACACATACTTACTCACTATGATGACAATAGCAAGTGTATTATATATACACATACTTACTCACTATGATGACAATAGCAAGTGTATTATATATACACATACTTATTCACTATGATGACAATAGCAAGTGTATTATATATAGACATACTTACTCGCTATGATAGCAATAGCTAGCAAGTGTATTATATATACACATACTTACTCACTATGATGACAATAGCAAGTGTATTATATATACACATACTTAGTCGCTATGATAGCAATAGCAAGTGTATTATATATACACATACTTACTGACTATGATGACAATAGCAAGTGTATTATATTTACACATACTTACTCACTATGATGACAATAGCAAGTGTATTATATATACACATACTTACTCGCTATGACAGCAATAGTAAGTGTATTATATATACACATACTTACTCACTATGATGACAATAGCAAGTGTATTATATATACACATACTTACTCACTATGATGACAATAGCAAGTGTATTATATATACACATACTTACTCACTATGATGACAATAGCAAATGTATTTTATATACACATACTTACTCACTATGATGACAATAGCAAGTGTATTATATATACACATACTTACTCACTATGATGACAATATCAAGTGTATTATATATACACATACTTACTCACTATGATGTCAATAGCAATTGTATTATATATATACATACATACTCACTATGATGACAATAGCAAGTGTATTATATATACACATACTTACTCACTATGATGACAATAGCAAGTGTATTATATATACACATACTTATTCGCTATGATGACAATAGCAAGTGTATTATATATACACATACTTACTCACTATGATGACAATAGCAAGTGTATTATATATACACATACTTACTCACTATGATGACAATAGCAAGTGTATTATATATACACATACTTATTCACTATGATGACAATAGCAAGTGTATTATATATAGACATACTTACTCGCTATGATAGCAATAGCTAGCAAGTGTATTATATATACACATACTTACTCACTATGATGACAATAGCAAGTGTATTATATATACACATACTTACTCGCTATGATAGCAATAGCAAGTGTATTATATATACACATACTTACTGACTATGATGACAATAGCAAGTGTATTATATATACACATACATACTCGCTATGACAGCAATAGTAAGTGTATTATATATACACATACTTACTCACTATGATGACAATAGCAAGTGTATTATATATACACATACTTACTCACTATGATGACAATAGCAAGTGTATTATATATACACATACTTACTCACTATGATGACAATAGCAAATGTATTTTATATACACATACTTACTCACTATGATGACAATAGCAAGTGTATTATATATAGACATACTTACTCGCTATGATAGCAATAACAAGTGTATTATATATACACATACTTTCTCACTATGATGACAATAGCAAGTGTATTATATATACACATACTTACTCGCTATGATGACAATAGCAAGTGTATTATATATACACATACTTACTCACTATGATGACAATAGCAAGTGTATTATATATGCACATACGTACTCACTATGATGACAATAGCAAGTGTATTATATATACACATACTTACTCGCTATTATGACAATAGCAAGTGTATTATATATGCACATACGTACTCACTATGATGACAATAGCAAGTGTATTATATATACACATACTTACTCGCTATTATGACAATAGCAAGTGTATTAGATATACACATACTTACTCGCTATTATGACAATAGCAAGTGTATTATATATACACATACTTACTCACTATGATGACAATAGCAAGTGTATTATATATACACATACTTACTCGCTATTATGACAATAGCAAGTGTATTAGATATACACATACTTACTCGCTATTATGACAATAGCAAGTGTATTATATATACACATACTTACTCACTATGATGACAATAGCAAGTGTATTATATATGCACATACTTACTCGCTATGATAACAATAGCAAGTGTATTATATATACACATACTTACTCACTATGATGACAATAGCAAGTGTATTATATATGCACATACTTACTCGCTATGATAACAATAGCAAGTGTATTATATATACACATACTTACTCACTATGATGACAATAACAAGTGTATTATATATGCACATACGTACTCACTATGATGACAATAGCAAGTGTATTATATATACACATACTTACTCGCTATTATGACAATAGCAAGTGTATTAGATATACACATACTTACTCGCTATTATGACAATAGCAAGTGTATTATATATACACATACTTACTCACTATGATGACAATAGCAAGTGTATTATATATACACATACTTACTCGCTATTATGACAATAGCAAGTGTATTAGATATACACATACTTACTCGCTATTATGACAATAGCAAGTGTATTATATATACACATACTTACTCACTATGATGACAATAGCAAGTGTATTATATATACACATACTTACTCACTATGATGACAATAGCAAGTGTATTATATATACACATACTTACTCACTATGATGACAATAGCAAGTGTATTATATATACACATACGTACTCACTATGATGACAATAGCAAGTGTATTATATATACACATACTTACTCGCTATTATGACAATAGCAAGTGTATTATATATGCACATACGTACTCACTATGATGACAATAGCAAGTGTATTATATATACACATACTTACTCGCTATTATGACAATAGCAAGTGTATTAGATATACACATACTTACTCGCTATTATGACAATAGCAAGTGTATTATATATACACATACTTACTCGCTATTATGACAATAGCAAGTGTATTATATATACACATACTTACTCGCTATTATGACAATAGCAAGTGTATTAGATATACACATACTTACTCGCTATTATGACAATAGCAAGTGTATTATATATACACATACTTACTCACTATGATGACAATAGCAAGTGTATTATATTTACACATACTTACTCACTATGATGCCAATAGCAAGCGTATTATATATACACATGCTTACTCGCTATGACAGCAATAGCAAGTGTATTATATATACACATACTTACTCACTATGATGACAATAGCAAGTGTATTATATATACACATACTTACTCACTATGATGACAATATCAAGTGTATTATATATACACATACTTACTCACTATGATGTCAATAGCAATTGTATTATATATATACATACATACTCACTATGATGACAATAGCAAGTGTATTATATATACACATACTTACTCACTATGATGACAATAGCAAGTGTATTATATATACACATACGTACTCACTATGATGACAATAGCAAGTGTATTATATATACACATACTTACTCGCTATTATGACAATAGCAAGTGTATTATATATCCACATACGTACTCACTATGATGACAATAGCAAGTGTATTATATATACACATACTTACTCGCTATTATGACAATAGCAAGTGTATTAGATATACACATACTTACTCGCTATTATGACAATAGCAAGTGTATTATATATACACATACTTACTCGCTATTATGACAATAGCAAGTGTATTATATATACACATACTTACTCGCTATTATGACAATAGCAAGTGTATTAGATATACACATACTTACTCGCTATTATGACAATAGCAAGTGTATTATATATACACATACTTACTCACTATGATGACAATAGCAAGTGTATTATATTTACACATACTTACTCACTATGATGCCAATAGCAAGCGTATTATATATACACATGCTTACTCGCTATGACAGCAATAGCAAGTGTATTATATATACACATACTTACTCACTATGATGACAATAGCAAGTGTATTATATATACACATACTTACTCACTATGATGACAATATCAAGTGTATTATATATACACATACTTACTCACTATGATGTCAATAGCAATTGTATTATATATATACATACATACTCACTATGATGACAATAGCAAGTGTATTATATATACACATACTTACTCACTATGATGACAATAGCAAGTGTATTATATATACACATACTTATTCGCTATGATGACAATAGCAAGTGTATTATATATACACATACTTACTCACTATGATGACAATAGCAAGTGTATTATATATACACATACTTACTCACTATGATGACAATAGCAAGTGTATTATATATACACATACTTATTCACTATGATGACAATAGCAAGTGTATTATATATAGACATACTTACTCGCTATGATAGCAATAGCTAGCAAGTGTATTATATATACACATACTTACTCACTATGATGACAATAGCAAGTGTATTATATATACACATACTTACTCGCTATGATAGCAATAGCAAGTGTATTATATATACACATACTTACTGACTATGATGAAAATAGCAAGTGTATTATATTTACACATACTTACTCACTATGATGACAATAGCAAGTGTATTATATATACACATACTTACTCGCTATGACAGCAATAGTAAGTGTATTATATATACACATACTTACTCACTATGATGACAATAGCAAGTGTATTATATATACACATACTTACTCACTATGATGACAATAGCAAGTGTATTATATATACACATACTTACTGACTATGATGACAATAGCAAGTGTATTATATTTACACATACTTACTCGCTATTATGACAATAGCAAGTGTATTATATATACACATACTTACTCACTATGATGACAATAGCAAGTGTATTATATATACACATACTTACTCGCTATTATGACAATAGCAAGTGTATTAGATATACACATACTTACTCGCTATTATGACAATAGCAAGTGTATTATATATACACATACTTACTCACTATGATGACAATAGCAAGTGTATTATATATACACATACTTACTCGCTATGATGACAATAGCAAGTGTATTATATATACACATACTTACTCGCTATTATGACAATAGCAAGTGTATTATATATACACATACGTACTCACTATGATGACAATAGCAAGTGTATTATATATACACATACTTACTCGCTATTATGACAATAGCAAGTGTATTATATATACACATACTTACTCACTATGATGACAATAGGAAGTGTATTATATATACACATACTTACTCACTATGATGACAATAACAAGTGTATTATATATACACATACGTACTCACTATGATGACAATAACAAGTGTATTATATATACACATACGTACTCACTATGATGACAATAGCAAGTGTATTATATATACACATACTTACTCGCTATTATGACAATAGCAAGTGTATTATATATACACATACTTACTCACTATGATGACAATAGCAAGTGTATTATATATACACATACTTACTCACTATGATGACAATAACAAGTGTATTATATATACACATACTTACTCACTATGATGACAATAGCAAGTGTATTATATATACACATACTTACTCGCTATTATGACAATAGCAAGTGTATTAGATATACACATACTTACTCGCTATTATGACAATAGCAAGTGTATTATATATACACATACTTACTCACTATGATGACAATAGCAAGTGTATTATATATACACATACTTACTCACTATGATGACAATAACAAGTGTATTATATATGCACATACGTACTCACTATGATGACAATAGCAAGTGTATTATATATACACATACTTACTCACTATGATGACAATAGCAAGTGTATTATATATACACATACTTACTCACTATGATGACAATAGCAAGTGTATTATATATACACATACTTACTCACTATGATGACAATAACAAGTGTATTATATATGCACATACGTACTCACTATGATGACAATAGCAAGTGTATTATATATACACATACTTACTCACTATGATGACAATAGCAAGTGTATTATATATACACATACTTACTCACTATGATGACAATAGCAAGTGTATTATATATACACATACTTACTCGCTATTATGACAATAGCAAGTGTATTAGATATACACATACTTACTCGCTATTATGACAATAGCAAGTGTATTATATATACACATACTTACTCACTATGATGACAATAGCAAGTGTATTATATATACACATACTTACTCGCTATTATGACAATAGCAAGTGTATTAGATATACACATACGTACTCGCTATTATGACAATAGCAAGTGTATTATATATACACATACTTACTCACTATGATGACAATAGCAAGTGTATTATATATACACATACTTACTCACTATGATGACAATAGCAAGTGTATTATATATACACATACTTACTCACTATGATGACAATAGCAAGTGTATTATATATGCACATACGTACTCACTATGATGACAATAGCAAGTGTATTATATATACACATACTTACTCACTATGATGACAATAGCAAGTGTATTATATATACACATACTTACTCGCTATTATGACAATAGCAAGTGTATTATATATGCACATACGTACTCACTATGATGACAATAGCAAGTGTATTATATATACACATACTTACTCGCTATTATGACAATAGCAAGTGTATTAGATATACACATACTTACTCGCTATTATGACAATAGCAAGTGTATTATATATACACATACTTACTCACTATGATGACAATAGCAAGTGTATTATATATACACATACTTACTCGCTATTATGACAATAGCAAGTGTATTAGATATACACATACTTACTCGCTATTATGACAATAGCAAGTGTATTATATATACAAATACTTACTCACTATGATGACAATAGCAAGTGTATTATATATGCACATACTTACTCGCTATGATAACAATAGCAAGTGTATTATATATACACATACTTACTCACTATGATGACAATAGCAAGTGTATTATATTTACACATACTTACTCACTATGATGCCAATAGCAAGCGTATTATATATACACATACTTACTCGCTATGACAGCAATAGCAAGTGTATTATATATACACATACTTACTCACTATGATGACAATAGCAAGTGTATTATATATACACATACTTACTCACTATGATGACAATATCAAGTGTATTATATATACACATACTTACTCACTATGATGTCAATAGCAATTGTATTATATATATACATACATACTCACTATGATGACAATAGCAAGTGTATTATATATACACATACTTACTCACTATGATGACAATAGCAAGTGTATTATATATACACATACTTATTCGCTATGATGACAATAGCAAGTGTATTATATATACACATACTTACTCACTATGATGACAATAGCAAGTGTATTATATATACACATACTTACTCACTATGATGACAATAGCAAGTGTATTATATATACACATACTTATTCACTATGATGACAATAGCAAGTGTATTATATATAGACATACTTACTCGCTATGATAGCAATAGCTAGCAAGTGTATTATATATACACATACTTACTCACTATGATGACAATAGCAAGTGTATTATATATACACATACTTAGTCGCTATGATAGCAATAGCAAGTGTATTATATATACACATACTTACTGACTATGATGACAATAGCAAGTGTATTATATTTACACATACTTACTCACTATGATGACAATAGCAAGTGTATTATATATACACATACTTACTCGCTATGACAGCAATAGTAAGTGTATTATATATACACATACTTACTCACTATGATGACAATAGCAAGTGTATTATATATACACATACTTACTCACTATGATGACAATAGCAAGTGTATTATATATACACATACTTACTCACTATGATGACAATAGCAAATGTATTTTATATACACATACTTACTCACTATGATGACAATAGCAAGTGTATTATATATACACATACTTACTCACTATGATGACAATATCAAGTGTATTATATATACACATACTTACTCACTATGATGTCAATAGCAATTGTATTATATATATACATACATACTCACTATGATGACAATAGCAAGTGTATTATATATACACATACTTACTCACTATGATGACAATAGCAAGTGTATTATATATACACATACTTATTCGCTATGATGACAATAGCAAGTGTATTATATATACACATACTTACTCACTATGATGACAATAGCAAGTGTATTATATATACACATACTTACTCACTATGATGACAATAGCAAGTGTATTATATATACACATACTTATTCACTATGATGACAATAGCAAGTGTATTATATATAGACATACTTACTCGCTATGATAGCAATAGCTAGCAAGTGTATTATATATACACATACTTACTCACTATGATGACAATAGCAAGTGTATTATATATACACATACTTACTCGCTATGATAGCAATAGCAAGTGTATTATATATACACATACTTACTGACTATGATGACAATAGCAAGTGTATTATATATACACATACATACTCGCTATGACAGCAATAGTAAGTGTATTATATATACACATACTTACTCACTATGATGACAATAGCAAGTGTATTATATATACACATACTTACTCACTATGATGACAATAGCAAGTGTATTATATATACACATACTTACTCACTATGATGACAATAGCAAATGTATTTTATATACACATACTTACTCACTATGATGACAATAGCAAGTGTATTATATATAGACATACTTACTCGCTATGATAGCAATAACAAGTGTATTATATATACACATACTTTCTCACTATGATGACAATAGCAAGTGTATTATATATACACATACTTACTCGCTATGATGACAATAGCAAGTGTATTATATATACACATACTTACTCACTATGATGACAATAGCAAGTGTATTATATATGCACATACGTACTCACTATGATGACAATAGCAAGTGTATTATATATACACATACTTACTCGCTATTATGACAATAGCAAGTGTATTATATATGCACATACGTACTCACTATGATGACAATAGCAAGTGTATTATATATACACATACTTACTCGCTATTATGACAATAGCAAGTGTATTAGATATACACATACTTACTCGCTATTATGACAATAGCAAGTGTATTATATATACACATACTTACTCACTATGATGACAATAGCAAGTGTATTATATATACACATACTTACTCGCTATTATGACAATAGCAAGTGTATTAGATATACACATACTTACTCGCTATTATGACAATAGCAAGTGTATTATATATACACATACTTACTCACTATGATGACAATAGCAAGTGTATTATATATGCACATACTTACTCGCTATGATAACAATAGCAAGTGTATTATATATACACATACTTACTCACTATGATGACAATAGCAAGTGTATTATATTTACACATACTTACTCACTATGATGCCAATAGCAAGCGTATTATATATACACATACTTACTCGCTATGACAGCAATAGCAAGTGTATTATATATACACATACTTACTCACTATGATGACAATAGCAAGTGTATTATATATACACATACTTACTCACTATGATGACAATATCAAGTGTATTATATATACACATACTTACTCACTATGATGTCAATAGCAATTGTATTATATATATACATACATACTCACTATGATGACAATAGCAAGTGTATTATATATACACATACTTACTCACTATGATGACAATAGCAAGTGTATTATATATACACATACTTATTCGCTATGATGACAATAGCAAGTGTATTATATATACACATACTTACTCACTATGATGACAATAGCAAGTGTATTATATATACACATACATACTCACTATGATGACAATAGCAAGTGTATTATATATACACATACTTACTCACTATGATGACAATAGCAAGTGTATTATATATACACATACTTACTCACTATGATGACAATAGCAAGTGTATTATATATACACATACTTACTCACTATGATGACAATAGCAAGTGTATTATATATACACATACTTACTCACTATGATGACAATAGCAAGTGTATTATATATACACATACTTACTCACTATGATGACAATGGCAAGTGTATTATCATCATTGTCAATAAATAAGTACTTTATTGTACCAAATGTAACCAATGGCCTAGGAAATTTGAAACTAATTGCCTACTTAGACGCAAACATAAATCTTAAATTAATATGAAGAACGAATGCACATACATATATTGGGAAACAACACAACATCGTGTATATTGTCACCAATATGTTTGTGTCAGTAACGTAGAAGCTGTTTTGGAACAACTTATGCTCTACGCTCGAGCTTGTAGTTTGTATTCAGACTGTTTTCAACCATCTTCTGAGTTACTAAACTATTTAATGAAGGTTTTTTTTTCTCTTAATTTTTTTTTAATTTTTGATGTTTTAGCGCCATTTTCGGCAATATTTTAGCTATATCATGGCGACCAGTTTTAGTGGTGGAAGAATGCGGAGTATCCAGAGAGAACCACTGACCATGGGCAAACAACAGGTAAACTTTATCACTTGCGGCTGTGAGTCGAGTGCACCCTTTCTTATTTACAAATCCGGGCGAGAACCCACGTCGTGGGTTTTTTTAAGTATAATAACTTATAGGACAAAAATCATAGCTGATAGTCATTGACTTCTGAAGAAATAAATAGTCATCGTTGGAGATCAAAGTTAATAGGTCACAACAAAAATATCTAAGCCACTCATGGCATGACGAGAACAAGTTTAAAAGACAATGAACATTGTGTATGTTCCTGGCCAGGAGACCTGAATTTCTGACGCCATATTTAGTATTTTTTTCCGATTTGAGAACAAATGTGGTTAGTTGTATAAGGGGAGAGCTCAAGTCGCATTTGCGGTGGAGCGATGTGGAGCTACCGGAAGTCACATGACAGGAAGTAAGGTCACCGGAAATCACGTGACCGGAAGTGACGTCAGTCACATGCCCGGAAGCGGCCCTGAGCGGAAGTGATCGCGTGCGCATGCGCAATCACCCATAGTGACCGAAGGTGATGTTCCCTTGGGTATGCGCATGCACAACTGGAAGTTGTGCAATATCCTCCCTAGTGACCCCATAGGTATTCCACATCGCTCCACGGCAAATGCGACTTGAGCTGTCCCATATACTACTGTGGTTGTTCGTTTTGTCGACAGTGGTGAAATTGTTGACCTTTGTTAAACTTGATATAAATATTACTATAGCTGTAATACTGCTCACTAGAAGATAAACCTAAACCTATCAAACAGTTCTTTAATTTTTCCCATCTTCCTCCATCAACAATCGAATCCGTTCTTTGACATAGTATACTGTGTTATCAGTTTGAATAGCATATCTAATTAGAGACAAATTTGTTAAAATTATAATGAATCAATACTGCTTTCAAAATATTAATCATTAAAAATTGACGTATAACAATTATCTGGGGTCAGAATAAGTAACAAAGGTTGTATACTAACATAGTTTATCTTGTCAATTATTGTACTTTGTTTTCAAAATTTAAATCAACAATTTTCTATTCCTGAAAGTGTAAGAACCAATATTTTTGTCTGATTTTGTTTTTAAATTAATGATGATCGACTTTTTGGAATAGTGCACTATTTTGTGAATACACGGTTGCTAAGTACTTATGTATATAAGCTATGAAATTATAATCTAAGTTAATTTTTGGAACGAACTTGAAATGAATGGCATTGTTTCCATTACTATTGTACGAGTTAGATTCCATAAAAAGCCTTCGGCATTGAAATCATAAATATAGCTAGAAATCTACAGTCTGTGTGGGCGAAATTTGGAGAAAATAGAAACAGTCATTTCGATGATTTGGGAAATCAACGAGTTTTATGCTATAAAATTACAGAATACCGTGTTCACAAGACCATACACGATGGAAAATGGTGGAGAATTGATTAAACTATTTGTAAATTTCATAATACAAATACTGCTAACAGTCCACTTCAAGGTACATTTTATGTCAAAATCATTATTCATTCTGCCGATAAAGCTAACTTACTGACATATATATATATATGCTTCACATCTTGTTCATATATTGTATTTAAATCTGATCTTTCTATTATCTACGTGTTTCGTCTTGCTTTTTTGTCAGATACTCCGGCGCGTAGGGCCAGGAGTGCAATGGTGTTTGCCCCTTCCTACCTTTTTCAAAAATATAAGAAGAAAGCTGAATTTATAGCATGGAAGCAAGCAAAAATATATGCTCCAGTTAACTAAGGATATAAGGAATATGCTTTGAAACCAAAGTGCCCTTTTGGACAGTTTTGGAAGCTTAGCCCTACTTTCCGACCTATCCCCAAAACCTACCACGGCACTTTCAGGTCCATCTCTTAATACTTGCTTCCCCAATGTACGATCCACACCTAAAACTACCCCCCTCCCCTCCTCGTCCGGTCCACTATTCACTGTTCTGAAAATCGCTATGAGGCGAGAGCGTAGCTTGAGTCCTATATTGAATTCACTGACCCCGTATATATCGTATTAGGTCACTAGCACACTGTGTAACGAATATATCTTACTGATTACATTTGAATGAAGGATTTAGATGTAACGGCATCAAAACTAATAAATATGTAATTTTTGTGCTGTGTGTAAGTAAGTGATCAGGTAAAGTGATCCATATGTGACGTCATCTTTGTTTTGAAAGAAAAAGGGGAGATAACTCTACTACTAACCGTGTATTAAAGGACGAAGTCCTTATAACGGTAAGCTGTCCGATTTTTCCTTCTATATTGATAGCCAAATATCTGTTCACCGGAAGTTTAAAAAATAGATCAATTGATAATTTAGAAACGCAAAAGAAATATATTTCAATGAAAAATTCCCAATTTTTAAATTATTTACTCTATGCAAAATCGAAATAAACTTGAAATAAAATTCTAATAAAAAAATCTCTTTCTACGAAACTCCCGACGGAAGAGCGGCGTACAATAGGTAAAATGAGCCATAACAAATCGGCTACAAAATTCATTCAAAAATAAAAGATAATAGCCTCACCGGACGCAATTACGAACGAAATAAAAAATATGTCTCCTAATTGTTCCTTCAAAACATGAATTAAAAAAATGCTTTTATAAATAGATACCCCGCTAAATTACTCGTGTTTTGGGAGAAAATTATTCATGCACAGTTGTTGAATGTTGCAGACGACGGGTTTTCATATTTGTAAACAGAAAACGATCGACAATTGCACTTGGAATCTATCGCTAAAATTCATTGAGGTACGCATATTTTGTTATCTTATGCCTGTAATTGGAAAGAATATGATCTCCTGGTTCTATGCATATGTCAAACACATGGAAATTAAAACAAAAACAGTCAATATAATACATTTTCCTTACCTTGATCTATCCCAAAATGTCAAAATCCGTGATGTACCTTATTCATTGAAGAGTCCAAGGAATTCCGAATGCAAACTGGCACACATGTATGGTATGAATAAAGGAAAGGTTTTTATTTCATGTGTATTATATACAAATGGATATGTGAACGTAAATGAATGAATGCTCTTTCAATTTTAACAGTTGTCATTAAATAATTTACACTAGAAAGGTTATTATGATGTCGTTCGAAATTGTGTCCGGATCTAGGTTACAGAGTGACTAGAACGGGGTCATGAAAATCTGTTTAAAACCCGTAACAATGCATTGAATAATATATGGGCTATGATTCAAAAGGAATATTGGTGTTTAATCTGAAATATGAACATGCAATCAGCTTCATCAATTTGGTCAACTTTATTATCAAATGTCAATATCATCGAAATTGTTCGTAATTGCGTCCGGTGAGGCTAACGTGTACGGATCATCGTATTATTGAAATTTTAGGACTTCGTCCTTCAAACAGGTTGCCTGTCTCATATTAAAAACTACTGACCGTCTATTGAATATACACGGTTTTTTCCACGTGTTCACTTTAAACCAATTATATTCCTAGAAGTTTGTAAGAAGTAAGATATATATATATATATTTCTATTATTCTTATCTGAACCCTCTATGATTTCTTTACATCTTTGAAATTTCAACGTTCCCCTTTACAAAGTTGAAAGTCTTCCCAACAGTCATTCCCTCATCATGACAAGAATTACACAACGAGTGTCACTAGTGGAGCAGAAATTGCTTACCCGTCCGGAGAACATAAGTCCAGCCTAGGTTCTTAGCGAGGTTCTTCTTGCTGAATCTTTAGTTTTCTGTGCTGTGTAGTGTTTTGTAGATCAGTGGATGCCCCTTTTTTATTTTGTCATTGTCTGTCCTTCTATTTACGGCTTCTCGTTACCCTTTTGGTATCTGGTATTTTCAAACCTTTGTTCGTACCATCTTTAAGACGAGTTCTGTATTTGATGGAACCTGACTTATAAGTTGCTGTCCCTTTCATAGATGCATTACCTACCAATTAATGGAGGTATGCATTATTTCTTTTATACACAGTGATATAGAGATGGTTATGTATGTCAGGAACATACCCAAAACAGGTAGAAAAACTGTAGAATGGTTCTTGTTCATATCACTGTACTGGTTGTATGGATTTTGTAGGGTTCAATACTTACTATATTTATAAACAATATATAATCTAATTTAAAAGCTGCAGAGTAAATCCGCTTCGAAATGGACATCCGCTGAATTTGTGAGATACATCAAATACACAACTCGTCATTAGGACTCGACGTAGATAAGTACATCGTGTGTGGCCCATGCTACTCTTTACTCTTAATGTCCAGGTTTATGAGGAGTTGATCACAGGTTGAAATTCTAATTTTCAGATAACATTCATCCTGCTTCCATTGACCGATGTCAGGTAAATCATCTGTCCACATTTTACCAACACCATTTCTAGTTTGTAGATTTCTATGCTTCTCATAACATAGCTGAACTACTCTTCATTTGGCCTTTGACAGCACTCAATCGACAAACTATATGGTTTTACCAGTGGTGGTATACAATTCCACCAATACCAACAATATGAACAACCACGTCTCACCTCAACTCCATGCTTTGAATGTATGTTAACTATAAATCAGACGAGAAGTAACGAGACTGTCAATGTCTCATTATTGGTTTATTGCTTACCATAACTTGCTACTAAAACTAAAATACATTATTATTTTAAGATACAAAGAAAAATACATGTATGTAGTTATTCTATTCTAGTTCTTTATTATTTCGATTCAATAAAAAAAGTATATGAATACTTCATAAAATGTATGTTTGCAGATGATTAATTTTTCTCCAAATAATCTATAAAAATTAGATTAAAGTTACATACCGTCAGTTGTCATAACTGTAAAAAGCATGTGTACCACTATATTAAATATAGCAATGAATTTCTTCGAGTTTATGAAATACCGCTTCATTTCTAACAGAAAACAAACAGTCTGATGTTATACCTGTATCCACATGACAATAATTCTGTAGTACAACCTGGTCAATAATTCAAATAAAGTTCGATAGTTCTCTATTAAAATTCATTAGGTCATCTACAAAAATAGTGGTAGATTTATAAACGCCCACGTTAATAAAAACGTAGATATCAAATTTAATGCGCACGACACGTTTCTAGAATATCCTTCATCAGCTACGCTTAAAATTGAAAGATTGGAAATTAATTTAAAGTTTTGGTAGCTATAAAACCAAAGGGCCTAAACAGGATAACCAAAATCTGCAAAGGTCACTTATGCCTGAGGGAAGAGAACCTTAGTTTTATCAATAATTACATTATCTAGGAACTGTAAATTTCAGTACTAAATATATGTAATAAACAGTGTCTTTGCCGAGGCACTGACTACCGGACGGATTATACCCTAGGGGACTAATAGTTCACCGGCAGAGGTATTGACCCAGTGATTGTAATAAACAGTGTCTTTGCCGAGGCACTGACTACCGGACGGATTATACCATAGGGGACTAATAGTTCACCGGCAGAGGTATTGACCCAGTGATTGTAATAAACAGTGTCTTTGCCGAGGCACTGACTACCGGACGGATTATACCCTAGGGGACTAATAGTTCACCAGCAGAGGCATTGACCCAGTGATTGTAATAAACAGTGTCTTTGCCGAGGCACTGACTACTGGACGGATTATACCCTAGGGGACTAATAGTTCACCGGCAGAGGTATTGACCCAGTGATTGTAATAAACAGTGTCTTTGCCGAGGCACTGACTACCGACGGATTATACCCTAGGGGACTAATAGTTCACCAGCAGAGGTATTGACCCAGTGATTGTAATAAACAGTGTCTTTGCCGAGGCACTGACTACCGGACGGATTATACCCTAAGGGACTAATAGTTCACCGGCAGAGGTATTGACCCAGTGATTGTAATAAACAGTGTCTTTGCCGAGGCACTGACTACCGGACGGATTATACCCTAGGGGACTAATAGTTCACCGGCAGAGGTATTGACCCAGTGATTGTAATAAACAGTGTCTTTGCCGAGGCACTGACTACTGGACGGATTATACCCTAGGGGACTAATAGTTCACCGGCAGAGGTATTGACCCAGTGATTGTAATAAACAGTGTCTTTGCCGAGGCACTGACTACTGGACGGATTATACCCTAGGGGACTAATAGTTCACCGGCAGAGGTATTGACCCAGTGATTGTAATAAACAGTGTCTTTGCCGAGGCACTGACTACTGGACGGATTATACCCTAGGGGACTAATAGTTCACCGGCAGAGGTATTGACCCAGTGATTGTAATAAACAGTGTCTTTGCCGAGGCACTGACTACCGGACGGATTATACCCTAGGGGACTAATAGTTCACCGGCAGAGGTATTGACCCAGTGATTGTAATAAACAGTGTCTTTGCCGAGGCACTGACTACCGGACGGATTATACCCTAGGGGACTAATAGTTCACCGGCAGAGGTATTGACCCAGTGATTGTAATAAACAGTGTCTTTGCCGAGGCACTGACTACTGGACGGATTATACCCTAGGGGACTAATAGTTCACCGGCAGAGGTATTGACCCAGTGATTGTAATAAACAGTGTCTTTGCCGAGGCACCGACTACTGGACGGATTATACCCTAGGGGGCTAATAGTTCACCGGCAGAGGTATTGACCCAGTGATTGTAATAAACAGTGTCTTTGCCGAGGCACTGACTACTGGACGGATTATACCCTAGGGGACTAATAGTTCACCGGCAGAGGTATTGACCCAGTGATTGTAATAAACAGTGTCTTTGCCGAGGCACTGACTACTGGACGGATTATACCCTAGGGGACTAATAGTTCACCGGCAGAGGTATTGACCCAGTGATTGTAATAAACAGTGTCTTTGCCGAGGCACTGACTACTGGACGGATTATACCCTAGGGGACTAATAGTTCACCGGCAGAGGTATTGACCCAGTGATTGTAATAAACAGTGTCTTTGCCGAGGCACTGACTACCGGACGGATTATACCCTAGGGGACTAATAGTTCACCGGCAGAGGTATTGACCCAGTGATTGTAATAAACAGTGTCTTTGCCGAGGCACTGACTACTGGACGGATTATACCCTAGAGGACTAATAGTTCACCGGCAGAGGTATTGACCCAGTGATTGTAATAAACAGTGTCTTTGCCGAGGCACTGACTACTGGACGGATTATACCCTAGGGGACTAATAGTTCACCGGCAGAGGTATTGACCCAGTGATTGTAATAAACAGTGTCTTTGCCGAGGCACTGACTACCGGACGGATTATACCCTAGGGGACTAATAGTTCACCGGCAGAGGTATTGACCCAGTGATTGTAATAAACAGTGTCTTTGCCGAGGCACTGACTACTGGACGGATTATACCCTAGGGGACTAATAGTTCACCAGCAGAGGTATTGACCCAGTGATTGTAATAAACAGTGTCTTTGCCGAGGCACTGACTACCGGACGGATTATACCCTAGGGGACTAATAGTTCACCAGCAGAGGTATTGACCCAGTGATTGTAATAAACAGTGTCTTTGCCGAGGCACTGACTACCGGACGGATTATACCCTAGGGGACTAATAGTTCACCAGCAGAGGTATTGACCCAGTGATTGTAATAAACAGTGTCTTTGCCGAGGCACTGACTACCGGACGGATTATACCTTAGGGGACTAATAGTTCATCGGCAGAGGTATTGACCCAGTGATTGTAATAAAAAGATAGATATCAAATTTAAATTGTTTGTTCTTTTGCCCTTTTTCTTTTGGTCATCGTATTGTCTGTCCCTCAATTAACGGCTTCTGATTTCCCCTTTAGTATATTCAAACTTTTCTTAATTGTTTCCCTTGTATTCCAATGTCAACTTCTTTTATCTTGAATATGCTTTTTTTTTCATTTCCAATTTACGAAATTCTGATTCAGAAAATTTTTATTACAGTTCACAACATAAGTAATAAATGGTAGACAGAAATAATAATAATAATAATAATAATAATAATAATAATAATAATAATAATGAAAAATAATCATAAGAAAAATAATAATTAGAAATACGACAACAATCAATTTCTAGGTATTAAAATTTGGTAAATTATTCCAATAAAAAAATGTGCATATATTGAAAAGTCTATACAAGCTTATTAGAAAAATAAAGTGCTCCTGGTTAAGCACCCATCTCTACATTTATCTTCACTTTCTTTATTGTTATATATCTACCTTCTTGTCGTGTCCATAATTGTGTATGTTATTAATTGTTATATTTGTATTTTTTTATTTTTTTGTGTGAAGAAATAAAGAATCTAAATCCATATCAAATAGCGTCAAAATGTTAGAGGGTACAGTTTTATTATTTTTTTGTTTTTGCCGTATCATCAGTAACATAATTGGAACAACACCATTGATTTATTATTAAGTGGTACATTAACAACGGAAGTATATTATCGAGTATCGAGTATAACAAATTTGCAATAACAGTTCAGACAACTAGACTTACATAAATGGTATGTATTTAGATTGATGTATCAATTCATATATGCCCCATATATTGCCCTCTGAAAGTTCAGGATTACATAGAAAAATATAAATTCTAAGGATTACATGCAAAAATGGACCGTGTAATGTTTTTGGCGAATAACATACAGTATATTTGTTATTTATTTGCGATTTCTCATTTCAAAAAGTTAGTTAAATAAAACAGTAAATGCTTTTCCAAAAAGAAGAGAAAAAATCACCAATCTGTAAATTGTGTTTGCTTAATATATACCTCGATTGCAAATAACATTACTCTTAGATATTTGAGATCTTACAAGAATAAACTGAAATACTGATTCATTCTATTATCGGTGATTTCTTGTTTCATACAGTCCAAGTAAATCAGACATAAAAACTTCTAAATCTTTAAATTAAGTTTCCTATGGTTATACCTAAACCGATAATATGATTAATAACACAATGTTTTCCATATAAAAGATACTTTACTATTTTACACTAAATAGATGTGAATTTACAGAAACAGTGTTTAGATTACCTATTTCAAGTTGTGATAGTATATTTATCACAAATAGAATGAAGATTTTTTTCGCAATAGATACAGTCAAACCTGTATTAAGAGGTCACCTGCGGGACAAAGAAAAAGTGGTCTTTTAAGACAGAATACCCCTTAAAAGAGGTTCCATTCATATGAAATGTTCTATGACAGGACAAAAAAGTGACATTTTGGAAGATTGCTCGGTGTTTGGTAACCTTGTTATTACCCTTATTTCCTTAACGAGTGATTCAATCCTACAACCCCTTTGCACTTTAACGGAATTTAAGAGATCTTACTTATCATTCCCAGGAACGCGAAACCTCTATTATCACAACATCATAATGTTAAGACTCTCGTGTCGCTCCTCGGGAACTCTTATATGAAACCAACATCCGCAAATAGACTAATCTATAGAATTATTGTTGATAAACATAACACTTACTCCTTTGATGAGGGCTTTGATCTTTTACCTAATATCACGCCCATGTATGGTTGTGTTCGTGTTTACCTATATTTACTTCGGGAGTGGTAATTTGTGGGTTCCAGTCCCATTCGGATCAAACCAAAGACTAAAAGAAAAGTTAAATATATCAAAGGGGGCAATCGGAAGCCGTAAATCGTAGAACGATAGACAACACAATGGTCAAAAGAAAATGGTCAAATGGACGAAAAATGATCTACAAAACATTAAGTAGAAAACTAAAGATCGAACAACACGAACTCCACAAAAAAAAACCCAAAAAAAACCCCAAAAACAGGGGATGAACTCAGATTATCCGGAGGGGTAAGCAGTTCCTGTAAAATTGGTATTTGCTGCTTGTCAACTAAGCATTTTGCATAAACAGCATTAAGTCGTATGAGCAAAGACTGATTAGCTTGGAATCGGAGTGGACCAACATGTCTACCTATGGACTGTTGTTTCAGTGAGCTAGCACAAAAATAAATCAAATTAAGTGTGTTGGTCTTGTACAAAGGAAGCATCACGTGATAGGTTGTAACTTGTTCTCTCCATGATATAACTGTCTTGTACAAAGGAAGCATCACATGATAGATTGTAACTTGTTCTCTCCGTGATATAACTGTCTTGTACAAAGGAAGCATCACGTGATAGATTGTAACTTGTTCTCTCCATGATATAACTGTCTTGTACAAAGGAAGCATCACGTCATAGATTGTAACTTGTTCTCTCCATGATATAACTGTCTTGTACAAAGGAAGCATCACGTCATAGATTGTAACTTGTTCTCTCCATAATATAACTGTATTGTACAAAGGAAGCATCACGTAATAGATTGTAACTTGTTCTCTCCATGATATAACTGTCTTGTACAAAGGAAGCATCACTTCATAGATTGTAACTTGTTCTCTCTATGATATAACTGAAAATGTATCATTTGGCATTAAAAACTCCCCTTTATTTTAGCAATGATTTAAGATTAGGGCTCTGTTAAGATTTGCTATGCTTGATTTTTTGATCGGTAAAATACATGAAAGATGTGCAGTATATAAAATCATCGTTTCAACGTTTCAATACCCATGAAAGATTCCACAGAACTGAATACAAATATATATGAATGTAACGTTTAGCCTAAGCATAACTATTTAGGTACAACGATTATTTTTTGTGATTATTCAGGGCTGAGGTGTAGAGGGCAACCAGCTTACAGGTCTTCTGGTGGGATTCATTTATCAAAACAAGGTACCACCATCATAGAAGTGTAGCGACATACATAATGTCAACACGTCAAATAACAGACATAGACAAAGACTGCCCCAGAGCAACTCTGAATCGCACCCTTCATATATTATAGTATTATTACGTGATGTTTGTCATATTGACCTAGTTATAGGTCCGAGGCCTGCTGTATTGGCCTGAGGCACAGCCGAAGTCCAATACATCAGACCGAGGAGCTATAACTAGGCCAATATGAAAAATATCACGTAATGATACCTTTATTGATTAACCAGTCCAATATCTCTCGGGACTTTTCCTTGCGATTGTCGAAACGTGTAGAGGATTCTGATCTAGCTGTTATTGGACTGACTGGAATCGGGCCAATACGGAACATATCCGCATTGGACTGGTTTTTGCCGTATTGGCCCAATGAAAGTTTTTATATTGTATTGACAGATTTGATCATATAAAGGCTAATAAACAAAAGTTAATTAATAAAATATATTATTATAATAGTAATTTGGTATGTCATAATAACATAAATGTTCACCAGTTCTGCCCATTCGTCCGTCCGTCTACATATAGCGCACACGTTTTGTTCGACTAACTCCTCTTGCAGTTTTGAATCTAGAGCCTTTTTGTTTATGCTAAGCGGTATTTGTACATACAGCAAAGGTGTGTATATAATACGGATTATAATCTCCTTTAATTCGTCTATAAGCATCATATGTGTCTCCCAGATACAGGTAATATACGAGTAATAAATTATTTCCCACTTCCAGTGTGTCCAACTGATATGCTGGAGATATATGGGTCAGTCTAGTTTTCAATAAGTGTGAATATTTGTTTTCGAGTTGTCTTTTTTCACGGTGAACTATTCCTGAATTTTGACTAACAGACAAGGTGTTTACATTATTAATATTTAGGATTGGAATAATTTTACTCACTTGTGGACAGCATTTGCATCAAGTTGCATGGCCTCATTAATATTAATAATTATAAAAAATAATCAGTCATATATAGTATGGACAATATAATTTTGCAATAGGGTTAGACAAGCAACCTAACTTGAGATATCACGAGAAAAGAAAATGGTCGTATGTCAGTTTATATCGTGTCGGTCAGTTTTATTGGTAGAGGAAACCAGTGTATCCGGAGAAGCCCACTGACATACCGCAAGTCATTGACAAACTTTATCACATAGTGTTGTATCGAGTACATCTAGCACGAACGGGGTTCGAATTCATAACTTTAATGGTGATAGACACTGATTGCACAGGTAGTTGTAAATCCAACTACTATATGACTACAACTGTCCTCGTATGCTTAGAGATTCAGCGGGAAGTTGTACGTCTCTTCAACTATGTGGTAGTAGAATAATTTATTATTGTATGGTGTCTGAAACCATACTGAATGAAGTTGCATTTTTTAAGCTATATAGTTTTTATCCTGATTGTTATGGACCTTTACCCCGTCACTGAAAGTCAGTTGCATTGCTTCAAATATTAATATTACTGTTAATTTATCAAGTTTTCCAGAAAACTATTAATGACATGAAAACCACTAATGAAATATTTAGATGCCTTGACATCTGTTGAAGTTCAGAATGATTTGAGAGGTCCCGGGTGGATTAATGAGTTAGGTAGTTGTAGGTCCCGGGTGGATTAATGAGTTAGGTAGTTGTAGGTCCCGGGTGGATTAATGAGTTAGGTAGTTGGATTACCTAAAAACTCATACAAGCCTATCACCAATACGGCGTGGGTTCGCGCACGGCTTTGTAAATTACAAAAAGGGTGCACTCGACTCGCAGCCGCAAGTTATAAAGCTTACCAGTTGCTCCCCATGGTCAGTGGTTCTCTCTGGGTACTCCGACTTCTTCCACCACTAAAACTGGTTGCCATGATATAGCTGAAATATTGTTGAAAGTGGCTTTAAGCACAATAAATCAAATCAAATCAAATCAAATCAGAATGATTAGAAATGTTTTATATGAAATAAATATAAAAACTGATCTTGTTGATGTACCTGTGGGTAGCAGTTATTTCATTGAGCAAAAACAATTAATATTAAAAGGAAAGGAGAAGAATAAACGTAAGGACCATTGTAAATGACAACACCAATCTATTACACCTTCTTGAAAATACCTGTAATTAAAGGATCAAACAGTTTAAAAAAAGATCTCATGGATGTCTTATTACCCTTGATACCTCCAAATATAACGGAAAAGACTTTTGGAAAATTTTGAACAGGTTTGCAAAAAATAAAAAGGATGATCAATCTAATATATCCATAGAAACACTGTATGACTATTTTAAAAATCTAAATACAAATATTGATAATGATAATAACAATATTGATATAGATATTAATATTGATAATCTTTCTCCAGAGATTGAGGACATTTTAAATTCTCCCATAACAGCAGATGAAATAAAGTCAGTTGTACAAAAATTAAAGAATGGTAAGTCTGCTGGCAGTGATAATATACTCAACGAATACATTAAATATACACTAGATGATATGTTGGCAATATATGTTTTATTATTTAATGTTATTTTAGACAAAGGTATTATACCAGAGAGCTGGACTGAAGGTATTATGATCCCTATATACAAAAATAAAGGTTCCAAGTTAGACCCAGCTTCCTATAGAGGAATAACACTTAATTCTTGTCTTAGTAAAACATTTACTGCCGTCCTAAACAATAGATTAAATAAATTTGCAGATGAGGTCGAGCTAATTTCGGGGGCACAGGCTGGATTTAGAAGTGGGTTTTCAACTGTAGACAATATTTTTGTTTTACACTCTCTAATAGCGATGTATTTTTCTTTTGGAAAAAAACTGTATTGTTCTTTCGTTGATTTCAAAAGTGCATTCGACACAGTTTGGCGATTAGGATTGTGGCAAAAACTACAAAAATCAAATATACAGGGTAAAATTTTTAAAGTTATATATAATATGTATCAAAATATCAAAACATGTATACGAAAAGGAGAAGAATGTTCTGTATTTTTTAATAGTGAGGTAGGGGTGAAACAAGGGGAAAATATGTCTCCTTTTCTGTTCTCATTGTTTTTGAACGACTTGGAAACCTTTTTCTTGGAAAATAATATCAGTGATCTTGAACAAATATCTAAAAAATGTCAAGACACAATTGCATGTTATTTAAAAATATTTATAATACTTTATGCAGATGACACTGTAATTTTATCTGAATCGGCAGAAAGCCTTCAAGAGGCAATATCAGCTTTTGAAGAGTATTGTAACATTTGGAAACTCACTGTAAATACGAATAAGACAAAAATTGTAGTGTTTAGCAAAAAGAAATATAAAACTAATGTTGTTTTTAAAATATATGGTCAGGCTATAGATTTACAAGATTCGTACTCATACCTAGGGGTTATATTTAATTATAATGGAAATTTTTGTACAGCTCGAAAGAAATTGTTAGATCAGGCAAATAAAGCATTGTATGCTTTATACAGAAAAATAAGAAACTTAGCCATCCCGATTGACTTACAATTAAAGCTATTTGACTCAATTATTACTCCAATTTTAGTTTACTCTTGTGAAGTATGGGGATTTGAAAATAAACAGGGCATAGAAAAAATGCACTTGCAATATTGTAAAAGAATTCTAAACTTAAGAAGCAGTACACCAAATTTCATGGTCTACGGTGAAATTGGTCGTTTTCCTGTTGAAATTATTATTAAGTTGAGAATGGCTACATTTTGGAATAAAATGTTATGTAATAATAATAAACTTTCCAGTATCATGTATAGACTTATGTTCAAACTTCATCAAAGTAATCCCATACATTTTAAATGGATTACATACGTCAAATCAATCTTTGATGAGTGTGGACTTAGTTTCATTTGGAATGATCAGATACATATGAATAGAAATGTATTAAAGTCTGTTCTAAAACAAAAGTTGTTAGACCAGTATATTCAGCATTGGTTTCTACAGATTAATAGTTCTTCACGAGGTGAATTTTATGGTATTTTCAAAACCGAATTTAAGCTAGAACCTTATCTTATTAGGTTACACCCATCTGATAGAATATATATGTGTAAACTGAGATGCT
Source organism: Bathymodiolus brooksi (assembly GCA_963680875.1). NCBI lineage: Eukaryota > Metazoa > Mollusca > Bivalvia > Mytilida > Modiolidae > Bathymodiolus > Bathymodiolus brooksi. The sequence continues at coordinate 9,756,779 of OY804579.1, read as the reverse complement.
CGAATTTGAAACTTCCTATCGAAACTGGTAGATGGGCAAATATTCTGAAGCAAAACAGGAAATGTCATTTATGTAACCTAGAAATTGGAAATGAATTTCATTATTTGTTTATTTGTTCATATCCACAAATTAATGAACTACGAACAAAATTTATCCCGGAATATTACTTAAGAAATCCTTCGTTATATAAATTGAAAGGGATGCTATCACTATGTAATGTAACGTTGTATCGTAAAATATGTGGATTCATTAGAAAAATAATTAAATATTTGTAATTGGTAATATCCTTTTCAGTTTTATATTAATGGTTCCAATGTTTTAGCACATTTTATATGTTTAGGCATTTTTTTTTTTTTTTTCATTTTTTTTACTCACAAGAACATGGAATTAAACTAATAATCAAAAAAAAATAGTACTTAACCTGCATACTTTAAAATATGTAATCCCACACAAATAAATAAAAACTTAACAACACTCTACTAATTACATAATTGTATATACTGCCACGTGTAGTATATATACAATATTGGTCTGTTGACGGTAAATATAGAATTTATTTGACAAGGCTGAGAAACGGGGTGAAAGACGAGCTTCTAGCGAGTCTTTCTCCCCGTTTCGCGCCGAGTCAAATAAATTCTATATTTACCGTCAACAGACCAATATTGTATTTATCCTGCAATCCACGATGTCCTAAAAGATAATCTTAACTCGTAAAAATGCATTTTTTAATGCAACGGAATCCTCACTATTTGGCGTAGTAAAATACCAGATTTTTTTTGCTGACAAAAATTCGCGAACAGATAGTTCTCAAAAGGAAGTGAAATAACTTTATTTAAGTGAAGATTTATTGATTAAGGTGAAAATCTATATAGAAAATTGATAGTTTAGAACCTGAAATATATATATTTAATATGTTTTTCATAGATATGAAAACACATTAATTTAGCGATCATACGTCACATGCGGTCATACTTAAATACGCCTGCAGTAGTAACCAGGTAAATATATACGCCTGTGTGAAAAGGTATACGCCTGCAACTATATGGTTCACTTTTATTTTTATTTTTTTATATCAAATAATAAACATCCGATATATTCCTTTTACTAGTTTATATTAAAAAAAAAATAAATAAAAAAGAACCATATAGTTGCAGGCGTCCACTTTTGTATGACACACAGGCGTATATATTTGCCTGGTTACTACTGCAGGCGTATTTAAGTATGACCCACACAGTTTGTAAACATGTGAAAGCAATACACACATACATGTATAGACGATTCGAGCATGTTTTAAGTAAACTAGGTAGAGTAGAGAAAACAGAAAGATTAATCATTTATCTCAACAAACTGAACTGATTCACGGAAATGTATTTAACAACGATGTCAAACACTCAAATGCTCAGTTATTGGGATATTTAGTCATTTGTGAAAATTGTGTACACATTCACCATTTGTTATGGATGACCACGCCGTAAAACATAGAACTAATTTGACTTGACATATTTGTATTGGAACTGTAAAAAGGAACATCGGGATTGCTTCGACACGAAACATCAGAAGTGCTACTGGCTGTAGAATTTGTGGAGGTTTTACGAGGTAAGTTTGCTGAAAAGCATTTCTGTTAGTTTCACTTTCAATGTTGCTGAGTATGTTTGATATTTTCTTGTGTCTTTCCTCACTCAATGTTGAGTAATTATTAATAAATGCCACATTGTTATGCCCTGATATTTGCATAATATCTATCCCCTCCACATTGTTTTCTCTTAACTTCTGGACGGGATAAGATATTTTCTGGCACTGATTGATTAATGTCTAATTTGCAACTATCCTTCATTTTTTTCATGAGACTGGAAAGTTTTCTTTCATGCACTTTTCTACCTGTTTCTAAAGCTCGTACAAATAAATTATGTATTTTGCGACAATGCAAGTATATAAAGGAGAAGAAGCTAATACCAATCTTCTGGACTTTACATAGATTTCAATGGAAAATTGGAATTTATTTTTATAGAATAAAATAAAACTTTCATATATGCATGGTAAATTGAAGAAAATCAAAATAGAGATCTGATTTAGTGTCAACAAGCACCAGATATGATTTTAATTACTATATTTAACTTCTGTTTGTATATCATAATCAAATGAATTAATATGCATTGAAGTCTACATGTATGTAGAATCCCCACCAACTATTTTCTTCATATCAAATTTGCTATTATTAAACCATAATCCATTGATTGGTAAATTACATAATGGATGTCACTAAGGAACCAAGAATATTATGGACATAGGTGTTGTGACCAGAAAAATATTAGAGTGAAGGATATATTTTTCTGGAATGAACAATATTTACATGATAATGTTGGTTGTTGCAAGTAATGACTAATGTGCGAATATATTTTCTGAGTCGGATCATACAAAAATGCATTATGAAAGCTTGAAGTTTCAAATATTCAAACATTGCTAATTTAGTCTGCATTTTGTTCCTTTTTTCTTGTTATTTTATTAGTAAATATATAATAACATGTATTTTAATTATAATCAATGCTATATTAATGTCTTTCAGATGAATGGCTGGATTAATGGTTTAACAGTGTACAATGTACATGTGATGTTTGAAATAAGTGCAAAGACTATATATAAAAGAAATAATTGCATAAAAACCTATGAACGTTTTATAAAGATCTGATTAAACAAAGGACATTTTTTCAAGAACTATCACTCAGTTGTTGCATACAGGCCAGGGGTATGTGAATCAGTTTCAAATGGAATTGCACAAAATAAAAAATGTACTGTAATCCTGATCAACAGTGAGTAGAATTCCAGCAGATAAAACACTAGTTTCAACTGACAAATCATACAACTTTGTTGGAATTTTGCAAAAGAAAAAAATGTTTTAAAAAAAGATGCAAAATGATTGGAGGAAGTGACTGAATACAATTATTCCAAATGGTTAAAACAAATTATATAGATATTTTGTGGTGTCATAAAGAATTCAGAATATAAAAAATTATCTATAATTTTAAAGTGACTTGATGCAATAGCAGGAATATGTGTTATTTTCACCTTGAAGAAATCTACTATCTGATATGTTGAAGTAATTGATGTGAATTAATTGAACATTTAATATGAAGAAATTTTATAATAAAATATATGTAGTAATCTTAGAGTTTGATGTTCAAACTGTACTGAGTTATTTAACCATATAAGTGTGTTTAGTAAAGATTGTGGTGTGTGACTGCCCAGAACGTTTCTGTTATAAAGGATGTTAATGTCCTCATCTGTTGGAGGGCATGCCCTCTTTGGTTTATTCCCTTTGTCCTGTAGTTTTAGTTGCTTTTGTTTTATTTTCAAAGCTTCCCTGTCAAGTTATAAATGATTCGGATTTGTTTAAGATTTTTGTTTTGTTTTTTATTGACTTCTAGGATTTTTTTTATCGTAAAGTATGTATAAAAAATATGAAATTTTAGAATTATTAGTTTCATTTTGTCCGTTTGTAAATTTACAAATAGTGAGAACGAAAACATTTATTAGAAAAAGACGACGTCGATTATTGACATTGGTTACGGTTAATATTTTAACTCCTTCACAGGAGAGCAAAAACACAAAAAAGTAGTTCCGGAATCTATGGGCGGGGCTTAAAAGTTTATTCGTAGGTTTAAAAGTTTATTCGTAGGCTTCAAAAGTTTATTCGTAGGCTACGAATAAAGCAAAAATTTATTCGTGTGGTATATTTGTACAGCAAATGTACTGATTGCAGGATAAAAATGTTTACATTCTTGCCACGAACTGCACGTGACGTTGTTTGAGTCAAGCTACCCTATTTGTATATTGTTGTAAATTTCTAATTGCAATTGTCTATTTCAATGTATTGAGTTTATATGTATTTATGTTGTAAATGTCTAACTACTATGTATTTGTTTGATGTTTTGACCCCTTGTACACTGTATAGTGTCTGGGGATAATAAAGTATTTGTTTGTTTGTTTGTTGATATAAATAACCGTAATAAACTGAATTGTCGATAACTGAATAAGTTCACACATATTAAGTACTAATTAATGATATCTGTCAGCAAAGTAAGCCAAGCTGATTGGTTTAAATATTTCAAAACGCTAAATGCAAACACAACAGAAGAAAACAATGGATTAATAATAATAGGCTATTAATTTAGAAAACCTGGAAAATAACAAAATATCTTGTGAATTACATTGTAAAATTACACAGAAAGAAATATGTCATGCATTATCTTTCTTAAAAATAATGCATATCTATTGGTTTTGATAGCATTCAAATTTAATACTGTTTGGCATCAAGGTTTATTTTTTAAGCTTCGAAAACTTGGATATATTTTAAAGTTATCCATAGACAAACACAACTGTGTGTACACGTAGACCACATTATTACGGATGTTTTCGCCTACAATTTGGGGGTACACCATGCCGTAAACTTAACCTCAACTCGTTTTTCAAACCTCTTTTTTCAATGATTTCAAAATTATTAGATAAAACATAACCAATAATGTGCTCTGATGGAGGTATCTAAGTAAGATTAATCTATGAAAATCACCACTGCTCACAAAAGAGATAACAGTGTTCAGCTTTAGATATGTTTTCTACTAATTTACAATTACATGTATAAATTAAACAAGATTTTGTCAATGCAAGTGGTATTTTTAATCTTGAATATGTTGTAATTTTTTTTAATGAAAACTGTATGCTTTGTGAAGTATTGACTACGCTGTATAGATACACCTTTACCATAAGCAGTATTTCAGTTATATTAACAACGGGAACGCGTGTACAAACAATGTGATCATGTAGATGAAAAAAAATATGATATTGTAACGAATGCGTTGCTTGTAATAAATAATTCGTTGGGAATCTATGTCGCCTTGTAATGAACAATCCAATTGGAGCTGATTTGAGATTTAAGTAACGTACAAGCTTAATGAGCGTATTATATCACAAACACTGGGCTCTTATTTACGTTAAACTTTTAGTACCGTGAATAGTACGAGTTTTTCATCGATGGAACACAAGCAACGAAAAATCCCTTCGACAATGGTTATAGCCCACATTGCGATAGCTGTGTTCTGCTTCGATACTGCGATGTTCCCATCATTTTCTTTTGCATATAGCTATTTCTATCTGGAACTCCATCACACAGCTTTCTGCTTTTCTATGCGAATTGCTTATTATTGCATAAAATATTATCAATGAAATAGATATTTTAATTTGTATTATAAATATACTTAATAGTAGAAAATGTTTTGACATACATTTGTACACGCGCTAGGTATAATGGACAATAACTCGATATAACATTATGTGATAAAGTTTGTCAGTTACTTGCGACAGTCGGTTCTTTTCTCCGGTTTCCTCTAGCAAAAGAAATAAAAGAAAGAAAAAACGGACCGCCACAATATAACCGAGATATTGTTGAAGGTGGCGTTAAACTCCATAACCTTAATCTTGACCTTATTCAGTGCTGGATTTACCATTGTGCTTAGCTGTGCTTAAGCACAGGGCCCCGTTGGCCAGGGCCCATCTTCCTGCCAAATATATGGGAAATATATAATAGCTTCGAATTTGTTGCAGACGTAGTGTACATATCTGACCTAATATAGCGTAATATTTTAAATATTCATAAATTTCCTGAGCATGTATGCCTGACTGCCTGTGTAGGCCTACTGGGTATACATCCTTCAGGGCCCAAGTAAGGGGCATCATAACTTAACTAGCACAGGGCCTCATTTGTCCTATACCCGGCACTGACCTTATTGGACAATTTACCTATTATTTTATGCAATCGGTAGATAGAGTTGACACAATTTACACGATAAATCAATGTTATATATTAAGATACATGTACATGTATCTCTGACATACAATCAGATATTTTAATTAACATGCAAATATTAATGAAAGAATACATATTATCATTGTATTAATAAATAATTTTACCAAATAAACGTTAGATAATACCGAAGGGGCAAACAAAAATGGAAAATCCAGAGAAACTGGCAGTATAGGGTACACAAGACGAATACAAACAAAAGCACAAAACAATAATGTTAGACACCACTATACGTAATTACAGAGAACTAAATTGGTAGCCCATTACCATCAGTTATTAGTTAAATGTATTTATGATTAACGACGTTTATACAGGTCAAACAGTTATGTGTTTTGATACAACTTTAATTAGTCAGTAAACATTTTAACTATAACTTTATGTAATTAGTTATGATTGTTTGCTTACAATACAATAGATAAAGTTTATTTAACCAGAATCTGTGACAGTTCAAACTTATGAGCAGTAATTTGGTCTATATATATATACTGTAATAAATAAATAAAAGAAAGGATTAATACATGCTGCTACAAATCGTAAGGAACACTTTGTACTTTTAAGATGAAGCTCATTTCACAATCTGTTATCAAATACTTTCTAATATTGCCGAAGACAAATTATTTTTTTGCATTCTCAAATCTGGTGTCAAATGAATATTTTTATTTTTAGCGTTCCAGAGCAACAGAGTTCACCATAGTGGTTTAGTGTGTTCCTTACACACTGTCGTCAAAGAGCTCCGATCGAAAATGTTTGGTCAACATCCGGGATATTTTAAAGCGGTATTTTTAAAGCAGACACGAATAATTATTGTAAGTATTTATAAATATACTGTGTATATAATGTTTTGAATTATGATGCTTTATGATTGTTATTATTATTAATTTCATTTTTTGTCCAAATATCATTTATTTTTGCAGTGTAACATTAGATTTTTCTATAAATTATAAGGAATCCGGCTTCAAAATCATTACAATCAGCTGAAATATCGCTATATCTTGCATTTACGAATGAATTAAATGTTGCCCAAAAAGAAAAAAATATTAATGAATGATTGATTTTTTAAACATGTATACAAACCGGTTGGGTCATTTATAAATAACCGGGTTTGTCAGTATGTAAATACCACTGATCTTATTGTAATTGAGCATTATATTGCAATTTAACAATAGCTATGATTAGGAAATATCTCAAAGGCGATAAATACTGATCCATAGTATGAATATTCGCCATGGCTGCTAATTTCAGCTACTTTGAACAATAAAAAAATCGTTATTTCTATGTTAAATTGCTACTGTCGCGAACACTTGATTTTTTTTAATGCTTTTTGTGGCACTGACATCACGATTGGTGCTCAATACGCTACACTCACTTTAAGTAGTTGTCCAGGCGCATCAATTGAGTAGTGGGAGATTCTTTTTATAACGCAATATTTTAATTTTATACTCGTTGATAACGAAGTAAGTCACTCTGTGGAAATAACTTCATGAATACGATATTTAAGTTTCTTCACAGTATTATGTTTACATTAACATTACAGATAAGCAAATTAACAAAGGCTGTAGTATTCAATTCCTTTCCGCACGGTCGATTTTGGCAGTTTGTATACAAAGAAAATGTTAGTTGTACTCGATTAATGCAACGTTCGTTACAAGTTGTAATACGACAAATGTTCGTGCTTTGCTCACTGAAAATAGAGGCTCAGTGGTCTGAGCCTATGTCGTTCACCTTTCATTCTGCTTTGAGGAAACTTAATACAAACAGAACCTTCTATAGGTGCTTCCCACCAAAGTTCGGCTCATTTGGCTAAGCAGTTTCAGAGAAGAAGATTGTTAGAAATCGGCCAATCAGAAACAAGAATTGTCTGTGGCGAACATGTTTGTCAACGGATCGGGATGAAATGTGCAATCTTTATAGAAGACCTTCCATAGTTGCTTCCTACCAAGTTTCGGTTCATTTGGCTAAGCAGTTTGAGAAGAGAAGATTTTTTTTAAATCGGCCAATTAGAAACAAGAATTATCTGTGGAGACCATCTTTGTAAAAAAGATGTACCTAGTCAGGAGTGCAACAAACATTTATGCAAGTTTTCCTAAATTACATTGTAGAAATGTTGTCTTTTAGTTTTCAAAGATATGGGGTATAAATAAATCTTAATACATCATTGCTGCTTCAAGACCATAGTTAAAGGATACACTAAAATCAGTAGTAAGGCCAAGAATGTCACATTAAAGGCAGCACCCTCAAATGTCAGGATTGCAACATTTGATATTTTCTTAGACATATTTTCTTTTAAATGTAACTAAAATCACATTTGTCTTTCTATTTCAACAGAGACTGACGAAGAGAACAGATAAAACCCATTTACCTGTTTGAGATACATAAAATATCTCTCACAGAAGCATTTGATTCATGTCAGGAGTGCTACTAGTTTTAAGTGATCTTCTACACAGTCTAAATTATAGCTTTTTATATGGATGATTTAAATAAAATGAGATTCTGTCAAGTTTAGAATAATGTTTGAAAAAATTAAAAGTGCCAATAGCATTTTATGTACTTTTAATTTTATGTAATAAAGCATTTTTGTTCATTTTAAATGGTCTCATGCTTTAATATATATTAGGTATTAATACTAGAGACATTCTTTGACAAGGGAATATGTTTTCTAGGTTCATTAGCTATTGGAGATTAATTGACTTGATAAAGTGTATGATAAATGCATTTATCTATTTTCTTATAGATAATTTATGGTTAACCATGTAAATGTTGCACTCCTGACATAAATATTTAAAAATCATTGAAATTTGAAATTTGATATAATTAATTATCTAAGTATCCAAAAAATGTGAGCTAACAACAGTCATTGGGTAGATATGTCGCTCCACTCGGACACATTATTCTGATTCCGAGCCAACCAGTCTTTGCTCTTTCTCCTTAATGCTGCGTTCTTAGCGGAGAAGCAACAAATACCAATTTTATTTTATTTTGTTTGACAAGACCGCAGTTCGTACCCACAATCTATCACACTCGAGGCGAGCACGCTAACCATTACGCTACTGATGTAGTTCCCTATTTTTATTTTCTTTTTATTATTTTTTTAATCAAAATTTCTTATTGTCCTTCAATATATTTTTTTGAAAACAAAAATTAATCCAAAACAATAAGAGTTACTTGATATCTATATAAACAGTGAGAGTTCCTACTTTTGTTCAAACACAGAGACTGACGAAGAGAACAGATAAAACCCATTTACCTGTTTGAGATACATAAAATATCTCTCACAGAAGCATTTGATTCATGTCAGGAGTGCTACTAGTTTTAAGTGATCTTCTACACAGTCTAAATTATAGCTTTTTATATGGATGATTTAAATAAAATGAGATTCTGTCAAGTTTAGAATAATGTTTGAAAAAATTAAAAGTGCCAATAGCATTTTATGTACTTTTAATTTTATGTAATAAAGCATTTTTGTTCATTTTAAATGGTCTCATGCTTTAATATATATTAGGTATTAATACTAGAGACATTCTCTGACAAGGGAATATGTTTTCTAGGTTCATTAGCTATTGGAGATTAATTGACTTGATAAAGTGTATGATAAATGCATTTATCTATTTTCTTATAGATAATTTATGGTTAACCATGTAAATGTTGCACTCCTGACATAAATATTTAAAAATCATTGAAATTTGAAATTTGATATAATTAATTATCTAAGTATCCAAAAAATGTGAGCTAACAACAGTCATTGGGTAGATATGTCGCTCCACTCGGACACATTATTCTGATTCCGAGCCAACCAGTCTTTGCTCTTTCTCCTTAATGCTGCGTTCTTAGCGGAGAAGCAACAAATACCAATTTTATTTTATTTTGTTTGACAAGACCGCAGTTCGTACCCACAATCTATCACACTCGAGGCGAGCACGCTAACCATTACGCTACTGATGTAGTTCCCTATTTTTATTTTCTTTTTATTATTTTTTTAATCAAAATTTCTTATTGTCCTTCAATATATTATTTGAAAACAAAAATTAATCCAAAACAATAAGAGTTACTTGATATCTATATAAACAGTGAGAGTTCCTACTTTTGTTCAAACACAGAGACTGACGAAGAGAACAGATAAAACCCATTTACCTGTTTGAGATACATAAAATATCTCTCACAGAAGCATTTGATTCATGTCAGGAGTGCTACTAGTTTTAAGTGCTCTTCTACACAGTCTAAATTATAGCTTTTTATATGGATGATTTAAATAAAATGAGATTCTGTCAAGTTTAGAATAATGTTTGAAAAAATTAAAAGTGCCAATAGCATTTTATGTACTTTTAATTTTATGTAATAAAGCATTTTTGTTCATTTTAAATGGTCTCATGCTTTAATATATATTAGGTATTAATACTAGAGACATTCTCTGACAAGGGAATATGTTTTCTAGGTTCATTAGCTATTGGAGATTAATTGACTTGATAAAGTGTATGATAAATGCATTTATCTATTTTCTTATAGATAATTTATGGTTAACCATGTAAATGTTGCACTCCTGACATAAATATTTAAAAATCATTGAAATTTGAAATTTGATATAATTAATTATCTAAGTATCCAAAAAATGTGAGCTAACAACAGTCATTGGGTAGATATGTCGCTCCACTCGGACACATTATTCTGATTCCGAGCCAACCAGTCTTTGCTCTTTCTCCTTAACGCTGCGTTCTTAGCGGAGAAACAACAAATACCAATTTTATTTTATTTTGTTTGACAAGACCGCAGTTCGTACCCACAATCTATCACACCCGAGGCGAGCACGCTAACCATTACGCTACTGATGTAGTTCCCTATTTTTATTTTCTTTTTATTATTTTTTTAATCAAAATTTCTTATTGTCCTTCAATATATTATTTGAAAACAAAAATTAATCCAAAACAATAAGAGTTACTTGATATCTATATAAACAGTGAGAGTTCCTACTTTTGTTCAAACACTCTTTGAATATTGCAATAATCCAACTGCATAGCAAATAAAGAAAACGAATTATAAGTTCTATACAAAATCATGACCATTCTGTCGAAGGTGACTTGGCGAATGCCAATTCTGCACAAACCGTTTGGTATTTCTTTCTTTTAATGTTATACAAAACATCCACATGTAAAATATTTTGACTATGTGCTGTTGGTTTTTTTATCACAACTTTTATTCATTGAAGACAATTTTTTGTTTTTTCTTTTTATCAATTTGCAAGTCCTTGACAAGTGTTATAATGAACCTTAAATAAATTACAAAAACGAAACATAATTGTGATATTGAGCTGTTTTCGCTATTCTTTCAATTTTTAACATAGACAAAATTCTACTGAAAAAACAATTTTTGGGACCCAACCGGAAAGTAGTAGCTGACAGAGCCGGAACGAATGTACTTAAATAAGCATCGTGTTTTTTACTGTAGCAAGTCTAAAACTATTCATGGTGGCACGCCAGTGAAAACTATTATGTATATAAGCATTACAAAGGGTTTGTATACTTTAATTACACATATAGACTACTTTTTATAGTTGTATTTGATGATTTCAATCTCATTATTAGCATTTTTCATTGTTTATGTCCATCATTTTATCTATATCTGAGTAATCTATTAAGTTAACCACAGAAACATATAGGTAAAAACAAGCAAAAATAATCGACCGATAACGACATCTTCTGGATTCAAGATATAATAAAACTATATGATCATAATACTTACATTTTGTCGTCGCCTGTATGTCAAACATGCCAAATTGACTTGTACCGGAAGATGACAGAACAATTCCGACCGGAGCTCTTTGACGACAGTGTTACATGTCTGCATGTTTCATTACCGTGTTATAATGGCCGCTACGTTTCCGTGTAAAAACGATGTTTGGTCCGTCTTTACTCCCATCTGTTTTGTAGGTAATTTATGTTTTATTTGTTATTTGTATGTATTATATATTACGTACACTGGTGTCCAAGACGTTTCCAATATGAGATTATGTTCGCGTCGTGTGACAAAAACACAACATGTACAATTATTAGTGCAGGAACTGATTTCACTTTTTGAGCACCCGAGTTTACCTTGGTTTTAGTGGAGATCGTACTAGTCCTAGTTGTCTGTGTATTGTAGGGGTCCGGGTGGCTCAATGAGTTAGGTCGTTGGATCTAACAGCTCATACAAGCCTATCACCAATACGGCATGGGTTCACGCCCTGCTTTGTAAATTACAAAAAGGGTGCACTCGACTCGCAATCGAAAGTGATAAAGTTTACCAGTTGCTTGCCCCTGGTCGGTGGCTCTCTCCTGCTTCTTCCATCACTAAAACTGGTCGCCATGAAATAGCGGAAATATTGCTGAAAGTGGCGTTAAAACACCAAAAATCAACAAAAAAATAATAATAATAAAAACAAATTATTAGTTGTGTCGACCATTGTTTATCGTTTTATCCTGTTTTGATCAAGATTTGCATTGTGTGTCCTTTTCCGAAATACAAATTTGATAATTTCAAGCTCATCTAACATTTGAGTTTTACCTGTTTTTGTATGTTTGAGGTTTGTTATTAAAACGTAGATATCTAGATATTTAGTGCACATAGTGCATTTATGAAATAACCTTCATTAAGTACACTCAAAGTCAGAAGATTAGAACACCAAATAATCTTAAAGTATGTGTGAGGAAGAAAACCAAAATGATCAAATAGGATAGCTAAAATATGCTACGGTTAGCATTGTCTGAGGGAATAGAACCTTTTTTTTTTTTTTTTTTTTTAATAATAATATCCTTTATTTAAAGAGGGTATACTCAATTAGTTTTCACTAATCTAACTTGAGGCCCTCATAAATCAAATACAATACATAATACAATCATACAATTTACAATAGAAAAGTAATTGCTTTCACACATACAAGAGTATGAAATATTTATCATGCAACAAATAGGAGTTCTTATTATAGTATTGTTTATTATTTAGCCACTAATATTAGTCTGATGTTTCTTTGAGATATTTAAAGCATTTCGTTTTTTTGTTTTTTTTTGTTTTTTTTTTGTTTTTTTTTACATCATAATATATTTTATTCAAAATCTCCTGTTTACAATAACCTTAATGGCCCAGGAGTGAACATTAAGGGTCCCTGTTTTACATAAATCTTACTTGTCCAGGAATAGCAAGTGAAAATAAAAATAAAAAGTCCACTTAAACATATTTCATATTCATTTGTTTTTACATTTCATTATAATATACACAATTAGACGATACAATTATTACCATGCATTAGTTTTATGTTCATAAATAATAAATACTCATATGTTATTCCGAAAAAGTTCTAATTTGTTTTTATCATTTTCATTAATATGCGAAGTTTGTAATGTGCATTGTAAATGATTTTTTAAATTATTTTTCCAAGTGTTGAAAATTGTTTGATCTCTAATTTTCCACTCAAACATATTTCATATTCATTTGTTTTTACATTTCATTATAATATACACAATTAGACGATACAATTATTACCATGCATTAGTTTTATGTTCATAAATAATAAATACTCATATGTTATTCCGAAAAAGTTCTAATTTGTTTTTATCATTTTCATTAATATGCGAAGTTTGTAATGTGCATTGTAAATGTTTTTTAAAATTATTTTTCCAAGTGTTGAACATTGTTTGATCTCTAATTACATTATTCAGAAACTGTAAATTTCAATAGTGTGTATCCGTCTCAGTTGATATTCCAGAGGTTTTGATTCCTATCAGAATTTCCCTGGTAAAGGATTGATACTAACAGGGAAACGAAGCGACAGAACCAAGACTTGAGGTTGTGTTGAAGTCATCACTTCGAAAGTGTTATGATCGACATCATGACTTGTTTAATCGCTGCGAATATCTGTGTCACAGAGGACCACGAACATGTTGTCCTAGTAACAATCCCGTCCTGTTTTCCTCTTTAATGGCTTATCATCGGAACATCATCAAGATTAGCATGACAGGGTATCACTAATGAAGCAGGAACTGCTTACAATCCCGGAACACCTGCATTCAGCCTCGGGTTTAGTGGGGTTCGTGTTGCCCAGTCGTTAGTTTTCCTTGTAGTGTTTTGTAGACCATTATTTGTCCTTTTGTCTGTTGTAATGTCTGTCCTTAGATTTACGGCTTCTGATTTTTACTTGATTGGTTTATTTTCTGTCCAAGCAAAGAATCATGTATGAAAAAAAGATTGCACTGGGTAGGAAAATATGCATTGCAACGTATCATGAGCGGAAACACCTAACAACATATTGGTTCTTAGAATATGCTTTAGTAACTACCCTACATGGCGGGTGTCTTATAAGAGGCAGGAACTACTTACCCTTCGTGAACACCTGGATTCATCCAGTTTTTTGGTGGGATCCGTGTTACTCATCTTTTTAGTTTTCTGTGTTAATTTTCTGGCATAGTCCCTCAGATAGCCCATAAGTAATTTGCAGTTGTGTTTCCAATTTATGGACTGCGAGTCTCTGCATTTTGAACTTTTAAAATGGATTATACGAAGATTTTCATTGTCTGTGATATTCAACTCTCCCGTAATGAAGTGGCCAGCGGTATTATATTTGAATGTGGAATTGAGACAAGAACAACCATGAGGTTTAGCTTTGAGGTCATCATTACCGAAGTCGCGCACTACACGTCTGTAGTTAAAGATTTTGGTTGCAATCGTTGCTGCTGTGTAGGAATATGATATGATAGGAACGGATTAATCTTTGAAATAAGGTGGACCCTTACATGTAGCTCTAACAGATTTAAGATGTAGGATAATGCAAGTGTTGATAGCATCCAAACCTACACACAAAAGTGGGAGAAATGATTGATTTTCCTTTTCATTCCCATTTATACGCACAACATTGAAAAGTCTGTGATGAGCAATATCCATCACAATGCCATTCGGTTTGTACACAGTAGAATAAGGTTCAATAGTTGACATTTCTAGACAAATTGTGGGACAATCGGGATTTGTATGTATTTGAATGTTTTGATTGTTCAAGCATCAAATATCATAATGGAATGTAATTATCTTGTTTTGTTTTAAGGAATACTTATTTGTTTAACGACAATACTGTTCGGAATAATATAATGAAGTAGTCATTGTAATATCGCCAAACAAACACAAATTTCATAAGTGCTGTTTCATATAAAATAAAACATAAATCAGGTAAATATAGGTAAGTATATATACTTTGATCAATCACACAAGAGAGAATCACGGCACTGTTTTGAAACATCAATGCAATACTACAAAGCACAGCTTAAATCTCTATAGATATAAGTGGAATAATGAGTTGCTCTATGTGCCTCGTTCTGAGGTCTCAGGGTGAGTTGTAGAAGTCGTGTGTTAATAATGACATGATTTCGTCTGTTACTGGGGGCAAAAACCTAGAACTGCGTGTTGGATTGTGATAATTCTATTTACTGATTCAGATGTTTCAGTCAGTTGTAGATAAAACTGGGCGTTATTTTGATTTTCCATCCCTCGAGGTGGCCTGATGTCGTGGTTCCAGAAATGTCTGTTAGTTTCCCCAGTATATGCTGTGACATGGTATGGACCTGAGTTTTCACCTCGAAATCTCTTCTTGATCAATCGCAGTGTCTTTTAAGACCTGTGTTATGTGGGTGCGTGTTTACTACTTTGAGTCCTACGGGTATGTTGGTATGTGTACATCTAGATACAAAACATGTACGGACGCCACATCCGCAGTATGTCTTTGTTTTTATTCTTCGCCTGGAGATGGTTCTCTTGATATAGCAAACTCCCCTTCAGTATCTGTGCATTAGCCATCTTAACTGAATGAGGCATTATATTAAACTGCATATGATTTCCACTGTCAACTTTAGCTTAAATACTGCCTATAATTAATTCCAATTGGAAAATAATTTAAGATGCAAAAAGATACGACAGACGCATAATACCATGAATGGCCAATAGAAAAACAACAACAGGACACACCGTGATCAACACAAAAACGCTACACAAACTTTGAGCAACATGAATTTTACTCAAAACCGGGATGTGTTTTGTAAATGTTTTATAAATGTTTTCTCTTTTTTTTTTTGCTATCAAATGCATCTTCATATCAGAAAATAAAATTATAAATCGAGTCTTATTCCAAACAAAATGAATATTATATTGCTGAAGTGTAAGTTCTTAATAGAAAAACATTTGCAAGTTGCGAAATTACATATTTTAATTATTTTCATTATTATCATGAAGATATGCTAGGTAGATGTAAATATACCTACCATACGATCGTGACCATGACAGTTCCGTCTTCAGATCTTCAGAGTATATAAGCTACTATGTGTCTTATAATATGGAAAGTTTGAATATATCAAATGGGTAATCAGAAGTCATAAATAGAAGAAGTACAGACAACATAATGGCCAAGAGAAAAACGACAAGGAATGATATTTAAAACACTATTCAGAAAAGTAAAGAATTACCAATCCGCTAATACTACTTTAGGAGCTGTTACATATAAATACAATGGTATGTAAAACAAAATTGAACCACTAAAATATTACATGTACCATCTTCCAATAAAAGATTCAAGAAATCAAGTGTTAATTCTAAAAAAAAAACCAATTAGTTTCATGAAAAAAAAAAGTTAATATAAAATTGAAAATAGATAAAAAGAACCAAGAATGAATCATATGAAGTATCTTATTTCTAACGTGTACATTTGTAACATATGTAACTATTCACTTTAATTAACTATATTTTACTTGTAACATTTTAATAATTATACCAGTCCTTTAGAAATCATGTAGGACATTTTCCCCCTGGATGCATAAGAATATATGAAGTATTTGGATAGTTCGTGCTGGTTCAATTTTTAGAATAATTTGTATAGTAAATAATTATAAAAAAAAACAAATTCCAAAAATGTTCATAATCAATAAATGTCAATAGAAAATAATAAATGTACACATTGATTGATGTCATCAACATTATACGTTTGTCAGACCATCTCTCTTTATCGACAGGAAACAAATTTAAAAAGAAACCATGAAGGTATGATTTGAATACACCTGAATCACGATTGTTTGTACGTTTCCATGACATTGTGTTAGATGAATAATTAATTTGTTTTGATTAAACGAGTAAAAACATAAAATCCATATTGTTCAAAAATGCTCGATAATAAAGCGAAAATCCAATGTCTTTTAGTATACATAAAATATTAAAGGGGGACTGAATCCCAATCATAATACATAATACATCAAATCAAATCAAATAAGTTTTATTTAAAGTCGAAATATCTATAACACATAACATAAGCTCTAGTGAGCTTTTGAATCGACTATTACATAAAAAGCACATACAAGTATAAAATAACTTTACAAGCACATTATTACATGACATCACAAAGCAAAACAACTGAAAAAAAACAAAAAAATAACATGCATGCATAGACATTAGTATAAAACATAAGCTCATGTATACATAGTCATACATATAAGCAAACTTATGCATACATAAAACACAGTTATATATAAAATTAATCAGAACTGAATCTAAAAGCATAAAAGCATAAGCTCATGTATACATAGACATACATAAAAGTAAACTCATGCATACATAAATAGTTACATATAAAATTTATCAGAACTGAATCTAAAAGCATAACACATAAGCTCATGCATACATAGACATACATAAAAGCAAACTCATTCATACATAAATACAGTTTCATATAAAATTAATCAGAACTGAATCTAAGAGCATAATAGCAGATCAGGATAGGGTAATATTAAAACTATTAAAACTATATAGCACTAATTACACAAAGCATAACAAGACAAACTGTTTACACGCAAGCACTACAATGGCATGAGCCACCATTCCAGGTATTCAATAATTTTGAAAATTGATTTAAGTTTTGTTCTAATCTAATATGGTTTGGTAGCTCATTCCATAGTTTGGTTGAAAAATAACGGAATGCTTTCAGACCATACCTTGTTGTTTTTACAGATGGTACATCAGCTGTGTTTTCGTATCTAAAGGAATAATTATGTTTTTTAATATTTACTAAATCATGTAAATAAATAGGGCTTTCTTTATGTATAATTTTAAACGTTTCAATTGCTATACTTCTTAATCTTCTAACTTTAAGTGATGGCATTTTTGATTTTTCCAGTAATTCTTCATAATTTAAAACATAGTCATTATAAATAAACCTGAGTGCCCTTTCTTGAATTTTTTCCATTTTCTTAGTATTTTTCTCACTGCAAAAATGCCATGTTACAGGACAATAATTGAAGTTGGATAATATAAATGAATAGTAAATAGTTAGTCGACCTAGCTTATTTAAATATCTACCAATTCTTTTCAAAACATTAAGTTGACGAGCAGATTTTTTACAAATTTCTGATATATGCTTATCAAAATTTAATTCATAATCTATTGTAACACCAAGAAGTTTAACATGTTCTTCACACTTTATCTTGCTACCATTTAAATCAAAGCAAATCTGTTCTTTAAAAGTTTTCTTGCCTATTGCCAAAGCTTGGAATTTGTCTGGATTAGCTTGCATTAAATTGTTTGCAAACCAATCCAGCATTTTTTGACTGTCACTCTCTAATTTTGAAATAACATTTTTTAGATCATGATCGGCATAAGATAAAGTGTTATCGTCTGCATAATTATATATAGTACTAAAATCAACAGAATAAAAGATGTCATTAATAAAAAATTTAAGGAGAATGGGACCCAAAATTGAGCCCTGTGGCACATCTTTATACACTGTTTCAAAAGAGCTACAAATATTTTTTACCTTTACACATTGTTTTCTACCAGACAAATAGCTGTTTAATAAATTTATAGACTTTTCTGATAGACCATATGCTTCAAGTTTCAATAAAATGAGGTCGTGTGGGAGACAGTCAAAAGCCTTTGATAAATCCATTAAGATAGCTGCTATATATTTGTTTTCATCCAAAGCTTTTTTCCAGTCTTCAATAATTTTTAGTAAGGCAGTTTGACATCCGAAACCTTTCCTAAAAGCTGAGAATGATGTACGATTATACTAACATAATTACTTATTAAAAATGTAATAAACTGCACTTTCTGCTTAATGGAATCACAGAAAGCTATTAATTTGACATATCAAAATCAAATATTATAAATTCCCCACCGTCAAGGCATTGTCACATTGACAAAGGTACACATGTAGTGACGTTACACCTTCTGTTTCGGGTAATTCAAACATCAGTTATCAACAAAACACATATTACAAATGCATCAACCAATCAGGAAATTTTACATTAACCGAGTTTTACTGAATAGGGATTCAGAGAATTAAGAAATAAATCATGGAAGCCAGAATGTGTTGGGAGTTTTAACATGGATTGGCGAATATTAGTATTTTATCCCGAACCAGAAGCGAGGGATACAATTTACTAATATCCGCCAATCTATGTTAAAACTCAAAACACATTCTGGCTTCCATGATTTATTT
This sequence comes from Bathymodiolus brooksi, assembly GCA_963680875.1. Taxonomy (NCBI): domain Eukaryota; kingdom Metazoa; phylum Mollusca; class Bivalvia; order Mytilida; family Modiolidae; genus Bathymodiolus; species Bathymodiolus brooksi. The sequence continues at coordinate 9,737,442 of OY804579.1, read as the reverse complement.
CGATTCTGATATGTCTAAGAGTACAAAATAATACGGTAGTATACTTTGATTGGAAGACGGTAATTTATATTTACGCTTGCGGAAAATGTCGCACACAATTTATGTAGCTCGAATAATACTGCGCCCTCTATCGGCATTATTCGGGTTACAATTTATGCTGCCAATGGAAAAGTCGGTCACATTCACCGGCGCATGTGCTAATGATTTTTTTTTACTCGCTCGTTTGTTAACAAGGCGAAAGAAGGAGGTTATGTTAGAATATGAGCTTAGTTCCTTTTAATTTCTATCCAGAATATTCAGTGCAGGACATTGATAATCTTTAATATGTAATCGCCAAAACAACACATTACAATGCAGGAACATACTATGATATAGGATAGATGATGTTAGCGAATGTTGAAATTAATTATTTATGATTATTAAACTGAATATGAAATGTGTAGGTGGTGTGAAAACTGTTTCTTCTGTACATGGGCCCGGGTGGCTCAATGAGTTAGGTAGTTGGATTACTTAACAACTCATACAATCCTATCACCAGTACGGCATGGGTTCGAGCCCGGCTTTGTAGATTACAAAAAAGGGTGCACGTACTCGACTCGCAGCCGCAAGTGATAAAGTTTACCAGTTGCTTACCCACGGTCGGTGGTTCTCTCCGGGTACTCTGGCTTCTTCCACCACTAAAGCTGGTCGCCATGATATAGCTGAAATATTGCTGAAAGTGGTGTTAAACACCAAACATCAATCAATCAATCATGTTTCTTCCGAGGAAGGTTTACAGACAGTAGAAAACTTGAAATCAAACAGAAGAGAAATTTGAATGTATGTTAAAGGGGGAAAAGTAAACTAGGAACTAATATCCAAGAGAACTATTATAAATGTCGAAATAACTTTCAAAGAGAGTATCATTTCCACACAGGGTTGTGATTCCATTTTCTGGTTAAAACCGCCACATATTTGCGCCTGTCCCAATATAGAATCTGGAGGTCCAACGTCATATGTCGTAGTCTCTTTTGTTTTCGATACCTTGAGGTGATTGTTGGTTTTGTTGGTATTGGTGGAATTGTTGACCTTTACTGTTAACACTTCAACGTTTAAATAACCGTCATTGTACTTTTATGATGGTTTAAAGCCATATTTAGTCAATCATAACAGCAAATATTGTTTTTAAATTTTAAATGAATATTTGTTTTCTAATAGCTATTTTTGTCATAATGCATCTAGGTGTATAATATATCTTCCATAATAAAGCCTGAATAGTTATTATATTAGTTCTAGTGTAAACAATGTAAACAATGTTTACATTACAGTTTTTTGTTTCTTTTTTCTTGGCTTGAAATGTAGGACTTAAATGCCTATTATTTAATCTAAGACTATCTCAAGCTTCTAAATGTTCCTTTTTTTTGTGTCACTTTGTAGCAGATTTTCAAAAATAAAAAAACAAACATGATTTATGTTGTCTAATAATCTAACGTATTGATTAAAATTCCTAATTGGCTAATTGAGAAAATCAATAGCTGTTTAGCGCTGTGTATGTCACGTGGTGTTGTAAGACTTCCAAAATTTGATATCTGGTAATGTACATTTGACAGTAAGTTAAAGCACATTTGTCTTCAATGGATATATTTTTGAAATGAACATAATTATTATTACGATAATAATTTTCATCAAATTTCATGGTAAGTAATAAATCATAATCTGTATTGTTTACTTTTTTTTTTAGACAAGTCTTACGACTGCTATACAGTATACAAGAGGCCATTACGGGCACGCACGTGTTCTACAAGGTCACTACATATGCAATCGGGGAGACTACTTCTTTTTCTTTAATTCAAAGAACAGTTGCCAGCGCAAATCATACCAATCCACATGCTTTAATTAATTAAAGATTTTTAATAATACAGAACTATTGTTTAAATGTTTGCTGTCATAGCTGTATTTACTACTACGGAAGGACATTAAAGTGAGATTTCGTGACATTGGCACGGGACATTCATAGACCATGGGACGTAGAGTTTTTTTCATATATGGTACAGCTTTCATAAGAAGGTTTTTTAATAAAATGGTAAAAAAATGATATAGATGTAAATGAGCATGAGAGACTGTTCAACATTAAATTTATAAAATAACAAAGTAAAGGAATAGCACGTTTTTGCTGTTCTACATTTCAGTCGTATAATGTTGTTCAGTCTTCAAAAATGAGAATAATTCATACCCTGAAATGACAGTAAAACAGCCCATCACAGGGGCGTAGCTAGAATAATGGGGAAATTTAGGCACAAGCTGTTTTGGGGAGTGATCTGGGGATCGCATACGCCACCCGCGGGTCAAAGCGGCAAAGCGCTTCCCAACTCAAGCGCACGGTTAATACAACAACAAAGGTGACGTTTTTTTATTATTTTAGAGGTTCTTTTAACAACATGAATTTAACAACATGAATTTAACAACATGAATTTCAGATTATTTTGTCCCTTTTTAAGAATACCACTAGGGACTAACTAGAACTTTCACGTCCTTGAATACCCAGACAGACCTCCCGCGGAAGGTCGGATGGTCACGTTTCTTTATATCCGTCGAAACTTTAATGCCGAAAGGGATAACAAAATACATGTATGATAGAGGTTACTTTCTGAACTATTCATTATGAATTATTCATTGTTTTTTTCATTTGCATAATTTTATTAAAAGTCAAGGAGACGATTCCTTTTGCTAACAAATTCATCATTAATCATACCCATCATTAATCAACTTGCACATGTCTGCGTAAGTGATAAGTTGGACAGTCGTTCATCGCCCATAGTCTACTTTACGCAGGATTTCAAGCGTCTCATTACACTGAAAGATCTCTCGCCTGTTGCCGAGGACACCAGCATTGTCAGTAAGATACTGATGATGCTGTATGTAGCCGGGTATAAGTCATGGTTTGTTGCATATAAATTTGTGTAATTAAATATTATTATGTTCAATTGTGTATTTTGAAATATATGTAATGGAGAAGACTGTCTAAGTTGTTTAACTTGTGTCTTATCCTTTTGTCTTTTTGAACAATAAAATATGTTTAAAGTATGTAGAGTGTCGAGTAGCATCTACAAGAGCCCATCCAATTTTCCAACAATCAACATCGTCTACAACATCTACTTTCCTTGATAGATATGGATGTGATGGAAGAAACAATGTCTCTTTCACAGTTGCCGTTCGAGATGTAGAAGGGCTAGGTGTTTCTAAAGTTGATGGATGCTCACTCTCCTTCACACCCGGTTATCAATACTGTCCTCATCACCCTCAGTCTTGTAAGCAGCCCGTCATATACTGCACTTTATAAGGGTAATTTAGGCTTGTTGATTGTAGTATTGGACCGTAAGCATAATTCGCGTTCTGTGTTTAAAGGCGCGAGACAAATTATTATATTTCAAATCTGTATATTCATATTATGCATTATAGATTTAATCATGTAACATATCTAGATGCGCATTCCAGTAGGAAAGTGGAGAATTGATATATTAAAAAAATTGTCAAATTTATGCATAGGCACGTGCGTACTTGAGCCTAAGATAGCTACGCCCCTGCCTCACATGCAATTGAGAGACACTATACTTCCGTCGATATACTTTGTAGTGTTACTCCCAAACTGATTTTATTATTTCTGGAAAAGGTTTGGGGTATGGTGTTTAACGCCACTTTCAACAATATTTCAATTATATCATGGCAGTCAGTTTTATTGGTGGAGGAATCCGGAGTACCCGGAGAAAACCACCGACCTGCCCAATTCACTGTCATACTTTATCTCATAATGTTGGGAATCTGCAGAATAAATTTTAGAAAATGGGTATCTATAGAGTAATATTAAGGTACAGTATCGACTAAATTACCTGAAGTCTTTTATTTTCTCACTTTATTACAGAAACACATGGATACAGTGAGGTCACATTATGCACATGGGCAAATGATCCTTATAAATTTGTTAATAGTGTGCCACTTGAAAATACAACATCGATAGTCTTCTCTGTGAAGTCAGATAATAATGTTAGACTTATATTTACTGGTGACGCTAGGAGTCTTCGTCCAGCGTACGAACTTATTATTGGACGGCAAGGGAATACACAAAGTAGATATACCACATCGTTGGCTAAAGCATATACCCAAAGTACATACTTTACTATAGAGACGCCTTCTATATTGAACCCTAGTGAGTTAATGACCTTCTGGGCGTCATGGAAGCAAGATTTGAGCTTCGGAAAAGGTCAAATAATAGGTCGAGATACGATGATCAAAACTAGTCTGTCTGCATTGGTGGAAGTCCGTTACATTGGAATTCGCACGTTATCAGGCGATAACGATACATGGATTTTCCCATCAGGTAATACAAAGGAACAAAAACAAAGCCAAAATTAATACAATTGATAACACTTTACATTGATTCCTAGGATAAAAGAAGTTGGAAGATAACAAAAGGGGTGATCAGAAGCCGTCAATCGAAGAAGGATAGACAACACAATGGCCAAAAGATTGACAACACAATGGCCAAAAGATTGACAACACAATGGCCAAAAGAAAAAGAACAAACACTACACAGAAAACTAAATACCGAGTAACACAAACCCCACCAAAATCCACAGGGGTTAGGTGCGTCCGAAATGTTGTTTACTATATAATACAACAAGGGGAAGAACTCACTTGCTTGCATTTTTTTAAGTGGTCGTGTTAAATTCATCGTAACTTCGGAACGCCTTAATATTTACAAAAAATGTTTCCACCAGTCGACAGCCTAGTAATTTTTCTTTCCAAAGAGACCCCAATTGTTAGTGTAGGCCTCCGAACTGCTGAGGTAAGCTACACGAACCAAAACAAAACGGCGTGAAAATCGGAAGTCGTACAAATGCTGGGTTAACTTTTTCGGAACATCTCTACATGACTTTTGATTAAAAGGGGAAGGTCGTCAAATCTGTTCAGCCAATCAAAACGCCCGTTAGAACTCGCTCATATTTTCAAGTCTGTGGTGTTTGGGAAGGATGGAAAGGGGATTTCTTTCAAAAACAGACTTAAAGGGCATATAAATTGGCGAAAGGTAAGAAATTTGAACGTAATTTGAATGGATGAAAGTATTTAGCTAGTCAAAATGACTCGTTTACGCCAGGGAAAGTCTGTACAGATGTGGAGTGGTTACCCAACACTTGATCCGACTTCGATTTTCACGCCGTTTTGTTTTGATTCGTGTAGGGTACCTCAGCAGTTCGGAGGCCTACACTAACAATTGGGGTCTCTTTGGAAAGGAAAAGTACTTGGGTTTCGACTGGTGAAAATATTAAGGCGTTCCGAAGTTACGATGAATTTAACACGACCACTTATAAAAATGCAAGCAAGTGAGTTCTTCCCCTTGTTGTATTATATAGTAAAAACAAATTTCAGACGCACCTAGCCCCTGTGCCAAAATCCGGTGCTCCGAGATTAGCAGTTCCTGCTCCACTAGTGGCACATGTCATGTTACACGATACAAAGATCATGTGATATGAAAATAGGGTTTTGGACATCAGTATACGTAAATAAATACAAATCAGTAACATGAACCCCCTCTCGCCAACTAAGCAAATTGGAGCATCCCTTTTACTCGTATATCGTAGCGAATATCTAACACGGAAATAAAACATGAAAACATCTTAGGAATAAAATGAAAAAAAAATAATACAACACTGTTGGAACAGTTCCAAAATAAAATATCAAATTCGAAGAGAGAGGCAAAATCCACACAAATACATGACAGCTCACTTTCCTGGCTTGGTACAGGCGCTTCAATAAACAAATTGAGGGATTAAACTAGCTTAATTAAACCGTAGATATCAAATTTTGTGCGCACGGCACGTTTCTGGAATAACCTTCATCAGGCACGCTCAAAGCAAAAATATTTGAATGCCAAAAACCAAAGAGCCTAAACAGGATAGTCAATATCGTCTAAGGTCTGAGGGGGGAGAACCTTAATTTAGTAATGATTTAGGACAACAAATATTGTAATAAGTTGTATTTTAGAAGAAAAAAAAACAACAGCATTATTTGAAGGTTTATGAACAACAGGCGGATGCATGAATTAAAGCTATAGGGCGAGTCGAACAGGCGAGGAGCATGGGGAACGTCTAGTGTAAATAACGTGCTTAGGGCAGGGCATAATAGGGATGTTGCAAACAATGACATTACTGTACATTACTCTACACAACCTACACCACTCGGCTTAAGTCCACTGCGCATGACACACGGGATCATACATTGTTAATTGTTAGGTTAATATAATTGATCATAAGTCAATACAAGCTAAGGACATTCCAAGTTTGTATTTAAATTATATTTTCTGCGAATATCAAGCAAACTAAAAAATTGAATAAAAATCGCGCAGACAAAAGCTCGAGCAATCACTTGCAATTTGTCTATCGTATCGAGTACACATTTCACTTATCATTAATCAATAGGGATGCTGTTCAAATTGACATACCTACATTACTCGACGTACGTACGTATGGGGATCGTTTATTGATATTTTTTTTTATAAAGGCAAGATGCGTCGTTTTATCGTTGTAATATGCAATTCTAAAGAATATACTAGAACATATCTTTGATTTATCGATAGAAATAACTGAGGTGCACTCGTTTAGGTGGATGAAGCTCATTATGTCAAGATTTCCCACCAATTCCTTTACTTATATATGACTTATGTCTGTGGCCTTGACTAAAACAGCATGTTTATTTATAGAAAAATAAAAACCAATATCAGTCATTTGATACAGATACATAAACTCCCAATGAATTATGATATTTAATTTATTGATTTAGTGTGGAAGGATTACAATTTACTTTTCAAACCTATGAAGATGAGGTCTATACCACATTTCTGCATCTCTGCGATTAATTTAAAGTATATGTTAAAAAACTAGAAGACACAGTATGTTGAATGGAAGGCAATCGATGTATAATTGTTTCCAAAATATATGTCCACTTTACAAGGACATAGCAACTACATATGTATATCAGACTGGTAGAATTTTCAAGATTTGAAATTTTTAGATTTAAAAAATCGAAACTTCGGCATTTAATTTCTTTTCAGAATGTCCATAATGTGTAAACGCCTCCGTATGTTGTAGATTTCATCGCGTTATAATTTTAAATAAAAAAAATAACGATACAAAAATTATATTTCACTATTTCAAATAGAAACTAACATTGATTCTCTGTAGTTGTAATATAGGTGATCAGAAAATCATGATGCAGTAATTGATGAAGTAAAAGTTAAATGTAAACAAAGTTATATTTTGTATGTAAATAAATGTCAAGTTTTGAAAACTATCTATTTACTCAAAGTGAGTTTTAGGATAAATTTAAAGTTGAATGTAAAAAATTATTTTTAATTTCAATTTTACATGCACATTGTAATAATTAGCTTATATAATATATCCTTAGACCTTATTTGTTGATGAAAAGATTGCTTATCATGCAACAAACATGATGATCATCAAAAAATCTCCTAAGCTTGCGTCTGTTATTTCTCAATGATTTAATTAAACAGTGATCAATTAAATTCTGAAAATGAACTTAGCCTCCCCAAGCTTATCTCTTTTTTAAGTCGTCTTTTTAAGGATTTACCCTATCTATTGTCATGGTCAGAAGAGAAAAATGAATTTTCATAAAGTTATTCTAGAGAAAGACGTGATCGACTCATAAAGAAAAATAAAGAAATATCATGATCATATCCAATTAAATTTTGATTTCAGTCAAAAATAGTAATACTAATTTGCATTTGTTTTCATTTTAAATGAAATATATAGAAATAGATAGTAACTGTTGTACATAGACATGTAGTATATATTGTCCTGGTCCAAATTGTTGTCCACTTATTCACCTGTCACACAACCCAAACTTTAATTAAATGTCCTTTGTTCTTGATTACCTTTGATCTCAGTTATCCCACTTTTATTTTTTACCTGTAATATCTATTTTTCAATAAGATGGATAAATGGAAATGCACCGTTTTTAGTTTGGTTCGTGTTACTCGATCTTTAGTTTTATGTGTATGTTTTGTAGATTATTGTTTGTCCTTTTTCTTTTGGCCATTGTGTTGTCTGTTATTCTTCGATTTATGGATTGTGATTACTTCCCTTTGGTATCTTCAAACTCTTATGAAGAATATACATTTTTGTAGTTGCTGGATATTTTGTTTGCCGATTTAGCGGAAATAGGGCACAGTGCGTATGTCCCTGTCTGAATCCGCACCTGATCACGTGAGAAAATCCGTCTTAAGTTTTTTTTACTATGGTATAGCTCGTATCTCAAAGTGAGTCCGAGATAGTCACTAGCATAACTTATCTTTCAATAGATAAACAGGTAAAGTACAACGGGCCAATTGAAACCGTTGATCCAGAAAATAGCAATCACACAGTATAGACAGACATTAGCTAAGATTATGACAATTTGCGTGCTTCCTCATCTTCGTTGTATTAAAGGTTATTATTATTTATTGTCGCTCTCGCAGACATATTTCAGCTCGAGATCTATTCTGACTATTCAGTCTAATAGCAGGATGAAAGCAATACAATGAACTGAGCGGTGAAACCCCCGACCATGGATATGTCTATAGAAACCTTACCACTTGAGGTGGGAGTCAAATACTATCAATGCAATAATGAGTCAAATATTAACAATGCAATAATGAGTCAAATACTATCAATGCAATAATGAGTCAAATACTAACAATGCAATAATGAGTCAAATATTAACAATGCAATAATGAGTCAAATACTATCAATGCAATAATGAGTCAAATATTAACAATGCAATAATGAGTCAAATACTAACAATGCAATAACGAGTCAAATATTAACAATGCAATAATGAGTCAAATACTATCAATGCAATAATGCAACAATAACCTTTCCAAGAATAAACTTACTATATTTCTAAGCGTTTCCCCTATAAATGGCTTCCACAATCGAGGAAACAACTAAAAAACCCAAATGTGTATTGTATATTTAAAAGCATGGATATGTCTCATTTTTACTGCCTTTCATGAATGCAAACTTACGCTATGTAATCTAATGTCATCTAACCTGAATATATTTTAGATATCAGATCTTACGACATTAATCAGGATTTAGTGTGTGATCAACCGGATACTACATCAATCATTTCTTCAGATGCCCGAACTTACAGCACCTCAGACGAACCAATGTCAACAGTGTTGTCAGACTTTAAAACTACAACAAATGTTCAAGATTACAAAACCTCAGACGAAGCAATGTCAACAGCATTGTCAGACTTTATATCTACAACAGATATTCAAGATTACAGCACCTCAGATGAACCAGTGTCAACAGTGTTGTCAGACTTTATAACTACAACAAATGTTCGAGATTACAAAACCTCAGACGAAGCAATGTCAACAGCATTGTCAAACTTTATATCTACAACACATATTCAAGATGACAAACCAGCAGACGAACCATCAACAATGGCAGATGAGAAATACAGCCTGGGTAGAGTTAATACGACATTAACAACATCTCAAGGTGTTCCAAGTAGAACACACAACAGGTCCGATGAACCAACAACAAATACACATAAAGCAACCACAAAAATACTCGCCACAACACTACTGTCGTCTTCAAATGACATTACAACAAGAAATGTGGATGATGCAGATACATCGACAATATCCGGTGCACTAGATTCATTCACAACGGTAAGCGATGATGTTTCAGTAACACCTGATTCTAGCACTAGTTTGACAAAATGCAGCTGTCCATGCTTGCATACAACAAATCCGTGGGAGTATCTAAGTGCACTAAACCTGACAAAGGAGCAGTTACTTGTGCATTTAAGTGGACATTTAACTAAATTAAAGAATGAAATTTCCGTCAATTCAAAAAACACGAGTTCTTACAAAGCGACTAAGCTGTCTGCTGGTGACACACGAGGGTCATCAAAAATGATGGGATTTATTGGGATAGTCGTTATATGTCTCATGCTCTTCGTTCTGATTTCGGCAGACATTATGAAATTGTTGATTTATTGTCTTAGTTGTAAAAAAGAAAAAGACTCGTAAACATTCCATTTTCTTTCAGAGAGTAGAGAGTAATTAAAGATAGTATGTTTTTAGGCGAGACGGTTTTATTTATTTTGAATTTTGAAAACCCATTGTGAACCTGAATAAATTATGATATATTTTTAAATACTTTTGAAATAAAAGCTTAAAAAGTGATAGTAACAACAATTCCAGCAATACCAACAAAACGAACAATCACCGGTCACCTCTAGCAATTTAACACGAAATACACCACACAATATGGCGTTGAAAATCCTGGTCCTGGCTTGGAGGAGGCACAAACAATGTGGCAGTTAATGAATCCCAATCTCCATCCGATAACTGTATCTCCAACGACCATATAGATAGATATAAACAAACATACACACCCTACGTAGATTAGCTTCCACGCGAAGAAGACCACACACTATCACAAAAATGAATGACAACATAAAAATGGCCTGTACAATAACAAGGTCAATGAATGGTCTTAGTTAGCTTAGAAAAGTAGAATCTTTTCATTGCAGACCATTACAATTACGACAAAAACATCAAAACTTACACTTTTTTTTAAAATTTAATATCGCTTAGTCATACACATTTATATAAAAAAAATAATGGTCTTCGTGGAAGACCAGAGTAAATAGGTCATCAATTTATTGGCTTGTTTGTTTGTTTGATGGTTTATAATGCCACTTTCAACAATGTTTCCGTTATATCGTGGCGGGTAATCTTATTGGTGGAGGAAACCGGAGGACCGGGAGTAAACCACCGACCTGTCGCACGTGTTGGAATCGAATATTGAAAATGATATAGTAATATAATACGGAATGAAATATAAATGTATTGATTTAATTGCTATTTGGACCTACAAGTACAGTCAGCAGATTGTCTATGATGGGGTTTTTTTTCTAGAAAAAACTGTATACATCATAAAGGATATTGATATAAAATGTCGAGACGTTTGTGGGAAAAAAGTAAACATTTCAAAACTATCATCTTTTTTATGTTTTATTTAGCTTATCTGCACCCATTTGGTCTAAAGACTACATGAGGTTTCATGAAATTCGGTTTAGTTGCGCATCATACTAGGATCGTATTTGTATTTTTGGTATTGCATTGTGACCATGGAAACGAATAATATTTCAAACCATTGCAAGACTTGAGTGCATATCTAATTATCATGTTCTAGCAATTTGAAAGTTGAAAAAGATCACGTATACAGTTTCTGAGAAATGATTCACAATGCTTTGGATAAAAGGTTTCCATTTAAAAATAACGGTTCTACGGGAGACCTTACCCCTATCTGGACCCCAACAATATATACTATCTTGATCTGCATGCAAAAAAAATTCAACATGTATTATTTTGGAAAGTGGTGTTAAACACCATAGAAAAAAAAACAACAAAAACAATACCAAACAAAATAGTACAAAATATCACAAGCTGGATACAAGAAAAAACAGTACATGGAAAACAGTACAAAACATCGCAAGCCGGATATTAAACACAACAATATCATGAAATCAGTACAAAACATCACAGGCCAAATATTAGACAAAACTGTACCAGGAAAACTGTACAAAATATCACACACCGGATACTAGACTAAGCAATACCAAAAATATAACGTCACAAAACATCATAACCTGGACACTAGAAAAAAGACATAACCACGAAAAATGTACCAATGTACAAGCCATCACATGCCAGCTACTAGATAAAACGATGCCAGGAAAGTAGCACAAATCATCACAAGCCGGATGCAAGTGCAAACAGTACCAAGAAAACAGCACAAAGCATCACAAGCCGGATGCTATGCAAAACAATACCAGAAAAACAACAGAAAGCATCACACACGGAATATTAGACAAAACATATCAAGAAAATAGTACAAAACACCACAAACCGGATACTAGAAAAAAAACAATACCAGGAAAACAGTACAAAACATCGCAAGCCGAATACTAGACAAAACAATACCAGGAAAACAGTACAAAACAATACAAGCCGAATACTAGACAAAACAGTACCAGGAAAACAGTACCAAACATCGCAAGCCGAATATTAGACAAAACAATACCAGGAAAACGGTACAAAACATTACAAGCCGAATACTAGACAAAATAATACTAGGAAAACAGTACAAAACATTACAAGCCGAATACTAGACAAAACAATACCAGGAAAACAGTACAAAACATTACAAGCCGAATACTAGACAAAACAATACCAGGAAAACGGTACAAAACATTACAAGCCGAATACTAGACAAAACAATACTAGGAAAACGGTACAAAACAATACAAGCCGAATACTAGACAAAACAATACCAGGAAAACGGTAGCAAACATCGCAAGCCGAATACTAGACAACACAGTACCAGAAATACAATACAAAACATCACAAGACGATTAATAGACAACACAGTACCAGAAATAATACAACACAAAACATCACAAGACGGATACTAAGCAACACAGTACCAGAAATACAACACAAAACATCACAAGACGATTAATAGACAACACAGTACCAGAAATAATACAACACAAAACATCACAAGATGGATACTAAGCAACACAGTACCAGAAATACAACACAAAACATCACAAGACGATTAATAGACAACACAGTACCAGAAATAATACAACACAAAACATCACAAGACGGATACTAGACAACACAGTACCAGAAATACAACACAAAACATCACAAAACGGATACTAGACAACACACTACCATAAATACAACACAAAACATCACAAGACGGATACTAGACAACAGAATACCAGAAATACAATACAAAACATCACAAGACGATTAATAGACAACACAGTACCAGAAATAATACAACACAAAACATTACAAGACGGATACTAGACAACACAGTACCAGAAATACAACACAAAACACCACAAGACGGATACTAGACAACACAGTACCAGAAATACAACACAAAACATCACAAGACGGATACTAGACAACACAGTACCAGAAATACAACACAAAATATCACAAGATGGATATTAGACAACACAGTAGCAGAAATAATACAACACAAAACATCACAAGCCGAATACTAGACAACACAGTACCAGAAATACAATACAAAACATCACAAGACGGATACTAGACAACAGAATACCAGAAATACAATACAAAACATCACAAGACGGATACTAGACAACAGAGTACCAAAAATACAACACAAAACATCACAAGACGGATACTAGACAACACAGTACCAGAAATACAACACGAAACATCACAAGACGGATACTAGACAACACAGTACCAGAAATACAACACGAAACATCACAAGACGGATACTAGACAAGTCAATACCAGGAAAACTGTACAAAACATTACAAGCTACGTATTAGGCAAAACAATACCAGGAAAACTGTACAAAACATCACAAGCCGAATATTAGACAAATCAATACCAGGAAAACTGTGCAAAACATAGCAAGCCACATATTAGACAAAACATCACACGCGGGATACCAGAGAAAACAATACCACGAACACAGTATAAACCATCCCACACGGTATACCAGAGAAAACAATACCACGAACACAGTATAAAACATACCACACGGGATACCAGAGAAAACAATACCACGAACACAGTATAAAACATACCACACGGGATACCAGAGAAAACAATACCACGAACACAGTATAAAACATCCCACACGGGATACCAGAGAAAACAATACCACGAACACAGTATAAAACATACCACACGGGATACCAGAGAAAACAATACCAAGAATACAGTATAGAACATCCCACACGGGATACCAGAGAAACAATACCACGAACACAGTATAAAACATCCCACACGTGATACCAGAGAAAACAATACCACGAACACAGTATAAAACATCCCACACGGGATACCAGAGAAAACAATACCACGAACACAGTATAAAACATCCCACACGGGATACCAGAGAAAACAATACCACGAACACAGTATAAAACATCCCACACGGGATACCAGAGAAAACAATACCACGAACACAGTATACAACATCCCACACGGGATACCAGAGAAAACAATACCACGAACACAGTATAAAACATCCCACACGGGATACCAGAGAAACCAATACCACGAACACAGTATAAAGCATCCCACACGGGATACCAGAGAAAACAATACCACGAACACAGTATAAAACATCCTACACGGGATACCAGAGAAAACAATACCACGAACACAGTATAAAACATCCCACACGGGATACCAGAGAAAACAATACCACGAACACAGTATAAAACATCCCACACGGGATACCAGAGAAAACAATACCACGAACACAGTATAAAACATCCCACACGGGATACCGGAGAAAACAATACCAAGAATACAGTATAAAACATCCCACACGGGATACCAGAGAAATCAATATCAAGAATACAGTATAAAACATCCCACACGGGATACCAGAGAAAACAATACCATGAACACAGTATAAAACATCCTACACGGGATACTAAGCAAAACAATACCGATGCCAAGAAAACAGTACCTTGAAACGCCAGATATGAGAGAAAACAATACCAAGAAAGCAGTGCAGTATCGTTATTTCGTAATATGTTAGCTCCTATTAATGACATTTACATAGATTAGTTGATACGTTTTACAACCTCTATTGATGGTACTAAAAATATATAGACAACAATTCAAGTTCAAATGATAAAAGATTATTGTTTATCCGATATTAAATGTTGGTTGGTTGCATGGTTTTATGGTGCTTAATGCCACTTTCAACAATATTTCAGTTATATCGTGGCGGTCAGTTTTATTGGTGGAGGAAACCAGAGAACCCGAAGAAAACCAACGACCTGCCGCAAGTCACTGACAAATTTTATCACATAATGTTGTACACCTCGCCCTGGGCGGGAGTCGAACCCACAACATGAGTGGTGATAGGCACTGATTGTATAGTAGTAGTTGTAAATACAACTACCATACGATCACGGCCACGACGGTCTCAAGATATTAAATGATAAGTATCTAAAATTTTAGTGAACTCTAATTACAACTCAATAATGTTTCTTCAACATTGTTATTCTGGAACCTAAATATTTTGTTCTGTTTCAGTAGATTTGATACAACTGCAAATTAGTGATGAACATTCTGGATCTTCACAACTTATCATCCGAATGATTAAACAAATTACATTTGTAATAACAAAATAGTAATACATGTATAATTCTAACACAATAACACATGTTCTCATTGGCTAATGTTTGCCGACAAATCTACAGTTGACATGTAACTAAGGGCTCTAGTTTGAATGGGTCGCCACATTAAATTCTTGAAAGCTAATATGTCAATTACTACAATATGATATAAAATAAGGACATCGCATACGTCCAGTGTTTCTGTTCCACATTGAAAATGTTCAAATGACGTCACGATTTTCTATGACATTTATGGGCAAAAATTATCGATAATTTTGTATTTGAAAAGTTTCCGGCGGTAGTTGATGAATTGGCGATCTCAAATATCCGTTTTACTGGCTCCGCTACGTGTCGCCAAGTAAAACTGCATTTGCGATCGTCAAATCCCCAACTAACTCCAGAAGCTTTTCAAATACTATAATTTCTTTAGTATCGGTAGAAGAATTCCATGCATTTTCCAGTCGTTGTTTTGATTAGTTTGAAGATAGAAACCACAATCTTCCGACCTCGAGGTGAGTATGCTAAGTATTTTAAAATACGTCATTTTCTATTTTGAACCACAAGCACTGGAGGAGAGGACCCTCCCCTTTTAATTTTTTTTTTCAATTATTTTTTTCATTTTCAGTTACTACTAGTCTAGAATTTACACTTAAAATATGTTATTCAGAAGTCAAATATCACTAAAAATAGGTTGGTTGTAAATCCAAATATTTTTCCTACTAATGTATTAGTCTAAAAAGTGTGGAATTACGATTAACGTATTTTCAGTTGGAATAGACGTCGAAATTAAGCGTATTTTTAGGTTTTATTTTAAGTGAAATTTTATGACAATTAGTTAGGCGTACTTAAAATAACATAATACAAAAAGAGGGTTCTGTGTCTGTGTCGATGACGTAACATGGCTATCAAATAATACAAAATGCAGAAAACATCTGTAAAAAGGCTTCTTCACAACTTAATGTATTAAAAAGAATGGGCAAATATTTAAATATATTAGGCAAATTAACTATACATGTATATCACTAGTTTATTATATCAAACTTTAACTATTGCTCTGTAATTAGGCATTTTTACTGAAGCTGATTTGAAAAAGGTGGAAAAAATCAAGAAAGAGCACTGAAATATATATAATGAAAACCAGTTCACATATGAAGAACCTCTGGCTAAATCAAAATTACCTTCTCTAAAAATTAGGCCTATACGTACAATAGCTATTGAAACATTTAAAATTATAAATAAGGAAACTCCACAATATCTACATGATCTTGTAACTTAAAAAAAAAAAATATAATTTTAGGTACAGCAATACAGCACATATACCAATATAGTCAATACCAGAGCCTCCAAGCGAAAATGATGCATGGCAGAACAAGACTGCTTTGGTGCCCCGGGACAAGCTGAGACTTCTCTCAAAATTGCAGATCTGATGTCCAATAAAACCACTGGTAAACTTTCATAAATGCTTTATTTCCTTGCAGCAGAATGTCCAGATAACATATTCTTTATACAAAGTAGTGACAAACATAATTAGATAATGCAGCAAAGTGTTTAGTTGCTTAGTTGGATCTTCAGAGATTCATATGCCCCTTCTTGGCTCTCCGCTCTCCGGACCCCGGACCGATGTACCGACTGAACCCCCCCTCCCCCGGTCAATACTACCCGGTATTGATGGAACTCTTTTAGATATCGTGCTTCAAAAACCTGGAATGAGCTACCAGACCACTTCAGGAAAGAAACATCTTTCAATCAATTTAAGAGTTTAATAAACTCTTGGAATGACAACTCATGTCATGCACTGCAGCTTGTGTGCATGATTTTTAAATTATTTCCATACTTTTTTCTTTGTCTTTTAAAATTGTACATAGATGCATGTGCTATTAAAATTTATAATTTAAATATTTAGCTAGTTTCTATGTGTCTTATTTATATCCATACATTTACTATCACATGCTTATAAATCGTGCTACTGCTTCTGCTAGGCCTATTATTTGTTTTATTACTTTCATATTTTTAGCTTGGTTTTAAATTTCATGGATGGATTTTTTAATTTGACAGTGTATTTTTTTAATCTATTGTGTGCATGCTTTGGTTATTGTTTGTCCATGTATATTCATATGTCGGATTTAAAAGCTCACTGGAGCCCCGGCTTGTGTTATAATTGTTTGCTTCTTTCCGATTCTAGATATTGTATTGTATTATAATATTGTAGACATGCAAGTAGAGTATAATTTAAATGGTGTAGTTTTGGCGAGCCAAAACGTAAAGTACTATTTAGATTGTATATTTTATTGAAAACAATAATCATGTGTGGACAAAACCCACTAACCACGGGGACACCGATACTGTATTTAGACAATCCTAATAATAAAAGGGAGGTAATCGAAAAAATTGAAAGTAGAAAATGAAAGTAGAGTACGATATTGTTTACTTTTTTGTATATTGTTTGTCAGTACTAAGTAATGCCAAGAACGTCCTGGTTATCGTAGGTAAAACAGCCATTGAAAAGAAAATATTACCATGGTCTTTTGTGATTACTTATTCCCCAGAGCACAGGGGCTTGTTACGATTTGTTTTTCCACTCTACTGCCGAGTACTGGTTAATTTTAGAGTAGAGTGAAAAAAAAAAAAAAAAAAAATCGTAAAATCTGTGCCCAGAGTGACAATTTTTTCCCATTGCATTGCCATTGGTATAAAGTGTATGGATTTTTTTGTATTCATATAGGCCTAGTGTCGAGTGCCGTGCATTAACAAATCAATATTTATTTTTTTTATATGCAGAAAATAAAATCATCAGGAATCTATATTGACGTGCCAAAAGTATTCGGTCACTGTGATTTTTTACTATATATTTCATGTCAAACCACATTTTTTAAAAACATTATTCCAAAGGCGACTCTTGTTCGATTTTGATGATTTGTTTACCAACAAAAACAGAATTAAATGTAGTTTTACACTGTAATTTTAGCATAAATTTATAATCTATAATTTTTATGAGTTCACGATTTTAACACAAAACTAAATTTTGAACGTTAAAAATACAATACAATGATAGTACATTTGAAGGCAAATAATTTAAGTTTGTGTTTAAATCATGAACATTTAAAATCTGTGCTCCCAAAAATAATCACAGAAAACTATGTACGTTCTCGCTTCTGTTGGTAAAAAATTCATCAAAATCGAACAAGAATTGACTTTGGAATAATGTTTTCAAATATAGTGGTTTTATATGAAATATATAGTAAAAAATTACAGTGACCGAATACTTTTGGCACGTCTCTGTACATGTTTATACTGCATCGCAAATTAATTTATTTGATATCCACCAACAGAAGTTAAACAAAGAAATTAAATTTAAAATCACCCCTGGTCTTTGACACTCAGTGTTGATGCTAAACCAAATCTTTACATGATTTTCTTCAATTGTATATAACAGGTTTATTTTTATAAAAGTAACATTTCAATTCAAATCAAAGTAAACTCTTGAGGACATCTGCTGCCAGAGTGCTGGCTTCATCACCCTCTGTGATTAAATGTCATGATGTCCTGATAAGAGAATATCAATAGAATAAAATTAATAGTAAGAAAATAGTGTCAATACAGTTGTTTCGAATCATTTCCATTCCATAAATTTTTTTTTATTTTCGTCTGCCAAACCATGTGATTTTGATGGAATGTTAGGCACTAGACTTCCGGTGTCAATGTACACAATGAAAACTCCAATCGATAAGTGTCGTTTTAACGTTATTCAACTAAAGGAATTTTTTACATTTTCTGTAAAAGACAGATATCAATTTATGAATTAAATTATTTTATTTGTATCACAGACTTCAATGTACAGACAATTACTTCTTTAATATTAAATTTGTTTTATTTCTTTATTTACTGCTGTCGGCATCATGAAAGGAAAACGATCTGTCATGATATATTTCTGTTATCAGACAGACAGTGAGGTACAGAACACCAGTATTTACTTAGCCGTTCTCTTGATGTCTCCATATTACAATTACTTATAATCTACCGCATCTACGACTATGATATGTTGATATTGTCACAGAATAACGTAAACTTTTAAAACACCGGATCGATATGGCCGGCCGGGAAGTAACAGTCATTTCAGACCACAAGACACGAAAAAGAGGGAACGTGATCGGAATTGACATGATTTGAAACAGCCGTATTGGGTAACATAAAAAGAGAAGGCTTGCAATCCAAAAATCAACAAAGATATAAACAAATAGGTTCTCACTTTAAAACTGTAATATTTATGTGTGCAGGACTATACGGTATACCTAATCTTTTCTCCACCACATGATTTATAGGATTGCAGATTCATAGACAAAATTCACTTTTGTCATACTGCTTATAAATACATTATATGTACCAGCTTCCAAGAATGATAGCCTGTTCTTTTCCTGTCCACAATGAGAATTATCATTTCCAACATTTAGTCAAAGGGGAATAACTCTAACTATCTTTCATTTATATTTTCATATATATTTCATCTATATTGGTGAGCACATGTTTGCAATCAGTAAATTAGCATGCAGGTAAAATATAAACCTAATTAAAATAATATCTCCACACCTGCTTCTCCTTTTTTTCTGTTTCGCTTCCTCACAAACACTTTTAACAGCGACAGAAAAAGGGGGGGAGCAAGAAGTTTAGTTTAGGTTTGTATGGTGTTAACGCCACTTTCAAAAATAGTTCAGTTATATCGTGGCTGTCAGTTTTATTGGTGGAGGAAACCGAAGTACCCAGAGAGAAAAACTGAACTGTTGCAAGTCACTGACAAACTTCATCACATAATGTTGTATTCAGTGCACAACGCCATGAATGGGGTTCACACTCACAACTTTTGTGGTGATAGGCACTGATTGCACAGGTAGTTGTCAATCCAACCACCATATGATCTCGATAATGAAAGCCCCTGGGGAGCAAGTGAGGAGATCTAATTTTAATTTTGGGTAAATATGTCAATCTAATCAATATTAGATATTTTGGATATTTTTGTTTAATTTGATTTGATAAATCACTGACTCTGAGATCTAAGAAGTTAGGTATAGTGCCATGCCATGTAACTTTTCATTCACGTTACAACTTCTATACACTTTTCATTAACGGCTGTATTGCTCAATGCCTAAACATTTTGTAATCTTCTTTTTTTTGCCAGAATTATTGTGACCCTAGAAAAATGTTCCTAAAAGTAATTTGACATTGACATGCAGAGAGGCAGAAAAGAATGTTAAAAAAAAACTGGAAAAACAAGAATAATAATAATTACCCTTTCATTCTTTAAAGGTGACGATGCAGGATTTGAAACACAGGTGTATAACAATACAGTATGTAAAACTCCCAACCTGAACAAGCTCGGAAAGAGAAGTACTGTTTTTACCAATGCTTTTACCTCTGTCAGTAGCTGTTCACCGAGTAGGTCAGTATATTTTATAAAGTATTTAGTCTAGTTCAGCTCAGCTTTCATGTCTGTTAAGTTGGGAAATGTATCAATAACTTTACAGTCTGCAACAAAATTCACTAGCTCTAAGCCCCTGTCTAGGAAAAAATTAGTTCAGGCTAGTGAAAAAATCCATAAAATTTGCTTAATTAAATAGAAACAAATATTCTATATGATAATAACATGGTGATATTTATTTTTAGATCAATGATTTTATTATAACCTGGTGATATTTATTTTTAGATCAGTTATTTTATTATATCCTGGTGATATTTATTTTTAGATCAGTTATTTTATCAGGATTGCCTCAACATCAAAATGGAATGTATGGCCTTCACCAAGATGTCCACCATTTTATGTCTTTTGATGGAGTACAGACTCTTCCTGTTATACTAAGGAAAGCTGACATTAGGACAGGTACATTTTTTTGTATATACGACAATATGTCCTACAACTAGTGCACCCATTTACTGTATGATTGATGAGTTTTTAAACTGGTGTGTTATTTATCACCAGACTATGTTACTTATACAGGATGTCGTTTAATGTGAGGTCATATGTTATTTCTTCATGCTCTATTTATCATACAAGTTAGTTCTATTTGTTTGAGATTCATGTTGTGGCATTATTGATATCCATGTTTTATCTGCATATTTCATTATTTTTGCCAAATTAAAAGAAACATTAGAGAAAACCGATGGGGCAATCCAGAGAAAGAGAAAACTGATGGGGCAATCCAGAGAAAGAGAAAACTGATGGGGCAATCCAGAGAAAGAGAAAACTGATGGGGCAATCCAGAGAAAGAGAAAACTGATGGGGCAATCCAGAGAAAGAGAAAACCGATGGGGCAATCCAGAGAAAGAGAAAACTGATGGGGCAATCCAGAGAAAGAGAAAACTGATGGGGCAATCCAGAGAAAGAGAAAACCAATGGGGCAATCCAGAGAAAGAGAAAACTGATGGGGCAATCCAGAGAAAGAGAAAACTGATGGGGCAATCCAGAGAAAGAGAAAACTGATGGGGCAATCCAGAGAAAGAGAAAACTGATGGGGCAATCCAGAGAAAGAGAAAACCAATGGGGCAATCCAGAGAAAGAGAAAACTGATGGGGCAATCCAGAGAAAGAGAAAACTGATGGGGCAATCCAGAGAAAGAGAAAACCAATGAGGCAATCCAGAGAAAGAGAAAACTGATGGGGCAATCCAGAGAAAGAGAAAACTGATGGGGCAATCCAGAGAAAGAGAAAACTGATGGGGCAATCCAGAGAAAGAGAAAACTGATGGGGCAATCCAGAGAAAGAGAAAACTGATGGGGCAATCCAGAGAAAGAGAAAACCGATGGGGCAATCCAGAGAAAGAGAAAACTGATGGGGCAATCCAGAGAAAGAGAAAACCAATGGGGCAATCCAGAGAAAGAGAAAACCGATGGGGCAATCCAGAGAAAGAGAAAACTGATGGGGCAATCCAGAGAAAGAGAAAACTGATGGGGCAATCCAGAGAAAGAGAAAACCGATGGGGCAATCCAGAGAAAGAGAAAACCGATGGGGCAATCCAGAGAAAGAGAAAACCGATGGGGCAATCCAGAGAAAGAGAAAACTGATGGGGCAATCCAGAGAAAGAGAAAACCAATGGGGCAATCCAGAGAAAGAGAAAACTGATGGGGCAATCCAGAGAAAGAGAAAACCAATGAGGCAATCCAGAGAAAGAGAAAACTGATGGGGCAATCCAGAGAAAGAGAAAACTGATGGGGCAATCCAGAGAAAGAGAAAACTGATGGGGCAATCCAGAGAAAGAGAAAACTGATGGGGCAATCCAGAGAAAGAGAAAACTGATGGGGCAATCCAGAGAAAGAGAAAACCGATGGGGCAATCCAGAGAAAGAGAAAACTGATGGGGCAATCCAGAGAAAGAGAAAACCAATGGGGCAATCCAGAGAAAGAGAAAACCGATGGGGCAATCCAGAGAAAGAGAAAACTGATGGGGCAATCCAGAGAAAGAGAAAACTGATGGGGCAATCCAGAGAAAGAGAAAACCGATGGGGCAATCCAGAGAAAGAGAAAACCGATGGGGCAATCCAGAGAAAGAGAAAACCGATGGGGCAATCCAGAGAAAGAGAAAACTGATGGGGCAATCCAGAGAAAGAGAAAACTGATGGGGCAATCCAGAGAAAGAGAAAACCAATGGGGCAATCCAGAGAAAGAGAAAACTGATGGGGCAATCCAGAGAAAGAGAAAACTGATGGGGCAATCCAGAGAAAGAGAAAACTGATGGGGCAATCCAGAGAAAGAGAAAACTGATGGGGCAATCCAGAGAAAGAGAAAACCAATGGGGCAATCCAGAGAAAGAGAAAACTGATGTGGTAATCCAGAGAAAGAGAAAACTGATGGGGCAATCCAGAGAAAGAGAAAACTGATGGGGCAATCCAGAGAAAGAGAAAACTGATGGGGCAATCCAGAGAAAGAGAAAACTGATGGGGCAATCCAGAGAAAGAGAAAACAGATGGGGCAATCCAGAGAAAGAGAAAACTGATGGGGCAATCCAGAGAAAGAGAAAACAGATGGGGCAATCCAGAGAAAGAGAAAACAGATGGGGCAATCCAGAGAAAGAGAAAACTGATGGGGCAATCCAGAGAAAGAGAAAACTGATGGGGCAATCCAGAGAAAGAGAAAACAGATGGGGCAATCCAGAGAAAGAGAAAACTGATGGGGCAATCCAGAGAAAGAGAAAACCGATGGGGCAATCCAGAGAAAGAGAAAACTGATGGGGCAATCCAGAGAAAGAGAAAACTGATGGGGCAATCCAGAGAAAGAGAAAACTGATGGGGCAATCCAGAGAAAGAGAAAACCGATGGGGCAATCCAGAGAAAGAGAAAACTGATGGGGCAATCCAGAGAAAGAGAAAACTGATGGGGCAATCCAGAGAAAGAGAAAACCGATGGGGCAATCCAGAGAAAGAGAAAACCGATGGGGCAATCCAGAGAAAGAGAAAACCGATGGGGCAATCCAGAGAAAGAGAAAACCGATGGGGCAATCCAGAGAAAGAGAAAACCAATGGGGCAATCCAGAGAAAGAGAAAACCAATGGGGCAATCCAGAGAAAGAGAAAACTGATGGGGCAATCCAGAGAAAGAGAAAACCGATGGGGCAATCCAGAGAAAGAGAAAACCAATGGGGCAATCCAGAGAAAGAGAAAACTGATGGGGCAATCCAGAGAAAGAGAAAACTGATGGGGCAATCCAGAGAAAGAGAAAACCGATGGGGCAATCCAGAGAAAGAGAAAACCAATGGGGCAATCCAGAGAAAGAGAAAACCAATGGGGCAATCCAGAGAAAGAGAAAACTGATGGGGCAATCCAGAGAAAGAGAAAACTGATGGGGCAATCCAGAGAAAGAGAAAACCGATGGGGCAATCCAGAGAAAGAGAAAACCGATGGGGCAATCCAGAGAAAGAGAAAACCGATGGGGCAATCCAGAGAAAGAGAAAACCGATGGGGCAATCCAGAGAAAGAGAAAACCAATGGGGCAATCCAGAGAAAGAGAAAACCAATGGGGCAATCCAGAGAAAGAGAAAACTGATGGGGCAATCCAGAGAAAGAGAAAACCGATGGGGCAATCCAGAGAAAGAGAAAACCAATGGGGCAATCCAGAGAAAGAGAAAATTGATGGGGCAATCCAGAGAAAGAGAAAACTGATGGGGCAATCCAGAGAAAGAGAAAACCGATGGGGCAATCCAGAGAAAGAGAAAACCAATGGGGCAATCCAGAGAAAGAGAAAACCAATGGGGCAATCCAGAGAAAGAGAAAACTGATGGGGCAATCCAGAGAAAGAGAAAACCGATGGGGCAATCCAGAGAAAGAGAAAACCAATGGGGCAATCCAGAGAAAGAGAAAACTGATGGGGCAATCCAGAGAAAGAGAAAACTGATGGGGCAATCCAGAGAAAGAGAAAACCGATGGGGCAATCCAGAGAAAGAGAAAACCAATGGGGCAATCCAGAGAAAGAGAAAACCGATGGGGCAATCCAGAGAAAGAGAAAACCAATGGGGCAATCCAGAGAAAGAGAAAACCAATGGGGCAATCCAGAGAAAGAGAAAACTGATGGGGCAATCCAGAGAAAGAGAAAACCAATGGGGCAATCCAGAGAAAGAGAAAACTGATGGGGCAATCCAGAGAAAGAGAAAACTGATGGGGCAATCCAGAGAAAGAGAAAACTGATGGGGCAATCCAGAGAAAGAGAAAACCAATGGGGCAATCCAGAGAAAGAGAAAACTGATGGGGCAATCCAGAGAAAGAGAAAACCAATGGGGCAATCCAGAGAAAGAGAAAACCAATGGGGCAATCCAGAGAAAGAGAAAACTGATGGGGCAATCCAGAGAAAGAGAAAACTGATGGGGCAATCCAGAGAAAGAGAAAACTGATGGGGCAATCCAGAGAAAGAGAAAACTGATGGGGCAATCCAGAGAAAGAGAAAACTGATGGGGCAATCCAGAGAAAGAGAAAACTGATGGGGCAATCCAGAGAAAGAGAAAACTGATGGGGCAATCCAGAGAAAGAGAAAACTGATGGGGCAATCCAGAGAAAGAGAAAACTGATGGGGCAATCCAGAGAAAGAGAAAACTGATGGGGCAATCCAGAGAAAGAGAAAACTGATGGGGCAATCCAGAGAAAGAGAAAACTGATGGGGCAATCCAGAGAAAGAGAAAACTGATGGGGCAATCCAGAGAAAGAGAAAAGTGATGGGGCAATCCAGAGAAAGAGAAAACTGATGGGGCAATCCAGAGAAAGAGAAAACTGATGGGGCAATCCAGAGAAAGAGAAAACTGATGGGGCAATCCAGAGAAAGAGAAAACCAATGGGGCAATCCAGAGAAAGAGAAAACTGATGGGGCAATCCAGAGAAAGAGAAAACTGATGGGGCAATCCAGAGAAAGAGAAAACTGATGGGGCAATCCAGAGAAAGAGAAAACTGATGGGGCAATCCAGAGAAAGAGAAAACTGATGGGGCAATCCAGAGAAAGAGAAAACAGATGGGGCAATCCAAAGAAAGAGAAAACTGATGGGGCAATCCAGAGAAAGAGAAAACAGATGGGGCAATCCAGAGAAAGAGAAAACAGATGGGGCAATCCAGAGAAAGAGAAAACTGATGGGGCAATCCAGAGAAAGAGAAAACAGATTGGGCAATCCAGAGAAAGAGAAAACTGATGGGGCAATCCAGAGAAAGAGAAAACCGATGGGGCAATCCAGAGAAAGAGAAAACCGATGGGGCAATCCAGAGAAAGAGAAAACTGATGGGGCAATCCAGAGAAAGAGAAAACAGATGGGGCAATCCAGAGAAAGAGAAAACCGATGGGGCAATCCAGAGAAAGAGAAAACTGATGGGGCAATCCAGAGAAAGAGAAAACTGATGGGGCAATCCAGAGAAAGAGAAAACCGATGGGGCAATCCAGAGAAAGAGAAAACCGATGGGGCAATCCAGAGAAAGAGAAAACCGATGGGGCAATCCAGAGAAAGAAAAAACCGATGGGGCAATCCAGAGAAAGAGAAAACCAATGGGGCAATCCAGAGAAAGAGAAAACCAATGGGGCAATCCAGAGAAAGAGAAAACTGATGGGGCAATCCAGAGAAAGAGAAAACCGATGGGGCAATCCAGAGAAAGAGAAAACCAATGGGGCAATCCAGAGAAAGAGAAAACTGATGGGGCAATCCAGAGAAAGAGAAAACTGATGGGGCAATCCAGAGAAAGAGAAAACCGATGGGGCAATCCAGAGAAAGAGAAAACCAATGGGGCAATCCAGAGAAAGAGAAAACCAATGGGGCAATCCAGAGAAAGAGAAAACTGATGGGGCAATCCAGAGAAAGAGAAAACTGATGGGGCAATCCAGAGAAAGAGAAAACTGATGGGGCAATCCAGAGAAAGAGAAAACCGATGGGGCAATCCAGAGAAAGAGAAAACCGATGGGGCAATCCAGAGAAAGAGAAAACCGATAGGGCAATCCAGAGAAAGAGAAAACCAATGGGGCAATCCAGAGAAAGAGAAAACCAATGGGGCAATCCAGAGAAAGAGAAAACCAATGGGGCAATCCAGAGAAAGAGAAAACTGATGGGGCAATCCAGAGAAAGAGAAAACCGATGGGGCAATCCAGAGAAAGAGAAAACCAATGGGGCAATCCAGAGAAAGAGAAAACTGATGGGGCAATCCAGAGAAAGAGAAAACTGATGGGGCAATCCAGAGAAAGAGAAAACCGATGGGGCAATCCAGAGAAAGAGAAAACCAATGGGGCAATCCAGAGAAAGAGAAAACCAATGGGGCAATCCAGAGAAAGAGAAAACTGATGGGGCAATCCAGAGAAAGAGAAAACTGATGGGGCAATCCAGAGAAAGAGAAAACTGATGGGGCAATCCAGAGAAAGAGAAAACCGATGGGGCAATCCAGAGAAAGAGAAAACCGATGGGGCAATCCAGAGAAAGAGAAAACCGATAGGGCAATCCAGAGAAAGAGAAAACCAATGGGGCAATCCAGAGAAAGAGAAAACCAATGGGGCAATCCAGAGAAAGAGAAAACTGATGGGGCAATCCAGAGAAAGAGAAAACCGATGGGGCAATCCGAAGAAAGAGAAAACCAATGGGGCAATCCAGAGAAAGAGAAAACTGATGGGGCAATCCAGAGAAAGAGAAAACTGATGGGGCAATCCAGAGATAGAGAAAACCGATGGGGCAATCCAGAGAAAGAGAAAACCAATGGGGCAATCCAGAGAAAGAGAAAACCAATGGGCAATCCAGAGAAAGAGAAAACTGATGGGGCAATCCAGAGAAAGAGAAAACCGATGGGGCAATCCAGAGAAAGAGAAAACCAATGGGGCAATCCAGAGAAAGAGAAAACTGATGGGGCAATCCAGAGAAAGAGAAAACTGATGGGGCAATCCAGAGAAAGAGAAAACCGATGGGGCAATCCAGAGAAAGAGAAAACCAATGGGGCAATCCAGAGAAAGAGAAAACCGATGGGGCAATCCAGAGAAAGAGAAAACCAATGGGGCAATCCAGAGAAAGAGAAAACCAATGGGGCAATCCAGAGAAAGAGAAAACTGATGGGGCAATCCAGAGAAAGAGAAAACCAATGGGGCAATCCAGAGAAAGAGAAAACTGATGGGGCAATCCAGAGAAAGAGAAAACTGATGGGGCAATCCAGAGAAAGAGAAAACTGATGGGGCAATCCAGAGAAAGAGAAAACTGATGGGGCAATCCAGAGAAAGAGAAAACTGATGGGGCAATCCAGAGAAAGAGAAAACCAATGGGGCAATCCAGAGAAAGAGAAAACTGATGGGGCAATCCAGAGAAAGAGAAAACTGATGGGGCAATCCAGAGAAAGAGAAAACAAATGGGGCAATCCAGAGAAAGAGAAAACTGATGGGGCAATCCAGAGAAAGAGAAAACTGATGGGGCAATCCAGAGAAAGAGAAAACCGATGGGGCAATCCAGAGAAAGAGAAAACTGATGGGGCAATCCAGAGAAAGAGAAAACCAATGGGGCAATCCAGAGAAAGAGAAAACCGATGGGGCAATCCAGAGAAAGAGAAAACCAATGGGGCAATCCAGAGAAAGAGAAAACTGATGGGGCAATCCAGAGAAAGAGAAAACAGATGGGGCAATCCAGAGAAAGAGAAAACTGATGGGGCAATCCAGAGAAAGAGAAAACTGATGGGGCAATCCAGAGAAAGAGAAAACCGATGGGGCAATCCAGAGAAAGAGAAAACCGATGGGGCAATCCAGAGAAAGAGAAAACTGATGGGGCAATCCAGAGAAAGAGAAAACTGATGGGGCAATCCAGAGAAAGAGAAAACTGATGGGGCAATCCAGAGAAAAGAAAACCGATGGGGCAATCCAGAGAAAGAGAAAACCGATGGGGCAATCCAGAGAAAGAGAAAACTGATGGGGCAATCCAGAGAAAGAGAAAACAAATGGGGCAATCCAGAGAAAGAGAAAACAGATGGGGCAATCCAGAGAAAGAGAAAACTGATGGGGCAATCCAGAGAAAGAGAAAACTGATGGGGCAATCCAGAGAAAGAGAAAACAGATGGGGCAATCCAGAGAAAGAGAAAACTGATGGGGCAATCCAGAGAAAGAGAAAACTGATGGGGCAATCCAGAGAAAGAGAAAACTGATGGGGCAATCCAGAGAAAGAGAAAACTGATGGGGCAATCCAGAGAAAGAGAAAACTGATGGGGCAATCCAGAGAAAGAGAAAACTGATGGGGCAATCCAGAGAAAGAGAAAACTGATGGGGCAATCCAGAGAAAGAGAAAACCGATGGGGCAATCCAGAGAAAGAGAAAACCGATGGGGCAATCCAGAGAAAGAGAAAACTGATGGGGCAATCCAGAGAAAGAGAAAACTGATGGGGCAATCCAGAGAAAGAGAAAACTGATGGGGCAATCCAGAGAAAGAGAAAACTGATGGGGCAATCCAGAGAAAGAGAAAACTGATGGGGCAATCCAGAGAAAGAGAAAACTGATGGGGCAATCCAGAGAAAGAGAAAACTGATGGGGCAATCCAGAGAAAGAGAAAACTGATGGGGCAATCCAGAGAAAGAGAAAACTGATGGGGCAATCCAGAGAAAGAGAAAACTGATGGGGCAATCCAGAGAAAGAGAAAACTGATGGGGCAATCCAGAGAAAGAGAAAACAGATGGGGCAATCCAGAGAAAGAGAAAACTGATGGGGCAATCCAGAGAAAGAGAAAACAGATGGGGCAATCCAGAGAAAGAGAAAACTGATGGGGCAATCCAGAGAAAGAGAAAACTGATGGGGCAATCCAGAGAAAGAGAAAACTGATGGGGCAATCCAGAGAAAGAGAAAACTGATGGGGCAATCCAGAGAAAGAGAAAACTGATGGGGCAATCCAGAGAAAGAGAAAACTGATGGGGCAATCCAGAGAAAGAGAAAACAGATGGGGCAATCCAGAGAAAGAGAAAACTGATGGGGCAATCCAGAGAAAGAGAAAACTGATGGGGCAATCCAGAGAAAGAGAAAACTGATGGGGCAATCCAGAGAAAGAGAAAACTGATGGGGCAATCCAGAGAAAGAGAAAACAGATGGGGCAATCCAGAGAAAGAGAAAACTGATGGGGCAATCCAGAGAAAGAGAAAACTGATGGGGCAATCCAGAGAAAGAGAAAACTGATGGGGCAATCCAGAGAAAGAGAAAACAGATGGGGCAATCCAGAGAAAGAGAAAACCGATGGGGCAATCCAGAGAAAGAGAAAACAGATGGGGCAATCCAGAGAAAGAGAAAACTGATGGGGCAATCCAGAGAAAGAGAAAACTGATGGGGCAATCCAGAGAAAGAGAAAACTGATGGGGCAATCCAGAGAAAGAGAAAACTGATGGGGCAATCCAGAGAAAGAGAAAACTGATGGGGCAATCCAGAGAAAGAGAAAACTGATGGGGCAATCCAGAGAAAGAGAAAACTGATGGGGCAATCCAGAGAAAGAGAAAACCGATGGGGCAATCCGAAGAAAGAGAAAACAGATGGGGCAATCCAGAGAAAGAGAAAACCAATGGGGCAATCCAGAGAAACTGGCAACAGTGGGGATTTAAAACAGTGAACGAAGACAGAAAAACACGTCATGGAAAACTAAAAATATAACCAACATGGACCACACCAAAAACGGAGGATGAACCCTGGTCACTGGTGCTTGTGAAGAGTAAGCAGTTCTTTCTTCTTATAAGACACCTGCCGTGTTACTCATATATATATATAGTCAAGTCTGATAAATGTCTTGACAGTGATAGAGGAAAGAAAAAATCTACGTAAAAATGTAAATATAGCAGACTGATCCGAGCCTCTTATCCTCTTGAACTGTCTTGGCATCAGTAGATTAAGATGTTCAAAAGTGGACATACATGTATGGTCTATTAAGCACAGGATCAAAATAGTGCAAGTCAAATTAAATCAAAAATGTCTTTTCAAGAACCAGCAGCATATTAAACCCAATTAGTGACAAGTATTGTTATATTAAGACTTGGGACCATTGTGTAAATGATATCAATATTTGTTCTGTATAGTCCTTACTGGTAAATATAAAAGTTTGTTTGAATAAAAGTGCAGTCAACCCTACAAGGAAAATGAAAATGTGCCCTTTATGAGCAATTCACCTTTGTATACCTTTTAAAATTATATACACTATTCATTAATGGTAAAGATGAGATTGTCCTTTACAGACAGCGATTTGTTATATAGAGGTGCCCTTTAATGCAGGTTTGATTATATATTTGTTTCAAGGAATAATTGGTAAAAAGCATGTTGGTCCAGAAAAGGTGTATCCTTTTGACTATGCAGAAACAGAAGAAAACAATAGTATACTACAAGTAGGAAGAAATATAACAAAGATAAAACTGTTGGTCAGGGAATTCTTAAATAAAGATAAGTCAAGGTAAGTGTAGAACAAGACTTACTTTATTAACCAACACATGATGTGTTAATCTAGCCATTCTAATAAAGAAGATACCATTTGTCTGGTTATTTTTACTTCTTTCGAAGTTTTACTACATGTATTGTGTAGGTACTTACATTTGTAATAAATATGAACTATGCAAATATTACAAATCATACTCTTAGTATCATCAGACTACTCTAAGTGCCTTGGTGATGTAATGGTTAGCATGCAAGTATCAAGTGGTGTAAATTGTGGGATGGAGCACTGGCCCGGTCAAACCAAAATCTATAAAGATGGCATTGCTGTTTCTCTGCCGGTTGACTGTTGTTTAACTTGTTTCAGTAACCTAGCACTATAAATTTCAAACTGAGGAGGTTGGGCTAGTACAAAGTAGACATTATCATCATCTCGTCGAAATTTGTGGTGAATTAATGACTACATGATACATTGTAGATATTGTAGCTAGTTCTGAATCAGCTCAGGATTGTAAGTATGATGAACACTTCTGTAAAAGTACATGTATCAACCAAATTATTTATGGTATAGGTCTATGCAGTATATTTTGTTTAAACTATAAAACATTTTGAGAGTTATTTAACAATAAAATATAAATGTACTCTATTTACCGGTAGTACTTATTTCAGTCTTATTGTTTTATATTTCTACTTCCAGTCCTTTCTTTTTGTACATTGGATTCCATGATCCACACAGATGTGGTCATACTCATCCTGAATATGGACAGTTCTGTGAAAAGTTTGGAGATGGTAGCCATGGAATGGGTGTTATTCCTGACTGGACACCCATCACCTATGATCCCAACGATGTCATTGTACCATACTTTGTACAGGACACCCCAGCAGCCAGACAAGACATAGCTGCTCAATATACTACCATTAGTAGATTAGATCAGGGTAAAAGTCGTCATTTTCTTAATTGTCATGATATGGTTTGTGGTTTGGTTTATGGGGTTTAACGCCACTTTCAACAAAATTTTGTGATGAAATTAGTTAACATGTATTTAAATTGTGTATGCAAAGTCAAAAAGTTAATTAAGGCTATATTCTTTAGGTGATAATTTACACACTTGACCGTATAATTTTCTTCCACGCTTCCACGAATTCCCCTTTTTGTGTATATTGTTTTAATTGTTTAATATACACAGATGGCATGCAAATGATTAAGTTACAACTTTCGAAACAGTAGATCATTTTTATTTATCAAGTTGTTGGTTCAATAAGACATTTTTAGCAAACGAATAGTTTCTATTTTCCTTTTCCATATTGTTTATAATTACTATGGAAATTAAATATTTGGGGTCATAAACGGGTTGGGTCGGATCATAAAGTAACAGATGCATAGCCGTCCTTTTTTTTTTACACGCTTTGTGGTTATCATCGGGTTATATAAAATCGTTTTGATGATGCAGACTTTTGGAATCGTCTGTATAAAATGGTATAGTCCAAAACAGGGTATATTAACACTTGTCGCAGCATGCTTGGTCACTTTGATTATTATTTTCAAGCAGCATGGTTGGTCACTTTGACTATTATTTTCAAGCAGCGTGGTTGGTCACTTTGGCTATTATTTTCAAGGAGCGTGTTTGGTGACTACTCTTTACAGTACTAGTATTCACTCTTGATTACTGGATCAGCAGCTTTACTGAAAACGCACAGGTTGATCTAGTAATAAGTCTGTGCGTAAAGGGCACAGGTCTGACGCACCAGTGCTGAAAACGCACAGGTTGAACCATTAATAGGTGTGCGTATAACGCACAGGACTGACACAAAAGTGGTGAAAACGCACAGGTTGATATAGTAATAGGTTTGTGCGTAAAACGCACAGGCTGAACCAGTAATAGGTGCATGCGTAAAACGCACAGGTGCTGAAGACACACAAGTTAAACTGGCAATAGGTGTTTGGCATTGTATCATATCACCAATTTTATCCATTGTCAACAGCTTGCAAACGCACAATAGTTTCCATAGGTTTAACTGTATAAGCTAAATACACAATATATGATGCGGATTACGCCAGTGACGTGCAACCCCCTGCACATGACAATTTCAGTTATATTGTGGCAGTCAGTTTTATTGGTGGAAGATATCGGAGTACCCGGAGAAAACCACCAATCTGTCGCAAGTCACTGACAAACTTTATCACATAATGTTATATCGAGTACACCTTACTATGAACGGGGTTCGAACTCACAACTGTAGTGGTGATAGGAGCTGATTGCACAGGTAAATGTAAATCCAACTACATGTATCATGCGATCATGACCATGACGACCCCGTCATAATATGCATCAGATTTGATGTATATAAATTACATAGCTTTAATAAAAAATGAAAAAAAAAATACCACACTGTGGGAACAGTTCACAAAATCCAAAAGCAAAATCTTAGAATGGGGCAATATCGATACCCCTGACACACAGATACATGATGGTTTACTTTTATTAAGATTCGTTTCCTGATAATTTTCATATTTAATGTAAAAGCGAAATGCCAAATGTGCTAAATAGATTGCAGACATATACATGTATTTCATTAGCGAAATATTAGTACTCTATAAGGAGAATGTGAACCACATATCTCTTCTGAAGCCACGGCCTATATAAACCTTTTTTTACAGGTATTTGTTTATTTTTTTTTACAGGTATTTGTTTATTGTTTTACAGGTATTTGTTTATTTTTTTTTACAGGTATTTGTTTATTTTTTTACAGGTATTTGTTTATTTTTTTTACAGGTATTTGTTTATTGTTTTACAGGTATTTTTTTATTTTTTTACAGGTATTTGTTTATTTTTTTTTTACAGGTATTTGTTTATTGTTTTACAGGTATTTGTTTATTTTTTTACAGGTATTTGTTTATTGTTTTACAGGTATTTGTTTATTTTTCTACAGGTATTTGTTTATTTTTTTTACAGGTATTTGTTTATTTTTTTTTACAGGTATTTGTTTATTTTTTTTTTACAGGTATTTGTTTATTTTTTTACATGTATTTATTTATTTTTTTACATGTATTTATTTATTTTTTTACAGGAATTTGTTTATTTTTGTACAGGTATTTGTTTGTTTTTGTACAGGTATTTGTTTATTTTTTATACAGGTATTGGATTAGTTCTGTCAGAGTTAGAGGAAGCTGGAGTTTTAGAGGATACTCTCATTCTGTATACATCTGATAATGGAATACCATTCCCAAATGGCAGAACTAATTTGTACGATTCTGGAATAGCTGAACCTTTCTTACTGTCTTCACCACATCACAAAAATAAATGGGGCATGGTAAGTTTAATATTCTGCTTACTGAAGCATTCAAGTTTTCAATAATATTATACTGGTGTAAGATACAGTCAAACCTGTCTAAACCGAACCCTTTGGAACAGAAGAATTTGTTCAGTTTAGACAGGTGTTTGGTTTACACTGCCACTGGTTCACATTACATAGATATTTAGTAAAGTCTGTCTGGTTTAGGCAGGTTTTCGGTTTACTCAGAGTTCGGTTCAGACAAGTTTCACTGAATATAAATTTTCATTATCATAGTCTATGTCTTTGTTTTATGTTGCAGTATGGTTTAAATTTTATTGGTTAAATTAAAAATGGTGAAACAGGGTCAGAATCAGGGTCACTGATACTTATGGTAACTTTTTATCAGTTGTTTGCTATGTGATGACTACCAGCCTTAATGGGGAAGGACTGCCTAGACAGCGTGATGAACTGAAAGGTGAAAACTCATCACCTCAGTAGATGTTAACAAATCTTATCTTGGCTTGAACCCACATCAGTGGTATTAGAGGATTGCTTTCAGAAGTTGACGCCCTTATCCATTATATCACACGTACCCACCAAATATATGTGGAAATAGCCATTGTATGTAAAATATTGATGAACATATGGCTGTTAACCGGTGAGCCAGATCCATATTTCCAAGTCAATTAATGTATATAATACCGGTAAATACATGAAAATATGATCTTTTCCATATCACCCCTGTCATCATTCTAGACCCATATCTCATAGAAATACATCTTTTCCATATCACCCCTGTCATCATGCTAGACCCATATCTCATAGAAATACAATAGAACAGAGGAAAATAATTAGTTATAGATCACATCATGAATTACATTCAGTACTTTAATGAAGGAGATACTACATTGCTGTACACATATAAGTTATACATGCTTTATATTACCAGAAAGTAAACAAAGGGTCACAAGGTCAGTAAATTAATTTACTTGTCCCTGTTCTTGCATTTTATTGGAAATTAAGTTATGTTTACACATTGTATATTGTGTTCTCTTTGTGTTTTGTTTGTTTGTTGTAGTATATAATTTTGTTTTCGTTTTAGGAAGTAAATAACTTAGTGAGTCATGTAGATATAGTACCAACTATTCTTGACTGGTTCAGCATACCATATCCTGAATATAAACTCTTTCATAACCCAGTAATTCTTACAGGGAAGTCATTATTTATGTTGCTAGGCAACAATAACATACCAACAGAGGAAGCCATTTTTACCAGCCATAATCTTCATGAAGTGACAATGTATTATCCAATGAGATCTATTCGAACAAAACGATATAAACTATTGCATAATTTAAATTATCTGATGCCATTTCAAATTGATCAGGATTTTTTCATCTCAAATACTTTTCAAGATCTTCTGTATCGGACTAGACATAACATTTCAACACACTGGTACAAGAACTTGAAGCAATATTATTATAGAGAACAATGGGAATTGTATGACCTTTTGCTGGATCCCAAAGAACTAATTAATCAGTTCAGAAATGAAAAATATGAAACTGTTATTAATCAGTTAACATTAGAATTGTATTCATGGCAAAATGCAACATCAGATGCCTGGATATGTTCTCCACAAGGTGTTTTAGAAAACAAGGGAAGCTATAAATTTAATCCTCATTGTTTTTCAGCAGACTACGGTATTTGATGCTTCTCAGTATACAATTTGAAGCACATTCCAGCCCCCCCCCCCCCCCCCCTCGACCTTCAGACCTTCAATGTTATACAAATATATATCTACATATATTCCATTGTAATATACAGATTCAAGCCCCATTTTTTTTTAAACAAATGAATTCTGCATGGGATAAAATAAAAAAAATTGTTCCCAATATGTATGGTGCCCAAGCCCTTCTTGACTGAGGTTTTATATATGCTGCAATGGAAAAATTTAGCAATGTCAAGACCTGACATTAGATATAGCATATAGTATTTGGAATGAAACATCCTATGAAATGCAGATTTAGTCTGGTACAAATGAAGACCCAAGTGTCTATGGGGTCCAATCTTTGTGATCCAAAAATTGACATACTGTAAAGAAGTTGATCAACTTTTGCAGATTTTTTTTTCTAGAATTTATAATAGGATGCAATGGGACAGATTTTCATAATCTTCTTTATGAGGAATAGAAATACAATTGTATTTAGTATGAAACAGATATGTGATATGAAGGTTAAATTTTGCACAAATGAACATCATTGAGTCTTTTGGTTCTTCAAGCCCTTGGAGATCAATATTTAACATATTACGATTGGAAATGGTGCAATAAATAATCTATACAAGGTGAGTGATACAGGCTCATGTTAGCCTCTAGTATTTATATCTTTATAAATAAACAAACATACAAGTGTAGCTAATAGTTGAATCATTTTTCATCATGCAACCATCAGAAAAATTTAAAGATGACAAAGGGTAATCAAAAACAATAAATCAAAGGACAGACAATACAATGTAAAACTGTAAATGGATGAAAAGACAAACATATTGTAGATTGTCATGTATACCTAAATTATGGCTGTGGAATGTTGTTCCACCAATGCAAGGCTTGTCGGAGATCTGATAGAGTGATTGGGTTTTGTGATAGATATAGGTGGTTAATATCACCCAGATGTGGTCAGTACGATTTCAGCAGGGTGATATTGGAGACCTAGGCATGAGCCATTGTTCTTGTA
Organism: Bathymodiolus brooksi; assembly: GCA_963680875.1. Taxonomy (NCBI): domain Eukaryota; kingdom Metazoa; phylum Mollusca; class Bivalvia; order Mytilida; family Modiolidae; genus Bathymodiolus; species Bathymodiolus brooksi. The sequence continues at coordinate 9,700,336 of OY804579.1, read as the reverse complement.
CTGAAGAAAACCCATAGATAGGAAAACTGTGTGTGGTATTGTGATGTCTTGCTGAAACGTCATGTCCATTTTGATGCATGGAATTGACAACTTTTGTGGCTAGATTTCAGTGATAAACAGAATTGAACATACCACCAACAAAAACACCATTTGTCTTACTTGACACAATTCGGATTTATAACTACCTATGCAATACGTGCCTATCACCACTAAAGTTGGGAGTTTGAATCCCGCTCAGGCGAGGTGTATTTGATACAACATTATGTGATAAAGTTTGTCGGTGACTTGTAGCAGGTTGGTGGTTTTCTCCGAGTACTCCGGTTTCCTTCACCAATAAAACTGACCGCCACTATTTCTAAAATATCGTTGAAAGTGGCGTTAAACACCATGCCCCTAACCCTTAAATATTTCGCCTGGTCTGCAATAAACTCAAATATGGTCATCTCCAAAATTTTTTCCGGTATTAATAAAATTTGATACGGCACATATTTTTATACCCCCCGCTATCCAGCGGGAGGGGGTTATATAGTATATGTCCGTTTGTCCGTGAGTGCTTCTCTCACTGCCTATGCAATTCCTCCTTAACAACTTGATGGAATTGAATGAATCTTACAGGAAATCTTTAATACCATATGGCAAGGTTCATTAATTTCATGAATTCTTTAGTACCAAATGGCATTGTGCACCTTCTATTTTTGTTTTCCCATTTCAACAGTTCTTGCTAAAATTTCTTCACTTTTGGACTTTGTCATTTAAGGCTATTTAATTGTCATACAAGGCTATACAATAGAGAGAGGATACTGTTGCGTTATCCATAACTCTTCCTAAACAACAGAATGGATTTCAATAAAACTTCCAGAGTTTCTTATGTTTAGTTTTTGCAAGCATTATTTTTTCCAGAAGTTCTTCTGTAAGGAGGGCGCTCACTGTACGTCCTGTTATGTTGCTGTTGGTTTTTTTTTAGTTCTTCAAAATAGAACAATAGGATTTGAAATAAAAAGTTTATAGTGTTGGGTCTTTTTGACCCCTGTATATCTCGGAAAGAACAACGGTAAGACATTACGCCAGATCTGTTGGCACAATACCGAATAAAGGTAATAACAATGGTACCGTACTCCAAGGCGCATTCAAAAGGGAAAGTCCACAAAAACAGACAAAACTGATAAGAAGCTCAACCATCTGAGTTTTCAATCAACGGAACAACTGAACAACAACATGGGGATTAAACGTGACAAGTCGGGAAAATCCAGTAGTCAAATAGTGCCCAGAATCTGAAACTCAAGACCATCCTGTATGATTTGCGAATAGGCAAATTTATGAAGAATACAAACGAAAAACGTAATAAAATCAGACGAAAAATGAACCCTCAATATCCCAATCTATGAAAATACCCCCTCATATCCCCCCATTTTTTTCTATATGCCCACTCCAGAAACTTTATAATTCATAAATACTGACACACACTCAAACACAAATAAAAATATGACATTTGAACTTCTGAAAGTTTGTCGGCAAGCAAACCCGACTTGAATTGAGTTGCGGGTAATGTACGTGAGGAGTACTGTAACGGACAGACATGCAAGATGGGTTTCCCAGTTATAATTAATCAAAATTATTGTATTTAAAAAATCAAATTATCTTCTTTTTTTTTTTCTTTTTTTTTTTCCACACCAGTCTATTTCGTTTTGTTTTCGTTGATTTCGTTTTGCTTTCGTTGGTTTCGTTTTATTTCGTTTTCATTTCGTTGATTTCGTTTCGTTTCGTTTCGTTTTTGTTGATTTCGTTTCGTTTCGTTTCGTTTTCGTTGATTTCGTTTCGTTTCGTTTCGTTTCGTTTCTATTTCGTTTCGCACTTTATAGGTACCCCAATAATCGTGTAACAATAGACATCATTGATGAAAATGGCACATCAACAAAACAGTTTGTTTTACACCCTGAACCCAATAATCGATGACGTCATGTATTTACTCGTATTTGCACTTGCTCAGCTTACCACAAACAGGTGGTCGAAACCATAGATTCCAACTATCAGCACAAACATCCACCTTTTATCGCCAGCACTCACCAACCTCACTTGCACGAGCCAATTTTGTTCTTTGATTAGCCACGGCCAAAAAGTTTGACTAGCCACGGCCAAAAAAGTTTGACTAGCCACGGCCAAAAGGTTTGACTAGCCAAGGTCAAAAAGTTTGACTAACCACGGCCAAACAATTTGACTAGCCACGGCCAAAAAGTTTGCATTGACTAATTTAAGTTATCTCTCTTAGTCCGACATTGGTAGTGGAGTGTGATTGAAGTGCAAACACAAAGGTAAGAACAAACTCCCAAAAAACATAGCACTTTCGAAGTGTAGCCTGGCACAAAATGTACTGGTACTCCAAGTCATCCGATCAAAATATTAGATATACCGGATACAGTCGGCTGATTGGTCATATGTTGAGTACGATCACGAAACGCATACATTTTACAATGAAATACACCACACCTTTATTACATGTAACAACGAACATGTTTTATTTTCATCTTTTATGAGGTAAATGTTATTTCTCCTTCCATTCTTTCTGGTCCCCTTTCTTTGAAGTGAAAAAAAATGTTCCTTATATCAAACATTTATGATATCACTGCCAGCTACTAGTAGTAACGAGATGCGGAAAATGAATGTATGTTGCGCGTCATAGTGTGATCTACATTCATTGGCATATTCTGGTATTTTAAAAAAAAGTTTGAAGATATCGAAGGGTTAATCAGAAGCCGTAAATCGAAGGACAGACAATACAATGGCCATAAGTGTGAAGATACTAAAGGAGTAATCAGAAGCCGTAAATCGAAGGACAGACAATACAATGACCAAAAGTGTGAAGATACTAAAGGGTTAATCAGAAGCCGTAAATCGAAGGACAGACAATACAATGACCAAAAGTGTGAAGATACTAAAGGGTTAATCAGAAGCCGTAAATCGAAGGACAGACAATACAATGACCAAAGGTGTGAAGATACTAAAGGGTTAATCAGAAGCGTAAATCGAAGGACAGACAATACAATGGCCATAAGTGTGAAGATACTAAAGGAGTAATCAGAAGCCGTAAATCGAAGGACAGACAATACAATGACCAAAAGTGTGAAGATACTAAAGGGTTAATCAGAAGCTGTAAATCGAAGGACAGACAATACAATGGCCATAAGTGCGAAGATACTAAAGGAGTAATCAGAAGCCGTAAATCGAAGGACAGACAATACAATGACCAAAAGTGTGAAGATACTAAAGGGTTAATCAGAAGCCGTAAATCGAAGGACAGACAATACAATGACCAAAAGTGTGAAGATACTAAAGGGTTAATCAGAAGCCGTAAATCGAAGGACAGACAATACAATGGCCATAAGTGTGAAGATACTAAAGGAGTAATCAGAAGCCGTAAATCGAAGGACAGACAATACAATGACCAAAAGTGTGAAGATACTAAAGGGTTAATCAGAAGCCGTAAATCGAAGGACAGACAATACAATGGCCATAAGTGTGAAGATACTAAAGGAGTAATCAGAAGCCGTAAATCGAAGGACAGACAATACAATGACCAAAAGTGTGAAGATACTAAAGGGTTAATCAGAAGCCGTAAATCGAAGGAAAGACAATACAATGGCCATAAGTGTGAAGATACTAAAGGAGTAATCAGAAGCCGTAAATCGAAGGACAGACAATACAATGACCAAAAGTGTGAAGATACTAAAGGGTTAATCAGAAGCCGTAAATCGAAGGACAGACAATACAATGGCCATAAGTGTGAAGATACTAAAGGAGTAATCAGAAGCCGTAAATCGAAGGACAGACAATACAATGACCAAAAGTGTGAAGAAACTAAAGGGTTAATCAGAAGCCGTAAATCGAAGGACAGACAATACAATGGCCATAAGTGTGAAGATACTAAAGGAGTAATCAGAAGCCGTAAATCGAAGGACAGACAATACAATGACCAAAAGTGTGAAGATACTAAAGGGTTAATCAGAAGCCGTAAATCGAAGGACAGACAATACAATGGCCATAAGTGTGAAGATACTAAAGGAGTAATCAGAAGCCGTAAATCGAAGGACAGACAATACAATGACCAAAAGTGTGAAGATACTAAAGGGTTAATCAGAAGCCGTAAATCGAAGGACAGACAATACAATGGCCATAAGTGTGAAGATACTAAAGGAGTAATCAGAAGCCGTAAATCGAAGGACAGACGATACAATGACCAAAAGTGTGAAGATACTAAAGGGTTAATCAGAAGCTGTAAATCGAAGGACAGACAATACAATGGCCATAAGTGTGAAGATACTAAAGGAGTAATCAGAAGCCGTAAATCGAAGGACAGACAATACAATGACCAAAAGTGTGAAGATACTAAAGGGTTAATCAGAAGCCGTAAATCGAAGGAAAGACAATACAATGGCCATAAGTGTGAAGATACTAAAGGAGTAATCAGAAGCCATAAATCGAAGGACAGACAATACAATGACCAAAAGTGTGAAGATACTAAAGGGTTAATCAGAAGCCGTAAATCGAAGGACAGACAATACAATGGCCATAAGTGTGAAGATACTAAAGGAGTAATCAGAAGCCGTAAATCGAAGGACAGACAATACAATGACCAAAAGTGTGAAGAAACTAAAGGGTTAATCAGAAGCCGTAAATCGAAGGACAGACAATTCAATGGCCATAAGTGTGAAGATACTAAAGGAGTAATCAGAAGCCGTAAATCGAAGGACAGACAATACAATGACCAAAAGTGTGAAGATACTAAAGGGTTAATCAGAAGCCGTAAATCGAAGGACAGACAATTCAATGGCCATAAGTGTGAAGATACTAAAGGGTTAATCAGAAGCCGTAAATCGAAGGACAGACAATACAATGGCCATAAGTGTGAAGATACTAAAGGAGTAATCAGAAGCCGTAAATCGAAGGACAGACAATACAATGACCAAAAGTGTGAAGAAACTAAAGGGTTAATCAGAAGCCGTAAATCGAAGGACAGACAATTCAATGGCCATAAGTGTGAAGATACTAAAGGAGTAATCAGAAGCCGTAAATCGAAGGACAGACAATACAATGACCAAAAGTGTGAAGATACTAAAGGGTTAATCAGAAGCCGTAAATCGAAGGACAGACAATACAATGGCCATAAGTGTGAAGATACTAAAGGAGTAATCAGAAGCCGTAAATCGAAGGACAGACAATACAATGACCAAAAGTGTGAAGATACTAAAGGGTTAATCAGAAGCCGTAAATCGAAGGACAGACAATACAATGGCCATAAGTGTGAAGATACTAAAGGAGTAATCAGAAGCCGTAAATCGAAGGACAGACAATACAATGACCAAAAGTGTGAAGATACTAAAGGGTTAATCAGAAGCCGTAAATCGAAGGACAGACAATACAATGGCCATAAGTGTGAAGATACTAAAGGAGTAATCAGAAGCCGTAAATCGAAGGACAGACAATACAATGACCAAAAGTGTGAAGATACTAAAGGAGTAATCAGAAGCCGTATATCGAAGAATAACAAACAACACATTGGCCAAAATAAAAAGTAAAAAAGGACAAACAACGTTCTACAAAACATACATATAGAACTAAAGATCGAGTAACACGAACCCCACTAAAAACCGGCGGTGAACTCAGGTGCCCCGGAAGGGTAAGCAGTTCCTACTCAACTAGTGGCACTCGTCGTGTTAATCTAGTTACGAACCCGGTGATAAGTCAGTTATAGAAATTTCAAACATGTTGAAAGCGATGGATGTCATCATGGGAGACTTATTGGAATCGTGGTTACAAACTATTCTGCAGTAAAGTGTAATATATGCTCTCTCAGTTTTAGGTCGTTTCAATTTGTCACGACTTTACCTAATTTGTGACATGTGATATCATAACACCTCTTCGGACAAGAAATTGAACGTCACCATTAGAATAAAGAAACTCATTTAACATTTGAAATTGACCTACTGATCTACTTAAATTTATAATGATATTTTGTGTCTCATATAAACTGCATAATTAAATATCACCATCTTAAGACATGTATGTGTTAATTATTTTTCATTCGTGCGACACTCCATTGAAATTACAATATATAGGAAAATATTTAGTAAACGATATAAACATTGGATCATTAAGAAAGTCATACTAAATTGACTTGTGAGAATTCCGGAACTTACGTCCTCTGTTTGTCAGTACTAGTGTATTGAGCCGGTAGATCTGATAACGTTACTGTTCCCTCAAATAAACTGATTCTAGGAACAAATTACTTTTTCTTCCGTTCTATAAATTATTAAATTAATCTATACATGTGCTATTCCGTCTCAAAATTATCCCAACTGTGTGGAATTTATTTATTAAACATGCTTAGCACAAATTCAACTTAAACTGAGTTTATATGGTATTCTGTCTATAATAATAGGAAATCTATTTTCATCTCAATCAATGGGAATTCAATGATTTTATTTTTGTAAATGGTAATACTGCCATGATAGTTAAATTGTCATACATTTTAAAACATCGTACAAACTTATTGTCCGTGCATACATGATATTGTTACCGTGTCGTGTGAAATCTCTGAAATCAACACCTACCAAACTAAAACAATATGAAAGAATACTGTAGAAAGTAATAACATCTGTATGTCTATATGTCCAATATTGTTAAATAAACATTAATGTGTTATACACTTGTCGTTATTGCTAACAAGGGTATATTGTCCAAATAAGATAGACAATCCGAGATAATGTTGAGTGCCGTTATGTTATATTGGCCTCTTGTCCATCATGCACAGAAATAATAGAACAGCAAATCATACATGTCTTACTTTAGGACATAACTTTATCTCGGACAGAATGCTTTTCTGTTTTCAGTATGACGGATACACGAAATGTTTGTTTTTTCCGCTGTGAAAAAAATGGGTAGTTGATAAACATGTTGGTCTAGAGGCAACTTCTTTTCTTTTTATTTGTTAATTATTTTATGTCATTATAACAATTTTAATATTTCTTAAATGAGTGACCATCGTAGTCGTGATCGTGTGATAGTTGGATTTACAATTACCTATGCAATCAGTGCCTATACAGCATTATGTGATATAGTTGGTGACTTGCGGTAGGTCGGTGGTTTTCTCTGGGTACTCCGGTTTCCTCCACTGACCGGCACGATATCACCCCCTATTTCTTAAAGGTAATTGATAAATGAAAATGGTAGAACCAGAATATTTCAATGTGATATCGACAATGAGAATTTATGTTGTTTATTTTATTCAAATAAAAAAAATGAATTTCAAAAGTCATAATATTTACTTGATTGCAAACACAAATAATGAATGTTCCCATAGCACAAATTTCACAAGAGGATCAGAAAGATTAAACCGGAAAACAAAAAAGAAAAAAAATCCATCAAAATCAAAATGTTCCACATTTTTCAAAATCTGTTTATCCTAATATTTTGACAATGATATTGGTTGTATTTTGTTTTAGACATTTAATGACATTTTTTTTATACTGACAGTGATAAGTCTTCCTATATTACCAACTGACAACTAAGATTAACACATATAACTTCTGAACCTCTATCTGATATTATGATTAATATGATGAATGACATGTACATATATAAAATAAAGGCGTAATAATAATAATGAATAAAAAGATGAGCATTTTGGGGGATTTTTGACGTTTCAAAATCGTCATTACTTTATATTCTTGCCATTAAGATAAGCAGTTCGTTTTCAATCATGACCCCACTACTCATATTCTAACCGGGCAGACTCCCTTTGGACGTTTAACACGACACTATTTAATTTTTTACATAGCGAATCATGGTTTTTCATCGTAAACGACAATAAATGTATTGAACATTGAAAATAAATATTATTTGATTATATATTTACTGATGCAGCAATCATTCTTTTCTTTATTATTGAACATAAACCTTTATATGCAGAGAAACCCGTCAAGGTACATGTCCGTGACATTTAAAAGTATAACTAAGTGCACAACAATAACCTATTTACCTAGTCAAACTATATTTCTGCTATGATTATATGTTGCAAGTTTAAACTTTTGAAGTTAATTGTCGAAGCATTTCATCAAATTTTCAATCATATGCAAACTTAAATACGAAAGTATAATTTCTACAAAAGGTCGAAATATTAAAGTTTCCAAATACCATTTCTATTACTACATTATACAAGAAGTTTAGGAGAATTTGTTTTGTGTGTCATTTCCCTATATTTGATATTAACATGCTTAAAATAGCCATATAACAAACAACTTCAATTTCCGACATGTTGCCGTTTCGTTACTTTGTGGTTGTAGCATTGTAATGAAATCTCCAATTTAATATTTCTATTCTGTCGACTATTGCATGATAGCTAGTGATGATTTGTAATGTACGTAGTTGTAACAATCTACTAGCTGACTTGCCTCTACACGCTTATGAGGCAATCTTCCTTCAATATCTTCTCAAGAATAAAGACAGGAAATTAGCCCAAAACCTTTAATTTCAGTTTCAGCTTAATGGATGATTCTCTGTCACTTAACAATTCTCGATTCGGTGATCACCTTTCCAAACGAGCTTGAAGTAAGGATACTACCGACACTCAAAATTATGCTTCTTACGTATACCTTGACCTTTACATGTACCTTGAAATCAACAGCGAACGAACATTGAAAACAAACCTCTTCGACAAATGTGATAATGACTTCACTTTTCTAACTGTAAACTTCCCATTAATCGGTAGTAATATTCCAGCAGTAACAGCTTATGGGGTTTACAATTCACAATTACACCCATTGACTGCCAAACTAGCTCTACTATATTAATATCTCCACATCAAGGTAACTAAGACACATACCAATATGGTGACTGGATATATATACCTATTGTACAAGAGGTAATGGTTGCCTTCACATTTTATGTTTGCTGTTTTCTTTGTGTTGTGAGGTATAAGGTAAGCCGATATATTAAGTGGTGTTGTTGTTATTGTGAAATGTCAACCATTAATTACTCTTTCTTTTATCCGGAATTAGGTGTCGAAGTAGCAAAAATAAGAACAGTTACTGCAAACCTGGCTACTTTCAAACATTTATATCTACGTTGCTTTATCCACTCATATTTTGTAATAGGATTGGAACCAGATTCAACAGTGGTAAATGCTATCATTATCAGCACATCAGAGATTTGAAGACACACAAATTATAGCGATTTATTTAATTTCATGTCACTTACTCCTGATTTATAGAAAGCAGATGTGATGTAATTGATTGGCTTCGGTTATTAATTTAATATTTACCAGTTTTTTAACGTCAATCACCGTACGTAAACGAACTTACTACACCTTAACCAGTGCGGAAAGATCCAGGCCATCTACTTTATACTGGAAACATCATATACAGAAATTCATTTAACTTGTCAACAGAAATGTCTAATTGAGAAGAGATATGTCTGGTCCTGAATTATTCTTCTGGGAATATAATTGTATTTGTGAAGTGTTAACCAAACCTATTTGTTGATTTAATTTATGGTGTCGAAAACATAATTTTTTTTCTATATGACAAATGTTAAAAATACATATACAACAGTTAATATATTGAGTTTTCCATTGCTTTTTCTATACAATGCAAACACGTAACGATGATTAGTTTCATTCTTAACCAGATGCTTTTTTTTTCAATTATATTTTATTTTTTTGGTTATATCCACGAACCTCTTATTTTTAGCTTGCTTTTGTTCATTTGATAACTGCTTTTGTAACTTGGGTGTATGTTAATCTGCATAAATTAATGTATGATTTTATTTAATATGTTTGTATGTATGATTGTATGTGTTGCTGTGTTATATAGTCGATTTTAAAATCCCATTAGAGATTCTGTGTAATGTATATTATGCATGGACTCTAAATGAAACTTTGAATTGAATTGAATCCAATATCGATGTTGTGTCTGTGTCAAATTAAAACGTTGTTTGTTAAAATTAAAATGTAAATCAGCTATGTAACGTTGGTTTATATATAAAATCATGTAATTGTCATATTCTATACAAGGAAGGAACATTTGAGATGTACATCATGATGTTGATATAGACATGCCGATATGTGATAAGTTATACCTTTAACCGAGTTGTAGATATATAGGTTGGTTCTCCAGATGAATCAGTAATACACTATCTTTTTAATATCATTGGTTTTAGTGATTTAGGTTAAATGAAACATTTTCCCGTTTTTAATAATTAGTTATACATTAACAGACCAATTATGAATCCCGGCTTATCAAAATACAAAATGTTCTTGGGCCTCACTGAAAAAAGGCTTTCTGCGATACTCTGACTATTATAATTTTATATTTTATAGTCCTGTTGTCTAAAATCCTTAAAATTTATTTCTTAAACTGTTCAAACTTTAAAATCAACACTCTTTGCATATTAGTACTACAGTTAAACTACCATACAGAGGGAACAGTGTATTTGTAATGAAACATTGTCATTGCTGAATTCATACTCTGCTTTCTTAATTCGAAGTTTATGCAGTATTCTAATAGTATAAGCAAATTCTGGACACACAGCGACCGTCACATTTTTTGTTGTTCCTTGATGTCGCGCGTGCTATACCTATGATTTCAATAATCATTCGCCGATCCATGTGCTGGGGTTCTCTATATTGTGGAACGTTCACTAAATTTCATTTATATTAATATTGAAAGATTGACTTGTGAATAAACTGAAAAACAAAACAACAATCACACTTTCATATATGTAACAGTTCTAAAACTAATTGGAAACTCATAGAATCAGAGGCAAATCAATACCCACAATCACGCTTCTTGTGGGGTTTAGCCAGTTCTCTGAACCTAGAACCCTTCCTCATTGTGAAATGATGTGAATTGATTTATCACACTTAAAGCAATTTATTCTCAGCTATCAATTTGAAGGAGTGTTATAATTCATACCAACGTCTAAATAATGCTCAATGTAAATAAACGTTAGAGAATACCGAAGGAGCAATAGAAAATAGACAATCCAGAGAAACTAACAACAATGGGTACACAAAACACAAGATGAAGACATACAAAAACAAAAATACAACACAATATGTGGTGGACATCACTATGCGCAAACAAACCGAAATAACGTAAATAAGACATGACCCCTTTCTACAAATAACTGAGGGTAACAACGAACATTAACTTCTTTGTATGCGAACATCTTAGCGGATATCACGGCATGACCCTCAGAACGCAAAAGACACATAATAGGAAAACACACAAAAAAAACAAAACAAAAAAAAAGATGAGCAACATGGACCCCACCAAAAAACCAGATGTGAACTGAAAATAAGTATAAGCAATGACACATTACCCTTACTGAATGTGCTATATGCATTGTTATGTTAGTTGTTTAACTTGTCTCATTTGTACTAGCATAATCCTATTTAAAGTAAACAGATTTTAAACAAAGCTTTGCGTGTTTGATACTTTGGTATCATATGGTGTTTACGATGGCTGTTAGACAGATACTGATAATTTGTTTTTGTCTTGTTTATTCATCAGGCGTTTTAGGACGAATCAAAGAAAGAAACTCGAGTTTTTGAATGTAGTTTCCTTCCTGGTTTATTCTATTAACTGGTTTTGCTGATGGATTGACAGACATGTCACGAATGACAGACGGGTCACGATAGCCCCATATGTGATTTGTAAGGTACATGAACGAAAGTTCATAACCATTTATAACTCATCATGGTATAAGTATACTCCCTCGAATACAAAGACGTCATGTGTAGAAATACATCTAACATGTCAACATTAGGAAGCATAGAAAATATGGTATGTCTAGTAGCGATTCCTGTCTATGAGAACTTAATTTCATTTGCAAAGGCCTCTAAAGATGACTGTAGACAAAAGGCAGCGTGGTAGTTCTTTTGATATATAAACCAAATAAAAAGTAAAATTGTATATTTTATTATCCCTTCCCCAGGATAAAATAACGTGCATGGGGCTATATCATTATGTCAGTGCTGTCCTTCTGTATTCACATTGATCATTGGGAATGGGTGATTTCCATAGAAACGAAAGCAGCGATAATCTACCTTAGAAAATGGTGACCGTTTGCTGTGAATTCATATTTATTTGTGGAATACCAGTTGTCGTGGTGTTCAACGTTATTATCAAACCACGAAAGGCACATGTAACACGGGAATGTATAAATAATTATCAAACCCACAAAGTCTAATGTCAACGAACTTCTCACTATCCATAAAAATTGACATCAACGAAAACTATGAAACCACAGTGTTGTGATGTCCGCTACGATTGCCGTATAAAAATTATGTTCCGTTCGTCTTTACCTCTAGTTGTTTGTAGGAGGGCTCATGCCCTATTTACTTTATTTTTATTTGTTGTTTATAGTGGTGTCCAACACATATTGTGTTGTGTTTTTCTTTTGTTTGTCGTCGTCTTGTGTACCCGATAAGAATAAGAATAAGAAAACTTTATTTTGATTCGGCACATAATAAAACAGTACAACATAAGCTCTAAGGAGCTTTTTACCGAATATACATTAACAATAAAACAACACAAGTCACATGCAAAGTTACAAACTAAAATAAGCTAAGACATACAGGCATAAAAAGGAGGACTGTGTATAGATCTGAACAAGAACCCACGTGGCAAGTGCCTCTTTGGACTCTTGTTCAAGATCCACACACAGATGCTCCAACATAAAGCAGCATTTAGAAAGAAGCAGCAGGTAAAAAAAATAATGAAATAATAATACTGAATACTTAAAACTGGTACCAACATAATCAGTAAAAGCAGCACTGTCTAACTAAAAAATCAAAGAATATAAAATTTTCAAGCCAAACTAAAAAAAATTAATAATTAAAAAAATTAAAAATTAAAAATTAAGCAAACCAGAAGCAAAATTTTAATCATCTGCATGCAGAACAGCAACATTTGAACCCATTCCAGGACTGCAAAAGACTCTTGAATTGAGAGAAGCTATTTTCAGTCCTGAAATGATCTGGGAGGCTGTTCCACAATGTAGATGCAGCAAATCTGAAAGAGTTTTTACTGTACCGTGCATACTGCATATAGATGCCGGCCGGGGACCAGGTGGCAATGCCTCGCTGGGTTCCCACCGGCATCCACATGCATCATGACATAATAAAGCAGAACATTAAGCATGTTTGGATAAAAAATGGACAAGCACTAAAACAAAGCAATATATATCTAAAAGCTATATGCAAATAAAAAGAGCAAAAACAGTAGCAGAATATTTATCATCTGCATGCAGAACAGCAACATTTAGTACCATTCCAGGACTGCATTAAGCTCTTAAATTGAGAAAAACTGTTTTCAGTCCTGAAATGGTCTGGGAGGCTGTTCCACAATGTAGCAGCAGCAAATGTAAATGTTTTTTTGCCATACCTTGATGTTCTGACCTGTGGAATGTCCAGTATATTGTTGTATCTAAAATAATATTTTGAATTTCGTAAATGCACAAGGCTATGGAGACATGATGGCGACAGTTTATTCATAATCTTAAATGTTTCCAGGGCCATAGTTCTCATTCTATGAATCTGCAAGGAAGGCACCTTTGCTTTTTTCAATAAATTATCATATTGTAATCCTCATACACAAAGCGAAGATCCCTTTCTTGCACTTTTTCTATCTTTTTGGAATTTTTCTCCGTACAAAAATGCCAGGCCAAAGGGCAAAAGTTAAAATTACTAAGAATAAAAGTATGGAAAATTGTAAGTTTGTTTAATCTGTTCAAATAGGGGCCTAAACGTTTGCTAATGTTCAGCTGTTGGGATGCCTTCCTGCAGATTGTACTTATATGTGTGTCATAATTTAATTGATAATCGATCTCAATACCTAGTAATTTAACACTGTCTTCACACGTTAGTTCAAAATTTTGAACCCGATGGTTCCAGTTTCTCTGGATTGTCTATTTTTGATTGCCACTTCGGTATTCTCTAATACGAATTCATTTACATGGGAATTGATGTGAAAATTTTAATATCAATATAAAAAATATGACATCAGATTAATATATTATAAAATTGATGAGAATTGACTTTCATAGCATGATAAATCGATGTGTTAGTCGAGTAGACCAATCGTGTTAACATTCTCAGCTAGCTTATTACAAAAGGACATCTATTCATCCCCGTTGTAATCATTTACGATAGCATCTTATAGTGTTCTAGAAAATGTTTTTCTTAATGACAGATAATGCACAACAAACATGACAAATACCATGTCAGCGTCAAGTGAAATTACAACACTGTTTTGTACTCTAAAAGATGGATTAGTTTAATAAGTGGGTTAATACTACCGTCTATTTTAACTGGTAAAACCATGTTAGACTTTGTTGTAGAAATAATAGAGAAGAATAAAATAAAAGGAATATCAGTACAAATAGCATAGATATAACGTATTGTCCTTATATATTAAATATAATAGGAATAAGTCATTGACCATATACATTAAGTATCTTAGGAATAACGTATGGTCCTGATATATAACATATTATCTAATTAATTTATTACGATTTGAGATTATATTTTGTTCCATTATCCTGCAATTATGTAATTTTGTTACATATGTGAAGTAAGATCTACACACCTGTCATTGACACCTGAAGTTACCCGTTTGATCAAGAAAAGTCGTTTATGATTTTACATAGTAATCTTTATAATTGCACAAATAAGGTCCATTTCTTTTTTTTTTTTTTTTTTTTTTTTCCAATTAAAATCTTTATTCGAAATCTTTACATTTGTTTGTTAGAGAAACATAAAATACCAGTACCTTATCCTGGCCTCGTTAATATTAGTAGCATGTATAGGAATTGTTAGTCTTTTTAGTACAATAGTAATACAATTATGATAGATCACTAAATTCAATACGTATTTTGAGAGTTATTTCATGATTGTTTCTAAATTTTGTTTATTTATTTACTTCCGATCTACTTTCGTTTTGACCCACGTGTTGGGAGCTATGAAAAATCTAAAATGTTGTGTTTTTTTTTTTTTTTTTTTTTTTTTTAATTCTATATGGAATTATATTATCAACGGAGATAGAATATACTTTGTTTCCGAAATTAAAATATCCGGATAATATTTAAGATTGAAAAAGAGATACATGTACTTGAAATCACTCTCATACTCATAGTCTCAATTTCTATTCAACAACGTATAACTTTAAATTTTAACAAGGATAGATAATGGTCAAGCTATGGAATCTTCATCGTCACATTACTAAGTGTAAGTATATAGCATATTACTAGATATGTCTGATATGTAAGCAAAAAGAGTGACAACTAACCCCCCACAAAAAAAATATACATAGGGCAACACACACACAAATACAGATAATAAACACAACAAAACAAGAAAGTACAAACACATAAGACTCAGAGGCAACACATAGTGTGCGACATACACATTATTTGTACAGTTAATGTTATACTAACAGGATATACATACATTACATACACTCCCAAACATGTCTTCTTTCACCTTTACATACACATACATACATATACATTCATACATTTACACACACACATATACATCCTCATAACTATTGATTTATTACTGAAAATTAAGGGGCATAAATATGCTTCCCAATTACTGTAATAAAAAAAAAAAAAAACAGTATTCTATAGTGAATCTAAATGAGATCAATAACCTTCTGCACAAATACATTTGTATGGCAGTTTACTAGTTTGTCTAATTCAAATCGATTCTTGAGTTCAATTTTAAAAAGTTGAAGTACATGAATATGGTTTTCCTTTTGTTTTGACACATAATGACTTTTATATATTGTGAATAATAGAATTGTAAGAAAATAATTGATGCTATTATAGTGTTCATCTTCTATTTTATATCCAAACACTAAATTTTTCAATGAAAGTATATGAATTCCTATTCTTAGTTTTTCTAGTAATATTTTTACATCATTCCAAAAGGAGTCGAGGCTTTTGCAAGAAATAAAATAGTGTTCATAATCATCTATAATGTGACAGGTATCACATAATGGTGTGTTTTCTATTTTCCATTGATACAGTAACTGTTTACATGGAAGTATGAAATGTAATAATTTCCATCTGAAGATTTTGAGTTTATTTTCTTTAAGATGATGAAATGTAAATTTGAGCATATCTTTAATACAAATAGTATTTCCGAGTTTTTGCCTCCATTTCATGAAACCAGTAGGATGTTCTTTGATATTTTTATTCATTATGTTTGGAGTTTTATATATATCTTGTGAATTACAGTCTTGTAGTTTTTTCTTGGAATTTTCATTTATATAAAGAATTTTATTGGTTTTTACTGCAGTCTTGGTTGAATTTTCAGATTCTAGTTCATTTAGCCAATTTTTGGGGATTGATTTCTTCAGTTTTGTAAATTCTGATATCCAATTAGTTTTTAAAGATAGTTTTTTTAATATGAAGTTTTCTGATAACTTTCCTTCATGATCTATTATGTCATTGATGAATATTATACCATCATTTATCCAATTTAAATATATAAGTGATTTATTCTTAAACTTGATATGTTGATTTCCCCATATTATTTCCTGTCTTACAGTTCTGAAGTTGCTTGGTATTTTAGTGTATTTGTTTATGGATATCCATGATTTTAATAGATTAAGGTAATAATCACTGAGATTGTTTGTAAACTGATCGACTGATTTAATAGTATCTATGCTCATATTAAAGATCATTAATTCAGGGCCAAACTTGTTAAAGTAATAGAAAGGAATGACTTTCCAATTGGCAAAATTTTTGCTTGTGAGTTTTTTAATCCATTTTATTTTTATAGCTTCTATATATTTGTCTATGTCAATCATTTTAAGCCCCCCTTCTAAATAGTTTTTATTCATTGTTTCTCGTTTTACCTTTTCTCGCTTATCATTCCATATGAATTTGTATATCATGGTTTTAAATTTTGATACATATTCTTTGTCTATATTGGTAACTGATGCTACATATGTTATATTTGGGATTATTAATGACTTAACTATCATAATCTTTCCTACCATTGTTATGTTTCTTTTCTTCCATGAATTCATTATTTTTTCAGATTTTAAAAGTTGTTTTTCTATATTAAGTTTTTTGCATTCTGCTTTATTGTGACCAAAATATATTCCTAGACATTTTACATAATCTGTGACCCAGTTAATATTTTCTATCTTATCTTTGCAATGTTTTAAGCATCCTATCCACATACCTTCTGTCTCATTTCTACACAAGTTCTTCAACTTGGCTACACCGACAGTGTGGTATTTTATGTTTTTCATCTATTAGTATTCATGTTTATTGTAATATTTAATTTTTGAATTTAGATATGGCTGTATTTATGCAGAAGCAGATTCAAATTGCGAAAACGATGTGTGCGTGCGTGTGGAGGAGGGGTTATATTTCATTGCTTTAAAAGGGGACCAGATTAAATGCTCATCTGCACTAAATCCCCGTAGATCAATCAAAGCAAATACAGCGGTTCCAAGGTAATTTTGGTAATGGACAAATCATTGTGTGTGTGCAATCCGGTTTTTGCTGTCATGAAATTGATGCCCATGTATACAACCAGATATGCCATGGGAATGCATTAGATTGTCCACCAGTTTACACAATAATTACACCTTATAAGGCATTTGATGTCATTAGACAACCAAATGCTGTCAGACGTTTACACACAAAGTACAACAGATTTCATCAGAACGAGTGTTTCTAAAACATTTGATAAACGATATTAAAACCTTTAAATTGATAGGACCTTTGTATTAACATGAAGGATGGATGAGTGTGTTCTTAGTTGAGATTGTGCCAGTCTGACAACCAAACGAACTGATTTAATCAAGAAACTGTAACTGGAAAGCTAGTTGAAATCTATTAAATGTGCTATGCCTTTTTTCTATCAGTATAATTTTAAGCTTTTAGACTCAAATTAATTCTTTTCAAATACATATTTCATCTTTGAAAGCAATGTTTGTTCGAATTATCATTTTATGCTATGAGTTATTCTAGGGGAAGGGATGTTGATGTAAAATTAAATGCACTCTTGTGATTCTTTCAACATATATTACGTTTGCTGCGTTTGGTCGTTATTATACTGTTATGGAACAATTATTTTATATTTGTGAGAATCATCTGAGATCTTGTTACTCAAATGTCGTTGATTATAAGGATTTATCATATACTTGACATTAATATGATAGTTTTTGCATATGTGTAAACGACCGGAAGTAAACTAGCCATAATTTCACCCCCAGGCTGATAACACACATTAGAGACGTCTCGTGAAAAAATCCCCCATAATAGTGCGCTTCGTGCAAGTTACTTCCGGTATTTCCGGTGACGTCTGTTTATAAACATTACCTGACACGCAACGTTGAGTGGGAGATAGGGGTCTCATCACGGTTCATGAAAAATACTTTTTACTAATCACATTTCACGGGAAGTAAATTATGATGATCACACTTCTTTAAGAATATGAAACCCAATGTAAATTGCCTCTCGGGTTGATATATGGGGTCTCGGGATGATACCCGGGCTGATATGGAAAAGGTCATGTATTAATCTCTCTGTAAACAATCTATATACTAGTGGTATATATATATATATATGGTATCTTTATTTTAAATTCACATCCATCAATCAGGGACACATGGTGACTAATTTTGGAAGATATTTTGTTGTGCACCAAAGAGAACTAAATATTTACCAGTACAATGAAGAGAATTAATTCCTAATTTTCACTTCTAACGCCTGCGGTTTCCAGAATAGACTTGTAGCTGTCTATAATTTCATCTTTCTACGAGGGCGTATTCCGCTAACCTCATTTAATTATCTTTTTTCTTTGAAAAACAGGAAGCGATAAACATAGTTTTGACGTTGCCATTTCAATTATATTATGGCGGGACTTCATTTCACATTACTAACATCAACGCTACGTATTTCATATATCATTGTATTACAAAGTAATATGTCTATCAATCTATCCAAGCTGTTTCTTTATAATAACGAGTTGTATGAGATATTATTTATTGTTCCATGTACCTAACAATTATTCGTTACAAGCTGACTGGAAATATGAATTTAAAAAAAAATGTAATATACATTTTACCATATATTATTTGCATACATTAAAGATAATGTGCCTTTATTTTTTGTGTGATTGATACTGAAAGAGCAGTAGGCAGACACACATGTAGAGTCACTCTAACATAATACCCCGAGTCTTTGCTCTCACAGCTTATTGCCGAGTTCACAGTGGTTTACTCAGAATTCATAGTCCTGGGTTGACTCTCACGGGAGATCGAATCTACCACAATCGACAACATATTTTTATCAACATCTAATTGCAATGGTGGTATGTGGAATTATTGGATAGGCATATGTGTAATAACAACGTTTAGTATGACATATGCGTTTCTGGAATAACCTTCATGAGGTATGCTCAAAAGACTGGAAAGACAAAGAATGTAACAGTCTTTGGGAGGAAGAAAACCAAAGAATCTAGAGGATAACCAAATCCATCTATGCCTATGGGATTATAACCCTAGTTATATGAATAAGCACATTATTTCTCTCATACAAATATAGATATATACTTGCTAATCTTATGGTTTAATGTCCAAGTCTTCACAAACATAATTATGATTGTCAAGAATATTATTATTAGAGAGGACAGTGAGTGTATTTATAGGATTATTAGGTGCGTCATTGCTTTCTATATCAGGATAGCCATAGTAATATAATACATCGACTAGTGCTCATGTAACACATTAAATAACTAGTATTGTTATATCTAAAAATAAGAAATAAAAATGAAAAACCACAAGAATAGTAACATAAGCATGCAGAAAAACGAGGCAAACATCAACTTGCTACGATATTCTTATTTGTATGTAATAGCAGGATTGGAATTGTACTCGCATGTGGAAAGCACTTGCATGACCAAATCAATTTAATAAGAGGAGAGGTTTGGCACCATAAAACTAGGTTAGCCCCGCCACTTTGTACTGATGTGTCTGTACCAAATCATGAACATGATTGGTGATTTATTTGTGTGATTGGGATATAGATGGTGCATATTTATACTATTTTCATATTTGATTTTTGAATTATTACAACAGTTTGGTATTTTTGAATTATGACAACAGTATGGTATTTTTGAATTATTACAACAGTATGGTATTTTTGAATTATTACAACAGTTTGGTATTTTTGAATTATTACAACAGTATGATGTTTTTGAATTATTACAACAGTATGGTATTTTTGAATTATTACAACAGTTTGGTATTTTTGAATTATTACAACAGTATGATGTTTTTGAATTATTACAACAGTATGGTATTTTTGAATTATTACAACAGTATGTTATTTTTGAATTATTACAACAGTAAGGTATTTTGGAATTATTACAACAGTATGGTATTTTTCTTATTTGTTTACAGCATACTTTTTGAAATTTAGTCCTAATGTATTGCATTCAATGCCCTTATCGGAAATGGCCCACCCAGTTGTCGTTGTAGGCATATCTACGTTTGTATTTGTTCGTACAAATGTATTTGTAAATTGGTACATTTATTACACAGTAGTATCTTAGATTTATTTTATAGAGATCAGATTAGCTCAAGCCCTTAAAGCTACTGTAAAATGGTTATGTCTGTAATTTGGTGCCATTATATATGGCCTATATGGCCATTAATTTCGCTTGATGATATTTTGTTTCTACTTATTTCGCCTACATCGATGCAACCATTGTACAGATTAGGTTTTGTTCTACAAATATGGTCACTGAGAACAAAACTCACAAATGATTATACATATAAAACAACTATGTTCCTGTGCGTTAAAAGCTTTTAAGTTATAGATAATAATTAAACAGGATAAGCGGAAAGATATTGATACAAATATAAAGGATAACCTTATACTATTTATATTCACTGTTGGTCCATTCCCACAGAACTATGTTCAATCGTTTTAGTTTAAATGGTCCCCAATGTAACTGCTCAAATGTCACCATTAAACCAGGGAAGAGTGTACATGTTGTATTTTTATTAAAATCTTTTGTGTGTCCTGATTTTAATACTATTTGTGTTCTTGCTATTACTTTCAGTCCGTCTTCTGGTGCGTAAATGTGAAGCTAAACTTGGCAGGGGTATTCAGTGGGAAGAGGAAATGAGATTAGTTCAATTCAAGTTGATCTTCCACGGAGAGACAAAAGCGGGGATTAAGTAAATCTTTCAACATTTTCTCTGAAGAACATCAATAGAAATGTCCTGGGAGAAGGGGGTCCAACTTTTAAACATCGTGCAAAGTAAGATAAAACAAAATGGCCTTATATTCTGTATTCGATATGCAAGTAAAAAGCGCAGGAAACATAGTTTTAATAACAAAATTTAGGCTTGCTCAAATAAAGCTTTGCATCAGCTGCAATGGAACAAATTAAGAAAACAACAATGGTGGTATGTGGAATTATTGGATAGACATTTGTGTAATAACAACGCCTAGTATGACATATACGTTTCTGGAATAACCTTCATGAGGTATGCTCAAAAGACTGGAAAGACAAATAATGTATAAGTCTTTAGGAGGAAGAAAACCAAAGAATCTAGAGGATAACCAAAGGGAGGAAGAAAACCAAAGAATCTAGAGGATAACCAAATCCACCTATGACCACTTATGTCTAAGGGATGATAACCTTAGATATATTAATAAGTACATTATTTCTCTCATACAAATATAGATATGTACTCGCTAATCTTATGGTTTAATTTCCAAGTCTTCACAAACATAATTATGATGGTCAAGAATATTATTATTAGAGAGGACAGTGAGTGTATTTATAGGATTACTAGGTGCGGCATTGCTTTCTATATTAGGATAGCCATAGTAATATAATGCATCGTCTGGTGTTCATGTAACACATTAAATAACTAGTACTGTTATTGCTAAAAATGAGAAATAAAAATTAAAAAACACAAGAATAGTAACATAGGCATGCAGAAAAACGAGGCAAACATAAAATTGTTACGATATTCTTATTTGTATGTAATAACAGGATTGGAATTGTACTCACATGTGGAAAGCACTTGCATGACAACATCAATTTAATAAGAGGGGAGGTTTGGCACCATAAAACTAGCTTAGCCCCGCCACTTTGTACTGATGTGTCTGTACCAAATCATGAACATGATTGGTGATTTATTTGTGTGATTGGGATATAGATGGTGCATATTTATACTATTTTGATATTTGATTTTTGAATTATTACAACAGTATGGTATTTTTTGAATTATTACAACAGTATGGTATTTTGGAATTATTACAACAGTATGGTATTTTTTGAATTACTACAACAGTATGGTATTTTGGAATTATTACAACAGTATGGTATTTTTTGAATTACTACAACAGTATGGTATTTTGGAATTATTACAACAGTATGGTATTTTGGAATTATTACAACAGTATGGTATTTTGGAATTATTACAACAGTATGGTATTTTGGAATTATCACAACAGTATGGTATTTTGGAATTATCACAACAGTATGACATTTACTTCACTGAATTTGGTACTGCTTTGACAACTATTTTACCTATTTTGTCCCAGTATTGTTATAAATACTGTTATAGTGACAGCCGGTACCTTTGAGCCGTAATGAAAGCGGGAGGTTTGGCACTTTAAAATCTGATTCAACCCACCATTTCTTTAGAAATGCCTGTACCAAGTCAGGGTCATTACGGTTTTCACAGTTTTCCGGTTGTTGACTGATTTTGTCTGTTTATATATATATATATATATGAGTTTTGACTTTCCCTTTGTAAGATTGTTCGGAGTTCGGTAATTTTGTTATTACCCTTATTTATGGTATTTTTCTTATTTATTTACAGCATACTTTTTGAAATTTAGTCCTAATGTATTGCATTCAATGCCCCTATCAGAAATGGTCCATCCAGTTGTAGTTGTAGGCATATCTACGTTTTTATTTGTTCGTACAAATGTATTTGTAAATTGGTACATTCATTACACAGTAGTATCTTAGATTTATTTTATAGAGATCAGATTAGCTCAAGCCCTTAAAGCTACTGTAAAATGGTTATGTCTAATATGGTGCCATTATATATGGCCATTAATTTCCCTTGATGATATTTTGTTTCTACTTATTTCGCCTACATCGATGCAACCATTGTACAGATTAGGTTTTGTGCTACAAATATGGTCACTGAGAACAAAACTCACAAAAGATTAAACATATAAAACAACTATGTTCCTGTGCATTAAAAGCTTTTAAGCTATAGATAATAATTAAACAGGATAAGCGGAAAGATATTGATACAAATATAAAGGATAACCTTATACTATTTATATTCACTGTTGGTCCATTCCCACAGAACTATGTTCAATCGTTTTAGTTTAAATGGTCCCCAATGTAACTGCTCAAATGTCACCATTAAACCAGGGAAGAGTGTACATGTTGTATTTTTATTAAAATCTTTTGTGTGTCCTGATTTTAATACTATTTGTGTTCTTGCTATTACTTTCAGTCCGTCTTCTGGTGCGTAAATGTGAAGCTAAACTTGGCAGGGGTATTCAGTGGGAAGAGGAAATGAGATTAGTTCAATTCAAGTTGATCTTCCACGGAGAGACAAAAGCGGGGATTAAGTAAATCTTTCAACATTTTCTCTGAAGAACATCAATAGAAATGTCCTGGGAGAAGGGGGTCCAACTTTTAAACATCGTGCAAAGTAAGATAAAACAAAATGGCCTTATATTCTGTATTCGATATGCAAGTAAAAAGCGCAGGAAACATAGTTTTAATAACAAAATTTAGGCTTGCTCAAATAAAGCTTTGCATCAGCTGCAATGGAACAAATTAAGAAAACAACAATGGTGGTATGTGGAATTATTGGATAGACATTTGTGTAATAACAACGCCTAGTATGACATATACGTTTCTGGAATAACCTTCATGAGGTATGCTCAAAAGACTGGAAAGACAAATAATGTATAAGTCTTTAGGAGGAAGAAAACCAAAGAATCTAGAGGATAACCAAAGGGAGGAAGAAAACCAAAGAATCTAGAGGATAACCAAATCCACCTATGACCACTTATGTCTAAGGGATGATAACCTTAGATATATTAATAAGTACATTATTTCTCTCATACAAATATAGATATGTACTCGCTAATCTTATGGTTTAATTTCCAAGTCTTCACAAACATAATTATGATGGTCAAGAATATTATTATTAGAGAGGACAGTGAGTGTATTTATAGGATTACTAGGTGCGGCATTGCTTTCTATATTAGGATAGCCATAGTAATATAATGCATCGTCTGGTGTTCATGTAACACATTAAATAACTAGTACTGTTATTGCTAAAAATGAGAAATAAAAATTAAAAAACACAAGAATAGTAACATAGGCATGCAGAAAAACGAGGCAAACATAAAATGGTTACGATATTCTTATTTGTATGTAATAACAGGATTGGAATTGTACTCACATGTGGAAAGCACTTGCATGACAACATCAATTTAATAAGAGGGGAGGTTTGGCACCATAAAACTAGCTTAGCCCCGCCACTTTGTACTGATGTGTCTGTACCAAATCATGAACATGATTGGTGATTTATTTGTGTGATTGGGATATAGATGGTGCATATTTATACTATTTTGATATTTGATTTTTGAATTATTACAACAGTATGGTATTTTTTGAATTATTACAACAGTATGGTATTTTGGAATTATTACAACAGTATGGTATTTTTTGAATTACTACAACAGTATGGTATTTTGGAATTATTACAACAGTATGGTATTTTTTGAATTACTACAACAGTATGGTATTTTGGAATTATTACAACAGTATGGTATTTTGGAATTATTACAACAGTATGGTATTTTGGAATTATTACAACAGTATGGTATTTTGGAATTATCACAACAGTATGGTATTTTGGAATTATCACAACAGTATGACATTTACTTCACTGAATTTGGTACTGCTTTGACAACTATTTTACCTATTTTGTCCCAGTATTGTTATAAATACTGTTATAGTGACAGCCGGAACCTTTGAGCCGTAATGAAAGCGGGAGGTTTGGCACTTTAAAATCTGATTCAACCCACCATTTCTTTAGAAATGCCTGTACCAAGTCAGGGTCATTACGGTTTTCACAGTTTTCCGGTTGTTGACTGATTTTGTCTGTTTATATATATATATATATATGAGTTTTGACTTTCCCTTTGTAAGATTGTTCGGAGTTCGGTAATTTTGTTATTACCCTTATTTATGGTATTTTTCTTATTTATTTACAGCATACTTTTTGAAATTTAGTCCTAATGTATTGCATTCAATGCCCCTATCAGAAATGGTCCATCCAGTTGTAGTTGTAGGCATATCTACGTTTTTATTTGTTCGTACAAATGTATTTGTAAATTGGTACATTCATTACACAGTAGTATCTTAGATTTATTTTATAGAGATCAGATTAGCTCAAGCCCTTAAAGCTACTGTAAAATGGTTATGTCTAATATGGTGCCATTATATATGGCCATTAATTTCCCTTGATGATATTTTGTTTCTACTTATTTCGCCTACATCGATGCAACCATTGTACAGATTAGGTTTTGTGCTACAAATATGGTCACTGAGAACAAAACTCACAAAAGATTAAACATATAAAACAACTATGTTCCTGTGCATTAAAAGCTTTTAAGCTATAGATAATAATTAAACAGGATAAGCGGAAAGATATTGATACAAATATAAAGGATAACCTTATACTATTTATATTCACTGTTGGTCCATTCCCACAGAACTATGTTCAATCGTTTTAGTTTAAATGGTCCCCAATGTAACTGCTCAAATGTCACCATTAAACCAGGGAAGAGTGTACATGTTGTATTTTTATTAAAATCTTTTGTGTGTCCTGATTTTAATACTATTTGTGTTCTTGCTATTACTTTCAGTCCGTCTTCTGGTACGTAAATGTGAAGCTAAACTTGGCAGGGGTATTCAGTGGGAAGAGGAAATGAGATTAGTTCAATTCAAGTTGATCTTCCACGGAGAGACAAAAGCGGGAATTAAGTAAATCTTTCAACATTTTCTCTGAAGAACATCAATAGAAATGTAATGGGAGAAGGGGGTCCAACTCTTAAACATCGTGCAAAGTAAGATAAAACAAAATGGCCTTATATTCTGTATTCGATATGCAAGTAAAAAGCGCAGGAAACATAGTTTTAATAACAAAATTTAGGCTTGCTCAAATAAAGCTTTACATCAGCTGTGATGGAACTAATTAAGAAAACAAGTGATATGAAGAACCAGAAAGGGGGGGGGGGGGGGAGGTTATGGTGTTTAATGCCGCTTTCAACAATATTTCAGTTATTTCATGGCAGTAACCAGAAAGGGAAATTTAGTTATATTTGAAATGCAGTTTTCTTGTAAAATGTAGATTAAATCTCGTACAAAAGAACGGTGCAGGGTCCATGTGGTTCAAGGACAGGGATTCAATATTTATAAATAAGACATGCGCCCTCCTAAAAACAGCTGGAGTTAACGACGAACTGCACATCGTGTGTATGAGGAAATCGTAGCAGACATGACTCCGAACGTAAAGACACATAATACAACACAAAAGAACTAAAAAGATGACTACCACGACCAAACCAAAACAACGGGGGTGAACTCAGGTCCCCGCGAAGGGTAAGCAGTTCCTGCTTCATATACGACACCCACCGTGCTATCTATATATAGAGTCAAGTCCGGGAAAAGACATAGATATGGAACATGCTAAAAGGTTATATGAATGAATCATCATTGTGATATACACTGTACAGATTCAAATATGCACTTTTTGTTGGTATTGGTGGAATCGTTCACACTCATTATTTAAGCTCTCTGTTCATAGCGAACACAGCAAAGGGTCTATTGTATTCTAAATATACATAGCATAACTATCATTTTATGAATATATTGCACATCCGAAAAAATGTAATCTACATTCTAGAAATTTACTTTTGCAAATTTATTTAGTTTAGTTTTGTAAATTGTTTATTTTCCTAAGAACATACATGATTCTGTTCACACAATGTTTCAGTAATAAAAGTTAATTAAAGATAAAAATAAAAGATCTGCACGCAACATGCTATTTTCGAAATTCATAGTTAACATTTTTAATTTCTAGATTTATTATTTATTTCAATGCCAACCACTCAAAACCACTTACAAATTTAACAATTTTGTTTTGTACTGGGGACACACATATCATTGATGCCTTTTCAATATTAATAGCATATTTCAGAAATTGAAGACAAGATTCAAGAGCAAGTATATTGCACTTACATCTGTAGACATATATGTAATATTTCAAAATAATCAAATATTGTTGATTGTATCCTGAGCTGAACTTATGTCATTTGGATGAAAGGGTAATATAAATCGACAGATTTTCAAAAAAATTGCCAATTTCTACCCAAAAGCTATGAACATCATTACATTCCCCAAAAATATGAAACAAATCTTCTTTGGTTTCTGTACAAAATGTATAGAGTTCAGTTTTTTTTAACCCACATTTATAAAGAAATTAATTTGTAAATAAAGATCCTATGTACAAGTTTATGTTTAACGTCTTGTAATTCAATATACAACACGACTTTAAACATTTCTAGTTACATTTATTCTTAAATACAATACAAAACAATACAAGGTAAACAACATCTTTGGTCTGAATTCAGTTATTTCTTAAAAAAATTAGATTAAATATAAATACCGTGACATTGTAGGTCGGAAATGAATTGTGTCCCCAAACATTTAATTATACAGAAACTTTTACATAAACGTTATGGCGGGCAACTATATTAAATAAACAAATGACTGTAATTTGTCTTGGTACGTCTATATTATTTACACGTCATCTACAGTAATTTACTATAAGTCTCAGACGTATTTTAGCTAACGTCTGTATATAGTCATTCTGTCCATAATGTCTAGCATCATCTAATGGTGTATTTAATCATATCTAAATAAAATTTATATATATATCAATTTATGACAAATTGAGATTTATTCTTGGCCTGAAACTTTAATAAACACATGACCTATATTACATATTTGGGTCAGCTATGTTGTTCATAGCAGCTTTAATGTAATATATTTACATTATGGTGACTCGTAATGTTTGTCTTTTAAAACCGTGTGTATAATAGTGACGGAAAGAAAGAAGAAAGAATCATATCACCAGAAGATGCGAGAGGCCTTCGTGGCCGTGATCGTATGATATCTGGATTTACGAATACCTGTGCAATCAGGGACTATCACCAAGCTGTGAGTTCGAACCCCGTTCATGGCGAGATGTACATGATACAACAGTATGTGATCAAGTTTGTCAGTGAATTACGGTAGGTCGGTGATTTTCTCCGAATACTCTGGTTTCCTCCACAATTAAACTGACCGCCACGAAATAACTCAAATATTGTAGAAAGTGGCATAAACACCCTAAACCAAACCATAGCCAACAACAGGAAGATGTGCTGAAGATCGAAACTTCTATCAGTGTGAGTGTGTGTCTTGATATTTCTTTTTTATTGTTGTATTAATTTATTGTCGATATAGAGTCTTATGTTTATGGTGTACCGTTGTTGTTGTTTTGTATCTCAATTGTAGCAATATAAAATGTGTATTAATTCAAATAAATTTGACTTGACATTTTATTCTTCCTCACGACAAAATGTAATGATTATGAGTGAAGAAACAATGGTATATATGATTTGTAAAATATAACTGACTTCACAAATGCTTAAATCACCCTCACTCATATAAGAAAACTAATATATCCACACGTTTTCACAAGCCATATCAGTGGTAATACCTACATACGGTCAAATCCAATTAAGGATACTGTATTAATTGTGCCCCAACCCAACCAGGGGTAACAAGGTCAGATGTAATAATATATATGACACAAAATAACCATTGTATGACGATATATATTGCTTATATTAATACATGTGTCGCTGTCTTGTTTCTATATATAATCAGGAAACATTGTTATTTTACATTTTTGTTTGTTTCAGATATCGTCTGTGAAAAGGTCTTGATCAAAATACATTTAAATGGCAGAACAATTCCTATCCTAAGTGGTTCTGTTTGCAATGGTCATATAACGCCTTAACCAGCTAATGCGCTGTGAACACTGGAATTTAAAACATTAGTGTTCATAGAAACATAGAATGCAAATAAAAATGACATTCTGCGTTTAACATACTTCTATTGTATAGTGTTTTAACCAAATACAAACAAAACACAAAAAAACCTCCAGTTGCTGATTGTCAATACAATAACTTGCTGAAACTCTCCACTAATCACTCGTTGGTCAATCCATATGAAAATCACCGTTTCCGGAATAGTGTAATGGGTAGAGAGCTAAAGTGTTGTAATGATATGGAATGAGGCGAACGAGACCATGGTTGTATTTACTATAACCAATCATTAGATTTTTCAGAATTCACATCTGATTCACACCCCCTATTGTGAATCTAGTGTCACAATCACTTTTTGTCCACTGAAAGAATATATATATTAATGATTTTGAAAGAGGTCTCATGGAACATTTTAACAGTGTGGACAACAAACATTATTATTTGTATTAGGTTTTTCTGTTGTTTTGTAATTTTCTTGTTTTATTTTTGTTTTTGTTTCTTGGAATTTATATTAAATCAGAAAATTAGACATAGAATGTGACTTATGAATTTAAATTGAATCTTGACGTCAAGCAATTATGATGTGTTTATCTACAGAACAAGACGTGGAATCAACCACCTAATTGATAGATGTGGAATTTAATAAAAAAAAATTAAAAAAGATTCCAGAGGGAGACAGACTGATATAAGCATATTGATGCTTGTTTCTGAATCCTTTGTGCTAGTTATGCAATTTGTTTTTCGTTTGCTTGAGAAATAAAATATGCTTAAATTAAAATTCCACATTTAAAAAAAGCATTACGTTTTGTGAAATGTTTCTGCTTAGTATTATTTTCTAAATTCATAATCAATGGTATGTGATATTATGAGCTTAACACTTATGGTAGACGTGGCTACACAAGTGTCTGTATCGTCAAGGTTATTGATAGGTATATGGGATAGATAACATAGGTTAAAATATCTCACGTTTTGACGTAAAAACAGATAAAATAAAATTAAGATACATCACTTAATTCCAATGCTAGGTATTCATTCAGACTTTTAGCACAACAATAAATATATTTTAATGAATCTATGAACAACCTGAAAACAGACCACCTAACTTTTCAGTTATAAGAATCCTAACTCAACAACATTTCAAATACTAATGTATAACACAAATAAAATAGTCTGTCCTCTTAATGAATCTATCACGAGGTTTTACCCCCATCTCCCACCTCCCCAAACAAACAAACAAACAAACAAACAAACAACACAGGAACGTTTATGGTTGAAATATGTCAGCACAATGCCGAGGGAATGATGCCACAAGAACAACAAAGAAGTCCAGATGTAGCGTAATAGTATCGTTAACTATAGGCTAGGGACCGTGTCATACTCGATGTGTGGTATCATTAATTTTCATGGTTGAAGACCAAACTGAGACTGAAATGAAGAACAGCAAATAAAGCACGGTTCCTCTGCGTTAATGTGTGTCTAAGTGTAATGTTAGATAGTCTCTCATGTTCCTCTGCTTTAGTTTATGTCCAAGTGTAATGTTAGATAGTCTCTCATGTTCCTCTGCTTTAGTTTATGTCTAAGTGTAATGTTAGATAGTCTCTCATGTTCCTCTGCTTTAGTTTATGTCCAAGTGTAATGTTAGATAGTCTCTCATGTTCCTCTGCTTTAGTTTATGTCTAAGTGTAATGTTAGATAGTCTCTCATGTTCCTCTGCTTTAGTTTATGTCTAAGTGTAATGTTAGATAGTCTCTCATGTTCCTCTGCTTTAGTTTATGTCTAAGTGTAATGTTAGATAGTCTCTCATGTTCCTCTGCTTTAGTTTATGTCTAAGTGTAATGTTAGATAGTCTCTCATGTTCCTCTGCTTTAGTTTATGTCCAAGTGTAAAGTTAGATAGTCTCTCATGTTCATTTACCTCCATATCATTCCTTACTAATGTACACCAGTCAATTGTTATTGGTGACCATAGCGATCATTATCATGAATAATACTGATAATATTTGTTTTCCTAATTCATTTCAGCTGTTTTCATTAATTAACCAATGGCTTAACATTACAATAATAGATCTGGTGGGAAGATACATCAAATCCCATGACAGGATATTATAAAAGTATAGGGAACAAAGGGAAGATATTAAGAAAATCTCCATGTGAACACAATGTTACATCATGTGAAAGGGAAATGGAATGAAATAAAATATAAAATATAGACACCTTAACGACACGAAACCTGTGTGAAGCACTACTAAAACATTTGTCAACTGGCTTATATTAATTTGTATTGGTGTTGAGGTTTATCTTGTTAATGTGAATTGGTGAGCACGGAGATACATACTTAAGATTTACTACAAATTAAGATAAGATTGAGGATACATGACTGTTAATTCACGCTTGCATGTATGCAGCTTTACTTATCTAATTTTATGTATCAATTAATTTGCTAATTCAAGTTTATGTGAATGAACGTATTTATACTCATGAGACATGAAAATGCTAATTTATATCTGTTGTTATCTTCTAATGTCTTTGCACATGATAATAGGAATAATATTCACTAAAGTGTCCATCAATCTACTATGTAATGTATCAAGCGTATCATTGAAACATTGTATCAACGCATAATTGCCTCCAGATATAATTATATCATGGAATCATTGAAACATCGTATTATTGTATTATCGCATTCTTATGCATTGCGTCATCTTATTGAATAATCGTCTCATCGCATCTTTATATCACCGTATCATTGAACCATGACACCGTCGTATCATTGATTAATTGTATCACTCCATCATCGTATCATTGTATCATAGAATCATCGTATCATTATTTTAAACTAGCATTATTTTCGCTATTACCCCATCTCTGTACCATCTAAAAAGACGAGGTCTGACAATGGCTATTAGAATGTTTTAACGTTTGGCTCTGACGGTGTGGTATTGCTTGCGTTCTCATTTTATCGCCAGATAATAAACTCAAAACTTGTTGCCGTATTTTCAATGTCGAAATATCGAGCGTGATCCAGAACCATTGAGCTAGTTCCACAGCTTTAACGTTTAGCAAATAGTCCATCTTATATACATATGTAATGACCTTCTTTTGTGGTTTATAATGACAGAAGAATATATCTGACTTAGTACGCACGATGCAAGTGTGAAATAATCTTCATCATGTAATGTCAAAGACAAAAGAATGGGGCAGAATATTTATATTATATAGCTAAAACGTGAAACGGAAATTCATGACCGGATAAATTATCTAAGTACATGAACATCTGTCGTAATTGATAAGTGATCAATGTTTCATGTTTGGTTTGTCATTACTGTATCGGTCATTTTGTGCAGTTAATTTTTGCTTTGCCACATTTAGTATTACTGATAATTTGGAACGGATTACTTGTTTTACTTTGAAGATGAAGAAACGTTTGTCATATGCAATTTCTAATCGACAACAGAAAAGATTCGATATATAATAGCGAAAGTGGCTTTTTTAAAACTTTTAGTGGCTATCACTGATGATTCAACGAATTATTACCAGATGAATTGGCAAGTAATTGCTTTGCAATTTGACAAAGAACAAAGGTGGACCTCCGTCCAGTAAAAATGAAATAAGACACAATATAGTTATTCTACACCAGTAAAAATGAAATAAGACACAATATAGTTATTCTACACCAGTAAAAATGAAATAAGACACAATATAGTTATTCTACACCAGTAAAAATGAAATAAAACACAATATAGTTATTCTACACCAGTAGAAATGAAATAAAACACAATATAGTTATTCTACACCAGTAAAAATGAAATAAGACACAATATAGTTATTCTACACCAGTAAAAATGAAATAAGACACAATATAGTTATTCTACAGAATAAAAATAAAAACGTAGATATCGAATTTAGTGTGGACAACCCGTTTCTAGACTTATCTTCCCCAGATACCCTCAAAATAGAGAGATAGTAAAGCCAAATAACATAACAGTTTGAACATGTTTGTGAGAGAAATAGCTGACAAATAGTACATTTATAAAAATATCAATATGTAAATTCCACAGGAATGACCAATGATTTGATAATACAAAATGTGATGTACAAAATTCTGCATACATGTATTTAGTTTATGATATACGAAAGTTAAAGTGGATTGGCCATAATATAACTTTGATTGATTATTATTTACCGATAAAACCTTTTTTAACTTGAACACTATTCGTCCATACGAACTCATCACAAGAGATATTGTCCTGTTTAATAAACTCTTCCGTTCATTGACCTATCTGTTGTTACATATGAAGTCATAACTTCAAACAAATTTACTTAGTGACGTAAACCTTGATATTTGTTGCTAAACAACATCTATTTGTATTGTGAAAACTGATTATGGTCCTCTGCTTGTTGACTATATTGTATAAAAAATCACTCAAACCGCAAATTTATTTATTTATTCAATAACAATTGCTGAAACACAGACGATATCTTAGCTATAAATAATCATAATTTTCTTAAATATCTACAGCAAATGCATCCTAAAAAAAATTCGATTCATGCCAACATGCAGATTGACACATTCACATCTCTCAGGGTAATAACAAAATAGATGACGTTTATACAACTATAACATGTTGCTGTCTTTGTTATGAACAGTGATGTCACGGTTACAGCATATACAGGGGTATACATTTCTAAGCTAGTTTGTTTAACTCATATTTGTAAGATAAGTTTGAAGATACCAAATACTTGTTGAAAGATTGGCACCTTATAAAATAGATTAACACCACCACAGTTACATGTATCTAACAAGCGTATATGCCCATCGACCGCTGGCTGTCGTTGTCATTTTTGTATTTAGGAGGTTAGATTGGTCAGTTTGTTGATTGTTTGTTGTGAAACGTCAAGAGGCAAATAATTGATGCATATTCAGAAGACGAACCGTTCAACAATATCATAGACTTACACCGATATGAGGGAATAATTGGACAACAATATCATAGACTTAAACCGATATGAAGGAATAATTGGACAACAATATCATAGACTTACACCGATATGAGGGAATAATTGGACAACAATATCATAGACTTACACCGATATGAGGGAATAATTGGACAACAATATCATAGACTTACACCGATATGAGTGAATAATTGGACAACAATATCATAGACTTACACCGATATGAGTGAATAATTGGACAACAATATCATAGACTTACATCGATATGAGGGAATAATTGGACAACAATATCATAGACTTACACCGATATGAGGGAAGAATTGGACAACAATATCATAGACTTACACCGATATGAGGGAAGAATTGGACAACAATATCATAGACTTACACCGATATGAGGGAAGAATTGGACAACAATATCATAGACTTACACCGATATGAAGGAATAATTGGACAACAATATCATAGACCTACACCGATATGAGGGAAGAATTGGACAACAATATCATAGACTTACACCGATATGAGGGAAGAATTGGACAACGACTTTTGAGTCGGATAGTGAAGAATAATTTAGTCTTTGGTAGCGGCTACAATGAACCTACTATTTTTGTAGAAATCCAGAAAAGGTCTTAAACGAGCATGTAACGTGGCGCTATCCACGGTACCCACTACTGTCCACGGTTAAACTTTTAGTATTATAAAATAAGAAACCAAATCGAGAGGGTGTCCACTTCCCGCTTAGATGTGGATATGCTGGGAAGCTCCGTGGGACGCGCCATGGGAACCTTCACCATTACCAAGTTGATCTGTGTTGTTAAACAAATACAGCCTTTCTATGAAGTCGATGCAAGTTTATATCGACCTAAGAGATGTATATCGACTGAGCACGTAGTCCGAGGTCGATATACATCTATAGGTCGATATACAACTTGCATCGACTGAATAGAAAGGCTGTATTTTTTATATTATTAATTGATAATTTTACTGTCATTTGATTTGTTCAATGCCCATCACATATTTTTTTATAATATTAATTGCCACGCAAAACATGAAACAGAAAATCTACAAATGGATATTCATCTGGGACTAGGTGTACTTGCTACTGGAAACTAGAACAAAAGTAAGACAACCGAAACAAAATGTGCACAGACGACGACGACTGCGCCATACCATAATACGACCACAATTTTTTTGCGGTCGTATAAAAATAATATAAGACCCAAACTTTAACAACAAACAATCTATTCAACAGGAATAACAATAAAGCAAATATGTATGTAGTGAAATGAATGATAATCATTTCCTAGGGAAAATGTGATAGTTTATGGTGATATTTTGACAATTAGTAATCGTTGGTACTGGAAATTGACACATCGACTTAGAAATGGGTACATTACTACATGTTTCTTGTGCAGGAATATCAGGAGATTTACGAAAGTCGTCTACACCATCATTGTCAGGTAACAGATCATTAAATACGGTCTCTGTCTGCGAACTTGACAGTGCTTGAAGTTCAAATGAGTTGCCAATTGCATTACCAGAATCATGTTCAATCGTTAAACGTCATGTTCGTTAAACGTCATGACAATATTGGAATTTTTTAATCTATTTTTAGTAACCGTGCAATCCGCAAAAGACAACGTGCCAAAATACAGAACACCACGTGATGGGCATTGAACAAATCAAATGACCGTAAAATTATCAATTAATAATATTATACAAATACAGCCTTTCTATGAAGTCGATGCAAGTTTATATCGACCTAAGAGATGCATATTGACCGAGGACGTAGTCCGAGGTCGATATACATCTCTAGGTCGATATACAACTTGCATCGACTGAATAGAAAGGTTGTATTTTTTATATTATTAATTGATAATTTTACTGTCATTTGATTTGTTCAATGCCCATCACATTT
This sequence comes from Bathymodiolus brooksi, assembly GCA_963680875.1. Classification (NCBI taxonomy): domain Eukaryota; kingdom Metazoa; phylum Mollusca; class Bivalvia; order Mytilida; family Modiolidae; genus Bathymodiolus; species Bathymodiolus brooksi. The sequence goes on along the minus strand of OY804579.1, from coordinate 9,664,213 downwards.
TTTATATGATTAATTGCCACGCAAAACATGAAACAGAAGATCTACAAATAAACATTCTTCCGGGACTAGGTGTATTTGCTATTGGAAGCTAGAACAAAAGTAAGACAACCGAAACAAAATGTGCACAGACGACAACGACTGCGCCATACCATAATACGACCCCAAAATTTTTGCGGTCGTATATAAATAATATAAGACCCAAACTTTAACAACAAACAATCTATTCAACAGGAATAACAATAAAACAAAAATGTATGTAGTGACATGAATGATAATCATTTCCTAGGGAAAATGTTATAGTTTATGCGGATATTTTGATAATTAGTAATCATTGGTACTGGAAATTGACACATCGACTTAGAAATGGGTACATTACTACATGTTTCTTGTGCAGGAATATCAAGAGATTGAAGAAAGTCATCTACACCATCATTGTCAGGTAACAGATCTGTCTGCGAACTTGCCAGTGCTTGAAGTTCAAATGAGTTGCCAAATGCAGTACCAGAATCACGTTCAATCGTTAAACGTCATGTTCGTTAAACATCATGAAAATATTGGAATTTGTTAATCTATTTTTAGTAACCGTGCAATCCGCAAAAGTCAACCTGCCAAAATACAGAACACCACGTGATGGGCATTGAACAAATCAAATGAGCGTAATATTATCAATTAATAATATTACCTCATATCAAAATAATAATAGAAAAGTAAGCATTGTTTTTTTTTGTTTTTGTTTAATGAAAACTTTATATTTATTGTACAAAACACATATATAAATATTACAATATACAGAAAACAGACATGCATATTAGTATAAACACAAGGATATTGAACTTAATAAAACATTTATAAATTGACTGCAAAGGTAGCAAAACCATAACCAAACACATATAACATTAGCGTAAATATAACGCTGTTAATTAAAAGTATACGAGGTAGGAAACAATACCTTAATACTATATAAATATTGATCAACGTTCCATTATAGGTAACCAGGGACTCCAGTACGTATTGTATTTTTCTTTTAAGTAATTCTTTAATGCTTCAAAGTTGACCATTCCTTCATTTACCTTTGTTCTAAAAATATAAAATATTTTTAACAAGATTATCTTATTTTTAATTAAATTAGCATCATAAGAATGTAGTAGGCCAAGCATAACTATCTCCAAATTCAATGGAATTTCAATGTATGTCATTTCAAAAATCCATCTGTTCAATTCATGCCATAAGTCTGAGACTTTAGGACACCACCATAGTAGATGTTCAATAGTTTCTGGCTCTTCTTTACAAAAAGTACACAAGTTACAATCCTTTACTTTTATTTTGTAAAGAAAAGTATTTGTTCCCAATATTCTATGGATAATTCTATATTGAAACCAGCAAAGTTTTGTGTTTTTGTATGCTTTGTACAATGAAAGTGAATATTTTTCCACTCAATATCATATTTGTTTAAGATGTTTACCCACTTCTGTTCTGCATATATTTGTACTGTCTTTCTAATTAAGAGATTGTACATATCCTTTGAGCCTTTCCTAGATTTAAGAAGAAGGCCAATGTTAAATGGCATTAACGGCTGAGGATTTTTCTCATGTACATTTACACCAGTAGAATGCAGCCATATTTAAACCGTAAGAGGTATACCATAAAACTGCAAGAACATTGGTCTTAAATTATAAGTCTGCTGGAAATCTTGAAATGACATAATATTGCCTTGATTATCGATGAGATCATTAACCGTCCAAATTCCCCTTTTTGCCCAATTGTTGTAATAAACCGTAGAATTGCCAATTTTAATACTATTATTATTCCATAATGAAGTCGACAGGACATCTCCTGGATATCGAGGTAAATGGAGTTCTTTTAAGTTATTCCAGGAATCAAAGACCTCTTTCCAAAATAAATTTTTTGAAGCTTTTACTTGTCGAAGATAAGGCAACTCAGTAAAATCTATTTTTTTCACTGTATTTATACAATTTAATCCAATTTGACTCTGAATGGAATAGTCTCCGTACCCAAGTAAGTTTAAGACCTTGAATAAAAGCCTTAAAGTTTATCTTTTTCAGGCCACCCCAGCAGTAGTCTTGAGAAATTAAAACTCTCTTTACTTTATCTGGTTTTTCATCCCAAATAAATGAATAAATTTTACTGGTCAGTTGGCGCATCATATTCTCATCTGGTCCTGGGATGGCTAAGAACAGATGATTCAATTTCCATATGAAAAAAGTTTTGATAATAGTAATTTTTCCAAATGGAGTAAATGTTTGTTTTGACCATCTGTTTATAGTATTTTCTATTTCTTTGAGTCTAGGTTTGTAGTTAAGTACTATCATCTGATCTAAATCAACAGAAAAAGTAATTCCCAATAGCTTAAATGTACTTGAGCCCCATTTAAGTCAAACATTTAGTATTTTAATTGTAATGTTCTTCAGACAACAACTTCTTTAACATATTTACATGATTGTAATCCATCAAATGATTATGTTTGCAGACAAAATATCACAGACAAGTGTTTGTTAAAATGACATTGAAATCCTCCTCCAGATTGCATTGAAGTCATATTGTATGGTTAATTAGCTTCGACATTGCAATACCCACCTCTGTTATATAGAACTAATATTATCGACATAATATCAGTGTCTATCAATGTAAGAATGTAAAAAACTGTAATTTTAAAGAATAAGTAATTGATTTAGGAATTGTTTGACATAACATTCATAGCACATTGAAATTGTCTGGAGATAATGAGTATTTAAGTACCACAACTGCGCCCTTTAAGATAAATATCTACCGTTATATATGGGATAATACACTTGTAGTTTAAAGTGTTTTCTTAGCTTACCTTAATTGCTGTATACTAACGTATGTGTAGTCGGATATAATGGTTACAGTATTGTCACAGATACCCATGTATGTGTAAATAAATGTTAAAGAAAACCCAAAGGGCCCACAAATGGACAGTACAGAGACACTGGCAACACAAGACAAATAAAATAAGCACTGAAAACTGAACAAATGTGTAAACAAAACACGGACGTTACGCGAGGGGTTAGCAATTCCTGCTACTTATAAGACACCCGTCGTGATACTCATATAGTTAAGTCCCGTAAAAGTCTTTTCGGTGACAGAGGAAATAAAAAAAAATACGTAAAAGGGAAAAGATGCATTTTCATTTGAGATATAAATATTTCATAATAGGTTCACTTTTTTCAAGAACAACTATTTGAAAAAAACACCATAAATCAACTATGACTTTGTGTTTAAGAAGGCCGATGATAATCTAACACCCAAATCACATGCGCAAAATTGTGAAAAATAAAAAAAGTATTTTTGACCAGAAAGATTAGGAATACATCATATTTATATACAAAGTCTTTGTATTAGTAATAGCATTGATCAATTTCTTAAATATGTCATGGAAATGGTAATCCTGACGTGACATATTTCTATTAATTTACAAGGTTGTCCACTGTATTGTCACATCAAACGTAGTAACCGAGAAATATATATTGCATATGATAGAAGTAAGATTATGTTAACAACAAAATAATATCTGCTACAGGGAATAAAACGTTATCTTCTTTGTCATGCATGCAAATAAACATTCGAGAATACCGAAGGGGCAATACAAAATGAACAATCCAGATAAACTGGCAACATTGTAAGTAAGTGTGGACAATTTATGGTTAGAGTGTTAAATGTCAAAATTTCTATAAAAAAAAAGAAAGAAAAGTAAGTCAATGTTGGGTGTTGTATGATGAAGTGAAGCATATTTAAGACAACCAGGAGTATTTTTACAGTTATTACACTGTCGTATTTAAAACAAAACAGGATTATTTTCAGTTAATATATCATATACCAATGTTGATACTAAATAAATAAAAAATATCCATTAATAAAAACCATAAAAATAGGATTCATAGCAGATTAAACTTATGTAAGCAAACCATGACGCACCATTAGTTCCCACTGGAATTTCGACAGTTTGTCAAAATTGTGTCTTCCAAAGTGAGAATAAATATTTTCTAGTTAACTATTGGCACGAATATTGTTCTAACAAGTGACAATCCCAACACATATATTGGCCACACTAGTCGTCACGTAGTGGGTGAAAACGTATTTACATTCGCTACATCATAAGTAATTGACTGATATAATTGTTATCCTTGTATGTTTTATGGAAGAGTGGTCTACAAGTTGGAAAAATCATAACTGTCAACAAATTGCGCCGATAATACGACCGAACGTTACTTAGAAGTTAAACAGTTTTTTGATACTCCAAAAGTAATTAGCTTCAAAATATTTATAGACTTTACTGGAAATGTCAATAAGTAAAATTTAGAAGAAAAGACATCACATTCGTGGATCATTTAATAACGCTAATTTAAAGCTAAATTGGAAAGGTTTTCTAAGAAGCCAATACAGTATGTATCCAATAATTAGGTGATGTGGCATTTGAAGGTCAAGAAAACAAACTATGCCTGTTAACGAAATCTGTTTGTGAAATAAATTAGTCTTGAAAAGTGCTTAAGATAACAACTTCCTCTTTTAAAACATCAATATAACAATTCAGTTAATTAACGTTAGTTGCTCCCATACAGTGATGGAGGAAGCATTTGCTTAATTCACTTTAGTTAAATATATGTGTTATGGGTATGGATTTAATCTCTATTTCTACGGCTTTCCCCAAGTTTGGTATTTGTTTGAAGGCTTTGGTATTTTCTTTGTTTTTCATTTTACTCTACAAATTAATATTTGTATTTTATATTTTATTTTTATATTTAATTTTAAACATGATAATAAATATATATCATACAACGTTACCAATTGTAAAATATCAGGAAACAAATGACTAGATATAGAGAAGGTTCAATTTTACCGTACACTTAAGCACTGTTAAATTAGACTTTATTCGTTTACATAAGAAATAATACGGTGGTTCCTATATTGCTTATTGATTATATATATATATAAGTCTAGAAGATTGTGCAACGATACAGATAAAGATGTTACAAAAAATATATTGACACAATTTTCGATCAACAAATGACCTTCTTCAATGTCTTTCAAAATTAGACTGAGTTTGTAAAGATTAGATTTTGTCAATATATGTTTTGTAACATCTTTATCGGTATCATTGCGCAATTTTCTAAACTTCTATAATTTATTTTGTTTGTGCTGCATCGTCATGTCTCGACGAACCGTTACTCATTAAGTTCTCTGGTTGGTAGATTCCCTTAGACTTTATATATATATATATATATAAACGTCTAAAATGTTAGCACAACGATATCAAAAAAAGATGTTAAAATGTAACAAAAATAACTATAAGTCTACAAAAAGAGTATAATTATAATTAAATCAACGGATATTTCGCTTTACCGACAAGCTTTCAGTTATCGTGACGTAAATTACTAAAAATCATAATCTTGAACTTTATACTATATATTATTCAAGTATAGAATAGAATAGAATAGTTTTATTAAATCAATCAAGAAGCCCGTGAGAGCACAGAATTACAGACATTTGCATTTTACACTTACAATGATTTTGATGATTAGTAACATATATGACATATATAAAAAGAATAAAAACAAGTATAGATGATCGACACTGCAGGGTGGAAACCACCCATAGGCAGAACAAACTATGGCAGTTTATAGCTAATATTATGATATACATAAAAAATATATATTATACAAATATAATATGATGCAGATATAGCATGGTGTTCATATCACGAATACTATTTTATCTTTAAGTAAGGTTAAATTTGCAATTTATGGTTCTTCCGTATTTCAAAACTTTTGTTTAGGAAGACAGCAAGTTTATTTAATAACAGAGTGTCTTCACTACTAAGAAGTAAAATCAACTTATTGGTTTATTAGTATATATGTACACTAATTTATAAACAATATGAAAAGAATGAGAAAATGTAATGATGAAGTTTACCAACTAGCTAAGGACCAGGCACTGGTTAAAAAGTTAAAAAAACAAAAGATTTAAGCCTTTTTGTTTATGCCTTCCGGATATAGTGTTTGTAACTCGCGGATCCAAAAACTTTCTCTTTTTTGTCTTTGATTTTCTTTCCAACTTGGATTGTGGTCAATGATATAAATTTTGGATCTGCCAAAGTCATCCAATAAGTGCTCCGGCGACACAAAGTGTTGACTCACAGACAAGAGCGTCTTTTTCGTAAGGTCACTTTTGTGTCCATTTATTCTTTTGTTGAATGGTTGAACACTTTCTCCTACGTATTGGGACCCGCAGACGTGACAGTCAAGGAGGTAAACCACATTAGGTGTTTTGCAATCTTATACTTCTTTCCTGTCGTCTTGCTATGGAACACTTGTACGTGTTGCAATTGGAGACAGCACTTACACCGTTTGTCACCACATGGTTTACACTGGCCGATCGTCGATGAAGGTCTAGATACCGCAGTTCTGACCAGTGTATCCTTAATGTTTTTAGGTCACCGGAACGCTACAACGGGTGGTTCAGGGAACAACATGGCCAGCGTTTCACTTTTATCAATTTCTTTCCAATGATGACGGACAATGCCTGCAATTTTCTCTAAAGAAGGATGGTAAGTTGATATATAATATATATATATATATATATATATATATATATTGTTCTTCCCTCGACGGGATTTGAACTCGCACCTTTGATACACAGCAGCACCAATCGCTTAGTCTTAATATCCAGCGCCCTAGACCACTCCGCCACATCCGCCACATAAGTTACATACATAGTTATATTAGTATTAAGCTGAGAAATGTTTAAAGATGCCAAAGGGGAAATCAGAAGCCGTAAGTTAAAGATTGATCGACAACACAATGGCCAAAAGAAAAAGAAAAATTAACAAACCATGATCTACAAAGTACAAAGCTGAAAACCAAAGATTATGCGTTGAGCACCAGGGTGAAATAAGGGGTCTCAGTTGATAAATCATGAATGTGGAAAGGGCGAAATTGTAAATACGACAAAATGAACGCTGGTGTCTCTTTTAATATCAATGATCAATCTGTCATTCAGAAGTTTCTGAAAACTTTTTAAGTATGGTTTTGTATACAGTCTCGCTTAAATTCCTCACGCGTTTTAGGTTTTCAAGAAAATTTAATTGTCAGTCTTGTTCAGATTATATTGTTCATTCACCTTTGTAGATGCATACATAGTGTTTCATATAACAGTTCAATTCCATGTATAACATTGTGGATATATAACTGATATCCAATGATCACTTACAGTTTTTGATAAATTTGTTTTATAGTTTAAAAAAATGACAAAAAAGATTTTTAACATTTTCCCGTACAGTCATATATAAATGTGAAATATATATTAAAATATTTATTAATATTTCAACACGGAGTAATCAAGACGTGGTCAAAAAACCATTAATCAATATTAAGAGGAATTAAAGATACCAAAGGGATAATCAGAATCCGTAATTCGAAGAAGAACAGACAACGCAGTGGCCAAAAGAAAAAGTACAATACCCACAGGAAAAATAAAGAAAAAAGACACGGACAAACACAATTAACAAATACTGAACACAGACAAAGCCTTAAAAGAGCAGTAGGAACCTTAACAGAAAACCAAGAATGAATCAATCTAATTAAATCACTTCTATCACTTGCTCCTCTTTACCATTGTGTCGGGGCGAGGGAGATATGAAGAGAGCACATACTTACGAGTCACTTGTGAGACCCTAAACCATGATTTTTGCCATTCAATGACAGTGACGCTTCCAATAACGTCTTATAATTTAATTCCACTATGCCTTATTCGCTATAATCAATCCGATTGGTCGAAAACTGTTATAACTCGCTTATCATTAAATATTCATGACATAGGTCACTCGCATGTAGCATAGATCATCGTGGATCAATGCCATCAGAGAATCCAACTAAAACATATAAAATGGTAGTCAAGCGGCGGGCAAAAATTATGAGCTCCAATGGCTCGTTGACCAGATGAGCAATTATATCCTTTGTAATATTCTGTAAAAATTAAATCTTGACTACATGTATTTCTGCTAAACCGTAATGCCATTCAACCTGAATGGGTCCTTTCATCAAACCATGCCATACGACTAGTGATGCTTTCACACGCAGATGGACATCGCAGAAGGATGTCAAATCTGTGATGTTGCATGTATCTTATTTGTAATCTCGCTTCGTTTTGCACAGGGTCTGTATATTTTTATATAACTATGCAAATGTACATGGATATTTTCAGACATGCATTTTATTTTTGTATATTTGTTTTAAAAACCTATAGTTTGAATTAAAAAAAAAATTCATTCCATATTATAGATGCGGTCATTAAAAAATACCAATTAAATCGATCCTTGATACCAATACACCTTGCTTTAAAATATTCCCTAAATGATAGAATACAATGTGACGTAATTGCGGGTTACTAAGCATAAATTGACCTCATTCAGTTTTAATTTTCTAGGTTTTCTGTCCAATGATAAGGTTAAAATCAATTAGATATGTTCCAATTTAATTTTATAAATTGACTAATCATGTTTTATTGACAGAAGAAATTGAAAACACAAGTCACAAATGTATCTACTGAATGTATATTTGTACAACTGATAAAACGAATAAAGAAATAGAACCAACTGAATTGGAATAATCTAACCAAAGAACATATTCACGATTACAAAACTATTAAAGATAACTTCTTCTATAATTACGAGAAGAAAGTTTAAACAGCAATTAACAACCATTTCACCAATGTCGATAAAACCAAAAAAACACCTCTCACCTCAAACCACTGAGAAGAAGAACAAAAAAGACCACGATGCATGACGTTGAAAATGCAGCCACAGGCTTGGGACAGTCACAAAGCATGATAAACGCATCTTTTGTTTCGGATTTCAGTGAACTTTGAAACAATTAAATGCTTGAATCGCAGAAATGAAACTATATTAATATAAACATAAGCACTAGCATTGATATGAAAAAAAACCGACCACGATTTATAACGTTGAACATTCAGACCCAGGCTTGGGACAGTCACATAACATGCTCAGCGCATCTTTTTCGGATTTCAGTGAATCGCAGAAATGAAACTATGTTAATATATACATTAACACTAGTCTTGGATATGAAATATTTAGCCAGTGATATTAATGAATATCAGCTGATTCTTTTAATTGATGTCTAGGATAATCAGCAGATCAATCTGGCTAGCCAACATATTATTAATGCGTAGGTAGTCTTTACGGATCGGGAGAAAAGAAACACGATATCATCGAAAATTAGGCATGAAATTCACATTTAATTAAAAACATATAGATAACATAATTGAAATGTCAATCACTTGACCATTCTAAATTAATAATGTCTATGAATGGAACGCCGAATTCATCAAAGCACGTAATTATCATAAAATCATTGACTAAATATCGATAGAAAGTGCAAGACGAAACATTTCCGGAAACAAATATTGTCGTTATCATAACTACATGTCAGATGTATCTTCCTTGTTTTTTATTTCGACATTCTATAATATAATAAAGGGGTCGTCGTGGTCGTGATCGTATGGTTGTTGGATATACAACTACCTGTGCAATCAGTGCCTATCAACACTACGGTTGTGAGTTCGAAACCCACTCAGACGAAGTGTACTCGATATAACTTTATATGATCAAGTTTGTCAGTGACTTGCGGCAGGTTGGTGGTTTTGTCCGGGTACTCCAGTGTCCTCCATCAATACAACTGACCGCCACGATCTAACTACAATATTGTTGAAAGTGGCGTCAAACAACATACCACTAACCCTATTGTATTAAAAAATACATACATATGTATGATTTGATTTAAATATAACTGACTAATGAAATAGACTATTCACTTTACGATGGGCAAATTTATCAATATACATGTACAATATTTCCATCGGATTAACAAGGCAGCATCAAATTTCAGAAACTATCAAGTCCACGAACAAACACGACTGTCCTTCTATTATCTCGACAGACATCACCATTATTTTTATAAAGCTATATCCATGTATCATATATCATTGCTAGAAGTATCTTATATTGTAATTGTTCGAATGATCTTGCTTTTAACTTTAACATAACATTACAACACGAGTACATGAAAGATAGTTGATCTGAAACTCGTGTTATAGTAACGAATCAAGAACAAACACACTCACCTCCTCTACGCACACACACATAAAAAGAATATAACTCATGATTTGAAATCATAATTTATAAGTTCAGCTTTTTAAAACATCCACAATTTGTTTATGTTGAAAATATGGATAATTTAACTGGGTATATGATTAAAAATATGACTTCAGGAACACAGCTAAAATAGTTGATATAGAATAATTATGCAATAGGATAATCTTTATGTTTCAAAATGGTTCACTGACAATAAAAAGATTGTTATAATTGTATTATCCACATATTTCTATCAGACAGAACTTGTCAACAATAAACAAGTAATTGGTGTGGATAAATGAAATATTGTTAAGTTTGTGTTGTCAGGTTAATCATAACATATGGAATTAGCTTACACTGCACATGTTTCCTGACGATTGTGTCTGATTTTCATGTTAATATGATATTTTAGCAAAGAAAGAACATTTTAGCAAATGGACAATTTAATTGGTATTAATTCGTTAACTGCTCCTCCGTGTCTTGGCCTAGCGAACAAACAAAGCGATGTAAGGGCTTACGCACAGATGACCTTTACTCGTCCAATCACGTTGCTGCACAGCAAATATTGTGTTACAACTAAAGTTTGATCTAAAATTTCAATTCGCTGGTACGAAGCAAACGCTATGCGTCAATAAACACACATTATGCTGAACTAATTGCATGTTTTAAACAATTAATTCAGATACATGTAAACAATTGTACATTTTAAATACACATGTGTGTGACGACACTGAACTGTTAAGTTAATAAGCCCATTTCGCATCTTCCAAAATTCCCTTAAATCCTCTGAAAAATGTTTAAGCTGAAAAACAAATGATATAATTGACTTCATAGAAAGTGGTTCATTTTATGGGCATATATACAAATAATATATATGTGTCCTACAGAATGGGCATTTTCCAAATAAATTATAGTATATTTAATACAATCGGGTGTAAATCTGTAAGTTTTTAAATTATTTGTTTATTTGATCTTATATCCATAAGTGTGATGCCCTTAGACCTTGAATGGGAATTTTGTTATCATCATTTCACTAAGAGGGGAGATTTGGGCCCATAAGACTAGCTTAACCCGGCCATTGTTTCTTGCGTGCCTATTTCATGTCAGGAAAGTGAACAGTCATGGATTTGTGTTTCAAGGGTATCGATTGTGTCTTGTTCTACGATTTTGATACAAGATTCTCATTGCACTACTAAAGATGTTGATATAAATGTATTAAACAATTATATTAGCACTAAATAAAAAATGCAAAGTGATTAAATTATCAATTTGAGTTTCCATTTCTATTTCAATCTCATATTTACTGTTAATCATGAATTTCCTGTTCTTGAATTCAATGGTTAAGAATAATTACAGGTTAGAGAAAACAAAGGCTATCACGAATGAATAATACAGAGACACTTGACAACGTTGGGTACACAAAGACACAGGACAACGTTGGGTACACAAAGACACATGACAACGTTGGGTACACAAAGACACATGACAACGTTGGGTACACAAAGACACAGGACAACGTTGGGTACACAAAGACACAGGACGAAGACAACGTTGGGTACACAAAGACACAGGACGAACACAAACATAATACAAAAACACAACACAACATAGAAAATTTGAAAGATGAGCAACACGGACCCTACCAAATAGGAAAGCTAGTAAACTGAAATTATCATATACTAGACACTGGCTATGTCTGATTTGGAAGAAATGATTTTATATCGTTCCAAGAAAATGTCTGAGCAGTCATTTTAATTCCGAAAGAAAAATTATACAGCTGACAAAAAGCTAATAAAAGTTGGTCTTGTCTAACCTGGATTTGTAGCCATGAAGTGTCATTGATTAGCCTCTTATTTATTATTTATATATAAATAGTAACATGAACCATAGCATTCAATTTATTCAATGACACAAAATGAAGTCCAAGAACATCCTCATGTCTGATGTCCCCAAGTGTTTGATGCCATTTTCACATGATCATCGTCATTGTGACTTTGAATTTAACTATACAATGCAGGCAAATGATGCATTGCATGTTCATCACATATCTGTAATGATAGCCACCTTTTGGTTACATGTTTAAGACATTGAGTCATTCAATTTCTTGGTATTCCTTCTTGGGCGTAATACTAGCGCTTATAAATTTGTCAAATTGCAAATGCATCCAATATTCATGAAACTCATTTGTTTTTGTTTTATCCAGGCCCATGCTTTTCTGTCACAACATTACATTTATCTAAGCCGAATGTATTTTCCCATGTGATATCTTTAACTCTAAGTATTTTCCCATGTGATATCTTTAACTCTAAGTATTTAATCATGTGCATTTAAGACATTTTCTTCAATTCCAAAATTGACAACTGGCAAATATAAAAATCGACTATCCCCAAAGTCATCATCAAATATGTCATCAAAAATAACAACGCACTTGATCATTACTTCAATAACACCTTATGGTAAATGACTGAAGCTGACACTTTCTGACAATATCGTTATTTAAACTTGTGGAAATTGCCGTTTTAAAAATATGTGTAGATTTTGTTCTGTCACTGGCATATCTGAAGTTATTTCTTTTTTCTGCCAACATATTATTACACAGATTAGTATACTGATCACCGATAGCAAAGCACAGTTTGTGTTTTATCACAACGTCTGTATTGAATGCTTGATCTTATCACTTACGGTAGTTTTTTGAAGGCTGCAGAAACGTGGATATTTTATTATTATTATTTATAGTATTTTGTTCCTTTTCCAATACAAGATGAATTTGCGTGTTTAAGATCCCTAGATAAGTCATGCTTTTCAGTTGATCGCAATATAACTACGTGATTTGGACATCACACAATATGCATCATGTGGCCAACGTTCGTTTGAATTTTCCCATGACATTTGATATGTCCGCTTAGAACACCTCCTGTTGACCTAGAGTGTATTGGCATGTTGTTCTGATAATGACTTAAAACGTAAAACAACTCGCAAACTTACCAATAGGCATTCTTGAAATTAAACACAAAAAAGAAGCTACTTCATTAAAAAAGTGTTAGTATGGGTATGGCATCTGTAGTTTGTCGATTTTTTAAATTGATTGGCAATTAACGTTTTCTAAATTCAATATGGTTTGTACAAAGTGTATATACAATATACAATGTGGTACAACGAAAATAATTATACTCATCAGATACAAACTCTGTCAATATAAGCACTTATGTTGGACATTTTCTATCATAGACATATGTACGTTTTGTTCTGATAACTGTCGTTCAAATACTTATATTATTTGCTTTATTCGATTCCTATCTTTTATATGTTAGGACTGTAATTGTCAAACAAAAGAGCATCATTCCGTTCTGTAATCGAACGGATTTCATTTTTGTAGTACTATTATTATGTATTATTGTCCGAGTGTCCACGGCAAACAAGGATAAACCATTCATGATAATAATTGTTATATGTCTTTATGAGAAGGAATATATTTCTGACGGCCGTAAAAGACATTATACATTTCCATTATGTTTTGTTATATTTGTTGTCAGTCGCATGCATATTCGTATAAGATGTCCATGCTGATTTAAATTATAATTCGAATTAAAGAGTGGGTTTCCTATTGCACAAATATAACAAAAAAGTACCAATTGTGGAAACACATCATTTTTAAGTTAAATTATTTGGAAACTTAGAAGCACAGCAAATACAAAACAAAACAGTAGATTCTGAATACATATAAGTTTAATTACCCTTCAAAAGAACAACATAGATATCAAAAGATAGTATGTCAGGGAAACTAAAAGTACAGATGAATCTTTTAGTATAGATAGTCTGAACAGTAATGAATTAACACCAATAATCACTTTAATATGATATTTCGTACCAGGTAGGTAAATATAAATTACAGACATATTGCCAACACTTGTGTGGATTCTAATATAATGGTCTGTCACAACCATTCCAATACTCGGTCAGAGCTATTGAAAGTACAAATGGTCATTTGGGATAGATTTGTTGTAAATAACACGACCAGTAATCCATAAAAACCAACAATCACAAGATATTTAATGTCTTACTTGTTAATTGTTCTTTATACCTGACTTACAGAGATATTACCCACATTTTTGTAGACCCAATTTGTATAGGGAAACATATGTAATTTCTTTTTTGGTGTTCCTACCAATTCTCTGCAATAATTGCAAAATAATACTAGTTAAGGATAATGAATGAGAAAATAGAACCGTGTTTAGAAAGTTTGTGCGGAAGAAACAGAGAGTTGACAACTTGAAGCATTGCATAGTATGGCAATTAACATATTTCGATTGGTGCAATTTAGGTGATGTTGTTCGGACAATCTGAACAACGAATACACACGGAGACACATGTCACCACATAAATATGATATCCTTAACAGATGAAATCAATTATTCACCCTGATTAAACTGAAATCTCAGGAGTTTGCGAGCAAGTTTAATTAAATTGATTTTCAAAAAATATTCTGTTTACAAATACAATAGATACGGTGAGTTTTTACATGTTTTTCTTTTTTCTTGTATCAAAATGAGAAGTCTTTGCTAATGTATCCTTTAATTCCATGTGAGAGAAAGAAAAGGTTACATATACTATATAGTCTTAACTAGTGACATCTTTATGGTGCTTTTTGAAAGGACTCTGTTACGAAACGCTAAAATGAATTTAAAGTCCATTTTTCTCATGACAGCTGTATTTACTTCATGTTTTGGGGACGAATCATCTCTTAGATATGGTGGGTGCTCTGTCACGAAACGTTAAAACCTAAGATCTACCGCAAATCACCGACAAACTATGTCACATAATGTTGTAACGAGTTAGTTTAAGCATATTTTTATTTGCTAAATATAACAAATAGGGATCGGACACAAGTTTTTCCAACTTATGAAGTCTTCTCCCGAATACAATAATTTACAATATGGATTAGCATGCGCAATGAAATGATATAATATGTATATAATAGCATAGAGTTTAAAATACAAAGAATGATTATATACAAAAACATAGGTTTAGACAATATACGGAAAAAAAAGAATAAAGAAAAAAGAAAAGAGAATACATACTTTTGGAGATGTGTGTTGGTTCTTTAGATCTTTTAGACAATTGTAAATCTTTAGGAGTCTTTAATATATTTAAAAGCATGTTTAAAAATAGTTATATTTTCTTGATATGTTAGGATATCACTTCCTTTTGTCAGTAGATTTACATCAATATTAATGTTAGAAGGTAGCCAGTTAAGACTATTAAATATTATTTCCCTATTATCTGTATATTTATCACAATCAAAAAAGAAATGGTGAGAATGTTCACATGGTGCGCCACAGTGAGAGGAAGCATTTGATAAACATTTTATTTTACATAAATCGTAATTCAAGAAGGATGCATTGCAGCGAAGCTGTGTTAGAATTATATTTAGTTTTCTAGGACCATAAGAATAGTGTCTCGGAATTGGCATTGAGATTGAACTGCGGATTGCCATTTTAAATTTAGACAGTGTGTCAAGATTACGCACTGAAAGATTAAGGTTATTCCATTCCCTTACTGTAGCTGAGACGAAATAATCTCTAGTTAAAGATAGTCTACAGAATGGAACAATAATATCGTTGCCATTTCGAAGTGGATAAATAGTCGTAACTTGCCATGAGCGGGGTTCGAACTCGGAACGTTAGCGGTGAGGGGAGAGGGGAAAATTGCACACGTAGTTGTAAATCCAACTACCATACGATCAGGATCATGACGGGCCTCCACACTAATGTTGAACATTTTCTAGCATAGATATACATTGTATAAACGTTTTGTTCAGAACTGTCATTCAAGTACAATTATTTTCTTTATTTGAAAGCCAGTTTTTATATGTGAGGACTGTAATTTTTAAAGAAAACAAAGCAGCATTCAGTTCTGTAATCGAAAGGATTTCAATTTCGCAACACTATTCATGCTTGCTATTGTCGCAGTGCCCACGTCAGACAAGAATAAACCATTCACGACAATCACCGATATATGCCACCAGCTATATGTCCTTTCAATGTGGAAATATATTACTAGTGGCCATACAATATATTGTACCTTTCAATACTGCATCGTTATATATATGTATATTTGTTGTCAATCGCATGCATATTTTCATAAGATTTCCAGCTTGACTTAATTAATAATTCGAATTATAGAGTGGGTTTGCACAGAAATAACAAAAAAGTGTAACTTGCGAAAACACATGATTCTTAAATTAAATTCTTTGGAATCTTAGAAGCACAGCAAATACAAAACAAAATTTATGAATACCTATAATTTTAACTACCTGTCAAAATAAAAACGTAGATATCAATTAATAAGGGTAATAACAAAATTACCGAACTCCGAACAATCTAACAAAGGGAAAGTCAAAACTCATAAGTATATAAACAGACAAAATCAGTCAACAACCGGAAAACTGTGAAAACCGTAAAGACCCTTACTTGGTACAGGCATTTCTAAAGAAATGGTGGGTTGAATCAGATTTTAAAGCGCCAAACCTCCCCCTTTCATTACGGCAGTCACTATAACAGTATTTACAACAATACTTTAACAAAACAGGTAAAACAGTTGTCAAATCAGCGCCAAACTCAGTGAAGTAAATGTCAAAAACACTTTTACGTCACACAATGATAAACAAAATATTTTTGACATTTTTGTTGAAACCTTATCTTTATACATTTTCACTATATGAAAATCCATCGTTTATAATCTTTTCTGCAGAGACGGAATATATTTCGACAAGATCTTGGTATATAAATAGTATATTAGGGAAACTGAAAGTACAGATGAACCTTTAGTATAGATAACCTGACCAGTAATGAATTAAC
This sequence comes from Bathymodiolus brooksi, assembly GCA_963680875.1. Lineage (NCBI taxonomy): Eukaryota > Metazoa > Mollusca > Bivalvia > Mytilida > Modiolidae > Bathymodiolus > Bathymodiolus brooksi. The sequence goes on along the minus strand of OY804579.1, from coordinate 9,647,170 downwards.
AGCAATAATCACTTTAATTTGATATTTCGTACTGGGTATGTGAATATACATTACAGACATATTGCCAACAGTTTCGTGGATTCTAATATAATGGTCTGTCACAGCCATTCGGATAGCCGGTCAGAACTATTGAAAGTACAAATGGTCCTAGGGGATACTTTGTACTGTAAATAAGACAACCTGTCAACACCAACAATCACAAAACATATAATGTCTTGTTAATTGTTCTTTATGCATGACTTACAGACATAATAAAATGTTGAAGATACTAAAGGGATAATCATAAGACATTATTAAATATCGAATGTAAAATAGTTATATACGGATATGTGTAATATTTTACTTGTTCTACCAACATATTGTCTATATTGTTGCTTAGAGAACCGTTATTCCAAAACATCGCCTTAACATCACAATATATATTCTCTTTAAGCTTAACATTTTTTTAATTTAATTTGGAACTAGTTATAGCTTTGTTTTCCCGTTGGAAACATCACAGCTGTGTAAAATGTGATAATTATGCAATACAAATTCGATTTATTTTTACAAGTGATGTTTATTCATGTAATATGTCCTGGACATTAAATTAGATATCTATCATTTTATTCCAAAGGAACAAAAAAAAGAAAATTATCTTTGAGATCCCTTTGCTTTTTCGCGGCGGAGTCGAAGCAATGATTTTATTTAAAAATGTGAATGTAAGTGAGTGAGTAGAAGATTGTTGTGTACATCCAACTTAAAGCAATTTGTCAACTATATCATGGCGAGAAGAAGTTAATTTTCAATGAGATGATGATGCGGTCCGCTTTGTACTAGACCAACACGCTTACTTGGCATTTTATAGTATTAGCTCACTGAAGCAACAGTCCGCGATTACACATGTCTCTTCACTTGGACACATTATCCCGATTTCGAGCCTACCAGTCTTTGGTCTTTCTTCTTAATAATGAGCGCTTAGTGGATAAGCAACAATTACCGATTGCTTAGTTTTTGGCTTGACCCCATCAGAGCTCACACCTACGATCTACCGCACTCAAGGCGAGCACGCTAACCATTACACCACAGGTGCGGTACAAAAACATCAACATTTCACTATAATGTTATATTTTCTATGTTACAATAGTAGATATATTTTATTTCCAAAATCAAAAATGCAATACAAAAGATTTATTCCTTTAAACTGATTTATAATATCGATGTTTTAAGTATTGATATAACATTGTAACAATGTTTTTAAAGATAAATTCCACTCAGTGTGTTGATCTGGTAGAAAGAGGACATTGTCTCATCGAATGTAACTTGTTTTCGCCATGAAATAGCTGAACCATTGTTCAGTTGGCGTTAAACAACAATTTCTCACTCTTTTGGCCATTGTTTTGTCTGACCTTCGTCGATTTAATGACGTAAATATTTCAATGTATAAAATCGTGACAATTTTTGGAGCATTATATTTTTTTGTATTGTTTTATCGTTATGTTTCTGTCATTGCAGTACACTATTATCTAGTATGCATTTCATACTCGCACGGGTTAACAGTCATGTATGATGTTGTTGAAATTGCAACATGTACATCGATATTGTTAATTAGCTCGAATATTTATTATTTTATCGGCATTGGTTTTAATCCACATTCTTCTTGCTCCGTTCGATAAAACAAATAATGAGATTTTTGAATACTTAAAACATTATGTATTTATGTTTTATTCTCCTCAGACAATGGATTCATTTAAAGACAGTTATGCATTAGCAGAAATTTGACTTGATATGAGATATAACACATATGTTTTAATATTTGTATAGTTTTTATTCCCACATGAGATTAAATGAAATCAGAATTTCCACTAAGTAGACGTAACTTTGACATAAAGCACTTATGTTACATAACACAAATCACCTGAGAAAAGTAGTAGTCTTACGATTGATAAATTTATAAATGTTTCTCTCAGATAGTTGTATTACGACTGATATTTTTAGGTGTATCCTTCAAAATATAAATATATTGTAATCGAATACATGTCAATATAACTCTTGTATATCAACACAGTTTTTACAACGCAGTATCTAATATAGACAATACTCTTATTATTAAGATATAGGCTGCTTGAATATCAATTTTTACAAATTTGAATAAAACAATATGAAAACAAAATCGCTAAATCAGTTGCTGAATATAGCTGTCTGAATCTGAGTGAATAATTTAAATGATGAAACTTAAGTCTACTTCACTGACAATATAAACAACATTTATATAAAATGTAGGCAATAAAATAGTATAATATAAACGGGGAAATAGTTTTTGAATTAGATAGATTCCTATTCTTGCATGTATATCCAATCAACAGCGACAAAACAAACTGCAGTCAAAGGACCAAGTCTGATAATCACCACCACATATCTAGTAACAATCACCTCATATAACAATCTAGCTATATCATATCGTGACATTCAGCTTTATTGGTGGATGGGGTCGAAGCACCTAGTGAAAATATCAAATAAGGGTAATAACAAAATTACCGGACTCAGAACAATCTTACGAAAGGGAAAGTCAAAACTCATAAGTATATACACAGACAAAATCAGTCAACAACCGGAAAACTGTGAAAACCGTAAAACCGACTTGGTACAGGCATTTCTAAAGAAATGGTGGGTTGAATCAGATTTTAAAGCGCCAAACCTCCCGCTTTCATTATGGCTCAAAGGTTCCGGCTGTCACTATAACAGTATTTATAACAATACTGGAACAAAATAGGTAAAATAGTTGTCAACGCAGTACCAAACCTAGTGAAGCAAATGTCAAAAACAATTTTACGTCACACATTGATAAAAAAAATATTTTTGACATTTGTGTTGACTTCCTTATCTTTATGCATTTTCACTATCTGACAATGCATCGTTTATCATCGTCTCTGCAGAGACGGAATATATTTCGACAAGATATTGGTATCGGAATATAAACTTTTTAAGAGATCGAATAAGGCGAATCTTTTGATAGCCCTGGTCCAGTAGCCTGTTTCTCAGATGAAGATGACGTTTCAGGAAATCAGAATAATTGCTACTGGCCCTTGTATAACGAATCAATTGCGAGATGTAAACACCATATGCAGGAGAAGCTGGTATATTGCTGCACATATTTGGAATATTTATGATTTTAAAATTGAAGTCGTCCCGTTTATCATAAATTTTAGTACTGAGTTGACCACTCTCGTCAAATTCGAGGTATAAGTCCAAAAATGATGCGGACGAAGCTGTATATGTGGTCTCTTTAACTTCCAGCCCTTGGGGATATATCAATGGAAGAAATTCTGCAAATCTAGAATTATTGATAGATAAAACGTCATCAATATACCTGTGTGTGAAATTAAAGGCTCTAGCCTCATGAATCTTCTTATCTTAGGGTAAATCCTCAGACTCTTTACCAGAGGGAATGTTTAGAGAGGTCATGAATGATCTGTGGATAGCTAGGATTTCATCTTTGTCGAACGAAGTTGGTTTGTATGTGGTATTACTAGAGGTGTTGCTATTTATGCCTAATTCCTTGATTAGGCATTCGAAGTAATATGATTTACATACGAACACGATATTGTAAAACTTAATCAGATAAGGTCGTATCATGTACATCTTGTCATAGGCGCAAATCAAACTCACAACTATTGCACAAGCAGACGTAAACCCAGCATACACACAACTGCGGTCTCATAGATCCCTAAAATACTATAAAAATACGTATTACAGTGTTGCAGTAATCACATTACCTATACTTGTTATAGACTGATCCTAGGGTATCGCGGTTTGTATGGTAACGTGTATTCATATGTCATTTCGACCAATATGACCTTGTTGTACTGTTTTTGCAGCATATTTACATTTTCGAATTGCATGGTTCAGCATGGTTTGACATGCAATCAAACATCTATCAGCTCTGTCTTCATCTGTCTGCACCAATGAAAAAGACAAAAATGTTAGATCATCGTGAGTAGCCAATGCCACAGTAGCTCTGAACTCCAGTTTGACCGCTGATAGAATATATGTTTATAATTTGGAAAGAGGTTTCGTGGGCCATTTGGCAGACCCAGCAATAAGACGCTGTTTGTAAGGGCACTTGTGTAATTTTGGAATCCAGTATTCTGACGGTAGATCCAATTCTTCATCTTTGGTTGAAATGCCAATGGAACACAAAACAGATCTATGATTGTCTATGATTTCCTCTTTCGTTAGTTTCGTCGCGTATATGCAGAACCTTTTGCAATTAATGACTCATCAATAAAAAATGTTCTGATTTTATCACGTTTATCATTGGTTTGCTTTAGAATAATAGTGGAACTGTAATACATTTATCAAAATTACACCATTATAAAAATTTATGACATGATAACGCAACTTTGATAAAATCCATAAGGGGCATACTTTCCTTTGAAAAGTTATATATAGGATATGGTCAATAAGGAAGTTTCTTAGACCTATCATCTTCACAACGGAAACGAAAATCGATGTCAATGTCATGCACCTTATTTTGTCTTGAAACTTCTGTCATATAACAGGAAATATCTTTCAATTTTCTTTTACATTTGACATTTCATTATCAAATTTATTGGTATACTGAAAAGTATAGTTTACTTTCTTCCACTGATATCAATAATATTATGTTTTGTAGGCGATTAAAATCAAGACAATAATATCAATACATTATAGAAATGTACATTAAGAGGAGGAAATACGATTGAAATAGATAAACTAAAGACAAGCTTTGATGTATCACCTACTTGATCCCATGATACTATTATTAAGTTACACAAGTCATATGAGTAGTCAACTTCAAGGTTTCACTACGATAAGACCATCATGTCTTCTCGGTACTAATGTAGGGATCATACTATAATAACATCACAATTCCGTAATACAGTGCCAACAATAAAAAAAACCCCAGTATGAATTGAGTATATGCGTCAAGTAAAGACCATGTCCAAGCACTCTGCATGTACAACAGGAATACATATTATTAGCTTACATATAACGGCTAAGAAACAAATCCCGTAACATCAAGAATGAAAACGTAGATAGTCAGTGCTACGGCATTGACATTGTTTATTAGATATATATATTACAGAAGTTTAGTTCCTAAATAATGTAATGAAAACTAATATTATCCTCCTCAGCATAGGTGACCGTAGCCGATTGTGGCTATCCTGTTTAGACACTTTGGTTTTATTGCTCCCAAAAATTTCCATTTTGAGCGTACCTGAAGAAGTTTATTCCAGAAACACGCCGTGCGCACTAAATTTGATAATTATACCCTCGGGGACTAATAGTCCACCAACAGAGGTATCGAATTTAATGATCACGACGTGTTTCTGGAATGACCTTAATCATATAAACTCAAAATCAAAGATTGGAAAGCCAAATATTATAACATTCTGGAGCAATAACGCCAAATATATTAACATTCTGGAGCAATAAAGCCAAATATATTAACATTCTGGAGCAATAAAGCCAAATATATTAACATTGTGGAGCAATAAAGCCAAATATATTAACATTCTGGAGCAATAAAGCCAAATGTATTAACATTCTGGAGCAATAAAGCCAAATATATTAACATTCTGGAGCAATAAAGCCAAATATATTAACATTCTGGAGCAATAAAGCCAAATATATTAACATTCTGGAGCAATAAAGCCAAATATATTAACATTCTGGAGCAATAAAGCCAAATATATTAACATTGTGGAGCAATAAAGCCAAATATATTAACATTGTGGAGCAATAAAGCCAAATATATTAACATTCTGGAGCAAAAAAGCCAAATATATTAACATTCTGGAGCAATAAAGCCAAATATATTAACATTCTGGAGCAATAAAGCCAAATATATTAACATTCTGGAGCAATAAAACCAAATATATTAACATTCTGGAGCAATAAAGCCAAATATATTAACATTATGGAGCAATAACGCCAATTATATTAACATTCTGGAGCAATAAAGCCAAATATATTAACATTCTGGAGCAATAAAGCCAAATATATTAACATTCTGGAGCAATAAAGCCAAATATATTAACATTCTGGAGCAATAAAACCAAATATATTAACATTCTGGAGCAATAAAGCCAAATATATTAACATTCTGGAGCAATAAAGCCAAATATATTAACATCACCTACTTGATCCCATGATACTATAATTAAGTTACACAAGTCATATGAGTGGTCAACTTCAAGGTTTCACTACGATAAGACCATCATGGCTTCTCGGTACTAATGTAGGGATCATACTATAATAACATCACAATTCCGTAATACAGTGCCAACAATAAAAAAGAACCCAGTATGAATTGAGTATATGCGTCAAGTAAAGACCATGTCCAAGCACTCTGCATGTACAACAGGAATACATATTATTAGCTTACATATAGCGGCTAAGAAACAAATCCCGTAACATCAAGAATGAAAACGTAGATAGTCAGTGCTACGGCATTGACATTGTTTATTAGATATATATATTACAGAAGTTTAGTTCCTAAATAATGTAATGAAAACTAATATTATCCTCCTCAGCATAGGTGACCGTAGCCGATTGTGGCTATCCTGTTTAGACACTTTGGTTTTATTGCTCCCAAAAATTTCCATTTTGAGCGTACCTGAAGAAGTTTATTCCAGAAACACGCCGTGCGCACTAAATTTGATAATTATACCCTCGGGGACTAATAGTCCACCAACAGAGGTATCGAATTTAATGATCACGACGTGTTTCTGGAATGACCTTAATCATATAAACTCAAAATCAAAGATTGGAAAGCCAAATATATTAACATTCTGGAGCAATAACGCCAAATATATTAACATTCTGGAGCAATAAAGCCAAATATATTAACATTCTGGAGCAATAAAACCAAATATATTTTCATTCTGGAGCAATAAAGCCAAATATATTAACATTCTGGAGCAATAAAGCCAAATATATTAACATTCTGGAGCAATAAAGCCAAATATATTAACATTCTGGAGCAATAAAGCCAAATATATTAACATTCTGGAGCAATAAAGCCAAATATATTAACATTGTGGAGCAATAAAGCCAAATATATTAACATTGTGGAGCAATAAAGCCAAATATATTAACATTCTGGAGCAATAAAGCCAAATATATTAACATTCTGGAGCAATAAAGCCAAATATATTAACATTCTGGAGCAATAAAACCAAATATATTAACATTCTGGAGCAAAAAAGCCAAATATATTAACATTCTGGAGCAATAAAGCCAAATATATTAACATTCTGGAGCAATAAAGCCAAATATATTAACATTCTGGAGCAATAAAACCAAATATATTAACATTCTGGAGCAATAAAGCCAAATATATTAACATTCTGGAGCAATAACGCCAAATATATTAACATTCTGGAGCAATAAAGCCAAATATATTAACATTCTGGAGCAATAAAGCCAAATATATTAACATTCTGGAGCAATAAAGCCAAATATATTAACATTCTGGAGCAATAAAACCAAATATATTAACATTCTGGAGCAATAAAGCCAAATATATTAACATTCTGGAGCAATAAAGCCAAATATATTAACATCACCTACTTGATCCCATGATACTATAATTAAGTTACACAAGTCATATGAGTAGTCAACTTCAAGGTTTCACTACGATAAGACCATCATGGCTTCTCGGTACTAATGTAGGGATCATACTATAATAACATCACAATTCCGTAATACAGTGCCAACAATAAAAAAAAACCCAGTATGAATTGAGTATATGCGTCAAGTAAAGACCATGTCCAAGCACTCTGCATGTACAACAGGAATACATATTATTAGCTTACATATAGCGGCTAAGAAACAAATCCCGTAACATCAAGAATGAAAACGTAGATAGTCAGTGCTACGGCATTGACATTGTTTATTAGATATATATATTACAGAAGTTTAGTTCCTAAATAATGTAATGAAAACTAATATTATCCTCCTCAGCATAGGTGACCGTAGCCGATTGTGGCTATCCTGTTTAGACACTTTGGTTTTATTGCTCCCAAAAATTTCCATTTTGAGCGTACCTGAAGAAGTTTATTCCAGAAACACGCCGTGCGCACTAAATTTGATAATTATACCCTCGGGGACTAATAGTCCACCAACAGAGGTATCGAATTTAATGATCACGACGTGTTTCTGGAATGACTTTAATCATATAAACTCAAAATCAAAGATTGGAAAGCCAAATATATTAACATTCTGGAGCAATAACGCCAAATATATTAACATTCTGGAGCAATAAAGCCAAATATATTAACATTCTGGAGCAATAAAGCCAACTATATTAACATTGTGGAGCAATAAAGCCAAATATATTAACATTGTGGAGCAATAAAGCCAAATATATTAACATTCTGGAGCAAAAAAGCCAAATATATTAACATTCTGGAGCAATAAAGCCAAATATATTAACATTCTGGAGCAATAAAGCCAAATATATTAACATTCTGGATCAATAAAGCCAAATATATTAACATTATGGAGCAATAAAGCCAAATATATTAACATTCTGGAGCAATAAAGCCAAATATATTAACATTCTGGAGCAAAAAAGCCAAATATATTAACATTCTGGAGCAATAAGGCCAAATATATTAACATTCTGGAGCAATAAAACCAAATATATTAACATTCTGGAGCAATAAAGCCAAATATATTAACATTCTGGAGCAATAAATCCAAATATATTAACATTCTGGATCAATAAAGCCAAATATATTAACATTCTGGAGCAATAAAGCCAAATATATTAACATTCTGGAGCAATAAAGCCAAATATAGTAACATTTTGGAGCAATAAAGCCAAATATATTAACATTCTGGAGCAAAAAAGCCAAATATATTAACATTCTGGAACAATAAAGCCAAATATATTAACATTCTGGAGCAATAAAGCCAAATATATTAACATTCTGGAGCAATAAAGCCAAATGTATTAACATTCTGGAGCAAGAAAGCCAAATATATTAACATTCTGAAGCAATAAAGCCAAATATATTAACATGCTGGAGCAATAAAGCCAAATATATTAACATTCTGGAACAATAAAGCCAAATATATTAACATTCTGGAGCAATAAAGCCAAATATATTAACATTCTGGAGCAAAAAACCCAAATATATTAACATTCTGGAGCAATAAAGCCAAATATATTAACATTCTGGAACACTAAAGCCAAATATATTAACATTCTGGAGCAAGAAAGCCAAATATATTAACATTCTGAAGCAATAAAACCAAATATATTAACATTCTGGAGCAATAAAGCCAAATATATTAACATTCTGGAGCAATAAAACCAAATATATTAACATTCTGGATCAATAAATCCAAATATATTAACATTCTGGAGCAATAAAGCCAAATATATTAACATTCTGGAGCAATAAAGCCAAATATATTAACATTCTGGAACAATAAAGCCAAATCTATTAACATTCTGGAGCAATAAAGCCAAATATATTAACATTCTGGTGCAATAAAACCAAATATATTAACATTCTGGAGCAATAAAGCCAAATATATTAACATTGTGGAGCAATAAAACCAAATATATTAACATTCTGGATCAATAAAGCCAAATATATTAACATTCTGGAGCAATAAAGTCAAATATATTAACATTCTGGAGCAATAAAGCCAAAGAACTAAACATGATAACCGCAATAGGTTAAGGTCTCCCATGCTTGAGGTAGTAGAACCTTAGTTTTTGTAAAATTACTTTATTTAGGAACTGTAAATTTCAGTAATATATATATCTAATAAAGCATGTCAATATAAGCAAACATGATAGCACACAGTGACAATAAGTATACAAATAAATTTTACAATACGATATATTAGACGAAAATAATAAAGAAAATATAAAGTAAAATAAGATTACATAAAATGTTCAAAACGGAGGAATATGGAAGAAGAAGTAAGCTTTGAAACAGGAAAGAAAAAAGAAGAAAAACACAACACAACACAATACAATACACATAAAAAACAAAACACACAACATGGATTGAAGTGAGTATGGTAGTTACATTGGTTGGATGCTTCTAATAAAGGAAAAAACAAAAGAGAAAATTTTACTGTTTTGTTCAGTAGTAAGATTTTCATTATCAGTTAATATCAATACTAGTGTGAGCACGCACTTCTTTAATATGTTAAATTGTTCTATTTTCTTGTAAAAAGGACATTCAAAGAAAAGACGTATAGTCTTCAAAAACCATGACCACATATTCACTCAGAACTAGGTTTTAAATTGACAAGGTGCAAATCTGTGTGTAGCGAGCTGCACATATTTCTAATGTACAGTCGTTTGCCATGAATGAGTTCGCAAAATGGCCGACGTCATTTGCGAAAATTTGTTTCCAATTTTTTACTCCTTATTAAATCAGTGTTATTTACCTTTGATTAGTAACGTTCACATTTTACACAATGCCAAAATGTTCCAAAATTAGGCCAGTGACGTCATTTAAGGAAATACCTTGTAATTCGGTTAAAATATCGTCTGTCAAAAAATGGCACCGCACGGTAAACAAATGACACCAGAGGAGAAACAAATCATCGTAGCTTTATCACAACAAGGATATTCTAGCTACAAAATTGCTGAAATGACGGGGGGAAAACAGGAGAACAATCAGTAAATTTCTCAGGAGGCGACGGGTGCGAGAATCGGAAGAAAACTTACCGCGAAGTGAAAGGGGTAGAAAAACGGGAGTTCGGGGAGACAGGATTATGTACCGTATGCTTCGTTCGGACAGAAGACAAAGTTTAGGAGAAATAACAGACCAATTTAACCGCCAGTTTGTGACCAAAATTTCTTCTAGAACAGTTCGGAGGCGTTTGAACTTTGAAGGATACAAAACAAATCCAGTTTGTAAGAAAACTACGATTTCACCTGTCAACCGAGAGAAAAGATGTTATTTTCAGTGATGAGACGAAGATTGAGATTGGAAATAACAGGAAAGTTTATGTTTGGCGTAAAGTGGATGACAGATTAAGACCGGAATGTAATGGGTTGTACCAGGGTCGAAATTACAAAACGAAATTCTCTGTCATGTTCTGGGGCTGCATTTCGTATTATGGGGTAGGTACACTAACTCCAGTTGTTGGCAATTTAAATAGTGAAAAGTATATAAACAATTTAGATGACAATTTATGGCCGGTCATTGCCCAACATTTTCCTACAAGCCCCTACATATTCCAGGAGGACAATGTCCCATGCCATGTGTCTCGGAGGACAAATCAGTGGAAAACGAAAATGATATTCCAACTTTAGAGTGGCCCACACAAAGCCCAGACTTAAATATAATAGAAAATGTGTGGAAAGTTATAAAACAAAAGTTCAACGACGAATAGATGACATTCGAAATGCTGAGGACCTAAAAACTGTTGTTGCTGAAATTTGGACCCCACTTCAACTACATTATATAAGAAGTTTATATGACTCCCTTCCAAGGCGCTTACGGGTTGTTTTAAGAGCTAGAGGCAATATCACAAAATACTAACAGTTTGAGGTAAGTTTTATCATTTATTTCAGTATGAAAAACTATAATTTTTCTCTGCTTGGAACACAAACGTTGAAATGACGTCGGCCATTTTGCGAACTCATTCATGGCAAACGACTGTATACTATGAATAATATTTAATTTCTACACCCCAATCAAAATAAGAAAGGTACGTGTTCGAGTAATATTTTAATTTTCTTTTAAATATTTTAACATTATTAGAATTTCTAATTTCCGGAATTAGATTGTTCCAGTCCCGGCGGTAGATGAGAAGAATGACCTTTTGGTAATTTCTAATCGACAATTATGTAGAACACAATTATTACTATTTCGTAAACCATACTGTGAGTCATTACCAACCGGAAGGGGCATTAAATCAGAAAAAATAGTCTGGGGTAGATTGATTGTGAATAGGGAAAAGTAAGCTGAATCTTCTTACCCTTCGCCTATCAGATAGTAATTCCCAACCCGTTCCAGAATAGATAGATTCAGGACTTGCACATAGAGGCAGTCTGGTTACTACTATTCGCCGTGCATCTACTTGAAGCCTTTCTAAATTATCAGAGTCTTGTTGGCTACAAGCAGAGCTTGAAGATACCAACCATCTTAAAGTTCACATGCATATTCTAACAAAAACCTTATAAAGATCAAATACATACCTTCAAAATAATGTCTATTTAATACATATTTAAGCTTTCATAGGACACACAACCTCTCGCTTGCTGATTTGATAATATTAACTATATGCGTATGATATTGTTCCATTGCTGTCAAAAGTAATACCTAAATGTTTGTGACAGGTAACAAATTCTACTAAATTGTCTTGGAATTTAATTTCTACATCGTTGGGAAGATTAATATGGAAAAATATCATTCCTTTAGTTTTTCGAGGATTAAACACACAGTTGGTTCAATGAATGTAACAGGTCTATGCCGTCCATAGACAAACCATCATTTGCGACTATATGCTAAAGATTGATTATTCAGGTTAACTTCATGTATATTCTTGTGTATCATGCAGTTTGAAGATCGTGTCTTTTATTCCAGTCCTTGAACATAATTATCTTCTTACATTTGAACCAAGAATAGGTACGTTGTCTACGAAACGTACAGTTGATTCAATACTTTGACAGATATGATAACAACAGCCTGTAATTAGATCGGACTCTTAATAAATAGATAACCAATAAAATGGACGATCAATTAAACATAAAGATGAGACACTAGTTTGGTTAAATAAATTGTCTCCCCCATTCAGTTTAATTAGGAAATATTGGTCATACGAAACCAGGGCAGTGTACTCCGTTAATAACATCACGTATTGTAAACTACCAGCATTAATATAAAAGTTCCTCCCTGAATTAATCTGTATTTATAAACTGTCTATGAGAATCAATGGACTACTCCTATAGACATATAACACCCTATACCGTTCAATCAAGGGATTCATTAAATTAAACTCCTCAATACAAAGTTTTCGTGCTTGTAATCGGTCGATATATGACTTTTAATACTGTGATACGTGATGTAATATATGAGGCTAGATGATGTATATTGTATATGGGATTCATATATACTTCAATTGTAAATCAGAGAAATTAGAGGTAAGTCCTAATTATTGTTTCTTCTTAATGAATCACAAAATGTTCATACCTATTTTAACTTTTTTGTATTATTATCTATAACAGGACATATAGATATATATAATATATCGAATTATTGTTTCAAAGATAGAAATACATGATACATATTTGACACTTGTTATTGGGTGTATCCCATATTGACTATCTCCTTGGTTTGTATTTCTTTTTCTCCTATTATGAAGATGTTGTTATATTTTCTTAGTATTTCTAAATATGTCGGAGTTTAAATCTCTGCATGAAACTTCCTATCAGTTTCCTGTCGATGGCCGTTAAAGAGGGAAGTTAACGATTAAAAATACTTTGACGTTTTGGGAATATGAAAATCTATGTATATCTGTATTATCATTATGTATCACCATTTTTGTCAATATTGCAGCAATATTGAGGAGCGAAATTTAAAATAAATATATTAAATTAAAAAATAACTTTAAATTCAAAATATAAGTCAAGACGCCATTATTATTTATTTTTTAATATGCTGTTTTGCTTAACGCCATCTCTGGCATTCTGTCAGCCTATCATGGCGACCGATGTTGAAGTCTTAATTCCCAAAACTACGATAGAAGACACTCGAGAACATTTGCATATATTAACTGGTATTCTTTTCTGCGCACATTGCAAATCCCTATATAAACCATAAATACATAATAATATAAAACAAATATCTTTAAATAGACGATACAAAATACATTGTGTAACAGTACAACTTCAAGGCGAGACCATCAGACCGAACACAATAACATCGGTGTTATGGCTTTAATTACATCAATACATATTTAATCTATGTACTTATAATCTAATAAAAAAAACTCCAATGAACTTTTGACCGTGTTTACTGCATGGCTCCAAGGATGAAATCATCGCTACAAAAATTCTACGGTCACCATCACGAACTGGTTAATCGTTACGAAATATCCATTTCTCAAATGAGAATCGATGGATCTTTTCGTTTTATAGTGTATTTATGGAATGCCAGTACTGTATTTGAAGAACTGGAGGTATCAATTGTGGATTTGCGACCTATTCTTATGAAATTCTCCCAACGTGTACACACTAGTTTGAAAAGATACAAATAAATGACGAATTATATGCACTTTTCAAATTCCTTCCGCTAAATAAATAGTCCGTTAAATCCACAATTGACACCGACAACTCTTCAAAGGCTCTCAATGTATCATCTAATTCAGTAGGACCGTGGTGCATACAAACATATAAATTATACAATTGTTGTTGACATAAAACAGATTCCGGTAAAATACTTAAGACAACAATCTATCGACTTTGACTTTTGTAATTTATCGTCATCCTGTGACGTAGTTTACAAGGAACGCGCGCGCTAGTGACATTGATACAAGCTGGTTACTGATTTATTTTACGATTTTGTGAGCATTTTACTTGTTTAAGTAGCTAAATGCAAAATGCCATCAAATTGGAAAATATCAGTAACTTGATTACATCACCGCCTAGTTATCAATGTCGGAAAACTACTGTAAACATGAAGGTTAGTGATACTGTAAACATGAAGGTTAGTGATACTGTAAACATGAAGGTTAGTGGTACTGTAAACATGAAGGTTAGTGATACTGTAAACATGAAGGTTAGTGAATTTTGTTATTACATGCATTTCCATTATTACTGACTTCCATTCAAAATATATGTTAGATTTTTCCTACTAGAATCAAATTAATTGATGGAAGTCATAGTTTGTATAACATAGGTAACATTATTTTTGTTTAATTTAGTCATTACTTTTCTGTAATGCATCGTAGAATATGTGTCCACACCAACATTGCAACAACAAAAAACATCCAACCTGGTTGTTAAATGGCCATGACGAACATTGTACAGAAGAAAATGATGTAATATATTCCTGAAATTCAGGTGCTTGTTTGCTTATGAAGTGGGTTTTTCGCACTGAAGTTAAATTTTTCTGTAAAAAGAAAATAGAAACAGACTGGTGTTTTTTTCAATTCATTTATCTCGGCATTGATCATGACCATTTGAAGTTTTATCTTAATTTGTAGGACTTATTGTATCCAAATATTGAGAGAATTGTTATATTATCAAAGCTGAAATTGAGAGAAAATCCACAATTGACACCTCCAACTCTTCAAAGAGAGTACTGTTATTCCTTAATTCATAGTCGGACATATCTGGGTCAGCCATATTTCTTACAAACAAGTGCATTCGGCGTAGGAATATAGCGTTCCTTCAGGCATGTCAACTGCAGATTTGACGGCTCTCGATAGCCAATGAAAATACGCGTTACATTATAATTGCATTAGAATTTTCTATCCTCTAACACCGGGAGGACGTTTACCGTACTGGACAATAAGTAAAACGACGAATGCATTTTAAAAGTCGGAAAATGCTTCCCTTCTCTAGCACTAAATTTGTTTGTTCCCTGGAGTCTGTGTTGCTCATCTTTGTATTTTTGTGTTCTGTGCTTTTTGCTTTGTATGTCTTTGTTATGTGCTTTATTCATTATGATACATGTGTCTCCGGACTCTCCATTCTTGATTGCTTCTTAGTTTTCATCTAACGTTTATTGGCAGAAACATTCATATGGAGCATTAAATTATTTGGCTACCCAATGCCTGATGAAGGTTATTTCAGAAACGCTTCGTGCACATTGAATTTAACATCTACGTCTCAACTACAATCGCTGGGTCGATACCTCTGCTGGTGGACTAATAGTCTCCGATAGTATCATCAACCCAGTAGTCAGTGTTTGGCCACTGACATGGTTTATTAGATATACTTAGTATTGAAATATAAAGTTCCCAGACAATGTGATTATCATTAAAACTAATATTCTGTTTCCTAATAAATAGGTGACCGTAGCCGATGTTGTCTATTATGTTAAGGCTCTTTGGTTCTCTTGTTCCCCAAAACTTTAAATTATTTTGCTTTCCAGTTTTTCGATTTTGAGTGTACCTGGTGAAAGCTATTCTAGAAACGATTCGTGCGCATTAGATTTGATATGTTCGTTTGTATTAGCTCTCAGTTCTCAGTTTCCCTGGTGGAGTGATGCTGCTAACATGGTATATATTGTACCTCAGGTTACTCGGGTTAAATTGAAGTCATTACTTTGGAAGTATTACGGTCACCATGATTTAGTTAACCGTTACGGAATATCTGTGTTACAGACGCCCACGGATTTGTCATAGTAAAAACGTCGTTTTTTCCTCAACACTACATGTTGCTTTCATGACCAAATTGTAACATGAGCAACTCAATCGATACTACTAGTGGAACAAGAAAAGGGAGGTTCGTGTTGCTCAATCTTTAGTTTTACTGTGTAATGATTTATTGCCAATTTGTTGTTTTTTTTACTTTTTGTTTGAAAAGTTGCACAAAGTACTATGCCGAAAAATAAGATTGAAGACGAACCCCCAGCACACAAGGATGTTTAACCAGTTCTTGTAATGTTGCATTGTCTGTTATTCGATGTACTACTTTGGTGGTGTATTGAGTGCAATAAACGTTATAATATGATGAAGATAACAACATGAAACAGGTGGAGTAATAAGTTGTCAGATACAGCCATTAAAGTGTTACTTCGGCATAATATAACAATTTATAATCTTATCCTGAATTTATCTTGATGTTGCTCATCTTTTTAGTTTTCTGTGTTGTGCTATTTTTGTTTTTGTTTTTTTTTGTTTGTTTGTTATTTATTTTTGTGTTTTTTGTTTGTTGCTTTCTTTTTGTTTTCTTTTTTTTTTTTGCTTTGTTTTTTCAATTTCAATTTGTTCATTTTCTACCAAATGGGGAAATCATGATATAGATAATTAGATAGATTCTAACATTAGTAAATATTCTAGATATTGACATCACGACAGGTATTAATATGACAAGGGTGTGCAGGTATTCCTGTCATATTGGTATGTCAAAGGCGACAATACCACCATAGTGTTGTTTTGTTCAGCACCCAGATTGCACACGATACTCCCACTGTGTTGCAGATAACATTTATTCTGAACCATGCAATATAGTCACCACTGAGTGAGTTAAACTTACTAATGACCCAAGAATAGCGCGTACTGATCAACATAAAGAGCTACAATATCAGACTAGATGGTTTTTCAAACGCATATTCAGAAGTATTTCTGCTAATCACCAAAGAGTCTCCCGGTGGACAACAAACGCGTCGTATGCGAATTTAATTTCTTTTCTGGGTGTAAATGTGATTTTCTAATGTCCATTCACAAAACTTGTACATCCAACTTCCCTCTTGGGACCCCATTAGCATTTTCGTGCCTGTCTTAAGCCTTGATCTGGATTTCGAGCATCATATGTCGTGGCATGTTTTTATGTGTATTAAGCTTGGCTGATATAGGTGATTGTTCGTTTGGTTGATATTGGTGGAATTGTTGCTCATCACGGTTTAAACTTTCTTGTCATAATCTTAGCTTTTATCTATTCAGTATTACAACATATAAGCATTCATATTAATAATAAGATACACAGAAAGTAGAGAGATGACAAGGAATGAATCAAAATAAACATAAATTACATTTAGAAAGCAGCTGCATGACCGCATCATTTCATATGGAGGGGAAGTTTGGCCCCACAAAACAAGTTTAACCCGGCCACTTTTTATTGACGTGCCTGTACCAAACTAGGAAAGTGAACGATCATGTATGTGTGCTAGGGATATTGATTTTGCCTCTTTCTACCACTTTGATATTTGATTTTGGAATTATTCCGACAGTGTGGTATTTTTAATTTCTATACAATTATTGCACTTCATTGAGTGCGATATGATGTGTTATGGAGCATATTGCTTTTCAGTGCTCCATAACACATCATATTGCACACAATGAAGTGCTGTAATTGTTTTATTACTTTTAACATTCCCAATTGTTTTTGTGTACCTGGATACATTTTAGGGATTGTTTGTTGTTATTATTCAAATTCAAAAACACATGAGCTGATCCATTTAATATCATAGACACATGTACTAATTGATTGTGTACAAATTTATATTACTAATTCGATGTGTACAAACTTATATTTGTATTCTACTTGCGTTTGTAAAACTTCTGTGCCACTTTCTGTTTGTGTTTGTGTGACTTCATTGCAACGGACGTAGAAAACGTTTGGCTAGTAAATTTTAAAATTTTGCCGGGATTTGAAATTATGTCGTGCAATATGACGATTTATCATAAAAACGATTTATATGGTTTTATAATACTGTATAAATCCATAAATGTAATAATTCATTTTATTGTTTCTTGACATAAAAAACAAATATGAGATACAATCGCGCAACCGACGAAAATACCAATTTGTTTGTATCAAGGTGGAAAACGTGATTGATGCTAAACGCTAAAAGTTGTTTTGTTTTTGTTTTTTCCCCTTCATTTCCCCACTACAATGAGGAGCTGTATGTACAGGGTCCTGGCCAGATAACGGCATCTCATGTTGATGAATGTCAATCGTCATCGTACGATATTATCAGATATCGATAACAAATATCATTTGTCTTCTCAGGTGTCCGAGTTGCTCTAGCAAGTGCGTTTTGTGGGTACTACCGACATATGTACCTCTCCTGAAGGGGCGTTGTCTAGTCTAGTATTCTAGTATTCTCATCTATAAATTGACACTGACTGCAATATAGTCCCCTATGCATAACAATTATGTTATTCGCAAACAGGAAAAACAGGAAATTTATAAATGGAAAGCTTTAATGCACTACGTTTCTAAGGAACACTGCATCAAATTCATATTCCAGGAATAGTTCTAATATCAAGCATCTAAATCCGGTTCAAACTCAAACCACTTAACCTACTGTCGTGTCATGTAGACATTCAATCCATTTTAATGAAATTTGATGAAAGTCGTAAATAAGAATATTGATTTGTAGATTTTTAGAATGACTGTCACAGAACTATCAAATGATGAACAAAGAAAGAGATCTTATCACCTCACAACAAGATGATAGGAATAACTATTTATATAAGAATTATAATGTACCATTGTCTGTAGGTTAGCAGTTTTCCAATGATCTTATGAACATTTGATACAGCTTGCCATCTCTGTGGATTTTATCTATTTATTTCTACAATAGCACGTCCATATACCAACAAAGATTCGTATGAAGATGTCTATCGCCCTTCTCCACATACAAATAAGAAAGTTATCTTGTCAGAAACAGATGCATTATCACTGTTTATAGCACCATTATAGCTAAAGTAACATTAATCAAAACGCAATTAAAGAACTGGAAGCATGTAGATGATATTGAATACAATATTATGTGTTGAAGATCTGGACTGGGTTGCACAAACCTCAATTTAAGTTTAAGTCTCAGTTAAACCTTCAATATAACTTAATTTCGTGTACAGTTCAAGTAAATTTAAGTGTCACTTAAGTATAATTGACACTTACATTTAATTGAGATTTGTGCAACCCAGTCCAGGACTTCCTAGATGGGAATTCAGTAAAATAAAGTACTGGTATAATTTCACAGGTGATTTTAAACACCACCATTTCGTAACACATGATTTTTATCTACTTTCTGAAAGAGTTCGCGTTGGTTTTAAGTTTCAAATTCTATGTTTTACTGATGTTTTGTCTATCCGGCATTTCATATTCTGTACTGTTCCCTCGAATTGGTATTTTGTTTTTGACTGGGGTTGTTTCGTCTATCCGGCTTTTGATATGTGGTAGTCTTCTCTCCATTTGTTAGTTTTGTTTTTGTAATCAGATTTTGATACCTTTTGCTGTTCCCCATAGCTGGGAGTTTCTGTTTTGTTGGTGTTGTTTTGTAAATCCGGATGAAGATTTTCGTATTGCCCGTTTGCACATATTCGACTTGATTCTAAAATTATACGTTTTTACAAGCTTTTATAGGAGTTGTTCCACTTTAAGGCAAGTAGAGACTCAATACAAATAGCATATGTTTTCCCATAAGTTGTACAACATATTATTCTTGTAACAGCTTGCTATACAATTATCCTCTGCTTTCATAAAAGGTTTCAAATATCTACAAAGCATTCGGAAATTATACTCCAATTTTGTGTTCTTATCGGTGCTCTTCCTAGAACGGAAACCATTATGTCCGTCGTACGGGCAATTACCTATATAAACGCACAATTTCATAATTGGAATGTGTAAATCTCTATTGATTTATTATGTTTAACTGGTGAAATTCTGCCTATCTGGATTCTGGTGCAATGTAAGAGTATGATCTCTTCCTCTACTATGTATTCGCCCTTGTCTTATTATTTTAATAATTATGAATCTAGTTAATATGCAATTGAATTTTCTGTGTACTGAGAGTGATATTCCATATAATCAGTCTGCTGAGGTAAGTACACATACATTTGTATATACACGTGTATCCTGTTTAATTGGCAGAACAAATGTGCTAATTCCAATTGACTCAATGTGCTGTGATAATTCTCAATGTTTATCTTGAGTAATATGTATTGCGTAATCCCTCTTCTGATTAAAAGGGTAATCTATCAGTTGTAATCGACAACTGTTGCTGATATATTGCGAAATCGGAAATTATTTTCATAACAGAATTTATAAATCACCAAGACGTATATAGTCTATTGCACTTCCAGTTTATTTTAAGATTTAATCAAATAAATATATATGGATTGAATCTAATATACAAAAAAATGGAAATGGGTCGTAATAATTTGTAGTAGATTTATTTTCACTGTTGTTTTAAAGTGGAAAATACCGGTTAAAACATTGATTTGTACATACGAGTTCATTAAACACGTGTGGATAACAGGAACAATTTCATACCTACAACAGTTGCAATGTGTTCCCCAGATGAACAAGAACTAATTGGGATGCCTTGCTCTATATATCGTGTTTACATTACAAGCTTCATCGCGATGCCTTAGTGAAAGGAGACAGGCGAACTGCAACGCATTGTTCTCGAGAATTAGTCAATTGGCATTGTGACCCGAATGGCCCTTTATATTACATTATCAAATTGTTATTAGTATATAGTCGTATACGTAATATACATTAGTAATCAATGCAAATACAAAATAAGCACATTCTGATTGAAAGCAAACGAAGCTACTGGACTAAGGGTTCATCTTAGTTAAGTTGAAGTCATCACTTCGAACGTGTTACGGTCGCCACCGTGACTTGGTTGATTGTTATGGAATATCTGTGTAACAAATGACCACGGATATGTTTCACTTGTCGTAAACACTACCTGGTCCTTTCCTCGTTCATGACTTCACCGGGTTTGCGACTAGATTAACACAACGGGTGCCACTAGTGGAGCAGGAACTACTTACCCTTACGGAGCGCTCGAGTTCACCCCCAGTTTTAGTGGGGTTCGTGTTACTCGATCTTTAGTTTTATATGTATGTTTTGTAGATCGTTATTTGTTCTTTTGTACTTTTTATTTTGCCCATTGTGTTGTCTGTCCTTCTTCGATATACGGATTCTGATTACCGCTTTGGTATCTTCAAACTATTCATATGACAAAAACCAAGAATCTAGAATGTTGTGTCAAGGCATAACATTATCATTGCCGCAATATTATGTTTGCAAAGACTACGGCGATTTTAGTTTATAATTATTTTATTTGATCAATGATACAAAGAGGATCAGGATCAGACACAAGTTTTACCAACTTATGGAGTCTTCTCCTATATTTACAATCATTATTACATTATATTAAGAATGCACAAGAAAACAGGAAAAATAAAATTTTATCATATAATATAGCTGAAAATAGTAAACGAGTGAAAAGAAATGAGGACAAAGTATGTGTGTGTGTGTGTGTATGTGTGTATGTGTGTGCTTGGATGTTGTATGGTGTTTGGTTAGTACATTAAATGATTAGAAATCGCTTAGACCTTTTTATGAATCGAAAAACTGAATCAAAAATAAAACAATTATCTGCATAGCTTAAGGTTTCACTTCCTGATGTGAGAAGTGAAGTATTGATCAATTGAGACAAATCGCTTATGCTGAGAAACAGATCATTTCTTATTTCAGAATATTTGGTACAAACAAAAAAGATATTTAAAAAATAGGTTAGTATTACTTCCGTTTGTGATACAAACACATTTATTTCATCAATATACTATATAGCGATTAAAGTAAATATTGCTATGGTTCTTTTATGTTTGAAAGACACGCGAACGTTAAATTTCCTGGGCATATCAATGTCAGTGATTTCAGGATTAGATGCTGAAAATGATATGATTGTCCGGAATACAGAGGATTAATCTATGTTTTTTATCACCTGTCAATTAGGTCATAAACTCCAATGTCACTATACACTGAGTAATAATGACAGCTAAACAAGCAATTAACTAGTAAAATGTTTAAATTGCTTTTCGTCCTAATAGCTGCTGCTTTAATGTAATAAAATAGTTTTATTTTACATGTTATAATTGAGAGACTGGAAATACTACATTAAGTAAAGGATAATTATGTGTATTGACTATAGAAATCAACCAGGTTAATCTGAATTGAAGGATAGCTCTGATGTGTTTTCTAATTGAGTGCAATTGAGTTTCCACGTTCGACTACATTTTAACTACAAAACAACATTGGTAAACAACAACTAGTTTTTTTCTAACCCTTACAGATTTGAATAAAAAACATAAATTGCGAGATTTGAGAAATAATTTCAATACAATAGGAATGTTATAAAAACAAGATTCTTACGTCAATAAGCATCTACAACATAGATTTAATCTATTGGTAATTGAAACATGTTTTTAATGAAGTGCTACATATATAATGTATGACAACATTTTATTATTTAAAGACTTGCGCGTAGTCGTATTATAGGTCTTTTCAGAACGTTGTGTGTTTTCTGTCCGCCATTTGACGCATAAACCAAAAATGTTTATAAAACATTATTTCGGATGGGCACGTTTAAACCTCCATCTTAGAACGAATAACCGAGCAAAGGACCATTAAGATATATGTGCAACGCAGTTGGAGATCCATTTATCATGAGATGATGCCTTTGGATCACATTACACTGTTTAATCCTGCCACTCTGTTGTGCATGTCCCAAGCCAGTACCTGTATTTCCAACGCGGTATACCGTGGTATTTTAAATGTTCAGTGATTTGAAGTTGGAGATGGCTGCTCGTTTTACGAAATGTTAACAACATCATCAGCTTTTTATTGTAATAACAGTTATGAAGAGTAACAATATACAATTATGGCCCTCTGTGTAGGGAAAGATCCAAAGTTGTCAACCTGAGGGGGAAACAACCCCCCGAGGGTTGACACTTTCACAGTAATTTCCTTAATAAATTTACACATTTTTTCTAATACAACAATGTTACGAGATGAAAACAATTGATTAAACTTAAGAATATTTGCATTCGTCTGCCAATAATATTAATATGGCAAGTATTTTTTCTTTCATTATTTAAAACGCTACACGTCATTACATAATGATATTCGTCGCTTATCTCATTTGAGTCGCAAAGATGGCACAACCAATCATTTCTAGATATATTGCTTTAGCTTTCTTTTCGTTATTAGAATGAGGTTTGTATTATTACCCTGGTCTATATTAAAATAATAAGGTTGTGTTAGCAATGACTATGCCAATATAGTGGTCAGGGTTGAAGACATAGTGTACTCCCCTTCGGGTCGTGCACTATGTCTTCAACCCTGGCCACTAAATGACATAGTCATTGTTAACACAACATTATTATTATTATTATGCTGACTGTTATATGTAGACAAAATATATTGAGAACTATTACAATAAAGGAGGTCCTGATATTGGTGACTAATATATTGGATCAGATAGTGTTGAAAGTGTGAGAATATTCTTTGTTTCATATAAGGCTTTAAAAATATAAAGATTTTTGAAGTTTGAAATTTAATTAACAACAATAACAAGTATTAAAAAACGCTTAGACGACTATGATAGATTGACAGATTGGATCCGCCCCCTTGCACGTGGACTAGCTATATATAGCTTGACAGACAACTGAAAACCCAACATTTCCCGCGTGAAACTGGCATAGTAGGTGTACTATTTTCGCATAGTATATCAACGCTATATAATTCTTTGTGATATATGCCAAAATATCGTAACGAATTTATCCCCGGTTATGGTAAAAAATAATACATTTTGGACCCCGGCGGCCCACGTAAAAGTGACGTTTTCTTTGTTTTTGGAAAGAATAAGTAAAAAATATGAAAGTTTCGAGTGTTTTTTACCCGGTGTAGGGTACTACCTTTGGTAGAACCCCACAGTTGATCAAAATAACAACTTTATATTCAATATATATATATTATCCCAGTTTTGAAGATTATAACAACATTTGATTCTTTAAATGGCTAGTTACACCCGGTAATATGGCCTAGCAACACCCGGGAAAATGTTTTTTTTTATACCCGGGGTTTTAACCAATCAAAAGTTGTTATAATTTTCAAACCGGGGATAATACCACATCTTCACTGAGGCAAATATCTTCATTTCGAAAGAATCATGACACAATTTGGTAGACAACAGTTTGTATTTTGTCATGTCTACTTATGCTATGGTATGCCTTACTAGCGAAATCAAAGTCATACAAATATTATATCAAGCATACACTATAGAGATGTGGCTGTTTCTGGAGATTCGCATAATACAATAAATGTCCTATAAAAAAAGGATTTTGTCAAAATGATACCGAAATGAGTGTGAAGTTATCTCACAAACATGAAGAAATACATATCACACTGTAGAGTATAGTCATTGTCTTAGACAATCAGGATTTATATTTCATCTTATGATTGATAATAAGTCAATTTAAAATAACATTGTACATTTCAATTGGGATTTTTTAATTATAGCATACACAAGTGTTGACAGGATAATAATAGCACAACAATTAATTAAAATGTATTTCTTTGTAATAAGATACTAGTAAATGCGTTTGTGAAGTTTATAAAAACACCACTATATTCTGTCATTGGTAGGATAGTCACAACAGAGGTGTCCCTGAATTAACAAGAGTCACAACAGAGGTGTCCCTGAATTAACAAGAGTCACAACAGAGGTGTCCCATCTCCAACTTAACATTTGTCTTGTTTATCAATTGAATGCGTGGTAGTCCAGTGGTATTTCAAGGCGATTGGTCGTCTATAGTTTCCAATAATATTTTAAAATATATATGTACCGACACCTGCTGAATTTCTCCATGAAAACTTCCCTCCTCCGCCACAATGTAGTAGAATAATTTCGTCAGGTGGCCTAAATCAAATATTCATTCAATCCAAAGTGATCTCTCTAACCAATTTACTTATCATGTCATAAAAACAGAGGTGCGTGAAATATCTAAATGTGTCATGTTGCAGCTATAATGCAATATGCATGCTATTGCATATGTTTGTTATCCTGGAAACGTCTTAAATACGAGTCACAACATTAGTCTGTATTTATCAAAAATTGATTTATCGTACTTTATAAAGTCCAATATTAAATGGATAATACTCCCAAGCTTATATTACAATGACCATTATCACTACATCGGATATGTCACAATTATAGACGTATTTTAAATTAGTTAGAGAACGATATCTATGATTCTTGAATAGACGAGAGTTAAAATGATTATTTATTTGATGTCTGGTCAATAATGAAACATCAATGATCCGGACAACATGGCACGTACTTCTTAGGTACAGTTGACCCTAATGTATGTTTCGCAGATTTATATGTTCTAAATAAACGTTAGAGAACACCGAAGGGGCAATAAAAAATTAACAATCAAGAGAAACTGGCAACATATGGTACACAAGACGAAGAAAAACAAAAGAAAAACACAAAACAATATATGCTGGAAGCCACAGCTCGGCTACAAACACAAACAACGTAAACAAGACATGAATAAGGGTAATAACAAAATTACAGAACTCCGAACAATCTTACAAAGGGAAAGTCAAAGCTCATAATTATATAAACAGACAAAATTAGTCAACAACAGGAAAACTGTGAAAACCGTAATGACCCTGACTTGGTACAGGCATTTCTAAAGAAATGGTGGGTTGAATCAGATTTTAAAACGCCAAACCTCCCGCTATCATTACGGTTCAAAGGTTTCGGCTGTCACTATAACAGTATTTATAACAATACAGGAACAAAATAGGTAAAATAGTTGTCAAAGACCCTCCTACAAAAAACTGGATATAATTATCGCTTAATTTTTTCCGTGTCCCGTTTTGCACTATGCTTATATTTGTTTCCACGTCCCTTTTGGACAATATACTTATATTATATGTCCTTGCCCCTTTGCATTGGAACAAGACAGGTTATGACCACGTATGAGATGTAATTGTATGAGTCTTAGATCCAGGAGGAAATTCGAGCTTCGTTGAGTGTTCGCTACAGCATATTACAATAAAATGGCGGGGTCATGTAAATACAAATTGGCTTCATAAAACATTGAAGCAATGTAGCTTGACATTAGCTCGTGAAATAATCTTTAATGCTATTTTTTCAGGATTTTTTTGTTGAATTTCTCGAAATGGTCTACAAAGCTAGATCAACGCCGATTTGTTGACATAATATTATGAAGCCGTCTTGATGGTCAAAAATTTGTTCCGGTCAGTACATATAGGTTGATGCTTAAGATGTCTACTATTTATGAGAATCTAAGGAAACAACTACATCCTTGCCAATTGACCTATCAAACAACATCAAGCTGTTTTCTGCCCATTGACGAATCAAAGAGCGACAAAGTGTATCCTGACAACCTATTTGAATAAACGTTAGAGAATATTGACAATCCAGAGAAACTGGCAACAAGACGAATACAAACAAAGCAAAAACTCAACACAATATACGGAAACACACATACATATCGTAAATAAATAGGATACAGTTAGTGTAGAGGCGTGTGGCACAATATAGTATCTAACATAGATAAAATGACATATGTTTGTAGATGTCATTTCATGGTTACGTGGACGATTTCATTGATGATCATTATAAATGGATGAGTGGGCGATGATCATTGATGATCATTTATGGAAGCATTCCCATGAAGATGAGTGTGGGAAAATATATTTTCTCTCGTTCCGAGGTCAGGGACGGTATATTACTTATCACTTTAATTATTTTTATGTTGGTCCCTTTCTGATATGAAGTAGTTATATTTATTAATATTGTAAGATATGTTATAAATCATCCCCTCCAATCTTGTACAAAAATATCTAATATATCATGTAAGGATATTATCTCTACTGGAAATCAAATTCGAAGTTCTTTCCCAACAACAAAAAACCCTAATCTGAAAATACGAAAATATATATTTAAATTATGGTGGTCGGAAATAAAATATAAACAAAATAAAAAATTAAATGCTCTTTTAATTGGACGGACATCGTCAAAAACATATACTTTAACGTCATATATGTTCACTGCATTTTCTTTTGGGTAGTATATAACTTATGTTGGGAGAATTGGTGGAATCTTTCAAATCTATCTTTTGTGGGGTTCGGTAATTTCAGATATCTTATTGTTTATGAGAAGAATGCTTTAAGATGAAAAATAGTGTGCTAAAATTCAGAAATAAATCATGGAAGCCATACTGTATTGTGAGTTTTAACATGAGTTGGCGAATATTAGTATTTTATCCCGAGCGGTAGTGAGGTATACAATTTACTAATATCCTTTCAACCTATGCTAAAACTCATAACACAGTATGGCTTCCATGAATTATTTCGATTCTGATTTGTATAATAGTACAAATACGGTAGTATACTTTGATGGGAAAGATGGCAAGTTATATTTGCGGTTGCGGGTAATATCGCACACAATTTATGCTGCCAAATTCGAGCAGACGATACCTCATCGACATGTACTTTTACGACCGGAAAGTCAGTCTTATTGATGGAGCATCCGTAACAATAATATTGTGTTTGCACGTTTTAAATACACATCGCATGTCTATTAATTTTAGATATGCTGATTATTTTCAGTGGAAATAAATGCTTAAAACGTCAACTACCGTCTACATAATTTTATTTTGTGATTTTATCACCTGCTTATATGTGTGTGCCGTGCATGTGCTAATGAGACTTTACTATCTAATTAAATCACTCGTTTGTTTGCAAAGCGAAAGAAAGGCGTCATATTAGACTAATTGACAACTCTTTTGACTCTCAAAGTATATCATTTGAAACACCTACAAGACAAATGCACTATTAAAACAACTGGATACTTATGCAACTGTAATATTTAATTTATTTTGTGTAACGTTAATATCGTGCATAACAATAATTACAATGTGTTAGCTTAAAATAAGAATTGATTCCGTGGCATATGCACTTTAAATTTTACTTCATGCTGGTCTACTAGAAGTTGCATTGCATTGTGAACGCAATTAGCATTTCAACATGCAATAAATTAATTTTTATTTACAAGATCAGTTGGTACGATATTTGTTATATATGGTATTGTTTCAAAGAGTGCCATATAACTTTTTAAAATAGAATTCCAGCACACCAGGTAATAGTACACTTTCTTGTGTTTCACTGTATCCTTTCAGTTGCAAGTATCAGTTGATGTAATTCCCGTCCGTAAATGAGGTTAATAGGGACTACATTTGAAACACAAGCTGTGTGCTTTGTTGTAATAAAGTTTTTAAAAAAATACCACACTGTCGGAACAACTCCAAAATAAAAACAAATCGGTTATACAGAAATAAAAGATCTGGTAAATGTAAATTATATAATCAAACACATTAAAACGACGAGGCACCATTATGTAGTGTTGATCAACATCTGTAGAAAAGATGTGCCAACAGCATATTAACTCACAAAAACTCGTTGTATATTATGAGTTAATTCTGTTAATCTGTCACATGTGACATGCATTTAATTATTACCTCCGAGTAAATTATGTATGAATCCTGTACCAAATTCACCGGCAGGACAAGATTTAAATGTTTGCCTTCTAGATTAATAGTGTCGCCCTCTTTGTACGACTAAGACGGTATACAGCAGATTAACAGTTTCTAAACATTATCAGTTTATTAAGTTTGTTTTCAGGTGAACAGTTTCCACCCGATATACATTATCTATCCAAAAAAGGCTAATGTTAATCGTACTGCACTAGATATACCTGTGAACCTACTGCACTAGATATACCTGTGAACCTACTGCACTAGATATACCTGTGAACCTACTGCACTAGATATACCTGTGAACCTACTGCACTAGATATACCTGTGAATCTACTGCACTAGATATACCTGTGAACCTACTGCACTGGATATACCTGTGAACCTACTGCACTAGATATACCTGTGAACCTACTGCACTAGATATACCTGTGAACCTACTGCACTAGATATACCTGTGAACCTACTGCACTGGATATACCTGTGAACCTACTGCACTAGATATACCTGTGAACCTACTGCACTGGATATACCTGTGAACCTACTGCACTAGATATACCTGTGAACCTACTGCACTAGATATACCTGTGAACCTACTGCACTGGATATACCTGTGAACCTACTGCACTAGATATACCTGTGAACCTACTGCACTAGATATACCTGTGAACCTACTGCACTAGATATACCTGTGAACCTACTGCACTAGATATACCTGTGAACCTACCCGATTAAGATTATTCCATAACCGTGTCCTGTACACTATGCTTGATATCTATATCTTTATTACTATCACTGTAAATCCCCGAGGGTATCATCCACCCAGTAGTCAGTATATCGGCACTGGAATGGTTTATTAGATATATTTTTATATTAAAATTTAAAGATCGTAAAGAGTTAAATTATCATTAAATCTAAGGTTATCCTCCTTCATACATAGATGACCTTTGCCGACTTTGGCTATTATGTTTACGCCCTTTGTTTTCTTGATTTTTATATTGTGTGGCTACCGGTCGTTTAACTTTGAGGTTATTCCAGAAAAGTCGTACGCACCTACTTTAATATCTACGCTTATCATATACTTGTAGTTGATAAAGCTAAATTTTACCCTGTAATACAACTTTGAGTTTTGCTTAGAATAATAAGAGAGTCATGTTTATTTCACCCAGTTTCACAAGAATGGTTCAAGCGGGCTGATAAAGCAAGTTTATTAACTGCTTCCGGTATGTTATTACATGCCTTTCCGTCAAAGTCCGTAAGTTCACTTCGTGAATTTCCGGAAAACTGTGTTGACAGACACGGCGGATTCAACTGTTTTATAAAATATTTCACCGAAAAATATTAACTACAAATTTCTCTCTTATGATATTGAAACTGCTTAAAAAACGTGCATATATTGGATTTGTATATTAAAACAATAGTTTTCTTATTCTATTACTTTATGTATACATGTATTTAATTCTACCCAAATTGACTAAACAATTTGGTACAAATCAGTTATTTTCTCTGTTGAAGTATATGATAAGCATATCATAACATGTCATTTTTCATATCATACCCTTTATCAGCCTTCGTTCATAGATCATCCCTTGAGCTTATCGGCTCTCGGGCTGATATCATGACCTCTGGCAGATAAAGGATATGATATGAAAAATGCCATGTAATAATCTATATCTTCATCACTGCTATCCATGTATAATGCGATATATTCCACCTCATGGCAAATATATCGCCCATACATTTTTGTCATCACACAATCAGATGGTGACAATATAATCAAGTAGAAAGCCTTGGACAATAATGTTTCCAAATTGCTATACTCAAGATGTACAAATTGTTTTATTATGATTTATAAATGTAAAGCCATTTTAGCTGGTATGGACAACCTACAATAATAACCTTACAGTAATGGCATCGTCAGAGTTTATATTCACTAATAATGTTACAGTAATGGCATCGTCAGAGTTTATATACAATAATAACCTTACAGTAATGGCATCGTCAGAGTTTATATGCAATAATAACCTTACAGTAATGGCATCGTCAGAGTTTATATAAAATAATAACCTTACAGTAATGGCATCGTCAGAGTTTATATACAATAATAACCTTACAGTAATGGCATCGTCAGAGTATATATACAATAATAACCTTACAGTAATGGCATCGTCAGAGTTTATGTACAATAATAACCTTACAGTAATGGCATCGTCAGAGTTTATATACAATAATAACCTTACAGTAATGGCATCGTCAGAGTTTATATACAATAATAACCTTACAGTAATGGCATCGTCAGAGTTTATATGCAATAATAACCTTACAGTAATGGCATCGTCAGAGTTTATATACATTAATAACCTTACAGTAATGGCATCGTCAGAGTTTATATACAATAATAACCTTACAGTAATGGCATCGTCAGAGTTTATATACAATAATAACCTTACAGTATTGGCATCGTCAGAGTTTATATACAATAATAACCTTACAGTAATGGCATCGTCATAGTTTATATACAATAATAACCTTACAGTAATGGCATCGTCAGAGTTTATATACAATAATAACCTTACAGTAATGGCATCGTCAGAGTTTATATACAATAATAACCTTACAGTAATGGCATCATCAGAGTTGATATGCAATAATAACCTTACTGTAATGGCATCGTCAGAGTTTATATACAATAATAACCTTACAGTAATGGCATCGTCAAAGTTTATATACAATAATAACCTTACAGTAATGGCATCGTCAGAGTTTATATACAATAATAACCTTACAGTAATGGCATCGTCAAAGTTTATATACAATAATAACCTTACAGTATTGGCATCGTCAGAGTTTATATACAATAATAACCTTACAGTAATGGCATCGTCAGAGTTTATATACAATAATAACCTTACAGTAATGGCATCGTCAGAGTTTATATACAATAATAACCTTACAGTAATGGCATCGTCAGAGTTTATATACAATATTAACCTTACAGTAATGGCATCGTCAAAGTTTATATACAATAATAACCTTACAGTAATGGCATCGTCAGAGTATATATACAATAATAACCTTACAGTAATGGCATCGTCAGAGTTTATATACAATAATAACCTTACAGTAATGGCATCGTCAGAGTTTATATACAATAATAACCTTACAGTAATGGCATCGTCAGAGTTTATATACAATAATAACCTTACAGTAATGGCATCGTCATAGTTTATATACAATAATAACCTTACAGTAATGGCATCGTCAGAGTTTATATATTAGTAGTGATGGCACATTTATGTAAATTTGATAAGTATTGTTGATAGACTAGTTTGTATTACTGGCTATATTTAATAAGCCGGATTTTAAAGATGATCAATTGAGCTATCATACCATCATACCATATGTTTACCGCGTCTCTAAATTTCGTATTTTTAGATACAAGAGAAAAAACGTCATCTAGTGAGAATCATATAAACAAGAAATATGATTCAAGTCAAGGTTAATGTTCTAGTGACAGTACCAACATTTGAAACAGTCAAACAAACGTTTTGTTTTTTCCTAAATGCTAATAATTCCAACTTCTGACTTGGCAATTGGAAACTAATAAGCATCCTACCATTTTTATAGCGTTTTGGTTGGAACAAGTTCAATTGTCTCTAGCATCATGTGACAGTGTTGATTGTCATTAAAGTTGATTATATCGACATGGGTTTATTGTTTCTGTCAAATCGTTTACAATTGTCTCGGAAGTCATTCAAATTGGACATCTGCAGTAAGAAATAAAATGTGAAAAAATTGTAATCTCAGCGGCGAAAACGACAGATAAATCAATTTTGATTTGACCGGTGGTATGTATTCTAGTGTTTTACATGTTCGTTGTCTACAATTTTTAAATTAATTGCGTTTCTTGAAAATTAGACGAATAGAAAATCCATATACATAAATAATTGAAAGACGAAATCCATATCGAAGAATTCTTCAGATATCATTATTTCTAATGCTCAGTTTTACGGTCGCCACACAGGCTGGTGGTTATCCGTTGCGGAATATTTGTGTCACAAATAACGAAGGATATGTTGTCTTAATTAAGACCCGTTCGGTCTTGTCCTCATTCATGACTTATCACCAAGTTTGTATCAGGAGCACGGCGACGGGTGACACTAGTGGAGCAGAAACTGATTACCCTTTTGGAGCAGCTGAGTGCACTCCCGGTTTTTAGCTGAGGTCGTCATTAACAATCCTTAGTTTTCTATGTAGTGTTTTGTATATCATTGTTTGTTCATTTTTTGGGGATGGGGGGTGTCATTGCATGGTCTGTACTTTATCGATTTACGATTCCTCCGGTTACCCCTATGGTATCTTCAAACTGTTCTAACAAAGTCATATGTGTACTAAGGAAGCATCTCAGATATATAAAGGGTGCACTCGAGTTGCAGCGCAAGTGATAAAGTTTACCAGTTGCTTGCCCAGGGTCGGTGGTTCTCTCCGGGTACTCCGGTTTCCTCCACCACTTAAACCGGTCGCCATGATATAGCTGAAATATTGCTGAAAGTGGCGTTAAGCACCAACATTCAAAATTCAAAAAATTCAAATTCTAAGATATACTATATGGGATATCAGTTATTCCTCAACAAATCATTCCTCTAAGCAATCTTAGTTAAACTCTATATAGCCAAATCAAACCATAAAACAGTAAGTCTAATACCCAAATATATTTCCCTATTTCAATGACACGTAGTAATTTAGTGAGCAATACAACTTTAACATATCTAAATTACCACAAAAAAAAATAAAACTCCAAACGCAATGGATACCATTAACCATCCAATCACCAAACAATAATACCTCGTAGAACAACATAATAAATATTGATTGGTTATTATATTAGGTCAAGTCAGTAGTATTGCTATTTTCATAATGATAACAAATCAACAACAAAAATAAAATGTATATGTAAAAGTTTGTACTGGGGTGACCATATTGTGGATATTTTGACTGTAACAATGTTAAAAGGGGGTGGTAGATTACGTCGGAAAGTTTGGCCTGTAACAGACCACATACACTCACCCATAGCAAACATACTAATATGGATTAGGCATAGCCTACAGGCGAGCATCGCATCTATGCATAGACATGTACATGTAT
The DNA here is from genome assembly GCA_963680875.1 of Bathymodiolus brooksi. Classification (NCBI taxonomy): domain Eukaryota; kingdom Metazoa; phylum Mollusca; class Bivalvia; order Mytilida; family Modiolidae; genus Bathymodiolus; species Bathymodiolus brooksi. The sequence goes on along the minus strand of OY804579.1, from coordinate 9,612,973 downwards.
TTTAGTAGTCTATGATTATGTGTCAAACATCTAATATGAGACAGGTGCTACCTGTAGGATGATTGAAATAACACATTTAAACAACACAAATAGTAGTGTTAGGTTCTTTTCTTCATTATTCTTGATTAATCTTCTTTGTTCTTCAATTCGACGTACCCAGTTAATTCTATTGCAAAGGAGATTTTTTGGGCCGAAATATATCGGGGACGACTTTTTTTTAGGGCCGAGATATATCGAGGTTGCTCGCTAATAAGAAGCTACTGATAGTGGTGTGTTACGTGCATGGGAGCGTGGCATTTCCCAAACATGAGACACTCATTTACATGACGTTCTTATCACGAATTGTGTATATATATATATATAATTTAATTTGATTTGAATACTGCAATCTGATTGATTAATCCGCCTGGAGAATATTGTGGTTATTCTCGATAATCTGGGTTGGTATTGTGAAGTCACCAACGTGTTATCCGCCAACGACAAATTCAAATAGTCACACGAAATAATCGTAATTAAAATCGAGGAATCATTAAATTTTATTGTGAAAATTAAATAATAAGGAATATTTGAAATTGTTGAACAGGTTATACTTCGCGATTTATTAAGCGTAAACTGACCCAAACCAGGTTATATCGTATAACAATTTCAAATATTCCTTAAATACTTAATCTCACACAACTATTGGATTCACCTTCGGGAACTTTATAATTAAGAGGGATAAATAGTTCCTAATCATATTCACCGCAGTTCCATTGAAGATCGTTTAATTAGAAGAATACGACAAAATTTCTCGATTTTATTTCACATTTGGAATAACCTCTCACAGCCATGAAGTCAAAATGAATGTTTTCAACATCCATACAATTTCACGCAGGCATGAAGAGGTAATTACAAGTTTCCCTTGCAACACGATGTAGCAATCTATATTAATATACTGTATTACTTGTCTGTATTCGATTATAAAGTGACATTATTCATATTTTGTACGCCTTCGTAAGATATAATAGTGTTTTATTTTTGTTTTATACATCTACCTTTGTTGTACTTGTATGTATTACGTACTAGCACTCTGCATTTTATAAAAATGTCTTGACTTTGGTACATGACTAAACGTCTGAAGGACACCTTCGAGTCTCTCTATCCGTATTCAAATTATAATAAAACCGTTCGTCATCAACAATATATTAATAAAAAGACAATCAGTACATTTGTACTCTATTTGATTGTCGATGTTATAAGCATTTCTACGCAGACCGAAAGTGAGAGCCACGATGTGACGTGATGACTAAATCTATTATTGTAATAATCGTCCATCTGGGGATTCGCTGTTTATTGCTTTCGAGATTAAAAACATTTAATACTGATGGTTAATTTACGTCGTTTATTAAACAACAGTCTGGTGGAATTAAATAGTCGATGACCAATCAAATTCAGTAATTGTTTTGCTTTGTTCCTTCTAATAGAGGAACGGTTCTTAGATTTGTGTACTATAAAGGTTCAGTCAGGCAGAACAACATAGTGAATTGTGTGCCATGTCTCTCAATAATATAACATTTCACTGAAACTTTCATCATTTAAAAGTACCAAAGCTCTATGAGTATAAACGCTGTAATGTTTTGAACACTGGCCTTACTTTCATATTCTGACATATTATTTAGACAATAGTTATTACATATAAATGTTAGTCGGTATATTACGATTGTATATTGAGATTTAACCAATAGAATTCATATATGTAAACGAATTAGACAGGAAAGGCTATAAATATTGTCTAGGTGTCAACATGTCGCATTCATGCCCCCCTTCTTTGGGGCATGCACTATCTTTGTCATATCTGTCCCAAAAGTCATTAACCTTTTCCACTTAGACTATATCATCAAAATGGAACGACAAACACTTTCAAAAATTCATAAAAGTGACAAAGACTAACAATAATCAAGGTTAAAGAGCGCAGAAATAATAACATAGTTGAACAACAAGAACCCCCACCTAAAAAACAAAAACTAAAACATAAATAAAATAAAACAAAAAGTACAAACAATTACATCCCCAAAAAGGATAGACCCACGATCTCCTCGAAAGTAAATAATTCCTGATACACATGTGGTATCAGCTGTTGTATACGGGGTAATTGTCAGTGCAAACTGAAAGTGAGTTACCTGTGAGTTATACATTGCGTACACGTGGCGATCAACCAATTAGCGATGGCGACCGTACACAATATGATATATATTTTGCATAATTTATCAATTTTATTTTAAGTCAAATAAAAATGTACAAGACATTGCGTTGTCATAAAAATCTGAAAGATACAGCAACAAAAATTCCATAAATTTGAAAATGAATAAATTTCATTGATGTTACACTTTAAAGTAATCATACAGACAAAATAAAACATAAAATGTTCTTTCTTTAAACAACCCTTCTAGAAAACACACAATTGATAATAAAGATATCTGTCCGATAACCAACCCTTCTAGAAAACACACAACTGATGATAAAGATATCTGTCCGATTTTCGACACTTATTTTGGACGTAGGCATGTGATTGTTCGAATGATAAGGCACAATTTGAAGAAATTAATGAGATGCTTTAAAATTCTGCAGAATGTTCCATTTTCTCTACCGAATGTAAATGATCAAGGCATGACAAATATCATTGAAAGAGTATATATGACCATCAAATACAGAAGGTTTTTATATACAAGTCCGGTAAGCATTTGGACGGAACCCAACCAGTACTTAAACCTCTGATAACGTTCTTCATTAATATATGTGAAGTAAACAAGACGGATGGATTCTAATTATTACTACAATAAAGATCCATTATTGAATATTTGGTGATTTCCATCACTGTCAACAATATGCCATCTTTTGTCGTGGAAGTAACTTTCAGTAAACAATAATAGAAGAAAACAAAAACAAAATGATAATAAAATTCGATTGTCGTCTATCGTATAACAAAAAGAAAATTTTCATTTAGTATATAATACATATCAATTATATGTAGTGTGTTGCTACAATACATTGTGTCAGGACAAGCTTGTTGTGTGAACCATTATCACTATGAGTCGGGATACCGACGAGGAGTGATGCAGTTAGTTCACGCAACAGGCAACACCTGATACAAGTATTGTACCAGCACACTAACACTATGTATGTAATAAGTTTGCCTTATATTTAAAGAAAAACAAATTTTACACAAATATATTGGAGAAATGAAATGTATGTGTAATTAGTAAGAAAATATACATAGTTATGTACTGAACCGGACATATTGAAACTATGTCAACGGATATGTGAATATAACTGTTAATTTGTGATACATTAGTCTGTCAAATGAACGATCAAATATGAATGAGTGAACATTGAAGTATTTCCCCCCCCCCCCCCCTCATTATAATACTATGACGTCATTTAGTCCGGGAGAGAATGACTCGTGCAACGTCGCGCCATTCTTTTATCACCACTGTGTGGTGGTACTGCATCTTGTATCAGACAAGTCACTTTCTTTAATTTCAAAGGAAAACCTACACAATGTCAGATAAGACATCTAACTGTTAACGCAACCTTGAAAAACCACAGCTGCCTTTTATCAAATCTCGTATGATATTGAGCATCCAAAATATCTGCTAACATACTGTTTTTAATTATACACTTCCAATCGCCTACTATATATGATGATATCCCCATTACACGACGACACCATACGTTCTCCACTTGTGACTCATTCGTTTCGTATCATTATCTGGTAATAACTGTAATTTGTCTCCCACAATAAGACAACAACATATCAAGAATTACGTTATAATATGAAAACAAGCGACAATTATACTTGTACATATCAATAAGTCGGAGATGAAGTGTGACATTTTCACTAATGATACCATTGCGTAGTTTATAAAGGTATGAAATAATTATAGCTAAATATGTTTGTCAAATCTTTCTAAATATGGATTGACATATCGTAGGAAAATTTACGTTTCCAAAGTACAATAACACTAATGAGTTAACTATTAAAAATAAGATGAATCAGATTTATTTCGGTTAAAAAGTTGCATTGAAGAAAATAATTTGACAGTCATTGACTAATATTTTGATATAATTATATAATTCTACAACGTCACCGTCTTTTGAGTACTAAACTCTTACGTCATAGATTTTTAAGGAATGGTTGCGTCTTATTTGTTAAAAGGTTTTCGATAGATATCAAGACCTTGTTCAAATGTATATTATGTCCAATGCGTATAAATCACGATAGACGGTGTTGGCAATTATATTCTGGTTCAAAGATGACCATTGTTTCTCTATGATGTCATATTGTATACTGTTTAAGATAATACAACGTAAGGGCCACCGGCTCTCTTAAATAAACAGAACTAGCATATTGTATTATTCATATGACAACATGGTATAACTATATTTTGTAACATAAATAAGTATTTTTCCTTTGATGTTTTTATGCAATAATCAACTTAAAAATAGTGAACTTTAACAAACCATAGTCTAACATGAGGATCTTGATGTTATTCCATGATTTTGACGTCATAGATCTGTTATTCCATGATTTTGACGTATTAGATCTGTTATTCCATGATTTTGACGTCATAAATCTGTCAATCATGTAATTTCTGTTACAAAACATATATACCATGGATCTTACTCATGAACTTATTTAAACCAACTCATCCTTCGGATTCGTTGGTTTAAATAAGTTAATTCGTAATACTTGTACAATGACCATATTAGGACTTGTTGTTGCTCCTCAGGTTATACAAGAAAACCCTTGCATTACGCTAAGATGTTTAAGCCCATACAACTAATTTAGCCGCCATGTTTATTGAGGTGTATGTACCAAGTCATGAGAGTTTGTGGTCATGTATTTGTATGCTAGGTCTATTGATTTTGACTATTTCTACGATTTCCCGGTTGGATTTTCGAAATGTACATACATAGAAATATTTATAACATATACACCAGCTGAGCCTACGTACTGGCCAGCTGGGATGAAGTATTATTGGAAACGATTGAAGATACCAAATGGGCAACCAGAAGCTGTGATGCAAACAACAGACAATACAATGGTCAAAAGAAAAAGAACAAAGATACATAGAATGATTCACAAAACACACATATAAAACCAAAAAACCAAACAATATGGTGTTGACCTTTGATCCCGCCGGACAAGTGAATAAATTCTGCTTCACTAGTGGTATCTGTTACTCTTGTTAATTTATCGGTGATAAGTTGTGAAATATTCAAAGGAGGACTGGATTATGACTAGGACAAACACAACATATCCGTGGTCATCTGTGGGACTGATATTCCGTAACGGTTATGTTGGAGACTTACAAACTGTCAAAGTGGTGACTTTAACTACATCTGTCTGCATCGTTATTTCGCAATGTCGCTTTAAAAAGTACATGCATTAATTGATAATTGACAATATGTATTACTACTATGTTAGAATATAGATATTTAATTTGTGTGCACGACGCTTTTCTGAAATAAACTCAAAATCGAAAGACTGGGTAGCCAAATAAATCAAGGGTCTTTATGAGCATGAATGCCAAAGGTTTTAAAAAGGATGGCCAAAATCGATGAAGATCACCTATGCCTTAGTTCTAATAATAATTGAGTTCACCTGAGATCACTCCCGGTTTTTAGTGGGGTTCGTGTTTCTCGATCTTTAGCTTTATATGTATGCTTTGTATATCGTTGTTTGTCCCTTTGTGCTTTTTCTTTTGCCCATTGTGTTGTCTGTTTCTTCGATATACGGATTCTGATTACCGCCTTTGGTATCTTCAAACTCTTCTTATGAACTTTAATTGATCACTTGCGATTTGGATTGATGATCTATGGGTTTGGCTTTGTATGTATGTTACTTGTCTAAGGAGTATGGAATTACTCTCAGCGGACGAACTTATCAATGCACTGTATGTTCCGTTGATATGTTTTGCAATAATGTGTGCAAGGTCGATTCATTAATTACGTTCTCGGTAAATGTAGAAGTAAACAGACTAATGTGTTGCAATAACATATTTCATTGGTTTTGTTAATGTCACTTGATAAATGGAAAATATAAAAATAAAATAATGGATTAAGAACGTAACTTCTGATTACATCTTTGTTATCTTCAGACTTTTCTTTCAAGTATCTATACTCCTATATATCCAAGATAGATCTGTTTTCCCCATTATCTCAGTTAAGCTTAAAATAGCATAATTAATGGCTATATTCCTATTTCATTGGTTGTTGAAAGTTGGTTAGCTAATGACAATTGATCTGATAACAAAGAAAGCTTTTACTAGAGTTATCATTCTAAGAAAATTCAAATTTATTCTAGGTAGGAAAACCTTAGAAAAGATTTATGTTACCTTCATTCGGCCGATTTTGGAATATGCAGACGTCGTATAGGATAATAAGACATTGTTCTTGGTAAATAAATTAGAAAATGTTCAAATAGGGGCCGCTAGAATCGTCACTGGGGGAACTCGGTTAGTTTCTATTAATAGTCTATATAAAGAGACGGGTTGGGAGACGCTACAGGCGAGACAGGAACATCACCAAAAAATATTGTTTTATTAAATGGTAAACGGTCTTGTTCCTCCTTACCTTAGTGCAATGGCCCCCTTTTAACTTTGAAAATATTCATGACTACAACACTAGACAGATCGTAAGTATCCCCCCAGTACGTACTAGAACAACTTTGTATGATAACTATTTTCTGCCCTCTACTGTAAGATTATGGAACAGCGAACCCACGTCAATAAGAGATAGCAGGTCTCCTTCATCTCTCAAATCCTATTATAAGTCAAAATGTATAAAGAAACCTATTTATTATTACTCAGGAACTCGAATTGGACAAATCCTTCACATGAGATTACGAACTGCATGTAGCTCTCTAAATTATCATCTATTCCTAAAAAATATAGTAGATTCACCCAACTGTTCCTGAAACTAATTCACATTATCTTTTTTATTGCCATAGATTCAATGATTCGAGAAATCGGTATATCGAATCAATTGATATTCATATGACCTTGACAGTTGACCGTTTGCTTCTTGGATCACCTGACCTCACAGACGATCAAAATAACAGTTTATTTTTAAATGTACAAAACTTTATAGTAAACAGTAAACGTTTCATCTAACATCAGCAGTACCTAGTTCCCTTATTTCTTTCTCCTTTTTTTAATTTCTTTGCATCAAACATTTTTTACATCAAACACCAGATTGCTTTATTTGTTTTATCTTTTTACACCTTCTGTAATTTATATCAAAATACTATTAGTTAGTTCTCTATGTTTCTCCCCTGAGAGATTTACATTATATTATAAATAAATTTATTCCTACGGATAGGGATTAATATAAGTTCTTGCAACTTGTTTCCCAATCCTATTAATTACTTCCTATTATGTAATGTATTTAGTTGAATATGTTATGTTGAATTAATTAATAAAATATATTTAAACTAATGACAAATATTGACGGGAAAAAACATTTACTTTTAACATTTAACAAATAACTCATCCAATACATTCACGTTAAACCGCTTTAACTCGCTGCATTTGTTGTGTATATCCCCTAGATTTCAAAAGTTATTATTATGTCGTGGTCTTTTTATGTTCAATGACTTGCGGTAAGAGGTAATTGGTCCATTTGTTGATATTTGTGGTATTGATGGTCAATACTGTTTAAACTTTCTTTTCATAATTCTAGTTTTATTGATATTTGATTGATGATATAAGTAAACTTTACTAGTAAGTGAAACATTTCAGATGATTATAGTATATGTATATTTATGTGTGAACGGAGAGATACCTAGTATGTCATCATTATTGCTTACATGATATATGAAGAGTTTGAAGATACCAAAGGCGTAATCAGAATCGGTTAATCGCAGGAGAACAAACAACACAATATATGACGTCATACACTGAGTTTATTATTTTAGTCATGTTCATGTTGCACGATCTTTGGTAGATGTTTTGTAGATCGTTGTTTGTCCTTTTGTCTTTTTTCTTTTGGTCATTGCGCTGTCTGTCAATTTACGATTTACGGATTCTGATTACTCTTTTTGGTATCTTCAAACTCTCCTTAGCAACGGTGATTATGGTGATTGATAACAAATGCATTGTCAGTGTATTATACTCTTATATTAATCATTATACGTAATCATGATTTACGTGATCATTACCCTGTGGTATTACATAAAGCATTATTAATATTATGTAAAGCATCGTAAATGCAGGTCGTATTAATCATACTGTCGTCACTGGATTACTCAAATCGTATTAATCATACTGTCGTCACTGGATTACTCAGGTCGTATTAATCATGCTGTCGTCACTGGATTACTCAGGTCTTCCATTTCAAATCAAGATCGTACAGGAACCAGCGATACCTTTCTAGTAACAATTCAGTAGAACTATAATGTAGATTTAAATAAGACCTTGGCTCTATTTCCTTTCTATTTGACAATTACAATAAGATTAGATATGACATGACATATACCAATGTCGAATATACGGCGGCGGACATCTACGGCATCAAATATAAACGGAAGTTAGACCATTTCCGCAATGTCTGTTGGTATTTTCAATATACCAGGGAATATATTAAATATTGCTAAAACAAACATTTTAAATAGACAACTCTTTTGGTTTACATCCTGTAAGGTGGTGTAATGTTATTTCTGATATTGTTTGATTAAAAATCACATTGACACGGTTTCAGGTTCACTTGATCAATTCTCACTGACAGTCTTCTGTGTATTAAATCTTATTCACTTTCACGTAACTTTTGTGTATGGGTATAACTAACTCGAATAATACTCGCTGGATGAGGGCTTGAACTCTCCTTGTGATAAAAACGCGTCAGCTGCTCTCTGAAAGAGAGAGCCAATCAGCGATGATTATTTGCCGAGTATGCGCAAGGCGGTTCTTTCAATTTCCGGTAATGTTTACAAACAACAAGAAATGTTTAATTCATTATTTAGTTTTCCTACATTTCTTCTCTTTTCACCTTTTAGATTAGTATTAGGTCAAACACGTGGGTACAATGAAAACATTTGACACCTGAACGCTCCATTGACCTATGTTTACAAACATTTCGTAAGCTCCTCCTTCTTTTAGTGCCAAAAGTCACCACTCGCAGTTTATGCCCAGAATGCATTGCTAATTTGAAGCTCCCGATTGACGCGTTTTATCGAGAAAGTCGTTCAGGCGTTAATATAGCAAAGCGTAATATAACGACTGGATTATTTGAGTTAGGGTATAACACGGTTTCAGGTTCACCTGAGCATTTCTCACCGACAGTCTTCTGTGTATTAAATCTTATTCACTTTCAAGTAACTTTTATGTATGGGTATGTGATCTCGTCAAGTTGTTTTCTTATTTATGTACATTAAAAAAATCTTATCAGCACAAATGACTATCATTATATAGTAAATAACACACAACCACCTGTATCGAAATTAATTGCAAAAATAACGACTTACTAGTAATTGACAGTCTATTTATAATTCTAATACAAAGGAAACTGAGAAGTCGTATATTCCAGACAAAAGATGTTGTTTTGTTTGAAAATATTTAAAACAAAATAATGAAACAATTTCTACTATAGCGGAGATGAAAATGATTAATGAATTGACCCTCGAAATTAAGTAGGGTACATGCGGAATATGGAATAACTGAACAACTCGTATCTTTTGTAAGGAGAAGTTCTAGGAACAACCATGTAATTTGTTTTCTGCGCTACAACAATATTTGCTTGTATGCAGCTGTAACCTGTCAATCAATGTTATCATTTGTATATTTTAATATAGATTACTTTAATTGACGATTGTTTTATGATACGGTAATTAACAATATTTTTATTCGTTTTATCAAGAAAGGCGATCTCGATATGGTAGCAATCTTCAGATACGTGATGACTGTTAATTTGTTTTCCATGTATTATTATCAAAGTGTAAACAACTATTGTTTACTATTACACGATAAAGATACATAGAACAAGAAGTATGTTAAACGTTTTCGATGATAAATAATATTTGTCTGATTGTATGATTAGTGAAATATAATATGATGAGATGATAATTGTAGTTCTTGTTTTAAGACACCTTGTTACGAATCTCTTGGATAAGTTGCAGTCATCACTTGGAAAATGTTACGGTCGCCACCATGACTTGGTTGACCGTTATGGAATATCTGTGTCAAAAATGAACACAGATATGTTCCACTTGTCGTAAGTACTTCCCGGTCCTTCCTGATATCACCGGGTTTGTAACTAGATTAACACAAGGGTGCCACTAGTGGAGCAGTAACTACCTATCTTTCCGGAGCACCTGAGTTCATCCTCGGTTTTTAGTGGGATTCGTCTTACTCGATCTTTAGTTTTATATGTATGTTTTGTAGATCGTTGTTTGTTCGTTTGTCATTTTTCTTTTAGCCATTGTGTTGTCTGTTCTTCTTCGATATACGGATTCCGCTTACCCCTTTGATATCTTTATTCTCTTCCCTCAAATATCTCCATATTCTAGGTAGTAACAACAATACCGGTTTTATTTACTAATTATACATTTCAACAAATAAAAGTATCTCATGTTCATATTTGTTGATGCTTTTTTATTATTATATATTGTTATTATTTCTTATTATTATTTACAACATATCAGGGAAGAACATTACTAATTTGGAGGGTATAAGAAGTGTTTGAATAAACCAAAGGGGTAATCAGAATCCGTAAATCGAAGTGTGTGATAAGCAATCATATATACACGCTAGTCATGCGAAAGATTAGCAGGTTATTATTTCATAAGAGATGTAAGCGTGTGCAAAATTCTATATTTGTTTTAGTAATATATGGGAAAATCAAGGACATTTTAATTCAAAGTGGCCTAGCTTAATTGTAAAATAAAAACTATTTGATCAGTTTCAGCAAAAATGGCGTTCTGACATGAATAATACATCAAAAGGGTTATGCTATAAAAATTTTATGGATTGTGTTGAATTCGAAAATTATCTAAATTTACTTGATGACAAAGACAGACAGTTACTTTGTAAATTTAGGACATGCAATCATAGATAACTATTGAAATTGGTCGGTGGCAAGGCATTGAGAGACAAAATAGAACATGTAACATTATGTGATAAAAATGAGATTGGTGATGAATTCCATTATGTACTACAGTGCCCATCTCTTCACGACGATAGACTTGACTAGAGTTAATGTTTTTAAATTTGCTAATTTATTCCAATCTAGAAATAAAATTAAATAAAGACACCTTTGTAAATTTATCCAAAATATTTTTTTCAAAAACACGTCCTCCTGGTTAGTCACCTCTCTCTCCTTCTTTGTTGTGTTTTTATTGTGTTACATCCATCCTCTTGTCATGTGCGTGCAAATATTGATATTGAATGTTTGTATTTATCTCTGTACCATTGTAATGCATTGGTTTATGAGAATGGAGAATTTTGAATCTTTTCCAGTGCAACATAGCGGAACGAGCGTGAAAATATTCCCCCAGGAGGCCACCACATACCCTTACTCGGTTCATTTTATTTACCAGTGAAAACATATGTTTCTATGGTCTATAGTGCAAATGTAATAAATATATATTATTACATGACTGTTTTTGTATCATATACTATATCAGCCCAAAAGCTTTTGTTCGCGGGATGATTTCAACCAACCGCCACGATATAGCTGAAATATTGTTGAAAGTAGTGTTAAACACCATACCCCTAACCCTGTTTTCGACCGAGGGGTCTTTTATTGCATGTCAGTTTTGAAATAGGTATTCTAATTGATTTTAATGGAGTCACATTGGGTGTTTTATTCTACGGTATAATGATAAGCGGTCCGATTCACAAGGCTGTATAAAATACGTTATACTGGCCAAGCTGTATAACATAATTTGGACCTCCTCAAGACCTGATAAGAGTTATGTTCTCTTTAATAAAACGCATACATGATCGAGATCAAAAGTAACATACGAGAACAAACAATGAATAAATATTGTATGTGGTTAGATCACTGGGCAATGTGAAGATCTCCCGTCAGTGTGAATACAAACACTTCTGGACAATTTATCGTATGCAAAGAACGATTGAAACGATCATCGTAAAGTTAAACTAAGTAGACAACAATATATGGTTTATATAAAGAAAACAAATGCAGATTTGTTGATCGTAAAATTTAATTGCACTCTACTTATTAAAATATCTTATTTCAACAAAAGTTTTCGCATGTATTTTGGTATTTATGTATTAAAGATGTGATAACTCTCTTTGACAAGGAAATCCCGTTTAATCTCGTATCAGTTTGAATACATAAATCACATGTTTGTTGTATCCACATGCCTTTACTATGCAATAAAAAGCTACTAATAAAAAGGAAACGTCACAAATAAGACAAATAAATATACTGATCACATAATCAAAGTACTAAAGAATCTCTTTACAATATAGAACATCCTAAAATAAGAAGAAATAAACAATGGGTGCAACCAGCTTCATCATCATCTTCAAAGTATGTGTAATTAACATTTGTAAGTGAGAAAATGTATATCGTACAAGCTGAAAGATAATAATCCTATGATTTTTTTCCCTCAGCAAATGGAAACCAAACAAGTTTACAATAAAATATAAACATGAGACAACATTTTGTATTTTATCGATATATTTGTGATGAAATGTTTTTGTTAAAGCTTATAACACGTCACACAAATAACATCTAAAAAGTAAGACGCAGAAGCTTTACATTAAACAGACAATATACTTACTTTGTTGGACAATATAATATATACTTGTACGAACTTTAATAACAAGAAGAAAACCGAGCCCCTGGAATCGAGCCGTCATGAATGCACAACATTGTTAGAATTTACAGACAAAAAGGCGAAATCATTTGACATTTTATTTAAATTTCAGTGCGGTCCGTATTGAACAAGCGTTTATTGCGTTTCGCTCTCCATAAGACATCTGGAGACTGGAGTTTAAACACACATTTATATGGGCAATAAATGAACTGATTTGCAATATAAATTCTTCTATATGTACAGTGTGTGTGTGTTTGTCACTGTTTAAAATTGGTAGTAATGATTTTTAGGTTAGATAAAACTATTTGTCAAATATCAACCAGGAAATCGAGAATATTTGGTCATATACATCATTATATGGTAAAGCACTAGTACTTCTGATTCCTCCAGACTATTACATGTCATTATATTCTTATGCATGCAGAATCTTTTTGAGTTGAAGCGAATATGATCATGTTTTTTTTTAATTGTTTGTTTATTTCTGCATCGCCGTTGGAGATCCAATTATTAAATATTTGCGTCATCCCAAATCCAGGACCTGGATAAATAGTATGCCCAATAATTAAATTATGATATCATTTACAAATATGTACGATGTGGAGAAACAACTTCACCGTGAAGGTGAACATCTCTACGCTAATTGACATATAAAATAGGAATAATGATGGAACACTAAAATTGTACAAGATATACAAACACGTAAAACAATATGTGTTTTAAAAGTGGCGGGAGTGCCTATAATATTAGTGAGTGAGTAATTGTTGTTTAACGTCAGTGATATCATGATGGCGGGAACATGTTATATTTTGATGAGATGATGATGATGATGTCAGCTTTACACTAAAACTGAAATTAAAATCCCGAAAACTGTATTTGAATACAAAAACTCTTACAAATTATTAAATTTTTGATAAACTGATTTTTTTTATAATTTTTTTGTTGTTGTTGATTCTTTTATTTTTATTTTTTATATTTGCGTTATATTATTTAAAATATGTGAATATGTTATTGTGTTATATATACTTTGCTGATATCTATGTCCAATGTACTTATGTATTGTTTTCAGAAAGCCTTATTGAAAATTGGTATAATCCAAATAAGTTACTCTCTCTAAATAAAGATTTTTATTTATTTATTTATTTATTTATTTACTAGACAAAAACGCTTAGTTGGAGTTTTATAGTGCTAGCTCACTGGGAGTCACTGTAACAACAGTCCCCGGGTAATCATGTCGCTCTACTCGGACACATTATAATGAGCCAACAAGTCGTACTTCTCGAACCACGCTCGACCACATTCGAGGGACGAGAACGCTATCCATTACACCACGAATGTGGTGTATAATTTTATGGAATATAATTAGCAATAGTATTCATAACATATGGTGAATTGCCGTCTGTTGACGTGGATTGGAAGACAAAGTTGTTAAACCAAACACCACTGATGTACGGTTGCAGACACCTACACATAACCACTGATTGCACCATTCTGTTTGTTATGAATGTCCTGGTTTACGCGTAACAAACGTCAATTTGAGAAAACGTTTCTTTTCGATGGTAAATGCAATACAAATAAAACAATTTTTAAATGTCATTCACCTCATATATTTTAACCTTCTTATGGATATATATCATCCCTACAGTGTAAACAATATAATTGTACTGTTCAATTAAAAAAAATAAACATCAAAATACCAGGTGGCTAACCACAGTAATGAAATCTGATTATGTATTCACCTTTCATAGGCAAATTTATTCTTATTAAACTTAATTGACTATATATATCTTTATTCTCATACAGCCTAATACAATGGTACAGAGAAAAATAACAACATAATAACATAACAAGACTTTTTACAAAATATACATAGGTTAAGGAACAACAGTGGGTAAGCCAGGAGTACAAAAGACCTTATTGATATGTTTGATAAATATACATAATTTTCGTAACAGCGATTGTTTTTTGGTAGATAGAAGTTCAAAGAATTTGACAACATTATGTCTTTTCATAAAATATTTTGGAAGAAGCTGCTTGCGTTTATCGTTTAAAGAGGAACACTCTAAAACATAGTGGTATTCATCGCCTAATTTCTGACAATTACATAAATTACAGTACCTGTTTTCTCTATCAATATTTCTCCATCTACCGGTTTCAATCGGTAGATAGTGATTTGTTGTCCTAAATCTACACAGTCTGATTGCATCACCTATATTTAAAATATTGAAATATTCCTCGAATTCGAATTTGGTTTTAAAAATCCTATAATTTAATGCTTTTGAAGAATCTGACAGAGATGTTTGCCAATTCTGTTCAAACTGATCTATCAATCGCTGTTTCACAACACATTTTAACCATTCTTTATTATTAACATTTTCTGCTTCCCATATATATGTAAATCCACACTCATTTAGAATTGTTCTGATAAAATAAACCCAATTTAAATTAGTATCACCATTTTCATTCAAATTTCTAGAAAGCCTATTAAATACATTTGAAAATTTAGCCTGCTTACCACTTAAAAGTCTTGCCCAGTATGAAATTGTCCTTACTTTTATATCAATATCAATTGGATACCTGCCTAGCTCACCATAAACCATATAGTTTGGAGTAGAGGACTTTAAATTTAAAAGTATTTTGCAGAATTTCAAGTG
Organism: Bathymodiolus brooksi; assembly: GCA_963680875.1. NCBI lineage: Eukaryota > Metazoa > Mollusca > Bivalvia > Mytilida > Modiolidae > Bathymodiolus > Bathymodiolus brooksi. The sequence continues at coordinate 9,597,499 of OY804579.1, read as the reverse complement.
AACTCGTTCTAGTACTTCATTTTTGCCAAATCCCCAGACCTCGCAACCATATAAGAGAATAGGTTTTATCATTTTATCAAAGAAATCTAGCTGGATTTTCACTGATAATTTATATAACCTTCCCATTTTAAGAACTTCGTACATTGCCTTAAGCGCTTTGTCAGAAAGATGCTTTTTAGTAACATCAAAATTACATGTTTTTGTAAAAATTACCCCTAAATAATTAAATTGTTTGACCATTTCGATATCAACGTTTTAATAGGTGAATTTGAGATTTTGTCGTAGTTTTCCAAATCCAAATACCATTATTTTTGTTTTGTTCACATTCACCTTCATTTTCCAATTGTCACAATATTCACCAAAAGCATTTAATTGTACTTGAAGATCTTCAGCTGATTCAGCTAATACAATTGTGTCATCGGCATATAACATTACAAATATTTTTAGATAAATTTCAAATTCAGTTTCTATCTCGTCGGTGATACTTTTTAAACCAACTATATCTTTGTCAGCAAAAATTCTTCTAGATCATTAAGAAACAATGAAAAAAGAAAAGGGTACAAGTTTTCCCCTTGTCTAACTCCAATTTCACAGTTAAAATATCCTGTAGTGTGATTGTTATATGAGATACATGACTTAACTAACACTGGTATACATATTGAATATAATATTATACATTTTACCATTTATGTTGTTAAGTAATAATTTGTGAAAAAGGCCATCTCTCCATACTCTGTCAAAGGCTTTTTCAAAATCAAAAAATGCACAATATAATTTCTTCTTTTTTGACTTTAAGATTTGAAATAGTGTAAATATAGAGAAAATATTATCTAGTGTTGAATAACTTTGCCTGAAACCACTTTGATTTTCTAAAAGTATCATGAATTCTTCAGTATAATCATTTAATCTTGCATTCAGTATTGCAGTAAACAGTTTCCCCAAACAACTAACTATTGTGATTGGTCTATAATTCATTGGGTCTTTAACATCGCCTTTGCTTTTATAAATGGGCTTAATAATCCCATTTAACCAACTTTGAGGTAATACACCTGTGTCAAAAATTATATTAAAAAGTTTTTCATAAATATGAATGAAACGATTTGATGTGGATTTAATGTACTCATTTATAATTTCATCTTCCCCACAAGCTTTATTATTCTTTAAATTTTTTATACATTTGAAAATTTCATTCTGAGAAATATACCCATTAATATGTACATTAGAGTCATTTGGAAGTTCATTTTGTAGTGTCGTTGACTGTTGTTCATCGGGTCCTTTCGTATTTAAATCTTTAAAAAATTCATATAAGGTATTTGATTTCAATATTTGGTTGTTGTTTTCTCTTATGTCCACCTAATATTTTCGAGAAATGTTTGGGATTATCTCTTGAGGCATTTTTTAAATCATCTGAAATTTTTTTACAGTAAATTTTATACTTTTCATACATAACTTTCTTATAACCCTTTTCATCATCGATCATAATTGAACGATTTCTTATAGTGTTATTCAACTTATAACGTCTCTTAGATTTTCGATATTTTTGTCTGGCAAATTTACAGTCTTGGTCAAACCAAGGTTTTTGATTTTGACCATTTTTATTCTTGTTAATTTTACTATCAATGTTTTTACAATTAAATGTTCCAAACGTTTTCTTGGCAGAACCTGTGAAGATATTACCAAGGTCCTCTAACAATGAGTCTATTATCGCTTGATCTGTGACACCAATTTCATTTTGCCAACGTGAAAGTTTCTGTTCGAAAGTATGTAATTTTTCTTCGTCTATGTTTTCTTGAAAATCTGTTACCTTCTCATTTTCCCATGATTTTATTTTAGCTTTCGAGTGATTAGTTTTCCTAACAGTATTACTATTGCTATCATTATTGTTTAAGTTAACAGATAATAAAATGTGTAGTGGTGCGTGGACATCTGAAAACAATTTACTACTTTCTAGAATATCAAAGTCAAAAAATAATTTTAGAAGTTCAGGACTAGTTATACAATAATCAACAACGCTAGCATTTCTACATGTAAATCTACCAATATTTTTATCATTACCCACTCTTCCATTAACTATAAACATACTATTTCCTTTACAAAAATTTAACAATAGATTACTAAACTTATTTTTAGATTTATCCATACTAATTCTGTTGAGTGGCATTTTCAAATCATTCAGTACGTTTGTAAAATTGTCAACAAAGTCAGTAATATAATCATCAACATGTCGGTTTTTGATCAAATCAACAAAATCAGTGTCAGTTGCCGTCCTCGCGTTAAAGTTCCCCAAAAGACATATATATATTTAGATTTATTTGAAAAAGACAAGTATTCCTGTTGCAATTCATTAAAAGCGTCTTCGGATGAGTATTTGGTATACTCTGGTGGTATATATACAACACCAAAAAATACGGGCTGATCTGTTTTAAAGAGTTGCTCACTACATTTGAACCACATAACATATTTACTGTCAGTATTAACAATGTCTATATGTTTTGCTAAATTATCTTTAAAACCTACCATGATACCACCCGAACGGTTTTTTGTAATTTTTTTCCTATTTTTCATGACAAACTTGTAACCTGGTAAAGTTATTATATCTATATCGTCAGTTTTTGCCTCCACAAACAGACTATATCATAACTCTGTATTAAGGTTCTAAATTCGGGATACTGTAGCCTCGTTTTGATTCCACAGCAATTCAAACATACGATTCGCAATAGATTATCGTTACTATTTACATTATTATATACAGAACTATTTGAAAGGGACGCAACACCTTCATAAACTGAATCTATCGATATACAATCATTTATGTCAGAAGTGTTATTCATACTACCATTGTCACCTAGGGGTATGTCAGGGTTATCGCTCGCTTCTTCATCAAAATTACTAACTGATTGATTATGCCTCTCAACTCCGTTATCCTTTGTACTGCATGTACCTTTAATTGAGTGTAAATGCATATCAGAGCCTTTAATAAAATTTAAAGGTTTGTTTTCACTACTGATAATTACTCGGTTATTATAATATTGAAATAAATGTTCGAAATACAGTGTCTCATTTTCAAGCGCAGAATAATAATCGCATATACTTAGATAACATACACATGGATCACATTTACACTCAATACAAGGGGTTGAAGGTATACAATGGATATTCTTATTGGTATTTAACATATGACATGCATCAATAGATATAACAGTTTTATTTTTATTATAGTCATGAATATACTGTTTTTGCGCCCCATGGCTATTCTAGTAGGCGTTTCCGGTGACTAGCGGAGATGAATCGGAACGACGTTGTCGCTTGTACGGTCTATCGGACTCCTTTGGAGTTGTTAGGAGAGAGTCACGGTAACTAATTCGGTTTACGTGTGTTGCCTCATCAGTGTCATCGACAAAGTATTGCGAGCCGTTAATGAATAACTTGTCCTGAACAAGCACTGCATGTTTGCCCTGTCTCTTATCGTCTTTCAGCACAGGATAAAGCTTTCTACGTTTATCCTCAATAGGTTTAGGGAACTGCTGATGTATTCCAAAAGGTGTGTTTTTGAGCCATGTCGCCTGATCAAGAACCATACGCAAGTCTTTATGGTACAAAAATCTTGCGACTATCGGTCTCGGTCTATCGTTGTATCTCTTCCCGAAACGATGAACATTTCCAATCTCAATTTTGTGTTCGATTCCTAGTTTCTCAAATATAAATGTGCGTAGCTTTATTTCCACATCTTCTGTTGGTTGTTCTGCTAAATTTGTAAAAATGAGATTGTTTTTCATGGAGCGGCATTGTAAATCTATAACGGATTCCTGAAGCTCTCGGATCTCGTTGTTGGTAGGAATTTGTGATATACTGGTATTTCCCGACTTTATCTTGGATTCTAAGACACGAATGCGCTGGTGTAAACATTCCATTTTTTCACTCTGGCTTCGATCTGCATTTGATTCATTGGGATTTTCTTCTAGTTTCTTAAGTCTTTGATCCTGATGAATGATGTTTTTAGTATTCGTCTTGATCTGTTTGTCGGCATTGTCAAAAAGATTGCTTATTCCTTGGCAGCTAGATTCACATTCCGTTACTTTAACGGTAAGATCAGTTGATAGATTCTCTAACTTTCTTACTCTCCCTGATACCGAGAGTATTTCCTTCTTTAGGTCGTCGACGTTTTTTATCATCGTTGTTTCCATTATTTCTATTCTTTTGTCAATGTTTGTCACTATTTGCAGTATCATATTCAGCAGGACATTGAGTTCTAATGTGTCACTATGCGCCGCTTCCACTATTTTCCTGCTTTCCGCAATGAGAGTAGATGTTTCATTCAATGACATTCTGTGGTTATGATTGGCTAATGGTAAGGTCAAAAGGTTATTTTTATTACGAAACAGTTATATATTTACTATGAGTCCAAAGTCCAATTCGATCTAACCATTTGTGAACTGTTTTCGAAAATGTTGTTTCAATTAGCCCCTGGGTATATCAAGGTATGGTCGCAATGAAATTTCAAAATACACAAAGAAAAAATGGATTCTGGAACCACCAAAAAACAGAAATTTAAAGCATAATATATCGTAAAGTAAATAATATTCACATATGCCGAATATAGGTCCAAAATTCCAAGCAGAACTATCCAAAATCCTTAAATTTTAGGGAACGAGAAATGCACGTCATCTTGATCTATAATCTATAATCCCTCAATGACTCAATTAGAGAGAAACTTAGACACCTACACCAAAAAGATGTCATGAACGTAAAGAAAACTGTCTATACAGGTATAGTATATGTAGGTTGCATTGGCTTATTGACTCGTTAAAACTATTGTTGATTAGATTTAATTATCGACCGTTGGAGTGCTAATTTGGGTAAATTAGTGATAAATTGGAGAAACAATCCAATTAATATAATTGTTGTCAAGTGAAATCGGGATTTGAGAGATGTCCTACTATGAACCTAAAATGCAATTTTATGCGTTTTTAATTTATAAGAATGGATAACAGTTTTATACCTATACCTAAATATATCCTTTGCAGATAAAAAGTTAAACAGTACTTTTGACAATATTATCAACCGCACACTACTTACCTGAAAAAAAACCCAAACAATATATAATACACGCCATGACAGTTATATGGGACAGTACGTAAATGAGTGTACCGAGAACTTCACACTCCTTGCAGGATAACGACAACATTTAACAGATCTTAGTGAGCAATAATCTGACAAGGGTAGTCGTTGGTGAACAGTTCAAATGCAAACTTTTCCAATCCTATATACTCTATTTCTCTTTGCCCGTATGCAATCTGATATGTTCTCATTAGCCCATTTTCGTGCCGCCTTTTCACCAAGATGATGTTTTTCTTGTAAGACAATATAGAAGATACCAACAGGTAAATCAGACGCCTTAATTCCAACAAGGACAGATGATACAATGACCAAATGAAACAAGGATAAACAATGATCGATAAGACATTGTAAAGAAACATAAAGATGGAGCTATTCCTTGTCACATGACAGCACCTGAAATACTACTGATTTTAAAAACACAATCAGTCAATCTTACTGTTAGGAAACCTATACACCCACCTTAGCATCTTGAATATAAAAACAATTGGCATTGCAATGTTTATCTTCATCAATTATCAAGATCGTTTTTGATTATTGACTGATAAATGGGAAGAGTAGAGGGAACTTGTTCTTGCCCTATGTGACATGAGGCATAGCAAGGATTAAGTAAGTAAGTAAGTAAATGGTTGTGTAACGTCAAATGAGCAGTCTTTCAATTATTTTAATGATGAGAACCAGTATGCAGACTTAAGCGAAGCGTGTATATAAAACGTTCATACCGAGTTGTGCTTATAAAAGATGGATTCCTAAATGTGAGTGAAGATGACTTGTGAGGTCCTGATACAATGCCCTGTAACAGGCCACCGACGATATCTTTTAGTGGGGTTCGTGTTACTCGATGTTTAGTTTTTTATGTATGCTTTGTAGATCGTTGTTTCTCCTTTTGTATTTTTTCTTTTGGCCATTGTGTTGTCTGTTCTTCTTCGATATATGGATTTTCTGATTACCTCCCTTTGGTATCGTCAAACTCTTCTTCTAATAAGGCTCTAGTTTACGTAAAACTCTCCCAAAAGAAGATACCCATTTACATCAAGTCTTTATGAATAGTTGTGTCGTTGATACACTTCAAACAATTACCGCACAGTCCTTTCAGAACAATTGTATCCTCTACCACATGTGTACTCCAGAGTCCCTCGATCAAATAGCATCGTTAATAAACTTTAAAGAAAAATACCAGAACGTCTCAATAAGTTCCACAATTTATCTAAAAATAAAATTGTAAAATATGGTAGAAGCAGAGGCAAAATATATACCCCATAAAATACATGTCCGTGACCGCTTACTTCCCTGGATTGTGCTTAAAATACATGTCCGTGACTGCTTACTTCCCTGGGTTGTGCTTAAAATACATGTCCGTGACCGTGGACTTCACTGAAGTGTGCTTAGAATACATGTCAGTGACCGCTTACTTCCCTGGATTGCGCTTAAAATACATGTCCGTGACCGCTTACTTCACTGGATTGTGCTTAAAATACATGTCCGTGACCGCTTACTTCCCTGGATGGTGCTTAAAGTCAATTCAGCAGTATTTCAGCTACATTCATGACAAGAACATCTTTATCATTCAAATAAAAAGGTGGCACTGGGATGGGACTATGGAGTAATGTTTTGGCTACAATGACGAGTTGATTATTAGGACCGGAAGGTTTTGCCCTGCAATGAGCCACTAATGACCACATATATAACAAACTATTTCTCATTGAGACTTACTGTAATGAATGTAGTATTCTCTATGAACGAGACATTTATTGTTGTCCCGTCCTATGGGTAAGTTGTACATTTTGATTCGTACCACACATCCAGTGAACGCCCGCTTCGGAGGGGTTGTTCCCAGATAGCCGAACAAAGTAGATAATTTCATCAATTAGCTTTAGTAATCAAATGTTTATTACAAACCACAATTTATAGGACATTTACTTTTGTTATAACATAATAGTACATGTTAGTTTCTGAAGGTTACGTTTGTCTTTAAATGAAATTAGTTGACCAATGTCAGAATATTGCTACATTGGTTTTATCGACCACAATGAAATAATGAACGTAATTAACGTCAACATCCCAGGATATGTGCACGTGTTATTATTGTTTATAGGAGATAAAAACGCCTTGGAAATCTGAATATCTTGTTTTTCTGTCTATTTTACATGTTATAATATTTCTATGTTTACACCGCATCTTGAAATTCAAGTCAGAAATTGAGCTGGAAGAAAATAGTAATACTTAAACAAATATTTACGTTACAAGCTAATTGTAACCAACATTTGAATGAAAGATATTGACAATTCTAATCTCCAATTATCAATTTCTCACTTGGAATACCTTGTAAATATCCGGAATACGACTGACCATCATTGGACCAAAGCTAATTGTACAAATAAAACATTATTTATTATAATACCTATAGTCATGATCAAGGTAAGAGGGATATTATTTTTATTAATAATATTTTATAGCATTTTTGAATGTTGGTTTATTGTTGTGATTTAATAACGTAGAAAAATGATGTTAATAAACCTGGCTATAGATGATGCAACAGATGCAAATTGTGACATAAACGTATGATTAATTATAATCGTAATAAAAAAAAATGCATAAGCTATTTAAGAAAAAAAAAAAAAAAAAAAAAAAAACACATCGGAACATATTATCAGAAAATATTTCATAGTGGAAAACTTTTTTAAGAACTAAATATTCCAATTCCATTGTACATAACATGTGATATATCTGTTAAATACTATGTGTAGTTAAATATGATGTCAAATAAATACACTGGACAAACTACATGGTACCAGCCGCATTTAAATTACATGTACCTCGATGTATAGAAATGGGGGGAATCAAGTACACCGTTCGCCTTTATTGTGGGAGGTAAATGAGTGCGTCGTGAATGTCACAATCCTAGCATGCAGTAGGACAATTCTATTGATAAAGAGTTAATAAGGTTGCATCTTTATTTCATATTAATGTCAATTGGCGAAATTAAGTACATGCTAAATGCTGTAATACCAAATGGAGTTTTTTGTTTGGCCAAATTGTTTCTAAATTGCAAATTGAACAGTTACACAATGTTCTTCATACGCTAGGTTTGTGCAGTGAGAGATAAATGGATCAAAATGAAATGAAGTCACACATAAAACTAGTCGCTTGATGTCACTTTTATTAATTTCAAAGATAATATGAGTGTATATTTAAATATTCTAAGAAACATTTGGACTAACTTACATGAAGATCGTTGGAATGCTGTATGCGACTATGACGTCCCCTATCTAAAATGATAGACTTATCACGTATTAAATATACTGTCAAACCTGTGTTATATTGCAAATGACCACGGATATGTTCCACTTGTCGTAAACACTTCCCGGTCCTTTCCTCATTCATGACTTATCACCGGAGTTGTAACTAGAATAACGCGACTGGTGCCACTAGTGGAGCAGGAACTGCTTACCCTTTCGGAGCACCTGAGTTCACCTCCTGTTTTTAGTGGGGTTCGTGTTACTCGATCTTAAGTTTTATGTGTTATTTTTTATAGATCGTCCTTTTGTACTTTTTCTGTTGTCTGTTCTTCGATATACGGATTCTGATTACCTCCCTTTGGTATCTTTTGTCTATTGTGTTGTTTGTTCTTCTCCTTCGATATACGGATTCTGATTACCCCTTTGGTATCTTTTGGCCATTGTATTGTCTGTTCTTCTTCGATATACGGATTCTGATTACCCCTTTGGTATCTTTTGTCTATTGTGTTGTCTGTTCTTCTTCGATATACGGATTCTGATTACCCCTTTGGTATCTTCAATCTCTATTTATATTGCAAGTGTACATTGAAATATGTTCACATAAGACAGGTTGTATTAATATGAAATACAAAGGGAAATTACAATTTAGTTCACATATTACAAGTTCTTGCTCAATAGAGGTGATCACTGAGGCAGTTTTGACTGTATACATGTCTTCAAATTGGTGAAATTATTGTGTTGTATTTCAACCGGGTTAAAGTAATAATGAGTTCTTAACTAGATATATAAGGAATGACAGTAGTGTATTTGACGAGTTAAATTTTCAAATACAATACAGTTATCTCCTAAATAGGTCGTCAGCGTCAAATTCATAGTCGGAAGTGCATTCGGCGTAGGAATATAGCGTTCCTTTAGGCATGTCAACTGCAGATTTGACAGCTCTCGATAGCCAATGAAAATACGCGTTACATTATAATTGCATGAGAATTTGGATTATCTGTTAAATTTGTATTTTGACCAAATTTGCCGACTGTGGAAGTTGAAGAATATTTTGACAACATATGTGTTTGTACATGTATACCCCAAAACCTCCGATCAATGGTTAACAAAGAATTGAAACTAATTGTCAACCAGATGACCTTATGCATGTTTTATGAAGTTTCTGCCTTCATTGCGTGACACTTTGACTTTGTTTTCGGTAAGATCGTTGTTTGACCTTACATGATGTGACCTATTTACTTAAAATGTGTATTTAAAGATTAAAAAAAAAAGATTTTCGTTTTTCTATTAGAAATAAACCTGCATGCGTGATATTGTTTAATTAAGATATCTACCAGCATCTATAATAGCTTTGAAAAAAATCCAGATGTTTTGACGATATTCGAAAATATTTCTCTTTTTTTTAATGACATATTATAAGAAAACTCTTTGATGCCCGTGATCAGCTTTTGGTGTCTTAGAACTCAAACTGGTGTCATCAAGCATAACTAATTAATTGTAGATCACAGAACTGTTCAAGCACATTCTCTCGTTTTGTTTCACTATATTTAATGAAGTAGTCCCTATAATGTTTGTACAATATGATGAATAACTGTCTATTACCGGATATTATCCTTGAGAAACTATATGTGATGACATCACTATTGTTCTGTTTTCTTTCTTTGCAATGAAGGGCCCGGGTGGCTCAATGAATTAGGTAGTTGGATTACCTACATTTTGTTTTTGCAACAACTCATACAGGCTTATCACTAATACGCCGTGGGTTCGCACCCGGCTTTGTATATTACAAAAAAAGGTGCACTCGACTTGCAGTCGCAATTGATAAAGTTTATCAGTTGCTTGCCCATGGTCGGTGGTTCTCTCCGGCTTCTTCCACCACTAAAACGGGTCGACATGATATAGCTGAAATATTGCTGAAAGTTGGGTTAAAACACCAAAAATCAAAAATTAAATCAATCATCTTTGCAATGCGTATCTGAAATTGGTGAAAAGTAAAGCTTGCTTTATATACCAAATACATTTTGTAAATAATAAAAACTACATGTAGCTTATGTTTCTATTCACGGTGGTTCGCATGGCGATTTAAAAATTTGTTTATGAATGTAGATAAAAAAAATAATGTGTTGTATATGTACGAGTTGTGTAGTACATTATGTTATATGAAAAATAAAAAAAATATATCTAAAAGTACTTTATCAACTTATATAAATTAATTATTACAGCTTTGTAACGTGTAATAATTATGCTACATTAAGCTATATTTGGTAATAAGAAGATTTCCTCCTCGTCGTTGTAAAGTAAGATACAAACCATGTATATAGCCACTAACTGACGTGCCTGACATACAAATGTACTCTATGAATGTCTTGTGACAGTGTCACTAACTATCAAGCTGCTGGAGACGGGATGTTATTTTCCGTGTGTGCTTGTTTATACGGATGCAACATTTGAGCAAATATAATATGTTTAAATTACGGATGCAAAACAGGCAGAAATTGTCATTTTTGTGATCATGATATGTAGTATATGTCAATTATTTAACAGAATTGTTTACGTGGTATACAAACATTACAAGATATACCTCTGTCTTAATTAAAATGGTATGTTTTAGTGCATCATAATTTATCTGTAATAGAAATTTAACATTGCGGGATAGTTGATTTTTTCAACGGTACGTGATATTTGCACGAAGCATAAGTTTTCTCTAATTTTTAAGCACCCATTTTGAAAATTCAGTTAATATTTATTGTCTCTTACGTAGCATAAAGGAAGATTAGTCATAGTTCGGACAAATGTGTTTTATTTCCTCCAACAACTATATAGATGTATATATTGAATGTTTGTTACCAATACAATATGTTTGGTATATGTTGTGTTGACTATGTGTAGGAGGGTGATACCGGTCAAATCAGGAAAGTCATTGATACACTTTCAAAGTAAACTTGGAAGTCGAGCACACCTCGTGTTGCCTAGGTGTAGGAAGGTGATACCGGTGAAATCGGGAGTCATTGATACACTTTCAAAGTAAACTTGGAAGTCGAGCACACCCCACGGTATGCAAGACCTGTCTTTACTGTCATGAATACTTCTTGAAGGACTTTAAAACCATATAATAGAATACAAATACTGAATCCAATGTAAACAATGGAATCGTCCATTGTAGAAAGGGTAATTAATACATCCATGTATAACAATGTATTGTCGCTAGCCAAAGATAAATGTCAATTTTAGCATATATAACAGTTGTATCCTAATGAAGTGATAGATGATTATTTGAAGACTAAATACCTATTTTACCTCTAACAATTGATATGGATTCCACCCAGATCACACAGTTATCATAACATTTATTTTTTATCAAAATAATGGCTATATATCCATGGTTGGGGGATAATCAACAGAAAACGTTTGGCGAGCACAGGAAATTGCATGTATTTCTCATTCAAGCCAACTATTTATTGCATGCCTACAGGCGGTTACGAAAAAGATTCTCTAAAATTAACCCGATACAAATATCCTAACCGTCTACCCCCTTTGAAAACATCCGCTTAGAGGATGAACTTGATGGGTTTCTACTGGGGGAGGGGGTAGTATGTAAGACTGATACGTCTATCGTATATTCCTAATCAAACACTGAAATAAGTTAAATACATTTATAAGAACTTCGTCATTATTTTAACAGCCATACTGATTAAGTATAAAATGGATCTCACTTTTTATTTAAACAGCTACACTTTATTTCTTTTATCAAAAATCTTTATTTTCTATCCCTCTACATACGACCAAGCATCAACAAGATATAACATCAATTACCTCTGTGGTATCTTCAAACTTTTCGTCCGTTGGCGTTTTTGACGTCCATCAAGCATCCCTTGTGGAAACGTACCTAGGGAATCTGAAAGACAGTACTATGTAGGAAATAAATAAGTTTTTACCGCTAGCTCAAAAATTGTACGTCTGGTAATCGTGGATATATGTTCAATAATTGAATTGTATTATGTTTGTCTGCAATAGATGTTGCGAAATTAATCTTAATTGTTCGTTTGATATATGTCGTGGTACACGATAAGTCAATCATGTTCACATGTGTTTACCTTTCAGGTAATTTGTCTAGACAAATGGTAAATCTAAACTAACGAGATGTTCAATCATATAGTTACTTTTAAGGTAAATTGTCCAGATAAACTGTTAGTCTAAATTAACGATATGTTGAATTACAGGTATATTGGCTAGATAACGGATGAGTAGAAATTGACAAGTTGTCCACTTGTTTTTAATTTTAAGGCGAAATGTCAACGGCCAACAACTAAAAACCCAGTAACTACTGGTTTTATATTATCCCTCGTCAGAAATATATTTTCTCAATTATAAACGTTAAATTATGGTATAATATTAAATATAATATGTAAATATAATACTACTACAGTGTTTGAGATCAGTAACAAACAGAATATCATGTCATTTTGTTCTTTTGTTCCTTGTTTTGTGTCATGATATAATTAAGTTGTTGTTGAGGCTTAACGGATGGCCATTCATCAGATTGGAAACATATCCAGTGACAATAATATGTAATTGTTATATTGATATTTTTATGAGACCATTTTTATATCTTTGAATTCATAAACAGTTTTATGACTCTGTATACAAGATCGCATAACATATGGTTTGCTGATCAATATTACTTTTTTACTATTCATGACGCATCTTGATACGCTTAATAGGTACTTGAAATATGTGTAATGCAGTGCACATTTTTGTACAGCTATATTGGTCTTTTACGAAGTTTAATTTTAACACGAAAGTGTGAACAACGAGTGAACAATTTATGTTTCCAATACTAATCCATAATATACAAGATTTTAATCGGGATTCATTAAATACCTTCCAAATAAACCCAAATTATCAATGATGAAGTTAGAATACCAGAGTTTAGGTAATCATTGCTTGCCATATTTTTCCTAACAAACAGGAACGGATCAATGTTTTAACGTTAGGGGAGGGATATGGCTGTGGATACAGAGTACATACTTTATAGGGGTACCAGTGGCGATGTCAATCCGGCAGAATTGATGAAGTACCTGTACAGTTATTACTAATATTCTGATAAATTAAATGTTGTGTGAAATATTCTTTGCAAATTTTAGGTGGGTAGCGCTCGCCTAGACGCCCTTTGTTAATCCGCCCTTGGCATGGGTGCAGTGGCTCCTTTATTCAACAAACTGTAGTAGCGAAAACAGTGATGAGGGTCCTTAATTGATGCTTATTTTCTTCTTTTTGCGTTATAAATACAGATGTCACGTTTTCTATGTAACCATCGACCTTGATGTTGGACATATACCATTTATCAGTCAGATAAGGTTAAAGCACAAAAGCTGTTGTCAGTGGATCCAGTAAAATAACACTTAACATTGTTTTGATGTTGATCAGGTGGCAGATAACGGAAACAAGGAACCGGAATTGGTTCGGATATTATATAATATCTTAATTACGAAGTTTGTTCTGGCATTTTATTTTTAGTCATACATGTCAAACAAGAATGGCGTTATTCAATAAAGTGTTTTTACTTACAAAAAAGAGGTAATGCTATCTAAGTGAAAATAAATGCATGAAATAAAAATAACACGAATGTGAATAATTAAACTAAAATTGAAGAAAATGTCTCAATTTGTACTTCACAAATTGAGACATTTTCTTCAATTAGTATACAAAACAATTGATAAAAATAACACAAAGAAATAGTCGTCAATAGGGAATTGATGTAAATGGAAACCTGAGCAAGATGGTGCTATCAGTAAAAGTATTTATTTGCAGGCTCTTTTAATGGTTGAAGAAGCTCTTTGCTATTATGGGCAATATCGTTTTAGATCGATATTTTTTTTTCTTCATAAACGATGACAATGTAGACGTACCTATTTTTGTACTACATTGAATTAATTTTTACAAGTGGCGTCGACCGGCTGTGCGGGATAATTAAGTCAACCTTCACACGGGACGTAGGTTAGTGTATCGTGTTGCACCTCCTTGCAACATCAATTAAACGTTAGAGAAAACCGAAGGGGCATCAAAAATGGATTGTCCAGAGACACTGGCACCAATAGGCACACAAGACGAAGACAAACAAACACAACAAAGAAAACTAATAAGATGAGCAACACCGACTTCACCAAAAACCAGGGGTGAACCCAGGTGCTCGGGAAGGGTAATCAACTCCTGCTTCTTAGAAGATACCCGCCGTGTTACTCTATGATCAATAATAAATGCTAATTAGTAATTGTCCTTGGTGGTCCTTTACTGGGCGTACTTTGTCATTATATCAAATTTCCCTCGGGATAATCAAGCATAAAAACATTTACATGATTTATTGTTTGGAAATCTGTACTCGTCGTCAAGGTATAGCCAAGATACTGGTCTGTTAAAGTCAAACCACAATCCATTAATCAATCACGTATGATGGATTTGGTTCTATTGAACTGATACATTACTTATAAAAACCAATATGTACATAAGTAAGAGACAGCGTGTGATCTGGGATTTTGGCATTACGTTAACTTACTCTCGCCACCGGAAAAAGTCATATCTGAAATGGCAATATCTATCAAATCAATGAGATCATCATTAATTCCGCTCTATATGTTATAAAAACGACAGAGTAGTGGTCGCGCGAAGTCAACGGTCAAATGTTACCACTTACAAAACACCCTTTAGGTATAGGTTTAACTTTAGAATTACCACCTATTAAAACAGGGTGGTGTACTTGTTTTATTTAACTTGGATATATTTAATACTTGCCCAAATAGGGAGGAATGTAGTATGCTTGGTACATAGGTGGGCTATGTAAGATCTTCCCATTGATGTCTATAATTTAAAAAAAAAAAAAAATTATTATAATATTTTGTCATGAACCTATTCTTGAGGAACCGCCACAATATAACTAAAATATTGTTGAAAGTGCCGTTAAACACCATAAACCAACCTATTATTGTGTTGATGAAGTAGGGGAGATAATCTAAGATCAAGGTGACAAGACGTGTATACATGTACGTATTATAATTACTATCCATTTTAAGCGCAGATAAGTCCGCACCTAGGTCGCATACTAGACCTACAGATTATGTGAGAAAGCTTAGCAAGCACTTGACGAAACTAGGTTATTTACTCCGGAAAAATCGAAATGAAAACAATACTGTAGGAGTGGTAAAGCGAAATAGAAATAGAATTGAGGTTGATCAGCCATAGTATAACAGTATTTGATTTGATTCCGATTACAATCCGGGAACAGTGTGCAAATATTGCTTCTAAATAAAGGAATGAATTCTAGAAAAAACATCATATCGAAGACAAGTTTAATCAACTAAATAGTTAACACCAACTTAATTTGATTGGACGTCGCTATATTTATCTTTTAACTATAAAACGCGACCTCTCGATTGATGAACGTTTTCTGGATTCTTTAATTAGGTCAAATAATAAATTCAACTACAACAAACATACAGGGCCGTCTAAACAATATTATATCCCCCCCCCCACCCCGAGAATTTAAGCAGTGCACTGGGGCCCATACATACACAACCACTCGCAGGAATAAAACAGTAAATGTCGATAAAATTAAACATATCTTTATTGTATTGGTAATTTCAACAAAATCGGTGTTTAATCATTAAAATAAATTCCGCACAGAACATACATAGATTATCATGGGCCGATATGCTCGTGTGGTCCCGGGACAACTGCCCAACACTGCCTCCATTGCAATTTAAAAACCAAAAATGTATATATTAATACTTGTTTAAAAAAAAAAAATTAACAATTACCTAAGACCGCCTCAATGGTGTAATGTTCTCGAGTACGGCAGTTATATTGGGAGTTAGAGCCTCAATGTGATCTAACTAAAGAGTATAACACTGGTATTTGTTGCTTTTCCGCTAAGCGCGCGCAGCATTATGGAAGAAAAAAACAAACTGATTGCATGGCTCAGAGTCCAGAAATAAGTACCCGAGTGAAGCGAAGGTTTAGTAAACTAGCATTATAAAAATCTAACTAAGGAATTTGATCTAGTACAAAACCGATATCGTCAAAGAATATGTATTCTCACTGTGAGAGGCCATGAACAACAAACACAAATCTGGTATAAAGAAATCGTTCAACTGGCTGTTAATTACTGATTAAGAACTCGTATCAAATGTTTAAGTATGTATATTCAATATAAAAAGGAAGGAAAGCAAATGTTGTGCGGGTAATAAAAGTGTATTTTTGTCTATCTGATAATTGAAGGACATTTGTATGAGTTTAAATATAGAGTTATGGGTGTTCAACATCGCTATAATCAATATTTCAGTTACCTCGTTGAGGTCAATTTCATTGGTTGGGGGGGGGGGGGGACTCCAAAAACACCACAGCCCAGCTCTAAGTGATTTCAAAAGTATATCAAGCATAGTAGATTGTATCGAGTGTACCTTACCTCTGTTATATTTAAAATGTGTTTTTGATGATATTAGTATTAGTAAGAAAGGATACGAAGTAAATGAACATGAGACGCTACACTTAATACGCAGATTAAAGTGAAGGAACATGAGACGCTACACTTAATACACAGATTAAAGTGAAGGAACATAGCTGTTATAGTTGCTCCACGTTTCACAGTCACAGTAGAGTCTTCAAGGCTGACAATAATTTATAGTGATTAAATAAATGACCTTTCCCATATCGGCCTTTTTATCATCTCAAGACCCCCAAATTGCCCGCGATAACGATATTGTCATGTAATAAATGCTATTTGTATCAGACTGAGTCAGTCCATGGATTCGAATATTGACATATGCTTACTTAGTGACATCTAAGTAAACATGTTTAAATTACAGACAAAACAACCTCTAGGTTTGGAAATACAAAGTCAAAGTACTCGTTCAATAGCATGGATTGAAGTGTTCCAGGAAATGGAAATTGTTTCCTATACAAATCACTTAGTGCTAGTTCTTAGTACATTGTAGTAATCGATGCACATTTTCACGTTTTATTTTATTGGGTCTGTTAGTTTCTGGAATTCATCCATTTTATGAGTCCATGATATTTATTTACAAGAAATAATAATGGGAGCGTTTTTATTACCTGTATTTTGCTTTTCGAAATCTCAGAACAAAAGTTTATTGATTCTATTTACACATTTTGTTTTCACGTATATTTCTATTGCAATGTGTTACTGTTATTTCGGCGTTCTTGTCGTAAAAAACAAATAGATTTTTCTGAAGAAAATAGCTCAATTATGAAAGGATAAATTTTAGATTGAACATTAAGTTTGTATTCATACACTAATTGTCAATAAATTGGAGTCAAACAAAGGCCAAATGTTGCTTTTACAATCAAAAGAGCGTATGAATTCCATTAATATGTTTTATCAAACAGTTTTCGACGGATATTCCATAATGTGATTCAAAGCGTTTCATCGTATTTCCAGGCGTTAAGAAACTATATTTCAGCATATGAAAGGGTTATTTTAAAATTTATTTATGAACATTAAGGAACAGAGACATTTGTTAGCTAAATTGTTAATCGTTATGTTAAAACCATTCATTTTTGTCTTAATAATTGATGGGGCTTTCAACCTGCAAATGACTTTCATTTCAAATCAGTCATGGCGTTCAACAATTTGTCACATACTAACGACTTGGTTTAGCAGGAAGCAATGTATTTGGTTTGACAGATCAAAGTAATTTATTTAAAGATGAACTTGCATATGAACATATAGGGACACATAGTGCAGAAGGCTGAAATATGCTTCACAAATATTACACAAAATTCAAATGTTAAAAAAAAATGGAAACCTTACAATTTAAGATGCTGTAGCAATAAAAAGGGGTAAAAGCAACATAGCGTACGAACAGTTCCAAAAAATTCAGTCTGGAAATCATAGAAACAAAGATAAAATCGATACACCTAACACCCGTGTGTATAACAACTCACTCTCGTTTCTTGGTACAGGCATTTCAACAAAAAGTTCCATGGTTAAGCTAGTTTTATGGTTTTTTGTTTCGTTCAGAATATTTTTTTTGGACAACACGAGAGTTAGAATATTTTATATTTATTTTTTTTGTCGCGCAAAGTGGGATTTTTTTCCCCAGAATTCAACATTAGGTTATATGACAAACACTCTGAATCAGATTATTTGTTTTTCTTCCACACAAGTCAGAATATTTTTTTCAGCAACATTGGGAATCAGAATATTTTTTTAGAAAAAAACCATAACCCCCTTTCAAGTTAAATGGTCGTTCCCTTATTGTTTGTAACATTATGACACGAACTGAAACGGTTTTGGTCATTATTCCCTAAAATGTATAATGTTTGCATTTCGTCAATAAGTTCGTCGCATTTACTATTTAATTGGAAAAAAGAACAAATATAAATTGATAATTAATCCCACATCCGGTAGTCAATGTTGGTTATTAAGTGTCACCGATTTTAAAAAACCATGCGACATAAATAAATTTAACAATTATTTTATACAATATATATTTTTTTTAAATCATGACAATTATTAGGCTTTAACAATTTGTTGTTGTATAAATAGATTTTTTGTCGTTCGTCCCCATTCCTTAAATAATTGTTTATTACAATGCTATGAGAAAGCCAATATATAAGATTGCTATATGGATATTATAATTGTTTTAACTGACAATAAACCCACAGCATAGTTCAGATATATATAACCTAAGATCAATAATTTTCTACAAGATATTTTTAAAGCTAATCGTTTTGATGAAGTTTATAATTGGTCAACATAGCACTAAATTTACGAGGAAGTGCAAGAAGTGTATTACCATTTATAAGGGGAAACAACTACTATTTTACTTTGATTCCATCGGGGTTTTGGGAAGTATATATGTTTGTACATTGTAAATGCTTCTCAAACAAGACTACGTTTCTCCTAGGTTTAGGTCATTGCTACAAAATCCTACTGCTGCCATTACGAACTGGTTGATAGTTACGAACTATCCATCTCAACTGGCGATGGCACTTTTGGCTTCTATGTAAATTTTTGTCTTTCTCTGTCACCGACAAGACTTTTCTCAGACTTGACATGAGTAATACAGTGTGTGTTTTGTAAAAAGCAGGATCTCCGTATCTTTTGCGAGCACCTGGGTTCACCCCCAGTGTTTGATGGAGTTTGTGACCTGGGTTCACCCCCAGTGTTTGATGGGGTCTGTGTTGCGTTTTTTTTTTTTATTTCATTTTGGTTTGTCTTTGTTCTGTGTCTTGTATCAAGTGTCTCTAGATTGTCTTTGTTCTGTGTCTTGTATCAAGTGTCTCTGGATTGTCTTTGTTCTGTGTCTTGTATCAAGTGTCTCTAGATTGTCTTTGTTCTGTGTCTTGTATCAAGTGTCTCTGGATTGTCTTTGTTCTGTGTCTTGTATCAAGTGTCTCTGGATTGTCTTTGTTATGTGTCTTGTATCAAGTGTCTCTAGATTGTCTTTGTTCTGTGTCTTGTATCAAGTGTCTCTGGATTGTCTTTGTTATGTGTCTTGTATCAAGTGTCTCTAGATTGTCTTTGTTCTGTATCTTGTATCAATTGTCTCTAGATTGTCTTTGTTCTGTGTCTTGTATCAAGTGTCTCTAGATTGTCTTTGTTCTGTGTCTTGTATCAAGTGTCTCTAGATTGTCTTTGTTCTGTGTCTTGTATCAAGTGTCTCTAGATTGTCTTTGTTCTGTGTCTTGTATCAAGTGTCTCTAGATTGTCTTTGTTCTGTGTCTTGTATCAAGTGTCTCTGGTTTGTCTTTGTTCTGTGTCTTGTATCAAGTGTCTCTAGATTGTCTTTGTTCTGTGTCTTGTATCAAGTGTCTCTAGATTGTCTTTGTTCTGTGTCTTGTATCAACTGTCTCTAGATTGTCTTTGTTCTGTGTCTTGTATCAAGTGTCTCTAGATTGTCTTTGTTCTGTGTCTTGTATCAAGTGTCTCTAGATTGTCTTTGTTCTGTGTCTTGTATCAACTGTCTCTAGATTGTCTTTGTTTTGTGTCTTGTATCAAGTGTCTCTGGATTGTCTTTGTTCTGTGTCTTGTATCAAGTGTCTCTAGATTGTCTTTGTTCTGTGTCTTGTATCAAGTGTCTCTAGATTGTCTTTGTTCTGTGTCTTGTATCAAGTGTCTCTAGATTGTCTTTGTTCTGTGTCTTGTATCAAGTGTCTCTGGATTGTCTTTGTTCTGTGTCTTGTATCAAGTGTCTCTGGTTTGTCTTTGTTCTGTGTCTTGTATCAAGTGTCTCTGGATTGTCTTTGTTCTGTGTCTTGTATCAAGTGTCTCTGGATTGTCTTTGTTCTGTGTCTTGTATCAAGTGTCTCTGGATTGTCTTTGTTCTGTGTCTTGTATCAAGTGTCTCTGGTTTGTCTTTGTTCTGTGTCTTGTATCAAGTGTCTCTAGATTGTCTTTGTTCTGTGTCTTGTATCAAGTGTCTCTAGATTGTCTTTGTTTTGTGTCTTGTATCAAGTGTCTCTGGATTGTCTTTGTTCTGTGTCTTGTATCAAGTGTCTCTGGTTTGTCTTTGTTCTGTGTCTTGTATCAAGTGTCTCTAGATTGTCTTTGTTCTGTGTCTTGTATCAAGTGTCTCTAGATTGTCTTTGTTCTGTGTCTTGTATCAAGTGTCTCTGGATTGTCTTTGTTCTGTGTCTTGTATCAAGTGTCTCTGGATTGTCTTTGTTCTGTGTCTTGTATCAAGTGTCTCTGGTTTGTCTTTGTTCTGTGTCTTGTATCAAGTGTCTCTAGATTGTCTTTGTTCTGTGTCTTGTATCAAGTGTCTCTAGATTGTCTTTGTTCTGTGTCTTGTATCAAGTGTCTCTAGATTGTCTTTGTTCTGTGTCTTGTATCAAGTGTCTCTGGATTGTCTTTGTTCTGTGTCTTGTATCAAGTGTCACTGGATTGTCTTTGTTCTGTGTCTTGTATCAAGTGTCTCTGGTTTGTCTTTGTTCTGTGTCTTGTATCAAGTGTCTCTAGATTGTCTTTGTTCTGTGTCTTGTATCAAGTGTCTCTAGATTGTCTTTGTTCTGTGTCTTGTATCAAGTGTCTCTGGATTGTCTTTGTTCTGTGTCTTGTATCAAG
This sequence comes from Bathymodiolus brooksi, assembly GCA_963680875.1. Classification (NCBI taxonomy): domain Eukaryota; kingdom Metazoa; phylum Mollusca; class Bivalvia; order Mytilida; family Modiolidae; genus Bathymodiolus; species Bathymodiolus brooksi. The sequence continues at coordinate 9,576,064 of OY804579.1, read as the reverse complement.
TGTCTCTGGATTGTCTTTGTTCTGTGTCTTGTATCAAGTGTCTCTGGTTTGTCTTTGTTCTGTGTCTTGTATCAAGTGTCTCTAGATTGTCTTTGTTCTGTGTCTTGTATCAAGTGTCTCTAGATTGTCTTTGTTCTGTGTCTTGTATCAAGTGTCTCTGGATTGTCCATTCTTGGTTGCCCCTTCGGTTTATTTTCATTGCATCATTTTATGTAATATCATCACATAAGTATTTTTTTTATTGTAATTGATAATATTTCCATTTCTTCTCCATTCCCGTTCAAGGTTGTATGCATACAGGGCATGGATTTTGTTATTTGTAAAATTTTCAAGTTAATCGTCAATACCAGGATGAGGAAAGACTGAACAGTTATAAGCAAGAATAGGTGTCGGCAAACATTAATTCCTTTTGGCGGTATCACGGCGAAATCCCATGTAGAGCAGGAACTACTTACCCTTCCGGGGCACCTGAGTTCACCCAAGGTTTTAGTGAGGTTCGTGCTGCTCAATCTTTAGTTTTCTGTGTAGTGTTTTGTAGATCGTTGTTTTTCCTTTTTCTTTTGGCCATTGTGTTGTCTGTCCTTCTGTCTTTTGGCCATTGTGTTGTCTGTCCTTCGACAAAAGGCTTCTGATTATCCCCTTTGATATCTTAAAACTTTTTCTGAATATTGTAGTCAGATTCCTTCCATGCCCCCTATGCTTAGCAGAAGAACAGCAATATCATTTTTTAAATAAAGTTTTTGGTTGTTTCCCAACCGATATCTCTCGCTTCAGATAAACAAGGCAGTCTCCAAGGACGTCAGTTTACGACCAATAAAGCAATGACAATGATCCTTGAATGAAAATATTAACAATACCCAACCTTCTCTCTGTTTAGAAAACGGATGGCTAGATAAGGACACGTCCTTGATTTAACAGGATTATACATATCCTGATTAAGACAAGGATTAAACTAGTTAAATACACTTGGACATTTCGTTCCTATTGTTGTGATTGTTGATCAATTTAAATTATTTATCAATCTTATTTATCTATGAAAAGAAGATTTAGTTTTAGTAAAATTGAATATTATTTCAGTGATAATGGATATTGACAATACCCTTTGGCATTTGTGGTTTGGAGTTTGACATTCTTTAACGGTATGGTTAGTTTACTTTATATCTAACGGCGATGGCCAATGATAATATAAAATACGACTAATTGTACCTTCATATTATTTTAAGATTTTGTCGATAATTATGTTTAGATAAAGATTACAAATGTAAGGGTGATACAGGTAGGGATATTAAATTCTGACAAAAAAAGGTAAGAACTTGTAGAAATTATTAGCTTCTTCTATTATTATGTGACAACAATAATGTCTTAAATTATAACCTCTAATTATATACGTAATACAATTACAAAGATCTGATTATTATTTTTTTTTTAAATAACAAGTTCATTATCTTGTTTCGAAATCCATATGTATTTTAATTTGTCTATTTCTCTCTATGATAAATTTGATTAATCTTAATAACGTTAAAATAATGTCTAAAATTTTTATAGAGTGTTTGACTATTCTTCAAACTATGCAAACAATTGGTCTTTAACACCCCCTGCCTATTAATACACACCGAAAATAAAATATACTAAAATTATGAAAATCAAATGACTATAGTATTGATATATTTGTTTGTTAAGGGTATCGAGTTTGTCTAAATCTACGTTTTAATTACTATATTTTAGAAATGTTCCGACGGTGTGTTATTATTTGTGTTTCATTTTATTACCAATATCGTTTAACATGTAGACAATAATTTTTAAAAAATAAACGCGAAAACGATAAATATCTGTTTTATTGACTAGCGAGTATATTTTATTTTGTTTTTATCGTTATTTTATTTCTAAGGAGTTAGTAACTAAGATAGAGGTGATCAATATAGGAGGTGGTAATATGTTCAAACATTAATGTTTTACTTATTTGATTAATCATAAAAAATATACCGCATTTTTTTATGGCAGTATTCCGTCAGCAACTTTTTTCCAAGAATATTTAGATATTCAGTGTTTTTTAATATAATATTTGATGATATATGGAGCTTGTATTGATCACTAGCTAGGTATAGTGTAATAAACCGGATATTAAATTATTAACTACTTCAAAGCCACAGTCGACCTTCTTCTCTCGTTTACCGTTCACTTGTCTATTTTTAGGTGCGTTTTGTTAAAAACCTTTGCATTTTTCCGTCTGTTTTAATTACTTTTTTTCTTAATTACAAATAGGTTCTTAGTATGTTGATTGCTGCTGGACTAGACGACAGTAAATAATCTCACATATGAGTTATTTTCTAATTAAGCTTTAAGCGAGGAAGAAATTATCATGATTACATTGAAATTAATAGTCAGTGTTCGCTTAAATGTAATGCCCGTCTTCTGATTAATTTTTATTTCTTTATATTCCTCTATTTTGTGTTCTCTTCTGTCAATAAGTTCTCACTATGAGGGCATTGGACTTGACAGATAAACGTCGTTACTCTGAATATCATCATATTTAAGCGGTAACCATCGGTTGAGTATGACCGTTCCTTCTCCAACACCAGAGCAAAAGCGCCATCGTTTCGAGTTAGTTAGTACATATAGTTCCTATTGTATTATAATAACACCCAAATTTAATATTACCCTGATTTGATACAACCTGCATAGCATTAGGAGATTATAATGCGGCCAATGAATTGGGCTCATGAATTATTCATGAGTGCGAAGTTTTGTTCATGAGTTGACTCACCGGGATGAAGACAGAGCCTATTAAACCTTCATGCACATCGTTTCTAACTGCACTTGACCTTTATATGTGAGATGAATGCAATACTATTTGAAACACCCATATCTTCTGTTGAACTAAATTCTGTTTTTTTTTTCTCGTAAACAATTAATACTCTTCCTTTCATTTACACCCCGATGAACTTAATTTACACTGTTCATTCTACACGTCAAGCTGTTTTCCGATTTTAAAAAGACGTAGATACAATGTAAATATCGTAGTTCCTTTTATATATGTACACAGACTGTAGCCTTTATAATATTATGAAGTAACTATGACATAATCTTCAACTTGCTGAAGGCTGTCAGTACTTGGTAGAAGCAGAAGACGTTATTTAAATGTATTAAGTGTCTTAACAAAAATATATATTACGAAAAATATATAGTTTATTACGCATATTTTCATTGGTTATTCAACCCTGAATGTCAGCATATATTCGGAAAACAGACGGGGTATATAGTTCAGTCCCCAAAAACGATTAAAACATGGACGACAAAACATTACGCTTCACTGAATCAATGGTATTTACGGAATAATAAATGTATTTTTACCAAATTAAATGCTGTTTTTATACTCAAAACGGCTGCATGAACCAAACATATTACAACGGTTAATTCCGTCACAAATACCTGATCGATTCAGCAAACTCCTATGTTCCACGGCTGTACCATAACAAATAAACACAATTTTGAGCCTTGAAAACTTTCGACGTCATGGGGCCACACCAAGGTTTTATTTACATGTTGTTAACATTTAAATTATTGAAACTGTTTCGCAAACCCGTTTTTTTGTTATGTGATATATCAATGTTATATTTATAAAGTTTATAAAATTTACTACATATGAAACTGTATTGATTTAGAAATTTAGTACAGTATTTTCCTTCATGAGACACCCTATACATGAAATATGACGTGACACATATTTCGACGTCATTTAAGAATGACGTCAAAGGTACGGAAACGGACATCTAGAGATACGAAAAATGAAAATAAAAGAGGCAAATTTATTTAATACAGTTGGATGTTATATTTAAAAAAAGATGGTTAAATCCGTAATATATCTGTTATTCAGCTATCAGACAGGGTATAGAATGTGACATTCCCGGCTTAAGATATATATTCCCTTCGGCTGCGCCTCAGGGAATATAGATCCTAAGCCGGGAATGTCACATTATATACCCTGTCTGATAGCTGAATAACATATAATAATACTGTATTGAATGCATGTAATATATTTATATATATATACAAACAATATTTTCATTTTACAAATACTACAATACATTTGTATATTGAGAGATGGAACTTTAATAAAATATTGAATTGGATAGAATTGTATCGTAACAATTAAAGAATCTGATTACGCAAAAAAATATATGGGTTGCTAGACAGTGAAACGTCAGCATAAATTTAATTTTACTTTAATTCCAAATTTATAGGTGTGACTCGAGAATATTAATTTATTATATTTTTTTGCTGTGAATGTACAACAACAGTTCGTGCTTCAGAATCGGGATGTTTAATTTCTCGTGGCTTATGACTCGGAACCGCCTCTGTTACACGCTCATTTTCGAAATACAACCTACTTAACCAGCTTAAAATGTTTTCAACAAGTTACATTTGAAATAAGTCTACATTCGTGGAATTGATTCTTTAGCTCTCTAAGCTCATTATTACCTTTTCAATAGTTCCATATACACGGATTGTATAAGTATAATTAAATGTTACCATGTGTCTGACATTTATTTTATTTGACTCTGCCAGGAGCTCAAAATAATTGTTCCAATTCGTAGTTTGCCGTTAAATGTCACATTTAGTCAATATATTTGTTCTACTCCAAGCTATTATTTCAATGAAAAGGTTACGATCAATGTAAGAGAAAACTACATATGTTCGTTTTATTAATAATCTGCCTGGGTTCATATTGTGCGGGAGGTGTTCGTTCAGGGTTCGGTCATATAAAATTAGAAAATTTGTAAAACCGATAATTGCTGCTGAATCAGATATCATTGAGAAGATAAACCATAAAATGGCTAGTATGTAAATAAGAATTAGTAAGTAACACTAACTGGCATTATATGTACGCCAGTGAGTTAACTATATAAAATATAATTCAGTGTGTGTATGTATATATATATAAGATAGGAAAATGTTGTCTTACAACAGACCAACAACAAACTGTTGCTCTGCGGGAGCTACCGTAAGTTATTTCAAACGTACAAAGAGTGTTTCATTTTTCATCCACTCATTTAAGTCCCGTTCACATTATGAGTTGTGAATTTGATTAGTCCCGCACATTTAGCGGATGTCTTTTCTCACAGGGATTGTGTCCCACAGTGGACAACTATGTTGTAATTATATACCGGGGTCTCTCCATGAGAGTGAGGCATCCTTAGCAGTCATCAAAATGTTTTATTTGATCATTTGTTCTCACAACGATGTAGCTTAACTAGAGGCTCACCTCTTTATTTGACTCTGTACTGTTTCGGTTCAAGCAAGTATGGCGTTTCAAATACATTAATAGCCCATCGCCACAATATTTCTCACCGGAACAAAAATAAATGAGGAATGTTTGTATAAAACTTGACATACGTTGTCTGTACTGTGCAAACAAATCATTTGGGACAGTTGTTTTAGAGCAGAAAGTTTAAAATTTTATGGTAGCAAGAAATACAATTTACCCATGCTGATCATGTGTTTTACCAGATCAAGACGAAACGAGGAATCTCTGCAGAGGACCTCATATACATTGTATATCATCAATTTCCATAGGTAGCCATGGTTATTTTGCTTGATCAAGGTGAAATTATAAATCTTCGTAGAGGATTTCGTATGCACATGATTGTGCATAATTTGTACGAAGTTAAAAATAACTTGAACCTTATTATCAGAGGACAAGATTTTATAAAATATAAATAAAATATGGAGGACAGTGCACTCGCCAATTATTTCAATTAATAAATCATTGAGACTTGGAGTAAATATTATATATAATGTTCAAGATTATAGCGTAATCTATAATAACGTTGTATGTGAGATTCAGCACTTTACTCACATGTAGAAAGCACTTGTATGACCGCATATTTTCACAAAGAGGAAAGGTTTGGGTCCATAGCCATGCCACATTTTATTGCGTGGAATATGGCGGGTCATGTATTTGTATGTCGGGGTATCGATTTCTACGACTTTTCTTTTAGGTTTTTTGAACTGTTCCGACAGTATGGCATTTGTTTTTTTCATTCTATTGGATTTATTTTGTTTTTGTCTACACTCGCAAATTGTCTTATTTCATTTGTTCTATTATTCACAGTTAAAGATCGCTTTAGTGCAGTTCTATCTCTGTTATGACTAACGATCGAATGTGCCCAACAAAACAGACAAAGCTTACATGTATGCGTTGAATTATCTTTGTTGTAAATCGCCAATAAATCCAGATGTTCTGTCAAAAATATGAAATATTCCACGTACGCGTGTTAAAATTTGATTACAAAATCATTATGATTTTTATTTATGTGAGAGATAAGACTGTTGTAAGTTATAAAACATCAGTACATTAAATTGTTCTAGCCTTGACGAGAAAAATTTAATATTCCACCGATAATAATATACTATTTTTGTTGTAGTGATAATTTATTACTTTATTTTCTTTAACAAAGTCAGGAACCTAACTGACTGAGTTACGACATTAAATGTTATTTAATTACTGTGGAATTTTTTTAAATTATTTTTCCCTGGCTTAATAAAAAAAACCAATGTCTGTTGATTAAGTAATAATAATCACATGGATGAAGCTTACACTGTATAAACCTGTTGGTTTTAGTTACATTTTCAGACGAGACGGTGATACGGACTCGTGATTAACGGATTTGTAAAATGATTATTATGAAAGGAAAGTTAAACAGCGATGGTAAACATTTCCACCAATATCAGCAAAACGAACAACCATGTTATTCATCAGATTTTGAACGTTGAAAACAAATGTGTGCCTTTGGTTTTCAATACAGCAATTGTAATTTGATCCTAATGAGGTGATGACAAATTTTGGATCACACTATGATTGCTGTATCGAACACGATGATGTACGGGTTCAATGGCATGACAAAATCCATAGGAGTAAATACAGGTTCGAAAACAAATACAACACAGTTACCTTCGATAATCGGAAATTTTGGCATTTTTCCTTTGATATTGTTGTGATGTCCGCTACGATTTCCGTGTAAAAACGATGTCTGTATCACCATTGTTTTGTAGTGGTCCACGATTTATCGATCTTATTTGTTTTTATTTACTTACACTGGTTTTTAACATGATTTCCATATCACATGCAGGGGCGTAGCTACCGCAAGGCACGTGTCTACATATAATTTTTTCCCCAAGTTTTTTTTATTGATGGAAAATGACAAACAACGCATTACATATTTTAATTATGTCTGTTTTTAAACAACATTATTAAGAAAAAACTGGTGGAACGAGCTAATCTGGGTCACGGGTCACTGTAATCGGGCGGCTGTATCGAGAAACAGATACGGTGTTGAAAAAACTGTTGATACTCATAAAATATTGATAAATGCAATAAAATTTTATGTTTGTCTTCAAGAAATATGATAGACAAAACCATGTTTGAAGTTTTATGACGAAATATCTCCGATTTCTATGTAAATTTACGAGTTGAAGTTGCGGCTGTATCGTGAAACAGATACGGTGTTGAAAAAACTGTTGATACTCATACAATATTGATAAATGCAATAAAATGTTATGTTTGTCTTCAAGAAATAGGATAGACAAAACCATGTGTGAAGTCTTATGACGAATTATCTCCGATTTCTATGTAAATTTACGAGTTGAAGTGGGGAAACACCCACAGGTAATTTTAGCGATGTATTTTTATCTTGGACAAGAATAATGTGCGTCCTGATTGGATGACCGATTTAAAACACACTGACAACGCATGGTAAAAAGCTGCATGTAAAAGAAATCTATGCTATATTTATTCATTTGTTAGATTCTGGAATATTGTTGATCATTGATTTAAACAAGAAAAAAAGGAAAAAGGGGGGGGGGGTGAATTTTATTTGTGAATTTTACAGTTAAATACATGTTACGGTATGTTTCGACAGTTTAAAGAGAAAAATAAAAATTTGTTGCGACTAATGCTTAAATCAGCGTTAAAAATTGAACAAATATCAATGGTTTTGTAAATGAGATTTATTTTAAATAGAAAATCTGAATTTATTATTTATTAATTTATTATTAATGATACAATTTTATATCCCTTGGGAGGGGGAGGGGGCTATGATGAAAATTTGAAATAAAAACACAGGACCGGACTTTAAGCAAACATAATAATCCAGGATTAGTTTTTTATTAAAAAATCCAGGACCCCTGTGTCCACGATTTTTTTTTTTAAAGTTAATAATATGAAATATTGACATCCACACTTGCCTTTTGGACAGCACATTTATGTGTCCACACTTGTATTAGTTGAAAGATAAACATTTGCAATGAGTACTGTGACCTTAGCTAACTCTTTGAAATTGACAGTTCATTTTATCTTCAAAGGCTTTGTCTTGATATAGAATAAAACACAATTTGTTTTTCACACGATTTTTAACATCTGAATCTAGAAATGAATTGATACATTTACTAGTTTGTCATTGACCGCCAAAATAACTGTTGACTTGCAGTGTAAAAATGTCTCGCTCTAAGCCTAAACTTAAAGTTAGAACTTTGGATGAAATGTTTAAAAAGATAAGCTCCACACATTAACAGATCAGACAACTAATTCAATCTTTGATTCTTTTCGTACCGATATTGGCGACAGACAAGCGTTTCTTGATGAAGTTGCTAGGTGGAAAACACGCTGGAATATGGTTGATGGGCAAAAACCACAAACATTACTGGAGACACTCAATGTCACAAACCAAGATTTGTACCCCAATATTTATGCAATTTTTACAGTATCGATAACAATGCCAGTGTCTTCCGCGTCTAGCGAGCGTTCATTCAGTGCGATGCGCCGCGTAAACAAACTGTCTTAGAGCTACAATGCGGGTGATCAGAGATTATCAAATTTATCGCTGTTACACATCCACAGAACAAGAAATCTAAGACTCGAAGATGTTATCAACAAATTTGCAGTGAGAAAAACAGACTTCTGGACATTATATAATTACCAGTCCGTGTTGCTGGACATGATGGCTGCATGTGCTTACATGAACTCTGAAACTTTATTCTTTGAATGTTTCCAGGAATGTTTCTTTCATACATTTTGCATTTATGATAATCTTCGCTATAGATTCAATGCTTTGTGATGCTGAATTTTTGTAACTGTTAAAATTATTCTGAAAAGCGGTGTATAAACATTCAGTCAAAATTCTCATATTCAGCAAAAATATATTGACAACTTCGATTGTTATTTGTATTGTTTCCATGATAAAATAAGAATATATTTCATGTCTTTTATTGTTCAGATTTCGCCATCTGTACATCTATTTACTCTTAAAATCGTTTACCGTTGGGGGGTGGGCTTTGCCCCCCTGAACCCCCACCAGACCCCTCGCCACAAGTTGTGCCTACATTCCATTGTATACCTAGCTAGGCCCCTGACATGATGTCCGTGTCGATTAACAGTAACACGACGGGTGATACAAGTGGAACAAGAATCGCTTAATCTTCCGGAGTATCCCTGTTCATATGCACTTCTAGTTTTTAGCGGGGTTCGAATTGCTCAGTCTTTAGTTTTTCATGCAATGTTTTGTAGATAACTGTTGGTCATTTTGTCTTTTTTTATTTTTGGTCATTGTATTGTCTGTCCTTACGGATTCTGATTACCGGTACTACTTTGATATCTTTATACTTGTCTCAATATCAATGAAGTAACACTGACACTGAATATTATCTAACATTTTGTACGTTTTCCTTTGAATTTATAGAAAGTAGCCTGTCTGATACAATGTGTCTGATACAAGAATGGCGCGACGTTGCACTAGATATTCTCTGCCGAACTATTTTGTCATGACGTCATATCATTGGAATGCTGGATAAAACACGTCAATGTGAGCAACGTTAACAAAGCAATAGAATGAACGGCAACAAATAAACGTGACGTCATGCACAAAATATAGTCTCCCTCAGAGTATTGTACACATTTGTTAATCTTATTTCGACCCTTGTTATTTGCTTAAAATTTGTTTTTATTGAAATGTTAAATAAACTTATTACATACATGGGGTGTTTGTACAAGACTTTGTATCAGGTCTTGCCTGTTGTGTGAACAAATCGCGACTCGTAGTGATACTGGTTCACACAACAGGCTCGACCTGATACAAAGTCTTGTACCACCACACTATGTATGTAATGGGTATTTATCTGTCAAATACGTTATGACGTTAATGTTAAAAACAATAACCTCAGCTTTGAAGATCCCAACATACATTACCACTAGCTAAACTAGCGATAATGTCTGTCCCAACCTTCACAAATGACTTTATTCTATATTTAACCAAATAATGTTCAATTAAGCAAGTTAGATAGTTATTATTGCATGTTCATGACAAATTATTAGAAAAAATGAACAGGATGTAAATAAAATTTAAAAACAAACATTTCTGTCAGAAATGGCCATTTCACAAGATCAAAAAACTAATAAAATTACTAAAGCGGAACTATCAATAGCTTAATCAAAGTATATTATTGGTAATTAAAATACATTCACCTTGTTAAATACAATTCCTAATTGAAATGAAGAAGGTTAAGCGTTTACATGACTGAATTTACAAAATTATAGGATGATATTTTCTTTGATTAAAAGCAATAAGAATTAGTGATAGAAATTAAAAGAGCCATTTTGTTTTCTCGTTCCAATCTTTTACAGCTAAAATATGGATGGGAATAAAGTAAAGAAATCGATTGTGGGTATGTTGAGAAGTTGTATAAATACCTAGCTGGCATCTTACATCAATCCAATCGTCATGTCAATTACGCTATATGTAAATCTGATTGGTAATACTGATCTGATTAAGATATATACACCAATAATTGTCTCAACGAGACTAGATTATACTATCGTTTATCAACAATGTAATTGTAGTGATAGACGTGTTATTGTCGTATACTAATAATAACACCGATGTCCACTTCAAAGTTTGTCTAAAAATTATGTTTATTTATGTTAGATTCTAGGTTGCATTACATTTATAATTTAAATCAAATGAACAAAAATGTTATTTATTTTTACAGCATAATACCTTGAGATGGATCTTTTCATAGGCAATAGGAGAGAGGATTATTTTACATAAGCTTATTTACAAAGAGATGAACATTGCATGGAAATGTGTATGATGTGTTTGGAGTTTTACTTTTAAATGCTTAGTGAATCAGTAACGATCAAGATGAGCTCCACAATTCATGAGACTGCGACGTCACTTAATGCCTCCTACCCAACAGAACTACCAAGTGGACACTCGCCGCTGCAATCTCCAACATATCTAAAGGCAATCACTATATCTATGTATTCTATTATTATTATTCTTGCCATTGGTGGAAATGGAATTGTTTGTTACATTGTATTCCGAGCCCGAAGGATGAGGACTGTTATGAATTTTTTCATTGTGAGCCTGGCTCTAAGTGATATCCTAATGGCTATATTTTGCATTCCATTCACCTTTCTTGCCAACCTGGTATTTAACTACTGGCCTTTTGGTGAAGTTTTGTGTCCAATTGTGACGTATTTACAAGTAGTAACAGTGTTTTTGAGTTCATTTACGCTTGTAGCTATTAGTCTGGACCGTTACATAGCTATAATATATCCACTGCGACAAAAAATGACAAAGAAGCAAGCATTCATTGTGATAGCTAGTATTTGGGTTGTGTCATTTTTAATTCCTGTTCCGACAGCAGTGACGTCACGATCACACAAATATGTAAATGCTTCTACTGCACCTGTGTTTTGTGAGGAAATTTTATGGGAGACCGAAGGTGCCAAACTTGTTTATAATGGAGTTTTATTTTTCCTACAATACCTAAACCCACTAGCAATTTTAATCTTCACGTATGGAAGGATTAGCTTTGTAATGTGGGCTGTGAGAACACCCGGTGAAGCTATGTCTACAAGAGACCAACGCATGTCTGAATCGAAACGGAAGGTAAGTTTGATATTTGGCACATAATAGTATTTATTATATATGTATGTGTGTTTATTTATTTATGATATACAAATGCTGCAATGCTCAGCAATAAAGTACTGGTAAGAAATAGCGTATTGACCGAAAAACACAAGAAAAGGCCAATATATCACTGGAAATATTCTCCTAATTATGTGTACAAATTGATGGCATTCACTCAAGAAGCCCGAGGGAGGAAAGACCTCTAAACAATCAAATTTATAATGAATTAGATTATTTAATAACAGGAATAACATAATGTAGACTTTAATTCATTACTTGTATGCAGACTATGTTTTACAAATCAATTAAAATGTAAATAGCTTTGCGCATAATTTTGAACCTGTAAAATTCAGGAGGCAATTATATATTATGGGCATTAGCGGTGGCGATCGTTGGATCTACATGTACTCTTTGTGATCTTTAGTTTTATAGGTATGTTTTGTAGATCATTGTTTGTCCTTTTGTACTTTTTCTTTTGACCGTTGTGTTGTCTGTTCTTCGATATACGGATTCTGATTACCACTTTGGTTTCTTCAAACTCTTCTTATGCAACCGGCAATTATCACCACTAAAATATCTTTTCCAAAGAGTGATGCGGGGGGGGGGGGGGGGAGGGGTAACTTTTTAGAGCACTGACGCACACTGGAGACCGTCCAGGTTTATGTCTTTCCTGGGGAAAGATTCAAAAAGGTTTTTACGATTTAAGATTCACACATATTTAGTGGGTAGCCCGGACGTATCGAGAGCACCAGATAGTGGTGCAAATCAAACCAGTCAATTAAAACAAAAGACAATAACTGGGTTCTGCTGCCTCTCTGCTAATCAAGTGGTATTAATAGAAGGGATTGGTTAGTTTGAAATCAATATGATGTTTCAGAATGGAGTCCACTATCGGACAGTTGTTTCACTGAGGTTATTTTCCGAGGTCGTATTAAGAAATGCTACTGTTGACAAAAAATAGTAACCCTATGAACAAAGTGTGATGTAGTAAGCATTCTATCAATATCATGATAAAACAATATATTATAAAAAAAAACAAAAAACAATGCTATGGAAATAGGATTTTTTTTGTAAACTATAGGATACATTCCCTCCGAAAGGCCCGTTTTCTAACTGGGCGAATCCCATACACAAATATACCTTAGGACGTGCGGCAAATGATTACCTATTTGCTTAGTACTTTTTGCGCATATTCTACCGACGTTCTAAATAGTACACAAGAATCCATACGTTGGGATATTTGTATTCCACTGATGCACCATTATTTTCCTGTAGGGAGAATGTGACACTCGTGGCACGTAAAATACAACTTGCAGTAACACCTAATGAGTAATTTCGATAGGAGAAATCGTTGATGGCCAAATATTATTTATTTAATTACCCCCTTTTTTCCGTGGCAATCTAAATAATAATCCATCGTGTTACATACACAATTCATTGCTCATAAACCTGTTCGCGTCATGAATATAGTTAAATTACTACTCATATGACGATAACCAACAATCGGTGAATGGCGAGGTGTACTCGAAACCACCTGTGATAAATATTGTTATTGACTTGCGACAGTTCGATGGTTTTCTGCGGGTATTCTGGTTTGATCCACAAATAATACTGACTACAATTATATATATAATATTGTTGAAAGTGCCATAAATCACACTTAAAACACAGGTAATATATTCCCATATAAATAAATATAAAAATTTGTAGATTGCTTTAAAATGATTATTTATGAATGGACAACTAAACCTACCGCGATACGTGATTTAGTTAAAAGTAGTTCGCACCTAATCGTGTCTTTGTAAGCTTGGTATTTCTTGTTCTCCTTTAATTATATAGGGCCCGCGTGGCTCAATGAATTAGGTAGTTGGGTTACCTAGCAACTCGTATTAGCCTATCACCAATAAGGCGTGGGTTCGCGCCCGACTTTCTAAATTATAAAAAGGGTGCACTCGACTCGCAGCCGCAAGTGATAATGTTTACCAGTTGCTTGCCCATGGTCGGTCGTTCTCTCCGGGTACTCCGGCTTCTTCCACCACTAAAACGGGTCGTCATGATATAGCTGAAATATTGTTGCAAGTGGCGTTAAACACCAAAAATCTAAATAAAATCAAATCCTTTAATTATACAACATGATGTAGACTGTATAATGTCTGACTTGACTGACATACAGTTGTTGCAAAGCAAACATAAATCTAATAAATATTTAATATAGCTCGTTAAAATAGTATTAAGGAACATTTACAAGCACTTTTAAAGATTTTTGTTTATTTATATATTTGTGATTATGTGTTTTTGGAAACAATGAGGTCATTGAAGATGGTAAATTATGTTACACAATGTACAAATCGAGCGTAAATATTAGGTAACAATACACACCGTACAGGTCGAGCGTGAAACTTAGAAAATAACAATTTAACCCTGAATGATATAAAACATGTGACTCGGAAATACGACCATAATCAAATAATAGTATCACATGGTTTGGTGCTTTTTCGGAGGAAGAATGCGGCATTCTATATTTTACGATAAATATTTTACGAAAATATTAGAAAAAAAGGAAATCGTGTTCTACAAGATTTTAATTGATATTATTGCTAACCCGATCAAAGCCATTTTATAACAGCGTTAATGTTTACACTGTGGAGTATAATTGATTGCTGACAATATTACATAACACAGAACATCAAACAAAACGGACGAAACGAACCAAAAAGTCAAATAAGATAACCGACGCTTAATTACAATACAAACAATTATCGACAAAATACATTACGAAATATAAAAATAGCAACATAACAAACCCATACCAATATTGTGTCTATATGTAGTTACACTTCCTGTATGTGTAATGTTTTAATTCTGGTTTGAAACACTTAAGCAAAATGCATTAAACGATTGACTAGTCTGCTGACCAACAATCACTCCCAGACAACATTATGTACATGCACACTCTATATAAAATATATTAAAAAGGGAAAAATCATTGTAGAAGATGTCGACAAAAAAGAAAAACCGTTTTGTATCTGCGCTTCGTCTAGTTCATTGTATCACAAAAAATATAGACATGTCTGATTTTAAAAGATTAAAGGAGCCTTAAATATATTGTTTTTTGTTTTTGTCTACTGGGTTTATATTATGTCCTGGCTGTTGACTAGACTGTCGTCTCTGTCTGTTAATGGAGACTATTTAGATTGTAGATTTATAGCAAGCATTAATCGAGTACATTTTATGTCCTGTCATGTAGAGGTCGACTTCAAAATTATAGAATGAAAAACATATTAAACAAATAGTGGATTGCAGGTTTTGAATATGCGATGGTCTAATGATTGACTGTGATCAATGCGTTATTCAGTTTTCCATTTGTTCCTTAGTGAAATATAGAACCGTGTCCGAGATATAGGACAGTGATAACATTCAGTAGAAAAGATTAACGTCTAGTGGTTGTCTACGAAACTCGGGCGTCTACCATCACTAAGCACATCCGTCACGATTAACTCACAAATTAGCTGTGTAAATGTCATAAACAAACAATCAACAAATCTATTAACAGTAATGATAATGCTATATCAAATTCCTACGTCTATAATACAGTTATATAACACAAACAAGTGTGAGTACTAGTGATTGCTCATTATGTTAGAAAATAAACACTTGTCATGCACCGTGTTTATATTTGTAACAATGACTCCAGTGTTCATGTTCATATTTCTCACGTATGAAAGAAGGTTAAGAGTTGTTGTTTTCTTGCTCTCATCACTAATCAAACATTTAATTAGAGAGGTTATATTGTAATCTGTGTGATTTATAGATTAATTTGTGTGCATAAAAAGTTAAATATCTAATATTTTGTCTCTACTATTGATAAACACAAATTTATGAATTTGTAGCGATAGGATCTAGTGACAGCGTATCAAAGAGTAATTATATATTTATCAACAAACTAGTCCAATAATTGTTTCAATGTTATATACCTCCCCATTTCTGAAATTCACAACGATCTCCATTACTTTTGGCACCTGATGTTCACCTTCTCACATTTGTACCTGGTGATCAGATTAATAATTTGGTACTCGGCATTCGTGTTCATATTTTGATACCGAACTGTTTTCCTCATACGTTGGTGCCCTTATTCTTTAGCACCCGACGTTCACTGTCATATATATATCTTCATACTTTATCTAAATTGTCTATATAACTATATTGACTGGCATTTTATCAGGAAGGAGCATTCGTTTCACTTCAGTCACTTTATAAAACAATATTGTATTACCTAAATGTTTGTTTTTTGTTTTGACACAATAATGTTGATGATTTATACACTATTAGATAAGCCACGTTATAATAGTCACCACAGTGAGATAAACATTTGTTTTCAAAGTAACACCTTGGCCTTTCAGCTGTCTATAAACAAAAACTAAAAAAGGTCAAATATACAATAAAGTCTTATTAAGTGGACTTGTATTTTTTCTAATGTTCGAAACTCTCTTGTGAACTGTATTCGATATTCGCCTTCTGAAATTAACTATCCGGCACCCATCTTAATACTTGAAAACTCACGTTAACCTCAATATTGTGGTACCAGGTGTTTGTGTTCATAGTTTGGAAACTGATGTTTTTCATCATTCGTCCAAGCCTTTATACTTGAGCATCTAGCGTACACCGTTATACTTTGAATTCACTTTCATACTCTCTATTTACTGATATTTTATCTGAAAAAACATTCGTTTTAATTTAGTTGTTTTATAATACAATAGTTTATCATCTGGATGGTTTTTTGTTTGTCTCGACACAATAATGTTGATGATTTATGCACCATTAGATGAGCCATGACATAATAGTCACCACAGTGAGACATACAAATGTGAACATATTATATCATTGCCATTGCAGCTGTCTATAAAACTAAATAATGTCAAATACACCAGAGAGAATAATCGACATCCAGTAATATTGAGTTTTATTAAGAATATTTGTTTTTCTATCAAACAATACTGTACATATTATGATTTTATGCTTGAATTTTGTAATTTCGTCCATTACATGTATTTTTGTTAAGATTCGAAACTCTGATCTACATAGACATAACATCTTATTAAAATATTTCGCTAATGTTAGTAACCCAATGATGAGTACTACCTTACCAAAATTGAGTCTAAAATGCATAAAAATAGAAATGTCACAATATCTGGAATTAGATTTCATATAGTTAGAAAGATGATTTAATTGCTATTCTTTTAATAATAGCTAAGATTAAAGAGCATCCCATTGAGCCATCACTTCCCCAAAAACTAACACATTAGAAAATAAGATCTTGTTTAGTTCTAACGAGGACATAGTACGATTAATCATGAATACTCAAGAGTAAAATAAATAACCAAGCAACATTTGACCAATATTGTAAACAAAAGTCAGCAGTAACTGTTTTATCAATGTTTCCCTAACGTACGATAGAAAACAATCAAATATTTCTACAGATTGAAGCACTATGTGTACGGGTTAATATGCATTCCCATGAAGACCAATGCTGGTTTATTTGTATGCATGGAATGCTTTAAAAGATTTATGTTCCTGTTCAGGAAACAACATTAAATGATATTAGATTGATAGAACCGGAATGATAGACCACTTTTCCAGTTATTTTTATCATTAATCAAACATGTATATAACTCTAGAAGGAATAATGTAGTATATATATAATAACAAGATTTATATATGTAATGCATATCAAATTCAGTATCTGTTATTTTGTTCTGTGCTATTGGTAAACGCAGCTTTTTGTTGAAGGATGATGGGGGGGGGGGGGGGGGGGATGTAGCGACTTTAAATAGATTCTCTCTATACTGACCAATTTACCTTCTTTTTGATAAGCATTAACTATTTATTAACTTGAAATGTCTTTGGCTACATTTCCCATAATGTTATTCATAATAACCTTAAATTAAATTAATTGATATTTTTCCTAATTTCTCTTTACATACACTGTAAGTCTCGATAAATTGTCTTCTGTACCTTGTGATGCATTACGTCATGATGATGGACGATAGTTCAGTGTTTATATAATTTGACAACCCACATGTTTAAGATGCAAGAAAACTAAAAAAATGTGCAGAAATTTTCTCTTGTTTCATCATTCTTTTATATTACAATTTTAGTTCTTGTAAAAGTGTATTAGAACACACTTTAATATCATAGCGATAAACAAATATAAATTATTGTGAAAGCATTTCCAATGTATTAAATAAACGTTAGATAAAAGCGAAGGGACAATTATGAATGGACATTTCAGAGACACAGGCAACATTTGGACAAAAGGTCCAGAACGCAGACAAGCAAATGAAACCACAAAAAACACAGAAAACTGAAAGAGGAGCATTCCATAGTGTCGATTTAGTGATTGTTTAATAGTTGATAATGCCTCTGCCGATTACTGTCTCGTGAAATATAATGAAATGCAAGCATATAAGACATTTATTACATTAACGCAATTACGTATGCAACATTTGACACACAGACAGAATTTGGTTTGCATATATCTTTTTATTTACGTTTTAATGCCGTGATTTATATTCAATGTAGTACTGTTTTGTTTAATTAGTTTAAGACTGTATGTAGACCTATATAATTGAACAGACAATTTTATCAAATTCAGGTATTATGATCTTTAAAGAACTATGAAATATGAATATTTGATTTGATAAAATCGGGGAAAGTCTATCCTTTAGGTTTATAATTATTTGCTTAGGTGTTGTTGTTTCTACATAGATCAAGATCATAACGCCATTAAATAATTAGAACGTCCTGTTTTTGTAATTTAATATAATTTCAACTTCTTATTTTACTATATCCCGCGAAATATGAATGGCCGTTTTATTTTCGCGGTTGAATTCCACAATTGTTTTCCCCTGACTTCGCGAAATTAAAAGGGACCGAATTTAGATTAGGTCGGCAGACAGCGAAAATTCCCGGTTTACAGTATTTTGATTTATAAAGGATGTAATTATGATTTCAGTAGGTAAAGGTGATCGTTTTTTATTTGGCAGCATATTAGTAAATTAGTTATTTATTGTCCGGTTCTTTTCTCATTCAAGACATATTACCGGGTTTGTAACTAGAATAACACGAGGGGTGCCACACGTGTAGCAGGAACTGATTACTTACGGTCTTCATTGTAGTTTTATTTATAGATAGTTGTTTGTTCTTTGATCTTTCTTTTCCTATTGTATTGTCTGTCCTTCGATTTGTGGTTTTGTACCTTTCTTATTTGTATTTTATTTTAGAAGTTTAAATATAAACACGATAAATGAATTATTATATAGATTGTAAGATAAATATTCAAACCTCAGAAATAATTTACAGTCGTCAACACAACGATGAAAAATTTGCATTATGTTGGAAAGCATTCTATGTCTAATGACGGAAACTGTTGATCGGATGTGGTCATGCTGTGTCAACCGCCTTTTATAATACTTTCACATTTGATTGAGATTGTCTGCTGAAAATCGGTGAGCAAATGAACAAAGTAAATAAATAAAACAGACGACCTTCATAAACCTGGGCTCAGTAGGAATTAATTTCTAGTCTACCTCAGAATTGGCAGTATACTCATAATATCTTTTCGTTTGAAAATACATCTTTATCTTGAAGATATTTTACGCTAGAAAACAACAATCATCTACATTTTGTATATGGTTGTTTTGTAATTATACTGGTTTAATTATGATTGTTTTGTAATTATACTGGTTTAAATATGGTTGTTTTGTAATTATACTGGTTTAGATATGGTTGTTTTGTAATTATACTGGTTTAATTATGGTTGTTTTGTAATTATACTGGTTTAAATATGGTTGTTTTGTAATTATACTGGTTTAATTATGGTTCTTTTGTAATTATACTGGTTTAAATATGGTTGTTTTGTAATTATGCTGGTTTAATTATGGTTGTTTTGTAATTATACTGTTTTAATTATGGTTGTTTTGTAATTATACTGGTTTAATTATGGTTGTTTTGTAATTAACTGGTTTAATTATGGTTGTTTTGTAATTATATTGGTTTAAATATGGTTGTTTTGTAATTATACTGGTTTAAATATGGTTGTTTTACGTTAATACTGGTTAAAGGTTAGTAAAAGGAGATAAACAAGATTAATTAAATCATATTAAATATCAATGTAGGCTAAGACAATAAATATTATATCTATAAATTAAAGATTCATTATATAATTAAATAATTCCGGTTTCTTTCAAAGTTCAAATCCTGCTTAAGGGAAAGTTAATATATGTGACAGCGTCAGGAAGACTACGGTGGGCTATACAAGATTTGTATATAAACAATAAAATGTTGTTAACATCTAATCCTAATGTTAAAAAAAATGTCTCTTATCCTTGAACAAAATAGTAATAGGTCACCATGGCCGATTTCGGTTTCCTGTATAGGCTCTTCCGTTTTCTTGCTCACAAAGATTTTCTTTGGACTTTGTGTGTACCTGATGAAAGTTATTCCAGAGACGCGTCATCTGTGTTAGATTAGATATCTACGTTTTTATTATAATACAAGTATCAACTACATATCTAGACATCCCTTTTAGTCTGTGGTCTTTCACTTTGATATTTTAGCTTTAAAAAAAAGATTATCAGATATAAGAATACACCATGTCAGTTATAATGATAATAACGTTGTCCGAGTGTGTAAATAAACTGTTATTGTCATTATATTTCTATATTGACGATAAATCCAGAGCCAGTTAACCGTACCGGTAGTGTAATGGTTAGCGTGTTCGCCGCGAATGCTGTAGATCATGTGTTCGATCCCCGATCGGGTCAAACCAAAGACTATAAAATTGTTTTTTGTTGTTTCTTCGCTAGGTACGCAGCATTAAGGAGAAAGAGCAAAGACTGGTTGGCTCGGAATCAGGACCTCATAATCATTTCATTGAATATTAACTTGTTCTCGCCATGTTATAGCTGAAAAATTGCTGAGTTGGCGTTAAACAACAATAACTTACTCACTCACTCAAATCCAGGTATTTAATATTCATCGTTTTATTTGAATAAGAATATAAACCATTTGATTTTATTTCTCATATTTGAAAAATGCAATGGTCTTATGTGTAATTTCAGATCGTATGTTTTCCCTACCAATGTACTTGGTATAACATTATTTGATAAGTTTATCAATGACTTGTGGTAGTTCATGTTTCTTTAAGCATAACGCTGTTAATGAAATATTGTTAAAAGTGCAATTAAGCTCAAACAATCCTTAACATATCACGTGCAACGTTTTTTGGTTTACTTAATATAAGAAATGTTCCAAAACGTTTTGGTTTAATAAAAACCTGCACGTAATGACGATATAAAAATGTGTCGGTGTTATTCCAGTTAATGAGATCCAAAACCGTCCCCTTTTTCATATTTAGATCTACAACGGCAAAACTAATATAAACGTAGTCTCCTTCTGGTCAATATAACAATTGTCCACAACGACACACTATGACTACATTATACAAGTACTGACAACAGATATGACAAGGGCATACTAAATATGACAGCACCATTACTGTATATAAGTCTGCTGTAGACGATTTCATTCTTATTTCTATATAGTCATGACATTAGTAAGTCAAATAAGCTCTTCGTGCTGTCTTCTTGATCACACTTTTTGTTATTGTTATAACAAGGACGAATAGTCAGTATTAGAGATACGTCGCTTTTCATCATAATTTGTCGGTAGCCTTATTATTAAACAGCGGAAGTATTCAGCCATTCATACAAATATTTACCGATTTATATTTGTACATTACTAGTCAAGATTGATTTTAATAATCATGTCTAGCAAACAAACAATGATCGGAAGTGGCCACTTTGCGGTATTCCTGTTTTATAATATTTTCACAACTTGAATGAAAATGTCCTATATTATATGAAAATCGGTCAATAAATGGAACAAAACAAACAACAACACAAAAACCAACAGTAAAACAATAAACAAATAAAACAGACAACTGTCTGATCCAAGGACTTAGCAATATATCGAACAATTACCATATTTGTATTTAGAGCTCAATGTGATACAAGACGGTTTTATTAATTAAGTTTCTATTGTATGAAAATTAATAACCTATATCGACAGCTAGTGAGTGAGTTGCGATAAGTCGATGGTTTTCTCTGGGAACTCTACTTTCCTCCACCAATAAAACTGACCGTCAAGATATAGCTTAACTATATTAAATAACCCTAATCCCCTAAATTATCATACTGACATGTAGCAAATAAATCATGAATGTGTACTATGCTATAGTGTATATTACTGCTGATGTACCTCATGGGCTTGTGCATGTATTACTGAGTGGAAATATCGATAGTGATGGTTTCCTAAGAATGACGTCTTATCGCCGATTACTTAATATACACAAGGTATGATAATAATAACAATTAAAACAACTTTTTCCTGATTTATTCTCGTATTCCAAATTATTTACGCGTAACAGAAAAAAACCCATCCAAATATGGTTAGTGACACTTAAGCCATATCATGTCGTATTTTCGACAAAGCTGTACCTAAATTACAGATGAGCTACCACGGTAATATAGGTAGAACTCATTGTGGAATAGCATTTTATAATAACGATATGCAATTACTAGATACTGACACATTTTACTTTAAATCTCATATATTTTCATTTTAAACAGACACTAAGAATATATTTACCTTAATTTGTGTATGGTTCGTCTATACTATGGCACTTCCGTACCGTAATATACGATTGTGAAAGTCCCCCTGTGTGAGAGGTATGCATTATTTAAGAAAGAATTGGTGGATGGACATATGACCACATTGGTAGTCTTGCTTTCAAAGTTATTGTTTTCACTTCGATGCTATTTTACAATGATTCATGAATAGCATTAATGTTTATAGTATTTATGCGTTTTTTTTCGTTCTCTTTGTTTTCTTCCTGTGTCTTGGATGTTCAATGTTGCCAGCGTCTCTGCATTGTTCATTTTTGATTACCACTTCGGGTTTCTCTAATGTTTATTGTTATGTACATTTTGTATTTCCAAATGGCATACTCCTATATCAGTAGTGGCCGTCGTAACCGTGATCGTATGGTAGTTGGATTTCCGCCACCAATAAAACTGATCGCCACAATATGACTGAAATATTGTTGAAAGTGGCGTTAATCACCATTAAACAAAAACAATATAAAAGTCAGCATAATAGTAATAATAAGGAGATTTTGTGTTCGTGTCTAAATTTCCGATCTATTATAATTTCTGTTCTATACTTTTGTTTATAATTTATTGCTTGATGTCCTTGTTGATGATATCTAATAAAACCTTATATATACAATTTAATGAGCACGACTCCTTTCTGGAATAATTGTCATCTGGTAAACTCATAGTCTAATGATTAGAAAGTTAAATCATTTTAAAGTTTCCGGTGAAATAAAACCAATAGAGGAGAACCTTAGTTCTTCTAATAATTGCATTATCTTGGACCAGATTATATCTGATAGACCATGTTAACACAGAACTACTGGGTAGATGAGACCCTCGGGAACTAAAAGTAAGATATTATAAATCACATCATTCTGAAATGTTGTTTACATTATTAAAATGTTAAATATACGACACACTGGCTGCTATGTAAGCAAATGTTCTGTTAAGCCTGTGTATGTGGCAAAGCTATTAATTCTACTATATCTAAATCATGACATACATTGTTTTTTAGTGGGGTTCGTGTTACTCGATCTTTAGTTTTATGTGTATGTGTTGGGGATCGTTGTTTGTACTTTTCTGTTGGCCATTGTGTTGTCTGTTCTTCGATTTACGGATTCTGATTGCCCCTATGGTATCTTCAATCTTTTCTTGTATGCGACTGTAAATTAATTTTGGCTCTCATTTTATAGTAAGGAAGTATCGTTATTTTCAGTCTCTAGACACATTGTTGCTCTAAGATAGCATATGTTCCATAAGACCGATCGTTCTGAAATTTTAACTCGTAGATCTTTGTCAAATAGTAATTGTTGGGTATTATACCCGAAGAACAAGAGGCCCAAAATCGTATTTATGCATTTATTTTGTTGAGTGTACAATTTCTATTGAATTGCTTTTAATGGTGCTTCACTAGGCAGTCTAATACCCGACTGGAAAATATACTTCCCATGACTCTGCATAGGCATGTGGCTATTTAATCTCCAAACCCAAACATTAAAGAAGAATATCTCTCAGACTAAGATAGTTGTACATTAAAGACTGGTCTATGTTCAGTGTGTTATAGTTTTGCTTGAATTGTAAATCTGTATTGCTTTCTTTGTTTAATCTACCGACTTTTATTATCTTTCATTCCACTGACTACATGTTAATACCTAAGGTATACTGTTATAACACATCGTCGTGTAGACATTAACTGTATCACCATTGTGATTCCTTTGTAGTAAGATGTGACTGGATTTGTCTCACTTGTGTATACATTCATTATAACCTTCTAATTGTCTCGGCGAATCCTATTGAATTCATTTGAAAGGGAAACATTAATTTCGTACTTGTATTATAACGTTCAGCACTTAGACAGATTTAAGAACACAAAATGTCAGGCAGATAACACATTCTTCCTTTTTAAGAAACATAAAGAAAAAAACCATAATGTTTGATTAAATGGAAATAATTTATTAGACGATTTAATTCACTTCTGTTTAAAATAGTTCCAAAATAGAACTGTATATCCTTAAAGTTAGCTTGACATCCATTGAAAATTGCAATCATACTTTGATTCCCGAGTGTCTACATCCGTATTACGTTCGTAATAACTATCTTCTTCAACGCTGTATTGCTCCTTATAATGCTTGATAAGAAATCAAAATATTTCGCAAATGTGCCAATTGCTCTTATTACACTAGACCAACATTACCATTTTTATATTTAGATCAAATTGCACTTTTATAATTTCATGTTGTTATACACGTATTTTTTTCGTTTCCATTTCGAACTAATTTGTACTTTATTTACATTTCTTTTTTCAGATTATCAAAATGATGATTACAGTGGTAGTAATTTACGCGATTTGTTGGCTTCCTCTGAACATAATTAATTTTACTGGAGCCATTGACAATAGCATATATAACATAACTGGAATGAATTACATTTGGATGGCGAGTCATTGGCTGGCCATGAGTAATTGCATGTACAATCCATTTATTTACTGCTGGATGAATGCCAAGTTCCGGAATGGATTTTTGAGAGTTTTAAATTGTTTTACTTGTGGCTTGGTTAATTGTCAAGAAAGCATGGCACTTCAAAGTTTGCGACGACAAGATACAATGCTGACATCAATGAATGGTCATAGTGGCTCGACTAGAAGATTCAATTCGTCAAAACGTTCTTCGTCGACTTCTAAAAGATCTTATTGTGAATATACCGCCATGAAAGATAAAGAGAACCAACGATAAACAAAGAATGAAGTTAGTTATGCCATATGATGTATCAATTGATATTTCACATTTAAGATCTTTCTTTTGTGATGTGTACAGAATGTTATATATACATTGCCTTCTTACGACTAAGTATCCATTACCCCTAAATTCGACACACCTTTCAATGTCAGTAGATGACACTGTTATGTTGTGTTCGTCATCTTTATATTGAACTCTAACACAGAGCATTGACACATAGTAGTCTGATATATAATACTTAATTCTTTGCAAGGACATCATTTGGAAAAGAGAAATTATTTTGTTCTTGTTTCCTTCCAAATGATCAATTACAAAATAAATACTCAGTCTGATAGGTAGGTGATAGATTACTGTTTTGCTTCTTTGACAGATAATGCTGTGTTATTCACAGTCCAATGTTATTCCGATATTATAAACTATGCTACATGAATTTCATGTTTCCATTGAATAAATATTTTAGAACGAAATGTCTATCTAGCTATCCACTTACTCTATATGTTACAATATGTTACACAAATACTGCTTTATAGTGTTGGGTCACAACTGCTTACTGTCACTTTCAACAATATTTCTGTTTTATTGCGGTTGGAAGATTCATTGATGTAGGAACGAGAGTGTCTTCAGAACACCATCGAACTAGTAAAGGTCGCTGACATACCATATCATAACTGTCATGCAAAAGGGTGCACTACGACACCACGTATATTATGTTGTACTTACATACATTATGCAAGCAGAGTTTGTAGATACCGAAGGGGTAATCATAATCCGTAAATCGAAGGACAGACAACATAAAGGCCAAAAGAAAAAAGACAAAAGGACAAACAACGATACACAAAACATGCACATTATACTACAGAACGAGTAACATGAACCCCACTAGAAACCGGGGGTGAACTCAGGTTTGTCCGTAGTAAGTAATAGCCAACAGTATCTAGTAAATTTTAAAGCATATGCTATAATCTTTTGGAAGCATGCAATGTTGCAAAGTTGTGAAGCGCACTATCGAAATTCATGACATGGAGTAATTAAGAATGTATATTTTAAATTATGCACAACATCAGCTTATTCTAAATGTATTGCGTCGGGTCAATCAAACTACACATTGGCTGTGCCCAACAACTCCTACTACACTATTACGGGCAACAACTGGAAACTCGATCTCAATTATTCAGCTCTCAGGATGAACTGCAGTGTGGTATATTTTAGAATGTTTACGCTATCATGAAGGAATGTACTATAAGAGATTGTCATGTTCCAGAAGTAAACCCGAACATTGGTGAAAGTTAAATTACGAGAGTTGACCATCCATTTGGTTCCGTAATCATAAGGGAGTATACTGTAACTATTGCTATGCGTTTCTATAATAACGTTACTATTCAATTACACTTTTATAAATATATTATGATGTAAGGCATTGCATTTGTATATATTGCCCTGTCTACTTGATAAGGGATACTATGTATCAAAATGTAGCTGGGATGAGATCATTTAAATTGTTTTATAATAGTATTTATATGTGTAAATATACTATGGAGAAACAAAGTTGTGAATGTATGCGTTTCCTTTTCCTTTCTAACTACAAAATGAGGTTGCCATTCTATTTCTTTGTTTAACGCTATTATCACCAATATGTTAGATATTCATTGATATCAGATGTAATGGGAACTATTTGTTACACAATCGAACCTGTTTACTAGAACCACAGGGGTAGTACTAAATAGTAGCATTGATTATATGTTAAAACCACAGAGATAGTACTAAACGACAGCATTAGTTATATATCAAAACCACAGGGATAGTACTAAACGGCAGCATAAGTTATATAGTAGAACCACAGGGAAAGTACTAAACGGCAGCATTAGTTATATAGTAGAACCGCAGGGAAAGTACTAAACGGCAGCATAAGTTATATAGTAGAACCACAGGGAAAGTACTAAACGGCAGCATAAGTTATATAGTAGAACCACAGGGAAAGTACTAAACGGCAGCATAAGTTATATAGTAGAACCACATGGAAAGTACTAAACGGCAGTATAAGCTATATAGTAGAACCACAGGGAAAGGACTAAACGGCAGCATTAGCTATATAGTAGAACCACAGGGAAAGTACTAAACGGCAGTATAAGTTATATAGTAGAACCGCAGGGAAAGTACTAAACGGCAGCATAAGTTATATAGTAGAACCACATGGAAAGTACTAAACGGCAGTATAAGCTATATAGTAGAACCACAGGGAAAGGACTAAACGGCAGCATAAGTTATATAGTAGAACCACAGGGAAAGTACTAAACGGCAGCATAAGTTATATAGTAGAACCGCAGGGAAAGTACTAAACGGCAGCATAAGTTATATAGTAGAACCACAGGGAAAGTACTAAACGGCAGCATAAGTTATATAGTAGAACCACATGGAAAGTACTAAACGGCAGTATAAGCTATATAGTAGAACCACAGGGAAAGGACTAAACGGCAGCATTAGCTATATAGTAGAACCACAGGGAAAGTACTAAACGGCAGTATAAGCTATATAGTAGAACCGCAGGGAAAGTACTAAACGGCAGCATAAGTTATATAGTAGAACCACATGGAAAGTACTAAACGGCAGTATAAGCTATATAGTAGAACCACAGGGAAAGGACTAAACGGCAGCATAAGTTATATAGTAGAACCACAGGGAAAGTACTAAACGGCAGCATTAGTTATATAGTAGAACCGCAGGGAAAGTACTAAACGGCAGCATAAGTTATATAGTAGAACCACAGGGAAAGGACTAAACGGCAGCATTAGCTATATAGTAGAACCACAGGGAAAGTACTAAACGGCAGTATAAGGTATATAGTAGAACCACAGGGAAAGTACTAAACGGCAGTATAATCTATATAGTAGAACCACACGGAAAGTACTAAACGGCAGCATTAGCTATATAGTAGAACCACAGGGAAAGTACTAAACGGCAGCATAAGTTATATAGTAAAACCACGGGGGAAGTACTAAACGGCAGCATAAGCTATATAGTAGAACCACAGGGAAAGTACTAAACGGCAGTATAAGCTATATAGTAGAACCACAGAGAAAGTACTAAACGGCAGCATTAGCTATATAGTAGAACCACAGGGAAAGTACTAAACGGAAGCATAAGATATATAGTAGAACCACAGGGAAAGTTCTAAACGGCAGCATAAGTTATATAGTAGAACCACATGAAAGTACTAAACGGCAGCATAAGTTATATATTAGAACCACAGGGAAAGTACTAAACGGCAGCATAAGTTATATAATAGAACCACAGGGAAAGTACTAAACGGCAGCATAAGTTATAGAGTAGAACCACAGGGAAAGTACTAAACGGCAGCATAAGTTATATAATAGAACCACAGGGAAAGTACTAAGCGGCAATATAAGTTATATAGTAGAACCACACTGGTCGTACTGCACAGTAGCATTAAATATATATTTGTATAATCATTTAGACACCACACTATTTACGCACAGACATCGCCGCAAGGTTCACACACCTCCATCAAATCAATGTTATTTTCGTGAACCTTTACTTATTGTTCGATAAATTTATTAATTATTTACTGAATGGGCTTAAATTGCACTCATTCAAACTTTATTTTAATGTCGATAAACTGTGATGGAATGGAAAAAAACTGTAATATCATTACAAGGAAATTATGTAAAATACAGAACATCATTACAAGGAAATTATGTAAAATACAGGACATCACGAATCGTCCAAGAACAATTAGAAATTAAAGACGCTCCTGGCAATTATCCTTTTATACACTCATTAACTTATCTAAGAATCATGCTTAGACCATCACAAATTATTGAATACTACTGCATTAAAATCGAAGCTGAGAGAAATAATCCTGCCTTCTTTATACTGGATGCATCAGAACAAAGTGTTAGTACAACGCACGTCTTACTGAAGGTTCACCTAGGTGCAGAGCACCCTACCTCAAATAAACCCGGTAATTAAAGACGGAATTCCAAAATGTTATGACGAAAATCTTTCTCTACATCAGCGGGTATTTAAAGTGAATTAAAAAACTGAATGATCTTCTTAATTGTATTAAACCTAGGAAATTCTGCAACAATACAACAATCATTTTGTCAAATCACTTCATACATCTATATTATGGAAACATATATATTTAGTAAATCCCTGGTAAAGAGAAAAGTTGTTTATTATAACATTTAATCGACAACACATTGCTTGAGACACTTATATTACCAATAATTCATAGTATACAATGTATCATGAAGTAATACATTGTACCATGAGTATATAATTCGTCATTAAATTTTGGTATAACATGAGTATACATTATATCCTAGATGTACATTACGTCCTAATGTGAGCATGTGTTACAGTCTAAGTATGCATTATACCCTGACCTTATGGTACATCTTGACTATACATTACCTCTTGGGAATAAGATACGATCTGACTACAATCACATCACTTCGAAAGTTGTACGTCGCCACCATGACTTGGTTAACCGTTATGGAATATATGTGGCACGGATATGTTCCACTTGTCGTAAACACTACCAGCTCCTTTCGTCATTCATGACTTATCCCCGAGTTTGTAACTAGATTAACACGACATGTGCCACTAGTAGAGCAGGCACAGCTTATTCCCGGTTTTTAGTGGGGATCGATCTTTAGTTTTATGTGCATGTTTTGTAGATCGTTGTTGGTCCTTTTGTAGTTTTTCATGTGGTCATTGTGTTGTCTGTTCTTCGATATACGGATCCTGATTACTCCATTGGTATCTTCAAACTCTTCTTATGAGTACACATTACATGCTAATTTTGATGAATGTCATTCTATTCGAAAAAAAACCCGGAATCGGTACTGGTGTTGTAATGGTTGGCGTACTCGCCTCGAATGCGGTAGATCGTGGGTTCGAGCTACGGTATGTTGAAACCAAAGATTATATAATTAGTATGTGTTGCTTCTCCGCTAAGCCCACACCATTAAGAAGTAATATGAAATACTGGTTGGTTCGTAATCAGGACTATGTGTCCGGGTGAAAGGTCAACGTGTTGACATAGAACAAAGCATCATGATCATCATCATCTCATCGAAATGTAACTTGTTCTCGCCATGGTATAGCTGAAAATTAACTCACTTGGTGTTAAACAACAAGCACGCAAAAACTATTCGACAACATGAGACTGTTATTTATGTCTTGTTGGTAATATTGTCACTACGCGAAAGAACTGGAAATCATTTTAAATAGTTTTATGGTCGTTAAATAAAACTGACTGACCATTATGGAACCATTAGCAGTCCTATTACATTTGAATGGTCGCTATCCCGCCTCAGATGACATTCGGTTTTTGACAGTGACATTATGTTCGTGTCATTAATGTATAGACTACTTGTTCTCGGTTACAATTTGAGATAGTGCATTGAATTTAACTGTAGTGTCCGAGACCGACGAAGATTGTCATTCATAATCTGTACTCAAATCCGTTTTCTTGTACGAGTTGATTTCGTTCAAACCTTTTAACAAGTTCATTTTTTCCTCATATCCGTCACCCCTCTTATCCATATTGAATATGAAGTCACATTGATCTCTTGACCTTTTGCATTTAATATTGTAAAAAGGCGTAATTACTTCCTCTTGGTCATCACATAATTGGTAATGAGAACCTTTCACCATCCATTTAATTGTTTCACAGTTAAAACAAAATAAAACACATGTATAGTATCCGCTAACTAGAATTTAAAGTAGAATTGTGGCGTATTACTATGCTTTTTGGGTTAGCGTTTATGTATAATTTTGAAGTTTACTATACCATACTAGATCTTGCTTGTCCATATAACAGACCTCAATATCAGCATTTCAACAAATGTTCTTATAATCCTATTTGCTTTATGAGCACATAAAAATAGCTTAACCCAGTAACTATATAGCAGTGCCTTGTCCATATACCAAGACAGGAGAATGCGCAGTCATGTATTTGTGTGTTAGGGGGTATCTGTACCAAGACAGGAGAATGCGCAGTCATGTATTAGTGTGTTAGGGGGTATCTGTGCCAAGCCAGGAGAATGCGCGGTCATGTATTTGTGTGTTAGGGGGTATCTGTACCAAGACAGGAGAATGCGCAGTCATGTATTTGTGTTAGTGGGTATCTGTACCAAGCCAGGAGAATGCGCCGTCATGTATTTGTGTGTTAGGGGGTATCTGTACCAAGCCAGGAGAATGCGCGGTCATGTATTTGTGTGTTAGAGGGTATCTGTACCAAGCCAGGAGAATGCGCAGTCATGTATTTGTGTGTTAGGGGGTATCTGTACCAAGCCAGGAGAATGCGCAGTCATGTATTTGTGTGTTAGGGGGTATCTGTACCAAGCCAGGAGAATGCGCGGTCATGTATTTGTGTGTTAGGGGGTATCTGTACCAAGCCAGGAGAATGCGCGGTCATGTATTTGTGTGTTAGGGGGTATCTGTACCAAGCCAGGAGAATGCGCAGTCATGTATTTGTGTGTTAGGGGGTATCTGTACCAAGCCAGGAGAATGCGCAGTCATGTATTTGTGTGTTAGGGGGTATCTGTACCAAGCCAGGAGAATGCGCAGTCATGTATTTGTGTGTTAGGGGGTATCTGTACCAAGACAGGAGAATGCGCAGTCATGTATTTGTGTGTTAGGGGGTATCTGTACCAAGCCAGGAGAATGCGCAGTCATGTATTTGTGTGTTAGGGGGTATCTGTACCAAGCCAGGAGAATGCGCAGTCATGTATTTGTGTGTTAGGGGGTATCTGTACCAAGCCAGGAGAATGCGCAGTCATGTATTTGTGTGTTAGGGGGTATCTGTACCAAGCCAGGAGAATGCGCAGTCATGTATTTGTGTGTTAGGGGGTATCTGTACCAAGCCAGGAGAATGCGCAGTCATGTATTTGTGTGTTAGGGGGTATCTGTACCAAGCCAGGAGAATGCGCAGTCATGTATTTGTGTGTTAGGGGGTATCTGTACCAAGCCAGGAGAATGCGCAGTCATGTATTTGTGTGTTAGGGGGTATCTGTACCAAGCCAGGAGAATGCGCAGTCATGTATTTGTGTGTTAGGGGGTATCTGTACCAAGCCAAGAGAATGCGCAGTCATGTATTTGTGTGTTAGGGTTATCGATTTTGCCCATTTTTACGATTTTTTATTGGATTTTGGAACAGTTCCAACAGTGTGGTTATTTTGTTTTTCAATCTACTTATTGCGAATTTAAAACCCTAGTATTTACTTACCTTCTCCTAGAAATAAGTATTTACTTACCCTCTTCTAGAAATAAGTATTTACTTACCTTCTCCTAGAAATAAATATTTACTTACCTTCTCCTAGAAATAAGTATTTACTTACCTTCTTCTAGAAATAATTATTTACTTGCCTTCTTCTAGAAATAAAAGACATATATTTACATATCTATATACTAGTTTGTGTAGTTTGTTATTTTTGTGCACTATTAGTAATTACAGAAATATATAAAAAAAATAGCATTACACATTACATGTATCACTGATTTGGTTCGTCAAGTTTGGACTTCTGGTCGCCATAAAATAACCCAAAACTGGATCTTATCACGTAGTAGAGATTGATATTCATTATTTTTTCAATGTGCACCTTTGTTATTTTTAGCTAAATTTTGAAATATATCATGTGTAGATGACAACAATATATTTACGAATACTCGATGGGAGTTGCCATTGCTGGCCCATTGTAAGGCAAATTGTTCCGGATTATGGTTTGTCATCTTATGCTAGTCATACATTGAGCAAAATATAATGCTCAAATGATGTTTCACTACAACAAAGCAATTTATTTCTGATGAATTACGAACACTTTGCAGACGAGCAAAAACATCTGTTCAATTAGTCCACAGTTTGCGGGAAAAATACATTTATAATTTTCTTATATGATTATATTCTTGAACTTATATTGTGTATGTCAAGTTGATGCATTTAAGATCAACACAAAATACAACGAACCTTGGAGAGGATCATGCGAGGAAATTTCTACAAACTTGGATTGAATTGCTCAAATAATGTTTAGTGATGACAAGAATATAAAACCACAAACTAACTAAAATATAGTTAAATGTTCATTCGTGTACATGGTACATGTTCAATTTGAGTTCATCTCCTTTGTGGTTCGTGTTGCTCAACCACGGTGGTGTCCTGTCGTCGGTTTTCATTGGGCCATTTTATTGTCTGTCGTTTTTCAATTTGAGGCTACTGATAACCACTTTGGTAGTTTCGAGCCTTGCTTAAGAATGATTGAATACAGTTTCTCTGTAGGTAATGAAATCATTGTCATTTCGGTTGTAACTTGTGGTACAGACTTTGTAGATAATTATTATGTAAACTGTTTGTGGAAAACTGGTAACTTTAAGGCGATAAAAAATCATAAAGCCAAATACATGTACATGTAAGCCAGATAATTATTTTCACATTTTAAAATAAAACCATCCACATTGATAATAGACCAGGTAAGTATTTCAGAAAACTGCCAGTTCAGAATTAATCTGGCTGGTACAACATGATCCCTTATAATGTAGTGGTCACGATGATATAACATTAGACAAGAAATAATCATAAAGACTACTAATTTGTTAATCAGTTAATAAGACGTTGTGCCAGAAATAGTTAATTAATTGTTATCTTTATACATATCATTTATTTACCTTTAGTCGTACTCGATAATTAAAAGTATATAAACGGTAAGATAATCCGGTTGATCATCCTTTACCGGATGTGATACCTATTAATCTTGTTTTCTAGAATTCGCTAATCATCAAACTATTTGCATTTACGAAACATTCAAAATACAAAATTGTTAGAGGACGAAATCAATTGGAAGAAAATTGAATGATAATGTCAGGAATAAAATAGTTAAAACAATTTGCTGAATGGCTCAGTTTAATTTGACATTTATTGAGTTTCGTGGCTTAATAAATCTAAATATGGTGCTGTTGTCTTTTGTTTTACTACTGTTTAGAGCGAGTGTAAATCTTTTTAATGTTTTGACAATTCTAAGAATCAGCACTACTTCCTGTCGATATAATTAGTAATATTACGGGTTAGTACTGTACTGTACTGACCCAATTTTGATCACATTTCCCTTCTGAATGTATTTATATATGGCAGCTATAATGGCAGTCTTCCGCATGTTCACAATTATCGTTTATATGCTGCAATGATCAATCAATATAACAAAGAACTAAATCAGGACAAAGATTGTTACTGTCTTCTATCGGGTCGTTTGGCAGAGGAGTGGTTGGATTGTTGTACTTTATGCGTAGTTTGACAGATGGGTGGTTAGATTACTGTATTTCTTGCGAAGTTTGACAGAGGAATGGTGGAAATTGCTGTACTGTATGCGTAATCTGGCAGAGGAGTGGTTGAAATTGTTGTTCTTTATGCGTAGTTTGACAGAGGAGTGGTTGGATTGTTGTTCTTTATGCGTAGTTTAACAGAGGAGTGGTTGGATTGTTGTACTTTATGTGTAGTCTACAGAGGAGTGGTTGAAATTGTTGTACTTTATACCAAGTTTGACGGAGGAGTGGTTGAAATTGTACTTTATGCGTAGTTTGACAGATCAGTGGTTACATTATTGTATTTTTTGCGAGGTTTGACAGAGAAGTGGTTCAATTGTTGTACTTTTTGCGAAGTTTGACAGAGGAGTGGTTGAAATTGCTGTACTTTATCCGTAATCTGACAGAAGAGTGATTGAAATTGCGGTACTTCATGCGTAGTTTGACAGAGGAGTGTTTGGATTGTTTTTCTTTATGCGTAGTTTGACAGATGGGTGGTTCGATTGTAGTACTTTTTGCGTAGTTTGACAGATGAATGGTTGGATTGTTGTATTTTATGCGTAGTTTGACAGATGAGTGATTCGATTGTTGTACTTTTTGCGTAATTTGGTAGAGGAGTGGTTGCAATTGTTGTACTGTATGCGTAGTCTGACAGAGGAGTGGCTGGTATCTGATTGGTATATAATATATTATATTGTCGATCATTGTTGTTAAACTTGTATTAGCTCACTTGACAAAACAAGTCATTTGAGATGTCGTCGTAAGTTTGTGCCCATCGTCGTCTGTTAACTCTTTATTGTTTGTATCTTCACTAAACCCGCTAGGCCAATTGAAGTAAAATTTGTTGGAATTGGCTCAAGACAAAATGGGGACCACATCCAAAATTGTGATTTTTTTTTTGATTTGGTATTTGCAAGAGGTTTTCTGTAGTAAAAACGTAGATATCAAAATTAGTGCGAAAAACGCGTCGCTAGTAAAACTTTCATCAGCTCAACTCCAAAATATTAGAAACCCTAATAAATTAATTGTCTTTGATTTCATTGTGGGAATTCTGCATACATTTTTGAAACATATTTACATCTAATCTAAGACTTATTCTAAGGTCATATATTTTTCAATTGTAACATGGAAACCTTCATGAAAATAAAGAAATGTATTTATTTGTTGTCTGAATTGATTGAACTAAGCCTGCATGAATAACCAGAATAGACACACAGTGTAAGGTGTGTCTTTAATTATAAATCATATAAAACATCTGATACATGTATTAGAACTACATGATCAATATGCTTCAGGCAATCTTACTTCGTGACGGATTAATCATTAGGAGCAGTGTATGGATCATTTCCGATCTTATTTCAGATTGTATTACAAAAACCGGGTCATCTGAGAATTCGTTTTTGTTTTTATATCTTCATTTGTTATCTAAATTGTGGTTTTAGTTCTAGAAACAGTCAATGTTTCTTTTGTTTAAATACATCAAGTCACCAACCAGCCATAAAACAGTCACAAAGTTTGTCGGATCCTTCAAGATTTATATGTCACACGGCAGCAATTAATCAACGTACATCAATCACACTGTAACACAGCAGCATTCATTCAACATTTCTCTACATAAACGTTAGAGAAAACCGAAGGGGCAATCAAAAATGGACAATCCAGAGAAACTGGCAACATAGGGTACACAAGACGAAGAAAAACAAATCACAACAACATATGTGTTGAACACCACTATGCGTAAGCAAACGTATATAAGACATGAACCCTCATACAAACAACTGAAGGTAAAGACTGTACACGGAAAGCAGAACGCAAAGACACATAATAGGACAACACAAACAAAATATTCGTTTTGCTAAAGATATCGAACTTTGCATATTAGTGATAATTTACGGTGAAAACATAATATATATTCTGCAAAGAAACACTTTTGAGAATATACGAAGTAAATATAGCACTTAAGAAGACATGGCTTTGTGCAGAGGCTTAATGAGATAAACAAAAATAATCTAACCCATTTAATTACACGTTCCAGTAAATATATACATGCAATGACCTTTCACTGAATAATCAATTTGATGACGCATCTATTTCTTTGAACTTGAAATAAAGAATGCAAAACTATTGCTAGGCATGCTTCATACACTGACATAGAGCGAGACATTGAGGGTCAATTCATATTGAAGCTTTAAGGAAAAAAGAGATAATTGCAATTTTCCCGTTGCGAATTTTCCACATGTAGTATAACAAACACTACTTCCGCCATTAATATGGCGACGTTTTGCACAATGACTTGTGAAATGTAAACACATATATACATATGAGGGGGATGAATTGTCTTTATAATAATACTTACATTAATTTACAACTGTACAATTCAATATTTTCAAAAAGGGACATTATATTTGCAGTGCATACGGAAGCAACCATGTATTTGGTATTTATCAGCTTGTCATATTAACTTTAACTTTTCAACACTTTATATTCCAAATCAAGAAAACAAATTACATAGATTTTAATATTTCTCCTATAACCAGTTAATCGCTCTATTTTCAGATATTGCTATATTCAAAATATAGTTTGGGATAAATTGATGAATTTATTGTTAAAGTAGATCTGTCATGACTTAACACATGAAAACGATTACAACTACTGTATATTTTATTGAGAGAAAATAATTGACAATCAATGATCCATCTATGTTCCTCAAACAAGTCCATCCTTAGATGACGTTGGCTATAGGGTAAAGCATGGTTGACGATTTTTGGCTCTTCTGCGGTCGGATTGTAAAAATATATTCGAAGCGAATCAAATTATATGAGAGAAATATCCTCAGCTTCTAATGAACAATATCGTGATAGGAGTCGGCGTTGGTGACCAGTGACAATTTATTTGTGGTCCTATCTATCATTGCCTCTTTTACTTCTGGCATTCTATAGGCCCAACACAGGACCTTTAACATACGTGATTATTGTTTGCATACATGTTGTTGTCGTGATGATAGCTGAATTACTGCTCAAATCATGTTACACAATGATATTTGTTTCTCGAAATTATGCATTATGGATAACTTAGTATTATGTATATTGACAACAGAATCATGCACCAATTTTCCAACTGTTTCAAGTGAAATAATTTCAATTTCACTTCAAAGTTATTATGTACTGTAAAACAAATGTGCAATGTTAGGAAAACAGTGATGATTCCTAAGAGAGAATCGTATTTGACAGGTATAACACAAGGAAATATATTAACTGTCATGCAAAGTACAGCAACGAACTGATTATATGATAACAGCAACAGAGGACAAATCGAGGTCTACTATATATATACAAGGAATGCTCAATTACTGGAGCATACATAGTTTACTTTCTCTGTCTATCTTGATCAATCGAATCGGAAGCATCATATGGATTTTTTATTCTTAATTTTTCTTGGTAATCTTCTTAGTACTGTTGGCGCCCTCGTATAAACTTAATATATTATGTTATTCTTTTATAAAGATATACATATGGGATTAGCAACAGGAAGATTAAATTGAATTAGGAAATGTCCTACCACATAGCTGAGAAGAAGATAATAATTCAATAAATAAGCTCGTTGATATTTTACATTTGATGACAGAAGGATAACACAATTTGCACACTGTCACAAATAAGATGGCATTGAAAAATCACTTATTCGATCCTATATGTTTTTGTATTTGTCCTCTATAGGGTTCATTTCAATTTGCAGAAGAAAAATATTATCAAATCCTACATTAAAGGATTTGAGATGAGATAGCAGATCGTTTGAAGATATCAAAGCCGGAAATCGAAGGACATACTTTATAACCACATACCAGCAAGTAAATTGATGTTGAACTTCATTATAACCTTTGATATTCATAGAACGTGTTTAATGATGCACTTATTTGATTATATAACATTTTAAAGTTTTAATACAATCCTGAAGCAATAGATCATGTCAAAATTGTGCAACTTAACTTCATTAACAAGACGCTAGTCATTTGAACACAATTGATAGATTACATTAACTCTGTGTAACACGTCAAAAGGATTTTCGTAGGAAGAATAAAGATTTCACTCTATCTGCTAGTCTTATAAAGTACCTCCATTCAAAATGATAATTACAAAGTAGTAGAATGGTATTGTGGTCTTGTTATGCAGCTACATAATGAATAACATTATTTGTGATATCTGAATGATACGTAATTATGTAAACATAGTTAATTATTGTCTGTTGAGATTGGCTTCATGGAAGAAACTAGCGAAAGGAATTTGTCTACTGTTACAAGATTGTATATTTTACAAAAAAGGAAATCCTGGACAATCATAGGTCTGTTTTATGTTCCTTTGGAATTTCAACAGAAGAGAAAGAACTAGATCTACCATCACTCTACTGGATTCCTAAATTAAAGTGCCCTTTCAAGCAGCGTTATATTGCTGGGTCTGCCAAATACTCCACGAACCCTCTTTCCAAATTATTAACATGTATTCTAGCAGCGGTCAAAACCGGGCTTCAGAGTTATTGACTTCTCTAACATTTGAATTATCTGCCCTCTACACAACTATTCTTCACTGTAAGCTGAAAGACAGATTAAGGGAGTTGGTCCAATTGTGTTTCATAAATAAAAATACATTGTGCTAGGAAGGGACAGATGTTATTTTGTTAAAAAGAAAAAAAAAAAACCCATTATGATTCTATCAAAAAGTTCTCTGAAACTGATATCATCAACATGTTCGAGTTTTTTATTGAAAACATATTTTAGTGGGGTTCATGTTACTCGATCTTTAGTTTTATTGGTCTGTTTTGTAGATCGTTGTTTGTCCCTTTGTACCTTTTCTTTTGGACAGTGTGTTGTTTCTTCTCTGATATACGGATTCTGATTACCCCTTTGGTATCTTCAAACTCTTCTTGTTATGTTTGGTGGACGTATATTTCAACAGACAGTCGGCATACATGTGTTCCTCTTCTCGCCGACTTGTTCCTTTATATGAGGCAGACTTCATACAGGGACTTTCTATCCCATTGAGCTTAAAGGATACCATAGATATAGATAGGTCTGCTTCATACCTTGACCTACACCTCGAAATTGACAATGAGGGCAGTTAATAACGAAACTTTACGACAAAATAGACGATTTCAATTTTCCTATTGTGAACTTTCTATTTATATGTAGCAACATTCCAGCAGCACCTGCATATGGAGTATATATCTCTCAGTTGATACGATATTCCAGAGCTTGTGAATTATATCAGGATGTCCTTGAGGGTTGCTGCTAACAAGGAAGCTACTGAACCAGGAATCCCTCTTGGCTAAGTTGAAGTCATCACTTCGAAAGTTTTACGGTGGCCACCATGACTTGGTTGACCGTTGACTTGTCGTAAACACATCCCGGTCCTTTCCTCATTCATGACTAATCACCGGGTTTGTAACTACATTAACGCGACGAGTGCCACTAGTGAAGCAGTAACTGCTTCCCCTTCCAATGCACATAAGTTCACCCCCAGTTTTAGTTGGGTTCGTGTAACTCGATCTTTAGTTTTATGTGTATGTTTTGTAGATTGTTGTTTGTCCTTTTTCTTTTGGTCATTGTGTTGTCTGTCCTTCTTCGATTTACGAATTCTGATTATTTGGTATCTTCAAACTTGTCTCACACGAAAATGAAATGGACGTCAGGAAAAATGAAATAGTCATAATACAAGTAATTGTTTATGTGATGTGTTATCATGTAACGTTTTATATAATTGTTTGCTTACGTTCTTGAGAGGTCATGGGCGAATATATAGTTGATCATTTAACAGTATGCCCGACTAAGATTATTTACTATTACCGTTGAGTGCTACTTTTATACAATGGTTCAATTACATGATGGTATCTGTGTTAGTACAGGGAACCAGCATATCAGGGGAATTCAACCAACTTTTGACAGTTGAATGAGCATTACTTAACGTAAAGTGTCAGCAATATTCATGATGTAGTTTATAAACAATATACCATGAATGACATATCATATGTTATTTGTATAACCCTGACAGCCACAACTGAACTCATCATAAGGATTATCTCCCTTCTACAAAATCCTCACAGTGGTGCAACGTGAAGAAAGAACAAACGAATTCACTATGCAACTTGTTTGATCTTATTTGTTATGTACAGGGACAGCTTTCCTGCAAGCCATAGACAACTTTTAAAGTGATAACAGTTACGACAGTTATTGCCCTGTAAGTGATTTTCGCATGTCATTCAAGACATAAATTTCAAGAACGATTAGTCACAGATTCGTGGGTACCTTAATCTTTGACTTTTTATTGATGTTAGAATACAAAATGTTTGTTAAACTATCTTGGGTCGAAAATAAGAAACTTTTTTTTTCTCAATTAAACCAACCAATATTTGGATATATATGATATAATGTTATGTGACGTTTATTTCTTCACTTGTATAAACATAATTATATTTTCGAAGATCTTAATTATATTGTAGATCTTTAGAAGGTTTCGAAAGTGTAAGTCGCAAACATTATTGCCTAAACGTATTGAGGTCCAAAAGATGAACGAAATACATATTAATTCAATGCTGAAAAGATATATCTTCGCTGTCTGGTTACTTAATTGTTCATACCATTCAATGTAACGAGGTCAAAATCAAAGACATGACATTTATTTCTAGATTGTTCGTGTTTTTGACGTCTTTTGGAAGGGTCTCAAGTGAATTGATAAACATTTGGAAGTCCTCAAACGTACAAAGCATATGCCAATGTGTCGAACGTGCTGGGGAGAATGTTGAAAGAGTTTTTATCTATAGTAATCTGAGGCTACTTTAACCTTTGCAAGATCATATGGTCAAACGTCAAATTCGCACAGACGACAACTCAATTGTTCATGTTTTCAATTACATGGTCCATGTAGTATACAATATGTTTTTACACACACACACGATTTATAAACACTTGGTCATAGAATGTGAACGTCGCTATTCAACTTTTTTTTATTTCATTTTTCATCAAGCTACATATCATACAATATTAAATAATCCCGAGGGAAGATTGAAATATCTTTGGTGTCATATCTTTTAATATTTTTGAAAGGCCTTAATATATTATTCTGATTATTGCGCTTTAGTCTTTCTGAATTCGGAATGAGCAAAGAAGTAATCAACATATTGTGAGTTTGATACTCTACAATAACGTTACCCACTATTGTCCATGATCAGGCCTTTGGTATTATAACCTGGTAAACATATCCGCCCCCGGGGGCCACCACCCGTGGACACGCTGCATATATCTACTCTATGTGTTGAGTCCTGTGAACCGTCACTAATATATAAGTAGCGAAAATGGATCTTGCGCAATATGTGTTGTATCAATAAGTGATTACTATACATCCTAACTGAACGTTGAATAATTAATATTATTTCATGGTTTATTGGTCGATTTACTTCAGACTCCATGTTGAAAGGATCATGCCGCCTACGAACATTGACCTTATAAAAATATAGTGCAATCTTAAGAAAATATTGAGTGATCTTTACACTTGGCTAATTTACTTTCCAAACTTCCGGAGATAACAGTAGCATAGCCTAAGCAGAATTATATCATCACAATCATAAAATCAATCGCGATGCATTAACGCTGACAAACTCCGTCACATGGTATGGCAAGTTGCTGTGCATATCTAATTCGACAGAAGATGTTGTTAAGTTTTCTCCCACATAACGTTTCATTCATGTATTATGAGCACTTTCTATGATCAGTATTCTGGTTAAGCTTCTTTACATTATGACAACGAAGCTCTGCTAGCTCACACTGTATGTGCTGTATTCAGTTAAACAAATCGACCAAGGTGAACAATAGCCTGGTACCTTTGTTTGTTACACGGGTTCAGTGGTAAATGGCCATGAACAAAAAACTAATATCTTTTCTGTAATGTTTTTCATAACAAAAGTAGGAAGGTCTCTATTATACTGACATCCACCAAGCAACAAAATAACATTGATTGTATCAGAGCATACGTCACAGTAGGGTAAGTGCGTAACAAATATATTGTTAAGCTCTATATCGTCTGGTGCGTACATGTAAGTAGATGGTTGTTGCTTAAAATCCTGTATTCAATGTTTCACTTATATCATGGCGAGTACATGTTGCTTTACGATGAGATGATGTTATTTGCTTTGTACTAGACCAAAACGCTTAGTTCGTACCTATAAAAATAACTGTTTAGATGTAGTCGTAGTCATATAATCCTAACTCCATACTTACCTGTCCTTGTTATTACTCCGTTAATATGTGTGATTAGTGGACAAGCAGCTATGATCATATCTATAATATGAAAGGAAAATTTAAACAGCGATGGTCAATAATGCCACCAATATCAACAAAACCAACAACAACCACTTACTGAAAACCACTTTTCTTTCAAACTGATAAAAAAAAATCCAAACTAATGTTCTGACTTTCACCCTTGAATAATTTGAAATTCTTGAAAAGTGAAATGGTAACCTCCATACAAGTGACTCCAGTCTAATACATTACCAGTCTATTACATTACCAGTCTAATACATTACATAATGAAAATAAAGTTAATAAACAGTCATGGACATCAATTCATTCAATATCAACAAACCTAACAATCACCGCACATTGAATATAACAATAAGACCACACCATATGGCATTGGAAATCTAAATCCCTACTTGAGACATAGACAGAAATATGGCAATGTTAAACCGATTAATGAGAAACGATGGTACTAATTCGAAATTCTTTGGTTTTGAAACGTTGAAATGAAGTTGGAAATCAACACAGAAATATAATATTGGTCCATTTATGGTGTAAAAACGATGCATTCGGGTTGAATATATAAATCAAAGGAACAATATAAATAGTACCAACTCGCCTTTTACTGGTGATAATGGATTTCAAAACAGACCTTTATTACATGAATTTTCAATTAACAGATTCACATTTGTAACTATACAAGCTCATTCGTGGAAATCTATATTTATGTTTATAAATGCTTTTGATGAAAGCATTAACTTGTGATACTTCATACATAAATTTAATTAATTGAGTGGTTTTACATAAGTTTTAGCTTTTTGGTATTGATTGTATTTACAATTGTTTACAAATAGTCATCTAGCAATATCACAAATGTTGTAATGACTGTCTGTATAATGTCTAACAATAGCAACACAACCATTGACAATCATATGTACGACCAAAGGTACGTTTCGAACTTTGACTATTATATTAAGAAGAGTTTGAAGATAGTAAAGGGGTAATCAGAAACCGTATATCGAAGAAGAACAGAAAACACAATGGCCAAAAGAAAAAGTACAAAAGAACAAACAAAAAGTCGATGTGACATGTTGGTGTTAACTATCTTACTTAAAGATAATAGGTTACTTCATAAACGAACACATTAAAATATGACAGGTCAGGACACATGTTAATGAATGAAATATCATATTTATAAACGACATGTCAGGTTAGCGTATTAACTATCATATTACAAGGCGATATATAAGATTATTTACTAGACCAATTAGTATGATCATAGTCCATCGCAAAAGCACACAAGTCTTATCTATCATAATGTAAGATAGCATATGTCAAATCAGCACATATATAGCCAGGTTATCACATTT
Organism: Bathymodiolus brooksi; assembly: GCA_963680875.1. NCBI lineage: Eukaryota > Metazoa > Mollusca > Bivalvia > Mytilida > Modiolidae > Bathymodiolus > Bathymodiolus brooksi. The sequence goes on along the minus strand of OY804579.1, from coordinate 9,531,682 downwards.
ACGGTCATGCTACACGGTGATATATCAAAGTGGTTACCTAACTATCATATTAAATGCCTGATCAATAGCAAATATTCCATGAATATTCATAGCGATATCGCCTTCAACAATATATATATAACTTCCACACTGCTAACAAGGAAGCTACAGAACCAAATGTTCCTCTTGGCTGAGTTGAAATCATCACTTCGATCGAAAGTTTTACGGTCGCTGCCATGACTTGGTTGACCGGTATGGAATATATGTGTCACAAATGACTACGGATATGTTCCACTTGTCGTAAACACTTCCCGGTCCTTTCCTCATGCATGACTTATCACCAGGTTTGTAACTAGATTAACACGTCGGGTGCCACTAGTGGAGCAGGAACTCCTTAGCCTTCCGAATAACCTGATTTTTGGTAGGGTTCGAGTTACTCGATGTTTAGTTTTATGTGTATGTTTTGTTGATCATTGTTTGTCCTTTTGTACTTTTTCTTTTGGCCATTGTGTTGTCAGTTCTTCGATATACGAATTCTGATTACCCCTTTGGTATGTTCAAACTCTTCTTTTACAGAAATGTGGCAGAGAGAGACAAAAACCAGTGTAAAAGCGTTTGACTGTCACTAAAATCTAGGCGAGTAGGCTTGGACGAAACATTGAACATTTTGTAGTGGCTACAAGGCGCCTACTATTTTCGAAATCTAGAAAAGATGTTTTCCATTTGTAGGGAACATGGAATTCTTATCACGTTACCGACTAAGGAAATCGGTCAAACTTTACCAAACCACATCGCAACGGCATGTTATATCCTTCACCTGTGGATACTTTGGGATGATATGTGGGTGAAATCCTGGGAATCGTCCCAATACGCACCAACCATATTAAAAGAGGTTACAATGCATTAATTATCATTACAGGACAATAGCGCAAGTTTTGAACTTTATCATTTAAAGGTGATTGATCTAATTAGTGCATTAAGAAGCGAAACACTAGATGATTGGCTAGATTATATGTTAAATACCGTATTACAAGAAATGATTGGTCCGTTGAGGGCATTACTTTTCGTATTAAGAGATAAAGCAGTAGTTAGTAATGTGTCTAATTTTGTCAAGTAAGACAAACAATGGAACTTATTTGAAATAAGTAATTTTGCGTATTTGTTGCCTGTATGCCATTTTAGATAACCACAAAAACAATCGTTCAGCCAATATGTAAACTGTTACAAATGTTTACATCATGTATTTGTCAACAGAATTGTATAAATATAATCTTCATCATGTCAGTGGCATTCCTCGATTTTATATGTAAAATGTATATGTTTATAGAATGTATTATTTCTGGTAATACAAGTTATACCTATTGGTTTGATATCACCATGATAATTTAAACCAAATGTTCATCATCTCAGGCATACGTGACTTTCCTCGATTTTAGCTATCTTGTTCAGGTTCTTTACTTTTCTTTCTCCCAAGAACTTTAAATTGTTTGGCTTTCTATTCTTGAGTGTACCTGATGAAGGGTATTATGAGCGTATCTGATAAAGGTTATTATGAGCGTACCTGATCAAGGTTATTATGAGAGTACCTGATAAAAGTTATTATGAGTGTACCTGATAAAGGTTATCATGAGCGTACCTGATAAAGGTTATTATGAGCGTACCTGATAAAGGTTATTATGAGCGTACCTGATAAAGGTTATTATGAGTGTACCTGATAAAGGTTATTATGAGCGTACCTGATAAAGGTTTTCATGAGCGTACCTGATAAAGGTTTTCATGAGCGTACATGATAAAGGTTTTCATGAGCGTACATGATAAAGGTTATTATGAGCGTACCTGATAAAGGTTATTATGAGCGTACCTGATAAAGGTTTTCATGAGCGTACCTGATAAAGGTTTTCATGAGCGTACATGATAAAGGTTTTCATGAGCGTACATTATAAAGGTTATTATGAGCGTACCTGATAAAGGTTATTATGAGCGTACATGATAAAGGTTTTCATGAGCGTACCTGATAAAGGTTTTCATGAGCGTACATGATAAAGGTTTTCATGAGCGTACATGATAAAGGTTATTATGAGCGTACATGATAAAGGTTATTATGAGCGTACCTGATAAAGGTTATTATGAGCGTACCTGATAAAGGTTATTATGAGCGTACCTGTTAAAGGTTATTATGAGCGTACCTGATAAAGGTTATTATGAGTGTACCTGATAAAGGTTATTATGAGCGTACCTGATAAAGGTTTTCATGAGCGTACCTGATAAAGGTTTTCATGAGCGTACATGATAAAGGTTTTCATGAGCGTACATGATAAAGGTTATTATGAGCGTACCTGATAAAGGTAAGTATGAGCGTACCTGATAAAGGTTTTCATGAGCGTACCTGATAAAGGTTTTCATGAGCGTACATGATAAAGGTTTTCATGAGCGTACATGATAAAGGTTATTATGAATGTACCTGATAAAGGTTATTATGAGCGTACCTGATAAAGGTTATTATGAGTGTACCTGATAAAGGTTATTATGAACGTACCTGATAAAGGTTATTATGAACGTACCTGATAAAGGTTATTATGAACGTACCTGATAATGGTTATTATGAGCGTACCTGATAAAGGTTATTATGAGCGTACCTGATAAAGGTTATTATGAGCGTACCTGATAAAGGTTATTATGAGAGTACCTGATAAAGGTAAGTATGAGCGTACCTGATAAAGGTTAGTATGAGCGTACCTGATAAAGGTTATTATGAGCGTACCTGATAAAGGTTATGAGCGTACCTGATAAAGGTTATTATGAACGTACCTGATAAAGGTTATTATGAGCGTACCTGGTAAAGGTTATTATGAGCGTACCTGATAAAGGTTATTATGAGTGTACCTGATAAAGGTTATTATGAACGTACCTGATAAAGGTTATTATGAACGTACATGATAAAGGTTATTATGAACGTACCTGATAATGGTTATTATGAGCGTACCTGATAAAGGTTATTATGAGCGTACCTGGTAAAGGTTATTATGAGTGTACCTGATAAAGGTTATTATGAACGTACCTGATAAAGGTTATTATGAACGTACCTGATAAAGGTTATTATGAACGTACCTGATAATGGTTATTATGAGCGTACCTGATAAAGGTTATTATGAGCGTACCTGATAACATGTTATCATGAGCGTACCTGATAAAGGTTATTATGAGCGTACCTGAAAAAGTTTATCATGAGCGTACCTGATAAAGGTTAGTATGAACGTACCTGATAAAGGTTATTATGAGCGTACCTGATAAAGGTTATTATGAGCGTACCTGATAAAGGTAAGTATGAGCGTACCTGATAAAGGTTATTATGAGCGTACCTGATAACGGTTATCATGAGCGTACCTGGTAAAGGTAAGTATGAGCGTACCTGAAAAAGGTTATCGTGAGCGTACCTGATAAAGGTTATTATGAGCGTACCTGATAAAAAGTTACTATGAGCGTACCTGATAAAGGTAAGTATGAGCGTACCTGATAAAGGTTATTATGAGCGTACCTGATAACGGTTATCATGAGCGTACCTGGTAAAGGTAAGTATGAGCGTACCTGATAAAGGTTATTATGAGCGTACCTGATAAAGGTTATCCCAGAAATGCGTCATGTACACTAATTTTTGATATTTACGTTTTCATATTCAATATATAGAAAGAATAGAATAAACAATTATTGTTTATCACCTCCATCCAGGAATCAAATGGGAGATGACTAAGAAAAAATATATGATAATTGATATGTTGTTATAAAAAGAGATATGTAATAATTTTAAGTAAGGTTTGTAGATACCGGAAGGGTAATGAAAAGCAGCAATTCTAAGAAGGAGAGACAGTACATGTTAACTAATGTATTACACGTTAATCAGATACATGTAATATAATTGTCCTGTGAAGTTAAATTTTTCCTGTAATCGACATCTGTTCCTAATTAATTAACGTTTTTTACTATCCCAAAAATGTCCTCATACATTCGTCAAAAGTCATATCAGTCACCATTCATCCACTATCCGTCAACAATCAAGATTGAGTAATCATACAGTATACAAATATGTCATGTGGGAACGTTGACTGTTCAATAATTATGCATCAACACTGGAAAAAAGAACAGCTGCTTCAAAAGAATCAGCATATCTTTATGATTGCATGACCGACACGAACATCGTTTTCTTGTTCGGTACATAAAGATGAGAAGTGGGATTAAAATACTTCAAATAATGCATGACATTTAAAACTGTGTAGGAGGCATTTGTTGAAGTTACTACATTTTACTTCGAAGACATGCTTTAGATCGTTGTTTGTTCTTTTGTCTGTATTTTTTTGCCATTTTATCGTCTGTCCTTCGAATTACGGATTCTTGTTGCCCCTTTCCTATCTTCAAACGATTGTTAATATCACATGAACCCGTATCAGGTATCATCCACAGGTTTGAGATGACAGGATGGTTGATATGGACGAATAGTAGGTATATTGACTGTTTTTGTGTAACTTCAATTGACCCCTTTTCAGGCTACTGTGAATTCATATTTATTAGTTTAAAATCAGGTTGTGTTTCTTAAATAAAAGCACGAAATTTGTTGCACAAACAATTACGTAAACAGGCGAAGTATCAATGCCACGAATTCAGACGTCAACGAACATCTTGTTTTTTCCATATCAACAAATATAAATGAGACATAGTATAGTCATTGATTACTTATGTATATGTTATTTAAAGTCAGTTGAACAGCATTTCAGCAATATTGCTGACGTGAATACAACCAAACTACAAGTTATACACTGCATGAGGATGATATGATTATCACAAGGAATCACAAAACCCGCGGATCACCGGCAAAAGTTACTAATCAACGGGTACCCAACGACCACTTTGTTCTCATTATTGCTTTCACCAAATGACTCTCTCTCTCTATGTATATATATATATATATATATATACGTCTGAAAATTAAACCAAACAGTGTTAGAATTAGATTTTAGAGCCGTCAAATTTTGTTCTTCCCTCGACGGGATTTGAACTCACACCATTGATACACTGCAGTACCATTCTCTTAGCCTTACGTTCAGCGCCCTAGACCACTCGACCACATCCACTCCCTTAAAAGGAGCTTCAATAATCGTAGTGTTACCTTTTCTGGTAAGGCAAATCTAGGGATAGACGTAAGACATGTGTATAAGCGTGTGTAGATGGTACATATATACCTAATATTATAATTTGACAGCAATCTAACTCAGCAATTTTTAATATATTGTATAGGATAATGAAGAATTCATTATACAGTCACAGGAAATAAAGTATACTATACAAAGGTCTAGAATATATATAAACGTCTAAAATGGTTTGTACAACAACACCACGTACACAAAACAAAGTGATAAAGAGTTAAACACTTTGTTGAATGACAACATTTTCGTCTCACAATGTCTAATATCTAACCAATATGGCGACTTTACAAGTTCAAAAAAGGTTTTGATGGTCAATGTGCATACAATATATCCAGCAGCTTTATAATAGCAGTTTTAATAATAAACATAAGAAAGTCATTTCAAGTAGATCTTTAAACACTGAATGTATAAAGTTGTTAATGAATGTCATATCAATACCTGTACGAGTTCAAACCCTCAAGAAGGATACACTATGTTAAGTTGCAATGGGCTGCCTTGTTTGGCCTTCATTAAGTCGTATTTAAATCCCACCCCACAGATGTTCAATCGGGTTTAAGTCCAGGTCAGAGCTTAATCTCTACCTTATTTTGCTGAAGAAAGTATCTTACAGAATGAGCGCGGGCGTTGTAATGTTGGGAAATGTAGTTCCGATGACGTACACAAATTGTTTCCCCATTCTTCATGGGGCGATGTTCTGAAAAATGACATATCCGGGTTTGAGTGCGTACATTATAATTAAATGATTGTGCAATGGGTTGAGGCCACTTCCCAGCAATCGATCTTCCACTGATAACATGAGCATTTACTGCAGAGTTCAGTATAGGATTTATTTGCACGAACTTTCCATGTTTTTCCTTCCGTCCTAATTCCTTTCGAGGCCATATATCTTCGCCTAAGTTAAAGGACGCTGTCAATCGAGATTCTATATACAGACGATTTACCTGTTCCACACAAACCATTAAAGTATTCTCATTTTGTGACAAAGAATGTAATTGAATATTAATACATTTTCACTTTAGGATACAGTGGGCGACAAGGGAAATGAAGTAAATTGAATACATCGGGAAAACGCTCTTTATATAAAATACAGAATAGCAAAAATGTTCCCTGTAACGTAATGAAACAGTGACCGATATCGAAAAACTTGAATTACAATTGAAAAGCAAAAGTCTGAATCTGAAGAGTAATTACACTGATGAAATTAAACTACGACTAATTGCGTAGCTTTTTGCGATAGGGTTTCAAGTTGTCATTTTTATGTACTTTTACATGCCTTTGTCGTTGACAATTTATTTTCCAATCATACAAGTTGATTAAATAGCACAGTTTGTTTTTGTAAAACAATTAACAGTCATAGTTATATGATTTGTATCTGTACAGTTTTATGTAAACGGGGATAATATTTGACATCCAAAACAATTTGTCTGTTTTGCCCTTTTCAATAGCATGTCTTAAACATTTAATTGGAACTAAATGTCAATAGCTTTCTATCTGGCATTCAGAGATAGGGTGCTTGTTTACACAATAAATTTGTTTTACGAGTTTCTTCTGAAGCTTCGTGTTCATGGTGTTTGAATTGTTTTTATCATTAAAAAAATAGTGGTAAAATGGTATCCTTTTTAATCAATGTTCATGCCATTACGTATATCACCGCCTTGTCTTATCTAGCAATACAACTATTAAATATGTTATTGAATACAATAATCATAAATTAATTAATAAGGGTAAAAACAAAATTACCGAACTCCGAGCAATCTTACAAAGGGAAAGTCAAAACTCATAATTATAAAAACAGACAAAATCAGTCAACAACCGGAAAACTGTGAAAACCGTAATGACCCTGACTTGGTACAGGCATTTCTAAAGAAATGGTGGGTTGAATCAGATTTTACGGCGCCAAACCTCCCGCTTCCATTACGGTTAAAAGGTACTTTCAATGTAAGCATTATATAAATTAATAAAACGCTTGTCTCCAAAACAGTAGTAAAATGTGATAACATGTATATATATTAAAAACTAAACTATTACCACTCTGGAAAATGATAGGGCTCACTTTCACCAATCTTTACCATAGCTTTAACACTTCTGTATTTGTTTATAATGAAAACAGTTCTATTATTCTGGAACGCTTTTAAATTACTGCTAAATCTTTAAAATTAAAAGGTACATATACCAGATCAAAATTAGATCTTGAATTGTTCCCCGTTTTCTGATATCTTGGTGCGCGACATATCAGAAAAGGCGGGATCTAGCAAGTGAAGATGTAATTTTAATTAGATTGACATATATCATATCTTTATTATTTCTAAAGAAAGTCTCAGAATTCTGCAACGACAAATGCCAAAACCACGAAACCACGAAATGTTGTGTAAACATTTCGTTAAATTTTGTCAAATCAAACTAATGTTATCCAAAAACATGTGAAGAAATGCCTATTTGAATTACGAACAAAGTTCCTTAACTCTGTAACATCAAAGGTCAAAATCAAAGGCTACCATACATTAAAAAATCCTACGGTTGTAAACTTTGTAATATCTTGTTAATATTTGAGTACATTGAAATTATTTGCACTAACGTAAGAACAGCAATAACAGTAATAACTGAAATAATAATTAATTGTGGCTTTTGTTTATTTGTTAAGATACTTCGCTTTTGTTTTATGTCAGAATGTTTAAGGTGCTTGGCTTGTGCTTCTAGTGAGAATATAAGCTTACCTAAGGTGTCGATTGATTGATTGATTAGTTGATTGTTGTTTAATGTCAAAGTTAACAATAGTTTAGCTATATCATGGCGTGAACAAATTTTATTATTATCCTAGACACCTACAAGACCCTAAAGTGCTGGGTGTGTGCTTTAAGTGAGAGTGTAAGCGTAACTAAAGTGCTTGGCTTGTGCTTAAGTGAGAATATAAGCTAAGCTTATGCTAAAGCAAAACTGTAAAATAATTCCTCACCCTCGCCTTAGCGATTGATACATAGCTTATAATTTCAGTTTTTACCAATTAAAGTGATGGGTTTATAATTTCGATTTATTTTTTCAATCATCATTGCATGGGTAAGTTTATAGTTTCTAATATATTTGTTCCACTTTCACCATGCCATAATTTGTTATCTGTATATATAATATCTGTTTGAAATCGTCAACACTGGTTGTCTTAATCAAATCATGTAGAATCCATATGCAATGTAGATTCTTACAAATGTAGTTCACGAAGCAGTTGGTATTATTTCTTTTTTTATTAACAATCGGAAGATAGGTAGTTACTTCCATCGTTATATGAAATACTCACCGCCAGGATACATCTTTAATATTGTTCAAATTAGAGTTTAGAAATGGACATGTCTTCCTTTAAATCTTACACAAATGTTAAATATTTTTATTGACGATTATCGGCAGGAGAACTCTTTCATTGTCTAATATACTGTACGACAGAAAACTCACACCAACCAACTCAATGAAATTTGCTTTCTATTGTCGAAATATCTCGTTTTGCATATATAGAGATTGCAAGATACCTTTCACAGACTTTACACATTGAAACATTATTTGATTATAAAGTTACAATGTCAGATCCAATCAGTAAATCGTTATAACAGAGGCAAAGTCGATGCCCCTAATCACAATTCACTTTCATCGCGTGTACTGAAACTTCCATATAAAGAGATGGTGTTAAAGTAGTTGCATGGAAGCAACACATCCCTTCGTAGTGAAATGATGTGGTTATGCAATCGTTTACAACATATGATGCAAAACTTCATAAACAGCTGATAACCTTTTTAATCAAGTCCTACTCTTTAACTTGATACATAATATATTTAATTTTCGTGACACAGAAGCTGTCATACATGTATGCATACTATTACATCTACAAATGAGAAATGAAAAATGTTTATTCTGGCAACTCACAAAAGAACATATTTATCTTAGAGTTTTCTCCCTTTGGCCATTATTTCTATAGTCTGTAATCTTCAGCTTACTCTGTAATGTTGATTGATGTCTAATTTTGACATGATTCAACCTTTATAAACATGTATGCTTAATTGATTGATCAGCATAAAATACATTTGATTACAATGCATGCATACGAAGGTTTATATTTTTAAACACTGAAACTAATCTGTATATGAAAAATGTATCTGTCATCTTAAAACTTCGTTAATTGTAGAGGTTCTTTGTATACTTTAGCTATATAATCGTGGTGTACATGTTGGCTTATCCGTTGTCACTTTAAATATATTCATCGCTCTTAACTCCCAGTTTTTGCGGGGTTCGTGTTGCTCGATCTTTAGTTTTCTGAGTAGCGCTTTGTAGATCGTCTTTTTTCTTCTGTGCATTGTGTTGTCTGTTCTTCTTTGACTTCCAGATTATGGTTACCCTTTTGGTATATTCTAACTCTTTATATAAATATCCTTTGACTTGCTGACCCAGTAGATCTCCAAATGATATTTTCTTGTTCCATGTCTACATGATTCGAAATATATAAAACGATGAGTTTTTCCCCATGTTATACACAGTGAGAGATTGATTGTTGTTTAACACCAACAATTTTTTCAGCTATGTCATGGCGAGAACAAGTTAATTTTCAATGAGATGATGATGAGATCCACTTTATTTTAGACCAACTAGCTGAGTTGGATTTGCATAGTGCTAGCTCACTTCAACAGCAGTCTGTGGGTAGACATGTTGCTCCACTCGGTCACATTATTCTGATTCCGAGCCAACTAGTCTTTGCTCTTTCTCCTTAATGCTGCGTGTTTAGCGGAGAAGCAACAAATACCAATTGCATAGTCTTTGGTTTGACCCGACTGAGGCTCGAACCCACGATCTACCGCACTCGAGGCGACCACGTTAACCATTACATCACCGATACGGTTCCATGCTATACACATATTTATACAGTAGTTCCTATGTACACTTCTGGCCATCTTTTGTCGTCTCCATCGTTCATTTTAAAACTAATTATTCATCACGGTTGTATATGCATCATGCTTACTCTACAATACCACTGTCACTGCTTGTCACTAAACCTTCACGTCTAACTTTCGTTCTTTGTAGTTGAATTATTACAAGAGCATTCGATGACATTGTATTGGTCTTAAATAGTATAACAATAAGCTATATATTTTAACTTGGTGATAAAAATAGAAATAAGACTGACATTTTCTATTTGCAAAATATTCTGGCGACATGTAATATAATAAATAGTGTAAACGCGTGGGATTAGAAGTTCAGTTTAGACAGAAAAAACAGCCTTACTGTCACCGTACAAGATAATGACGTAATTATATGTATATAATTGAATTTTTTTTCCACCGTTTAATTTGAAATTTAACTTTTGTTTGTTCTTCTCTGTGGTTTATTGCAGTATAAAAATACCATTATGTCCTTCCTGAAAAGTGAATATCCGCAGGCCTTCTGGAAATAACTCCTTCTCAGTTTGATAATTTTGGATATTCACTTTTAATGAAGGCCATGGTGGTATCTTAAACAGTGAACCTATTATTCCTATCATATGATTATACACCTACTGATATATGAATGAATACTTACAATCATAGAAAAATACAAGTTAAACAAACAAGTACATAATTACCATAATCTTACACTATGTAATTGTTATTCAAATGTCTGCGTGACGTGCATCAGCTAAGCATCGATGACGTCTTTGCATATGTATCTTTTGTGATTGTCTAACAGTAACAAGTGGTACTATTTCTATCCCGTGAATGTATACTACGTCAATGTCAAGCTGTCTTTTCATTGGTCCAGGATGTTGTGGTTGTCACATTTCCAATCACGTCATTTGTTCATACTTCTAATAATAAGGCATTGAAATGTCAATGAAATGAAATACATTAAGAAAGTGTTTTTTTTTATTATCTTTATTAAATTTTAATAATAGTCATTTAATTTGTTGCTAATTAGGTACAAGATGTGCGTCATTCTCGAACGAACACGGTGTATCCCCTTAAAAAATGTTCTGAAGGTTCATTTATGTACATTTGTCTCTCAGAACCAATGGACACATATGGACGAGTGATTGCATCCTCCAAGCTAGATATAGTAGATCAACTTCTTTTCTCTCGTGTGGAGTTGAAGATATGTTCATCTTAAAGATATTATTGTAACTGGTGATATTGTTGACATTGCCGTGTCTACTATTGTTTTAAAAAGGTCAAGGTTGTCCAAAAAATGATTCCATCAAGTGGCAACAATTGATAAGGAATTCGACACGTTACGCTTTATTACATATAAACTACAAAAATACAGATACATTCAACTTACAAGATTCAAGACTTTTTAATCTTGAAATAATACATTGCTCTCTCGGCCATGTATATGATTCTTTCACAGATAAACTAACCTATGACAAACATTACGCAAATAATGACTACAATTTAATTAGTGGCATTAAGATTTTAGATAAAATATGATACTCTTTACGGAATGGAACAAGTACATCCGGGTCAAGGTAGAGCAAGTGAGAAATAAACATTTAAGTTCAAATGGCTTTAAATTGCATGTTTATTTAATCAGTAGAGAAAAGTAGAGTTGAAATAAAACAACAGTTAAAATAGTGATTATTACGTTTTTTGCATTGATACATTTCGTCAAACGTCGAGTTCTCATGCTTTACCCTATCATTTGATGATTTTAATGTTTATGTGATAACAATGTTGTACATTGTAGGTGGAATGACACAATCCGTCTTGACATGTGACCATGCTTCTGTTTTATATGTCACATTCGCTGATGGTCATTAGTGAGAACTTCATTTCTCTACGATTTACGGCTGTAGTGTTTTGAGGAATAATGCCTTTATTGGAACCATCTATTTAAAACATAATCAAGGTCTGGCATGAATTACCGAAATATTTTCACCCATTCGTTTTCTTTATTGATAAAGTTTCCAGAGTTTACACGATAACAATGTTTTCGGTGTTTGGGAAGACCTATTTCCGTGTAGATTGATATTTGACCGAAATATGATACCTAGCTGTGATACCTCGAAAACCTGCACTGGCGAAAATACGTCAATGTTTGGCTGACGAAAATAGCAACCTTAAGAACTAAAAGACATTTTCCTTCTCTGAATTGTGAGGAAGAACTTAATTAAAACATATTATATATGTATTTATTGAAACCATGGTCTATGCAAATATGTCCTTAGTGAATATTTATATTGCATGCTATTTGAATATGTAACTTAATACTACACGTAGGCGTCATCAATTTGTCACTTGAACTTCACATGAACATCCTGTTTCGTAAATATTTTCAAATATATGAAACAAAAAACAAATAAATACAACTACAAAACAAGTCTGTTTATCCCACATTCAAAATACTTGACACATTTTATAATGTCGAAAACAACAATCACTCTTTCACTCTCACTATAATATCGAATCTACTGGAAGGATAATTTAATTTTCTATTAAACGAATGTTTGTTAAACTCAACTTACATATATTGTTGTGTTTCAAAATCTATTTCTAGATCTCCGACAGAATTTGTCTATGTAGAATGTATATCCTACCGAGGTGAACAATAATTCCAAACAAATCATTTCAGAAGTGTACACGTTGACTCGAAATTGATTCGATTGAGGTTTTTAATTTAGATGTTTAAACTCCATTGGAAACTATTTTTTTTTTATTTATGTTGCTTGAGATCAGTAAGAACCAAACATCTGCATCAACAGATATGTAATTATATAGCAAACAAGTTAATAAGTGTATATATCGTCTGAGCCATATAAATCTGACAGTTTATAGATGTGGTTACGGGTATTAAAATAAACATCGAACATGCACTTTAAAGGAAATTAAGAATTCGAATCGCAGCTGTATTTGAGGTTTTCAAACTAATTACAATTATCATTTAACCTTTTATGTGGGTACAAATCACATAGCAGGTTTTGTCATTAAAATACTTTAACAATGTGTGGCTTCAAGCTATATTAGGATTCGTCTCACATTTCATTTCATCATATTGTCCACAGTCAATTCATCATTTTGTTCAAATCAATTGATATTTCTGGTTTTAGAATTTAATTTGAGCATGTTGAACTAATTAGATAGATGAATGAATAACAGACAGACGCAATGGCAGGTTTATTGCTATATACAGTTAGCAGTTTATTGTGGTTATTTATTCATTACAAAACATTATCTCCATTCCTTATATAATTTTACGCAGTATATATCCAAGAGAGAAACTAGAAAATAAATATAGACATTTTTGAATGCCCTCCACTGTTCTACGTCTTTCCATGAATATTTGGTGATAAAACAAACTGCTTCAGTATGTTGGTCGAGGTCGACGTGTCCAACTAAATAAACAATTTGGAACCAAGTTACGATAACTAGAGGCAGCTTGCATTAGCACATAAAAATGAAACGATTTCTTTGGCTTGCCTGTTACAGGGCACAATGAGCTAAACCTGCCTGTGATTTTCAAATTGTACATCTGTGACAACTTAGACTGCTTGTAGGCACATTCAATATTGTACATGCTGATTAAAGAATGACAATACGATGGCCAAGAGCAATACGATGGCCAAGAGAAAATGCAAAAGAAGATGGTGCGGAAAACTTTAGACATAAAATTCTAGATTGAGCTACATGAACCCAACTGTGAATCGAAATGGGAAATATTGGGTACACAAAACACAGGACAAAGGCAAAAAAAAACAAAAAAAACACAACACAAAAAACTAAAAAGATGAGTTACACGGACCCCAGAAAAACCTGGTGTAAACCCCTGTGGTCGCGAAGGGTAAACAGTTCCTCTCTATGTTTCGCATATAGATCAGACGTGTTTGACACCACTATACGTAAGCAAACAGAAATAACGTAAATAAGACATGCGCCACCCTTTTACAAACAACTGGAGGTAGAAACGAACAAACGTCGTTTTATGTGGAAATCGTAACGGACATCACAACATGGAACGAAAGATTGGTATGTTTGTTAAATTAGCTTATTTGTGTTTGACCGAAACAAACAGTTGTATGTGCAGACACAAATAGTAACGTACCATATCGACGAGTGTACACAACTCCTGTTCTGTAGAAAATCCAGGGCATATATCGTTCATGTGTGTTACTATATATAATAGCAAGCAAACATGGATGGTGAAAATTAAAAATTATTCATCACTTTCTGTTAAGTAGAGAGCTTGTAGAGTATTTTTAAAAGTAAATTGTACTTTATGAATGACCTTATCACTCTTGGCAAATTTAGCGACTCAGAAAATTATCATACGATTGAGGAACGTCGACTACATGTGTATATATTGAAGGTAAAATATGATACGTTTGAGAACAACGTTTGCAGACAACCATACGCCGACATTAGCCATCCCGTCATGCTGCTGACGATCATCAACGATCGCAGCATTCACAGACCAACTTATATGTTCCCTAATAATTCATTACTAGAATTACTTTCGTAGTTTCCCATGACATTTTCGTGTCAAGGAATTTATCTCACCTTAAATCTATACACCTAAAATTACGACTTCACCCTATAACCTAGAAGTATGGCATTACATCAAATAATAGTACTCTTATATTTTTAAAATTACAGTTCATTATATGTTTCATCTGATTTTCGATTGAATAACATTTCCCTTTCCTTTCTACATCAGTTTATGATAAATCTATGTACATCCACATCTGTCGAGACATACAATTGACTAGTGTCGCAGCGAGTCTGAAAGGACTAGCTGTGATACTAGTGATAATTTTTACGAGATATTACAACTGACGTTTATTGTTTTCATCGGTAACGTCATAATGTGTCCGACTTCAGATTGACCGATATTTTTTCAGTATTAGTGTCAGTTTGATGATAATAACAGTCACTCGGTGAAAACAAAGTAAAAATGTCCGAATTACCTAAAAACATATTTTTTTTTATATCGCGAAACATTTCACTTTTAACATTTAATTGTCGGGTTTGTTTTAAATCTCGTTTTATAGGCTTTCAGAAAGATCTTCTTGAAGCACAAATTTGCTGAAACTTTTGAAGTGCACGAGACAAGACAATTAAACTTTATACATTAGGTGTGGTCTCCATTTAGATTTCAATCATCAAATGAAACCATTGGAAATTATAACAAGCATCATATTTAGATACAATTACTCCTACTATTTTCAGTCAGTTATTTTCATATCCGGAGTCTTTCATGGCATTAAATTAAAATGTACATTCTGATTAATGAAAGCTCAATTTGGTAATTTTTTGTATCTCATGAAAACTTGGTTCAATAAATGATATTTATGAAACATTAATCCGGTTTTTATCAATGAAACTTTGTAAAAGTGACATGATTCGTTGATAATTCTGTCATATCTTGCGGTTTTTCCAATAATTGAAATTTTGCTTCCTGGACAAAAATTCATATATGGGATTATATGGGCGTGCAAAGTATTTTTGGATTGTTTTTACAATTAAATTGAAACGAAACAACCTTTGTCACGAGTTGAAAAATATATATGTTAAAACGAGCTTTGATCTCGCTTTAAGAAGTTGAAAGTTGATTACACAAATATTTCCATTAGAATTATCAACATATAACACAGACTTCAAAAGTATCTACAATAAGATAAAATATACTAGAACGAATTCCTAGTTATAATGTATTCATGCAGAACGGTATCTAATTTTTCACCTTTCAAACGAAATGTTTTTATTACATTATTTATATCAATTGATAGTTTCTTATAATATTCCATTAAGGACACAGACACTATTTAAGTATATTATACTTTACTATTATATCACTCCTATTTGTCTTTGTTAGCGAGCCTGTCAATATCATGTTTTCTTCCGGATTTTGTCCGAACTGTTTTTTTTTCTTAGATATACAATAACAAAAACACGTCGTCTGACAGATTTATAAGTATTGGGTATAATATAACAAATTGTTCATGGCAATTCGGGCCAAATGACCCTTAGTGCCATGAACTATTTGTTAAATAATGTGGGAGTTAGAATATTAAAAGAACATGCTAAGCCAAAGATATGTATCTTCCATAGTTGACACATAATTCCATTGGTTTAAATAATGTTAATACTAATAATGGATAGTTGCATACATTGGATAGCAACTCAAGGCATAAATTCTGGTGAAAGTATATGACATACATTATATCTGATTTCATTACTAATATTTTTTTTTTAATATTTGCTTTTCATGTTTTACGTTGCAACAATGGAGACAGGAAAAAAGACAGGTCCCGGGTGGCTCAATGAGTTAGGTAGTTGGATTATCTAACAACTCATACAAGCCTATCACCAATACGGCGTGAGTTCGCGCCCGGCTTTGTAGATTACAAAAAGGGTGCACTCGAGTCGCAAGTGATAGAGTTTACTAGTTGCTTGCCCATGGTCGGTGGTTCTCCGGCATCTTCCACCACTAACACTGGTCGCCATGAAATAGCTGAAGTATTGCTGAAAGTGGCGTTAAACACCAAAAATCAAATCAAATCAGAAAAAGGTCGTAATGGAAACTGAAATACGCAGACAATTTGTATGCACTGATAGTTATGGCCATTTTCACGAGGCGTGTGCTGTAAACACTTACAGAGATAAATTCTTCTCTAATACGATAGAAATCATTATAAATATATTGAATTGCCCCTGTAATTAATTTTCTTTATTATTGCTTTATTTATCGTCAATAAATTATGGATTCCTTTCAAAATGATAATGACTGAACAATGTCTCTTCCAGCCATTTGATTTACTTATTAAAACACAAAAATACAAGGTTGGATATTATAGGCTTAACAGTCTGTGATCAATTTAAAGCTATAGTTGCGCCAATTCAGCATGTTACATTAACGGTTCGTCATTTTTATTTGAATTCTTACAACGATATAAATTGTCAAGCAGATGAAAAAGCGAAGGTAAATAAATTGGATTATTGGGGTGATATAAGAGATTGTACTATATGGACATTTAAAATAAATCCTGGGGGAAATGATTGGTAGATGGGCGCACCACTCATCTCGCAAGAAATCGACGAAATTTAACCTGATGCAATTTGTTTGTGAATATCCGCTTTTGAAACATGACCTCTTTCAGTCTCGATGGTAAAATGAAATAATTAAGAAAAGATGAAAGGCAAAAACGAGAAAAGATAACATATACTAGCACATATGATATTCGTTCTAAGTCATGGTGGTTTGATGTATCTTCGGTAGTATCGGTAATCAAGCAAGAGGGTCACCCTACCCTTTGGCGATCTGTTTATGACCGTTGGTATTCATGCCCACAAAGACTGTAAAATTATATGGATTCCGGGCATACCTGACGATGGTTTCTCCATACACTTGTAATAAACAGTCTTCACACACGCATGCCTTTTTCTTTATCTATCAGATATTGAACTTAGCAGTCTTCGAATTGTATTATTCTTATCCCTCAGGAATTGATAATATTATCAGATTTCCGCTGTACTCTTTAGTCCTGTGGTTTTCTTGCTCAAACATAATGGTTTAAGCATTAGTGTTGTTTAAGCACTTTTTTTTTAAATTTAAAAGTGACGGTTGTTATTCTCGAAGACAGATACAACCAGAAATAGTGTCCTAAGTTCTAACCAAGCATATCTTTTTGTGCATAATAACGCAATAAATGTCATCTTTCTAAGTTGCCCCTCCACTCAATAGGTACCTCTTTTGAATGCGTGGAGCGAATAAAATACACAACTGTGTAAGTCGTCTACTTAAATTTGGAGATGAAATTACAATACAGGACACAACAGCTTCTAAGGAAGAGTAAATGTGACGAGGGGTCGCTGGTAACCTGTTTCAAAGCAATGATCCGATCTTATTTATCATTGCACCACAATCTGGTGACATGAGTCCATTAATTGGTGCACAGTTTACTTATATGATGCATTGTTTGTAACCTCATTTGCAAAGACATCATAACATTAACAGGCTTTAGTTAAAGTGACCATTAAACCGACGTTTTGACACTTCGCTTTATCCCAATGTACGGGAGGCAGGGATAACACAACTGAGACCGTATAATGTGTTAGTAAAATAACAAACCAACAGTGCAACTCGTACAATCGGAGGTCAATGGTTTACTTAAAATTGTCTACTTTGTTATTATCAGTTATATGAACACTAGAATAGAGTGTCCTAATACGAGACTCGATCATCTTGTTTACGTTAAAGCTTGCAATCAGTTTTCATCATTGAAACCCTCAAGCTAAGCAAGCTGAACATAATTTGTCTCGGAAATATCTTCTCAATTATAATTGTTGATCACTTGAAAAAAAATGGAAGAATAGGACAATATGTACTTTCTCTAATCCACGTTATTAGGCAAGTTAACACCTACTTTAGGGTTAACAATGATGTCTGAGGCAAACTATCACTTCATATTGTATCGAGTTATCGACGTGTCCTCTATTAAAGGAATACTTATTACTATAGAACTGTGTCAGTTAGAGGATTGTCTAGCGTTGACTATTTTAAGTTTGCTGATACCAGTATATGAAGGATTAATGTCGATGATTAATTGTTATTTCTGCAAGCAAGACTTCGTTCTTTGTGTTTTCGTTTGTAATATTGAATAAATCAAAATTTCTTCTGAAATTATAATTGCATCGTGATATTTCTGTGATAGTTGGGATGCATTCCATCATACTCCTACGAGTGGTGTTGTGTTCACGACCCCCCGAGCTATGGAATACAGACAAAAAACAGGTCGCAGTGTTAACGCCGAGGTGAACGCTTGTCAGCCTGAACGAGACAAATCAAATGCACATCTCCTCTTGTTGCCATACTCATGTTACATAGATGACAACATGTAGCAGTTTCTAATGTATAACCATTTAATAGTAATAGTCGTTGGTGGCCAGTTGAAGAAATACGATAATATATATTTACGGATACAGGCAAGTTCGCACACAATTTATGTGACGCTGTTGTCAAATATACCAACGTTTTCACTCGTAAATTACATATGGGTGTATAAATAAATAAAACCAATAAATGAAGAAACTGTGAATAATAGTTTCATATCTGATTTTACAATCATGTGTACAGAACAAAAACAATGAAGAAGACGCATTGATATGCATCTAAAAAAAATCCACTAACCTCCATCTTACCAGTCGTATTTTTCTTTAAGCCGAGATGTTACTACGTTACTGACATCTTCTAATTTGATGACATTTCGATTTAAGATTAAAAGTATATTTCTCTGTTAATTTTCTTTTTATTCTTAATAATATGCCAGTTGCGAGATCTGGACATATTTCCTTCTAAGTCTATAAGTTATACTGGTAAATTGTATAACTGTATTTTGACCAATCTACAACTGGAACATTGATTTTGATGTCTCATTATGTTTGTTTTCACTCTGTAGCTGAACGTGTTGTATATATAGGAACGTGTTGTATATATATTGGTTCAGACATGGTGACCATAGCCGATTTTAGCGATCCTGCTTAGACCCTTTGGTTACTTGCTCCCAAAACTTTAAAACTTATTTGGCTTTCTAACCTTTCGACTTTGAGTGTACCGGATGAAGGTTAATCCAGAAGCGCGTCGTGCGCACTAAATTTGATATCTACGTTCTAATTGATATCACTTGGTCGATACCTCTGCTGGTGGACTATTAGTCCCCGAGGGTAGCATCCCCTACTGTGTATCTGCACTGACATGGTTTAATAGATATATGGGTTATTGAAATTTACAGTTCCTAAACAATGTAATTATTATTAAAACTAAGGTTCTCCTCCCTCGGGCATATGTGACCATAGCCGATTTTAGCGATCCTGTTTAGACCCGTTGGTTACTTACTCCCTAACACGTTAAAAATTATTTTGCTTTCCAGCCTTTCGACATTAAGCGTACCTGACGAATGCTAATCCAGAAACGCGTCATGCGCACTAAATTTTATAACTACGTTTTTATTGGTATTTCAATATCTAAAAATAAAATCAAGATCTGGACACTGATGGTGGACAGGAGACTGAACCTTTTGTATTTGCTAACGAATGAATTTAAACATGTTGTTTTGAAAACGTCTGTATAACAACAACTGTAAATTCCAAAGGGTCATGCTTTTATATTAGCTATAATACAATTAGAAAAAACATGTCAAGAATAGACGCCACCAAAAGACAAACTAGACAAACCATTGTATTATTACTATCATATGTACTTCAGCTTTGTAGTACTATTGTACTTACTGATACTGGAAAAGTACATTAACAAGTATTATACAACGGCAGGGTATTATTGATATATCATTACAGTTGCCCCAGACTTTCTACATTCAAACAATACATCTTTTAAGGAATGATTCAAATCACAGTCAAATACTATTTGAATGGAATATTCAAGGGGGAAGAAGACTTGCTTTGTTGTTCTTTTCTATATGCAAATTAGAAACACCATTCGTCTAAATATATCCTCATAACAATAGTGTATAACAAAGGGGTAGAATGGCTAATCTTTGATTGCTCATATTTGACAAATGTGCTTTATTGTTGATATAAACATGTATATTATAGCGATATAATACTGACTCTGAATATATCAAACAATATCATAATTAAATCGACACAAGAACTGTTAACAGACGTCATCAAAATAATTTCAAACAGCTATAATGTATTTATTGTTATTTTTCTCTGTGTATGGAGCTTACAATTCATTTATTACCATTTTTTCCTGGAGTTTACGCATACTAATTATTGAAAAATAACATAAGACTACAGTTGGCAAGTTGACTATTACTACATAAACTAATGTCCTTTTACCAAAACAAAAATATGGTAATGATAGTTCATTAAGAGTCTTCTATGACCACAGGGCCGGTATCAATCAACGGTAAAAAATCCCCCCAAATCCCAATATAAGCTTATTATATCAAGAATGGCAACGACGACATGTTGCCCACTTCACTTCAAAGTTTTCTATCTAAAAAAAATTTCGGGCAAAAAGGTTAAAATCAAATTTACACCCTTACTCAATTATATATTTTAAGACAATAATTATTGATCGTTAGATTTATTACTCAGTAATATCTGGTTTTGTACATTATGGGTATTTGGATGTTCAAATTGTTGTTAACGTACAGCCGGAAACTTTGAGCCGTAATGAAAGGGGGAGGTTTGGCACTTTAAAATCTGATTCAACCCGCCATTTCTTTAGAAATGCCTGTACCAAATAAAGGTAATAACAAAATTACCGAACTCCGAACAATCTTACAAAGGGAAAGTCAAAACTCATAATTATATAAACAGACAAAATCAGTCAACAACCGGAAAACTGTGAAAACCGTAATGACCCTGACTTGGTACAGGCATTTCTAAAGAAATGGTGGGTTGAATCAGATTTTAAGGCGCCAAACCTCCCGCTCTCATTACGGTTCAAAGGTTCCGGCTGTCACTGTAACAGTATTTAAATACAGGAACAAAATAGGTAAAATAGTTGTCAAAGCAGTACCATATTCGGTGACGTAAATGTCAAAAATACTTTTACGTCACACATTGACAAAAAAATTATTGACATTTGCGACTTCTTTATCTTTATACATTTTCACTATATGAAAATGCATCGCTTATAATTTTTTCTGCAGAGACGGAATATATTTCGACAAGATATTGGTATCGGAATATAAACTTTTTAAGAGATCGAATAAGGCGAATCTTTTTATAGCCCTGGTCCAGTAGCCTGTTTCTCAGATGAAGATGACGTTTCAGGAAATCAGAATAATTACTATTGGCCCTTGCATAGCGAATCAATTGCGAGATGTAAACACCATATGCAGGAGAAGCTGGTATATTGCTGCACATGTTTGGAAAATTTATGATTTTAGAATTGAAGTCGTCCCGCTTATCATAAATTTTAGTACTGAGTTGACCACTGTCGTCAAATTCGAGGTATAAGTCCAAAAATGATGCGGACGAAGCTGTATCGGTGGTCTCTTTAACTTCCAGCTCTGGAGGATATATCAATGGAAGAAATTCTGCAAATCTAGAATTATTGATAGATAAAACGTCATCAATATACCTGTATGTGAAATTAAAGGCTCTAGCCTCATGAATCTTCTTATCTTTTACAAGCTTTTGAAGAAACTCCGACTCATATGAGTATAAAAATAAATCGGCTAGAAGAGGGGCACAATTCGTACCCATTGGTATGCCGACGACCTGCTGAAACAGTGTCCCTCCAAAGGAGACAAATATGTTATCGATGAGGAACTCCAGCATACTGATCACTTGTTCCTCGGAGTAGCATGTTTTACCTTTATGAATTTTGTTTGAAAAATATGTGGAATTGTAGCCTAACACAACAAATTTTGAGCCATAGTTTCTATGACTAAAAGCTTTATGAATTGTTTCTTTTAAGCGGGTTTTTAATTTGTCATGCGGTAGGGTGGTATATAGAGTTGAAAAATCAAATGTTTTGATGGAGGATACCTGAGAGAAAGATCTTGATTTCAGGTTATCCAAAAGATCTTTAGAGTTTTTCAAAATCCACATGTGATTTATGCCACTACGCGAGTAAACAGTTTCACAATATTTCTGTTGTCCCTCTTTTACTGCAGACAGAATCTTTGTCAGGTGAATAGACAATTCTTTCGTCGAACAAGTTGATGATCCCGCTATGTACCTTTCTTTGTATGGTGTCTTATGGAGTTTAGGTATCCAATATAAGTAGGGTAAATCCTCAGACTCTTTACCAGAGGGAATGTTTAAAGAGGTCATGAATGATCTGTGGTTAGCTAGGATTTCATCTTTGTCGAACGAAGTTGGTTTGTCAGGGTCATTACGGTTTTCACAGTTTTCCGGTTGTTGACTGATTTTGTCTGTTTATATACTTATGAGTTTTGACTTTCCCTTTCTAAGATTGTTCGGAGTTCGGTAATTTTGTTATTACCCTTATTAATTAATATATGCAATATTAGAACCGTTGAATAATGGTATTTGCGGTAAAAACAAATCATCTAGTCATATAATTTCGTACCCCGTGTAGGACGCAAAACGCCTTCCCATACCAAAAGGGGAAATCGAAAGCCATAAATCAAAGATAGACAAGATTGACACCCACAGCTTATAAAAAAGGAAGACACCCCCGTGTTATGGTTGTCAACGTCGTGGTATATAATTGCTTAAAGACGCGTCAATGATGTCCAATCACAACGGAGATAAATGTTGTTCATTGAACACCGAAGTTTTTTTGGAATGAGAAGTCCATGCACAAATCCTGCATGAAATGGCTTTTTTTAGTTAGATTGGACAAACAGTATAAATAAATGTTTCATATTGGAGATGAAATAGCCTACTTACATTTTCTTACTAAATAATCTTTAAAATGATCCGAGCATAGCAGTTCTATTATTAATTCATCTCTGTATGTCATGAGCTAAGTACATCTAAAGACAAAATGGCACACCGAATGAAGTGTTTCATGAGTAACACGACGGGTGCCACTAGTTGAGAAGGAAATGCAGACTCTTCCGGAGCACCCAAATCCACACCCGTATTTAGTGAGCTACGTGTTGCTCACTCTTGTATTATCTTTGTAGTGTTATATCGACATTGTTTGTCTCTTTTTGTCCATTATATTTCCTTTCCTTCTTTGAATTGTGGCCTTTTGCTACCCCATGTGGTTCATTATGCTTTTCATTTGAGAAGGCAATTTCACGTATATACAAAGATCGCTCTAGATATTGTTATTTCACTAACGTGAGATAACTACCTCATGAGCAAGTAAAACATTTCTTCTGTGTGTGTCTAATTTGCCATAAGTTAATAAATTTGCAAATGCATAGAAGAGATAAAGTATGACAATAGAAATAACAGCCAATTTTCATAATAACAAAAAATGAACTGCCATCAAAATGGAAATTACAGATATAGACAACTGAAGAACACCAACATTGAAACCTAAATGATAACATATGACTATAAACCTGTTTATTAATTTACAAT
Source organism: Bathymodiolus brooksi (assembly GCA_963680875.1). Taxonomy (NCBI): domain Eukaryota; kingdom Metazoa; phylum Mollusca; class Bivalvia; order Mytilida; family Modiolidae; genus Bathymodiolus; species Bathymodiolus brooksi. The sequence continues at coordinate 9,507,531 of OY804579.1, read as the reverse complement.
ATCAATGTAATACCCAAGGTATATGATGTAATACTATAATTAAATTACAGGCTTAAAAGATTTGTTTTCTGTCTTTGATGTTAGATAACTATTAACGTTACTGATTATGCGTTATAGAGTGCACAATGTAAATGAAATGTTTTACATCTATTGAAACCATTCTGTTTTATAACATTACATTACACTTTCTAGTTATTTCCGCATTTCAGTAATAAAAAAGAACCAAAAACAAAAAAATAACTCGCCGTTAAAAACGATACCCCTGACACATATCTAGATGGGCGTTCACACTCAGTGTTTGGGACAGACACTTCAATAAAACGTGGCATGGCTAAGCTAAATCTTATGCTCAAATCCCCCCATTTATCTAAGTAATGCGGTCACGCAAGTTAGTTCTTCAAGTGCGTAACATGCTGACCCTCATATTATAACTGGTCAGTAAAGAACATGGAGTCTAATTTTGATCTTTATTAGTTGCCGGTTTAAAAAATGATAAATCAAATGAAGCAAAAGTAAGTGAAAATCAATGACTAAATGAAATATTCGAGTTTTCTGAAAGAAATGAAAAACAGAGGCGTCAAACACATGTACTTGCATTGGTAGACTCGTCGATGATTGGTCGATTAAAATATGAACCCGGGCGTGACACATACGGCATGGCGTTAGCTGTCAGTGTATCACAAACAGAAACAAATACAATAAACATTTAATTAGGTTGATTTATGGAAATAAATGTTCTAATGGCTAAATATTTGAACAATGGCAGTTAATTATACTTTTGTCAGACTTCTCCCATTACTTGTAGACAACTACCACTTGTCTTAATAATGATGTTTCTTACAAGGACATGTATGACCAATAGTAATAAATAAAAACATTATTTTCAATTTGTGCAGTAATTAGGGATCAAGACCCTACGACAACAATAATTATTTTATTGGAACATACATTCATTTTTTTTCTCACTTCCCAAATACCATATGCAAATCGCTGGTACATGTATGACTCTTTACGGCACATGTGATATCGAGACTTTGCCGCAATTTCACAAAAGCTGTTTTGATGATTTTGAAAAAAAAAAAAAAAAACAAAAGAGAGAAGAAATTAGATAATAAATCAAATGTAAATGCCAATACCCATAAGCTGTAATTACTTCCCTTACAAAGTGACCATTAAAATGTTAACCTCTTTTTCGGTAATTGAATTAAATACTTTTGTTTGACTTGTTGAAACTTTGTTTTAGCAATTTCCAAAAAAGCTAAACTAAGAAAATTTCTAAAACAGTTAAGCATAATGAAATAAATCACCTGCGTCAATGCCCCGTCCTGGTGGTGAGATTTGTATTTGCTTCATTCCGATAGAGAGGGTGTTTACCACAGTGATTCTAGCGTTATGCTGGCAGACCAGAGTAAGCACAAGGTCAATGACCTCATATTTTCTCTGGAAGGTAATCAAACATTATCTGTGTGGCAACACATGTCGATGCAAACAATTATGAAAACAGCTGCAGTTATGTTACAAATGTCACCATTTCAACACATTTATTATGATTGGTGTTGTTAGCAAAGGTACAAGAAAATGATATGACATAATCCATGGTCTTTGATACTGTAATACAACATATAAACAACAAGTAAGACTAGGTTACATGTCTTTGATGTTAGATACTTAGTAATGTTGGTGATTGGTGGTTAGTAAGTACACATTTAACATTTATTATTACAGAAATATGCACAGACAAATAAAAACTATAATTTGATCGTTTAATAAATTAATATGAATAATACCCGTGAATAAAGATAGTAAAGCCAACGATTGAAACCCTCACAACATGCGCTTTAGTGAAAGTCCAGTACTGTACTAACATCTGTGTGACTTTATGTTGTTTACAGTAGCAATTAAGAATAATTTGAAGATACTACAGGGTTGATGAGAAGCCGTAAATCGAAGAAAGACAGACGATGCAATTGTCAAAAGAATAATATGAAATTGACAAACAGCCATCTACAAAACACCACATAAAAAAAACTAGATTGAGCATCGAGAATCCACTGAAAACCAGAGTTGAACGTTAAAAGTCATGACATGCACCTAGTAAAATCGCATGTTGGTCTTATTTTTGATTTTGTAGTTTTCACAGTCCTTTTACGCTAACAGAATACATTTGCTGCCAAAAAACATTTTTCTTTGTTTCAATAAAGGTATAAATTTTTGGATTTGATTTGACATCAAAAATAGTCAACGACACATTACTATTTAATTAATATATTTTAAAAACAAAACTGGTAAACTATATTATTTTATCATACGTTTGAATAACACAGGAAAATTAAATTATATATCTAAGATTGAAAAATATGAATATCATATTCATTTGGACCCATAGCATTTGCTTAATCCCGCCACTTGTTATTGAAGTGTCTGTCCTATGCCAGGAAAGTGACGTTTGGTATTTTTTTTATTTTCAGTTTATTATTTTTCCCTCTTAAAGTTGCCATTTGTTGATTTGATAAAATATAACACATGATAAAATCAAAAAATAGCCATCTAATTTAGTGCGCACGACGCTTTTCTGGAATAACTTTTATCATGTAGGCTCATAGGCAAACGATCGGAAAGCCTAATAGTTTAATAGTCTTTTTGGAATAAATAAACCAAAGAACATAAACAACATCACCACAATCGACCAAGGTCACATGTCGCTGAAGTAGGACAACCTTAGTTTTAATTATAATGATATTATTTAGGAACTGTAGATATCAATAATAAATATATCTGATCAACCATAGCAGTGCAGAAACACTGATTACCAGGCGAATAATACCCTCCGGTACTGATAGTCCACCAGCAGAGATATCGACCCGGTACTGATAGTCCACCAGCAGAGGTATCGACCCAGTGATAGTAATACAAACGTAGATATCCAATTTAGTGCACATGACGCGTTTCTTGAATAACCTTCATCAGGTAGCTCATAATCAAAAGATCGGAAGGTCAAATAATATAAAAATCTTTTGGAGCAAGTATATCAAAGAGTCTAAACAGGATAGCAAAAATCGCTAAGGTAACCTATGTCTGAGGGAGGAGAACCTTAGTTTTATAATAATAATTACATTATTTAGAAGCTATAAATTTCAATATTAGATATATCTACTAAGCCATGTCAGTACCGAAACACTGACTACTGGACGGATAATACCATCGAGGAGTAACAGTTGTGAAGTAAATAAAATAATAATCATAAGTCAAGTTCATGCGTGTGTGGAAAAGAAAATTCACTACCTACATAAAAATGTGAAGTCGACGTCAGATAATGTACTTTTATCTCAGAAATTAATAAGTAATTCGAGATTTTAAACATTCCTCTTTACTATGATGTATATTCTGGTTGTATGTGCGGTGGATGCAATAAATTTCATTAATTGTCACATTTTTACCGTTTATGTCTATGTCTTTATGAAATGAAATGACATATGAATATTTAAATAATAGAGTATATTAGAAAATAGACAATAATCAGCAAAACCCGGAACAGACTGGTTTAAGTTTGATAGTATGCTGCGTTAACGACATGTCATTGTCTACCTAATTGACAAACATGTCTTATGCCATATCTGAAAGTGAAGATGAAGTGTTGGGTGAACGTACTTTGATCTGGATAACCGTTACGGAATATTTGTGTCACAAATTAACACAGTTATATTCCGTTTGTCGTAATCACAATCCTGTCCTGTCCTCATTCATGACTTATCGGATTTGTAACAAGAGTGCCACAACGGGTTTCACTAGTGCAGCAGAAACTACTTACTCATCAAGAGCTTTTTAATGGCGTTCGTTGCTCACTCTATAGTTTTCTGTGTGGTGTTTGTAGATAACTGTTTGTCTTTTTTCAATTGGTCAGTTGTCTGTCTTTCCTAGAGATAAGCGTTTCTGATTACGTCTTTGATAACTTTAAACTTTTGTATTTTTCAACCAAACATGACCAACATTATTTGCTATTCAGTTCACTCATTTTTTATAGCTAATTGTTGCTTTGTATTCTATATTTATTAGTTTTCATATTTAAATGTGCATGACTTGTCTCATCTTCTATTATCCCCCAAGAGAAAAACAAATTTACATGAATATATTGACTCACAACTAAGCAATTGTACTGGAAAATAATAAAAGACCCTAGTCAAATCTAAAAATGGAAAGTGTTTTGCATATTTACATTATGATGAAATACATAATGCAATTTCCTGGTTATTTCCGTCTTGATATAGGACAATCATTTCCATCGTGTTTACATAAAACGATGATTTTAATATGTTGTGGTAAATTAACCAAGACAACTTAATCACTCTGTTCAATTTTCAGGAGCAACATCAATCTTCAAGTCGTGTTTGAAGATGCTTCAATTGTTATTAAAACAATTATTTATAAAGTAGTTTTTATATTTGATTAAGAAACAAATTATATGAGCTTAATACATGAAACGGTTTTCGATTATAAATGTATTTGTTTCATTATCACATATTTAATCACGAAAATGAAATTATGGTGCTGATATCAGTCTTATGAGTTTTGACTTTACCTTTGTAAGATTGTTCGGAGTAATTTTGTTATTACCCTTATTCAAAGTAAACTATGCACTACAGAACATGTTTGTTAGATGAGGTCGAATTCTTGGCATTATGTGGGGTTCATGTATGTTTTATTATCTTCTAGTGTGATATTTGAAGTTGTATATTGGAGTATTACGTGTAGTTGCTTTTAGGAACACACAACTTGATCAGTCAATTGTCCCATATCATAAAGGCTTGGGAAAGCATATCAGATCTTGATGTTTTCTGTTGCCATTATACATTACCATCGTAGCAGAAAATGACAAGTGGTATATAATTACAAATCACAAGAAAGCTGTCATTTTAATTGTTGACGTTTCTGTCATGTCGGAATAAGAATTTTGAACACGCCAATAGTTGTGATAATCAGACTTCTACATGAAGTGCCGGCTGTAAAGGTTTTTGTTTCAGTTGTAATGTGTAATTTCATTGGACCAAATATTGTTCGATGATCGTTACGTGACAATTTAAATACAATATATAAAGACTTCTCGGGACACTGGGTACACGAACCTGACATCGGGACGATGACGTAGAGAACACAAATTTAAAGATAAATATTAATCACAGAGTACAGTTCACAAACACCACAATCCAGACGGATACCATAATTCACGTATATTCCCCCTTAGACACCAGCTATTTTTTGACATAAAACAGTCGGTATTCCAATGGGTACCACCTCATCCCTCTCGCACAATAGTTCCTCTGTTCACATGAAGCAACGTTCATGCAGGAGTTTCATAAGAAAACCGAAAGAAGCCAGCAGATGTTTGTAATTCCACTAATCGACACTAGAAACCAGAGGTAAAGCAGGTGTTTAGAAAATGCTGGTAATTGATACATGCTCTACGATAAAGTAGATTTCATATGTAGTAGAGGAAAGGACTTCCTAAAATCTGGAAATAATATTGTTCTTCATTTTGTTAGATAAACATCAATTCGCTTGGTCAAATAATCATCTGACATGTAAAATTGAATTCTATATTCATTCATGTCTTCTGTACTAGCATCTACAATCCAATTTACAGTTATCTTAGAAGAACAATCACTTAGAATTTTCATTTCTTTAAATACGATTTGCTTTATTGTACCAGAAAAAAACAAACATTCTATTCACGTACGTTCTGGTCAATAATATATTCGAGTTAAGGGTGTAGGCCTGGGGTATGGGAGACAACTCTATTTTCATTGTCTTCTCAAATATATGGTCATCTGTGCGTTTGAAAATTCCTCCTCAATTCCAAGCTTCTTGGCAGCACAGATTGTTTACATTAGATATGGGCAGTTTAAAAAAATGACTCATTTTCCTTTTACCTTTTTTAAACTTTGCTCCTTGTCATTTTATATCTTATTGCTGCTAATAAAAGTGTGTTATTATTATATGCTTGAGCCCACAAAATATCATTGAAATATCTCTTTCCAGAAAAAATTGCCATCGAAATATGTTGTTAAAAATGCCAGGAGAGTAGCACATTTTGTGTGACAAGCTTTTTTTCCTAATGAATTTCAAATGTTTATCAAATAAAAAATATTAAATATATACACCAGAATATTATACATTATGAAACTATAGTACAATTGCTTTTATATTTGTCAGGAAATCACTTACACCTGGTGATGATTTATAAAAAATAAATGGTCACATTGAAAAACTTAATACTAAAATATATTGGTATGACAAATATCAATATATTGAAAAGTAAGTGTCATGTTGGAATAAATGTAGTGTTCTTAGAAGTGAAATTGAAACTGTGTGATGTATGTTTCATGAACAATATTGGCATTGCCCCCATGAACATGTTTGCACCATTTTGACCTTCACATAATTATTAGGTGACCCGAAAATGTCAAGAGGGTAAACAAGATATGTATACATTGTGGTCATTTTATACATTGTTATATTTTGTTGAATTCTGTGTTATTTTTTAGCAGTTCATGACAGTCTGTGACTATTAGTGACACTCATACTCACTACAGAACATGAAAATAAATTATCTTAATTGTTTAATTTTAATATAATTCCACTGTTGCATATAATGCTCAATTTCGTTGGTCAACACCATACCAGCTGAATTTTTTTTATACATCTATATACAATAATGGCTATTTTCAAGGAATTTATGCATTGTGTGAACACACCATTTCACTCACAAATTATATATCTTTTTCAGTTTGCAGATGAAATGTAAACAGTTTGAGAAAGATTCATATTTCAGAAAACAGAGAAACAATAACTGTACAAAGATTGAATACCAAGGTGTAAATTAATTTTATGGTAGTTAATAAAATGGAAAGCTATGTTCGGGGATATATTGTTTGTAATACTGATTCTCTTTCGCCTCCCCTGCCCCCCACTCCCACACAGACACACTCAAAAATTATTTACTTAAAACATCTAAAGAATAACTAGAAACAAATGAATACATCTAGAGAACAGAATTTGAAGGAATTTACCAATACAGCTGAGAGGTTTTCTGGATTTTTGCAATGAATTAATCAAGTTGAGTAAACCTGAAACCATCCTCCCCCTCCTCAACCGACCTGAAAATAAAAAAAGACAATTGCAGTAATTTGGTAATTTGAACATCCAATATGACAAATATAAGAATTCAAAAGTTTTTTATTATTGGTAACTAGTTTTTTTTTATCTCACAAATAAAGAAACAGCAAAAGATGAGTGTGTAATAACTTTCCTCGACAATTTCATTTTTTCTGGGTGCCATCCATGAAAAACATAATCTTTACTGTGACATTTTTGGGTAGAAATTAATCGACAGGATTTTTTAGTCAGATTTTTAATACCAGGGTGGTATCTTAGGGCATCCCCCCTTTTTCCAATTTCAACTGCTTTGCACATGCTTATCTCCAAACAGGATATTGATATATGCTAGATATTTCATAATTATTCAACAATAACACTTTCAAGTGTATTAAAGCCAAACTATTGCCTTTCAACCATAAATAAATGTGTGTATATATTAGAAGCTTCCGAAACTAGTATTACCATCTGGCGTCAAGAATACTCCCAAAATTGCTATATTTAGGATGTGCTATGGAGGAAACGGCACGGTGAAATTTCTTGAAACTTTTGCAGATAATGTATTTAGACATAACTATTCAATGATGCAAATTAAAAAAAAAAAGATCGATGGGAAAATTGTTGGGTTACCCAGGTCTACACCCTTTAGTGGATCTCAAGTCAATTCAATCTAAAACAAATATATAGACGTCAGAGTTAATATTTACTTGACGTGGTTCCTAACAGGTTGCTACGACAATGAAAGGAGTCATTGTAAAATATTGTTTACGGCAATCTTTTATAATCACCATTGATGTGTCTGTTCCAACCTAGTTACCGACGTAACGTGCTCGTTGTGTGCCTTCGTTGTTAGATTGTTCGGAGTTCGGTAATTTTGTTATTACCCTTGATTACGTATGTGGTTGTTGTTGAACGTCAGAAGATCAACATGTCGGGTTCAATAATATATTCATAACGAGATCAATGCTACAGCATCCGAATTGGTAAATAAAAACATCCGGTTAGGTTAAAAACAACATCAGAACTATAAACAATACCAAATAAAGAAATGGCACATATAAATAAATAAACAACTGCTGTAGAAGACACACTCATTATTTAGAGCAGCAATAGGAGGTGATCTGTTATATCTCACAGCATGCAGCGTTCCTCCCCTAGCCGGATTTCACAGCAAATGTATTTCTATTCATACTGGTCGTGAAGATACAAACATACGTCATACGATGGTATTATTAGCTGAAATGCATTAAATCATGGCTGAATGTATTTATTAATAATCACTAATATTGTTGAAATTTACTAAATGGTGTTAATTTATCAATTTATTGTAAATTAACACGACTTATTCAAATGCATTGACAGATACAAACTAAGCTAAATAGGAGAGAAACAGGAAATGGATTACGTCACACTCTTTACAAACTAATCACAAACATCACCATTTAATAGCTATTTTTAGGTTTTTAGGTCAGTTCATAAAATCAATTCATATTTATGTGCGAAATTTGCTGTTTCTAATAATGTAATTTAGTAAAACTAAGGTCATAGGTGACCATAGCTGTTTTTGATTATCCTCTTCAAGTCTTTTGGGTTATTTGCTCACAAAGAATTTTAAATTATTTGGGTTCCGAATTTTTGCTTTGACTATGCCCGTACCTCATGCAGGCTATTTCAGGAACGCGTGGCAATCTGTGTTTATATTACTATCACTTGATCGATACATGTAGTCCCCAATAATATCACACGCCCACACGCCCATGGTAAATTATATATATTTATATATGAAATGTACACTTTCGAAGCAATGAATGTGTTCCTACTACTAAGGCCTATCTCCCTAAGGCATGCGTAACATTATATTTTTGCTATCCACTTAGCCCCTTTGGTATTCATGCTATCAAATACTTTCATATTATTTGTGTTTCTAATCTATCGATGTTGAGCGTGCCTGATGAAGGTGATTACAGAAACGTGCCATGTGCACTAAATTAGATATATACGTGTTTTTTGACGAGATGATACATAGAGAATAGTATATGGCTCTTTCCGTATCACATCCCGTATCAACCCGAGACACCAATATCATTCCGATTGCTTTAGCTCGAGGGATGATATTGGTCGAGGGTTGATACGGGATGTGATACGGAAAGAGCCATATCATATTATGTTTATCATATACTTAAACATGAGAAAGTCTTGTTCTGTATTATGAGCCTTTAGTCACGTCATCAATATCATTTTAAGGGATATGATAAAGGGGTGATGGTATCGATATCAGTCACGGCAGACAAATACAGTCGTACTGTTCTTATAGTATTATATATGCAAATTTCCTTTATTTAATACTAAGTATATGATAAATGTATATATACGGCAGATAACCACCCGCCATGTATATGTCTTTGCTTTAGGTGTTGTTGTTGCACCCATTTGATATCGAGCATTGATTATAACATATCCGTTTGATATTAGTTAAGTAATATACCTTATTCTATATTGATATTTGCTATATTGTTGTACTGTATATTCCTCTTGTCTTTTGCGGGAATGTGGCACGTTTTGCAACACAATTGTTGGAAATGGATTGAAAAGAAACCCATCAACATCTTGTCCCATTTTTACAATATTATAGAATAAGTGGAAATAACCTCCAGTTTGCATTGCGACAATGAAAACATCCATCCCGTGAGCAAATCCTAATGACATATTGTGTATCCGATTTCTTGTTGAAAGCTTGTTCCCGTCATGAATATAGCTGTTGCACTAATTACTCTTTGCTGATCATCATTCAGGCATACTGGGTTGACAAGGTGTTAGCCTTCAGTTCATACACAGAAACCAATGTAACAAGGACAACGTAGAGGTCAACTTATTTACGGTGCATACGTTGATTACGTTAAAAAGGTATTAAATGCATTATAATATTACATCACAAACATGAACTGTGTACCTCGTTTTCCATAGCACCATGGCATTAATCACACCCAGGAAATTCTAAGAACAAAGTGGAGCAAATTGTTATACAAACATCATTATTTTTATATTCTGTTAAAAGCAACTGTCGTTAATGTTTTAAAGCATAATACAAATCTGAAATAAAAATCAACATATGAAATTTCAATCGTATCTTTCACGAACTTTGAATTAAGTAATCTTGGTTTATAATTAAATATCAAATACAATTGAATAGTATTGTTGAGTGACAGCTGACAGGATATTACGTCATGTATAAAATGCACATTATCGTAAAGGAATAAATTGAATTCAATCAAATAACGGTTAACAACTATATATAGCATAGTCATGCAATCAAGTTTAAATAACGTTTGTCTAAAGAATGCAATTTATACTTTTCGACGTGATTTGTCATTGTCCGAGTTGACTCGACTGTTATTGGAAAATACAAATAAATACTACAGATGATTCTAGACAAGCATAATAGATTGAATCTGGATTGCGTAATAAAATATTTAAAAAGGATCATGTCACCGGAAAAACAGAATAAAATCTCGCCATTTACCATGACTTGATTTTGAGATTTTCAATCATGTTGGACACAAATTGTCCTCTCTTTTCAGATGTTCTCCATTATGCGCAACAAGATGTTTCCGATTTACATAATCTAAAAATAGGTCACGAATAATGTCCTGACGGCAGATCACCATTTTGACATTTATTTGTTTTCCCGATGTAATTATGATATATAAATATTGCATGAAGATTTTCATGGAATTTATCATAAAACAGATGTACACTTCTAATATTGAATAGTTTGGCAATCTAAATATCCATGTAAAGTGAAATCATGTTATCTCGACAAGAATTAAGTCGGTTCGCTTGACAATATTTGAAGTACACATTTATGAAAAGAACTTTTAAACAGTGATGGTCAACATGTCTTCCATTATTAACAAGCATGAACTGCTTACCCTTCCGGAGCCCCTGAGTTCACCCCGGTTTTAGTGGGGTTCGTGTTTTATATGTATATTTTGTAGATCGTTGTTTGTCCTTTTGTACTTTTCTTTTTGGCCATTGTGTTGTTTGTTCTTATTTGATATGCGCATTCTGATTACCTCCCTTTGATATCTTCAAACTCTTCTAACAAAACGAACAATCACATGTCGCCTTAAAAAATTGAATACATAAAAGGGAGGAGTTTGATCGATTTGCAGCAGCTTTTCATTAGTTTCTTTTTTAAGCTTATCTCGGGTACCATGAATAATCAGATACTACGAAATACAATCACCAGTCATTTCACACAACACAGTTCGACTTACCTACGACTAAACCACAGAAGTGTTGAATACGATATCGTGTTTTGAATTCATGACATAATCGAAAATTCTTAGAAAGAAAGGCAAACATCGACACCTAACAAACATGACATGCATGACCGCTCACCTTCCTGGTCTGTTGCAGACACTTAATAAACAAGTGGCGGTGTTCGCACATTCCCTCTTAATGCATGATGCGGTCGTGCAAGTGTTGCTCACCTGTAAATTATCAACCCTCACATATCACTGGATGAGTAGCGTTGTGGGAAGGTACCATGAGTGCAAAATATCGTAATATTGCTCCTCCAATTTCGATATAAATTCTATAAGTTATATATCGTACAACTTATACCTTAAGAAGAAAAACAACAGTTTATTGATATCTGTAAATCGATTGACTTTTTAATTCGCACTAATTCAATTCTCCAGCTATATCAGAAAAAAGTATCTCAGAGTTGAAACTTGAAGATCTGAAACAGAACGTTGACCGACATTACGTACTTTTTTAAACCTACATATTTAGGATACGTCTGAATTCCAACCGATTACTTCCTTGTTTGATGAATGCATCCACGCTTTGTTATGTCATACAGTAATGAAGACGCAAACAATCGTCGGAAACAACAGGAAAGTTACTGTCAGGACAGAATTTATTGGTTGATCCGGTCCAATTGTATTAGTTATTTTAATCTTAATTGAGTAACGTAGATAGGGAAGTATCTGATGTCAATAAATGTATGTTATTAGATATACATTCTTATTGCAATCGTTTAGAGTATTATGTATCTATATATGAGATGTATTTCTAGAAGAAATCTTCAATCTAAAAATATAACATTAAGTCCAAAGTTTCTAGTTTAATACTTACTAGTTTGTTTTAGTAGTCTCACACCTTATCCGAGTTTGACTATCCTATTTAGGACATTCGGTTTTCTTTATAAAAAGTTCATATTATTCTAGACAACTATATCTGATTGACTCTGAATTACGTAATAAAATATCTGAAATGGATCATGTCACAGGAAAAACAGAATAAAATCTCGCCATTTACCAATTTGAGATTTTCAATTATGTTGGACCGATATTGCCCTCTCTTATCAGATTTTAGTGTTCTCCATTATGTCTAACAAGATATTTCCGATTTATATTATTTATAGATAAGTCAAAAATTCTGTCCTGAATGCAGAACACGATTTTGACATTAGTTTGTTCTCCTGATGTAATTCTCTTATATTAATATTGCATGAAAATGTTCACGGAATTCATCAGAAAACAAAAGTACACTTCTAATTTTAAGATTTTAGCCATTCTAAATAAGCACGTACAATGATATCATGTTATCTCGAAACATAATGAGTGAATTCGCTTGACAATTTGAAGTACACATTTATGAAAAGCACGTTTAAACAGTTATGGTAAACAATTCCATCATTATCAACAAACGAAGAATCACCTCTAACATAAACTAATGGAATACACAAATGGGTTGAAGATTAGTATGAGATAACGTGAATACCCGGGTATTTCGAAATAAACTTACCCATGAGCAAAGCAAAATCATTATTGAACACGATATCGCGTATTACACTCAGGACAGTTAGATTGAAGTCTTCTCATCAGAAGTTGTAAGGTTGTTATTACAATTTGGTTGATTACTACATACTTGTTTCAAGATTTGACGCACTATCTTTATCCCATACAACAACTGACCCTCATTTCAGAAATTGACTTTGGACTTTGACGAATAATACGACGGCTACCATACGTAGAAAAGAAACTACATATCCTTTCGGAATCCCTATTTCAACCTTGTGTTTGACACAATCATTGTTTCTCATCTTTAGTTTCTGTGTTTGTTCATTTTAATTCTTGTTTGTCTCTTTCTTTATTTATTGGCCATGTGTTTTTGTTTGTCTTTGTATATTGGTGTATGATTTTTTCATCGCGTCCTGAGTATGTTCTGTCTGTTTGATCGATTTTACATTGGAAGACAACACAGAGAAGACGTAATACATATAAAAAGGTAAAATAAAAATACAATCTGTGTAGACAAAGCAAAATGAAATTAAATAACAAACAGCGAAAATTGAAAAACAAGTAGTAAATGACCAACAGCTATAAAACATATGTATTAATCAACACGAGTATGCACAATGCATGTGAAATAACAGGGTCAGTGAATGATCGAGGTCAACTTACTGCATTTTGTACTTGAAAAGATGAAATCGCATGTTAGTTGTAGTCCATTGCAGCTAAAACACATTTATATATGACAATAATATTCAAACATTCATACACATAGACCCATAAATTTGCCATTCCGAATCCCTACCGAATCATATATTTGATTAAGAGGTGGATGTAGATATATTGGTACATTTACGTTAATGTTACTACTTCTGTGTCGATACATCTGTCATGTTAGATTGTTTAGTCTCTACAGACCAATGTATTCTAAGAAAATCCATTTGCAGTCTATTGCTTAATCGAACCATAGGCCATAGCGTTCTCTGTCATTGTAATCGAATATAAGATGCTTTGGTCATTTTAAGTTTCAATTATCAATTTTTTTTAAATGCGGATCTGTAGCCACATTTTGTTAGTTTGACACGTTGATTCATGTTGTACCAGAACATATCTTAATATTGCTCCTCAGATTTGGATTTTAAATCTAATATTAATATATCGTTGAAATTATTATTAAGCAAAAAAAAAACAAACAAACAAACAAACAAAAAAGCAACATATCCATAACTGTTAATTGATTATTAAACATAAAACTGACTTTTCAATTCATATTACTACTTAAGTTATCCAAATAGAAAATAGTTACATTTAAAGATGTATTCAAGCTTTGCAACTTGAAGATCTGAATTAGAACTGACCGACATTACGTACTACTAGACTTACACATACTTATTTAGGATACGTCTTAATACCATCTGATTATTTCATCGTTTAGATGAATGTATCGAAACTACATCATATCATACAGTTAACATTTAAATAATGAAGACTCAAACGATTGTCAGAAGCAGCAGCAATGTTAGGATATAATTTATTGGTCGATCCTGTTCAGTTGTATTGGTTAAGCTAACCTTAATTGAGTTACGTGGATAAGGAAGTATATACGGGTAATAACAAAATTACCGAACTCCGAACAATCTTACAAAGGGAAAGTCAAAACTCATTAGTATAAGGAAGTATCTGATGTTAACACGTTTGTATTGTCAGTTATCTTACAATGGCTTCCTATTTATGTGTTATGTATATCTGAATGTATTTCTGGAAACAGAGAAACAAACTTCAGTGAAAATAAATGAAATTAAGTTTGAGTTTCTAGTTAAATACCGACTAGTTTGTTTAGTAAAAGTCTCACACCTTAGTCGATTTCGGCAATCCCATTTAGGAGATTTGGTTTCTTGTATGTACTGTAGTTTCCATCATGCGTCCGAGCAAGTCATAGATGGAACAGCAGGTGTGGAATATTTTGCAACATATTATCTTACTAGGGTATATCAATAAGGCTTAAAGACAATTTGCTAATATGAAATTTTCATCAACAAGTAATCGGCAAAACACTAATGATAAGTTCATGCAAAAGGGTGTGGTATAAGTTTGTATAATGTTTCGATTCGTAATGTCAAAATATTTATATGGATGATCTTTACGATGATATTCCACCTCTTGGAATATCCTCTATGTACCCATGCAAGAGGTGTATAATCGAATGACATATGGAAAATAAGTACAGATAAAAATAATTACCCATACCTATAGTTTTATCTTTCTATCTATACATTGGTATTGCTGAACTTAAGATCCTAGATAAGATCATCGACCGATTTAACTTGTTTTGCGATTAAACTGTCACGTAATGTTGTGATAGAGTCTTTGATATCAATTGTGTCTCGTAGATTGCTTGATTGTTGTATTCTGTAGTTGATTAAGCTGTGATCGGTTTTAATTTGATCTTTCCGTTTAAATACATCAATCGGAGGGAAAGGAAAACTCAAAGGTATTCATTAAAATAAACACGTCAGAAATATAGATGAATACTTGATCTTCAGACATACATTCTGTATCTCAGTATTATGCCATTACAATACAATCCCCAATTGAGACTAATTCATGTCAGATAACATGTTAGACAGTAATATAGAATTACAGTCTGATTAATGAATAGCAGAAAAAATGCTTAACATGAGATTCATCATATATTTTCATAATTACGTATATTTACATGTTGAGACTATCGTAGTACCTTTACACCTTTGATGAGTTGCTTAAATGTCGTCTGATTGGAAATTCTTTTAGAATACAATTAGGTCAAGGTTACTCATATATCAAGGTCATTTAAAAATTAAGCCTATATTTCGTCCTGTTTTGTCCGAATTTGGTAAAATATGTTTACATTTTGAAATGCCACGATCGGACGACATGGAAATAGGAATAAGTGCAAAATATAACCGTAAATTGAGTTAGCAATCATGTGTTGTTGTTGGCATTCATAGGAAAGTCTGTCACAGAAAGAATACAAAAGCCAAACTAGATTCATATTATCTTAAATCCGGAAAAGGAACAAAAAATAAATTAACAGAAACATATTATTTTTGCATAAACCACGGTTATGCGTTAAAACATGGAACACTCATGAATGACCGCCCCAATTTATCCCGTATTACGATAGTGCAGCATTGCTTGTATAACGAATCAAGGACTTTATAGAAATGTAGCTTTCAACCGAGGGATTGGAATCCAAATTCATTATTTGATCTTTTATTATTATCTTAATCTTGGTGGATCATTACTGTAAGATATGTAACCATTGAGTGTGCAAATACGATATGCTATTACATTTATATATGTCATGTTTCTAGTTTCATAGTTAGTGGTAATGGTATTGAAACTGTTTTTCTATGTTTTGCTTTACATTTCTAGTGCATACAAGTTATCAAGTTAAAAAAATGCAATGAATGACATACTGTTGTGTATCTGTTTGTGACATAATTGTGTTGCGCAATATGCATGCAATAATGTTTAAAATAGCATTATTAAGTGGATTTCTTCCTGTCAAAATTTGTAAAGCTGCATTATAAAAGTGCAATATAGTTAGCTATGCAATATTTTTGTAAAACACAGAAAATAATAAATGTTCCTTTGCATTAGAAAAGGTTTTTTCTCCGAATAGTACAATATTTGTTTTATTGTTATGCTATATTTACAATACACACGCAATGCAAGTATCGGTTTACAAACAAAATACCTCCTATACAGAAAACGCCCACTTCTCGACCCAGTGGTGTAATAACAAACCGGCGTAAGTTTATGAGTTCGATTTCAGGTAGAGCCCAAACATAGACTATGTAATTGGTATTCTATTCTTTTCATTTAAGCACACGGTACGGTATTAAGGAATAATGACAGTCACTGATTAGCCCGTAGTCATGATAATACGTACCGGTGAAGCGACATGTGTTCCCGTGGACTGTTATGTAGGTGACATAGCACTGTCCACCACAGATACATTGTATCACCATGTCCTTATACAAAAGCCACATTGGAGTTAAATAATAATTCATTAACCGAGGAATTTGCATTCGGTCGATGTGTATCTCAGTAACTAATACGTAGTTAGCATTGCTTATCTAAAGAGTACAACATATCTCAGACCACAAACTCCAACCCGACTTGTAGATTGCAAGCTGTTAGGTGCAGCGCCTATGACAGACATACACGAACTATTTCATCTTATTATTTGTAATACAATAATAATTACATGTACTGTCCAAGCCAGATGATATCGCAAATACAGCTGTTGGTGATTAATTTATAAATAATTTAAGTTCGTTTGAGAATGTCGAATAAGAACATAAGTATATTTTTGTCTTGATATGTCGCACTGTCACATTAAATAGATTAAACAATCCACTGCCATAATATGAGCTAATATTACTATATTTTGACGCTGTTTCTGACAGGAAATGCGCAATGATATTATACTGTTTCCGTTCAACATGACACTTCTTTCTAACAATTTTGTGTTAAGTTAAAAATATATCACTGAGTAATGAATAACCACTCTAGTTAAAAGTGTTGCTACATATATTTGTATTGAAGGATACATCTATTTGTGCATTTCCTTTGTTGGAAGCCAATGTTTTTAATGGTGTGTAAAATATTTTTACTTATAACCGGGTTTGTAACTAGATCAACACGACGGGTGCCACTGGTGGAACAGGAACTACTTACCCATCTGGGGTACCTGCGTTCACCCCCTGTGCTTAGTGGGATTCGTGTTACTAGATCTTTAATTGTATTTGTATGTTTTGTAGATCGTTGTTTGTCCTTTTGTACTTTTTATTTCGGTTTTTGTTTTGTCTGTTCTACTTTTCTACTGTTCATCAAACTATTCTTGAACTATAATTCCCCTTCTTAATAACCAACTATTACTCAATATATTGCTTTCTTAAATAATACGTTTAGTAATCGATTCTCCGTTTCCTCGTGCACACTGATTAACATATTTTCGGATTTTTTTACTTTTCCGTTTATGGAAAACCATACCTTTATATAAGAAAGGGGTAATCATAATCGCGAATCAAAGACCAAACAATACAATGACCAAAAGAAAGGGGACAGAGAAATACAAACAGTGGTCCACAAACAACTAACAACAATCTAAAGGGAATACATTTAGGTAGGATTATGCAGTTCCTGTTCCTCTAGTGTTCATCCGTCATCTTGTTCATGTTACAAATCAGGTGATAACTTAATCAGACATTAATGACGGGATGGTGACTAGAACAAATCACAGTATGCGGAATATCACTGAGAGGTACACACTCCATTTTCCAGTCCCACTACAATGCTGCTACATATAAGGGGAAAGTTCACAATCGGAAAATAAAATCATCTATTTCATTCATAATCGGCACTCGATGTTGGTCAAGATATGACGCAGTGATAGCTATATATGATTTATTCTTTATTGTAAATGCAATGGGGTAGAATAGATCAACATAGTCAAAGCTGTATGCAGTGAAAACACGATCATCTATATAGCAGATCGTGAAATTAAAGAACCGGGATAGCTTACGTTCGTTTTGCATCAGAAGCCGCTGCATGAAATCTGTTTTATAAGAATTAATACTGATAAACAATACCATAAACATCGTTGATGATACACGTTGTATGAACACACATTCGCTGGTGTACAAATGAAGTTTACTCTTCATTTCAATGATATATACCACCACGAAATATCACAATAATGTCGGTTTTATTTAGCGAAACAAATGCAATAACTGGAAATTGATGACGGTACTCATTGCTCAACCTACAGTCGACCCTGTCTAGCGTGTTTATATGTGGGGAATAACTTGATTGGGTGAGATGTTGTCTGGTTATAATACTGTAAGTGCCTGGCAGTAGTAACGTGTTTTGAAAATATTTCGTTCCAAGGACGTTAACGACAAACAGTGGCCCACAAAACACTTTACAGAAAACTAAAGGGAATAAATAAATGTAAGACTATGCAGTTCCTGTTCCACTAATGTTCATTCGTCCTGCTGCTAATGTTACAAATCTGATCATATGTAATTAATGAGAAATTAATGACGGGGTGGAGACTAGAACAAACCACAGTATCTGGAATATCACTGAGAGATGCTTACTTCATACCCAAGTGCTACTAAAATGTTGCTACATATAATGGGAAAGTTCACAATATGAAAACTGTTGGTCAAAGTATGAAGCAGTCGTAACTTTACCTGATGTTTTATTTACTGTCAGTCCAATGGGGTAGATTGGATAAACATAGTCAAAATAGTATGCAATGGAAACACGATCATCTATATGGCAGAACGTGAAAGGACCGGGGTAGTTTACTTTTGTTTTGCATAAGAAGCCCCTGTATGAAGTCCGTTTCATACGAATACATGCTAATGCTGATAAACAATCTCATCAGCATCGTTTATGATACATGTTGTAGGAACACAAATTCGCTGGTGTACAAATGAAGCTTACTCTTCATTTCACTGATATATACCAACCCGAAATATCACAATAATGTCTGTTTTCTTTACCAAACCAAAATAGCTAACTGGAAATTGGTGACGGTAGACAGTGCTCAGCCTTCAGACGAACCAGTCCAGTGTGTTTTCATGTGAGTGATAGGCTGATGGGATGGGATGTTGTCTGATAATTGATGGGATGGAATATTGTCTGGTAAAAATACAGAGAACCTGGCAGTGGTAATGTGTAACCTTGATGGAATGGGATGTTGTCTGGTTATAATACAGATAGTCTGGTAGTGGTAACCTGTTTGGAAATTGCCTCGCGCCCTGAACGCTAAACATCTTTGTAGATTAAAAACAGAAGTATCCACTACAAGAAATAAGGTAAGCGTTCTTATCGAACTATGCACATACCTTTTCAGTGGCAGTCAAAAGTGGTTGCCCCTGGTAGTCACCATCCCTGACATACATTGTATTGCTGTGTATTATTTTCATGTATTGCTGATCTTGTTATCGTACTGCAACTGCAAACAAACCAAACAATTGCAGGTTATCAGACGCAATGAGACGTTTTGAAACTCATAGCTCACAGATATTTCGCAGACATATCGACTCCTTATTTGAATGTCTTACATATGCATTTGTACTATGTTTGATAATGTTACCTTATTTATGTTATTATGTTATTCTACATTTGAATAATCCCATTACATCTGGTATCACACCGTTCGCACAGTGTAATAACCTTTAGTAGCGTGCACTTTTCTAAATAATTATCCTTAGTTATTGTACTTTAAGACATGTGGAATACAAAATGTATATCATAATTTAAATAGAATAATATACATTACAATACATTACATGTCTATAAAGGATTGAATGGGGAATTATTTCCAAATCTCTGTCGGTTAGGGTAATAACAAAGACATATCATCTAGACATGTATGTCTATCGAAAATAAGAAAACAATGACTGATATTCACATCAATATAATTATTTAAGGAGTATTTTGTGCTGATCATCCATTTTGTTCAATTACACAAAGAGATAATCAAATGTTTAGTAATTTGAAATTAAAAAATATAATTATCTGCAACAACCAGAGCAACACCTTCTAACAATAAGCAACAGAAAGGATAACGACAGCAAGATACAGCTTGTCCTTAGTTTAGGAAATGTACAAAGGTTATGCCGGGTATAAACCAGTTATTGTGATCTTAATCCTCTTCTCAGTTTCTAACATATATTATACCTTGTTGTTGCTTCTACATATACATTCACTGTGTTCGTGTTGAAATATCAAAACAAAACAAAATGGTCCCGTAGACCATCTTTAGTTTGATTCTCAACCATCTACAAATCTATTGCTCACTTGAAATAAACTATAGATTAGCTCAACTGTGCTTCATAAGAATGAATGTCTTGTTTTATATATACATTGTATATAGCTATTAATAGAAGGAAAAAAAGACTGATTCTGCCAACCAGTTCTCTGATGCTGATATTATCAAAATGCTGGAATTTGTGATTGACAGCATATTTTTTAAGTTTCGAGTGTGTGTTTTATTAAACAAACAATCGGTATTCATATTGTGCTCTTCTTCTCGCCGACGACTCGTTCCTCATTCGCAATAGTCCGACTTCATACATACCATACGATAAACGAAAAGAAGCTAGCTCGATCCTTTAATTTCACGTTCCGCTATAAAGATGATGTACTATTTTTCTAAATAATTCTAAGTTTGGTGATGTTGAGCTTGAAATAAAGAATACCACAGATAGAGCTAGGTTTGCTTCATACCTCGAAATTGACAGTGAGGGCCGGTTAAGAACGAAACTACAACAAAAGAGATGATTTTAATTTTCCTATGTGCACTTTCTAGGTATAGCAACATTCCAGCAGCATATGGAGTATATATCTCTAAGTTGATCCGGTATTCCAGAACTTGTGGTTCCTATCATCATTTCCTTGATAGAGGGATTTCCATTTCAGATGATGTTCTTATTGTTTTACAGTAGCAATAACCTGTGTCCCATGTGGAGCAGGAAATACCCACCCTTCCGGAACACTTGAGTTTGATTACCGCTTTGGTATCTTCAAACTTTTCTCGCACTATATTTAATCGCTTCATAGTAATACATCGAAATAGATACAACCCAAACATCTAATATCATTACCATCTAATATTTTATATTTATATTAAAATGTGTTTTTAGGGTGAGTTTATCGTGCTTAACGCCACACATTAGAGTCAGGATAAAATGACAACTAAGGAGTTTATTGCATATGTATTACATATAAAGTATTTGTGAAAAAAATTCGCAAATTTATTCATACTGTTATGCATATATTTGTCTACAACCTACATTTCCTACCTTTGTAGTTAGATCAGTTAATGGCGAGAATTCCTTGACCGTGCTTTTGTACTGTTCATGTTGATATTGTCCTTATTTCTAGGTACGTGTGTGATCTATTTGATCGAATGATTTTTATTGCTATTTTGGCTTGAATTCTAGATATCACGAGAGAGGTGTGTGTCAACGGCTTTAATCCTGATGTGTTATTATGCATGTGCAATGAATGAGTTCCATCAGCTACTGTCGTCATATCTTTTCATCTGCATGTGTACTATAATCCAAATCTCTAACGTTCGGAAAATAAAAAAAAATAATAACACCAACAACATCCTGTTTTATTTAATCACATTATTATGTTTATGTGTATGCTCATGTTTAAACAAGTCTTTTAACGATGGTGTTCCATTCAAATGCGAGAAAAACGTTTTAGAGGAAACATTAAAATGTAGCAACTTTTAGAAATCACACATACTATATATTCTGAACAATATTTGGGTTTTCCTTTTGAAAATCACTACTTATAATCTAATACAATATTGTTTTTAATCATGCCTCAAGCGTATTAATCTATCTTTATGAAGGTCAGAGAAAGTTTAAAAGATGTATTTGATAAATAGTTTATCAGGGATGAATGGTTCATTACCGATTTGATTACATTTATATGTGTAAGTCATGCTGATATTATTTTATTACACCGATGATGGATTTCAATAAGTGAATTTGATTATTGAACATAATATTTTTTTTTCAGAAATGTTAAGGATATCTCATTATTATCATTTTTAAATTTCTTCCTATACTCCATTTAATAACAGACGATATTTAATCATTGGGATTTTCAATTACAGAATGATGTCTTTCTGATGTTAACATTTTGATGTTTATCTTAAAGAGAAAAGTGGTACGACGACTATCTGAATCAACATCTCAGATTAAAACAAAATTAATTCTGGCAGAACAAAGAACATCAGTAAATAATAGTGAGCGTCAAATGAAACGTAAAAACAAAACAAATTTACAAAATAAGGGATCTATCCCACTCTCTTGCATAACTGCTGACGGTACAATGGTCAGGTCTTACTGTTCAAATTACTGTTAGAGATTACCGAATGGGCAACCAAAAATGGGCAATCCACTGAAACTGGCAATATAGGGTACACAAGACGAAGAAAAACAAAACAAAAACACAACTCAATATGCGTTGGACACGACCACACAAATATATGGTACACAGCATGAAGTTATTATTTAAATAATATACTATATTTTCAGAAGACAATGTTTTACATGTAATAGTTACATAGTCCTGATATCTACAAGCAGCTAAGACAATGTATTCCTGTAATATTCCAACAATTGACAATGGTCACCATGCATATTCATTGAGATATGATCAATTTGTGCTCTGTATTTCAAAAAAACAAAGTTATAAGTTTGAATTTGTGTTATGTTTTTAACAATACACGCATTTTCATCCTGTTGTAAAACTCAGGGATGATTGTTGTCAGTTATTTAACTGATTTCAGCTATTTATCCCTGACAAAAATATTCCGAAAGTTACGGAACACTGTTGGAGCAGTTCAAAGGGGACCTTTTGAAAGGGGCTGTAGGTAGCTTCAACTATTTTCATTGATTTTCAGTTATTTTATTTTCTAATCAGAATTATCTCTGAAAACTGAAGATGGTTCTCAATATTACGGAAGCAAATATGGGAAATAGGTTTATAATGATACAATTATTATTGCATCAATTACTAAATATATGGCAATCATTATAAAAATTATGCAAAAGTCGTTAGCACACAATAGATGACTATGAACGTATCAGATGAAGTTTGCTCCACAAACCTGTCCTGTATCCTAAACTTCTTTGTTTTTTGTATGATGGTGCTTAAAGTGACTTGCAACAATATTTCAGTTATATCGCGGCGATCAGTTTTATTGGTGGAAGAAACCGGAGTACCCGGAGAAAACCATCGATCTGTCGCAAGTTACTGAAAAACGTTATCACATAATGTTGTACACCTCGCCCTGATCTAGATTCGAACTCACAACATCAGTGGTGATGGGCACTGATTACATAGCTAGTTGTAAATCCAACTATCATGCGATCACGGCCATGACGGCCTCCACGTTCTAAACTATATTATATATATACGTTTGTATCGAAAATATTGGTCATTGCTATTATAGGATTTGTGTGTATCTGCAGGGTGACCCCAAAAAAACCCGAACCCATAAAAATGTTAATTAATCCTACATAGGTCCATCCAATTTCTTCAAATCTGGTAGACTTAAACTTCAGCCTATGGATGATCTTTCCACAAAGTTTTAGCCATCTGAGTCAGTTTGCATATAATTGTTATGTTCTTTCCAAAATGTGCTCCAAATGGCATCCTCGGCGTTGAAGGCAGACTTGCATACATCGCGCACAATTGTCAATGACTCGCACACATTCCTTCTATGGGATTTCCCTGATCTTTGCTGTGATTGTTGCCTTCAGTTCACCAATTGTTTGAGGATTGTTCTCATACACATTATCCTTGAGATACCTCAATAGATAAAAATCTGGAGGGTTCAAGTCAGGTGAATGCGCTATGTGGCAGTACTGATGAAGTTTTGGGCATCATTGGGACGACGCAGAGGTATAGATCGAGATGAACAGTGGTTCCGGCAAGATTGGGGCCACCCCCCACACAACAAATGACTCCCTAGTCTGGCTTAGAGAGCGATTTAAAGACAGACTGATCAGCAGGAAGTGTGAAATCGAGTGGGCAGCGCATTCACCAGACTTGAACCCGCCCCCCCCCCATATTTTTATCTGTGGGGGTATCTCAAGGATAATGTGTATGAGATCAATTCTCAAACAATTGGTGAACTGAAGGCAGCAATCACAGCAAAGATCAGGGAAATCCCATAAGAGGAATGTGTGCGAGTCATTGACAATTTTGCGCGACGTATGCAAGTGTGCCTTCAACGCCGAGGATGCCATTTGGAGCACATTTTGGAAAGAACATAAAAATTATATGCAAACTGACTCAGATGGCTAAAACTTTGTGGAAAGATCACCCATAGGCTGAAGCTTAAGTCTACTAAAGTTGAAGAAAATTGATGGACCTATGTAGGATTAATTAACATTTTTAGGGGTTCGATTTGTTTTGGGTCACCCTGTATATGTGTACATAAATCACAAATTAGACGACGATTTGAATTCAATAAACAAAAAAATTGTTGAGCTTAATTGTTTTACTGGCTAGGAACAATTTACTGTTTTCTTGTAATTGATTATTGCATGGACAAAGTTTTATGCATGTGTAAGTGTCTTGCATAAATGCCTTTGTGAATATGTGTTTTGTACCTATAGTACAATGCCTTTAGTTTTCCTTTTCGTATCAAGTTTTTCATCCGTTAAGTCTAAGTTAAACATAATCGGTAAATTAAAATAAATTAACCTGAGGTAAACTATGACGAATTAACAATAGTCCATGTTGTCAGATAATGTACTTCGGTAACAGGGTCTATTGTCAGTTAGGGGGATATAGATGCACACGTTTAAGATTCCGACATACAAGTGGCATGGGTACTTCATGTACAAGGAATATTGTCATATGATCAAATGTTGTGGATAGTGTCGACGTGTGTAATTAGTCAAATTATGTTTCTGATCGTGAAGAAGTTTGTGGATACATTCTGTGTCATACATTTCGTGCGCTACACATGTGTAAATTATAGTTATCTGAAAATCAATGGCACCAAGCTCAAAATGTCTATTACACTGAAAACAATATATTGTGACATCCGTTGTTGTGTTTTGAAAAAAAAAAAAAAACATAATTTCTTTTTATCAGAAACACCGTGGTTTTGATTCTCGATCTGTTCAAACCAATGACTATATCGTTGGTATTTGTACCTTCTCCACTAATTACGCACCATTAAAGAGAACGAGCAAAGACTGGTTGGATCTAGTGCGAAGCGGACCTCATCATCATCTCATTGGAAATTAACTTGTTCTAGCCATGATATAGCTGAAACATTGCTGAGTGGGCGTTAAACAACAATCACTCACTCACTCACTCACTCACTCACTTATGTAAGTAATTAAACTTACGATATAGCTCATTAAATGTGTGTTCTTTTGTGGGAGGCTCAAGCAGTGAGAATAGTGTACTTTTATTGGGTTTGTTGGTGATGTCATATGAAAGCTCTAATTTGCATTCTCGTGATGATATCAGAGTTTTCCAATAAACCATTTCAGTTATCTTTATAACGCAGGATTGGAAAAATGAAGCATTAAGTTGTCTGAATGACACACTCATTTAATTTTAAGCACAAATCTAACCATTGTTTGCAAACAATTTATATTTTTTGCAGATCCAATGCAATTCATAAATATCACCTTTACTTATGCTTGTCACCTTACTTTTATCTTAAACAAACATTGCGGATTGATTCTACAATGAGGTAAGGATCACAATGATGTGCATTGTTAATTATCTAATTTATTGTTCAATTTTGTATAATTGACGCCCGGTTATATTTTCTAATATATCTTATATCTATACTTTGCTTAAGGTGGTACCATACACTTCAGGTAAAATTTGATCTGCTCGTTTAATTTTCTTATTTTTTTGGCAGTGTGTTTGAATATATCCATTGTAATAAATATCAAGATATTAACAAATTCCAACCAACAGACTCAGAGCTATAAATTCACTAGCCACATATCAGCTTTTCTCTCTGTGGTTTTGATCCCCGAGATGCTTGAAATATGCATACAAACATCATATGATCAAAACGTTCAACTGATTTTAAAGAGTTATCTCCCTTTAGTGTATGGTACCCCCCTTAATTGCTTGGTTGAAAGAAAGGTTTGACGATACAAAAACTTTAGACTTGCTTAATTGTTTGATTGAAAGAAGATATCATAGGGCTAATCAGAAACAGTTGAAACAAAAACTACACAGACAACAAAAGATTGAGCGACACGAATTCTACTAAAGTTCTGGTGTGAATTCAAGTAACCTCGAAGCTGTAACACTGTTGTAGCACGTCAGAGTAGAAAATCTAACAATGTAAAAGTTTTTTGAATTTTAATTTTAATTTTAATTTTGGTGTTTAACGCCACTTTCAGCAATATTTCAGCTATATCATGCCGACCAGTTTTAGTGGTGGAGGAAGCCGGAATAACCGGAGAGAACCACTGATCATGGGCAAGCAACTGGTAAACGTTATCAATTGCGGCTGTGAGTCGAGTGCACCCTTTTTGTAATTTACAAAGCTGGGCGCGAACCCACGCCGTATTGGTGACAGGCTTGTATGAGTTGTTAGATCCAACGACCTAACTCATTGAGCCACCCGGGCCCAAAAGTCTTTTGAGAGAGAAACAAAAGGAGATAAACGAGATAGCTAACATCAGCTAATATTACATACATGTATGCCTAAGGGAAATATTACATTATTTAGGATCTGTAAATTTCATACATAAATATATCTAATAAACCATGCCTGTGTTGAAGCACTTGTAGCTAGGCGGATGATATCCCCGGCGACCAATACTCCACTGGCAGAGGTATCTACCCAGATATAAAACCGTAGATATCTAATTCAGTGAGCACGACATGTTTATGGAATAACGATTGGAGAACCAAATTGATGTAAGTCTTAGATAGCAAGTAAATCAAAAGGCCTAAACATTATAATCTAATTCGGCCAACCTTACCTATTCCTGAGGGAGGTTGATCATAGTTTTAATAAATACACTGCTAAGCAACTCGCAACTCTACATTTCTACATACAGTAGTGTAACGCCCGTGCTAAACCAGAAATTGATAATGCAGTTGTATTAATGATCTACCTCCGACATCTTGATAATCCTTTTTTGAACTTTGTTTTCACTCTATGTATAGTTGGATGTTTTATATTGAGTTGTGTTTTTTATTTGTTTTTCTTCGTCTTGTGTATCCTATGTTGCCAGTTTCTCCGGATTGTCCTTTTTTGATTGCCCCTTCGGTATTCTCTAACGTTTAATTATTGCAATACCATCACTTACACCAGAGAAATTATGAGATAGCAAACGTAGAGATTTTTCAAATATATGTAAGGTTTCTTTCAGACCACTGCTTAATCATTTGTTTTTATATTAATACGTCAACATCATCAGTTTATTCAGATACACTATTTACTGCAAGTAATTTAAAAGATGTATATCCCGATCGCTTGATAATTATATAAGTACCTCATCAGTTCAGTGTTTCCCTAATGCAAGTATCTGTGTTATTTTTTTATGAAATAAAACCAATATTTAACTCAGATATTTCAGCTATGTCAGAACTTCCCTTCAAGAACTTCCATTCCCCAAAAATGAAGTGTCATCTGCAAATTGTGACAGTTGGTATTATTTGTGTTACCTGAATTCCATTTTTATATTTCCTGATTTTAAGTGCGATAATTACGGCACATACAAATCGATTATTTTCTCTTTTTTTTTTCTTTTTTTATTTACAAAATACAAATATGTACAACATAATTCCATATAGATAACTACATTAACCAACTGTATTTTCCTATTTATGCTTTATTTTACGCCTATTTTGACTCATGTTTTTTCCTAACAACCATTTTATAAAGTATGAGGAAACTAAGTTGTCCACTTAGTTCCATCTTATTATATTTTATATCTTTAAACAAATATCATAATTTTTTTGTATTAAGCTTTGTTTTTTTTATAACAAATATTACTGTAGCAAATTGAAAAACTAATTAACGATTTGAGAACGGAATCAATACATCAAACAGACTGCAGTTACCTAATAAATCGATTTTAAAGTGTTACAGCTATACCGTAGGAAGTTTTAATATAAAGGGTATTTCACATATAAACAATTATGAATTATTAGCTGTGATACATAATAACCTTCATTTAAGGATTATGATTTTATTAATTATATGCATCCCTCATCCTCGATGTATGGAATTCATTGGATAATTTCATATTTCTGGGATAATCTACTTCATTTTGCAATAATATTGCATTCAATTTAATATAATTCCTGAAGTGTAATAAAAAAAATAAAAAATATATATATATTCGCTAGATCTCTTCGTATTAAAGAATATTTCTCAGCCAAAGAGAGAGACTGTCCTGTAGATGGGTCGTCCGATTCGGAAGATGATAATGACATCCCCCTTCCTAGGTTTAAGAAAAAAAGTTCATGGATTCCAAAACCCAGCAAAAATACAACTTTAGAATCCTTTATTGATTTAGTCAAAAATGATGTCCAGACAGCAACCAGCACGACCAAACCAACACATAACAACCTCACTCCAGCAGAAAAAGGTGCGCTACAAGAATTAAAGGAAATGGATGACATTGTCATAAAGTCAGCAGACAAGGGTAGCGCAATTGTTGTTATGGACAAAGTAGATTATTTAGAGGAGGCAAACAGACAACTGACGGATGAAAGATTTTACAAAAAACTGGACTCTGACCCCACGGAAGAATTCAGCGCAAAAATAACACAGGAGCTAAAAATTATGAAAGAAAGTAGTCATTATTTGAAACCAGACAATCCCAAAGTCGGACGCTTCTATCTATTACCTAAAATTCATAAAGTCAACAACCCCGGGAGACCCATTGTTTCAGCAAATGGGCACCCCACAGAAAAAATCTATGAATTCGTCGATTTCCACCTTCGACCTCATGTAGAAGCGTTACCCTCACATTTGAAAGACACCACTGATTATCTTCAAACAATGGAATCCATGAACCCCCTTCCTTCGGGGACCATTCTTGTTTCGATGGACGTTACGTCATTATACACTAACATCCCACATAATGACGGTATCGAAGCATGTCGAGAGGCCTGGGACCAAAGAGCCGTTAAAGAACCACCAACGGAATGTCTTGTCCAGTTGCTCACATTGGTACTGAAGCATAACAATTTTACATTTAATGGAGAGCATTTTTTACAAATCAACAGAACAGCTATGGGAACAAAGATGGCACCTTCATACGCCAACATCTTCATGGGGAAACTTGAAAAACTAATCATACAATCTGCACCTCACAAGCTACTTTCCTGGTTTCGTTTCATAGACGACGTTGACATGAAGTGGACCGAGTCGGAAGAAAACCTCAATCGTTTCTTTGACCATGCCAACAATGTTCATCCCACTATAAAATTCACCCATGAAACATCTAGAAATAACATCTCCTTTCTGGATACTTACACCACCTGTGAAAATGGTATTATGTCAACTGACATATACAACAAACCGACAGATAAACATCAGTACCTGTCCCCACAGAGTTGTCATCCTAAACATTGCACCAAAAGTATTCCGTACAGCCAAGCTCTCCGAATCAAACGCATCTGCTCCAACGAACAAACCACCAAAAAACGGCTTGGGGAACTGAAATGTCATCTGAAAAAGAGGGGTTACAACAATGCGAGCATTAACCATTGTTTTAACTACGCAAGTGGTATTGACAGAAAAGACCTCATCCAATATAAAGAAAAGAACGCGAACAGAGTGCCATTTGTCATCGCATACCATCCTGCGCTCAGTAATTTATCCAGCATCGTTCGTGAGCACTGGACAACCATACAAAAACACCCAAAACTGTGTAAAATCTTCAAAGAACCACCCGTCTTGGCCTTCAGGAAACCCAAAAGTTTGAAAGACATCTTGGTGAGAGCTGACATCTCCCCTCGATCTGCCTACAATGGTCAGTGTCAAAAATGTGATTCGAGACGATGTATGACGTGCAAAAACATCCAATGCACACAAAAATTCAGCAGCACACATACAGGAGAAAAATTCATCATATACTGCAATGCCAACTGCAAGACAGAAAATATTATCTACCTCCTGGAATGTGCAATTTGTGGTCTTCAATACATCGGAGAAACTAAACAACAACTTAGTAAACGCTTGAATGGCCACAGAAGCGATGCAAATTGCAAACCTGACCTTCCACTCAGCAGACATCTCAGATCGACGGGCCACCATGATTCTTTTGGCAAACTGAAGGTCACCATAATTGACCATAACCCCAAGTGGGATGAGAAAACTTAAGACCTTATCACCGAATGGAATCAATGAGAAAAAGTAATATCCTCTCTTGACTCCTATTCGTGTTGATCTCCTCCAGTCGTATTAGGACATACAGTTTGCTCTATTGGCCCAAAGTATATATTCCAGACTGTGGCGGGCCGTTTGTTTTAATGAGTTTGGGTATTATACCGTTTTCAACAATATTTTGACAGTGCTATTTGATACATTTACCAATAATGTCTCATTTTATTTCTAATTTAACATTTATTTAAATGTGTAGCCCTATTGTATATTTATATTATTGTTATTGTACTTTTATTAATTTATATGTAGGATTTCCATTCTTTTATGCATGTAGTTTCATATGTGCATCTACTGGTTCTTTTGTGCCGTACATGGACCGTCAAAAACTTTTTTTTTTCTAAATTTGAAAAGTCGCTATATTGTTTCGAGATTTTATTTAATTAGACATTGGTAAAGTCCCTCTGTGGGACGAAAATTTTGTCATTCAACGAAGTGTTTAATTCTTTATCACTTTGTTTTGTGTACTTGGTGTTGTTTTACAAACCATTTTAGACGTTTATATATATATATATATATATATATATACATGTATCACTAATTTCAAAATTTTAAACTTAACCTTCCTATGACATTTTTACAGTGATTGATGCGTCAATGTTGACACATTTTAACCACGGAAGATATATTTTAATGTTTCTGTAATTAAAATGCACATGGTGTAATAGATTAATACTTAGATATTATTTCTTATCACCATGCTAATTTACAAAACTAAAACTTTGACATTTTCCGAAGACATGTTGATTTGACTGTTTAACGCCACTTTCAGCAATATTTCAGCTATACCATGGCGACCAGTTTCTGTGGTGCAGGAAGCCGGAGTACCCGGAGAGAACCACCGACCCTGGGCAAGTAACTGGTAAGCTTTATCACTTGCGACTGCGAGTCGAGTGCACCCTTTTTGTAATTTACAAAGCTGGGCGCGAATCCATACCGTATGGGTGATAGGCTTGTATGAGCTGTTAGATCCAACGACCTAACGCATTGAGCCACCCAGGCCCCAAAGACATGTTGAGGATTTAGTAGGAAGGAAAAACGAAATAAAATTTACCAATAAGCAGACTATAAAACGCGCAAATTAATACGAGATTTATGAGAAGATTAATGTGGTAAGGTCACTGAAAAGCTCAAATACTTTATTTATGATCAATTGGAAAATAGAGCGCTGCATTCTAATTAAGACTGTTGTAGTTAAATGAAGATCAACATAAATGTTCAATATAATAAATAACCTGAAAAAAAAAGACAGTAATAATCGTGAGCAATATTTCTGTTGTTTTCTCTATGAGAGGGAAAAGCAGTACGTAAATCAAATTAGAATCGTATAAATATAATTAAAATGTGTGGTCATATAATATAATATTCAATCCGTTTTACGTTTCGTTACATTTTATGTCAAGTACATCCTGGTTTTTAAATCGTTTCAATAATGTCTTCGTCTAAATTGAACGAAAACTCCGAATATAGCAACATATTGTATAATTTCTGCGGGAATAAAAACAATTGTTCTATATTAGTATATTTTTCTAGTATAGATTATATATAAAAACTAAATTTTGAATGGAAAAACGTATTCACCGTCGGCAAAGTAATATTCACCAGCGGTAAAAGTCACGTGTTACTATTTTTGGACAATGGAATTCTTTTGGAAAATTTTATTTTAATCTACCAATGAAAAAAAAGTATTATATTTGCCGCATACGTCAAAACAAAACAAAATGTTGACTGAAGATTGATTGATTGATTGATTGATTGGTGTTTAGCGTCCAGCGAGCAATTTTTCAGCTATATTCAGGACGAGAACATTTAAAAAATTAAACGCCACGGGACTCGAAACAAGGAAAGGTGATGGGTAGGGACGGATAATTTTGCCAGTGCAACAGGTCTCTTATGGACCACTCATCATGAGTATAATGCTCATATTGAGCTGTTATACTGGGTTCTTTAACGTGCGGAGAGGGTGGCAATCTCTTAACACGGGACCTCGGTTTTATTTACGTCTCATCCGCAGGACGGGTTGGTTGTGAATTTATACATCCCGCACAACCGACGTACGCCCCTTCAAGCCGAAGAAGCTCTCGGTCCCATTTCTATACCCCGGGGTTCCCGCGGGGTTGACTCCTTTTAGAGGACTAGTGCCTCTAGGGCGGAGAAACCTGGTGTCTATTCTACCCCCGGCACACCCTTTATGAGAGGGGTTCGACTGAAGAAGCAGACGAACACCAAGTGCCCAGAAAGCCTAGATTTGCAACATTATCAGAGGATGTAATGAACAGTATTTTAAAGGATAAAAATTCAGAAAACACTAAACAGGCCACAGACAGAGCTGTGTGCTTGTTCAGGAAGTATTTGAATGAAATAGACCGATCAGAGGACTTTGAAAACTATGAGATTTCAGAGCTGCAGGAAGCTCTAACTAAGTTTTACTCTGAAGCCCGTAACGAAAGCGGCGATTTGTACAAGAAAAGTACTCTAACAAACACCCGGTACGGCATCAACAGATTATTGAGTGAAAAAAAATTGACATAATCAAAGACCATGCTTTTGCTTACTCAAATTAAATGTTCAAAGCCATGACAGTGCAGTTGAAAAGAGAAGGGAAAGGTGATATTGACCACCACCTTCCCATTGAAGCAGATGATTTAAAAAACAATATATTCTACCTTGAAAACTACAGACCCAACATCCCTCCAACAGAAAGTTTTCATTGATATCATGTTGTATTTTGGGCGCCGGGGTCGTGAAAACTTGCGAAATTAAAAAGTTAACGATTTTCAAGTTGGAATTAAACAAGGAGGTGGTGACGTTGAGCACATATTTGTTTACATACAGCGAGATGAATTGACAAAGAATCACCAAACTGACACAAACACTGCAAATGGGAAAATGTTTGAAGTGAAAGGTATGTTGGGCTATAAATATTACTTTTACAAGTATACATGTACATGAACATGTGTACTGTAGATGTCCAGAAAAATTGAAGGGGCAATCAAACACCAACATCCAAGGACAATATACAAACCTGGGAAACGCAGAGAAAAACGACAACAGACAAAACATTAAAAAATACACAAACAACGCACAAACAACATGGACTCCCAATGGAAAGGGAGTGAACCCAGGTGTTCAGGAAAAGTAAGCAATTCCTGCCTATTGCAATACACCTGCCATACATGTTTATGAAGGATACTACACATATACTTGTAGAGGAGGAGAAAGGATTAAAACACAAAAAACATCCAGAAATGGGAAAAAAACTAAAAGTATGAAATAAACAGACTTTCGATGTAGTGTTTGTATATACAGTATTTTTTATTCATACACTGGTATGACTATTAATACTTTTTTTTTACTTTTCAGATGATGTGATGTGCCCAGTCCGGAGCTTTTTCATCTACAAGGAGCATCTTAATCCAAAATCTGACACATTTTTTCAACGACCAAAAGTTAGACCAACAAATAATGTTTGGTATGATGTATCTCCACTTGGCCATAATTCTCTTGGGAAAATGGTGCCAGATATTTGCTAAAAAGCTGGAATTCTACAAAAAAATACACTAATCATTCCTTCCGTGCAACGACAGTTTATATTCTTGACGAGGCTGAATTTGCGGGTCGGCACATTATGTCAATTACAGGACACAAAAGTGAATCCTCTTTAAAAACCTATACAGGTTATACATCTGACAGAGCACTGAGGGATATGTCTAATACAATCAGCAGTAATCTACGCGAAACCTCTACTACAGAAAACAAAGAAAATGACTTAAAAAGTGAAATTCCTGATTTTGATGACAATATTACAGATTTTCTACTGATGAGTGATTCACAAATGGAAAGTTTAGTTACAATGGCAACAGATATTAACAATACTAGCAGTACTACATGTAGTAATGGAGATGTTAACAACAATATAGCACATGTAAACAATATAGCACATGTAAACAACAGTGTAGCACATGCAAACAACAGTGTAGCACATGTAAACAACAATGTAGCACATGTAAACAACAGTGTAGCACCTGTAAACAACAGTGTAGCACATGTAAACACCAGTGTAGCACATGTAAACAACAGTGTAGCACATGTACACAGCAGTGTAGCACCTGTACACAATGTAGCACATATAAACAACAGTGTAGCACATGTAAACAACAGTGTAGCACCTGCAAACAACAATGTAGCACATGTAAGCAACAGTGTAGCACATGTAAACAACAGTGTAGCACATGTAAACAACAGCGTAGCACATGTACACAGCAGTGTAGCACCTGTACACAACAGTGTAGCACATGTAAACAAGTGTAGCACATGTAAACAACAGTGTAGCACATGTACACAATGTAGCACATATAAACAACAGTGTAGCACATGTAAACAACAGTGTAGCACCTGCAAACAACAATGTAGCACATGTAAGCAACAGTGTAGCACATGTAAACAACAGTGTAGCACATGTAAACAACAGCGTAGCACATGTAAACAACAGTGTAGCACCTGTACACAGCAGTGTAGCACATGTAAACCACAGTGTAGCACATGCAAACAACAATGTAGCACATGTAAACAACAATGTAGCACATGTAAACAACAGTGTAGCACATGTAAACAACAGTGTAGCACATGTACACAGCAGTGTAGCACCTGTACACAACAGTGTAGCACATGTAAACAAGTGTAGCACATGTAAACAACAGTGTAGCACATGTAAACAACAGTGTATCACTCCATCAGGACAGTGGACATGGCTTTGGCATGGGTGTGCCAAACTTTAATTTTTCAATGCAAAGTAATTGTCTCCAGTTTTACAGCCACCCAGCTGCACCTTTGATTGCCAACAACTATGGAACAATCAATATCAACATTTCACATAATTGATTCCAAGTTGAAAAGAAACTGTTAAAAGTCTTGTTTCAGTATTGCCAATATTCATTGTGGTACCTAAAAAATTGAAAAATCATAAATATTTGGAAAAACTTTATTTTATTATTTTTATTACAGAATACCATATTTTTCTGAAAATATATCATAAAACAATTACTGTCTTTTGATTCTGTAAATGTGTTGTTTCATTGACTTTAAAAAGTCAATATATCAACACAGTTACCTCATCAAAAGACAGTACTTGTATAATATATCTTATTGAGTGTGTACGATGTTTTTCTCTAACAACATTTTATCACGTCCGCTCTTGATCAAAAGATGTGAAAGCTAAATGATTTAAACGTCTTTGGGAGCAAGCAATTCTCAAACCGAAGGACACGGAGAGTTAAAAACGATGGCTGTATGCATAATTTCTCTTAGGCAAGGAATGCATCTTCAATTCTAATATGGCGTGCTACTTTCGCTTTGTACGTAAAGCTATTCTCTAAATAGCACAATTATTTTAGCACATGCGCGATGTCCTATCGGTGTTTTCCAGTGTATTTCACTATTTGATCACGTAAACCAGCAATTAAAGTAATAAAAATAGAAATTAACTATGTTTTCTTTGAATCATAATTGAATATTTGTCTTAGCTATGTATAAAGGGCATATTTTCTTAAATGGGTCAGTCATCCACAAACAGCGTTTACAGTTGTCCCGTTAACTTCGCAATACCCTCTTGAAAAAGCACTTGTTGCGTCATCATCTGCGTCATCGTTTACAAACAACATACATAACCGTGGTGCCAATAAACATACAACTTCACGAATTGTTTCTTAAAGGTAAAGAATTGTTTCTTAAAGGTAAACGCCATGGTCTTAACAAGTTAGCGTGAAAATTTAAATGACATAAAATAAAAGACATTTGTGTTAATGAATGCTAAAAATAGTATATGTAGCACCAAATAATGGGGATCGTCATTTTTCAGAACTCTTCAATGTGAGGAGACAAAAGCATAATCCATTCTCGAATTATACCTGCAATTATAGCTCTTCCGACAGAACCGTGACGTCACACAAGCGGTATCATATAGTATATCAGTATTGCTCAGTTGTAATTGTATCATCAAAAATTAGGTAAATCGTAAAATAACGTCGTTTATCTTTTGATATTTACAAAATTATTATGACTTCTTGTCAAGCATTATATTGTACAAACGAAAAAGGAATATGCGAGAAGATTTTTCTTGTAATTCCAAATATTCATATTTCTAATTCGGTATATTAATGTTAATAAACGTGTTTTATGTTTAATAATTAGTTATTTACGAATAAAAAGTTACAATGTATTGAATTATAACAATTGTTCAACTGACTGGAGTTTTCCTTTTACATACAATTTGTATTTGTCTAAATTTTACACCTCACTTTCCCTCGATGTAACATATCGACAAATATAATGCCTTCCCATGTTAAGATGAGCATAAAACATGACATGGGATAATTATTTCTTAATAACTAAATG
This sequence comes from Bathymodiolus brooksi, assembly GCA_963680875.1. NCBI lineage: Eukaryota > Metazoa > Mollusca > Bivalvia > Mytilida > Modiolidae > Bathymodiolus > Bathymodiolus brooksi. The sequence continues at coordinate 9,470,202 of OY804579.1, read as the reverse complement.
CACATTACATAAAATATTAATCATTTTGTTATGGCAGCTTTCAATGGTTATGGCTTAGAAATGTCTTACTTCCTAATTTAATATTTCACTTTGAAAATAAGCTGAACATAAAAGTCATGATGGTGAAAGACGTTATATTTGACATTTACAACGAGCTCAGTCATAAAAAAATCAAATCTTTTGATATTCTTATATGTTTCAAGAAGTTTATCTTCTTTCTAAATACTTGTAAAACGAAACTATTGTCTTAAGTATGGCATCAAATATATGTTGCCTGGCAATGTACAAATAATCTCCTTATGTTGATAACTTTGAACTTTTGAACTTTTTTTTATTATACTCTCTGACACCATACATGTGTAACAAGAGGAATACAGACAATAACATATAATACAAAAATACAATGATGGATATGACTAACAGGTAATCAAACACAATATCACTGGATTATAAATATTTTCTAAGTTTACTAATAAACAATGATATTTTTTTCAAAACTGGAACATTACAAAGTGATAAAAGTCCTATCATTTTTTGGAAATTTGGATATTTAGTATAATAACTAGGTATAAGTTTTTTTTCTTATATCTACAACATTAGGAAATGAACATTCAAAAATATAATGATACTCGGATCCAATATCATTGTGACACAAGTGACATATTCTTTCTTCTCTCGGGATATTTACCCATCTACCTGTTTCTACGGGTATTTTTAAATTACAACACCTTAATTTAGTAATTAAGGCTCTCTCGTTTGGAGATAATTTAAGCAAATAGTTTTCCAATTTAAATTCCATTTTAAATTGCCCATATAAGTTTCCCCTAGAAGAAGTAGCTATAAGATTGTACCATTTCTGTATAAATTGATCTGTGAGCTTTTGTTTCACTGTGAGTTTTAATTCAACTAAATGAATTGGATTTTGTTGATTCCAAACATAACTAAGGCCTACATTATCAAAAATAGACTTAATATGATTGATCCATTTAAAATTAACATTTTCTCTTTGACTAAGCATATACATAATCCTGTATAATATACTACTTAATTTTTGGTTATAAGTGAGAAGCTTATTCCAAAAAGAGATCATTCTTACATTAATGACAACATCAATAGGGACTCTACCAATCTCACCATATGACATCAAATTAGGTGTACTAGTTCTCATTTTAAGAATATTTCTACAGAATTGTAAATGCATTTTTTCTAACACTTGTACATTTTCGTTCCCCCAAACTTCACATCCATATGTTAGGATGGGGAGTATGAGGGTGTCGAATAGTTTAAGTTGTAAATCTACTGGCACAGATATATTACGTAACTTTTTATATAAGCTAAAAAGTGCCTTTTGCGCCTGTTCTGACTTAAGTTTCTTATCTTTTAAGAATGTACCTGTGTAATTAAAAGTGACACCCAAATATGAGTAAGAGTCTACAATATCCAAAGCATGTCCTAAAAGCTTAAAGGACTGAATATGTCTGGATTTCCTCTTACAAAAAATTACAACTTTTGTTTTATTTAGATTCACTTTCAACTTCCACCGTGTACAATAATTTTCAAAACTATTCAAAGCATTCTGTAAAGATTCAGGAGTTTCAGCAAGAATTATGGTGTCATCTGCATATAACAATGCAAATATTTAAAAAGGTAGTCCTGAACAGGGTGACAGCGAGGCACTTGCCACATGGACCTCTGTTCGGATTTCTTTTACAGCCCCCTTTCTGCTTTTTGCCTGCATGATATGTATTAATTTTGTAATTGCATGCTGATTGTATTGTTTTAATGTTGATGTATTTGTGTTTTTTTTGTTTTTATATATTCGGTAAAAAGCTCTTCAGAGCTTATGTTTTTTTTGTTTATATTACATGCCGAATTGAAATAAAGTTTTACTTACTTACTTGCCAATAAACATAAAACTTCTCGAATTGTTTCTTAAAGGTAAACGCCATGGTCTTAAAAAATTAGCGTGAAAATTTAAATGACATAAAATAAAAGACATTTGTGTTAATGAATGTTAAAAATAGTATATGTAGCACCAAATAATGGGGATCGCCATTTTTCAGAACTCTTCAATGTGAGGAGACAAAAGCATAATCCATTCTCGAATTATACCTGCAATTATAGCTCTTCCGAAAGAACCGTGACGTCACACAAGCGGTATCATATATTATATCTGCATTGATCAGTTGTAATCTTATCATTAAAAATTATGTAAATCGTAAAATAAAGTCGTGTAATTATCTTTTGATATTTATAAAATTATTATGACTTCTTGTCAAGCATTTTATAGCACAAACGAAAAAGGAAAATGTGAGAAGATTTTTTTGTAACCCCCCCAATACAAATAAACTCATTTGTTTTATGACAATGTAACATGGGGTGGGAATATTAAGAAAACAATTAGGACGATATACTAATTGTTAACATTGTATTGCAGTTGATCTGATATTAAAACATAACTAAAAGGGCTCTATGTTGGGAAGAGTCAGATACATTATTTATTCAACTAACATGATCCGTCTCCGTGACGTCACATGATGATTTGTCATGGCCGCTTAGACTGCAACAGGAAATTCCAAATATTCATATTTCTAATTCGGTATATTAATGTTAATAAAGGTGTTGTATGTTTAATAATTAGTTATTTACGAATAAAAAGTTACCATGTATTGAATTATAACAATTGTTCAATTGACTGGAGTTTTCCTTTAACTTACAATTTTTACTTGTCTAAAGTTTACACCTCACTTTCCCTCGATGTAAAATATCGACAAATATAATGCTTTCCCATGTTAAGATGAGCATAAAACATGACATGGGATAATTATTTCTTAATAACTAAATGCACATTACATAAAATATTAATCATTTTGTTATGGCAGCTTTCAACGGTTATGGCTTAGAAATGTCTAACTTCCTAATTTAATATTTTACTTTGAAAATAAGCTGAACATAAGTCATGATGGTGAAAGACATTATATTTGACATTTACAAGGAGCTCAGTCATAAAAAAATCAAATCTTTTGATATTCTTATATGTTTCAAGAAATTTATCTTCTTTCTAAATACTTGTAAAACGGAACTAGTGTCTTAAGTATGGCATCAAATATATTTTGCCTCGCAATGTACAACTAATCTCCTTATGTTGATAACGGTAACGGATTTGACCGATTTTTCTTGATGCTTAATATACTAAAGCGCAAAATTAAGAGTCCTGTTTTCCTAATAAATTCAATTCAAAGCGAAATTTGTATTTTCTTTTCGTCAAATTTTACTGTTCCACGCTCATTTATTTCTTGGAAGAATGATATGTTGCAAGGATCGTCAGACATATTTAAAGCAAAGAGACAACGCATTAAATGTACGCTCAACTTATTTTTTACCTATATTATTACAATCGTGTACAAATCATAGGTTGTCAGTGCCGATTTGATACATGCCGAAAACCACTTCTACACCATTAACAACTTCACCAAGCCAGTGGATGTCTTGCTCTGCCTTCTGTAACCTGCATCAGGAATACTATTATAGCTTTCATCTGAGAGGACAATTCTCTTACGCTTACAACGCTAGTTCTGATGATACACAACCCACCTAACATCTCGAGCTATGCGTGTAGTACTTCTGGTCGGACGATGCAATTTTCAATTACTTGAAAACTTTGCACCGAATTCAGACGTCTCATGTTTTGTTCACCGTGTGCAGGGGATGTGTGTTTGGCATATCACATATATCAGTCGACATTAACAACGCATCCATTTCCAGTTGTTATACATATATAACATGGGTTAAGCAGGCATTGCATATGCGTTTTATTTACATTTCTAGCGTGTTCCAAGAATTTCGTCAAGACTACATTGCTTTTACAAAGTTTAAGAAGCGTTCACCCATGCAATTAGAAATAAAGGTCAAATAGTGTTACCATGAACATAATTTACGCAAGTATTATAATCTAAAATATTCAAATTTGGTAATGTCTTTGGTGATTTAAAAAAAATAAAATTTGTCGAAGATGTATTGATAGTATAAAGATTGGCAAATAATATTCATTTAAATTCAAGAAATATTTAATTTCAGCAATAACAATGAAGTGTCAAATATTTAATTCCCAAACCTGTAACTGGCCATTGTTTTGACAGACGACAGCATCAACGTTAAAGAAAAACGTATAAAACATTGTAAATTGTACACTGTTAAAAGCGCTCAGGTGATCCCGTTTAGACCCAGCCTATTTAAATGACGTAACATTGTTCTAAGCTCCACCCATCAGCATAGTAATGACTCCAACAATAGTACTATGCGAGTGCATAGTACAACGACGCTATTTATTCTTTGTAAAATTATGTTTCGATAATATCATGTCAATTATAATGAAAGTTTCTTACATGAAGAGTAATAATTTACAATATTATTTTGCAATCCAGTGATAAAGACATATTACATGGTTGTTATTTGTGTATATCATTGTCATATGTTTAATATACCGGTAAGTATACGCAACTTTCGTCATTATGCTAGTTTATCAATGCTACAGCGTACAGAATGTCATGAGTATGTTTACATATACAGTAGTATTTAATATTAAAGAAAACAATACAACAGGTGTTTAATGAATTTTGACATGTGAATGTGGCTTTGATCAATCTTATTTTAATGTGCACTTACATGCATAACCTCTTCCATTGTAGATTTAAAAAGTAATATTTGAGAAGAAGTCTATATCTAAATTAAACATAAAAGAAACATTTCTTTCCGGAAGATTCAGTTAATGTATTTTTAAAACGGCGTTCTGATTGTTGCTCATGATATTGGAGACATAGAAGAGAAATGACTTTTTCCGTAGAGTTGTATGCTATTGTGTTGTCCGCTGTATGATTCTCGATAGCTGATCCATATAAAACAGTTATATGTTAGTAAGGGAGCATTTAATGATTATTCGTGGAATGTTTTGAATCAATGACGTTTCCTGAATTCTTAATTTTAGTATACATATACTATGAATTACACTTGTCAAGCAAAATATACAAATACAAAATTTCAAAGATATAATTTTAAATTTGTGGGCGTATTTTCGTATTCATGTAACTTTACAAGAATTATAGTTAGTCATATTCTATACCTAGACTGCACCGTTTACTTTTGTTTTTGATGACCTTGATATTTTTCTCGCATTTGTTTTTGCTAAGAACATTTTTCTTATAAAACAAACCTATAAAGTAACTGCATACTTGATAAACATATTATTCCTTAGTTGTATCCGTACAGACGGAATTTGTCTAGACTATCCATTATGTGTCTGGTATTCTTGAATAAGGGTAATAACAAAATTACCGAACTCCGAACAATCTTCCAAAGGGAAAGTCAAAACTCATAAGTATATAAACAGACAAAATCGGTCAACAACCGGAAAACTGTGAAAACCGTAATGACCCTGACTTGGTACAGGCATTTCTAAAGAAATGGTGGGTTGAATGAGATTTTAAAGCGCCAAATCTCCCGCTTTCATTACGGATCAAAGGTTCCGGCTGTCACTATAACAGTATTTATAACAATACTGGAACAAAATAGGTAAAATAGTTGTCAAAGCAGTACCAAATTCAGTGAGGAGGGTGGAACATCTATCATGAACCATCTCCATCAACAACCCCGAGTCACCTGAAGTATTTTAACTACGAAAGTAAATGTCAAAAACACTTTTACGTCACACATTGATAAAAACTATTTTTAATATTTTTGTTGACTTCCTTATCTTTATACATTTTCACTATATGAAAATCCATCGTTTATTATCGTCTATGCAGAGAACACAGACATAACCCTGCAGGAACATACGAAACATTTTCGACACTCACCGAATTAACAGATCAATTTCTCAGTTTATTTGGGTTTTTCCTATCGATATGGGACAGCTATGAGAGATTTACAAATATTTTTCATTTTGAAATATTTGTTTTGTTTTTGCATTATGTGTGCAGTATTTAATCGATCTTTAGTTTTATATGTATGTTTTGTAGATCGTTGTTTGTCCTTTTGTACTTTTTCTTTTCTTTATGTTGTCTGTTCTTCGATGTACGGATTCTGATTACCCCTTTGGTATCTTCAAACTCTTCTTAATTTATATTTTGTCCTAAAATCTCTTTTTGTACATTGCAAGTCTCGATAAAATATCTTCTGGAGAACTCTTTTAGAGTACATATAATATAGGTCCTTCTCCTCCTGCAATATCATTAAAACATTTGACTTCTCTACCCTCTACACAACTATTCCTCACTCTAAGCTTAAGGACATTTCTTTGCTCTATTCATTTTTTTGAAACATGTTTTGAAACGAACCCAGATCTGCAGCGATGAAACCTTGGTATGTGTTATTGTGGATCACATCTAGTCACATTGTATACCAATTTTTAAATAGATTTGCTCGTATTTATGTACAACCAATAAATGTAGGTCTATTTTAAAATTTGCTAAGAAATCAATGCACTGGTGGTTCGTTGTCTGTAAATATTATAATGAACACATCGTCAAACGTTGAAATATATTTTGGTTTTCAATGGCCAGTATAGTCACTTTCATGATGACAACCTATGAATTCGTTTTTCCTGGCATCAGTACTGTGGGAGTTGGTCCCCTTCAATTGTATCCGTGTTCATCATTTCAGTATGAAACAAATTATGGGTTTCTATTTGTTTAAAAATCTACTTACTACACAGACCTTATCCATATTCTCTTGTGTATAGATTTCCTTTAGTATTACTCAGTCGTTAGATATATATATTTATAACATGTTAAGCAGACGATTTCCTGATTCATGATTCATCTTACCAATATACACTGTAGCTTAAGTTTCTGATGTTATATAGACATATTTCCCTGCTTTATTGTAGGAATTGTGACTAAAAAGAAGTAATTAATATAAACGAGTTTATTTAAGAGGAAGTGGGATCGTTCAGCCAGCCAATTATCAAATATGTTAGATTGTATGTCATTGGTCAATGCATTTCTTACCAGGATATTGATGGATTGAATGCCATACAAAGGAAAGTGTAAACACTGTAGTCTGATTATTTCGTATATTGTATATATAATATACACTTTAAAAAATATCCATCCATATTGGTAACTGACATATGCTGTCCAACATTCAATATATTCCCAAATATAATCAAGCCAAACTTCTGTATTTTTATATTACGGACGTGAAATAAAAACAGTTTTAGTCTGATTTTGATGTGTTAACATGCCGTAACATAACGATATTTAATAGGAATATGTTGTCACTCTCTGTTGCGATTTTTGTTTTATTGCTTGCCTTCAATCTCTCTTGTACCCGATGTTGCATGTATCTCTCGATTGCCCATTTTGAATGTCGCTGCTGTTTTCTCTAATATTTACTTGATGCATTGTTCTTTATCGGATCAGTATTCCGTTTGTATCCTAATATGGCAGGTGTTTTATAAGAGACAGAAACTGCTTACCCGACACGAGCACATGGGGTCTTCTCCGGATTTATGTGGGGTCGTGCTTCTCATCTTTTTAGTTTTCTGTTTTGTGTTATTCGTTTTGTTTGTCTTAGTCTTGTGTCTTGTGTGTCAAATGTTGCCAGTGTTTCTGGTTTTTCCATTCTTGATTGCCCCTTCGGTTTTTCTAACGTATATAATAAATGAGAATAATTCAACGTAACTTTCCAAGTTTCTCAATTGAAGCCTACGTATAGGGTCTTATCGTTGCTGTAAAAGGTAAATAAGTAGTAAGAAAATAACTACATAAAACGAATTTCTATATTAACACATAAAGGATTTTGTTTTATTTTTTTTCTCTCTCTTTTTTTTAACAACAGGATATCTTGTATTCACATGCTTGTTACAATTACCACAATTAAAACTCCTAAAGTCCAAGCTTCTTTTGGTGTTTGCCTGTTGCATCATCTTCTGATTTTCAAAGGGCTATGATCAGAACGGTTTTATTTTTAGTCATCTTTTGAAGTGTCCATAACAGGTTGTCTTATCCGTTGACGTAATTTGAGGAATGTTAATTGATTTTATAATTAGTTTTAATAGGATATTGTTGTTTTCTTCTATTGAAATGAAACTCTAATGTTCTGATATTATTGCTCTTTTATTCATTATTGTTATATTTATGACGTCAATGATAATACGAACAACATGCATGTGCATGTTGATAATGTGCATTCAATAGCCTAATAGATACAAATCAAGTTTTTCAATATGTTTTAAAAATATTTATAGTATAGCTTGTCTTGCATTCCGAATATCGAACATGAATCACGAGAAAACGGACAACGCACTAATTCACGAATGCGATTTGATGGTAAATGACACTATATAAATAAAAATATCATGCAATCAATGGTAAAAAATATTGTCAGCGTGTAATACAAAATGATATGTCTTCCAATGCAAAAATCGGCAAAAACGTAAACAGATCGGTTGATTTTTTCGTGAAGGGTTTTCACTATTAAACTGCAGTATTTTGGAACGTTTGACAGTCTAGTGTTTTCTCTGCCACATGGTTTTTGGATTAAAGACAACTATACATGGATACTTTTGTCATGCTGCTGATGATCTCGCTACTCTATGGCGAATCGTCATTATTCTGATATCCTCAATGAAATTCAAATAACTGAAAATTAAAAAACAGTTATTTCATTTTTTTTATGTTGCTCTATTTTCATTCAGTAGGAAAGTACATAAATTGTGTATGTAAGTAGGAACAACTTTAAAGCAAATTATAAATAAGACTAATAGGTTCTTACACGAGTCCCTATTGAAGATCTGGGATTTTCCCACGAGGGTGAGAAATTCCGTCTTTTCACGAGTGGAGCGTAGCGCAACGAGTGGAAAGACGCTGGAGTTCTCTCACGAGTGGAAGAAATCCTAGATCTTCAATAAGGACGAGTGCACGTACCTGTTTCTTCCGTTTCAACTTAAAAACAAAGCATGTCGATTTCATTCATTCATTCGCATGTCAATGTCATGTTTACTACACAAAATATTACAACGCCACGTGCAATGCAGTAAATACACACTTATTTAAAACCGCATCAAATCTATTAGGGGAAATCGGATAATATGAAGCAGCCGGCCGCGATACTGGTACTACAATACTGGTAATACCAGTATTTTACCAGTATCTTCCAGTATCTGCAATACTGGTACAGATACTGGTAAATACTAATATCCCAGTATCTTCCAGAATTATCCAGTATCTGCCATACTAGAAGATACTGGTCATTGCCAAAATATGAGTATTGTAGATACCGGAAGATTCTGGGAAATACTGGTAATACCAGTATTGCAGATACTGGAAGATTCTGGAAAATACTGGTAATACCAGTATTGCAGATACTGGAAGATTCTGGAAAATCCTGGTTATACCAGTATTGCAGATATTGGAAGATTAGGTAGAATTCCGGTTAACCCGAGTTTTTATGTCTACATTATACTAAAATAATTGAATATAATTCATACTCATACGTCATTTCTGCTGTACATAACATAAGAGGCAAAAGCCCTTTAATGTCAAAATATTTTGTATGGTCCCTTAGAGTTTGATATATATTGGTAAGGTAATTTGACATGACTGGGCGGAGCCTAATACTAACGGTAAATACAATGAGCTGTGATTTACAGTTAGAATTAGGCTCTGCCCACTCGTGTCAAATTACCAGATACTAGAGTTTCCAGTATTGTGTGTTTTACAATACTAGTATTACCAGTATTGCTGGATGAAGAATACTGGAGCTTCCAGTATTGTGTGTTTTACAATACTAGTATTACCAGTATTGTGTGCTTTACAATACTAGTATTACCAGTATTGTTGGATGAAGAATACTGGAGCTTCCAGTATCGTGTGTTTTGCAATACTAGTATTACCAGTATTGTTGGATGAAGAATACTGGAGCTTCCGGTATTGTGTATAGATCAACGATTCTGGTATTCCAGTATTGTAAATGCACGATACTGGTACATCCAGTATTGTATATGTACGATACTGGTATTACCAGTATTGTAACATTACAATACTGGTATTTCCAGTATTGTGAATATTATAATACTGGTAATACCAGTATTGTAAATATTACAATACTGGTAATACCAGTATCGCGGCCGGTTGCTTCATATTATCCGGGGAAATCAGTTAAAATTCAGGTAAAATTGATATTTGAAGCTTTTTTAGATCTACTAAGACGACAATTTATATTACTACAGCAGTCGTAGATTAAGCGGACTCCATTGATTATACTCGGCCGATTTGAATGGCTGACAAGGTCACGTGCAGCTGTCTTTATGACTTGTCTTACATAGACAACGCATCAAAACGGAAGAATAATAGGTTCTTACACGAGTCCCTATTGACGATCTGGGATTTCTTCCACGAGTGGGAGAAAGACATTGAATTTCTCTCACGAGTGGAAGAAATCCCAGATCTTCAATAAGGACGAGTGTCAAATTACCAGATACTAGAGTTTCCAGTATTGTGTGTTTTACAATACTAGTATTACCAGTATTGCTGGATGAAGAATACTGGAGCTTCCAGTATTGTGTGTTTTACAATACTAGTATTACCAGTATTGCTGGATGAAGAATACTGGAGCTTCCAGTATTGTGTGTTTTACAATACTAGTATTACCAGTATTGTGTGCTTTACAATACTAGTATTACCAGTATTGTTGGATGAAGAATACTGGAGCTTCCAGTATCGTGTGTTTTACAATACTAGTATTACCAGTATTGTTGGATGAAGAATACTGGAGCTTCCGGTATTGTGTATAGATCAACGATTCTGGTATTCCAGTATTGTAAATGCACGATACTGGTACATCCAGTATTGTATATGTACGATACTGGTATTACCAGTATTGTAACATTACAATACTGGTATTTCCAGTATTGTGAATATTATAATACTGGTAATACCAGTATTGTAAATATTACAATACTGGTAATACCAGTATCGCGGCCGGTTGCTTCATATTATCCGGGGAAATCAGTTAAAATTCAGGTAAAATTGATATTTGAAGCTTTTTTAGATCTACTAAGACGACAATTTATATTACTACAGCAGTCGTAGATTAAGCGGACTCCATTGATTATACTCGGCCGATTTGAATGGCTGACAAGGTCACGTGCAGCTGTCTTTATGACTTGTCTTACATAGACAACGCATCAAAACGCAAGAATAATAGGTTCTTACACGAGTCCCTATTGACGATCTGGGATTTCTTCCACGAGTGGGAGAAAGTCCGTCTTTGCACGAGTGGAGCGTAGCGGAACGAGTGGAAAGACGCTGAATTTCTCTCACGAGTGGAAGAAATCCCAGATCTTCAATAAGGACGAGTGCAAGTACCGCGCAGCTGTCTTTATGCTTGTCTTACATAGAAAACGCATCAAAACGGAAGAAAATTATGTCACATATTAGTTTGTACACGTATTATTCTAGTACGTCTGTATAATCGGTTATTTTCGAAATGAAGCGCAAAAGTATATCGTCAAGTGGTATTGTCATCCGATAGGAACGTACGATAAGAACTACATAAAGTTTCCGTTTGCCCATATAAAGTATTCATTTTTTAATTGTTCGTTCGTCGTCCATTTTATTTCTTTCGCATAGCGTTCGTTCGTATATCACTCTTTACGGAATGCTGTCTGTTTCAGTGACTGTAATTAATAATAGCTTATTAGTAGTGGTAATATATATCACGTAGATCATTGCAATGATTTTTGTTTCTCTTAAGCAAATTAATTATCTTTCATTTTACTTATGACAATGAAAACATTCGTCAGAGGGTCCATCCCAGTATCTGTCTACATTTTTTTTAAAGCGCCTTTACTTAAAGTAAGACGGTAATCAATATAAATGATATTTTAAAGAGGTAATTACTTAGAAAATTGGATTCAAGATTCCCCACTTAATACACATTTGTCTGTTAACAAACTCATTAATGAATGTTTACAGATGTTTAAGTGGTTGGTTAAAAGTGGAAATTACACTCTACTTAAATTGAAATCAGACATGTTGTGTCAAAGCCGATCCACGTTGAATTTTGTTTCAAAACAAAACGATCGTACAGATCCACATCAGTGGTATAATTGTTAGAGTACTGGATGCCAGTTCGAGCACCGGTCGTGTCAAACCAATCACTATAAAATTGGAATTTGCTATTTTTCCGCCAAACAGGGATTAATAAGAAGTAAGAGAAAATACTGGTTGACTTGGAATCAGATCTATGTGTCCGAGTGGAGCGACCTGTTGACTTAGCGTGTTATGTTGGTTGACTTGGAATCAGGTCAATGTGTCCCGAGTGGAACGACCTGTTGACTAAGCGTGTTATACTGGTTGACTCGGAATCAGGTCAATGTGTCCCGAGTGGAGCGACCTGTTGACTAAGCGTGTTATACTGGTTGACTCGGAATCAGGTGAATGTGTCCCGAGTGGAGCGACCTGTTGGCTAAGCGTGTTATACTGGTTGACTCGGAATCAGGTCAATGTGTCCGAGTGGAGCGACCAGTTGACTAAGCGTGTTATACTGGCTGACTCGGAATCAGGTCAATGTGTCCGAGTAGAGCGACCTATTGACTAAGCGTGTTATACTGGTTGACTCGGAATAAGGTCAATGTGTCCGAGTGGAGCGACCTGTTGACTAAGCGTGTTATACTGGTTGACTCGAAATCAGGTCAATGTGTCCGAGTGGAGCGACCTGTTGACTAAGCGTGTTATACTGGTTGACTCGGAATCAGGTCAATGTGTCCAAGTGGAGCGACCTGTTGACTAAGCGTGTTATACTGGTTGACTCGGAATCAGGTCAATGTGTCCGAGTGGAGCGATCTGTTGACTTGGCGTGTTATGCAGGTTGACTCGGAATCAGGTCAATGTGTTCGAGTGGAGCGACCTGTTGACTAAGCGTGTTATACTGGTTGACTCGGAATCAGGTCAATGTGTCCCGAGTGGAGCGACCTGTTGACTAAGCGTGTTATACTGGTTGACTCGGAATCAGGTCAATGTGTCCCGAGTGGAGCGACCTGTTGGCTAAGCGTGTTATACTGGTTGACTCGGAATCAGGTCAATGTGTCCGAGTGGAGCGACCAGTTGACTAAGCGTGTTATACTGGCTGACTCGGAATCAGGTCAATGTGTCCGAGTAGAGCGACCTATTGACTAAGCGTGTTATACTGGTTGACTCGGAATAAGGTCAATGTGTCCGAGTGGAGCGACCTGTTGACTAAGCGTGTTATACTGGTTGACTCGGAATCAGGTCAATGTGTCCAAGTGGAGCGACCTATTGACTAAGCGTGTTATACTGGTTGACTCGGAATCAGGTCAATGTGTCCGAGTGGAGCGATCTGTTGACTAAGCGTGTTATACTGGTTGACTCGGAATAAGGTCAATGTGTCCGAGTGGAGCGACCTGTTGACTAAGCGTGTTATACTGGTTGACTCGGAATCAGGTCAATGTGTCCAAGTGGAGCGACCTGTTGACTAAGCGTGTTATACTGGTTGACTCGGAATCAGGTCAATGTGTCCGAGTGGAGCGATCTGTTGACTAAGCGTGTTATACAGGTTGACTCGGAATCAGGTCAATGTGTTCGAGTGGAGCGACCTGTTGACTAAGCGTGTTATACTGGTTGACTCGGAATCAGGTCAATGTGTCCGAGTGGAGCGACCTGTTGACTAAGCGTTTTATACAGGTTGACTCGGAATCAGGTCAATGTGTCCGAGTGGAGCGACCTGTTGACTTAACGTGTTATGCTGGTTGACTTGGAATCAGGTCAATCTGTCCGAGTGGAGCGACCTGTTGACTAAGCGTGTTATACTGGTTGACTCGGAATCAGGTGAATGTATCCCGAGTGGAGCGACCTGTTGACTAAGCGTGTTATACTGGTTGATTCGGAATCAGGTGAATGTGTCCCGAGTGGAGCGACCTATTGACTAAGCGTGTTATACTGGTTGACTCGGACTCAGGTCAATGTGTCCGAGTGGAGCGACCTGTTGACTAAGCGTGTTATACTGGTTGACTCGGAATCAGGTCAATGTGTCCCGAGTGGAGCGACCTGTTGACTAATCGTGTTATACTGGTTGACTCGGAATCAGGTGAATGTGTCCCGAGTGGAGCGACCTGTTGACTAAGCGTGTTATACTGGTTGACTCGGAATCAGGTCAATGTGTCCGAGTGGAGCGACCAGTTGACTAAGCGTGTTATACTGGCTGACTCGGAATCAGGTCAATGTGTCCGAGTAGAGCGACCTATTGACTAAGCGTGTTATACTGGTTGACTCGGAATAAGGTCAATGTGTCCGAGTGGAGCGACCTGTTGACTAAGCGTGTTATACTGGTTGACTCCGAATCAGGTCAATGTGTCCGAGTGGAGCGATCTGTTGACTTGGCGTGTTATACAGGTTGACTCGGATTCAGGTCAATGTGTTCGAGTGGAGCGACCTGTTGACAAAGCGTGTTATACTGGTTGACTCGGAATCAGGTCAATATGTCCGAGTGGAGCGACCTGTTGACTAAGCGTTTTATACTGGTTGACTCGGAATCAGGTCAATGTGTCCGAGTGGAGTGACCTGTTGACTAAACGTGTTATGCTGGTTGACTTGGAATCAGGTCAATCTGTCCGAGTGGAGCGACCTGTTGACTAAGCGTGCTATGCTGGTTGACTTGGAATCAGGTCAATGTGTCCGATTGGAGCGACCTGTTGACTAAGCGTGTTATACTGGTTGACTCGGAATCAGGTCAATGTGTCCGAGTGGAGCGACCTGTTGTCTAAACGTGTTATACTGGTTGACTCGGAATCAGGTCAATGTGTCCGAGTGGAGCGACCTATTGACTAAGCGTGTTATACTGGTTGACTCGGAATAAGGTCAATGTGTCCGAGTGGAGCGACCTGTTGACTAAGCGTGTTATACTGGTTGACTCCGAATCAGGTCAATGTGTCCGAGTGGAGCGATCTGTTGACTTGGCGTGTTATACAGGTTGACTCGGAATCAGGTCAATGTGTTCGAGTGGAGCGACCTGTTGACAAAGCGTGTTATACTGGTTGACTCGGAATCAGGTCAATGTGTCCAAGTGGAGCGACCTATTGACTAAGCGTGTTATACTGGTTGACTCGGAATCAGGTCAATGTGTCCGAGTGGAGCGATCTGTTGACTAAGCGTGTTATACTGGTTGACTCGGAATAAGGTCAATGTGTCCGAGTGGAGCGACCTGTTGACTAAGCGTGTTATACTGGTTGACTCGGAATCAGGTCAATGTGTCCAAGTGGAGCGACCTGTTGACTAAGCGTGTTATACTGGTTGACTCGGAATCAGGTCAATGTGTCCGAGTGGAGCGATCTGTTGACTTGGCGTGTTATACAGGTTGACTCGGAATCAGGTCAATGTGTTCGAGTGGAGCGACCTGTTGACTAAGCGTGTTATACTGGTTGACTCGGAATCAGGTCAATGTGTCCGAGTGGAGCGACCTGTTGACTAAGCGTTTTATACAGGTTGACTCGGAATCAGGTCAATGTGTCCGAGTGGAGCGACCTGTTGACTTAACGTGTTATGCTGGTTGACTTGGAATCAGGTCAATCTGTCCGAGTGGAGCGACCTGTTGACTAAGCGTGTTATACTGGTTGACTCGGAATCAGGTGAATGTATCCCGAGTGGAGCGACCTGTTGACTAAGCGTGTTATACTGGTTGATTCGGAATCAGGTGAATGTGTCCCGAGTGGAGCGACCTATTGACTAAGCGTGTTATACTGGTTGACTCGGACTCAGGTCAATGTGTCCGAGTGGAGCGACCTGTTGACTAAGCGTGTTATACTGGTTGACTCGGAATCAGGTCAATGTGTCCCGAGTGGAGCGACCTGTTGACTAATCGTGTTATACTGGTTGACTCGGAATCAGGTGAATGTGTCCCGAGTGGAGCGACCTGTTGACTAAGCGTGTTATACTGGTTGACTCGGAATCAGGTCAATGTGTCCGAGTGGAGCGACCAGTTGACTAAGCGTGTTATACTGGCTGACTCGGAATCAGGTCAATGTGTCCGAGTAGAGCGACCTATTGACTAAGCGTGTTATACTGGTTGACTCGGAATAAGGTCAATGTGTCCGAGTGGAGCGACCTGTTGACTAAGCGTGTTATACTGGTTGACTCCGAATCAGGTCAATGTGTCCGAGTGGAGCGATCTGTTGACTTGGCGTGTTATACAGGTTGACTCGGAATCAGGTCAATGTGTTCGAGTGGAGCGACCTGTTGACAAAGCGTGTTATACTGGTTGACTCGGAATCAGGTCAATATGTCCGAGTGGAGCGACCTGTTGACTAAGCGTTTTATACTGGTTGACTCGGAATCAGGTCAATGTGTCCGAGTGGAGTGACCTGTTGACTAAACGTGTTATGCTGGTTGACTTGGAATCAGGTCAATCTGTCCGAGTGGAGCGACCTGTTGACTAAGCGTGCTATGCTGGTTGACTTGGAATCAGGTCAATGTGTCCGATTGGAGCGACCTGTTGACTAAGCGTGTTATACTGGTTGACTCGGAATCAGGTCAATGTGTCCGAGTGGAGCGACCTGTTGTCTAAACGTGTTATACTGGTTGACTCGGAATCAGGTCAATGTGTCCGAGTGGAGCGACCTATTGACTAAGCGTGTTATACTGGTTGACTCGGAATAAGGTCAATGTGTCCGAGTGGAGCGACCTGTTGACTAAGCGTGTTATACTGGTTGACTCCGAATCAGGTCAATGTGTCCGAGTGGAGCGATCTGTTGACTTGGCGTGTTATACAGGTTGACTCGGAATCAGGTCAATGTGTTCGAGTGGAGCGACCTGTTGACAAAGCGTGTTATACTGGTTGACTCGGAATCAGGTCAATGTGTCCGAGTGGAGCGACCTGTTGACTAAGCGTTTTATACTGGTTGACTCGGAATCAGGTCAATGTGTCCGAGTGGAGCGACCTGTTGACTAAACGTGTTATGCTGGTTGACTTGGAATCAGGTCAATCTGTCCGAGTGGAGCGACTTGTTGACTAAGCGTGCTATGCTGGTTGACTTGGAATCAGGTCAATGTGTTCGATTGGAGCGACCTGTTGACTAAGCGTGTTATACTGGTTGACTCGGAATCAGGTCAATGTGTCCGAGTGGAGCGACCTGTTGTCTAAACGTGTTATACAGGTTGACTCGGAATCAGGTCAATGTGTCCGAGTGGAGCGACCTATTGACTAAGCGTGTTATACTGGTTGACTCAGAATCAGGTCAATGTGTCCGAGTGGAGCGACCTGTTGACTTAGCGTGTTATACAGGTTGATTCGGAATCAGGTCAATGTGTCCAAGTGGAGCGACCTGTTGACTAAGCGTGTTATACTGGTTGACTCGGAATCAGGTCAATGTATCCGAGTGGAGCGACCTGTTGACTAATCGTGTTATGCTGGTTGACTTGGAATCAGGTCAATGTGTCCGAGTGTAGCGACCTGTTGACTAAGAGTGGTATACTGGTTGACTCGGAATCAGGTCAATGTGTCCAAGTGGAGCGACCTGTTGACTAAGCGTGTTATACTGGTTGACTCGGAATCAGGTCAATGTATCCGAGTGGAGCGACCTGTTGACTAAGCGTGTTATACTGGTTGACTCGGAATCAGGTCAATGTGTCCGAGTGGAGCGACCTGTTGACTAAGCGTGTTATACTGATTGACTCGGAATCAGGTCAATGTGTCCGAGTGGAGCGACCTGTTGACTTAGCGTGTTATACAGGTTGACTCGGAATCAGGTCAATGTGTCCAAGTGGAGCGACCTGTTGACTAAGCGTGTTATACTGGTTGACTCGGAATCAGGTCAATGTGTCCGAGTGGAGCGACCTGTTGACTACGCGTGGTATACTGGTTGACTCAGAATCAGGTCAATGTGTCCGAGTGGAGCGACCTGTTGACTAAGCGTGTTATACTGGTTGACTCGGAATCAGGTCAATGTGTCCGAGTGGAGCGACCTGTTGACTAAGCGTGTTATACTGATTGACTCGGAATCAGGTCAATGTGTCCGAGTGGAGCGACCTATTGACTTAGCGTGTTATACAGGTTGACTCGGAATCAGGTCAATGTGTCCAAGTGGAGCGACCTGTTGACTAAGCGTGTTATACTGGTTGACTCGGAATCAGGTCAATGTGTCCGAGTGGAGCGACCTGTTGACTACGCGTGGTATACTGGTTGACTCGGAATCAGGTCAATGTGTCCGAGTGGAGCGACCTGTTGACTAAGCGTGTTATACTGGTTGACTCGGAATCAGGTCAATGTGTCCGAGTGGAGCGACCTAAGAATGTTGGTCAGGTAAATAGTGAACATCATGATCATGTCATCGAATGTAACTTGTTCAAACAATCAATTACTTAATACTGAGTAGATGTGGTATACAAATGTGTATAAGTAGTCACTGATTGCCACGTTGTGACAAGAAAGATGTAATTGTCTGTATCATGTATATTAGAAAGCATGTCATACAGGCGACGAATATAAATATTTTATGTTTGGCAAATGCTTGAAATATCAAAAAATACATTTTAATCATAATAATTTCTGCATAAAAAATATGTTCGGTTCGCCTTTGCCTCTGACTGTTTGTGGACAGACTCATGTCTTATTTACGTTATTTATGTTTGCTTGCGCATAGTGGTGTCCAACAAATATTTGTTTTGTTTGTCTTCGTTTTGTGTACCATATGTTGCCAGTTTCTCTGGATTGTCAATTTTTGATTGCTCCTTCGGTACTCTCTAACGTTTATTGCTCTAACATTCAAATATGCATATATAGGGCCCGGGTGGCTCAATGAGTTAGGTAGTTGTAGGGCCCGGGTGGCTCAATGAGTTAGGTAGTAGTAGGGCCCGGGTGGCTCAATGAGTTAGGTAGTTGTAGGGCCGGGTGGCTCAATGAGTTAGGTAGTTGTAGGGCCCGGGTGGCTCAATGAGTTAGGTAGTAGTAGGACCCGGGTGGCTCAATGAGTTAGATAGTTGTAGAGCCCGGGTGGCTCAATGAGTTAGGTAGTTGTAGGGCCCGGGTGGCTCAATGAGTTAGGTAGTTGTAGGGCCCGGGTGGCTCAATGAGTTAGGTAGTTGTAGGGCCCGGTGGCTCAATGAGTTAGGTAGTTGTAGAGCCCGGGTGGCTCAATGAGTTAGGTAGTTGTAGGGCCCGGGTGGCTCAATGAGTTAGGTAGTTGTAGGGCCCGGGTGGCTCAATGAGTTAGGTAGTAGTAGGACCCGGGTGGCTCAATGAGTTAGATAGTTGTAGAGCCCGGGTGGCTCAATGAGTTAGGTAGTTGTAGGGCCCGGGTGGCTCAATGAGTTAGGTAGTTGTAGGGCCCGGGTGGCTCAATGAGTTAGGTAGTAGTAGGACCCGGGTGGCTCAATGAGTTAGATAGTTGTAGAGCCCGGGTGGCTCAATGAGTTAGGTAGTTGTAGGGCCCGGTGGCTCAATGAGTTAGGTAGTTGGATTACCTAACAACTCATACAAGCCTATCACCAATACGGCGTTGGTTCGTGCCCGGCTTTGTAAATTACAAAAAGGGTGCACTCGACTCGCAACCGCAGGTGATAAAGTTTACCAGTTGTTTGCCCATGGTCGGTGGTTCTCTCATCCAGCACTAAAACTGGTCGCCATGACATAGCTGAAATATTGCTGAAAGTGGCGTTAAAACACCAAAAATCAATTAAACATCAAATTAAATATGCATGTATAATGCTCGTTTCAAAGCTCCATCCATTGCTATCTGTATTTAAATATATAATACAATATTTAAAATCATAAATGTATTGTCATGAAGGTTAATCATCCTACTTGACATATATAGTGTTGCTCATACATGTCTATGCATTTTTGTTTACTGTAATGTACATTATACATATGTCTGAAAGAAATTGCATTGCTTGTGTTAGGCCTTATGGTATATTAGCTACCAAGATGCATAACAATAGAGAATTATAATTGTACAACAAATGAATTCACAAGAGGGAAGGGTTGGGGATCCCATTAACAGGTTGAACCCACCACATTTTGTGATGTTGTTTATCTTAAGCCAGGACCTGGATTTCCAACATCATATGCAATTGTCTTTTTTACGATCAATGATTTGACGTGAGAGGGGATTGCTCATTGTTACTAATTGTTTCTCATTTCTGGTTACACTTTTTTTTCACAACTACTGATCTCCATCATATGTATTGTTTATTATCATGACAGCTATTTACCCAACATAGAATTGTTTCTGTTACAGGAAAGTCTAACATCTATTAATGTCAATTAATGGACGAATATCGATTTAGTTCGAGTGATAAACAGAGCATGTTGTTACTAAATATTAATAAATTTTACACCAATCATCTACCAACCATAAAAGGAAAACCAAATAATACCACACTGCCGAAACAGTTCAACAATCCAATCGAAAAATAAAGAAAACGGAGGAAAAACCGATACCCCAAGCACACATATGCACACGACTGCTCACTTCTCTGGTTTGATTCAGGCACTTCAATAAAAAGTGGCGGAATTATTACATATCAATGTCTTCAAAATACTATAATACATATACAATAAATGGTACATGTGACACTTACATATATGTATGTTAGAGAGATTTTGTGTTCTCAAGCTTTGTAATCGTCTGTCTCTTCTTTGTTGTTATGTTCAACTTGAGATATATGGATCTGGTTACATGTAAATACCGTATCTACGGCTGCTGATTGCCCCGTAGGTAGAGAAGGACAGACAATAACAACACCAAACACAAAAGGACAAAGGAACAAACAACGATCTACAAACATTACACATACATCTAAATATCAAATAACACGATCCCCACTAAAGACCGGGGGTGCTCCGGAGGGGTAAGCTGTTCCTGTCCCACTACTGGTATGCGTCGTATTACCCTAGTAAACCCGGTAGTTCACGTTAGAAAAAGAAGATAAAAGAGTCTTGAAATTGTATGTGAATATGTCGTTTTGCTTTCTTATGCAAACTGCAATATCAAAATGTTCATGACATACCACCGCATCATCGAATTATTAATATACTTAACATTTAGGTACCACCGTATTGGAGCAAGAACTGCTGTTCCGTCTAGGTCACATGAGGTCGCCTCACGTTTACAGTTGAGTTTGTGTTGCTAATCTCACAATAATAAAATGATATGTTCATTCTAAATACAAAACAATAAAGAAAAATAGGGTATGGAACATTTTTAAATTTCAACATTCCATCTGTTGCAGCAACATATCAACCCCAACAAATAACAACGATATTGGTATCAGTGATAGATTTTTACACGATAGGCCTGATGCAGTAAATGTATACACGTTAGACCTGATGTAATAGATTCATACATGATAGACCTCATGTGGAAATCGTATTGGTTTCTGCTGGTTCATTTCGGTCTTCACTATCTAGAATACAGTACCATCATTGAAATACCTCTCAAGTTTATCATTGAACTACCTCTCAAGTTTATCATTGAACTACCTCTCAAGTTTATCATTGAACTACCTCTCAAGTTTATCATTGAACTACCTCTCAAGTTTATCATTGAACTACCTCTCAAGTTTATCATTGAACTACCTCTCAAGTTTATCATTGAACTACCGCTCAAGTTTATCATTGAACTACCGCTCAAGTTTATCATTGAACTACCTCTCATGCTTATCATTGAACTACCGCTCAAGTTTATCATTGAACTACCTCTCAAGTTTATCATTGAACTACCGCTCAAGTTTATCATTGAACTACCTCTCAAGTTTGTCATTGCACTACCGCTCAAATTTATCATTGAACTACCTCTCAAGTTTATCATTGAACTACCTCTCATGTTTATCATTGAAGTACCGCTCAAGTTTATCATTGAACTACCTCTCAAGTTTATATTGGACTACCTCTCAAGTTTATCATTGAACTACCTCTCAAGTTTATCATTGAACTACCGCTCAAGTTTATCATTGAACTACCTCTCAAGTTTGTCATTGCACTACCGCTCAAATTTATCATTGAACTACCTCTCAAGTTTATCATTGAACTACCTCTCATGTTTATCATTGAAGTACCGCTCAAGTTTATCATTGAACTACCTCTCAAGTTTATATTGGACTACCTCTCAAGTTTATCATTGAACTACCTCTCAAGTTTATCATTGAACTACCGCTCAAGTTTATCATTGAACTACCACTCAAGTTTATCATTGAACTACCTCTCAAGTTTATCACTGAACTACCTCTCAAGTTTATCATTGAACTACCGCTCAAGTTTATCATTGAACTACCGCTCAAGTTTATCATTGAACTACCTCTCAAGTTTATCAATGAACTACCTCTCAAGTTTATCATTGAACTACCTCTCAAGTTTATCATTGAACTACCTCTCATGTTTATCATTGAACTACCGCTCAAGTTTATCATTGAACTACCTCTCAAGTTTATCATTGAACTACCTCTAAAGTTTATCATTGAACTACCGCTCAAGTTTATCATTGAACTACCTCTCAAGTTTATCTTTGAGCTACCTCTCAAGTTTATCATTGAACTACCTCTCAAGTTTATCATTGAACTACCGCTCAAGTTTATCATTGAACTACCACTCAAGTTTATCATTGAACTACCTCTCAAGTTTATCATTGAACTACCTCTCAAGTTTATCATTGAACTACCGCTCAAGTTTATCATTGAACTACCGCTCAAGTTTATCATTGAACTACCTCTCAAGTTTATCATTGAACTACCTCTCAAGTTTATCATTGAACTACCGCTCAAGTTTATCATTGAACTACCTCTCAAATTTATCATTGAACTACCGCTCAAGTTTATCATTGAACTACCTCTCAAGTTTATCATTGAACTACCGCTCAAGTTTATCATTGAACTACCTCTCAAGTTTATCATTGAACTACCTCTCAAGTTTATCATTGAACTACCTCTCAAATTTATCATTGAACTACCTCTCAAATGTATCATTGAACTACCTCTCAAGTTTATCATTGAACTACCGCTCAAGTTTATCATTGAACTACCTCTCAAGTTTATCATTGAACTACCTCTCAAGTTTATCATTGAGCTATCTCTCAAGTTTATCATTGAACTACCTCTCAAGTTTATCATTGAACTACTTCTCAAGTTTATCATTGAACTACCTCTCAAGTTTATCATTGAACTATATCCTAAGTTTATTGACTCTATGCACACAAGACAACTTTCATATTATTCAATGGTGTTTGTATGTACATTGATACAGTCTAAGATCAATCGGTCCATTCTGTGACAATTAAGAAAAGGCAATTTTAATAATAGATGATACACGTTATAGACTAATGATTTTGATTCACACCATGTTGCTATGATGTCCATAAAGGCAATAATACCGAAGATTGGGCTTCAAGACAATTAACACAATTAAGTCATGGACGAGTCCTTACTCTTTGGGAACAAGAAATCTAAAGTGCCTGAACAGGATAACCAACATGGGTTAAGGTCCCTTATACCTGAGTTCAGCTTCACGTATGGCTAAGTTGGATTGCGTCAAATGAAGCGTGGTATGGTACGCTGAAGATATACGATTGTCCGATTTTCAGTGACTTTCGCGTACCGGCAAAATGTAGTTATTATACATTAATACTTAATATGGGTAATAACAAAATTACCGAACTCCGAACAATCTTACAAAGGGAAAGTCAAAACTCATAATTATATAAACAGACAAAATCAGTCAACAGTAATCTTATAGACACTTATTTTTATTTATTAAGTAACAATATATCACGGATGCAATTATCATTTTTAAAATGGTTATAATAACAACCTTAATGTATCTGTACTTGTGTTGTGTTCATTGTCATTTGTTATGGTTCAATTATGTCTCATTATGATGTGGTGGAGTCAATAAATAATATTGAACATGGTTCTCTGTCTAATACATGCGTTTGTAAATCATACCATGTATCGGGTTCTCAGCCATAAAAAAGCATGAACACAATTATTTTGAGTAATAATTTTCCAATTAAGAAAAAACACTTTTTTTTTTATCATAAATGGACACAAAATCTCTTTGATCTCTTTAATGGAATTATATTTATTATTGTAAATAAAATGCGTGTTGCATAAAAAAAAAGATAATGGTCAAGAACAGTCACCAATAATGCTTTGTAACTATAAATATTAATGATGATTTCGTAAGTTAGTCGATGATGATAATTCGCCGAAATACCACAGAGCTAAATTTATGATCAATATTATATATAATTAGAGTACATATTATTGCGTTTTTTAGTGTACTTTAATGAATGATTCACCTACGAACATAACATTTTATTGTTGTGAGACAAGTTAACTTTGAAATCGACCTATATATGATGCCTTTTATATAAGCCTTATTATTTCATGTTTTTTTTAATACAACAGGAAGTTACTTTTTTTAACATAAAATAAATATCTTTATTTAACCATAAGAAAAGGATTAAAGATACCATAGGAGCAATTAGAAGACCGTAAATGGAAGGACATACAATACCAATGCCAAAAGAAAAATGTTTGCACAAAGAGTATCCTGTTTCGGATTTACGTTGCTAGATTTCATTCGAATTTGTACAAAAAACTAATATCTGAACAACATATATCGCGATGCAAAATGATCGCCACTGCATACATCTTAAATCGAAAAAACTTATAAATAAAAAAAAGTGCTTAAAACTAGATGACATAATTTTTCAAACATTTGGTGGTTTGCAATTTATACTAGTGGTTAGCATAAACTAATATTTTGAAATGTGTCCATGACATGTGCCAATGCATAGGTGAACCTTTCCCCAAATACTATATCACATACACCACGAATCATTCCCCCATTCCCAATTCCCCATAGAGCATTCCCAATTCCCCATAGATCATTCAAAATTTATCATATATCCATCATCACACAATACGTATCATGATGTTCAAACCATTCTCCATTTTTTCTGGCAATTGATAACGCTTCTATCACTGTTACACTAATTCTTGGTAGATAATTATCATAACAGCAAGGGAAATATTACAGTGCATATGATTAATACATATATTCTTGACAATCATGTAGGATAGAAATAAATTATACCATAGGTGAATGACCTTTGAAATCAATCACAGTTAGAACCTTAATATTAAGTTTAAGTACGGTACCAGTAAGGCCTTGTTAATAGTATTCGTATTTGTAACACTCAAAGGAAGTAATACAAATCGTATCGTGTTAAGGCAGAAAGAAACACTGATGTTAATATAATAACAAATACAATAAAAGCATGTCTTATTGTAGTCATGCACACTCCATAAATGTATCATATTACTTATTATATTAAAAACCCATTACATGACATTAAATGGTAATTGATGGTTGATATCTAGACAAATCATTACTATCATGTGTGGCCCAGATACCAATATATTGTTTTATAGACACACAAAATAAACTGATTATATCACAACATGGAGATTTATGGTGTATGTTGCCTGAAAATTAAAAGAAAATAGCATCTATTGAATTCAATGTTTGTAATTTATTTTACGATCAACGAATACAGAGTTATGACAACACCATGAATTTGATTTTGATCTTAACAATAGAAGTCGATGTTAAATATTGTGAAAGAAATCAGACATTAATAAATTTTGGGGAAAAAACGAAGTAACAACTAAATGTCATCGCATTGTATAATAGAGCAAAAAAATAATACATTAATTCAAATATTAGAAATATGGGATGCAATAATACATTAGTTTTCAAAACAATCTTTGAAATAGAGATCAAACTCGTATTTCTAAAATAGTGTTGATGGCTATTGTCTTGATGACTTGATGACCTTACTACATCAGTAATTTAATCACATGCATGAACATGTTTATGAACAACACCTAACAAAATACAATCGATTAAAATAGGAATAAAGTCAGATTTGTATAATTATAATTTAGATCAAATAATACCTGTTAAAATGCAAAACAACAACAATTGTCTATATTTTCAAAAGTTGGTAGTGGTAGATTTATGTGCTTTTCTTCGGTGTTTTATTGGTTTTTTGTTTGTTTTGTTTTTGTTTTTGTTTGTTTTGTTTTTGTTTTTGTTTGTTTTGATTTTGTTTTTGTTTGTTTTGATTTTGTTTTTGTTTGTTTTGATTTGCTTTGTTTTTGTTTTTGGTTTTGTTTTTGTTTTAATTGGTTTTGTTTTTTTGTTGTTTTTTTTTTGGGGGGGGGGGGGGGGGTTCTTATTGCATCTATAAAACTGACCTCCGTGATATAAATGAAATCTTGCTGTGCCAATATCAAAATACAAATACTTTACACTTACCATATGTCTGTCAGCATTGTGTTAGGTCGTATTGTAATGTAGCGTATTTCTAGGACAATGGTATATCAAAATTAACTTGTGTCTTTGTACCAATTGTTTTATTTGTGAATATATACAAAACGAATTAATCTCGAGTATGCATTAGATATATGCATCTGAACCTTAAGCAAATCAATCCAATAAACATTCACGGATATTTTATTAAATTATTTTGATTTTGAATTGCAAGGAAATTGGGAAAAATCTATGTGACTTAATGCGTAGGTCTATGTCCAATTTCTCTTAAATTAATCCACATGTGAAGGGTATAATGATTAGCTTGATCGCCATCTGGAATATAAAACAAATGGTTAGAAATCTTACTTTGAAGTATTTCGCAATGAATTCCAAATTGTTCTTCACAGAAAGAAAAATGACAAATGTGTTGTTATTACGGAATCATGCACAATGCATGTAATTATTAAATATACATTAATACTAATTATGTACCATCTTTTATTACAAGCTAGAATATCAATGTCGATACATTAAGTCTATATCATATTAAATGACGATTAATAATATAATAATCAATGTTGTATTTTAAATTGTCTAGGGGAAAATGATATTACATCAACGATTTAGTATAAGGCTAAGGCCCAGACGAATTAATCGTAAAACGAAACCAGATCACTGCAACCTCAGAGTGAAGTGCCAGGCCCTGATGCCAACATACAGATAAGATTTACCTACATATGATACGAACACCCACAACAGGAACAAGGAAAAAGAAATTTTGGCGACAAAAACAGATTGAACCAAGGCCTTCTCAAGCTGGAATGGTGATGATACTTAGTCAGAGCCAGTATTAATATTATATGCAAATATAATTGATATTATATTCTGCCAACAAATTAAAGAAATATTTGGATTTTTTTAAATGTAGAATACTCGCCGTTTTTAGACACATTAATCAGTAGTATACCAATATTGAAACAAATCGGGATGTTACTGTAGAAACTTTCTTTGATATCATCAAATATACCAATAAATGTCAACTTTATTTATTGATGGACTGAAGCTCTTGCAAGCTTTTGCTGAAATATTTTGAATAATGGCTACCTATTACACACATATCATGGCTTCAAATTAAGAAGAGCTTGAAAATACCAATGTGACAATCAGAATCCATAAACCAAAGAGAGACAGACAACACAATGAGTAAAAAGAAAAAAAGACGAAGGACAAACCACTATCTACAACACACTCCACAGAAAACTAAATATCTGGCAACACTAACCCCACTTAACACCAGGTGCTCCGGAAGGGTATACAGTTCCTACTCCAATAGTGACATCCGTCGCGTTACTCTAGTTAAAAACCAGGTGATGAAACCTTCTTTAAATTACTCGAGTCCTAGATATTAATGTAAGTACAAACAAACTGAAATCGGTATTAACTGAGCATGAAGGTGCAGGAAAATGGCATATTTCTAGGTTTATTAGCATGATACATTGAGTTGACCAATTGGATTGATCAACTAACAAGTGGCATTCGATCTAAATCTCATTATCTGATCAACCAATGGACATTGGATAGTGTTGATGACTATGTAGATGAAAAATAAATTCAGATATATGTAAGTACTCATGTTGCCATAGTAAAACAAATCAACATTCAGTATCTTGTTCAACTTTTGCAAAAATTATTTTACCTTGTGTGATAGAAAATACATTGGTGTTTCCGTTTTAGGAAATTGTAGGGATATTGAAATTCCTCAGACAATGAAACAGAAAGTCTAACAATATTGTTTTTAAAAAAATTTCAAGATACCAAAGGGGTAATCAGAAAACGTAAATCGAACGACAGACAATACATTGGCTAAAAGACAAAAAAGACAAAAGGTCAAACGACGATCTACAACACACTACACAGAAAGCTAAAGATCGAGCAACGCGAACCACACTAAAAACTGGCGATGAATTCAGATGCTCCGGAATAGTGGGCAGTTAAATATTTGCTTCTTAATTCTGACACAATGTTAATGCTGATTCGAGTTAAGAAAGGTAAACTAACATTTCGATAGAATCATCCTATTGTTCAGTAAATATTGTATCATTGCGAGAACTGCAATCCATTTCTAAATCAACTTCGATATTTTTCACAATACACTTTGCCCTAGAGAAGTGAGTTAGTGGTCTTCTGTGTACGACGACTACCATTGTTATTATTAGGTTAATTTCAGATATGAAAAGAAAATATATTTTATGTGGAAGTTATTTTTAGCTACGAAAATAATGGAATCTTATGCGAAAAATAATATATTGTGTAAGAGATTATAAATCTTGAATTATATACTGACAGTGCTGGAGGTGGTGATAATATATGTCGTGTTTCTAAATAAATAAGGGTAATAACAAAATTACCGAACTCCGAACAATCTTACAAAGGGAAAGTCAAAACTCATAATTATATAAACAGACAAAATCAGTCAACAACCGGAAAACTGTGAAAACCGTAATGACCCTGACTTGGTACAGGCATTTCTAAAGAAATGGTGGGTTGAATCAGATTTTAAAGCGCCAAACCTCCCGCTCTCATTACGGTTCAAAGGTTCCGGCTGTCACAATAACAGTATTTAAATACAGGAACAAAATAGGTAAAATAGTTGTCAAAGGCTAGATAATTTCAAGGGTAAATTTGGTAAAATAGAATGGCCCGATGGGATAGGTTCTGAAATGTTAAAGGCCATCACATATTTGCAAGCCATGCATATTATGGTTTTCTATGGTTTGAAACAATTCATTCAAAAAGCATATTGTTTCATGATGATGATTCCACAGTATTCAATATTGACAATATAATTCATAGCAAAGCAAATCAGAAAAAAGTGATGTCAAATACCATCCAACAAATTCAAGACCATGTTTATCAGGGATCAAGTATGGGAAAATATAGAGTAATTGTACTGATTGGACTCAATCATTTACTTTGGACGGCATACGACGTCTCTGTTAACGCCCTAAGGATGATTCACGAAGTTCAATTACTGCTGATGAACCCAGACGACTAATGTATATGTTACATAATATCTGAAATTCTTTTTTTTTAAACATATTTCAAAGCTGTATTTTGCTTAGCTTTGTCTGATTGGGAAAAAATGCAGATATCGCGTATAGATAATTCTAAAGATGACAAATACTAGACATTGTATTGCTGCTGATTAAACTCTAGAAAGTATTTGTCTATTCAGAAAAAGAAATACTGGTACATATATGTATGGACAAATAGCTACTTACATCTATTTAAATGAAAATAGTTGTTACATTATTGTGCATCCAGACTTTGGAAATGTATTCAGCTCTATTTAGAATCAAATTTCCTGTGCTCATTTATATCTATTCTTACACACAATTCATTGTGTCTTTGATCAGTTTGGTTATTCATCAACAATGTAGATAATCATAAATATATATAATTAGGAAAGCGTTGTTTTAATGCAGTAAATAAGAAGTATCAAATATAATTTTGTCTTGGCGAAATTGTCATTTGTTGTTTGTTTATACATATGTGATTTAAGAATGCCTCATAAAAATGTTTATATTAGTAATACGCTTTTACTTATATACGGACAAGTCTGGCTTCAATATAAACATATTAAGGTACTTATGTACATCATACATTCAATCAAGTCAAACAGACAGTAACAAGACATGTGATTTATTAGATAGACTGAATATACTATCATTAAATTTATTAGGATAGTAATCTAAATGATCTATTGTATCTAAATGATTAATTTTATTTTATTAATTTAAACATACATTCCATATTTACGTCTTGTCTTTTAGCAACTTTTGCACTGAGGAAGATTTATTTTTAAATGAAATGCGAAGCGCCTCATTATTGCCTTCAGGTCATATTTTGAACTCATATGCCGTGTTGGAGAACGTGTCAATCCAATCCTCCCAAATATGTGAAGACATTTGCAGAGTATGATATTTCAGGACTGTACCGTACGACAGGGCATGCCATAGTTGATTGATATAGCTTCTGTAAATATCACTCGAACCAGACCCTTTTCATCATAATCAGTGCATTTGTCGTGACATTTATTGGCATACAAAAGTGCTTTTGAAATGATTATATGAACTCACACCAGTGTTTATTCATATTGCATATTTATATCAAACTGTAATGTGAATATCTAGTATCTATCAAATGTGATTAATATTTTACTGTTGGTCGGTTTTCTTGTAATAGTTTAGTTTGTTATTTGTGTATGATTTATTTTTTTATAAATGTCATTACCAACAGTATTGGGACGTCTGGTTGGATATATTGTATATAGACTATCAATGTCAAATCACATTAAGACGACTCGGATGCATGAACAGACGGCAGAAGGAGAAAAGGAAAATATGTTTATACCCTAATATAAGTGTTACACTTAACATCCGACAGTACATTTCACCAGCGATTAAGTTAACATTACTCAGCATCAAACAACTTATTAAGTTTATCCTTTACTTAGTCGATGACGTCATTAGTACATGTAAAATCAAGAACACGTGTATGTCTGATTTGTTTTAAGTGTTTTGTCGTAATGTGTGTACCATAAACACATCCAACCAACTTGATATATGCAATACAATTGGCATTTA
Source organism: Bathymodiolus brooksi (assembly GCA_963680875.1). Lineage (NCBI taxonomy): Eukaryota > Metazoa > Mollusca > Bivalvia > Mytilida > Modiolidae > Bathymodiolus > Bathymodiolus brooksi. The sequence goes on along the minus strand of OY804579.1, from coordinate 9,439,231 downwards.
TTGAGGTTTAAAACGATACAATCGCCTAGATAACGCAATACTTTTGGAATTCATTTAAAGTACATTTTCGTAGATGTTTTCTATCACAAAATGGTTGACTTTATTAACACCGAGCGACAATCCTATAAACCAATTTAGGAAAACAAAATACAAGATAACTGTTCAATAACTGCTTTCATTCCATGCCATCGTGCATCGTAAAATAGATTGAAATAAGTCGTTCTTGTGGTGTTTTACACAAAAACTTGAATGGACGTTGCATAATGTATGATGACAGTGTACACAGACGATATTAATAGATGCTTGTGAATCACCTGCCCAATTACATAATTACGAAATGTCTGGTTATGTATTGTACTGGTAACATTTTGAAGGTATTAGCTGAATAAGAAATCTAATTTACTTTTAAAACTACTTATGAATGTCAAGAGTGGATTAGGAACTAATTACCCTTCCGAAGCACACAAGGTTAATCCTGGTTTTAGTGGGGTTGTTTAGTTTTCTGGGCATTATTTGTAGACCATTGTTTGTCTGCTAGCCCGTTTTGTTCATTAAATTACACACCCTTCTTCGATTTACTCCGTATGATTACCCTTTGGTATTTCCAAAATTGTATTGGCAGAGTAAAAGATTTAGTATCTTTCATCCTTAGCAATCTCACGAATCTAAAATAAGATATTGTGAAGCTATATCATTTGGACAAACATAAAGTTAGTCTTTCATTACGTACTACTGTTGATAGATATAACGTATAAACTGCTTTGTCAATACAGAAGTAATAAACAAGTTGAACTGCGTTGGTGGATAAGCAATTTAATTTAATAGATAATTAACCAGCGAGACACTTAGCTTGGGGAGAATTTCTACTTTATTTGGTAAATGTACTAACCTTGTAAATCCCGTGATACAAATAATCAACTTTAACGAAAATATAAATCAATGAAAGTGGCTAAAAAAAGACATAAACCTTAATAGAAGCAAATTGTTGAAGAACGACCTGGACAAATTTAATGCGCTCGAAACATTTACGTGACAAACAATTGTTACCCGATGAAGGTTGGAGCAGAAACGCGTCGTGTTCGCTAACATTGATATCTACGTTGTTATTGTCAAACAGGAATCCTAAAGTACATCACTACATATAAGGCGATTTCACTATCGATAGAAAAAATCTATATAGCGTCTTAACAACTGCGCTTGAGGAAGTTGTATAATCACTAAGACTTCCTTTATCTGGTACAGAGCCATAATACCTTCAGTTCAGATGAATATAAGATTTCAACACCTGGCCCATAGCCAAGATATGTATATATAGGTCAGCAATATATGGCAAATATCATCGGGAACACGATGTGTTGTTAAATTTCACGATTGACAGTCCCAACCCATCAACTATCAACATGGCTTTAAAAGCTTCCATAAAGTAGAATAATATACAATTCAAATATACATATGCATCTCTGTATGATGAGTGTGTTGTACATTCACATCACCATGTATGATTTCAATATTCAAAATAGTTTGCAAATGTAATTGCAATGCAATCATGAAACAATAAACAAAGCAAAGGTCATATATACAGTCAAACACAGTTAGTTACGACTTTCTGTGGAGATAATTCTTAATTTTGAACTACTTTCTTTTGTTGTTAACGTATATTACACCGCGTGTTTCATCATAATTGTCATTTTATTGTAAATATATACATGTAGTATACATATTCTAGCATCATAATATTTAAATTAAATCCCGAGTAACTCGAACGTCTTGTCCGTGCTTTATCATTTAAAATAAAAATCAGAATAGAAAATCATTTCTACTGTTTATCACATAAAATATGCAGTATATTTGAGATATTTAGACGTATGATCAGCCGACTTATTTTGTTGTCAGTGATATTTTCGATTGTGACCACATGCGGTTTTTTCACCTGGAAATCACAGTATTTCATGAACATGTGTAATAAATTTAATATACTTAAGGAGGAATTGAATTATACACATAAAAGACATGCAATATCAATGACTAATCAACGGATTATTAAGATGGATAACACGACGGTTTAAACCAGTGGAGCAGGAAATGCTTGTCATTTAAGAACACCAGAGTTACGGCGGTATATATAAATGTTCCTGTTGCTCAGTCCTGTGCTATTCTTTGACTAATTTATAATTTTGTATTGTCTTGTCAGTTATTCGATTAACGGCTCCTGACTTCTGAATACCCTTCTGGTATATCGAACCTTTTCTTTACTCTTTCAGTAATTCAAATATTTTAGACGTTTAATTATTGTAAAGCACAAATATATTCGAAATAGTATTGAATGACAACCGATCATAATTATTACATTGGAGGATCTATTCATTTAATCTATATAGCTACATGGGTGAAAACCTAAAAGATATTCAAACGTTTTAATCAAGTAAAACACTTTACTATACAAACTAACCTCACATTATTGAATTCTATATTTGGTAAAGATTATCAATGTTTGAATCCCTGAAATCTCTATATAACCGTCACCATTATACGGGAATGCCAAATATGTAAATTCTGTCAGACAAAAATATAATCGGTCGTCTTATCGACGAAACTAAATTGCGAATCTGACATTAAGACATATGTACTTTAATGCCATATTAATGCCCTAAATGTTATCTAACAACTCGTACAAGCCTGTCACCAATACTGCTTGGGTTCGCGCCCGTCTTTGTAAATTACAGAAAGGGTGCACTCGACTCACAGCTGCAAGTGATAAAGCTTACCAGTTGCTTGCTCATGGTCGGTGGTTCTCTCCAGGTACTCCGGCTTCTGCCACCACTAAAACTGGTGGCCAGGATATAGCTGAAATATTGCTGAAAGTGGCGATAAACACAATAAATCAAATCAAATCAAATGTTATTTTACAATATAACGTTCTTCAAATAGTCACGTAAAACTTGTTAATATATGTGTTGTTTTAATGATTCTCTCTGTTTTAGACTCATTCATCCATGATGTGGTGGGAATCTTGTTGTCATGTGTGAATCTTGTTGTCATGTGTGAATCTTGTTGTCATGTGTGAATCTTGTTGTCATGTGGGAATCTTGTTGTCATGTGTGAATCTTGTTGTCATGTCTTTCACTTACACTTGTTTATCGATTGATTAAACAATATAAGTGTTCAGAGTCTTATCTGGCGAATGAATATTTGATCACATTTATCACTTTGTCAGACCAAATAAACTCTTGGAACGACTAATACATGAAAGGTATATAGGTATATTGCTTCGTAATGAACCAAACCTATAGAAAGCAAATATTTCGGTTAAAAACAGATTATTATGTTATGTTGCTTGAGATAGTTTGGTTTGATGTTATTGTCAGCGATAAGAAATATATAGAACCCCAAATTTGACGTAGAAGTGTTGAATACGTTTGTATCCTTGTTACTTCCCTACTAATCGTGTCAACAAGAATCGGTGGAAGTGACCAGTGTGACAGTAACAAATCCAGTTGAAAATTGTCGTCAAGAAGACCACATTAAATAAAAATCACAGAAACGATAGATGATACATGATTATATGACGGAGAACGTAAAATGACTTAGAATGGAAACGATTCACGGGCAATTCCATCGTCATAATTCACGATAAATATAATAAACGACACTAAAGAATCACATCTATATTTTCTATGTTTCAAAATGCCTTCATATGAAATGTTGCCATTAATATTTACGGGGGTAGACATGATCATGTTTGAATATAGTATTCTCAAATGTATCTGTTGAATACACACTTAAGTTTTCATATAGATTCATTTAATTATTTCAATTTATTTACTTGTTTCATAGAACAATTTGTCGGAAGTATATGATAAAAAGATTATTACATGACCTTTTCCATATCATCCCGGCTATCATCCCTCAACCCATATCAGCCCTAGACTGTGTATCGGGCTGATACCCGGGCTGATATGGAAAAGGTCATGTATTAATCTATATGTAATATACCAGAGTACCATGTGGATTATGGAAAATACGAAATATTCATAAATGATGCTGGTTTTATTCATATGTTTTAAATATAAATCTAAATATTTCCCCATCATTGTACTGTAATGTACTTCAATCGTGGTCAACTTTTGTACACGGCACACAAGTGATATTCTAAAACAACAGTTAAAACATGTAGTAAATTCAAAAATAACATTTCAAAGCAAATCTTTACTTTTGTATTACTTTTCTAAAATCAGTATTAAATCTGCAATTAAATATTCAGAAAGATGGTACGAATGACTTTGTAAGATAAAGCTCATCGATTAAATAGATTGCATATTGAAATGTCTAGAGAACAAAGGGCTAGTACTGATTGCATTTGCATTTGGAAAAAAGGAAACGGAAAGCACTGGAAACTCATGTGAAGTAAAACTCTCATGAGATCTACGTCTATTGCACAACACAACAATACCAAGCAAATTAATAGAACCAAATTCTCAAATTAAATTGAATGACAATCACACGTATGATAACTCAATTTGAACCTTAATATGGTTGATTTTACATATTTATAACGTGAATATCAAATAAAGGAAATTCAATAGAAGTACATATCACCAAGGAAAACTTTACCAAATGAGTACATCTAACGCTGGATATGTTATGCGATAGTAAAAATAAAATATAAAACCGCCAGAAGAATTTCAAAATATAATCAGAATGCTAAGTTATGAAAACGTGTACCTGACCCATGTAAATGTTTACTGAATATGTGTGTATCGATGTGATTGTAGAAATAACATTGATAGGCATATGAGAGACGTGCAGAGTACCACAAGGAAATGAGAGTATATGATAAAGTACATCCGATGATAGTCACAACCATACGGAAGGCTCTGCTTCTTGTTCAAGGATACTCAATAATTGATATTTTATGACGGGACACGATCCTTACCACTAATACAATAAAACATAATACCTGTTTTGCACGTTTTCTAACATTTGTGAGAATATTGAGATCTTGAATCAAGAGACAGTCATTTATGGTTCCTTCATGGGGTCGTGTGATGTTTTTGTCAGATCCAACATCAGAATACAAGAACACACAAGTCTTTGGGAACAAAAACTAACAAATAAAAACCAAACAAAAAAAAAAACCAAAAAAAACAGGTTAACAAAAATATATTAATGCTATATATACCTGAGTATTTACCTTAATTAAGAACAGTGAATTTCAATAATAAAAATATCTTATAAACCATGTCAGTGTTATAACAATGACTACTGGGCGGGTCATATTCTAACTATTAATAATCCACCAGCAGATGTATCGACCGAGTGATAGAACGTAGATATTTAATTGCATGCCAGCTAAGCGTATCTTGAATAGCCTTTAATCAGATACATTCACTTAAATATAGAAAATAAAATTGCCCTTTACTTCAAGATGATGTCATTCAATATCCTCATTAATATCTGACTATTTTGATATATTTCTGTCTAATAATAAGTAAATCAGCTCTTTTCGGTGATAGAGGTACAGGTTTTTTAGTTTATGATGATTTTATTTGTTAAATTAACAAAAGGGATAGGACACAAGTTTTACCAACTTATGAAGTCTTCTCCCATTTATACAATAAATTCACATAGTATAATGATCATTCTGAGCATACATATAATACATATAGAGATATATTGTAAATAATTAACGAATTAATAAAAAGGTTGTGTTGGGTGGATACGAGGTTGGAGAGTAGATAATTATCGAGTAATTATACTACAAGGAATCTTTTTGAAGATTTAATAAAATTGAAAACGTGTTTGATGATATTAATATTTTCTTCGTATGTTAAATCATCCGACCCACGGGTTAGTAGATTCAAATTCCAATCGCTTGTCTGTACCCAATTTAAGTTGTTCATCATAATACGTCTTATTTCAGTATAATTAGGACAGGTAAAAAAATAATGGAATGCATCTTCCCGTGGAGCTCCACAGGAACACGCAGCATCATTTACTATATTAACCTTTGATAGATCGTAATTTAGAAAGGAATACGAGTTACGAAGTTGAGTAAGAATAATATTAAGTTTTCTGGGACCATAATAAAAATGTTTCGGGATACGTTTTGTGTTATCTGACTGTTCCTTTCGAATGGCTTTTTTGAATTTAGTTAATGTGTCAAGATTACGATCAAATTGATCTAGCCGGTTCCAGAGTTTAACAGTAGATGGAATAAAAGATTCAGTTGTAATCGAGAGTCTACAAAAAGGTATTATTAAATCCGAACCGTTTCTTAAGGGGTAAATAGTTGTGCTTTGTACAGTAGGAGGAATAAGTTCTCTAAGATAATTTGGTGCATGTCCATTCTTTATATTATAAAATAACTGGAGTTTCCTATTATGCCTTCTACTAGAGAGAGTAGTCCATCCTGTTTCTGAGTATAATTTATCTGTTTTTGTGAAAATTGGTAATCCAGTTACAATCCTTGCAGCATCTAGTTGCAATTTTTCAAGTTTGGTTGAATAACACACTCCACAATTGTCCCATATTTCACAGGCATATTCAAAAATTGGGCGGATATATACTAAGTACAGTTTTTCTAGATTTTGTCTACTTAACCTATATTTTAATTTCCGCAGAATACCTAAATGTCTTGATACGCTTAAGATTATATTTTCAATGTGGTTATTCCATTTAGCATCGCTTGACAAGGTTACACCCAAGTGTTTATGGCTCGTTGTTATAGGGATATTGTTTCCATTAAATGTGAAATTAAAATTATATCTAACGTCTGTATTGGAAAATAACATAATCTCAGTTTTGTCTGGATTAAAAGACATTAACCATTTTGTGGACCAGGTATTTAGTTCACACAAATCATGATTTATAACATTTTCAATTTCAACAACATTTTGACTTGAATAACCTAAAGAAGTATCATCTGCAAAGAGTCTACTGAGAGAGAGGAGCTTCTCTCCAATATCATTTATATAAATTAAAAATAGTAAAGGGCCTAAAACTGACCCTTGGGGGACTCCAGCAGAGACTTCACAAACAGTTGATGATGTTGCCCTGTTAATCACTTTTTGCTTTCTTTGATACAAATAATTTTCAAACCATTTGATTAAAGGACCTTTTATACCATAAGAATTCATTTTATGTATTAAACCCCTGTGCCAAACTTTATCGAAAGCTTTGGAAAAGTCACAGAATAAAAAACAACTAAATTCTTTTTTTTCTAGTGAATTGAGTATAGAGTTGTATAGTTCTAACAACTGGTGGATAGTAGAATGTTTCGGAAGAAAGCCAGACTGATACTCATATATAAGTTTGTTTCTAACAAGATAATTATAAACATTTTTATAGACTACTCTCTCCATAATTTTACCAACACAACTTATCAAAGATATCGGACGGTAATTTGAAGGCAAAGAGGCATCACCTTTTTTAAAAATAGCTATCACGTGTGCAATTTTCCAGCTTGAAGGATACTTGCCTTGTCGTAAAGATTTGTTAAAGATAATTTGAAGTGGTTCGGCAATTTTTTCTGGGGCTATTTTGAGCATTTTATGGCTGATTTTGTCAGGACCGGACGCTTTTTTCAGGTCTAATATTTGAATGAAATCTACAATTTCACTAGCAGTCACAAAAATGTCGGTAATTGAGTCATTAGTTTTACTTTCAAAGGGGGGTACTGGTATATTTTCTTCCTCCAACTTAGATACTAAGCTAAAATATTTATTTAATAGTTCACATTTTTTGTCGTCGTCATATACCATTTCATCTAAATGTTCATCATTAATTGTGTTTCGAAGCGGAGGGATACAGTTACTTCCCTTGTTAGATTTAATTAGCATTTTCATTATTTTCCAGTAAGTTTTAGGGTTCGTCGAATTATCTAATAATATATTGTCTAAGTTACTTTCAAAATTTTCTTTTGCTTTCTTTTTCATATTATTGACCTTGTTTCTTTGTTTTTTATATTTTAAAGTATCACTTTCCCTCCCAAATTTGAAAACATTTTTTCTCAGGCGATCGCGTAGTCGAATTTCTTTTCTAATTTCGTTATTAAACCATGGTTTGTCATAATCCCGTACAGTTATAGTTTTCGTTGGAATACTTTGCCTTGCTATGTCCAAAAATAATTTTGTAAATTCTTCAACCATGTCATCTATGTCGTTTAAAAAGCCTATCATTTCATTCCAGTTAATTTCGTTCATTTTGTTATTAAAGAGTTCTAAATCTATATTCTCATACTGCCAAATTTCTCTGGTAAATGAACATGAAGTCGATTTTGGACATTTGAGAAAAGCAACTGCTGCATCGTGATCACTAATTTCTGATGGCATCTCAAAAACATCAGAATATAGTGGGGTCATGGTATCGGAAATTATAATTGGGTCTAATAAATTATTTAATCTTGTTGGTTTTACTATAACATTTCTAAAATTAAACGTGGTCATCAAGTCAACCAGCTTGTTATTATTTACATTAAGAAGATTAGAATTCAGGTCGCCCGAAATCACGATATTTTCGTTTATCTGATGAGCTAGTTCAATAGCATGCGTTAATCGTGACCAATACTCGTTGTCGGTCCACTGTGGACGGTATGTATTGCATAAAAGAAAAGATTGACCCTTCGCGTGAATCTGAACCCAAAGACTTTCATCTAAATTATTCTCTAGTTGGATTATCCTTGAAATGTTTACATTTTCTTTCGTATAAATCAGAAGCCCCCCTCCCGTTTGATTCTGTCTGTCGCGGCGTTGGATATTTTTTGTGAAGGAACATAATTCAATATCGTCGTTCTGAATACTGTTATCAAGGTGCGATTCAGTTATTACTAGAATATCAAATTCATCTGCAAAATGCTGGACGAAATTTGTTTTGTTTCTGATACTACGTATATTGATATTACACAAGGAAATGGAATTATCGTTTGAACTATTGTCTAAGTTAGGCGGTGAACTCGATATGTAAGTTTCCGGACCAGGATTTAGTTCGACATTACCGATCATTAAGATGAAGTGAAGAACGAATAAAAGAAAGACAACATTTACATTTGGATTTAAACTCTGGAGGACAAGGAGGGACACGAACAAGAAAGAACACCGTAAGTTTGTTAATAAGATATTTCTATAAGAATCGGCTTGTACAAGCACACATTTACTTGAGATCCTTGAACAGTTATAAAACATGCCTATGGCTGATCTGTAAGCTTCTAATGAATTACCCATTGGGTTTCAGAAGAAGATAGATACAGAGACAGCCACAGTCATATTTTATATGTCGTAAAGTAAGTACCTCCTCGCATCCACAAAAACACAGGTATATGTACAGGTAAGTATAAAACAAATATACAACATTGAAGAAATTGGAGATGAACAATGAACAAAAAAGTATAATAAAAAACAATATGTACACACTTACATATGCTGATGTCATATATTGGATTTATTTCAGGCAAAGCTGAAAAACGTAGGAAAAATATTTCATAATTATTTTTGTTATTCCAAAAAGGGCGAATAGGAAGATTTACTGAGTAAGGAACAATTAAGGGAAAGAAATGGAAAAAAAAAAAAAAAAAAAAAATGTTTCTGGTGTGTTTTATGATGACATTAAATTGATAGAGATACTTTAATGCTTGGGATGTTATGTGAATTTTTTTTTTTATGAAGAAGAGGAAGAAGAAAAAAAAAAAAAAAAAAAAAAAAAAAAATGCAGTTAGCAACAGCTGAATTTTGAAGTTAAATAAAAAGTTTCTAAGTGGGTTAAAAAATCATTCGATGCAGCTTTGGTTACCAACATAATAACAACGAACACCACAATTGAACAACAACACACACACAAAAAAAAAATACAAATTCCGGCAACAGCATATTTATTCATTGATTACTGTATTACAAATACATGTACACACCTATACAAACATATATACATATACTAATTTCATGTGTTATTATTGGAGTTATCGAACAGTTTTAATTAAACAAAAGCGATGGCATTACTGAATAAAAACAGTTCTACTTAACTTTATATATCGACAAAGACATCACAAAGTTATACATGATTAATAAAATGTATATTTTTCGACTGCAACAATGTATTTAAATCAGCTATACATGTTTGAGAAATAAAGATATACCGGTATGTAGGAGAAATATGTAGAGTTGATGCATCAATGACAATTGCACTTCAAAAACAAAAAAAACAAAACGGGGGAACCACGTATATTGGGTAAATGAGAGATAAGCAGCAATTGCACATGTATCTAGGTCACGAATTTGGTCGACAAACGTAATTACACACGTATTTGCTCATTATTTACTAAAAAGTTAATATTCCTTTTCTTTCGGTTCTACATGGATGGAGTAATTGAAGGATTTTTTTTTTTTTAGTAAAAACTAAACAAGAAGCAAGAAAAACACTTATTTTCATGAATGAAAACGATAACAAACTGAAGAAAGATATATTTGCATTTATTTCTTGTTAACTTGGTTTTTGAAAGCCTTTCGAGTTGGCAAGTTGGGTGGGGTAATTGAACGCTATTTGTCAGAAATTAAAACTAATTATGTCTACTCATTTTCATGATGTGAAAAGGTAACAAAGGGAAGACAGATTGCATGTATTTCATGTTAACTTGGTTTTTAAAGCTTATTGAGCTAATGGCAGATGGATGTAAAGTAGATATGTGTAGGTTAAAAAATTGTTCAATATAGCTTTGGTTACATGTGTACCAACATAATAACAAAATACAACACACGTATTGAACGATAACATGTAAAAAATACAATTCAACTTCGCATTTGCTCTTTGCTTTGTACTGTAATTCCGGCAAATATTGGTTACATACATTAAAAAAAAAAAAAAAAAAAATAATAATAATAAGTAAAGAGAAAAAAAAAAAAAAAAAAAAAAATTATTAATAAAAAAAAAAATTTTCTTTCACGTTGAGGATTTTTTTTTTTTTTTTTTACATCTTGGCGAGGACATCATCAGTATACATATAAATTATATGTATACTACCGGCAAACACAACACAACACATAGTCTATAAAAATGATGGAAACAGGTACAGGTGACAACGGACATAGTCCGACGGGACTTAATAGACACATTCCTGGTATTAGGACACCAAATAAATATAAATATGACTAATAGAAAACAATACAAAGACAGATGTGAACAACTAGTGTTAATACACAAACTCTAATCAATGCTGATTTTTGCACCATTGAATTACATTTAAAAAATATAACTGACATTTCAGAATATTGTGCCTCCTTATGGAGTAGGCCTGAACTAAAGGTTGAGAGGTGACGGGTCAATGGTAAATTATTCTCGTCTGGATTTTAAACACTCACCGATCCTTTATAACATCTATTTCGGCTGTTATTAATCACAGAGAGTTATATAGACTGAACTCCTGACAATCAAGTCCTATCAGTAATATTACACTGGTCAGATTTATTCATGATAGAAGAAATCACTATTGATGTATTTAATTTACAAAATATCATGTAAGAAGAGTTTGAAGATCCCAAAGGGGTAATCAAAATCCGTAAATCGAAGAGGAACAGGCAACACAATGGCCAAAAGAAAAAGTACTAAAGGACAAACAACGAACTACTAAACATACATATAAAACTAAAGATCGAGTAACACTAACCCCACGAAAAACCAGGTGCTCCGGAAGGGTATGCAGTTCCTGCACCACTAGTGGCACCCGCCGTGTTAATCTAGTTAAAAACCCGGTGATAGGTCATCAATGAGGAAAGGACTGGGAAGTGCTTACGACAAGTGGGACAGATGAGAGTCATTATCATTGTAGTCGTAATCCATGTTAAAGGTGTCGTTGCATGTGACTGTTGGAAGTAATACTTTTAATAGAACGTGTCCTGTTTTTCTTTTAATTGAAAAAAGATTATTAGTACGCAACTGTGTTGATTATTTGGAAGGAAACTATCAATTATAGTCATCTGGAGGTTAACAGTAAAGACGGAAAACATGAAATACCAGATCAGAGTCTTACGGATCTATAAAATGTTTGATTGGTTATTCTTTATTAGTAAGCCTATTGGTAACAGAAGGATGAGGAATGTGGAATATTGAATTTCATGATTATAATCCATGATATAATGATCTTGTTTTTGTTTCTTTACTCACATGAATCAGTGATTTTCGAAAATAATTTTAATTAAATCGCGATGTAATGTCTTTTTTTAAATTCCACACGATGTAATAGATACGGAGAGCCCCAAGAGAAACGTACATAACACATCCAGTCCATAAGGCAGAACTTCAACATTTCTACAATGTTGACATAGATTGTTTGAACCGGCACGCATGCAAGGGTGGGAAAATCATAAACTACACAAAACTTTCAGATTATTTGAGTAACGTTGTGAGTTTGAATACCGCTCATAGCGAGTTATACTCGATACAACATTATGTGATAAAGGTTGTCAGTGACTTGCGACAGGTTGGTGACTTTCTCCGCGTACTCCGCTTCATTCCATCACTAAGACTGTCCTCAACGATATAACTGGAACATTGTTAGGAGTTGCGCTAAGCACCTTTACCCTAACCTTAACCCTTCAAGTTATTTGGCTTTCAAACTTTCAAATATTTGGGTTTTGAGCGTACCTTATGAAGGTTATTTCATTGCTTTTTGCGCACTGAATTTTATAATTTTATATGTACCGTCTTTTTTTTTATTATTTCATGTCAATGTCGCGGTTTGGTGAATCTCTTTGCATTTTAACGCCCACCAGAAAGTAAGCGCTCGTAATTTCTTAAAAAAGAAAGTGCAATAGAATAAAATTATAATAACCTTCATACGATATTTTTTCACTATTTGCTTTCTGTGACTGACAAACGAAATTCATCCTTAACACTATAAATAATTTGACAGTAAGGATTTAAGTGTTGATAACTACATAACTAATTTGATACTAGTGATAACGTTTGATCGTACCACTTTGTTGTTTATACTAAGCATTAAAATATTCTATAAATAAAAGAGTAAACTCTCTGATCACAAGGTGGAATATTACGAGAATGAAGTGCATGCACCATTAATTTACACTAAACAAAGTCACAGTAGTCTTATTAGTATCGGCAAGCGATAACTAACAGGTACGGTGCGGTTTGGTATTTGTTTGAAAGGAAATTTAAGGTAATGGTAAAACTATCATCATATTATATTTTGTTTTAGCTACACTATTAAAAACCAAACCATGCGTCAAATATGAATATTTTATTGCGACATTAAGAGAAAAAGGGAATTAAATTCTAAATTCGTCAAACTTTATTTTCCAGAATTGTGTTTTACATGCATATATCCTTCTTTTTATGCTACCTCATTATAAAATTAGAAGCGCAACACGGAAGGCGATTATGGACTACATTGATTATACAATATTTACTTCACTATAAAAATCAGTCCCGAAAAAAGACTCAATAAAATTATGCTTTTTTACCGGAGACCCAAACACTTAAGAACAATGCATACTTGCTTTACCACACATAGTTTCCGCATCAACCCTGGTTTACTGCACATGCCCTCCGGACCAATCCTGGCTTACCGCACTTAGCCTCCGCATCGATCCTGGCTTACCGCACATAGCCCCCACATCAATCTTGGCTTACCGCACATATCCTCCACATCAATCTTGGCTTACCGCACATAGCCACCGCATCAATCTTGGCTTACCGCACATAGCCTCCGCATTAATCCTCGTTTACCGAAAATAGTCTCCTCGGGACAATGCAATCCTGGTTTACGCTCTGAATTTCGTGTTGTGATGTCCGTTACGATTTCCGCATTAAAACGATGTTCGGTTCGTCTTTACATCCAGTTGTTTGTAGTAGGATTCATGTCTTATTTATGTTATTTGTGTCTGTTAGCGCATAGCTTGGTGTCCAACACGTTGTGTTGTGTTTTTGTTTTGTTTTTCGTCGTATTGTGTACCCTATGCTGCCAGTTTCTCTGGATTGTCCTTTTTGATTGCCCCGTCCGTATGCTCTAACGTTTCTTTACCGAACATAGTCTCCTCATGACAATCACGATTTACCGAACATGGTTTGCTTCTTCCAAAGATAGTCAATTCACCTGTTTCAACCAAAGGTAGAAAATATGTACATTAATGAAGTATGTGGGCTGGCTTATTAACGATTTTCAGATTGTTTTAGTTCCAAGCAATTACGTATAATTGTCATTTGTCTCACCTCATGCTTAGTTCATGTTAATGATGTTATCCATTGTATTATAATGAAACAAACACGTGAAATATACTTATTTTATTATTATTTTACTTTATGCAATTCATTAAAGGAAAAAATGTATTTTTCTGGAACATTTGAAAATTTTTTAATATTCATGATTTATTTCAAATTTATAGTGTATAGTTTTCTGTTGTGTTTTGTGAACAATTGCTTGTCGTTTCGTCCTGTTTCTTTTGATAATTGGATGGTATGTCTTTGTACGATTTACGGCTTCTGATTACCCCTTTGGTATCTTCGAATTTAAATTTTCTATGTAGGTTTTTGTGCACCATTGTTCGTCTTTCTCTACTTTCTCATTTTGCCATTGTGCTGTCTGTCCTTCCTCTACTTCCGACCTCTGGATACTCCTTTGGTGTCTTGCAATGACGATTGTTGTATATATGTTTTACTTCCCTGATTACACAAATTAACTTATTTTATTACTCCCAGATTGAAAAGCAACTGTTAATATTTCTTTTGTTTGTTTATGGTTTTTTTTTCAATATTATTACTCAAATCAATGTAGTACAAATAAGAATTTGCACAATTACCCTCAGTATATCTTAATTTACCAAATAACAATTATATAATTTTGTCGATGATCCACCCCCATGCAATCCAAATAATAAAATATACATTTATCATATTTTTCCGTTATTCGTAGACTGTAAATATCTCAAAATGTTTGCCATACTAAACAAATTTACCACGTACTTCATCAAACGAATGATATAGGCAGTTTGGCAATATCTATTGGAGAACACTATAATATCGTTGTAATTTGCGTAGGCCAAAATACATTTATGTTAACCCTGGAGTTAAAAATGTTTTTTGTAACCACTTTTTCCTGAAACGTATTCGAATCATTTATAGATTTCAAGAAAGAAAGAAACATCTGGTAATCAACAGACCAAACATCAACTAGTAGAGTAGATAATAAATTATTGGTAAATACTGATTATTAGTCTATAATGTCAAGTACCTACTGTCTAGCTAGACAAATGTATGGGTAGGTACATTTTATTCTGTAATGTCAAGTACCTACTGTCTAGCTAGACAAATGTATGGGTAGGTACATTTTAGTCTATAATGTCAAGTACCTACTGTCTAGCTAGACAAATGTATGGGTAGGTACATTTTAGTCTATAATGTCAAGTACCTACTGTCTAGCTAGACAAATGTATGGGTAGGTACATTTTATTCTGTAATGTCAAGTACCTACTGTCTAGCTAGACAACCTACTGTCTAGCTAGACAAATGTATGGGTAGGTACATTTTAGTCTATAATATCAAGTACCTACTGTCTAGCTAGACAAATGTATGGGTAGGTACATTTTATTCTGTAATGTCAAGTACCTACTGTCTAGCTAAACAAATGTATGGGTAGGTACATTTTATTCTGTAATGTCAAGTACCTACTGTCTAACTAGACAAATGCATGGGTAGGTACATTTTAGTCTATAATGTCAAGTACCTACTGTCTAGCTAAACAAATGTATGGGTAGGTACATTTTATTCTGTAATGTCAAGTACCTACTGTCTAGCTAGACAAATGTATGGGTAGGTACATTTTAGTCTATAATGTCAAGTACCTACTGTCTAGCTAAACAAATGTATGGGTATGTACATTTTATTCTGTAATGTCAAGTACCTACTGTCTAGCTAGACAAATGTATGGGTAGGTACATTTTTGGTAATAGGAAAAACATTAATTAACTTTAAAATCAGATTTGATTCAGACAATAAATTTTTTCTGTTCTACCCTTCTACTGCTAACAAGGAAGCTACTGAGCCGAGAGTTCGTACTAGTAAAGCCAAATTTGCTACGGTCACAAACTATGACTTGGTTAAACGGCACAGCATATCTGTTTCACAAATGAGCAGATAAGTTCTGCTTGTCATTAATGATCACAATGAGTCCACATCCGTGTTTATTGGAGTTCGTGTTGCTCAATCTCCAGTCTTTTGTTTAATATTTTGTGGATCATTAATTTTGTCTTTTTGTCCTTGTTCTTTTGATAATTAAATTGTCTGTTCCTCTGCGTTATTGACGACTTTACATACATTGCTATGTAACTACATCGATATATTAAAAAATAAAGTATTACGTTTTCTTCAGTGAATCAACACATGGAAGAACATACTTGTTTAAGCTATATTGTGGATTGGTTATGAAATCTCGTATCATTAAAGAACAAAACATTAAGTGGTAAACCAACTGTAAATTGTGATATCCATCATTATTTTGTCTTAAAATGAATGATTCCTTTCAGGCTAGATAATAGACCAAACATACAATATAACGTGTTTTGCATACTCAGTAGAAGGAAGGCACATTAGGTAAATATATATCATATATAATGTTCTCGTGATATTCTAAAACACTATTTGATGCTGAGATTTAGAGGAAAATCGTGATAAAAGTTACATTTCACCCTATATTAAATTTCCAGTTTATTTACTATGTTATAAGAGATAAATCGAGTGAGATTAAAATATCTATTATTGCAATTGTATATCATAAGTACATTTTCTGTTTATAGTGTTGTAAATGTGCTAACATTATTTACATTTGTTGCTGCAAACAAAATGTACTTGATCAAAGTTAAATGGATTAAGATCACAGACTGCAAAATATTATATTTTAGGAGTACCAGATAATGGATCGGAAACTCTTTCTAGCACGTCGCAATGACAAGACAAAATTTAGGAGAATTACGATACCACGTACCGGGCGTGAAGGTGATATGTAGATTTATTAGTATTTTAGACTTGTAGAATTATTATATCTTTTAAATCTAAAATTGTACAAACATTTTTCAATGTTATTCTTAATATTTTGAAAGTTGTTTTCTAAAAAAATATAAAATTCTCAAACGGTTTTGACGTATTAGTTACTTGATCGAACTTTCAAACTTGTAAAAGTTTAACACTTTAAGAATAGAGATATTGTAGATATTTTATAAAAAAAAAACAATACTTTGAAGTGTTGATATTTTAGGGTGAATAAAACGATAAAAAATCTGAAATATCAAAACTCAAATATGTTTTAGAATTTTGAATCGTTTAGTCTTCTACGGATCATATATAATTTATGTTGTTCGGCAATACACATTCTTTCCCTTGGTCATATTAATTGTGTTTAAGCTCTAGACATTTTGATTTCCTCTGACATGTTATATGTAGCTTTCTGCGACGTAAGCAATCTATAGTGAAGTACGATTGTCCTAATATGTTTAATATATTTCACAATATACATTGAGGTCCTTGTATTTTCTTCGTAAAACAAATCCTTGCATGGTTCCAATTTTATATTCCAATATGAGAAGAAGTTCTAAGTGCAACTATTCAACTTCAATTAACTGACTTTATTGCAGAAATGGTAAGCGGTAAACTGCATAATAATACGTGAAAAGTAGAATATTAGTTCAGAAAGGCCAGAATATTCACTAGCCTTATGTCTTTAATTTAGTTTCCTGTGTGTAATGACAAAGACGTAACCCGTTTACCGATTTAACGAGTAATTACCATAATACATCATTACAAATGTGGTGTAAATACTTGTCATATAACGTATGAAACCATCATAGCACACTCCTTTGCATATATGGAACATATCCAGTAACTTAATGTACTTTTCCTCATAAATATTCATTACATCTAAATTAGATTTTGATCACGTGACTGCATATTCAAGCTGTATGGATTGCTCCTCAGATTTCTCAAATAATTGCTTATAACACGGAAATTTATTGCGTCCGTCAACGGCTCAATAATTAACATGCTATTGTTGACTTCCGCAAAGTTTTTCGTCTGCTAAAATACAAAATAGTTTTGTTGTTTTCTTTCAAATTTAGCCCTTTTTTTTAACTTGCATACTTGCAAAAATTATAATTTTTTATTTATCATGGGAACCTCGAGTTTAGAAGCTAGAAATATAAGGTTTGTGAATAGTAATTTATCCAGAGTTCAGGAATCCAAATTAATTCCGGCAAGTTGACCACAAAATATTATTCGTTGGTAAATTTGGTGTCGAACTCCACCAATTTCATGTATTTCAGATATTTTACATAGACTGTTAAGGCCAGTGTAAGGGTTTGCTGCCTCGGATTTTCATACACTCCAGGAACCTCGAATATTTCACGGCTGTCATTCATTTTTATCTCATTTAATTTGCCTAAATTCAAAGTCCCATGTTCAATTCCGGCAATTAACATGCATGCAGTTATAAAAATTATCTTCTATATAGATCATATAAAAAATGCAGACAATTGAGTTGCCGCCATCTTAGAAATGCAAATTAGCAAATGTAATGTCATTTCTGGATACGAGCCGAATTAGGATCAGGCATAGCATTGAGTGTGTCGGTAAAGAACACGAATTTGTGGGATCGGACATGGCTTTGGACGTGCCCGTAAACAACATGGATGTGTGGGATCTGACATACCTTTGGTCGTGTCGATATGGAACATGGGTGTGGGATCGGACATGCTAACGCAAAATGAATGCTTGATCGGACATAAGTTTTCAATGACCGCACAACCATGGTCACGGTCACAAAATACATTTTATTGATTGATGTTTAACGTGAACTGTAGTACTATTGCAGCTGTATCGGGGCGTTATCTGTTTATATTAGTGAACACATTGATATTCTTAATAAGCTCAAAATTGTGTTGGCTGTTACATTTGTAACTGTACATTTGTAAAATAAATCAGATAAATAGTTTCAGTTGCATTGCCAAATATCAGGATAATCTGCGTAGTCGATTAATACATGTTTCAATGTATTATTGTAATCATATATCATATATTCCAGTTGTTGCTCCTTATCTAAAACTAACCACGTGTAGCTCTACTATGACCAATAGAACATCTGGTCAAGACCACGTGTTCCCTGCCATGGGAACCATTGTACTTTCCAAATTAATAAATGTTAGAAAACCTGAAGGGCAATCAAGAATTAACAATCCAGAAACACAGGACAAACAATAGACACAAGAAACAGGAAAAAAGATAGACAAATCAAACATTAAACCCAGAAAACTGAAGAACAAAATGGGCAAGACGAATCCCGTCAACATGATATGTAGATCTATACGATGTCAGACTAATCTTTATCATATATATGTTGAAGTATTACATAATACGGTGAACCAGTTATCATTGATCGTAAGTTTTTATTTGAAAAATGAAAAAAGCTTCACAGTGGTATTAATTCGTTCACGGAAATTCGTTCACTTGGATACATGTCATACATCCTTGATTAACGAGAACATGGAACATTTCTAAAACATTGCATGATTAATGGCATACATATCATTCGTGTCATGTCTAGACATATATATGGACGTATTAAATTCTCTATACCGTAGTAATAGATAGAATAGTATCATTCAATAATGTGTTGTATTTATTTGTTATGAAATATTTTTTTATAATCACAATAGGATACACTGCATACATCACGAACGCCTTTTACAGGATGTACAATGTCTTAGAACACGCAAAATTTCTGAAAATGATAGTTTACATGATAAGTATATGATTATGAGTATATGTCTGTTCCCAAGATTTGTCTGTTGATGTCTTTAATTTGTCTCTGGTAACCGAAACTAGGTTAAATTTAATGATGAATGGTGCTAACATCAGATTATTATTGTGATAGAATCATGGACTGATATTTAACTCATTGCAAGATTTTAACAAGTAATGCATGTGATAAATACGGTCATCGAATTCTATCTTCAAATGAACCACTGATAACGAATTCCTACATGGTTTGTCCATCAACCGGGAGAGATGTAAAAGAAATACTACCTGCAATAAAGAATCAATGAATAAAGATTAGAAAACTCCTACCTGTATATCTGCATGAAACAAGAAATAAAACAAAATATTCAAGAAATTATGTAATTACTGGCGTGATCATGACAAATAACACCACTGTTCTTCTCAAAAGGGGATTTTGGCAACCATATTCCTTAAGTATGTTTTATATCGCCAATATCATGTTTTGAAATGGATCAATTCCAGGTTTATTATATGAAGAATTACATAATATTTGAAAATAATACATTACACAGTCGATATAAACTACCACTAAAAGAATTACGCTCAAAATAGAGTTCCTAAATGAGAAGAAGCGCACAATTGTGATGGAATAGACTGGTATATAGTATCTAGGCTAACCAGATATTAACATGAATAAGTTTTTAAAAAAATCAAAAAAATCAACAAATTCGCTTTGATTCGAAAAACAACAGTGTGGTGCTTTACGTGTTTCATTTTCTCACTATATCTTATACAGTAAGTTCCCAAATAGAGTTGATACTTTAACAGCTATTGCTTGTATATTCTTTCTTTTACCACTTCCAACTTCAAAAGATTATATAAATCAAGAAGATTTGTTTGAATGATAAGTTTGTAAACATCACGAAGACAGACAGACGGATGAATAGATCGGCCGGTTGAACTACAGGTCATATATTTGCATGAGTCACATTATAGTAGCAATACAATTTAGTAAATATCTCCATTAAATTACAAAAAATAGTCTGGATGTAAAATAGTTTACGTAATTACATGATTTAAATCAAAAACATTTTTACTTTGCATTCACCATAGTAAATGTATGATTGTCAAGGGACGTCACCATTCAAATACAAACAAAACAATGCAGAAAACAAAGAAAAGAAAAACAATCGATATATGAGTAAGCGAGTGATTGTTGTTTAACTCAGCAATTTGTCAGCTATGTCATGGCGAGACCAAGTTAACTTTCAATTAAATGATGAGGTCCGCTTTGTACTAGACCATCTCGCTTAGTTGGAGTTTTATAGTGCTAGTTCATTGAAACAATAGTCAGTGGATAAACCTGTTGTCCCACTCGGACACATTATCCTGATTCCGAGCCAAACAGTCTTTGCTCTTTCTCCTTTATGCTGTGTGCTTAACAGAGAAGCAACACAAACTAATTGCATTGTCTTCGTTTGATCCAATTGGGGCTCGAACCCACGATCCACTCGAGGCGAGCACACACGCTAACCATTATACCACCGATGAACCAACGATCCAATCGAGGCGAGCACACAAGCTAACCATTATACCACCGATGAACCCACGATCCACTCGAGGCGAGCACACACGCTAACCATTATACCACCGATGAACTCACGATCCACCCGAGGCGAACACACACGCTAACCATTACACCACCGATGAACCCACGATCCACTCGAGGCGAGCACACACGCTAACCATTACACCACCGATGAACCCACGGTCCACTCGAGGCGAGCACACACGCTAACCTTTACACTACCGATGAACCCACGATCCACCCGAGGCGAGCACACACGCTAACCATTACACCACCGATGAACCCACGATCCACTCGAGGCGAGCACACGCGCTAACCATTACACCACCGATGAACCCACGATCCACTCGAGGCGAGCACACACGCTAACCATTACACCACCGATGAACCCACGATCCACTCGAGGCGAGCACACACGCTAACCATTACACCACCGATGAACACACGATCCACTCGAGGCGAGCACACACGCTAACCATTACACCACCGATGAACCCACGATCCACTCGAGGCGAGCACACACGCTAACCATTACACCACCGATGAACCCACGATCCACTCGAGGCGAGCACACACGCTAACCATTACACCACCGATGAACCCACGATCCACTCGAGGCGAGCACACACGCTAACCATTACACCACCGATGAACCCACGATCCACTCGAAGCGAGCACACGCTAACCATTACACCACCGATGAACCCACGATCCACTCGAGGCGAGCACACACGTTAACCATTACACCACCGATGAACCCACGATCCACTCGAGGCGAGCATACACGCTAACCATTACACCACCGATGAACCCACGATCCACTCGAGGCGAGCACACACGCTAACCATTACACCACCGATGAACCCACGATCCACTCGAAGCGAGCACACACGCTAACCATTACACCACCGATGAACCCACGGTCCACTCGAGGCGAGCACACACGCTAACCATTACACCACCGATGAACCCACGGTTCACTCGAGGCGAGCACACACGCTAACCATTACACCACCGATGAACCCACGATCCACTCGAGGCGAGCACACACGCTAACCATTACACCACCGATGAACCCACGGTCCACTCGAGGCGAGCACACACGCTAACCTTTACACCACCGATGAACCCACGATCCACTCGAGGCGAGCACACACGCTAACCATTACACCACCGATGAACCCACGGTCCACTCGAGGCGAGCACACACGCTAACCATTACACCACCGATGAACCCACGGTCCACTCGAGGCGAGCACACACGCTAACCATTACACCACCGATGAACCCACGATCCACTCGAGGCGAGCACACACGCTAACCATTACACCACCGATGAACCCACGATCCACTCGAGGCGAGCACACACGCTAACCATTACACCACCGATGAACCCACGATCCACTCGAGGCGAGCACACACGCTAACCATTACACCACCGATGAACCCACGGTCCACTCGAGGCGAGCACACACGCTAACCATTACACCACCGATGAACCCACGCTCCACTCGAGGCGAGCACACACGCTAACCATTACACCACCGATGAACCCACGATCCACTCTAGGCGAGCACACACGCTAACCATTACACCACCGATGAACCCACGATCAACTCGAGGCGAGCACACACGCTAACCATTACACCACCGATGAACCCACGATCCACTCGAGGCGAGCACACACGCTAACCATTACACCACCGATGAACCCACGATCCACTCGAAGCCGGCACACACGCTAACCATTACACCACCGATGAACCCACGGTCCACTCGAGGCGAGCACACACGCTAACCATTACACCACCGATGAACCCACGATCCACTCGAGGCGAACACACACGCTAACCATTACACCACCGATGAACCCACGATCCACTCGAGGCGAGCACACACGCTAACCATTACACCACCGATGAACCCACGATCCACTCGAGGCGAACACACACGCTAACCATTACACCACCGATACGGTTCCAATCGATATATGCAAAATGTACAAATCTGAAAATTTAAAAATTGATAAATATCACTGATCCTGATCCACAAATGTAAAAAATTCAACCAACATTTAGAAGATAATATATGCTTTAATATATATAGGTTTAACATATTGTTCAGGTTTTTAAGATATATATATTATTTAGGAATAATATGTATTATGATTTACATGCGTATAGTCAAAAGTTGCTGTGTGTGTGACCGAGTCACCAAACAGTTTGGCGTAATCACCGTACCTACGTCTTCTACGTCATAAACGAAACACAACTCACACAGATGTTAATGTCATCAGAAAGAAATATGATTTTTGTTTATTTCCTACATAGGCAAAACTAAATGTGTAGAAGTAACGACGCTTAAAGAGGTAACGATTATTGTATACTATACGCGTACAAACCATATTAATTGTGTCAATCTGATTGTGTAGCAATGTCTTTTTGTAAGGTGACCTTTAAGTTTTCAACTATATTAACCTACTAACGTCTGATAAATTATATTAACCTACTAACGTCTGATAAATTATATTAACCTACTAACGTCTGATAAATTATATTAACCTACTAACGTCTGATAAATTATATTAACCTACTAACGTCTGATAAATTATATTAACCTACTAACGTCTGAAAAACTATATTAACCTACTAACGTCTGATAAACTATATTAACCTACTAACGTCTGATAAACTATATTAACCTACTAACGTCTGATAAACTATATTAACCTACTAACGTCTGATAAATTATATTAACCTACTAACGTCTGATAAATTATATTAACCTACTAACGTCTGATAAACTATATTAACCTACTAACGTCTGATAAATTATATTAACCTACTAACGTCTGATAAACTATATTAACCTACTAACGTCTGATAAATTATATTAACCTACTAACGTCTGATAAATTATATTAACCTACTAACGTCTGATAAATTATATTAACCTACTAACGTCTGATAAACTATATTAACCTACTAACGTCTGATAAATTATATTAACCTACTAACGTCTGATAAACTATATTAACCTACTAACGTCTGATAAATTATATTAACCTACTAACGTCTGATAAATTATATTAACCTACTAACGTCTGATAAACTATATTAACCTACTAACGTCTGATAAACTATATTAACCTACTAACGTCTGATAAATTATATTAACCTACTAACGTCTGATAAACTATATTAACCTACTAACGTCTGATAAATTATATTAACCTACTAACGTCTGATAAACTATATTAACCTACTAACGTCTGATAAACTATATTAACCTACTAACGTCTGATAAATTATATTAACCTACTAACGTCTGATAAATTATATTAACCTACTAACGTCTGATAAATTATATTTCTCAATAGGTTACAATAAGATTAACATTTCGACTGGCTATACAGTTTATCTAGTATATATCACTATATCTGGCATTTGAACACACAAGCTATTAGTGATATTAACTAATGATTGCTTAGGTCAATGAAAACCAAAATACCATGCATTAACCATCATGAAGGCTCCAATATAACATACAAACTGAAAGGCTATTAATAAAAAAGTAGTAAGCGGCCACATTGTATAATTTCATTTGTAAATTAGGTGTTGAAACTAATAAATAAGAAATAAAATTTGTCTCATTACCATGTGATATAATTTGATCAACGTACCGGTCAAAACAAATCAAGCGTCCAAACTGTCAATTGTCATTGTCCACATGATTAGGTTTCTATCAATTGCCTGTCATTTTGCTACAAACCTTGTATATTGAGCAATTGAGATATTTTGTTGCTATCAAGTATTTTGTGATTCTGCTATATTTAGCTATAAGGAAGCATTGTACTATTGGTACTGGGGTTACATGTGTTTGTAAAATCTGGAATGTCTTCTTTTCAGTCGAAATAGTTTACACAATATCCTTGCTCATACTATCATATTGATCGGCTAAGATGGTTGATTGACTGGTTGGTGTTTAGCACCAACATAAGCAGTAGTTTGGTGCTTGCCTACACACACACAAAGCTAGGTAAAGATATCAATATACAAATACATGACCGCTCACTTTCCTGGCTAGGTACAGTCAATTAAATAAAAGTGGCGGAGTTAAGCTAATTTGATGAGCCCAAAGATTCTCTCTTTAAAATTCAAAATAAGACAACAGGAGATACCTTACTAACGATACAGACATTCTTATATTGATAGTGTTAAAGGTGAGCGAGCTTACCACATCAAAAATGTTATGGTCGCCATCGTTACGTTGTAAATAGTTACAGAATGTCTATCACAGATGACCACATATTATGTTCTGTTCGTCGTATCCACAATCCTATCATTCATTCCTCGTTCATGACTTATTGTCTGATGTTAACATGAGTAAAGTAATACGACGCATTTCTGGAATATGCTTCATCAGGTACACTCAAAGACAAAATATTGCAATCCAAATTAATAAATTGTTTTTGCAGCAAGAAAACTAAAGGGCATAAAGCAGAACAGCCGAAATTGTCTAAGCGTACCTATGCTCGTGTGCGATGAATCCCAGTTTTAATAATATAAGCAATGCTTGTAGCTAAACAACTAAAAAGATATACGTAAACACTTCCCGGTCCTTTCCTCATTCATGACTTATCACCGGGTTTGTAACTAGATTAACACGACGGGTGTCACTAGTTGAGCAGGAAATGCCTGCTCTTCCGGAGCACCTGAGTTCACACCCGGTTTTGTAGTGGAGTTCGTGTTACTCGATCTTTAGTTTTATATGTATGTTTTGTTGATCGTTTTTTGTCCTTTTGTCCTTTTTCTTTTGGCCATTGTGTTGTCTGTTCCTCTTCGATATACGGATTCTGATTACTTCCCTTTGGTATCTTCAAACTCTTCTTACTAGGACATACATATTATTTATTGGGTTAACAACATATGTGTATTTATTTACAATAACTGTAAACACAGAAAACTACCATCAAGAAGAATAAATGTGTCGTGATATATATATATATTAGACATTGATAAAGTCCCTCGGTGGGACGAAACTTTGTCATTCTACGAAGTGTTTAATTCTTTATCACTTTGTTTTGTGTACTTGGTGTTGTTTTACAAACCATTTTAGAGGTTTATATATATATATGATCAATGGTCATGACATTATATATATTTGTCGATGACCAATTACATGAGTGGTCTAATAGTTATAGTAAAAATGAAAGTTGTAAGCCTTCCCTAAGTACAACAGTATGCATAGTATTATATTGGATCCTGAAAACCCGAAATACTAAATAAATTTGCATAGAATGAATGGCATGAAATCAAAGGCCAATAATCAGGCAACATTTCTCAATTCTGCAAAATAAAAAAATAAATAAAACATGACTGGGTAATCTAGGAACATCACTGAATAACGGTAACAGCTCTTTATAATAACGAAAACATCAAACTCATCATTTTAAGAGGGTGGTGCATATTTATACCTTATATATTGATGATCATATACGCAAGCCGTCGCATTGAAGCCGCATATTGATTATAAGAGATGAAAATAAATTTTTCCAAATCGTTGCTAAAATGCTTCTAAATCAGGACATGGAAATTAGAAATGGCATATATATCACACGTTTCCGGGTCGTTTATAATAACAGAAGCATAACAAATGAGTGTATGGCAAGGAATAGCTTGCATCAAGCTAATCTACACTGATCTGTTTTAACCGCGGAAGTATTGTAATCTTTCACTAATTGGTTTTTGTGTACTAGCTTGACACTGCCTGTCAGATTTAGCTTAAGCACATTGACATGCGGAAAATAATACAAGTGAACATGGGACACAGGATACTATCAAATATCATATAGGAGGTATATGTATGTGGCATCCGTAGTTTACAAACGCGTGTTCTGCAATCAAAATATAATAAAATAACATCTCTTTCATATATACATAGCCCGTCTGTATTTAGCATTACGTCAAACAAAACAAACCCCGAGATATGACATAGTTTCAAATTTTAACAGTTCATAATAAGTTACAGATTATCATATGTGGTCGTTGGTTCGTTGTCAACTATTATCCCCCTTCCCTTGTGGCAAACAACGTACACGTATACATTGCTATTCCAATGCCACATCTTAAATTAACGATATTTGCTTGTAGGTGTGTTATTGACATCAGTGTAGATGAAATAATACTATTTTGATACCAAAGAACAAACAAGCAATCGATGTATTTACCATTCATTTAGTCGAGTAAAGATGTATTGATCGATTGTTGGAAAAAGGAAAGGAGCTAATCAGAGGTCATCAATCGAAGAAAGACATAAAATACAATGACGAAAAGAAAAACGACAAACTAAAGATTGAGAAAGGGGGTAATCAGACGCCATCAATCCAAGAGGGACATACAACAACAATGACCAAAAGAAAAAAGACAGGAATTAACTCGGGTGCTCTCTCGGGTTTTCTTAAAATCCCACGACTAATATTGCATACGTGTTCGGGACCAGCACATGTTCAATCAGATCTGTAAACAATACAGACATGATGGAGAGATTGCAGAACGACTTTTTGCTACCACTTGAAAGGTATGGAGAGTTGTTAGAGTTGTGACATTTGTGCCTTTTTGTAGTGACTGCGATACAACCATTCGTTTACAAAATCTACACAATATGTCATTTAGATGCACTGATCGTGGCACTCTCTAAATACATTATCATCCACGTTCAGGTTTTCTAAATTATAACCTGACAACACCAATGGGGAGGTCATCCCTTATATGGCACACCGATAAGCGATGGACAGTTCTGTATGTTGAGTACAAAGAACCCAAATATATACCTAATCATTTAGTTGTATACCAGACGGTTATACAGAATGTACCCGAACAAAACATCTGTGAAATATGTGATATGAAATATTACATAGCATCAAGTACGCTAGCACTGCTTTATTGAAACATGCCGTTGTATGCTTGTGATATTTAAATATGCTGTAATAAGTTAATTACTAAATACCTAAGATAATATTAAGCAGCTTAATGTCTGGGGTGTATAACAGTTCCGTTATTTACGGAATATTTGCCGATAAACAATGGAAGGTATATAATTTAGTTGTCATAGCCAGACAATTTATATACTAGGAGTACGTTAATGGTTTTGTGACGTTATGTGTATATCATAATGACCTAAAAGAAAGTGGATGGACAAAGTTTGTATTGTCAGAAATATTATTGAAATCCACCTTTCTAAGCCAGCAAATGGATAGGTCATATATATGTGTATTAACGTCTTATTGTGCCCTTTTGTAGTGACTGCGATACAACCACTCGCTTACAAACGTTATCTGTTGCTACGATGCTCTGATCGGTTTTGGAGAATTGTGTCGACAGTGTGGTATTTGTTGGCTTTTTTTCATTTTTGAGCTCGATACTTATTATTTAAATGCCTGTTTCTAAACCATTACAGTGAGTTGTCATGTATTTATGTGTTAGAGGTCATGTATTTATGTGTTAGACGTCATGTATTTATGTGTTAGAGGTCATGTATTTATGTGTTAGACGTCATGTATTTATGTGTTAGACGTCATGTATTTATGTGTTAGAAGTATCGAGCTTGCCTCTTTCTACGATTTTTATATTTGATTATGGAATTGTTCCAGAGTGTTATTTATTGTTTTTCATTTTATATTATCAGAAAACATATGTGTTTATCACCAGACGAGCTCCACATATATGCCACTCTCCATCCGCAACCTGGGGACCTTATTGGCAGCTCTGTGGGATAGCCAAATCAACCTTCACCAGAACCCGGTAGAGATGCCAAGCAATGAAGCATAATGCGTAATACAATTCTTCTATATATACATCTACCCATATAGAGTGCACAAACTTATAAACAGAATATACTATAAACTTATTATTAGTTTTAGTACAATTCAAACGAGATGATTAACATCGCAAAATGAGTCACTTGACAACACCATAAAGTGTTAACCGCATGATGTAGCCTTAATGCACCGACTAATAGTTCTCAATATACCTTGATTTGTAGCTAAGGAACCATTACTGAAACAATATTGTCTTTTGGTTCATTGAAAGCAAATGCAGACAAAAAATTAAAGTAACGGTAACTAATTAATATGAAGTATTTCTTTTGTCACGGATATGGTACCATATTATTGGAATCGTGACTTTTTACACTACGATTTGAGGACTCAGACAACATTGTACCCAGCACGGAAAGATTAATGGACTAACACATGGTATTGATATAATTGTTGTCACACGCCTTATTTGTCATTTAAACATTTCTTTTAGTCTTTTCTATCCATTAATGATTCCTGGTATGTCCTAAAAGATATGGAATTCCAATTCTACAATGTTTAATTATTACTATTTATGATATTTTGAATTACAGTTTTCCAATGTTGTTTTTAGAACCAATGACTAATATTTGGAATAATGATTAACACTTGTAAAATTAAGATTGATAGTGAGTCGGTCGCATTATATTGTCGGTCTGTCAGTTAGTTTAGGCCGCTGTCATACTGAGCATATTTAAGATAAATAAGCAGTTGTGCAATCATATATATTGTATGGAACATTAATTGTTCAAACTAATATCACTTACACTAACAAAAACACAGAGTCAGTGCTGTCGGGTCCGGTATCTTGGTGCATTACGTTTTACGGCACCACTTGTGAACAATAATACTTACTATTCACGATACAACCTGTAATATGTTTGTTTAATAGGTTTTCTATTTGTGCTGTATTTATTATACCCCCGCTCTACCGAAGGGGGATATACTGGTTTACCTCTGTCCGTCCGTTAGTCCTTCCGTCCCACCTAAGATATTGTTCGTCGCATTTTTCTCATCAACTATTGATGGCAGAAATCTGATATTTGGTCACAAGCCTCATATAGGTATGCCATATGGTGGGAAGCGTTTTGGGACCCGTTAGATTCCTACTTTCTGTTTGCCGACTTAGTTGGTTTTTATACACATTGAACATATATGCGGGAGTATCATAAGTTAGCATTAGCTCACAGTTCATCTTGTTTATTATTGTAGAGTAAGACCTACATTTTGATACATAATAAAGACAGAAGACACCACGGGGTGAGTATTGACTATATATTAGTGAATTATCATGCTAATTCGTTATATCATAGCTAAAAGACAGCGCTATGTAAAAGCCTTAGCCTTATTCATATCTAAGCATATATTTAGCCACATGGGACAATACCCCGGACATTGAATGCTAAAATGTTCTTCTTCTTCTCATAAATATATTCCGTGTATATTGGAACCAGTCCATTGAATCCTTACGTATGCCAACACAACGGACAGCTCTGTTGTGGTCTTTTCCCCTAACATATTTATATATACATATTCATGTACACTTTATAAAATTTACAAAGAAAACGACACTGATTCGATCGACTGAGATTATCAGGTATATATGTTGTTGTTTTTAAACTCAAGCTGGCATTGCCTCTCCAATCACATTGTTCAAAGTTACTACTACAATTAAATCTATCTAAACCCAACCTCCTTGAGATCAACTTTTGTGCATGGTATAAATAGGTGTTCAGTTAATGCAGTTTAAATTAAAAAATATTTCCGACATGGGGACTTTATCTAAAGTTCGGTTGATACAGGTATATGCGGGGTTTGGTTTAGACAGAATTCACAGTACACGTCAATGTTGCCATAAGTGGTCTTTGCGCAAAAGTTAATGCTTAAATCGTTTTCAAATAAAATAAAGCAATGACATTTCCTTTTAAAGATGAACACAATATAGACATGAATAGAGTTGTAATTTCAAACTGTTGATCAAAATAAGGATATTTAAATCTGTTTACTAGTTCTCAATGTATTATTATGAATCAGATACCATTTTATACCCTGTAGCGTTCTGGTTCATGACCTTAAGTAATCTTGTAAATCCCCATTTCCATGCTTATTATTAGAGGATATTTGCCTTTAAATGGTATGATTTTTAAACGCATTGTATGATACGGCGTTTGCAAAATCAAACCAAATGTGTACAATAGACACCGGAAAATGAACGGCGATGATTGTGATTAAAATGAAGCCTGGTTAATATTTTCTAATAATCGGAATCCAACTGAATGAAATTAAGTAAAGGGAACGGAAATGATGTCGTCATTACGTTGTGAGATTAAATTGGATAATTAAAGTGACATTTGTACTCACTCTCTGCCAACATATCACTTGTCAGCAAATACCTTGAACAGACTTTAATTCATTTTATAATTGGAAAATGTCGTCTAAATATGCAATGCAGTTCTTACGTCTTGGGCTATAGTGCCAAGACAATAGACCAGGGTCTGGATTTCCAACGTAATATGTCCTATTTGTGTCCAATGAGGTATGGTGAGAGGTAATTGTTCGTCATGCTAATATTGGTGTACTTGTTGATCACCGTGGTTTAAACTTTCTTTTCATAAAAATAAATAAATAACGATAAACGCGGTTCGGTAAAACAATACACAAAATCAGAATAAACGTAGCATCTATCTAAACCCATGAATGGTCATACACCTGGTTTGATTGAACTAAATAATTAATAAGAGAAAACCGAAAGGGCAATCAAGAACGGACAATCCAGAGAAACAGGCAATGTCGGGCACAAGACACAGAACGCAGAGAGACAACACAGAAAGCTAACAAAATGAGGAAAACATTAAGCACTTCCTGTTTCTTATAAGACTCCCTTTATATTGTTCATATCTAATTCCGGTGCAATTGTCGTTGATCATAAAAGTGGGGACGACATATCCATTGTCAACGAGTTCGTGAACACGAACATAATTTTTTTTATAGCAATGGGTTCAAACTTGGAGGAACGTAGCCTTGTTTGATTATTCTGTTGCGATAGCAGCTGAGCTCTGACAACAACATCAATGTGATAGACATAAATCCTAGGATAAGGTATGGGTTGGAATATATAAACTCCATAAGTTGATGTTGCTGAAATATTGCTACTGATCAATTTGAAGTTGACTATTTGAAAAGTGAAGTTGACATGTTTATGATAGATTTTTCCTTTTAATCTTCCTTCGTTGTCGATTGCAAGATGAAGATCAAGGTAAGAGGTAGACATTTAAGTGTCAGTAAAATCAATAACTTCAACCTCATTTGGATAGATGAGATGCAGATAATCACCGAATCTACATAGCCGAAGCTGGAATTAAATGTTTGGTACTTGACAGAATTCTGCCCAATAAGAACACCGCGGAATTATAATCTTTAGTGCTGCTTTGCATTTCCATCAACCAGCAAGAGTTCTGAGAAGTGCTCCTTCTTCTGCAATATAGTGAAGAACTGGATCAGTCTTCCTCTAGATATTGCCGGAGTGAATTTGCTGGAAATATTCAAATCGCAGCTAAATATAAAAACTAAAAAGCATGTATTCTCCACTGGCAAAATATCGTGTAGGTTGAAAATGACTAGAAATAAACGATTGATTTTATTGGATAAAATTACGGCATTTCTTTCTCTTGAAAATCACGACATCTATGATCTAACCTCAAAATAACAATACACAGATTAATTTCCTCTATGACAGTGTCGCTTTAATCCGGAAACCCTAAAATAAACAGGAAGTGTCTTGTTTTGAAAATAAAATGTATATAATGTTTTCCATTTCATCATTTCTGTTGTGTTTGTTATCAGTTTTTAATCTCTTCAAAATAAATGTGTTTGCTGATTTAATCATGAGCAATACAACAACACAACTTGCTCAAATCTAAAAGTAGAACTAAATAAATCTTAAAACGATACTGGTATGTGTATCTAGTGCTACAAATAGGCAATTAGTTATAGGTATCAGATCCGTTGAATTTAGAAAACAATCGTTGTTTAGAGAGGCAACATGCATTCATCTCATTAGTGTACCATTAAAACTGGTTATAATATTTTCACCTTCGCCAATAGAGAATAAACCCTTTCTATCCACCAAGGCGTCTTTAATGAATCGTTTTGTAATTAATTTTTGACTTATTTATAGCATATTGCCTTGTGTCTTTTGAAGCAATATTGACGGCAACAATTATTAGAATTGTATTCTTGATGAAAGACTAACAAACGTAAGCTAAATGGACACATACAATTAATTGATGACTATTAGATTTTGATTAGTTGAATTGTAGCACATGCCATTTATTAGATAAATAACCACAAAGATATTACATATTTCAATCAGGAGAAGTTGTAAATTACTAAATAATGATTAAAACTGACTTAATGTAGTGTAGTTCCGCAATCTTTTTCTATTTTAAAATCTATGGTGTTAGATCTCTGGTGAAATCAAATACATAGAAATGAGAAGTGATGGACAGTTAGTGGAATAATTTCTTATGATTTGATGACGTGATAGCAAAAGACAAAAACATCTTTTGAAAAGGAAAAGTATCGGACATTTACAAAATGTTATTTTGCGGCAGTCTTTTTCAATTATATGTCGTAATATAAAGAGCATTATGATTTACGGTAAGTGATGCAACAATATTATAAAATACAGTATTGAGTTCTTAATGCGTATGTATGTTGATTATATATTGAACTAAACAGAAACAAGTTGTCATATCGAATATTAAGAAGTTAGTGGTTCATTGATTGTCTTGTTAGTATAATATATCTTTATATCACATACAGTTGTTAATAGTGTAAACAGGTGGTCAATAACTTAGGAGTATTGTTCTCACAACAGAAATATGTTGCTTTACACGACTCTGGGGAAGTTTGAGAAGGAGTGCTACAACAGTTTAGCTTAATTATGGTATTACCAATATGAACACCAATCTGAGGAAATATTATTATTCACTTATTGAGAAACGGATTTAAATTACAGTTTAAAGATATTATGTGATAATGTGAATTGTTGCATTTATTTTTGCGATTTTTAAAAAAAAATGAACAGCAGCTTTTTGAATGGAACTGTAACTTCGGAACAGAAAATTTCACATTTTTTACAAACGATATTCATATTTTTGTATTCGATTATCGTAGTTATCGCCATCGGTGGAAATAGCATCGTGTGTTACCTTGTTTATGCTTACAAACGAATGCGGACAATTCCTAATTATTTTCTTGTTAATTTGGCCATCAGTGATATTATCATGGCAATATTTTGTATACCATTTACGTTCGTAGCCAATCTTTTATTAAACTATTGGCCGTTTGGCGAAACTATGTGTCCGTTAGTCAATTATTTACAAGTAATGTCCGTATTTTTAAGTGCATACACGTTAGTTGCGATGAGTTTTGAGCGATATATTGTTATTGTACATCCATTTAAACCTCGGATTACCACAAGAAAGACGACATTTGTTATTATTATTATTTGGATACTAGCCTTATCAATTCCGGTACCAACTTTATTAAAATCTAAGGTGCATTATTATTCAAATACGAGTGGTCAATGTCTAGAGAGCTGGGACAATTATACTCTAGGATATGCCTATAGTACTGGAATTATGATGCTTCATTTCTTTGTTCCACTTGTGTTGTTGGTATTTTGCTATAGTCGAATAGCGTATAATATTTGGAAGAAAACTCTTCATGGGAATGATGAAAATAAAAGGCGATTGCAACTTGCCTCGGCAAAACAAAGAGTAAGTATTGCACTTTTTTTTATTTTAGTTATATTTGTCTTCCTTCTTGTAAAGGAAAACTCTAGTAATATACTGTTATTGCACGACAATTTTGTCAATATTGTTTCAAGCAGAATATTATATTGCACGAACCGACGAAAATATTCGTGCAATAAGTCATATATTTAAAATTAAACTTTTTCAAATGTTGAAAGCACAATTTTCACCTGTCGATGACTTTATGATTTGAAGTGATAATTTTGTTATTACCCTTAATTGCAATAGTGCAAATATCGGGAAATATTGCACGCTAACTTCTGGTCATATTCTACATGTAATATGTTACTGCTACTTAATAAAGTTTATTATCGACCAGCAGATGTGGGTGTGGCTCATCTGCAGCCTGAAGACATGATATATATACCCATCCTTGAAACACAAAGCAAATTGCAATATGGAGTGCATTAGCTCTGCGCTGAATTGTGTCTCCCCTTTTGTTTTCCGAGGATATGGATTTAATATTTTATCATGTTCAATGACACCCACATCCGTTCGTGTTCTAAATGAAATAAATATAATATTGATATATTTTGAATATATTGAATACAACAAATTATATAATTATCATAGAAAGTTGTAATTGTAAATTATTGATGGTATTTTAAATAGTTTCAGAATCTGTCGCCTTATTATAACAATAATGTAGCCTTTAATTTATGAACCGTCTGATAATCATTGGTACATTTTCTTTAAGTTAATGGTGGTAATTTTAAATTGATTGATTAACTGATTTGCTGTGCTTAACGCCACTTTCAGCAATATTTCAGCTATATCATGGCGACCAGTTTTAGTGGCGGAAGAAACCGGAATGAGTCGAGTGCACCCTTTTGTAATTTACAAAGCTGGGTGCGTACCCACGCCGTATTGGTGATGGGTTTGAATTAGTTGTTAGGTATTCCAACTACCTAATTTATTGAGCCACCCGGATTCGGTAAATTTAAAAAAAACCTTTGTTCTTCAAAATTATCGAAATTTAGAAAAATCAGTTCGGCTGCCGGACTAGATATTATTTATCTCTGGATTCCTAATTACTTGGGTATCTACGGGAGCATAGTGGCGGACCAGCAAGGGGAAAATGGTGGACAGTTAACTTATATTTGGTATACTGATATTATGTCATTTATATAATGAAAAAGAATATTTATTAGCATAGACAAGCCAATTGTTAACTAAGATCAGCTGCCTCGATCTAATCAATGGTTAGAAATGTATTGTTTCTATAGTAAAATCAAACAGGAGCAAGAAGCTTAGACACGTTGTCCGATAGGTCATTCTACCAAAACACACAATGGCATTTTAAATGAAGAACAACGATTTAAATGTACTGTATGCAATTTTTTTATAATATATTTACTACATTACATGTCTTAGTCGACTGTTTGTATAGCTAATATTGATATTTGACGAACATCCTACATGTATATAGTCGATTCTATAAAACAAATGATTGATAAACATTTTAAGGGATTCGATTTTACTTTTTTTATGAATTGTTTATATTACTAGTTTGTTTACGTAAATAATGTCTCCTGATTCCTTGCTTGATTTTAATAATCTCATATAGCACGCCACTAAATACCGGAAATATTGCCAAAGATGGCTTTAAATAAACATTGTGGATCGGTCTTATGAAATGGTATCATATAATATCAAATTAAATACAAGGAGAGAAAAACAAGACAATAACCTGCATTAACTTACTCTCTATAAATTACACCCATTTATTTATAACGATACATTGCTTAGTAGAATGCTTACTTATTTCCTTTCTAATAAAAGTAGTAATGAAGACTTATTTTGACATTGGACTATAGAGCTTCTTGTGGGAAACCAGGGAGATAACAAGTTAGTATTGATTACTTTACTGATTGTTGTTTCCATTAAGTGACCAATAAAACGGTTATATTCATTGTTTATATACAATGTATCGAGTATAAATGTTGATAAAGATGTATCTATGAAATTAGCTAAAAACTCATTATGCATGCACGTCTTTTAATAAGAACCGAGTTGTCTATTTGATTCGTCTTAAAAAAACAAGCGCACACCACATTCAGACAGGTCATATCCCGCATCGGAGATACTAGGTCATGTATTGGTATTTCACATGGTCGAAGGACTCGGTAATTTGAGAAGAACTTCAAGATACCAAAGGGGTAATTGTAATCTTTATATCGAAGGAGAACATACAATTATGCATAACACAATATATCCTGTGATATGAACATTTTGAATGAAGCAGGTTTTTGTACGCATAGAGTCGTTCGATTTCACAATTACAATCTAACGCACAAATGACGAAAATCACCCATTTGACAAAAAAAACACAAATAGAAACAAAAACGAAACACAAAACAAAAGCAATATAAATTAAATAAACCGAAAAACAAACCAATACTAATTTTAAAATTGATGGATATTTGTTATTTTCAATTTATATACAGATAGTATCGTTCCAATAAGAAAAGTTATAATTGTTATTTTGTATAAATTTAAACAATTTATGAGAACACAGATCTTATCATATCCCGTAATTTAAAATAAAATTAAAATATGTAATTCTCAAAGTAAATGATGTAATTTATTTGTCTTAAAATATACAAATCGAGACATGAGGTGATAACGTTGAAACTTGATGTTGAAATAAATTTAAAAAAAAGCGTCAGCCTTCAAACAGCCACAAAAAACCTCTATCTAACAGTTGTTATATCTTCATAAAAACTAAAACAAATGACTGTTTAATCTTCTAACAGAGCATTGATGTAATTAATTGATAAACATTGATAATGTTTGCACAAAAATCATTACAAAATATTTTTTTTTTATTTGTAATCCACAGACCTGTCATATGAATTTGTCAGTTTAACTATAACGGTTCTTATTGTTTATTTAGCTGTTGAAATATGTAATCGCAGAAAACAGCCACAGATATACGTCAGAATTGTTTTTCCTAATATTATGGGTTTTTCATTTAAACGTTTTATTCAGTCTTATTTAATCAATAGCACGAGTTATCAAATATATTTATTATTGTAGTGTATAGCTCCTACCTTAGGTCGGGCATAACTAATAAAAGCTTGAAGATGGCAAGGGGTAATCAAAAGCCGCAACTCAAAGAAAGACAGAGAATACAATGGTCAAAAGGACAAACAACGATCAACAAAGCATTAATCGTGGCCTATTTGGGTTATCCTGTTTAAGCCATTTGATTTCCGTGCTTCCAAGGTTGTGTATTGCTTCATGCCTAATGGGTGTAAACTATATTCCTTTTCTTTCGTGGTGTGTTTTGCACAGTTCCTAGGTGGTAATCCAATCTGTTTCGGGGTGCCTTCTTTCATGCATGGATTTAAGAACAGACATATGCTGAGATTATACAATCTATCATTCGACATGATTGCGGTGACCAGAATACGACCGTTGAATTACGAACAGAAAGTTTAAACAGCGACGGTCAACAGTTCAACCACAACACGAATAATTAATACGAACGTCATAGTATTGAATACAAACACGGCCATAACATATGTCAATGAAAATACGGGTCAGTTTAGAGCCAACATGGATTAATGTATAAAATGGCTGATTAATCGGAGTAAATATAAGACGCTTAACTTCGTATTGACTTTTGATGGTCAATTTGCTATATAACCATACAGGGACAGTAGAGATCAATAGCACCAATCATATAATAAACCACAGTATATTATACAGTAAACCAGTACGACCATTAAATGACCCTGTCGTTATACTGCCCACTTTTGTGTTTCCTTTGTGTGGTAGTTTTTGGTGTTTATTTAGTGGAAAGGCATTTGCATAGTTTTTAATTTATATTCTGTCTATATCTGTATTGTCATTCGCCTTTCTGTTCTAAGCGAGGATCTGGATTTCCATCGGTATATGTAGAGGTGTTGTTGGTGAGATGAAATGTAATTGCTCGTTTTGTTAATCATCACTGAGTAAAAGTTATTTTCATATTATTATAAACTATTGAATCTTTTGATAAAAAGGGGTTTTGTACTTAGTTGTACCCCTACTGCGCCAATATGACATCCGTATTGTAGTGACAACGTACAATCAACTGTTTATTAATATTAATAACAACGCAGACTTCAAATGTAGTGCGCACGATCCAATTCTGGAAAAGCCTTCATCAGGAGACAATCAAAATCAAAATATTTTAAAGTCTTGGGAACAATAAAACCAAAGGGACTAAAAAGGATATGAAAAATCAGCTAAGGTCACCAATGCCTGAGGGAGGAGAACCTTAGTTTCGTCTAAGGTCACCAATGCCTGAGGGAGGAGAACCTTAGTTTCGTCTAAGGTCACCAATGCCTGAGGGAGGAGAATCTTAGTTTCGTCTAAGGTTACCAATGCCTGAGGGAGGAGAACCTTAGTGTCCTCTAATGTCACCTATGCACGAGGGAGGAGAACCTTAGTTTCGTCTAAGGTCACCAATGCCTAAGGGAGGAGAACCTTAGTTTCCTCTAAGGTCACC
Source organism: Bathymodiolus brooksi (assembly GCA_963680875.1). Taxonomy (NCBI): domain Eukaryota; kingdom Metazoa; phylum Mollusca; class Bivalvia; order Mytilida; family Modiolidae; genus Bathymodiolus; species Bathymodiolus brooksi. The sequence continues at coordinate 9,399,710 of OY804579.1, read as the reverse complement.
AATGCCTGAGGGAGGAGAATCTTAGTTTCGTCTAAGGTTACCAATGCCTGAGGGAGGAGAACCTTAGTGTCCTCTAATGTCACCTATGCACGAGGGAGGAGAACCTTAGTTTCGTCTAAGGTCACCAATGCCTAAGGGAGGAGAACCTTAGTTTCCTCTAAGGTCACCAATGCCTGAGGGAGGAGAATCTTAGTTTCGTCTAAGGTTACCAATGCCTGAGGAAGGAGAACCTTAGTGTCCTCTAATGTCACCTATGCCTGAGGGTGGAGAACCTTAGTTTCGTCTAAGGTCACCAATGCCTGAGGGAGGAGAACATTAGTGTCGTCTAAGGTTACCAATGCTTGAGAGAGGAGAATCTTAGTTTCGTCTAAGGTTACCAATGCCTGAGGGAGGAGAACCTTAGTTTCCTCTAAAGTCACCTATGCCTGAGGGAGGAGAATCTTAGTTTCGTCTAAGGTTACCAATGCCTGAGGGAGGAGAACCTTAGTTTCCTCTAAAGTCACCAATGCCTGAGGGAGGAGAACCTTAGTGTCGTCTAAGGTTACCAATGCCTGAGGGAGGAGAACCTTAGTTTCGTCTAAGGTCACCAATGCCTGAGGGAGGAGAATCTTAGTTTCGTCTAAGGTCACCAATGCCTGAGGGAGGATAATTTTAGTTTCGTCTAAGGTTACCAATGCCTGAGGGAGGAGAACCTTAGTGTCCTCTAATGTCACATATGCCTGAGGGAGGAGAACCTTAGTTTCGTCTAAGGTCACCAATGCCTGAGGGAGGAGAACCTTAGTTTCGTCTAAGGTCACCAATGCCTGAGGGAGGAGAATCTTAGTTTCGTCTAAGGTCACCAATGTCTGAGGGAGGAGAACCTTAGTGTCGTCTAAGGTCACCAATGCCTGAGGGAGGAGAACCTTAGTTTCGTCTAAGGTCACCAATGCCTGAGGGAGGAGAACCTTAGTGTCGTCTAAGGTCACCAATGCCTGAGGGAGGAGAATCTTAGTTTTGTCTAAGGTCACCAATGCCTGAGGGAGGAGAACCTTAGTTTCGTCTAAGGTCACCAATGCCTGAGGGAGGAGAACCTTAGTGTCCTCTAAGGTCACCAATGCCTGAGGGAGGAGAATCTTAGTTTCGTCTAAGGTCACCAATGCCTGAGGGAGGAGAACCTTAGTGTCGTCTAAGATTACCAATGACTGAGGGTGGAGAACCTAGTTTCCTCTAAAGTCACCTATGCCTGAGGGAGGAGAACCTTAGTTTCCTCTAAAGTCACCTATGCCTGAGGGAGGAGAACCTTAGTTTCGTCTAAGGTCACCAATGCCTGAGGGAGGAGAACCTTAGTTTCGTCTAAGGTCATTAATGCCTGAGTGAGGAGAATCTTAGTTTCGTCTAAGGTCACCAATGCCTGAGGGAGGAGAACCTTAGTGTCGTCTAAGATTACCAATGCCTGAGGGAGGAGAACCTTAGTTTCCTCTAAAGTCACCAATGCCTGAGGGAGGAGAACCTAAGTTTCGTTTAAGGTCACCAATGTCTGAGGGAGGAGAATCTTAGTTTCGTCTAAGGTCACCAATGCCTGAGGGAGGAGAACCTTAGTTTCCTCTAAAGTCACCAATGCCTGAGGGAGGAGAACCTTAGTTTCGTTTAAGGTCACCAATGCGTGAGGGAGGAGAATCTTAGTTTCTTCTAAGGTCACCAATGCCTGAGGGAGGAGAACCTTAGTTTCCTCTAAAGTCACCAATGCCTGAGGGAGGAGAACCTTAGTTTCGTTTAATGTCACCAATGCCTGAGGGAGGAAAATCTTAGTTTCGTTTAAGGTCACCAATGCCTGAGGGAGGAGAACCTTAGTTTCCTCTAAAGTCACCAATGCCTGAGGGAGGAGAACCTTAGTTTCCTCTAAAGTCACCAATGCCTGAGTGAGGAGAATCTTAGTTTCGTCTAAGGTCACCAATGCCTGAGGGAGGAGAACCTTAGTGTCGTCTAAAATTACCAATGCCTGAGGGAGGAGAACCTTAGTTTCCTCTAAAGTCACCAATGCCTGAGGGACGAGAACCTAAGTTTCGTTTAAGGTCACCAATGCCTGAGGGAGGAGAACCTTAGTTTCGTCTAAGGTCACCAATGCCTGAGGGAGGAGAACCTAAGTTTCGTTTAAGGTCACCAATGCGTGAGGGAGGAGAATCTTAGTTTCTTCTAAGGTCACCAATGCCTGAGGGAGGAGAACCTTAGTTTTCTCTAAAGTCACCAATGCCTGAGGGAGGAGAACCTTAGTTTCGTTTAAGGTCACCAATGCCTGAGGGAGGAGAATCTTAGTTTCGTTTAAGGTCATCAATGCCTGAGGGAGGAGAACCTTAGTGTCGTCTAAGATTACCAATGCCTGAGGTTGGAGAACCTTAGTTTCCTCTAAAGTCACCAATGCCTGAGGGAGGAGAACCTTAGTTTCCTCTAAAGTCACCTATGCCTGAGGGAGGAGAACCTTAGTTTCGTCTAAGGTCACCAATGCCTGAGGGAGGAGAACCTTAGTTTCGTCTAAGGTCACCAATGCCTGAGGGAGGAGAACCTTAGTGTCGTCTAAGATTATCAATGCCTGAGGGAGGAGAACCTTAGTTTCCTCTAAAGTCACCAATGCCTGAGGGAGGAGAACCTAAGTTTCGTTTAATGTCACCAATGCCTGAGGGAGGAGAATCTTAGTTTCCTCTAAAGTCACCAATGCCTGAGGGAGGAGAACCTTAGTTTCCTCTAAAGTCACCAATGCCTGAGGGAGGAGAACCTTAGTTTCGTTTAAGGTCACCAATGCGTGAGGGAGGAGAATCTTAGTTTCGTCTAAGGTCACCAATGCCTGAGGGAGGAGAACCTTAGTTTCCTCTAAAGTCACCAATGCCTGAGGGAGGAGAACCTTAGTTTCGTTTAAGGTCACCAATGCCTGAGTGAGGAGAATCTTAGTTTCGTTTAAGGTCACCAATGCCTGAGGGAGGAGAACCTTAGTTTCCTCTAAAGTCACCAATGCCTGAGGGAGGAGAACCTTAGTTTCCTCTAAAGTCACCATTGCCTGAGGGAGGAGAACCTTAGTTTTATTCATAATTACATTACTTAAGAACTGTAAATTTCAGTTATAAATATACCTAATATCCTACCGTGACATCTGCTCGGTCATGCAATAAAGTCGATCACTTGTTTTGATTTACAATTCTCGCGCAGCACGAGACCAATGACGTCATTCTGTATATTCATAGCGTACATAAACACTGAGGGAATACTTTTCAACGTCAAAATTACAAGATGAGATTAAAACAGAGAAGTTTGAATTGAATAAATTCCATGCAAGTAAAAAAGATCCTTTTTACTAATGTCTTTTTTTCCTGATCATTATGCTTGTTAAATATGTTTCCATCGATGGTATTCCCCAAGCATTTGTATTTTTACGGTTTGTTGACATAATCGACATCACAGTTCATGACCGTTTCTGGAATGTAGGCCAAGCAAATTGTATTTTAAAATACTTTGAAAATATGATGATTGATCATTCAGATTCCACCATTTTCTAGAAAATGGCCGATTTTACCGGGAAAATACATGCAAGTGCTCTCCATTAGTCACAAAATGGCAGATTATTTTGCATTTTCACTGCTGCTTTAATAACAAATATACCCCTTATTTCTTGGGGTAATGAAATGAAATTCACAGAGAAAATAGAAAAAGAATTAATTTAACAGCAATAATCAAAATGTATAGCATAAATTGAACACAGAATTAAATTAAACCAGACAGAAAAATGAGATTATCTGGGTAAAGAAAACCTGTCATTATTACAAATTGCATCAACAAAACTGTATTGTTACCACTCTGTGATAATAAATGTGATTAAAATAAATTGAAATCAAGTCATTAATTGTTTTACCAAAATATGTCGGTCTAATAGATTGTATTGACAAAAGCAGAAACACCAAATTCACTGGATTAAATACTTTTTATGTGGGTAAGCAAGTTTAATGTTTGCATCAAATAATTAATTTTTAATACTTCAATTTCAAACTATTTAAAAAAAACATCTTTTGAAATTTTTCAGACAAATCAATTACACTGAAAAAGCTAAAATACTGTACTTTCTTAATCTGGTTTACTTTTTAAGTTTGGTTGGCCTATGACAAAATCATGTGCTTTATTGAACTTTGACCGACTTTATGTGACGTCATACGACGCCATTTGGAAAATGGAGGGTAAACAAATATGTGTCAGTATGTAATTATTATCGATCTTTTTTCCATGGAACTTTACACATGTGAGCAAGAATAGATGAGGAACATAATTAAAAAGAAAAAAATGTTTACTTTTCAAACATGAAAAAAATAATCAAACATTATCCAATGACTGACCGACTTATTGTCAGAGGAGGATACATTAGCACCCGAGGTCGGTATTTATATATTTATCTATTGAGTAGTTCCAAATATCCACCAAAGATGACGAAGTGGACTTTATCTCCCTGTATTAGATATAACAAACACACAAGTTCCATACACACAAGGATATATTGCTAGGGCAGCAACATTTTCCAAGATACCGCTTACCAAACCTTAAACATATAATTATCAGAAGACAAATATGACCCTCGGCTGTATTTAAAAGGAGGCATTGTGTGCATCACCAAAAGTGATATAGTCCGGATATAATACAATTTACTTTGTGATAATTACACTGATTGTAATACAATGTACTCGGAAACTGCCGAACCTTTCTATTGACAACATTTATGTTGTTTGATTGTCCTGTTTACCATTAGAAAGTTATCTTTGAACTGGCTACTAATTGTCCACCCTGTCTAGACGATGTATTCGACTTAATTCATTGGATGGTATAGAGAAAATAGCAGAAATTAGTTCTATTTTTCAACTTCCGCTTCCGTTATATATATGATGTGACGTTCTTTCTTTAAATAACATGAATAATACGCGATTTGCTAATTTTCTGGATCGTATGTATCCCAAATTACCTTGATATTAAGGGTGTCAAAAACACTCTTCTTCCGCTTCATACACTGACCTTTACATTGAAGTTGACGATGAAAGCAGATTGAGTTCCAATTGTATTTTCAAACAGATTCTACATCAGACCTTTCGCAGTCTCAATTATTATGATATTCCAGGGTGTATACATGCTACATGTATATGGAACATCGAGATAGATGTTCACTGATTATTTAGGGTTGATGGCAGTATGATTGAAGTCTTCATTTCGGAAGTTTCACGTTCCCCATCATTGTCACATGTGGAGCAGGAACTGATAACCATTATGTAGAACCCGATTTTACGCTGGATGTTGATCCGTGTTGCACACATATAAAGTTCTGTTTTTGGCGACGTTGATTACTATTTGATTGTGTCTCCGCTTTAAGTTCATTATTGACCATGTGTTTGTCGTTCTGTATTAATATACATGTACGAAGTTTTATCAAGTGTTGGTATGTTCTACCTAACTGACTTATTAGAAAATGTTACATCTTGGATATTGCCGTGAATCAGCCTGTCCTTCTCCACTTAAGTAGAGACCTGCATCATTCAGTAGAAACAGCAATCGTCAATGTCGTAAGGAATAATAAAGCAAAATACAAAATTATGTTCCAATTTTTACCCTGCGTTAATTTCTTTAAATCAATTTACTCAAAGCTTATTGATAGTTCCTTAATATATAATCTCCTTTCATTGAGGATATAAGCTTGATGCATATTATCGATCAAGTTACTACTGTAAATTGGTTTATCACGAGATGAGATCTGCACACGAAAATGTCGTTTTACATGATAATAATTAATGGCTAAATCTAGTAAACAACCTCTGGTTTCCCTTATTAATGACATTTGGAAGAGTTGAAGATATCAAAGGGGTAATTAGAATCCGTAAGCGAATAGGAACAGATAACACAATGGCCAAAAGGAAAGGATACAGGGACAAACAACGATCTACAAAACACGACACAGAAAATTAAGGCTCGAGCAATACGAACCCCTCTAAAATCTGGGGGTGCCCTCAAGTGCTCTGGAAGAGTTGTTAGTTCCTGTTCCACTAGTGGTACCCGTCGTGTTACTCTAATCACAAATCAGGTGATAAACCATGAATGAGGAATTGACCAGAAAGTGCTGACGACAAGCAGAACATAGTCATGGTCATTTTCGACACAGATATTACGTACCGGTTGACCAAGTCATGATGACTTCAGCTTAACCAATAGGAACCCGTGGTTCAGGAGCTGCTTTTTTAGATGTAACTCCCTAACTAACAATCTATAGTAGCCTTTTGCATAATTTCTGGTATATCTACTTGCGTCTTTAAAAGTAGTGAACATGTATATAATTGGACACACTATGTGTTTTTGAAAATTATTTTGAGAAATAGAAGACTTTTATCTTTCATTGAATGAGTACCATGCATGTTTATAGTAAACCTAAACACATATTTAATGTTATAAAACGGCGTATTTATCAAAAATGAAATTAAGAATAAAGTCATTAAAGATCACACAACGTTATCGATATGATCTTGTAATAATTATGTGGATATCTAGTTTAGTACGAATGACAAGTTTCTGGAATCACATACATCAAGTACGTTCAAAGTCTAAAGAATGGAAAGCCAAAGAATATATACGTATTTGGGAACAAACAAATCAAAGAATCGAAACAGTATACTTTAATTTTACTTAAATATAAACTTGTATAGCCTGTCATCGATATCCTTTCATACTGAAAGATTACGAAATCGGAATTTAAAAGCATCAGCTTGAAAAGAAAATGCATGTCACTCGCCATGATTTCCTCATAACGACATGTCTAACTACTGCTTTATACTGTGTCAATGTGTTCTGTATCTTATATCCATCTCCATCATATTCATTAAAACAATATATATGAAATCATAGACGAAAACAATAAATGCCTTTCATGTTGGAAATAAAACCTTGCTTGATAAAACGTATTTCTAGATATGAAATGCCTAGCCTTCAGATGTAATCGAAACCACGCAGATTTCAAATATCATATCAATGATGGCTTCATTATTGTCTAATGATGTTTTGTTCCGATCACGATGACATGTTATATCAGCAATCCATGCAGTAATACGTGTAATTGCTAGGTTCTGTTTTTTAAATTAACTTCTGGAATGGTGCGTCTTTGTTTAAAGGTTAATGACATATTGTTTTAATGTAGGAAACACGACAAGAGATAATTGATCATCAACCCATATTAACAATGTTTAAATATAAGAATTCAATTATGGGAATTAGTCGCTATAAAGAAGAATGTGTTGGAAATTAACTTAATTATTTAGTTAATACAGTAGTTATATCTCGCCATAAGTCGCCTCAAATGTAATTTCTTTATCATCCATTATCCAATCATGTGGTTACCTTCTTCCCTCATCAGACTGTTTATTTATGTCAACACTAACATAGTATCATTAATTGTTTGAGGAGAACCTTGGCATGGTATTTCTTATTCAACTCAATCAATTGTAACGATATATTATGCAAAATGTTGCCTCGTTACATACAATGATCACAAATTAAATCATTGGTATGACGTCACATCATTGTATTTGCAGTGAATCATTATTCAATAACCCATTGTTAATTATATTGTTCCCACAGGTGCGTCAACATTACTGACCTAATCCACTACATATGATGTACTTCGCTATACATGTAATTCCCGTATTATAAAATACAGCGTGATCTTTCATATGAAGCTAATAAAAACAATAAGCACAAACAATATTACTATAAAAGATTCGATTAAAAAATAAGCGTTACAACAAATTGTACTGTACTTACTCTGCATTAAAATGTTTCAAAAATTGACGACATGGTTATATATGGTGACAATAGACCCACAATGCATAAATGTCAAGTTATTCAATATCAACTCCCGCATATCCAACGACTTTGTATCTGTTTCTTGTTATCGCCTTAAATTTCTTTTCTCAGAGAAAGTGGATAATTTTAATTTGTTCTATATATTAGGTTCTTTTCCCCAGTAAAGGGCATGCCTTACATTTTTTCTAATTATCATTAAGGTCTTTGGCTTACCAAGAGAACACCTTAGCTTGCTGATATTCTTCTGGAGATGTTTTATTATCATTAAGGTCTTTCGCTTACCAAGATAACACCTTAGCTTACTGATATTCTTCTGAAGATGTTTTATTATCATTAAGGTCTTTGGCTTACCAAGAGAACACCTTAGCTTACTGATATTCTTCTGGAGATGTTTTATTATCATTAAGGTCTTTGGCTTACCAAGAGAACACCTTAGCTTACTGATATTCTTCTGAAGATGTTTTATTATCATTAAGGTCTTTCGCTTACCAAGAGAACACCTTAGCTTACTGATATTCTTCTGAAGATGTTTTATTATTATTAAGGTCTTTCGCTTACCAAGATAACACCTTAGCTTACTGATATTCTTCTGAAGATGTGTTATTATCATTAAGGTCTTTCGCTTACCAAGATAACACCTTAGCTTACTGATATTCTTCTGGAGATGTTTTATTATCACTAAGGTCTTTCGCTTACCAAGAGAACACCTTAGCTTACTGATATTCTTCTGAAGATGTTTTATTATCATTAAGGTCTTTCGCTTACCAAGAGAACACCTTAGCTTACTGATATTCTTCTGAAGATGTGTTATTAGCATTAAGGTCTTTCGCTTACCAAGATAACACCTTAGCTTACTGATATTCTTCTGAAGATGTTTTATTATCATTAAGGTCTTTGGCTTACCAAGAGAACACCTTAGCTTACTGATATTCTTCTGGAGATGTTTTATTATCATTAAGGTATTTGGCTTACCAAGAGAACACCTTAGCTTACTGATATTCTTCTGAAGATGTTTTATTATCATTAAGGTCTTTCGCTTACCAAGATAACACCTTAGCTTACTGATATTCTTCTGAAGATGTTTTATTATTATTAAGGTCTTTCGCTTACCAAGATAACACCTTAGCTTACTGATATTCTTCTGAAGATGTGTTATTATCATTAAGGTCTTTCGCTTACCAAGATAACACCTTAGCTTACTGATATTCTTCTGGAGATGTTTTATTATCACTAAGGTCTTTCGCTTACCAAGAGAACACCTTAGCTTACTGATATTCTTCTGAAGATGTTTTATTATCATTAAGGTCTTTCGCTTACCAAGAGAACACCTTAGCTTACTGATATTCTTCTGAAGATGTGTTATTAGCATTAAGGTCTTTCGCTTACCAAGATAACACCTTAGCTTACTGATATTCTTCTGAAGATGTTTTATTATCATTAAGGTCTTTCGCTTACCAAGAGAACACCTTGGGTTACTGATATTCTTCTGAAGATGTTTTATTATCATTAAGGTCTTTCGCTTACCAAGAGAACACCTTAGCTTACTGATATTCTTCTGGAGATGTTTTATTATCATTAAGGTCTTTCGCTTACCAAGAGAACACCTTAGCTTACTGATATTCTTCTGAAGATGTTTTATTATCATTAAGGTTTTTGGCTTACCAAGAGAACACTTTAGCTTACTGATATTCTTCTGGGGATGTTTTATTATCATTAAGGTCTTTCGCTTACCAAGAGAACACCTTAGCTGACTGATATTCTTCTGAAGATGTTTTATTATCATTAAGGTCTTTCGCTTACCAAGATAACACCTTAGCTTACTGATATTCTTCTGGAGATGTTTTATTATTATTAAGGTATTTCGCTTACCAAGAGAACACCTTAGCTTACTGATATTCTTCTGAAGATGTTTTATTATCATTATTTTAGAAGCCACTGTTCGAAATCTCTCGACCTCAACAGTTTGCAATATATCGCAATTTTATATTTTTCAGTAGCAAGCAGACATAATACGCTCAAATCTCCATGAAGCATATCCAACACTTGTTTACGGATAGAGCTCCGTAATCGTTAAGAGTACAGTAAACATTGTAGATGAAAAGTACCAGAACATCGCTTTGTTCGAAACAATTCGACGACTCTAAATGTAGATTACGCGAAAATTGATCAATTGTGAAAACAGAAAAACTGAGGACTTCATTAAACATCACACAACACAATATATACATATAAAATTGTCTCAAGACTAACCTTGACCTGAAACAATGTTAAAAAATAACTCGGAAACCATTATAGAGTTGTAAAGTTAACAATATTAGGACTTTCACCTGTTTTGATCAAATGATGATTTCATTGAAGCCGTTGTTGATCATCACATACAAAACCGCAGGACAAGAACTTCTAGGTTCTTCACCAATTATCTTGGTAGACTGTATCCTTAAAAAAATGTCAACAGGTCAAACTTAGCATTGCGTCCGTTTTATGTTAAAAATAAAGGGTAGAACGCGTTCGCGCCATGATACCACGAGTTTATTATGTGTTGACCAAAGATGTTTGACAACTCCTTTAGGGACATAACTCCATTCGAAAGCTTAGTGCTAAAGACCAAAGCAATAGGTCATAAACACTTTGGGCTGGCTGCATAGGTATTCTTAACATGTATCCTTATGTAATCTCAAACGGAAGTAAAAATTACATTAAAATGCTATCCAGTCCTCCATCGTTTGAAAACATCGGCTCTGACTACTAGTGTATGGTTAATTTGCTAGCTTCGATCACTTAGTATACCAATATTATTAGCGAATTATGCGGGAAGTTGTGTGAAAGTAACCTTACTTTTCATGTTATGCTTATCAACGATATTCATTTAAACGACTGCATGCAAAAGAAATGACAAAAATTAACTTTATCATCCCTTAATATATGTTTAATTTTCATAATGAAAGTTCATTCAAAATAACAATCAAAAGATGTAATTGGATATCGGAATCAGATATCCGATTTTAATCTGAAGAAGACGGATGTGGGATTTATATTTATACTCAAAGCAAGCACCTATAGCTTGTTTACAGCTTTATCATCAATCTTAGACACAGTTTAGTAATTGTGTTGCTGTCACAATGTACTAATGATGCTGGTTAAGAAACTTTATGCATTCCAAAGCACTAACGAGTTACACGTCAATGAAATATTATCAAAAAACATCAAAATCTTATCAGAACTTGTATTTTACTATCGCTGAAGGGGAAACACGTTTTACGTGATCTCGTCTAATATCATAAGTATAATTGTGAAACCGTAATTTAAAATACATAGCACTTTTATACATTTGTTAGTACAGTAAAGTTATATGTATCGTTACTTATTTATATTTAATACAAACTTACATTGGAGAACATAAAGTAATATGAAAGGCAAATATCGTGGAATTTTTGGATTAAATATTTTCACTTAATATGTCACTTAATTTTAGCTAAAGTCAACTGCATAACATTACAAATCCGCTCAAAAGCAGATTATAAGAGCAAATCGCAAAATATTTGATAGCAGATAATTCTGTTTTCCCGTACAGTAATGCAAAGGATATGCGCGTGACCCAAGATTTGAACTCTTTCGGGGAGATTATCACTCATGCGCAGTGTTCAGTTGATGAAAAAAAATGAAAATATATTCCGTGTGTACCACATAAAAATAATTGCAAACAAAAAAATTGGTTCACACGACATGAAACTGACAGATTCCTCAATAATCATTGTCAGGAATATGTGCGTGCTTACCTCAGCATCCATGATTGTTTATCTTTTCTTCACGAGGTCATGATCGGCAATCATCGGACCAAACTTTTCTTCACGAGGTCATGATCGGCAATCATCGGAACAAAACAACCGAAAGTTAATCAATCTCCACAACAATGGCGAGAACGATAAACACGCACACGGATTTGCAGATTTCTAGTTGTTGGGAGCATATTTCGACTTGAAACATGCATGAATAGCTTAGTAAATGTACCGCCGTATTCCAAATTGAATTTTTAGGGAATAAATGTCTTCACCCAAAACTAGTGTAATATTACTTTAACCTTGCAACATCAAAGCTAAACACTAGGTCTTGTCAATAAGTTAACTGTCTAATTAGCAACGACTGCATGTAGTGTCATTTTTTTCTGTTTTAATGTTTGCTTCCTCTGTAGCTAGAACTCTAAAATAGACACAAACAAATGTACAACAAAACCTACAACGCACCAGTTGTCATGCGTTTGCTTTCTCTCACCTTTCAAAGAAAACAGATATATAATATTACTCTAAGGCAGAACAAAATACCTAATGACCAGTCTTCAAAAGGTACCAGACTTAAGAAAAATTCTTATACAACATAACCTACAACGAACCAGTTGTTATGCGTTTGCTTTCTCTTACCTTTCAGAATTAACAGATATATAATATTGCTCTAAGGCAGAACAAAATACCTAATGACCATTCATTTTAAAACGTTTTCTTCAAAAGGTACCAGACTTAAGAAAAATCCTTTCAAAAGAAAGAAATATTTTTTTTAAGACGTTGTACTGTTTTGACAAAATTAATAAAGCAAACAATTTACATGTGCGAATAATTGCGCTGTGAGAACAATAACTATAGAAGAACACACATATCAGTCATCTAGTATTTCTAAGATGTATGTTTATTGTTGGCAGGGATTCTGTGGTACTATTCAATGTATAGATTGAGTGATTTCTGTAATATAAGCTGTATTTCACGTACATTGTTTACTTACTCATAGGCTAATTATTGTTTATTTGTGAACATTGTTGTGCAGTACGTGCTACATGGTGGATGAGGACATAACTATCAGCTCCGTTTTGTGTGATCATCGTTAAACCCAACTTATTGATCAGATAGTTTTGGAGTACGAGAAACGTTTGCATGCTTTATTACTGCAAGGCTTGATCACACATTGATTGCACTTCTAGAATAACACGCATTTCATTATAAATTAATATTTGAAACAATTATAAAATGGTACTTCAGCTGAAATATTATGACAATAACCATTGCTACGTATAAACAGGAACCACTGTTTCCCAATATGATTTTTTTTACGATTCCTGCAAATATAATATTTTCTTATTAATACAGATATAATTTTATTCCGAATCTGCACCATCAATACGTGACATTGGATATTATTTTGTTACACCAATCATTACCAGCCAGTATATATGTCCGTAGAGGATTCGTTTCATATTCTTGTGTTGTTTGTTACCCAAGAATGCATTACCTTGGTTTGTAACCACTGATATTGACAAATGTGATTTCTCTGGTAGACTGTTTACATGATATATCGATAAATTAACGCAATTTCTGATGTCAGATAGGATAGAGAATAAAACAGCTATAAATTAATAGTGTTATTCTTGTTCATTCTTTATAAGAAAAAATCAAATACGTTGTCCCGATTGATACCTGGGTAATTTGTTAACTTTATGTAAAGAAAGCATTTTTATATAGAAAATAATGTTTAGAAGTTTGTTTTTTGAGTTAGTGGGAATATGGATTGAGTATCGTGACGGCAATTGTTTTAGAAGTGCTATGTCCTTCTGTTTTATAATTTTATGACTAACATCCGTCGTACAAGAAACTATATGTAATGTATATTTGTTTGTTTGTCTTCGCTTTGTGTATGGTGGTGTCCAACACATATTGTGTTGTGTTTTTTGATGTGTTTGTCTTCGTCTTGTGTCTTGGGTACCCAATGTTGCCAGTTTCTCTGGATTGTCTATCCTTGGTTGACACTTCGGTTTCTCTAATGTTTTATTGATATGCTCACTTTTTGACTGAGATTGCTCTTTTCTATTGATATGAAAAAAGAAAATTTTTATTTCAAAGTAGCGGCTTACGATATCATTATTGCATACAAATATGAGCGCAAACATAATCGTCTCAAGTGACCATTCAATATCTCTACTCATATTCCAAAATGATACTAGGTTCTACAAAATATTGTATAATGACGTCTGCAAATTCAACCTCAACAGAGTGGGAAGTTTTGACTGACATTTTTGTAAATAAATATTAGAGAAAACCGACGGGGGCAATCACAAAATGGACACCACTATGCGTAAGCAAGCACAAATAACGTAAATAAGACATGAACCTTCTTACAAACAACTAGTTGTAAATTGTTGTTGTTTTTTTTCCATTAACGGGGTTTGAACCGAAACCGTTGCTACACTGCAGCATATGTTCGCTTCGCGTGATAACGAGCCATATACCCCTTTATAAATGAAACAAATCTGAAAATGCAGCTTCATTACACGATCCGCAATTGCAATCAATCATCAAATACGTCAGAATAATGTTTTAATGAATTGATATAAAAAAAAAACCTTCAGGGATAGAAATGACCGGGTGTTAAGGTACTCAATGTGAAATTAAAGTCAATGATCATGAAATATGAATGTAAATTGTTCGATGCGATACTTTTAAGGTTATGTAACAATATGTCGTGAAATAATGAGGTTTTATTGTAAATCGGGAAACACATCCATCACAGGTTTTGCAGACAAATATAATTGATGTCATTCTCACTCAACGACTGATGTTCCGATATCAAGCAGTAACAGTTAATGCATCGATGATTATCGTCATATGAGAGAGGGTTGCTGCAACAAAAGAAGCTAATGAATCAAGGCTTCTTATTGGTAAAGTAAATGGCAGCACTTAAGGGTTGCCACCATGACTCAATCAACCGGTACAGAATATATGTGTCACAAATGAGCATGAGTATGTTCCCTTTGTCGTATCCACACACTCACTCTTTCCTCATTCATGAATCATCATCGGGTTTGTGAGGAGGGTAACACTGCAGGTACCAACAATGGACGGAAATTGCCCACCCTTCCGGAGCACATGAGTTCGTCGTTTTTCGGGTGTTCGTGTTACTCTATCTTTAGGTTTTGTGCAGTGCTTTGTAGATCAGTGTTTGTCCGTTTTCTTTTGGCCATTGTGTTGTAGGTTTTTACTCGATTTACCACTACTGGTTGTCCCTTTGGTATCATTAATGTCTTCTTAAAACTAATTTGTAAATGATTGAAATTTGTAATATATATTGTAGCTGTTGTTACAATATTGGATTGTATTTCAAACTTTGGAAAACATGTCTTTAAAGCATCCATATTTATATATATATGTTTAAAATCATTAAAAACAAAAGTTCATTACACAATGGTATTCTTATTTTCTCCGTCCACTTCCCGCACTTTTAAAATACTATAACCCGATTCGCACTTTCTGTAATACCACAAAAGATGCATCTGCTTTGTTAGCAATGTGAGTGCTGAATTACATTGTGTATGCTTAAACTATAATGTGTAGAGTTATTGGGTTCATTTTTCTAATTTTTAGTAGCACGTGTTTTCTTATTTCGTTAGTCAGTGTTAGAGTACTCGAGAACTGATATCAATACAAGGCGTACGGGTATTGCTATATTCCTATATCAGCATCTTAAGGGTTGATTTGAACCGTAATTATCTAAGCAAGTGACAATCATACAATGTATGTACCCCACTATAATTCACAGTTATTAGAAATACTAGGTTAATGCTAAATATGTATTAACGTCCGCAAATTAAACCTAAAGGTGTTAGAATTATAATTGAATTGTTCTACCCTCGACGAGATTCGAACTCACAATTTGATAAATTAAACTAAACATTCGATAAACTACATCACGTATCGCTTAGCAAAATACATGTTTCCGTCGGACGGAATATGAAGCATTAAGATTCTTTTGCTAGATCTTTCTTCAAATGCCGGCTCATTATGGAACTTTCCAATATAACCCAGTAGGACAACATATCAGATGTAAATAACAGGCCAATTCTCCAGGCACAAAAAAATATTAATTTCTATTCTATGGTTTGTTGATAAATATTGCATGCATTAGCAAATGACATGTAGTAATCTCGTATTTCAATTCCCTTTGGTACTATGCAGGTTTATTGTAACAATATGAACTGATTTTGTTTACATGTATTGTAATGTATTTAATAATTTAGGTACACTCAAGCGTAAGTGAATCTGTTATACAAACTGTACAGGAACAAGTACCCATCACTTATCGGTTAATGTCAAATATTTCATTCGTAAATGATTCATTTGATCAATATATCTAAATTGTTGTAACATCAATTCCGCATATTAAAGAATTTTATTTAATAGGCAGAAAATTCAATATTTTCTAAACGTAATGTCCGACATTATAATAGCTAAAAATTTTAGAGAATACCGAATAATCAAATATGGACAATCCAGAATTTGTTCCATCTCCTTGCAAATTACACATTCTCTTTTTTTCATTTTTTTGCCACCATATCATTTTCTATATTCAATTGGATTTTTTAAATATTAGAATACCTAAAATGTGATATTACATTTACACCTACTCTATTTAGTTTACCTAGAAATTGTTCAAATCAAAATTGATCTTCATATATATACCCAATTTATCTTCTAGAAGAATTATCTAGAAGAGTTTTACCATTTCTGTATAAACTTGTCAGACGACATTTACTAAACAATAGCTTTAATGTACTTTTGATCAAAATATATATGGCTATCCCACATATAATTTAGACCGAAATGTAATAGCATTATACTAGATAGAGTCCACCAATTTGAATGAATCACTTGTGCTACTTGATAGCATATACACATAGACGCAAGCTTATTATGGTTTGTTCAATTATTTTTCTAACGGCAAACCATTCTGCTTTTAATAGAAGTTGAGGAGGAAATATACCTATCTCATGGACATATTAGATTCAGTGTTAGTGTTAGTACAACCCTGATCCTGAAAATAACGAAAAATCATTGAATGATATGTTTTTTTGTCACTGTCGTTTTTTAGGCATCTTATTTAATGGCTTCCTAAACCAGCTGAATAGGAAACGCTTAGCAAATTTTATCAGTCGAAATATAATAAACCTTAGATGTATTGACTGTTTAAAACTAGCATAGTCAAGCGATCTGGAAAATTATAGATGCAATTAATAATCGTTTTAGATCTGTATGTAATTAATGAGAATATGGGTTATTTGAGTTCTCATTTATATGTGGAGTGCTAAATATCGCTACTGTTTTAATTTAATATTATTTTATTGCAAATAAAACAGCTATGGGATTGGATAAAAAGTTCTCACAACTTATGGACTGTCCTCTCCCTACAAATAATACACATATAATAATGTCAACAAAAATAGCACATACACAAATATAAATAATATTTAACACAATATATTGAAACATGGGAAATAAATTGATGTTGGTGTAGACCAGATGACCGACCACTGATTAGAATCTTTTTGTGTGTCTAATATATGCTCGAACTTTATTGAAGATATTAGAATTTTCGTTTATATTAATTTCATCGTTACCAAAGAGTAATGTTTCTATATTTTTGTTGGTTTCTCTTAAGTTTCTAAAAAGACAATATCTCTCGTTTTGGCTTAATGGACATTCCATTAGATACTGAATTGAATCTTCATACGGTACACCACATTGTCATTTGGGGTCATTTGTAATGTTTATGCCATATAAATCAGAATTCAATGAGCTACATTGATGTCGTAGTCTAGCATGGAGTATGCTTAGTTTTCTGGACCCTTCACCATAATACTCCGGAGATTTAACAGTTTTTTTCTTTAATTCTAGATTTAAAACATGATATATTTGGGCTATTCCTAACAATTAGATCTAATTTGTTCCATAAAGAAACAGTAGATTGTATAAAGGATGTCAAAGACATTCTGAGTCTACTTCGTGGTGTTGCATAGTTTTCATTGTTACGGAGATTATGATCACTGATACTAGATACTGTAGGAGGTAGACAATTACACAATAATTGAGGACTTTATTATGCATTTGTAAAATGTTGTCAGTTTGCGAGATTTACGTCTACAAGACAAAGGTTTCTATCCCGTTTCATAGTAAAGAGAGTCTCTACTTGCAAATTCTGTTAGTCCTTTAACTATTCTAGCTGACTCTAATTGCACTTTTTCAAGTTTTGCTACTTCACGTTCGAAACACCCATCCCATACCTCGCAAGCATATTCTAATGTTGGCCTTATGAAGGTAAGATCTATATTTGATAGAGTTTGCTTGGAAAGAGTAAATTGTTGTTTTCTGAGAACATTAACCTGTTTGAAAGCGGCATTTACAATGTTATCAATATGAGTTGTCCAATTTTCATCTGATGCAAAAGTTAATCCCAAATGTTTATGTTTTTTTTTAACAATGTCGATCGGTTCCCCATTAAATCGTAGGTCTAAATGTGGTACAGCACTAGTTGAGATAACTAGGGCTTGTCTTTTTAGGATTAAAATCTACTAACCACAGTTTTGCCCATTCGTTTAATTTTGATAAATCATTATTAATATCAGATTTCATAATATCATAGTTTCTACCGAAGTAAAATAGTGAAGTGTCATCAGCAAATAAGCGTGCTAGATTACTCAAGTTGTCTGTTATATAGTTTATGTAGAGTAGAAAAAGAAGAGGTCCAAGTACCAATCCTTGGGGAACACCAGCTTTGACAGTATTGGGGTTTGAACATTCATTATTAACAACTACCTTTTGCTTTCTATCACTGACATAGTCATCTAGCCAGTGTAGAAAATCACCAGTGATACCATAGGATTGCAGTTTTTTTAATCAAGGCTTTATGCCAAACCCTATCAAATGCCTTTAATCTATCACAAAATATAATAATAGATGATAATCTATTATCTATATTTTTGCAAATATTATGGTAAATTTCAAGTAACTGGTAAACGGTGGAATGTCCAGGTAAAAATCCAGACTGATATGAATATAATAATGAATGTTCAATAATATAATTGTAGATATATTTATATACTACACGTTCCATCACTTTCCCAACACAGCTAAGAAGTGAGATGGGCCTATATTTTGAGGGACTGCTTTTGTCATCCTTTTGAAAGAAGGCATGACTTTAGCTAATTTCCAGTCAGATGGAAATTTACAGGTTCGAAAAGAATACCTCAACAGAATACTCAGGGGGAAACATATAGTTTCAGAAGTTGTTTTCAGCATTTGGTGGCTAATACCATCATCTCCACAGGCTTTGCCAATTTGAAGAGTTTGGAGAATGTCTTTCACATCTTGAATGTTCACATCTATATTTGATAATATAGCGTGTGTTCGTGGGACTACATTTGGGGGCTCTCTATTAGAATCATTAATAGATGTAATAGAGCAAAAATATTGGTTAAGAAGATCGGCCTTTGCCCTGTCTTCATATACTAATTCAACTGATGATCCATTGTACAAAGGGGGTATAGTGTAGTTATGTCCTGTTCCTTTCATCATTCGTTTGACAAATGTCCAGTAAGATTTTGAGTTTTTGCTCTGAAGAGAATTTACTAGTTCGTTTGCACTTAGGAAGAATTGTTTGCAGGCATACTTAATCATATTATTGACTTTATTTCGTTGCGATTTATATTTTTGCAAAGATTGATTAGGTTGATTTCTCCTAGCTAATTTGTGCAATCGATTACGAGTAGGTATTTCTTTTCCAATTTCAGAATTAAACCAAGGTTTATCACTTAATCTTATTCTTACTAATTTTGAGGGTATTCCTCTCCCAACCATCTCAAGATACTTGTGCGTAAACCTATTAGACATGTCTTCTACATCCGTGCATTTATGCAGGAATTGTTCCCATTGGAATTCCAATATTTCATTATTTAGTTTATTAAAGTCTGCTTTTTATATAGCCAAACTTTGCTCATATAAGATCTCTTCAGTAAACAAAGTATTTTTATATTTATTAAAGTTGCATTATGATCACTTATATCCCTGGTGACGCTGATTACTTCAGAGTATATGACAATATCTAAGTTGGACACTAGGATTGGATCAAGAAGAGCTCCATTCCTTGTGGGTTCTTTAATTACATTCGTGAGATTTAATTCAGAAATAATTTCTAATAATTTGTTGTTGTTTTCACGTAATAAATCAACATTCAAATCACCATTTATGATTATGTTTGATGTATAATTCATAGCTTGTTCTATAGAATATTCACAGTTTTCCCAAAATGCAGCTACAGACCCAGGTGGTCTGTAAACAGTGCATATTAGAATTTTAAAATTTGAATAATAACGTCACGCCAAATTATATCTCCTGAGGCAAAGTTTAAATCGCATCTAGGTTTCACTTTTCACGAGAGTAACTTTGTTGTGAATAACATTAGTTTTGCCCGATAGTCTGTAGTCAGTATTTAATATTGTTTTGTTCCTCTATTTTGTCTGTCCGTTATCAATTCACGACATATGATTACCCCTTTTGGTATACTCAAGTTGTTTTCTTTTGTCAATTGTATGACATTTTAGTGGGTGGAAATTATTGTACTTACCAGTTCATCTTTTATTACAAACAAGTGTTTTGAAAGAGCAAGATATTATTTGTATCAACACCTAATGAAAAACGATTTTAGGAAGAATTCATCGATGGTCCGTTCTGAAGGAAGCTCAACACATTAATCATTTTTTTCATTTTTCATGACATAAAGCATCCATGTGTTGACCCTTCCCCTTTCTACTATCAGTCAGTATCAGTTGTACATACATCCAATGATAATGTTGGAGGTGAGTGTTATAGGTTATTTAATACCACCTTTAGCAATTTATCATTTATATAGTGGTGGTCAGTTTTATTGGGGTGTTTGCTTTTTTTTCTTTCATTTGTTTGCAAGGTTGATATCATCTGTGATCTACTATCGCGTTTCTGATTCAACAAATATTGCCAAGTCAAGGCTTTTTTTTTTATTTACGCCTTAGAATTAAATATATGTACTTTATAAACTTAAGAAAATTATGTATTACAAACGTAAATGTCATCCCGTCCACAACCTTAAAAAGAATAAATGAAATTGTACAGAAACGGATGTGTCAACTTCATAAGACGTAATTGGTTTGTTGACATCCTCATTCTCGGTGTTCATTTGATTTTCTATGTAATTGAATAAGCTATACGTTGGTTTGTATTTATTTGAAATGATAAACTCATTTATTTTCCATTATCTGGTAGGTGTTTGTCTAATGTTTTCGGAAGAAACATGTTATTATGGTCGTTTCTGTAAGTGTATTCCTGGAAATGTGTCTTTGTTGATTATATTACGTCAATCCCACACCTCAGATGAGAATTTTGTACCGCATTGCCATGGCAATATAAATAAAAAAATGCTGAATAAAGCAAAGCGTATATTACATCCATATCTTGGATATTTAACTATTATGTTAGATGTTGTACATGGTTTTATGTTTTTCAACATTTGATAATACTGGTATTTATTCATTGCTTATATGATGGTAAAAAAGCATTAACAATGCGAAATTAAACGCTACAAACCTCTTCCATCGGATAATAAATTGAGGTCATGGTTCATCTTAACAATATATATATGTACGTGGCATCAAGAGCTGGGAGCTAATAAACTACTTTAACCTCTGACCTCTCTATCTGATTGTTCACAGACAAAAACCAAATCCTATGAGATATGATCGAACAATTGTTGTAATCTATCGAATATTGGACCATCCCCGATGAACCTTTGACTGTTTAAACTATTAACACTCAACTACCGCCTATAAACTCCTGACTGTTTATGGTTACCAGCGATCCACGTTTGAGTGCTTAACGTGTGAATACTAATAACTCGTCTCTGTTCATAATAGAAATATATAGATATTAAAACATAATAATAAAGAAGAGAGAAACACATATATTTTCTTGTTGGCTTACATAGATAGTTGGTATCGATGTTGCATGAATAGGTAAACATTTCTAGTATTTTTTTGGTTTTCGTATACACTTTATTATCTGTCATTCTAATACAATTGGCTATGTAGCAAACAATTTCATTGGTCAATTGGTTTTACAGGTCAGAGTAAATTGTACGTTACGGTTTACCGTGTTTGAAAGTGTGTCAGAATATGGATTGGCAGTGAAACACATTAAATGTGTTACTTAAGCTAAATAAAATTTCCGAGTTGATATTTTTCGATAGGACTACAAATTAGATCATTGAAGATTTTATAATGCGTTTGATTTCTGATCTAAAAGTTTTGTAACTACGAAATTACTTTGGCGGATATGCTATGTGAAAAGGCGAAATGAAATTGATTAATAACAGCCGACAATGGTAATCAAAGGTCATTGTTGGAAGAATGTCATTAGAATGGAAATAACCATATTACGCGTCGCCAGGTAAACTCAATTTTCCACATTAAAACCGACGATTTACGGCGGCAACTCTTCAAATACAATACAGATATTCCTTAAATTACTACCATAAATGACATGATACAACGTAAATTATGCACAATTAACAAGGCATACTGTAGTTGCAATAAATTCCTAGATCACGCCTATAATGTAAACTATATAGAAAATAGAAACTATTATAGAGCATCATTCGTCCAGTAGTCAATTGCTTCGGCACTTACAAGGTTATAAAGGATGTATATTTTCAAATATTGTTGAGCTTGTTCTTTTCCTGCATATAGCTGCAATACTGATTGGTGTGGGTTAAGCAATAATAAATCCATCCACAATTTACCTACCATAGATAACACGGTCCCGTTCATCCTTCACTACGTAAAAATAACAAAATATAATGGAAATGTCGGTCATAGCTATCGTCGATAACATAAATGCCGATGATTTTAAGGCACATGACAATACATGTAGGTCATGGCTGAGGATAATCTAATGAGAATGTCGGTCATGACTACGGACAGGGAAGTGATAGTGGCAAGGCAATGAGACATATGATATTTCTTTTTGGCAATAAAGCCATGTTTATCGGGTTATGGTATACACGGTTATAATGCATATTTGTCATCAAATCCTTCATATCGCCATCTGAAGTAGACAGTCTTAAGATATATATTTTTTTAAATATAAGTAGTTGAGGCATCAAGCCATACATTTGGTCTACAATATGTACCTTATATATATTTCATGTCTATTCTTATGCAGCAATTTAAGCCATTGTTCTGGTAATTTACCAGAATCATCGCCTGTGATCCTTATTAAGAAAGAGCATAAAATATGTTGGCAAGAATGTTCAATTAATAGTATTTCACGCTTAATAGTGCGGACAATTAAGGATATTATTTCCATTTGCCCTTCTAATATATCTTTTTATTCCTATCACTCCTACACAGATACTTATCAGTAATTCTTATCTGTCACTTATGTCAAAGAACGTCTCATAACACTAAGTTGGCATGTAGTAACTTCTGGCAATTATTTCTTAACACTTCAAAGGCATATATATAATTAAGGTAGTATTAGCAAGTCTGATCCTACGCTATATCGAATGTCGAGACCGACAAACACGTCAACATATTACTTCTCAAGTATTTGAACAATAAAGTGAATTTTATATTCGTTAAATATTTTTAATAGGGAATTTTCTAGCAGCACTAATACCACTTTACGCCGTTACCTCTACTCTTTAAGTGGTTTACGATACAAAGACGTCTAAATACAATGACGAAGACCGAGTATTCCAATCGATATAAAGACGTCTAAATACCGTGAGGTAGACAGAGTGTTTCAAGCGATATCAAGACGTCTAAATACCGTGAGGTAGACAGAGTGTTCCAAGCGATATAAAACATCTATATAAAATGACGAAGACCGAGTATTCCAAGCGATATAAAAACGTCTAAAGACTGACGAAGACAGATTGTTCTAAGCGATACAAAGACGCCCAAGTACAATGACGAAGACCGAGTATTCCAAGCGATATAAAGACGTCTAAATACCGTGAGGTAGACAGAGTGTTCCAAGCGATATAAAGACGTCTAAATACCGTGTGGTAGACAGAGTGTTCTAAGCGATATCAAGACGTCTAAATACCGTGTGGTAGACAGAGTGTTCTAAGCGATATCAAGACGTCTAAATACCGTGAGGTAGACAGAGTCTTCCAAGCGATATAAAGACGTCTAAATATCGTGAGGTAAACAGAGTGTTCTAAGCGATATCAAGACGTCTAAATACCGTGAGGTAGACAGAGTGTTCCAAGCGATATAAAGACGTCTAAATATCGTGAGGTAAACAGAGTGTTCTAAGCGATATCAAGACGTCTAAATACCGTGAGGTAGACAGAGTGTTCCAAGCGATATAAAGACGTCTAAATACCGTGAGATAGACAGAGTGTTCCAAGCGATATAAAGACGTCTAAATACCGTGAGGTAGACAGAGTGTTCCAAGCGATACAAAGACGCCTAAATACAATGACGAAGACCGAGTATTCCAAGCGATATAAAGACGTCTAAATATCGTGAGGTAAACAGAGTGTTCTAAACGATATAAAGACGTCTATATACTATGACGAAGACAGGGTATCCCAGGCGATATACAGACGTCTAAATACCATGAGGTAGACAGAGTGTTCCAAGCGATATAAAGACCTCTAAATAATATGACGAAGACAGAGTGTTCTAAGCGATACAAATACGCCTAAGTACAATGACGAAGACCGAGTATTCCAAGCGATATAAAGACGTCTAAATACTATGACGAAGACATATTGTTCTAAGCGATATAAAGACGTCTATATACTATGACGAAGACATATTGTTCTAAGTGATATAAAGACGTCTATATACTATGACAAAGACAGATTGTTCTAAACGATATAAAGACGTCTATATACTATGACGAAGACATATTGTTCTAAGCGATATAAAGTCGTCTAAATACTATGACAAAGACAGATTGCTCCAAGCGTTATAAAGACTTCTAAATAATATGACGAAGACAGATTGTTCTAAGCGGTATACAGATGTCTAACTGCAATGACAAAGACAGATTGTTTTAAGCGATATAAAGACGTGTAAATACTATGACGAAGACAGATTGTTTTAAGCGATATAAAGAGGTCTAATTACTATGACGAAGACATATTGTTTTAAGCGATATAAAGACATCTAATTACTATGACGAAGACATACTGTTTTAAGAAATATAAAGACGTCTAATTACTATGACGAAGACATATTGTTTTAAGCGATATAAAGACGTCTAATTACTATGACGAAGACATATTGTTTTAAGCGATATAAAGACGTCTAAATACTATGACGAAGACAGATTGTTCTAAGCGATATAAAGACGTCTAATTACTATGACGAAGACATATTGTTCTAAGCGATATAAAGACGTCTAAATACTATGACGAGGACAGACTGTTCTAAACGATACAAAGACTCTTAAGTGCAATGACGAAGACCGAGTATTCCAAGCGATATAAAGACGTCTAAATAACATGACGAAGACAGATTGTTCTAAGCGATATAAAGACGTCTATATACTATGACGAAGACAAATTGTTCTAAGCGATATAAAAACGTCTAAATACTATGACGAGGACAGATTGTTCTACGCGTCTAACTGCAATGACAAAGACAGATTGCTCCAAGCGTTATAAAGACTTCTAAATAACATGACGAAGACCGATTGTTTTAAGCGATATAAAGACGTATAATTACTATGACGAAGACAGATTATTCTAAGCGATATAAAGACGTCTAATTACTATGACGAAGACAGATTGCTCTGCGCGATATACAGATGTCTAACTGCAATGACAAAGACAGATTGCTTTAAGCGATATAAAGACGTGTAAATAATATGACGAAGACAGATTGTTCTACGCGATATAAAGACGTCTAAATACTTTGACAAAGACAGATTGTTCTAAGCGATAGTCGAGTAGATATAAAATAATGATCATAACAACAGCAATGCAAACATAAAGGCGACAACAAATGTCGGACAATACGAACATATACACCGGTTAACATTTCCACCCACATGTAAACATAACGGTATAAACACATAGGATCATTTATAACAATCAAATTCATTAGTCTTACAATTAATTATTCTCAATTGCTTTTCACGATATAGGCTATCATCTTTTCGCTATACGCCATTCCCCGAATTGAAATACAAATGCAGAAACTAGTAAATGTGTTACAACGATGGTATTCTGACGTACATAATAATAGAAAATTCTAACTTGACGTCCTTCTTTCGTTTTGTAGAAACACGAGCGATTTATCGATGGTATAATCTCATTCGCACATGCGCCGGTGAATGTGACAGACTTTTCCATTGGCAGCATAAATTGTGTGCGACTTTTTCCGCAAACGTAAATATAAATTACCGTCTTCCAATCAAAGTATACTACCGTATTTGTACTCTTAGACATATTAGAATCGGAATAAATCATGGAAGCCAGAATGTGTTTTGTGTTTTAACATGTGTTGGCGGATATTAGTAAATTTTATCCCTCGCCTCTGGCTCGGGATAAAATACTAATATCCGCCAATTCATGTTAAAATTCAAAACACATTCTGGTTTCCATGATTTATTTCTTAAATTTTCCCCGCGATAGCTGTATCCATTTTTGTTTTATTCCTTTGTTGCTGAATTAGATATGCTGTGTGTTAACAACATTAATTTATACTTGATGTTATTCCATAATTTCTTGAAAAGAACAGGAAATATTAAATCTCTTGAAGTTTACAGATGTAAAGTGCAAAATCAGTCAACAGTGAATGTGCCAATAAATGTTTTGTTTCTTTGAAGTTACCGGCATAACTGTTTCACTCATGCAAAGACATTTATTTGGTTTTACAGCCACAACCACCAGTCGGGAAGCCAACGTCAGCTTCCGTAACTCCTCCCATAAGGCTAAAAACATTTACGCAAGGGCAAATAATAATAACCCACCAGGTGTCGCCCATAATCGTAATAGGTATTGACGTTTGTTTACCATGACGATTACAGAATAAACCTTATATGAGAGATAAATATAAATAACTACATTCCCAAAAAACGTGAATTATCATGGTTAAATATATAAGTTGCAGAAAAAACCCCAAGAAAGTGTTTATTAGACATAATATCGGTATAAAACTAGGTATTTCCCGAGGTATTTGTTTTTGTTGTGGTAGCTAAGAATATATGGCGGGAAATACTCGAGGCTAAGAATAACTGACACAAACGCATCCCATTGGTTGTCAGTAAAAACTATGGTCAAAAATAGGTTTACCCATCATTCAAATGTGTAACGAAATATAAAAATAGCCATCATTCCGCCTTTAATTTGCAAAACGAGGTTTGTAACTTAGGACGCTGTCAGCCGCCATTTTTGATAAAGAAGACGCTGAATAAATAAATAAATAAATAAGTTTTATCTAAAGTCGGCATGGTTAAAAACAACAAGCATACAAATATAAGCTCTAATGAGCCTTTGACCGACATACAACATAAATAACAATAATTAAGGCATGCAAAAATAAATTAAAAACAAAGAAAAACAAAGCTAGCACTACAAGAAAAGCACAGACATGTAAGTTGGTAAGAAATCTGAAATAACTGAAACATGAAATTAAAAGCAATTTAAAAGCAGATATTATAGCTGAACAGAATTACAAATAATAAGCTTACATGAAAGCTAAGCATAACTAAAACTAAAAGCTACACAATATTCAATAATAAAACTAAGTACAACATATAAAGTATAAAAAAATGGACATGAGAAATTGACCTATTGATGGTAAAAAGCATACTTTAAAAGTCAGCACAAACTGAGCATTTGCAATCATTCCCATTCCATGACTTCAAAATATTCTTGAACTGATTAAAATTAGATATTAGAAGAAAGAGTAGCCTTTGTTTTATTTGCATTTAGAGTATCATAACATAATTAATTTGATTAATAGTTATTCCTGTGATATAGTTTTAGATATTTATGATGTATTTAACATATCCCCCCTCTCCCAAATAGATCTCGAGTATCCTGTATATCTCGAACCATATTTAAACTGACATCATGTGAACATATTCCAGTCTCAGCTTCTAGTTTTTTTATTACCATTTACAGTACACTTTAACAATAATATATTTCAGATTTACAGCACAGGTGACCATGATTAAATAAGATTTTGTCTTTTTTATTTTGTCAGTATTTGCATTTATTATTTAAAACAGGTATCAAACCCTATAAACTGATTTCATGTTGTTTTAACATTTAAAACTTGTATGATCTTGTGGTCAGAAATTTAACCTGTAAAATTATATGGTATTGTGGTCTGAAATTTGACTTGTTAGCTTAGGGATATTTCAGTCTCTGCTTCTGATTTTTTACCATTGTTCACTGATCAATCATATATTTCAATTATTTCAGAATACAGTTCAGATGATTAAATAAAAGTATTTATGATTATTTTATCTTAGTTTGTTAATGTTGTTATTACCTATATTTGAACCCTTTAAACTGACTTCATGATGTTTTAACATTTAAAATTATATGGTCTTGTGATCAAAAATTGGACATGTAAGGATATTCCAGTCTCAGCTTCTGATTTTGTACCTTCCAGATTGTTAATTGATCAATTATGTATTTCAATATTTCAGATTTACAGCACAGAAAATATAATGATTAAATAAAACTATTGATGATTTTTTTTCTTTTTTTATTTTGTCAGTGTTGTGCTTGCCTGGATGTACATTTAACAAGGCAAAGGGGTTTGAAAATGGCTATTATTGGTTCAGATGCTCCTGAATTTTACAAACTTGTGTCGAGAATTTTAATATATCTGAAAATGCCTGTGTATGTAGGAAATGTGATTTAAAGTTGTATATAAATATATATGTTTTTTTCTCTTCTAAAAAATCCATGAAGTAGGTAAATGGACCAGCATTCCAATTATTTTTAAAGTACATCATCAAACAAATGCAGGCCCTTGGGTATAATTGTGGGCAGAATATATCCTCTAACTGATACATTCATTTAATTCAAAAAGTTTCAGATGCTCCTGAATTTTGTTTGCTTGTAAAAAGAAATTTAACATTTTTTCTGAATTGTATTGTATTTGTAAGAAATGTGAAATTAAGTTCAAACTTTGTATTCTATGTCTACTGAAAATAATCTGCTTGAAAATGATGAGCCATGCAGTTAATAAAAAGGCATTTTCTAATGGAAGTTAGAGTGTTGAAGATGAAAAAAAAAGTTTTTTAAACCATTTTAATTTAAGTAAAAACAGTGGAGATGACATTAGTATTTGATGTTTGGATAAATGACAAATTTTTAGACAAGGATTAGAGTTTTCAAGACACCTTGTGTCATAAACATTATAATATATTTAGTCATTCAGAAAAGAACTTTTTGATTGTGTAATTTGTGAAACTTCATTTGAAACTGAAAGTCAAAAGGTTTATTTCAATTTCAATTGAAAACCAGGACTTGTTAAAGTTGTTCTTAAATATTTCAAGAATGAATTAAATTTCTGTAAAGAATTTGGCTCAGAAGATATATTATATTGTGGTACATATTGTTATAACAGTTGCAACACATTTTCTAGGTCAGAAAGTGGAGCTGAAACAAGATCTCAAACTTTTCAATTTCTTTTAGATATTTTGAACCAGAACCAAGTTTTTGAACAAGTTTCTATAGACATTTAGACCTGTATACACTCCAACATGTTGTTGAATTTGTTATTCATGCTTTTTTTTTTAGATGAAAAGGTACTTCTGTTGCCTGTTGTTTATGAAAAATATAATTATCTTTTATTATCTATGAATTTTAATGCTGAATTTTATAAATTTTATTTTACAGAAAAGAATATTTCAAAATTTGCCCTTTTATTAACTTTTTTCCAGTCATTGGATCAAATAAAATAGTTTTTCAACTTCAATTTTAAACAATATTTACCAATACTTGCTTATTTTGCCAACAGAAAACATATTCATTCTAGTCATTTTATTTACTTAGTGGAATTTGGAAATCTGGTTTGTCATTTCATGTGAATGCAAGTCCTTCTGTATGTGTCTTAAAATTATGTGAATGGTAGTCATTCAATATGTGTCTTTTATGTGAATGCTAGTCAGTTTGTGTGTGTCTTTTATGTGAATGCTAGTCATTCTGTTTGTGAATGTCATGGGGAAAAAATATTGCAACCTATAAGTACCTATATTTGTAAATGCTGGTAATTTTGTGAATGTCCTGGAGAAAGAATTATTGCAAACTAAGTATCCATATTTGTAAATGCTGGTCATTTTGTGAATATCCTGGAGAAAGAATTATTGCAACCTATGTACTCAGTCATATTTGTAAATGCTGATCATTTCATCTTGTGAAGTCATGGGGAAATAATTATTGCAACCTAAGTACCCATATTTGTAAATGCTGGTCATTTTGTGAATGTCAAGGGGAAAGAATTATTACAACTTAACCACCCCTATATGTTATAGAAGCTAGTTTGTAGTTGTGTCAAACACATGAATATTCCAAATACATTGATATTTACATTGTCAGATAAACATGAAACTTGGTAGCTTTCATTCAGATAATAAAATTTCCTAATTTCAAGAAAAATATTTGCTTACACTGAATTTTTTTTTAATTTGCCTTGATATAATATGAAGGGTTAAGATATCTGAATACAATTTTGTATGCCCCTTTTTGTCTCAAGGTTTCATTTTATTTAGATTTTTAAAAATTTATTAATTGTTTTACTGGCATGTTTTTCTTTTATAATACTTTCATATTTTTTCAATTCACTTAATTTTTGTTTACATGCTTTTATTTTTTCCACACATTTGTTTCTTTCTATTTATCTTGTACCTGTTGTATTGAAATTAAATTAAATTGAAATTATTAATTGTTGTACATCCCCTGTGCAAATCTAGTATCATAGATGATTTTTTTTTATTTAAAGTGATGATAAATAGTAATTCCCCAGTCTAAATTACAAAATGCACAATGTCTAAAACAATATTGCAATAAAAATAAACTGAAAAATACGGTATTAATACAAGAAAATTAAAAAAAAAGACATAAAAATAGACGCCCCTTTCCCAAATGAAATAGCCTCTTTCGGATGTACGCTTAGGTGTCGTTTATTGTTGATGTTAAGAAACACCACCGATGTGTTCCGAAAGACATTGAATTTCGATGTTTGGCAAATGGTCGATCGATCAAGGTGGGTGTAGAACTAAGTGACACAATTGCATCCCACAAGACATTGACTCTAGTTGTCGGTATGACAATGATCCTAGATGATTTCCTCAGGCAATGGATGTTACAGAAAGCCATCATATTGTTTTAATTAAATTTTCTGACTTAAATAGAACCACCTCGACATTTGTTTTGAAATTGAGTCCACTTCAAGTAGCAACATTCGATGTTTGTGCACTATATAAATAAAAACTGAAGTGATGCAATAAATTTCTATTTATCCATAGACATATTCCGTATATTTTAATTGATTTCAAGCGTGCGTATTTATTGTAAACCGACGTATTTTAACCGAAGGGTTGAACGTCATTTTTCATCAAAAATGACGCGAAAGTCACGTGACTTTGTTTTTAGATGGAACTCTCCTGCGTCACTGGCTTCCCGACTGCACAACAAGTTTATACATGTATCAGTAAACATTAAATAATTCAATATCAATTCAACATCCATTAGATGTTTATTTTTATATGAAAAACCGTCAGTAAATGTCTACCAAACTCATCAATAAGGGTAATAACAAAACTACCGAACTCCGAACAATCTTACAAAGGGAAAGTCAAAACTCATAATTATATAAACAGACAAATCAGTCAACAACCGGAAAACTGTGAAAACCGTAATGACCCTGACTTGGTACAGACATTTCTAAAGAAATGGTGGGTTGAATCAGATTTTAAAGCGCCAAACCTCCCGCTTTCATTACGGTTCAAAGGTTCCGGCTGTCACTATAACAGTATTTAAATACAGGAACAAAATAGGTAAAATAGTTGTCAAAGCAGTACCATATTCAGTGAAGTAAATGTCAAAGAAACTCTTACGTCACACATTGATAAAAAAATATTTTTGACATTTTTGTTGACTTCCTTATCTTTATACATTTTCACTATATGAAAATGCATCGTTTATTATCGTTTCTGCAGAGACGGAATATATTTCGACAAGATCTTGGTATCGGAATATAAACTTTTTAAGAGATCGAATAAGGCGAATCTTTTCATAGCCCTGGTCCAGTAGCCTGTTTCTCAGATGACGATGACGTTTCAGGAAATCAGAATAATTGCTACTGGCCCTTGCATAGCGAATCAATTGCGAGATGCAAACACCATATGCAGGAGAAACTGGTATATTGCTGCACATGTTTGGAAAATTTATGATTTTAAAATTGAAGTCGTCCCGTTTATCATAAATTTTAGTACTGAGTTGACCACTGTCGTCAAATTCGAGGTACAAGTCCAAAAATGATGCGGACGAAAGTACCAATCTTTAAAGTTAGAAAACAAATGCAAATAAACAGGAATCCTTTTTGGTGGACTCAAACATGCTACATTACAGACCGTACTAGTATATTCTACATATTTTATTGAAAATTATCCAACTTACATTGTTATATTATTTGTTGTCTTTATGTTGAAGAAAACCAGCACATCTTACTTTAAAGAAACTGCAACTTGATGTGTATTCCATTGCCATACGATGATAAATCGCTGTCCAATTTATAACCAATTGTTCAATTTTTAAATTAGCAATTATGTCACCCGTGAGATAACTGTAATTTTATATTTTGAAAAACAACGATACCTAACAAGTTAGGTAATACCAACAATGTCCTACACATTGCTTGCTAACTTATTTTTATTCTTAAGCATGTTAAGATGGTTCTTAGGTAATTGACACAATTAAATTTTGGAGAAAACAGAAGGGGCAATAATGAATGGACACTGGCAACATTTGGTAACCAAGGCACAGGACGAAGACAAACAAAGAACAAAAATACAAAACAGAAAACTAAAAAGATGAGCAACACGGACCTCACCAATAAACCGGGGGCGAACCCTGGTGCTTGCGAAAGGTAATCAGTTCCTGCTTCTTATAAGAAATAGGCGTTTGAAAGCTTCATTTTGAAACTTCATCCAATGTTAAAGGAGGTGGCGTCTGTCAAACATCATTTTGCAAACATCATTGCCTAACAACATGTAGTACCGTGGATTCATAAGATAAAACGTTAATGATTTTTCGACAAATGAAGTTCAATATGTCATTACTTACAGTTGAATCTAGTTCCATTTTAAACTGTAGATAATTCAACATTTAGGAACGTTTTACTTGTTTGCACAGCGTCCATATAGGATTATGGTTGCAACTGTCTGACATATTATCCAAGACGAGTTTGATTTTGACCAAGCGGTGTCAGAGGATATTATTTTTATAATTATCATTGCTCCAAATAAATCTAATTTGCATGATCATAAAAAAAATCTCTAACATCATTATAATACCCGGAATGGCATTCCAGTGCGTACAAAATGTGCAGTTTTGTCTATCTTTGGTTACTTTAGCAATTTCTCTCAGATGACGATCTGAGTTGTTGGATATATTTATATAAATGACAGGTCATTTCCAACAATTTTTCCCAACTGTTTCAAATCAGAATATCAAAACTAGAAACGCTAAGGACCAGTACGGATGTGCTTTTCGAATGATGAACATGCTATATTTTGAATAGATAGTAGACTTGCTCAATTTCCATTTATTTTCTCTTTTAGTTGGGGAATTATGCATTCAGTAATAAACATGTAAATATCTAATTTGATTCCCAGGTCGCGTTTCTGGAATAACCTTCATAATATTCAATAGCCAAATAATTAAAGCACCTTTGGGAGTAAGCAGTAAATCGGTTGTTTTAACAGGGATAATATTGACTACTACTCAAGAAAACTACAAATTAAAACTATTAAATAATTTACAACGAAATCAGTATTATATTGTTAATCAAGTCTACAACAAACAACGATCAGGCATATAATAGCTAGCAACATACAATCAAGTACCATGTTTATCAAGGGCTATTACAGAGACATTAATTTTCATATCAGGAAATCATGTTTTATTATTTCCGAATAGATGTCAGGAAGAGTTGGCATGTGCCCGTTCGCAATATTCAGAAAATTTGAATTATTGTGCTGACAGAAATACTTTGTAATAAATACATTTGTATACTTCCTACCAACTGCATCAAAATCCATGTGAAAATATGCAATTTCCGTAGCAACAACAATCAAGATGAAATACTCTTGCATAATCTAGAAAATGTTTTCAAGATCCAAGTATTCAGATATTTCAAAGTTGTTTTGTAGGACTGTGGATTCTCATCAACTTATTTTTATATTAGACGTAGATTACATAAATAGTATTTCAATGTGTGATAAATATTTAACTAGAGTAACACGACGGGTCCCACTATTGGAAAAAGACCTGCTTATCCTTCTGGTACAGATGTGTTCTTCCCCGATTTTGAGTTGTTTTCGCACCGCCGAATCTTTAGTTTGTATGCAGTTTTACAATGTAAGGCGACCAATATGTGTCTTTTTTCCCTTTTCCTTTGGTCATTTCATTGTCTTTCCTTCTGTGTATTACAGCTCCTGGCTACCCCTTTGGTATCTCTCAAACTGGTTTGTCATACAAAAACATAAGTAGAACCTAAGTGATATTTCCTATTCATAGAACAATGTTATGTTTTTATTCTATTTTGTGATTGATTACTTAATAAAAGTGCTAGAAAAAAAAACATGTCTGCAAATAATACATACATATTTCCAATGTCAATTTGTGATCCACTGTTTTCTTTGCTTACTAAGGGAGCTAAGGGCACTTATTCACGACCAGGGCTACAATACAAATATTGAACAGAAATTATTAACCCTATAATGTGAATACCAGACCTCACTCCCAATTTGTATGATTTTTCATTTGTTTTGTTTATATTGTTTGTGTTTCTCATAGTATTGGAGAACTTTACGATCGCACATTTAATGCAGGAAAGCGATATTGCAAAATAATACGATTAAAATTACCTTTTAATGTGCGGTTTGGGTTCATATAACTAGCTTAGCCCTCTTTTTGTTTTTTGGAGTGGCTGTATCAAGGATTTTGCGCATACATACGATATTGATATTTGATTTTGGAATTGTTCCGGTATTTTTTACTTTTTATTTTATTATCTATCTATAATTCAATGATATACTATATAATATGGTTAACCTGTTTTTAAAGAGTAATGCTATCATAA
Source organism: Bathymodiolus brooksi (assembly GCA_963680875.1). Lineage (NCBI taxonomy): Eukaryota > Metazoa > Mollusca > Bivalvia > Mytilida > Modiolidae > Bathymodiolus > Bathymodiolus brooksi. Next base: position 9,364,678 of record OY804579.1, on the reverse strand, counting down.
ATTGGTTTTTGTTTCACATTTGACTTACATATTATGGATGTTATTAAATTTTCTATATATATACGATGAATATGCTATTTTTGAAAACATATTTGCAATCAAAGTGAAAGAATGCAACATGCAAAATTCACACATGTTTTAATTGAACATCATGACTAATGGAAGTACATCGGAAATGACTTTGCATTCTGGGTATCATACACGTAAGGGCAAATGAAAAGTCTCTATGAATACATCCTGTAACTATACAATAATTAACGCTATTAATAAATGTCTATCTGCCCTGATCTGATTGACTGACTTTTTTCCAATTCATGCTATACATTTCATGATATATTTAGAGCCCCGGGGGTACAACGATCATACCCACAGTGTCCTCTTACTTCTATCATAGAAGGCAGACTAAATGCGGCAACAAGCTTCCCGTGTGTTGCGACCCGTATGCATTGAATGTGGAGAACGGTATCTTGATGTTTGAAACATGTCGCATTGGCCTTTATTTCATCTAGTAAAACGTAGACTTTACATCTTTCTTTATTTGGTATTATTACTTTATTTATTAAAACATATGTTAACTAATAGTACATTGTTCCCTTTTAATGTGTTTGATTAAAACTGCACGCTATGATATGGCCGATATATTACCGAAACCTGTGTTAAACACCAAACAATAATTAAAATTATAATACCATTAAGAATCTATATAACAAACAGAAACTCACAGAATGATTACATTTTAACAAACTAATAAAGAGTGGCACTGTGTATTTATTCTTCACCTTAACAAAAATGTTCAAATCTAAATATATAATCGCAAATTATTTCTGATGTAGGTAACAGAAGTTTGTCTTGAAGAGAAAATGTATTATATGTTGAATATTTAATGGATTCGAACACGGTATTCTGCTATTTTATCACAACGTTGTCATTGAGTTATTTCGAAATTGATGTTTGAAACCACATACTATAATTTTTATGTCATAATGTATTACATATTTCATAAATAAGATAATTGAATTTGGTGATACATGCAATGAATGTAAATATGTGCGAACTTAAAGATTACAAATGACATCTTATAAAGTAGAACAAACATTGCGGAGAGGAATATGCTTAAAGGTTACGATGCAATCTAGGATTATGTTACTTATATGTCTACATCATTGCCTACTGGATATCTATCTAGTTCATGACTTGCCATGTATGTTTTACTTTGGTATTAATTGGAATACTCGTTGCATTTTGAAGTTACCAATCATGTAAGTGATTCGGAATACCAATTTTAAGGAATGATATCAAGATAGCAACGAACTCGATATTTCTATGATGGGATTAAAATCTCTTACCATCCAATTGTTGTTTTTTTTACTCTCTGTGTGACACTTCCTATAAACGGAGAATTAATGTCAAAGAATATAATTGTTTGATGATTTAGTCTCGACAAGAACATCGTGACCCTACAGAAATATAAATGAATAGTAAAACACATACGTTTCAGTCTCTTCAGAATGTCAAACTTAATATGTTTCAAGTCGCGCAAGGAAATAATGTGATCAAAGAAGACGTTTCCGGTTATGCTATATTAATATGAGTAGCTATTTCTTAGCTTGGATAATTAAGGAAATGTTATAAAAATCAATCGGAGGAGGGTTCATAGGAACAATGCAAAGCTATCCAATCCTTTTTATTATGAGCATACATGATGAATGTTATTTCTGAAACGCGTTGTGCCCATTAAATTCGATATCCATGTGTTTAGAACTAACACTGTGTCGATACCTCTGATGGCGGACTCTCAGTCACCGAGGGTATCATCCGCCCAATATACAGTGCTTAGTCACTGGTATGGTTTATTAGCAATATTTATTGCTTAGATTTCAGGTTCCTAAGTAATGTAATTATAAATAAAACTAAGGTTTCCTCCCTCAGGGATCATGCTGAGGCTCTTTGATTTACTTGCCCCTAAGACCTTTAAATTATTTTGTTTTCCAGCCTTGTTATTATGGGCGTACCTAATGAATGATATCCCAGAAACGCCTCGTGTGCACTAAATTAGATATCTACGTTTATATATGTACATGTCTATATGTCACCTGACTAGACATGACATTTAAACAAGCAAATCGCCGGAATTCAGTCAAAGCTGCATGATAACAGTTTATAATGACTGTAATGGAAAAATAATGGTTAACAAGGTAATATTAAGGACACAATATATATACTCTCCAAATAAAGAAACGCAACATGTGGAAATATATAATTTACGTCAAATTTTCAACATCATTTTAAATACAGAAATAAGCATTACATGACACTGAAATTTGGCACGCTTGTAGTTCAGACATTAAAGTTAATTAAAATGTCAACATTTATCACATTAAAGTCCATAGCGTTCAGATGACATCATTTCAAAGTCAATATCTGTCGTGCGCACCATTAGCCTGTACCACACCACGAATCCGTCTCGGCATAGACTCGATTAATCGACGAATACGGTCTTGCGAAATTCTCCCCCCATTATTGCTCAAGAGCATACTTCAGTGCGGCGCTGGTTGATGACTACGCACGAGTCGATCCAGGCCATCCACAAATGTTCTATTGGGTTCATATCTAGTGATCTAAAGGGCCAGGGGAGCACTGTTACGCTCTGGTTGGCTAGATCGTTAACAGTAGCACGAGCTGTGTGCGGCCGAGCGTTGTCGTGCTGAAAAACTTCCCTACGGCGGTTCATTGCGAGCAGCATGTGTGGTGTCAAAACCTCATCTCTGTATCGAGCGGCGCTAAGGTTGCCGTGGATGTGCACCAGTTGAGTTTTTCGGCGTAGGATATGGCACCCCACATCATCACACTTCCTCCGCCGAAATTGGCGAACCGCTCATTCTGGCGTCTGTAGACAGGTGTACAGCCATTTTTTTTGCAGCATGAATCTTGCAAGTCGATGCCGACGTCTCAGTACTGCGCCAAAGTAAGGACGTTTACACGGAGACGGTTTCTGACTGTCTGTGCCGATATTCGTCGGAGACCTGGGACATTTGATATTGTATCTCTTGCTGTCATGGTCCGGTTTCTCAGGTGAAGTACTCGGATGTAGCGATCTTGATCTGCCGATGTGTCCATGCTGTGTTACAGGCTAATGGTGGGCACAACATATATTGACTTTGAAGTGACGTCTTCTGAACGCTATGGACTTTAATGTGTGCCAAATTTCAGTGTAATGTAATGCTTATTTCTGTATTTAAATAAAGGTAATAACAAAATTACCGAACTCCGAACAATCTTATAAAGGGAAAGTCAAAACTCATAATTATATAAACAGACAAAATCAGTCAACAACCGGAAAACTGTGAAAACCGTAATGACCCTGACTTGGTACAGGCATTTCTAAAGAAATGGTGGGTTGAATCAGATTTTAAGGCGCCAAACCTCCCGCTCTCATTACGGTTCAAAGGTTCCGGCTGTCACTGTAACAGTATTTAAATACAGGAACAAAATAGGTAAAATAGTTGTCAAAGCAGTACCATATTCGGTGACGTAAATGTCAAAAATACTTTTACGTCACACATTGACAAAAAAATTCTTGACATTTTGGACTTCTTTATCTTTATACATTTTCACTATATGAAAATGCATCGCTTATAATTATTTCTGCAGAGACGGAATATATTTCGACAAGATATTGGTATCGGAATATAAACTTTTTAAGAGATCGAATAAGGCGAATCTTTTTATAGCCCTGGTCCAGTAGCCTGTTTCTCAGATGAAGATGACGTTTCAGGAAATCAGAATAATTGCTACTGGCCCTTGCATAGCGAATCAATTGCGAGATGTAAACACCATATGCAGGAGAAGCTGGTATATTGCTGCACATGTTTGGAAAATTTATGATTTTAAAATTGAAGTCGTCCCGCTTATCATAAATTTTAGTACTGAGTTGACCACTGTCGTCAAATTCGAGGTATAAGTCCAAAAATGATGCGGACGAAGCTGTATCGGTGGTCTAGTTAACTTCCAGCTCTGGAGGATATATCAATGGAAGAAATTCTGCAAATCTAGAATTATTGATAGATAAAACGTCATCAATATACCTGTATGTGAAATTAAAGGCTCTAGCCTCATGAATCTTCTTATCTTTTACAAGCTTTTGAAGAAACTCCGACTCGTATGAGTATAAAAATAAATCGGCTAGAAGAGGGGCACAATTCGTACCCATTGGTATGCCGACGACCTGCTGAAACAGTGTCCCTCCAAAGGAGACAAATATGTTATCGATGAGGAACTCCAGCATACTGATCACTTGTTCCTCGGAGTAGCATGTTTTACCTTTATGAATTTTGTTTGAAAAATATGTGGAATTGTAGCCTAACACAACAAATTTTGAGCCATAGTTTCTATGACTAAAAGCTTTATGAATTGTTTCTTTTAAGCGGGTTTTTAATTTGTCATGCGGTAGGGTGGTATATAGAGTTGAAAAATCAAAAGTTTTGATGGAGGATACCTGAGAGAAAGATCTTGATTTCAGGTTATCCAAAAGATCTTTAGAGTTTTTCAAAATCCACATGTGATTTATGCCACTACGCGAGTAAACAGTTTCACAATATTTCTGTTGTCCCTCTTTTACTGTAGACAGAATCTTTGTCAGGTGAATAGACAATTCTTTCGTCGAACAAGTTGATGATCCCGCTATGTACCTTTCTTTGTATGGTGTCTTATGGAGTTTAGGTATCCAATATAAATAGGGTAAATCCTCAGACTCTTTACCAGAGGGAATGTTTAAAGAGGTCATGAATGATCTGTGGTTAGCTAGGATTTCATCTTTGTCGAACGAAGTTGGTTTGTATGTGGTATTACTAGAGGTGTTGCTATGTATGCCTAATTCCTTGATTAGACATTCGAAGTAATATGATTTACATACAAACACAATATTGTTGGAAGCCTTGTCCGCAGGAACGACAACATATTTGTCATGAAGAGAGGAAAGACACTTAACAGCTTCTTGGTCTTTAAATACAGACTTAGGTCGATTATTAACACATTTTTTTAGTTTGTGAATCCGAAATGATGTTAACAATTTGAAGTAAATTATATTTTTTCACATGTTGCGTTTCTTTTTTTTTTTGAGTGTCAATGCCTCTACCAGTGGACATTACGATTGTATCAACGTTCGACATCTGTGTGCAGCTCACGGCTTCGCCTCACCATGTACAGACGTACTGCAGAGTGGTACAATCTCAATGTTCACGCGTAGACACGTAGATACAAATGTAGCTAACAATGTACATCTATTGTAAATGGGTGGGTTGGTTTGTATATCTGCATTGCTATGGTAGTTTAGCTAGTACTTATATTTTGGAATGACTGATGTAACACATATGTCTTATGGGCTAAGAGGAATATGACAAACATTCTTGTAACTTTGTCAAGAAATAATGGATTCTACTTAAAAACACATTCACATAAATATTCACAACTTATTCTTGACAATGCAATATAATGAAAATAATAAATATCAGATAAATGTGGTCGTTACGTATCTGTTAATACAATTATTGTCATTGCTCTTGTGAAACATTATTGCCGGGAAGAACGTGTGGTACGCAAAATGCATGACATACCAAGATACATACTCAGGTGGTAAGAACAGGATCATGTCCATGTATTAGCATGTTATTAGCTGGTGCCAGTGCTTTGGATTTTTTGGCACTTCATTTACTGATCGTTTTGAGCATGTTCAATGTGGAAGCATTCTGTAGAAGATTGAACCATTCTGAATTCAGATTATTTGTGATTTTTCGCTGAATTTTTTTTTTTTTCTTTTTTTTTGTTACCCTGTTTGGTCGACCTGTTTGGATTTTTATCATTCATTTTCACATTTGATAATTTTTAAGCACAAACATATTACATGTTAATATATGATTCAATGTACATGAACTTAAATTTTCCATTGCTATATACGGTAAATTATAACATTAATATAACGTTTAGAAGTTGATACTATGAGGACGGACTTTTAAACTTAAAAGCTCATTAAACATATAGGCACTTTTTGTACTTACATGTACATATAGCTGATTGTGGACACATGTTTTACTGTGTTATCATTGCAATGATTCACATTTCAATTTGAATAATGCGACCAGACACCATTAGAAAGGTTACATATATAAACGTACATTGGGATTATTATTATTATTGATGGCCTTGATGTCTATATGAGCAAATTATACGCGAGGGAATATTTATTCTTATTAATATGGGATGTGTGATTAGTGTGCATACGATGTACATGTGATATCACATGCACTTTGTCAGTAACTTAATCAGTTAAAATAACATATATTCATTAAATACAATTGATCATGTCAAGTTTGAAATATTCTTAAAGCATTTACCAGACACTAATTAGATCATTAAAATATTACAACAGTATAAATGGGTTGACATTTTAATTTATAGTTTCTATGCTTTATTGTTCCAGTTGATTTACAATGGTAAATACCATAAACATAGCATACAGTACATCATGGGAAGGGCGTATTTGTATTTAGTAGGTCTCGTCCCGATCGACATTTCAACTATTGATTGACATTTTACTCGCAAGTAGCTTATATCTCAAATTTATTTAATATAATTTACAAGTAAGCTAACCAAATACACAACAACTATCATAGATGTATGTAATAACAAATATAAGACGAACTACTAAACGTCTCGCAATAGTCTTGCCTGATTTCACCCGAAGGTAAATTTATGATATCGTATAATATACGTAATGCATATATTACAATTATGAATAATAAACTATTTACTATTTATATTTTCAGTTAATAAAGATGATGGCGACAGTTGTGATATTTTATGCTTTGTGTTGGTTTCCATTCCATGTGATAACTTTAGTCGGTGACCATGATCATACTATATATGACCAGAAGTTTATGCCAAGTGTCTGGATCTTCAGTCATTGGCTGGCTATGAGTAACAGTTGTTATAATCCAATGATTTATATATGGCTAAGTCCTAAATTCCGAGCTGGCTTGCATCTTGCTGTACAAAAGTGTTCAAGACGAAAATCCAAAAATTGTGATTCTAACGATAGCTTAGAAAAAATAGGTCAAGGGAAAAATATAATATTAAGAATCGAACATAGATCTTCAAAAGTTGATTTTTGTTACAAAAATAGACCAAGACCTCGAAGTGCTAATTTTGAAAAATTACTTGCCGGGGAATATAACATGATGCCAGGAAGTATACATAGTGACACGTAATTATTGCCACAAATTACGAAAAGATGTAGTCCGGTGCAATATATTACTCAATCAAAATGAAAAAGACATAGTGTTTTCTTTCCATTGTGTAACAGTTGTTTTGCATTTCGCAGACGCCCCAACTGCATATAGCCGTGGGATAAAAACGAAGCAGTGTGAAACAATCTACCTTGTAACTCATCACATGACAGAGAATTTGATAATCGTTTTTATGTGATCGATCAATTATCCATTGGAACAATAAATAAATTATTATTGATATCATTTACAGCTTCAAATGCTACATTTCGTAATGGGTGAGTGAGTGATTGTTGTCGATGATTTCTTGATGATGACCGTTTTGTACAAAATTGCACTAGATCAACATACTTGGTTGGTTTTTTTTCCACATCTTTATAGTGTTAGCTCATTGATTGAACAGTCTACAGGTATTAAAATCGCTCTACTCGGACACAGTATCACGATTCCGAGCTAGTCATTAATATGCTCTGATTTCTTTATTCTGGGCGTTGATCATGAAAGCAGCAAATACCAGTTGTATAGTCTTTGATTTGGTGGGACTGGGGCTCGACCCCACGACCTGTCGCTATCCATTACACCACTGATGTTGTTTATATAATTATGAGTTTTGACTTTCCCTTTATAAGATTGTTCGGAGTTCGGTAATTTTGTTATTACCTTTATTTGGCATGACGTCACACTATTACATATAAAACAGGATTGTGGCATGACGTCACACTATTACATATAAAACAGGATTGTGGCATGACGTCACACTATTACATATAAAACAGGATTGTGGCATGACGTCACACTATTACATATACAACAGGATTGTGATTGATTGTTGTAAAACGCTAACATGGCTAGGGAGCCAATATTTCAGCTATTGTGTTTATTAACAATATAGGTGTGCATAATAATGAAAATTCGAAATGTTGTCTATGGGCGTATGATTAGATTGCCACAAAAAGGATGAGGTGGATAGGGCTTTGAACAAAAATATTGAGAAAAACATAATCGATGTCTCGATGTTGTAGATATACAATGAATGACAATCTAGAAATAACATACGTTTGTAGGACAGTTTGTAATATAGAAAACATATCACGCAAAAGACGTTAGTAAAATGGAATACTAAATAAAGCAACAATTGACAGAATGGTAGTCAATATTATATAATGGACGTAAACAAGGTGCCCAACCTCTTTCACATTTCGGTAGTTTATGCGACAGGTAAAAACACAATCAACAAAAACAACACCTGGCATCCTCGAGCATGGATATACCACTGTATGCTATGGATGATTACTATGTATAAACCCTGCATATGCCCTTCGTAATAACATGTAACAGTAAATGTCACATCAAGGTTACTTTGTATCGCGTAGATTATTGTTTTGCCAATACAAACTCTTCATTCTGGAATAAGCCATAATAGTTCATAACAACCAATGCATATTAAGTGAAATATACAAATTGTTATTAACAGTATTTGTTTATATATTGTGAGTATTGAATTGCCTTGAACTATTGATACTAAATGTCACTGTTACCGATATCTTAGTTATAAGAAGAGTTTGAAGATACCAAAAGGGTAATCAGAATCCGTAAATCGAAGAACAGACAACACAATGGCCAAATGAAAAAGTACAAAAGGACAAACAACGATCTACAAAACATACACATAAAACTAAAGATCGAGTAACACGAACCCCACTAAAAACCAGGGGTGAACTCAGGTGTTTTGGATGGTCAGTTACATTTTTCGTTTCGGGAACTACAGTATTTAACTATTATGCTATCCTCATTTGATCCCATTTAATAGTTAATTACTACATTGAAAAGTAATATGGTTTTGTATTAAGTAAGTAATCATATATCAAAGGAACCATGCTTTTATAGATGTACGCCATCTTTCCGTATATTTCTTTTACCATTTCGTTTGTCTCTTCCATGTTTTCATATTTTCCGCTTCAACTGCTGTACAAGGTGTCGTATTATAGCGTAGAACTTGGGTAAATATACATTTTATGCATAGAAATGCATTTTGCGCAATAGCTGAACAGATATTTAAGACGCTCAATATTTTAGGAATGATGGAATTGAGTTGATGTTAAAATAGGATTGAAAAAATACATTGCCAATCATTTGCATACGTAATAGCTACAAACTCCCACACTAATGGAACATACATCTCATAGAACTCGAGTTATCGGCTGTGGAAACATGCTCTCCGTGTAATGTTATGTGATACCTCAGTTCACTAAACTAATTACACTTGTAACTACTACGATATGTCAACAATATTGTTTTCCTTATATTGCTATTATAACGAATAATGGCAATAGCAAATACGATACTACATTGCGTGATAACGTGACATGTAGCAAGCTTGTGGTTTGTCCCGGGATATAATTCAAGTATTTTTGAAAGTGATATTAAGCACTATAACCTTAACCCTTATCCCTATATAACGAACATTCGTTATGTCCTAGTGATAACTGAGTTCAACATTTTCCAAGTCCGATGGACTTCGTGACTCATCGAACAAGTTTATGTTGTATTGTGTATGTACACTCTGTATGTTCGACCTTGCAGATGTGTGCTGTACGAAAGGATCAAGGAAGTAAATTCCCTTCGCTAGACAGGAGTATTTACGATATAAATCAATGGAACAACATTTATCTTCAGATGCGTAGCTGCATATACGCTGTCAACCCATGGCGTGCACATCGACAGGTTAAAAAAGAATGAAAATAATGTATCGTTACTTTTAGCAGTCTAATTAAATCAGTATAATATATCGCTAATAAGACGTAGTAGTAACTGTTGTATGGTAATTATGTGTTGGACAAGTCAAGCGGACGCATTGTATACCTTTAAAACGTCAATATCCAGTTGTGGTCCATGCGTTAGAACGCTTACAAAACCAAGGCTATGACAAAGTTTCTTGCATCCATCATGCGGTTTCAGTTTATCATAGCTTTGGTAGTAGCGTAACATATTTTACATAGCACTGTTTATCTGTCAACATTCCTCCAAGATAAGGAAAGCGACCTTCTTGAAGCAATCAAAGAATCCAAGACCGTGATTGAAATGCTAAGAGCTGAACGACAGGACGAATCGGTTTAGGATGAGTTGTATCAGTCTGCACTTAACTCGGCCAAATCTTTTGATATATCTGATAGTATGCCCAGGCGATGTGGTAGACAAACTACCAGAGCCAATCACCCCGCGGAAACGCCAAAACAGTATTAGCGAATATCTTTGTACTATCCATTTTTGGACAATTTGATTACGAACTTGAATCACGTCTCCTTAAATCGGAAAACCGCTTCCATGCACAGCATCTACTGCCTCGTGCTGTAGACAAATTAACTGATGATCATGTTGCTACAATATACGAGGCATATCAGGCTGACATTTATTTGTCATTAGAGGATTTCAGGAGAGAAGTAGCCAGATGGCGATTCCACTGGGTCATTACTAAGCGTAATGATTTGCCAACAACACCTTGTACCACTCTTGATTCTGCAAATCCAGTTCGCTATCCTTCTATAGATACAATATTAATAAAACTATGTGTTTTGTTAACCATGCCAGTAGCAAGCGCTACTGCTGAAATGTCATTTAGTGTACTGAGACGTTTGAAAACTTATATCAGGTCGACCATGAAGAATGACAGGCTATCTTCCCTTGGATTGATGCATATTAACCGAGATTTTGAAGTGGACTTGTACAAAGCAATGGAGGTGTTCGCATCTGCTAAGACACTAAGGGCAGATTTTGGACAATTTTAAGAAATTCTTGTCTATCAAAGTCATTAAAATTGTGCTTGATTCTATGTTATATGAAACCCTGAAATGGCCCCAGATCGCACCATTTTGCATCTCGTCAAAGAAATATCCAAAACCCCCTCCCCCTCTCAAGAATTATGGCGTGCACACTATTACGCCTCAACTACGACCCTGATCTTTAATAATTAGGACATGATACGGATAGTGTTACAATTATATATGTTTTAAATTATTAAATGAAAAACGTAAGTTTTCATTACAAAAGATCAAAGATTGTCTTATCCGTTTTTCTTATTAAAGAGTTACTAATTAATGAAGATATTTTAATAGTGTACTTGCATTCCACTTTAATAAGCAGTAAAGATAGATAACATACTATTATTACTGTTATTAGCTGATTTAATTTGGAGAAAAAAAATCGATTTCATCATATGACAACCTTTAAATCTATGTTTTATCTTTTTTTTCAGAAGTTCCCTTTAATTCTTGCCTATCATGAAATTTTCAAATTCTAAGCCATTACTTTAATACATGAAAACGGAATGAGTAATACAACAATATGCTCTGATAATAAGTTATTGGATCAATATTAAAATACAATAAATATGTTCCATTCCGATAACATTTATTTGGCAAACTAATGAAAATGGTAATATACTGAGCTTTTACAATATTGTTTATTACACAATTGCAAAAGGTTGTGTTTATGTTGGTGAACTTTTTGACATACATGGTTTATTTTATCTGACTGTTCCAGATCACATGACTTAAATCGCAAATGCTTAGTGTTCTATGAAAAGAGGTAAACTCGATACCCCTAACACTGCCGATCACTTTCATGGCTTGGTACAGACAAGTGGCGGGATTAAATTAGTTTATAGCCCTAAACCCCCGCTCGTAGTGAAGTGATGACAGCCCATGGCCTAAAACATATTAGATAGTGTACAAGGCCATCGGGAGACATAATAGCGAAACAAGTCAATTTTGAACCAGCCAATTTTATTTTCGTTATCTGTATGCAAATAACAGGATTAAAACAAGGTTTGTATATCTTCCAAAAACCGTTTTGGAAGGTAAGATGAGACGATTCTTAAACCTATTCCTTGATTTCACATTTTAGTACTCAGAATACGGTGGCGTTGTAAAAAGTATGTGCACATAGCTTAGCGTATGAGTTGTCATTTATAAACTCCATACACGGATGTGGAAAATATATAATGGCAACATTAAAGGCTTCTCTTTTATCTTAAAGGCTGGTAGAAAGTTGACGTCAAATGGGAGGTAAATGTCAAGAAATGAGAGAGAGAACAATCTTTGTGTTGTTGCTATCACGTGGTCTCTGTAGAATATTAATGGAATCCATTTAACAAAGTTTGAATGATCATCAATCAATCATCAATATACCTGAAAGTAAGATTTAAGGTTATAGCATTATTTTGGTGTCTGATACAGTTTTGTATAAATTCTGCTTCATAGCAGTATAGGAAATGATCGACAAAGAGAGGGGCACAGTTTGTGTCCATAGAAATGCCGGTGACTTGTTGAAAAATGTGTCCTCCGAACTCGGCAAATATGTTCTCCGAAGTCGACAAATATGATAAGACATGTTAATTTGTGACCCAAAACTATAAACTTGTAACATTGCCTACCATTTTTATAATGAAATGTATTGTAAATCATTTCACAATTTCGAAACATTTCATATATAAAATAACTGAATTCTTAATAATATTACTTACTTCGCTAATATATCATGCCATTTTTCAACCCACATAAGTTTGCTATGTCTCATAAAATCGAATTATGTCATAATTATCTTATTTTAATGGAAGTTGCTGTAATTCTACACGATGCAGGAAATGCTATGCAGTGCTGCAACACCCAATCAGCAAAGTACATGTAACCACTACAATATCAGGTGCCAAGTCAAGAGTTTCTCCTGTGAAGCTTGATATATGTATTAGACAAATGTTAAATTACGGGAGAGTATAAGTTTCTCACTAAAGGGTGTTGATATTTGAAATGATGGAAATTGAATCTCGTCTGGTGAATGAGTTACAAATTACTGCATGTTAAGTTTTCTGCTAAAAAACATCGATTTCTAAAACAATAGATTGTACAATAAAACAATCAAGTTGACTTTGATTGATGAAGTTGTTGAAGCGAATGCATTATTCATAAATTCGTCTCGTGGTGTAAATTTGTTCGAATTTGTGCTAATTATCCTCAAAAAACAATACAGAATGGAAAGCTCCGTTGATGAACTTTGAGTGCCAATAGAAGTGTGACGAGATAGGCAGGAACAAAGACGTTTATATTTTGTGGCAGCTGCAATGCGCATAATCCAAATCTACAAAAGAGGTATTTACCGTGCACAGAGGGATCCTTAATCCACTAACTGAGAATGGGCGGGCCACATATAGGAACAGTGACCAGTATCCAGTCAATTTCCACAATTTAAAATGATGTTAAAATATGGAACTTCAGTCTTCGCGCCACTTAAAACCAGGGACCTTCGTTTGTACAGATATAAATATACATATTATAGTGATGCAGAAAAGGTACTTTAATATTTGTATTTATGGTCCTTTGTAAGAATATTGTTTTTATTTTGGAATTTTACTGTCTGAAGAGAGAAAACTTCTACATTGTCTATTTGTTTTTCTTTCTGTAATAGCCTGTATAACACGACGGGTGCCACTAAAAAAAAATGCTATGCCCTAAATGTTCAAATCTCTACCTCTTGCTAATATGTCTTGACAACATCTCGAGTAATGTTCAGTCTTAAATGTTACAATGAATTACAGCACGGGAGACATTCATGCTACATGCAATAAAGTATGTGGTGAAAGTGGTGACTTTAAACTGTACCTAGCGAATTTTTATTTGGAAAAACAACATGATATAGAATGATCAATAAAGAATACATGAGTAAGGTAATTTCCACATCGTTTCACCAGTTTCTTGTACCAATAAGACTAGTAGTAACGATACAAATAAAATAGTGTTGAAGAACGTGGCATCAAGCATCCACCATTTTAGCCTAGCATGATTTTACATTCTTCATGATATCATCGTCTCTTTCAATAGGGATCATTCACCGCTTCTCCCGTTTGGTGACGCTACTGTTCCATAAGTGGTTAATTGTGCGTTTGAATCACAAAGACGCTTGTATCTTAACGTTAACCTAATGACGGCACTGAATTATAAAACTCGGATGGTACAAACATTGAAGCTTAACTAGTACAGCGCGGGTGATATTACCTGTTAGAAGTATAGATTTAGTTGACGAATATATGTAAAATAAAAGTATTATCTTTAAGTCGTAAGGAAAGAGTTTTATTATGACCATATTAAGAAATACAACGGACGTTTACAAGCCATATCGGCATGTACCTTGATGCAGCCTATAATACATGTTCATAAAAGGCGTACATGATGTGTGGTTACTCACACTGCAATACTGATGAACTTCATTCCAACATTTTAAAGTATACCTGAATTTCGGGAAATACTACCTCCAAGTGAACAAAATAGAATAATAAAGTCCCCGGCTGTCTCCACATACACAATTTTGAATTAATATATCTAGGTCTCTCTATATTTAAGCAATCTTCAAATCTAAATCACACTCTTTAAAATTATTTGGTACAAAATTATACAGATAATATATTCCTTCTTCGTGTAGTGTTATTAACTGTTAAAGATTCGACAACAAGCGGGTTAATCATAGCATTTATTTTAGAAAGATTTTGAGCAGATGTATTATGAATGGCATAATAAATAGTTAAATAAAGAAAATTCGTTGTTTCTTACTATCGGTATTTTTAATTATTTTCGACAGATTTTGGTAGCATTCAAATATTTTGTACAATCAGACGTGTTGTACAATCATCGTACAAAACCTGGAACTGCCATACAATGTAAAACTAAAGACTCAAGTTGTCACCGACAGAGTTCCGTCGGATTTTAAGTGGGATTCGTGCTGCTCAATCTTCAGTTTTCTGTGTAGTTTTTTGTAGACCACTGTTTATCATTTTGTCCTTTTTCGCTTGGCCATTGCATTGCCTGCCCTTCTTCGATATATGACTTCCGATAACCCTTTTGGCATCTACAAACATTTCTCATCTGTTGGCCTATACACGCACCACTATAGATCTACTATCCCAATTATCAAATGTAGTTCATTGTAATATATATGTAAAAATATATTGAAGATTACAATTATTTGGTATAATGAATTTTTTAATGGTAAAGGACTAAAGGCAAATCACATGATTTTTGTAAGCTTATTCCATTCTACTGCAGGAAAAACGTTATTTATAACTATAGTTAGCTGCCTGTTATTCAAATGAACAGTCAAACTATTTGGATTACGATTTCAGTAATGCTACGAAAAAATCGGGAATTTGCATAAAACCCAGCGTTCTATGCAATAAAAAAAAATAAACATAAAAAAAATGTAAACGTACACGATTGGAAACGTACGGACTACTGGGTTTGGTGTTTAACATCACTTTCAACAAATTTCAGTGGGGTGCCCGGGTCAGTTTTATTGGTGGAGGAAAACGGAGTGCACAGAGAAAACCACGGACCTGCCACAAGTCACTGGCAAACCTTATTTCATAATGTTGTATCGCCTAGGCGAGATTCGAACTCATCACGTTAGTTGTGATAGGTACTGATTGCATCTATAGGTACTTGTAAATCCAACTACCAAACGACCACGACCACGAAGGCCCCTTGCGGACTACTGAGTTAAATATTGTAGAACTAGATGCATCTGGAAACTATCGTGATAGAACATCACATAATAAAAAAAAACTTTATTTGGTATACTGATACCCTAATGAAGAATTTGTTAAATTTTGAAAATGAATTGATTGAATATAGAAAATCGTGAAATTGATGGTAAAAAGAGGGAAGGGATGGGATGAGAATCTAAAAAGAATTTTGTTTTGTGTGGCTTAAACTAAAAATTGAAACAAAAATGAGAAAAGGAAAATATGCTTCAAAAATAAAAACTGTGATCATCTAGGTAGGGAAGGTCAATTAAGTTTTTCCTTTCCGTAAACTGGATATATCGTACAGATGAAGAATATTTTTTGCTGAATTTTTTTGAAAATAATCATAAATGTGTTCCCTGTGGATTGTTTATTACAAAGATAAATTTATTATTGCTATTAATTTTTTTTTTATCATTATAGCCGTTTTTAGATTTATTTTGAATAAGCTCCCTTTAAATGATATACAATACCAACTATGTTACTTGAAAAGGTGTCTATACACACAGAAATTCTATTTGTTCATTGTTGCAAGTTTTTTTATATTATTACTTATTCTTTTTCTGTGTTTGTTGAAAATTGTATATTACTGCCTAAAGGTATAAATTAATTTGTTGTGTTCCTGTGTATTGTACATGTATGGTTTTGATTTTTTACCCTTTTACCCAGATTTGTATTATTGGTCATAAAGGGACAATTTTTTTCCCAGAACAAAAATTCTGTTTCAGAGTGCATTTCTTTTTCATTTACAAAAATGTAGCATCGAAATCTTTTCATAAGAGTAAAATACACCCTTTTCCCCTAATGCTAATGCAAAGAAATGAAATGTGATACACGTATACACCGTTAGGAATTTAATTAATAACCTAATATTCCTGTCGTTCGGTAGTCAACTACGCAATGGTTGTAAGTATAAGATACAGTACTATTAAAAAAAAAGAAGTATTGAATATTCCGCAATACGGGTAACTTCTTTTGTTTCAATAGTAGTTTATCTAACTTGTACAATAATGTTATAATTTATACAATAAAAAAAAGTCGTGAGAACAGTTTTGTATGTGAACGAATTTACAGAATTTTCCTATTCATGTTATAAGGGCATTAGATATTGATGTGTTCTTGTACCCAACGTTAACAATTCAAGCGTCATCGAGATTAAAACGTTCCGCTAACCACTTATGGAACAACAGCGACGTCTGTCGAAAGAAATTTGGTGAATGATCCCTATTATATCAACATGATATAATATATTAGTCAGTTATAACATGCAAATTTCTCATATAATTACACCTTATATCAGAATACTGTCTTCTGATTGATTGATGAAAGGGGTATTTTTTACCAATTCTTCCTTTTTTCAGCTTTTCCACCATTGCCGGGATATTTGCCTAAAATATCCCGGTACTATAGGAAAATATCCCGCTCGAGACGAAATCCCTTTTTTAAATAGTTTATGACGTCACGGATGTATTCGAATTACTCGGGTTTCTTCTTTCAACCAACGCTAAAGTAAAGAAAATGACGACAGTGTCAGCCGTTATGTTTGAAATCGTTGAAATGTATATATATTTCAAATTCATTTGCATTATTTTTTTAGCGTGTTGTATGTTAAAGCAAAACCGTGATTTATTTTATTTTTGAATTTGTTCCAGAATTTATACACTAGTCACTTCTTTGAAAAGATTTTTCCTGTTTTCGTAGATTGATTTTAAGTCACGGTTGAAAATCAGATGATCGAGGTGGTCTGAAGTTCTGAACCTGCTTGCATGCCACTGTTTCACTTGCTGTTAAATATTCGGCGGAATTAAAAAAAATTATCCTGTTAGTGAGGGTTATTTGCGAAAAATACCGGTTTCGAGGACAGTCAAATGTCCCTCACGGCTAAAGCGGCTCGGGATATTTGCCTTTCCTCTCAACCGGTATTTTTCGCAAATAACCCTCACTAACAGGATATATTTGTATATAATTACACCTTGTATAAGAATGCTGGATTCTGATTGGTTAAAAGCCGTGATATTTTTTTTTTTACAAATTCAGGCCTTACATTGTGAATTTGCAGAATTTGTACTTCATGTAGGTGTATTTGTACTTCATGTAGGTGTATTTGTACTTCATGTAGGTGTATTTGTACTTCATGTAGGTGTATTTGTACTTCATGTAGGTGTATTTGTACTTCATGTAGGTGTATTTGTACTTCATGTAGGTGTATTTGCATAAGATTTAACTTTTTTTTCATGGTATTTGCAAATCGTATTTGCCGTTTTTACCCTTCACCGAGACGCTTGTAAAAAATTTGTTAAACGTTATCAGTTGTGCGTTTTATGTAACATCATTCGGTAGAATTAAACAGATACATCATGTTAGGTCCTGAAAACGACAAACAAAGAGTATTATTTATTTAGCCAGTGTTCTAAATAATGTTCGGTGTAATTAAACAGATATATCATGTTTGGGAGGGGTATTTGCGAAAAATACCAGTCTTGAGACTAAATTGCCCTCGCCATTCGGCTCGGGAAATGTTTCGTCTCTCGACTGGTATTTTTCGCAAATACCCCTCCCAAACATGATATATCTGTATATAATGTCCTCCACAGACCTTGCGAATACATAACTCATTGATTTCATTTAAAGATAACCTCATAATTATCATGCCCATTTTATTTTTGATATGTATTTTGTATTGCCCTTTACAAACTGACAGAGGTTGTCTAGCATAATAAAACGACGTAGATGTGTAAAATAGATTTTCGTGATCTGGCATTTTTTTAAATGTATAACTGAATGAGTTAATCTACAATTAATCTTCATTACAATCTATTTATCTGGCTGATAAATTTGAATAAATGGCGTCTATTATTCTAAGACAAATATTTTCTTCTCACTGTTGAAAATAAAATCATTAATAAATCAGAAACTGATTAATTTCTAATAAAGGATGTTTGAATATAAGCTGTCAAGATCGGGTAGTTGAAATAGTGTTTATTAAGTTCTGTTTTACAATTTTAATCAAATTCCTTTTTCATGACATAATAAAAACAACAATAAGAGCTGGAGAATGTAATTTGCCACGTTCAAATAAAAATTAAGGATATGATCTCAATAGCCCTGTTTTATTAAACGTTTTACGGAGTAAATTCATTATATACAATTCGCATTTTTTCCCAATGTTAATTTCACCAATACATTATGCATTATGTAAATAAGACCTTAAATGTTATCTTATTACTTAAATTAAACGATCAAAGTGACATTACAGGAAGCAGGAAATGTTTACCTCTAGTTTTTTTTCTTTTATTTTGGGGGGGGGGGGGGGGGTCCGTGTTTCTCATCTTTTTAATTTGTTTTTGTGTTGTCCTATTATTTGCCTTTACTTTCTGAGTTCCATGTGATTTATGTTTCTTTGTGCATAGTGGTGTCCAACACATATTGTGTTGTGTTTTTGTTTTGTTTTTCTTCGTCTTGTGTACCCTATGTTGTCAGTTTCTCTGGATTGTCCTTTTGATTGCCCCTTCGGTATTCTCTAACGTTTATTTACAGTTTCTCTGGATTGTCCTTTTGATTGCCCCTTCGGTATTCTCTAACGTTTATTTGTCAGTTTCTCTGGATTGCCCCTTTGATTGTCCCTTCGGTATTCTCTGGATTGTCCTTTTGATTGCCCCTTCGGTATTCTCTAACGTTTATTTACAGTTTCTCTGGATTGTCCTTTTGATTGCCCCTTCGGTATTATCTAACGTTTATTTGTCAGTTTCTCTGGATTGTCCCTTTGATTGTCCCTTCGGTATTCTCTGGATTGTCCTTTTGATTGCCCCTTCGGTATTCTCTAACGTTTATTTACAGTTTCTCTGGATTGTCCTTTTGATTGCCCCTTCGGTATTCTCGAACGTTTATTTACATTAATTAAATTATATTAAAGAGGCATTAGCTACGATTTTGACCAAAATAATTATATGTTTTGGAAATTGGTAAATAGCTTTAAAATGATGAAATAAAGGTAAATATTTCACATTAAACAGCTTATCGTACCACTTTTCGCCTTTTGAGAACGAAAATTACCATCGATTTATCATTTCCTTGCAAGCAAATAATTTGACCTCGCTTTCTTCGTATGCGACTGACCTTACTAGTGACAGGTAAAAACGAATAATTTGTATTTTGTCGCTTGTTAACTGCAAACTTGCATGGTTCTTTGTCCGTAATTAACGCCGACTAAAAGCAGATTCACAGAAAATAAGAAATAAGTGCATTGTTGTACTGATTTAATGACAATTCGGCAAACCCCGTAAACAATGCCGATAATAAGATGGCGTCCATTTCTTGATCGATCCCAAAACACGAGCAGTTGCATCTTTTTCCCTCAATGCGCGTACATTTCATAACATTCATAAGTTACAGAAACACGTTTTATTAAGGCATCAATCATATCAGATAGTTTTTATGGGTAGCAAAAATTTACGATTTTGGCAGTTAATGCCCCTTGAACATAAACAATGTATATGTCAATAAATATCACTATTATTTATATATATTGTTCGTACATTCAGATCTCTTTCAGCTTTGACTTTGGTGGTATTTTATCTGGTTTATCTATCCTATGATGTCGGCTTTGACGTAATTGTCCAATCCACACCTCTGTGTATTGAGTGAGTGATTGGACGATTGTTGTTTAATGCCAAATGAGCATTTCTCGAGCTATATCAATGCGAGAACACGCTACATTAAATGAAATGATGAAGATGTCCGCTTTGTTCTATGCCAACACACTTAAATGGATCTTCCTTGTGCTAGGTCACTGAAACAACAGTCCGATGGTAGACATGGCGCTCTCCTTGGACGCATTTTCCAGATTTCGGGCTAACCACTCTTACTCGTAAATGCTACGAGCTTAGTGTGGAAGCAGCAAATACCAATGTTATCGTCTTTGGTTTGACAAGTGCTCGATCCCATAATACATCGTACACAAGGCAAGCATGCTAACCATTACACCACCGATGTCATTCCTCTGTATTTTGACAATCTCTATATTGGTATTGTCTTAATTATTTATTTTTTTGCAGTTTTTTGTATCACGGAACATTCGTTTTTCATTTGAATTTATGTAGACAATGTCTGTGGTTATCTGTTTTCTATCGCTGAGGGGAATTGATAGGATTAATATAGTTTTTAAATCATTCATGATACAACTTAAAGATTTGGCTTTTTATCGGATGCTAAGTTACACGTTGTGAATTCATTTTTGATAAATGTTCAAATTAATTAACTATAATAAGAAAATATAAAAACAAATTACTAAGCTCCGTTCCAATTACTAGCAAATCAAATTAAGCGGGAATTTCCTACTTGGGATTCAAAATTCCACCTTTAAGAATACCCCCGCTAAAGTTAATGATACAACTAAGTTGACATTTACCAGTTACCGGATATTATACACATTGTTTAATATTCAGTGTTTATTAGCAGTCATATTGCTTCGATATCATATACATCTTCTTGGAGACATCATCAGAGAGGTAGGATAGGAAGAAGATGATGGCATATTCTGCAAAGCGTTTGAATTTCTGTAAAATATTCATGAGAAAAGTTTGAAGATACCAAAATGGGTAATCACATGCCGTAAATCGAAGAAGGACTGACAAAGCAATGGCCAAACAAAAAGAACAAATGGACAAATACTGTTTGAAAAGACACGACATATAAAACTAACGATTAGGTAACAGAAACTCCACTAAAACTCCACTAAAACCAGAAGTGATATCAGGTGCTCCGGAATTGTAAGCAGTTCCTACTCCACTAGATGCGCCTGTTGTGTCACTCTAGTTACAAACCTGGTGATAAGTCATATATGAGGAATGTTTCACCGGTCAGATGGTTATATCTGTCAGAATATCTATCCTCCATAAATCTGGTAGTCACAAATAGCTGAACAATTGTAGAAATATAATGAAAAAAACACCGTCAAATCAGTTCCAACATTCAATCGAAAACTCGCATAAACAGAGTCAAAATGTATACACCGAATTCACATTTACACTCATTCTCCTACCTTCGTGCATGAACTTTAATGAAACATGACTGGGTTAAGCTTGTTGTATGGGTCCAAGCCTCCTTTCATTGTGAAATTGTGCGGCCGTTCAGTTGTTAGCATACATTTTGAAAGATATGATAAGCCGACTTTAAAAAAATAATTTCTTAATTATTTAGCACTCAGAGAACGTTGACGTTGTACAAATAATCAATACAAACTGCATGCCCGAGCGAAATGTATGAAATATTTACTGCATGCGCGTGCGGTGTGAACATTTTTTTTAGTCGTCTTTATTGTCATAGAGTCCGATAGATAGCTTAATATTGGTGTCAAATTAGATTACGATATTCAGAAGTGATGCAGAGGAAGCTGTTTCTGTTGTCTTTATAATCTCAAGTTCTCTGTCAATAACACTGACCTTAACCCTACATTGACGTTGAAACTATTAAAGTGTTCTATAAAACACTGTCTATTAGACAAACTGAGAAGAAAATTACTATTACGAATAGATTTCTCGAATGATTAATGCATTTAATTTCCCCGTGTGAACTATATTATTAGTTATTAGTCTGGAACAATTGAGACTTGTTCCTGATTTAAATGTTCAATACACAGAGCTGACCAGGATGTTTCTATGTGGCGGATAAGATATGTCCTCTCCATCCGGAAAGCTTGTTCATGGACAATAGTCAATGTCATGTTTGGAGCTTACCTTACTTTCTGAACGTCAAAGAAGTCTTTTGTAGGTTTTGAAAAAGAGTAATAGACTATAATCGCGACAAAAGGCAACAATTTTCGTCATTACCTAACTCTCCATAATTGTCCAGCGACGGTCAAAATTCATTCCACATACCTTCTCATTTTTCTGTCCTTTCCTTATTGTCTTAATTTATTGCTAGTCTTGTTCTCGTTTTAAATATTCATGAAATATTTGCCACTAGACATTCAGCAATCGCTTACCAATCCGTTTTTATCTATAACTTTTAGGATTTGTATTTTGTTTATTTGAAACATTTGATCTGTTTTAAATAATTAGTCAATAGATAATCCAATGATTTAAAAATGATGTTAGTGTGTAACTGAATACTAAATGCAAATTAAGATATAATGAATGTCATGCTCAATAAAGATATTCCAATGCTTGTCAAGACCAGATAATTATAGAACGCCACCAGGTTATACCTAATACACGATTATCTATATAGGTCTTTGATTTCAAAAGCTATTATTAGGATAAACGAATCACGTGCCGAACTAATGGAAAAAGTCCATGTGAAAGTGCTTAAAACTCCGGAAGCCGAAATTTGCCGTCCATTAATATATTTTATAGTACACTACAGGACGTGTGCATCCTAATATGCATTTACAATCTAATAAAAGTATGAAAACTGAAATAAATTGAAAATTAAAGATGAGATAGAAGAATGCAATATATTTTCAAAATAAGACTAAGACCGTTTATTGGAAATATCAAGTATATATACAATGTGATATCTTCCACACAATGAAAAGATATTAAATCCAATTGGAAATATATATAATGTACTATATAAACATAAATGGACATAATATCTCATCAGAGTTAACTACAATGAATAGAAAAAGCTGACTGAATAAAATAACAAATAGTTTTAGTTTTTTGTATATCAATAGGATTTAACAAGCGTCTGAGAGTGATGTGTATCACAATAATCATAATCTATATTTAAATGTTGATTGTAAATAAGGGTAATAACAAAATTACCGAACTCCGAGCAATCTTACAAAGGGAAAGTCAAAACTCATGAGTATATAAAGTAAATGAAACTTCAAACATGTCTCTTTATGAAAAAAAACTAAATGTAATTTATATTAAAAACAACAAAAACAACTTCTGTTCTTCCTCACTATGTTGACTCCCCCGCTCTTCCTCACTATGTTGACTCCCCCGCTCTTCCTCACTATGTTGACTCCCCCCCTCTTCCTCACTATGTTGACTCCATTTCCTCACTATGTTGACTCCCCGCTCTTCCTCACTATGTTGACTCCCCCGCTCTTCCTCACTATGTTGACTCCATTTCCTCACTATGTTGACTCTCCCGCTCTTCCTCACTATGTTGACTCCCCCGCTCTTCCTCACTATGTTGACTCCCCCTCTCTTCCTCACTATGTTGACTCTCCCGCTCTTCCTCACTATGTTGACTCCCCCGCTCTTCCTCACTATGTTGACTCCCCCTCTCTTCCTCACTATGTTGACTCCCCCGCTCTTCCTCACTATGTTGATTCCATTTCCTCACTATGTTGACTCCCCCGTTCTTCCTCACTATGTTGACTCCCCTTTCCTCACTATGTTGACTCCCCCGTTCTTCCTCACTATGTTGACTCCCTTTCCTCACTATGTTGACTCCCCTTTCCTCACTATGTTGACTCCCCTTTCCTCACTATGTTGACTCCCCTTTCCTCACTATGTGGACTCCCCTTTCATCACTATGTTGACTCCCCCGTTCTTCCTCACTATGTTGACTCCCTCGTTCTTCCTCACTATGTTGACTCCCCCGTTTTTCCTCACTATGTTGACTCCCTTTCCTCACTATGTTGACTCCATTTCCCCGCTATGTTGACTCCCCTTTCCTCACTATGTTGACTCCCCCGTTCTTCCTCACTATGTTGACTCCCCCGTTCTTCCTCACTATGTTGACTCCCCTTTCCTCACTATGTTGACTCCCCCGCTCTTCCTCACTATGTTGACTCCATTTCCTCACTATGTTGACTCCCCTTTCCTCACTATGTTGACTCCCCCGTTCTTCCTCACTATGTTGACTCCATTTCCTCACTATGTTGACTCCCCTTTCATCACTATGTTGACTCCCCCGTTCTTCCTCACTATGTTGACTCCCTCGTTCTTCCTCACTATGTTGAATCCCACGTTTTTCCTCATTATGTTGACTCCCTTTCCTCACTATGTTGACTCCCTTTCCTCACTATGTTGACTCCCCTTTCCTCACTATGTTGAGTCCCCCGTTCTTCCTCACTATGTTGACTCCCCCGTTCTTCCTCACTATGTTGACTCCCTCGTTCTTCCTCACTATGTTGACTCCCCCGTTTTTCCTCACTATGTTGACTCCCTTTTCTCACTATGTTGAATCCATTTCCTCGCTATGTTGACTCCCCTTTCCTCACTATGTTGACTCCCACGTTCTTCCTCACTATGTTGACTCCCCCGTTCTTCCTCACTATGTTGACTCCCCCGTTCTTCCTCACTATGTTGACTCCCGGCTCTTCCTCACTATGTTGACTCCATTTCCTCACTATGTTGACTCCCCTTTCCTCACTATGTTGACTCCCCCGTTCTTCCTCACTATGTTGACTCCATTTCCTCACTATGTTGACTCCCCTTTCATCACTATGATGACTCCCCCGTTCTTCCTCACTATGTTGACTCCCTCGTTCTTCCTCACTATGTTGACTCCATTTCCTCATTATGTTGACTCCCCGTTCTTCCTCACTATCTTGACTCCCCTTTCCTCACTATGTTGACTCCCTTTCCTCACTATGTTGACTCCCCTTTCCTCACTATGTTGACTCCCCCGTTCTTCCTCACTATGTTGACTCCATTTCCTCACTATGTTGAGTCCCCCGTTCTTCATCACTATGTTGACTCCCCTTTCATCACTATGTTGACTCCCCCGTTCTTCCTCACTATGTTGACTCCCCTTTCCTCACTATGTTGACTCCCCCGTTCTTCCTCACTATGTTGACTCCCTTTCCTCACTATGTTGACTCCCCTTTCTTCACTATGTTGACTCCCCCGTTCTTCCTCACTATGTTGACTCCATTTCCTCACTATGTTGAGTCCCCTTTCATCACTATGTTGACTCCCCCGTTCTTCCTCACTATGTTGACTCCCTCGTTCTTCCTCAATATGTTGACTCCCCCGTTTTTCCTCACTATGTTGACTCCCTTTCCTCACTATGTTGACTCCCCTTTCCTCACTATGTTGAGTCCACCGTTCTTCCACACTATGTTGACTCCCCCGTTCTTCCTCACTATGTTGACTCCCTCGTTCTTCCTCACTTTGTTGACTCCCCCGTTTTTCCTCACTATGTTGACTCCCTCGTTCTTCCTCACTATGTTGACTCCATTTCCTCTCTATGTTGACTCCCCTTTCCTCACTATGTTGACTCCCCCGTTCTTCCTCACTAATTTGACTCCCCCGTTCTTCCTCACAATGTTGACTCCCTCGTTCTTCCTCACTATGTTGACTGCCCCGCTCTTCCTCACTATGTTGACTCCATTTCCTCACTATGTTAACTCCCCTTTCCTCACTATGTTGACTCCCCCGTTCTTCCTCACTATGTTGACTCCATTTCCTCACTATGTTGACTCCCCTTTCATCACTATGTTGACTCCCCCGTTCTTCCTCACTATGTTGACTCCCTCGTTCTTCCTCACTATGTTGACTCCCCCGATTTTCCTCACTATGTTGACTCCCTTTCCTCACTATGTTGACTCCCTTTCCTCACTATGTTGACTCCCCTTTCCTCACTATGTTGACTCCCCGTTCTTCCTCACTATGTTGACTCCCCCGCTCTTCCTCACTATGTTGACTCCCCCGTTCTTTCTCACTATGTTGACTCCACCGCTCTTCCTCACTATGTTGATTCCCCTTTCTTCACTATGTTGACTCCCTTTTCCTCACTATGTTGACTCCCCTTTCCTCACTATGTTGACTCCCCTTTCCTCACTATGTTGACTCCCCTTTCCTCAATATGTTGACTCCCCTTACCTCACTATGTTGACTCCCCTTTCCTCACTATGTTGACTCCCCTTTCCTCACTATGTTGACTCTCCCGTTCTTCCTCACTATGTTGACTCCATTTCCTCACTATGTTGACTCCCCTTTCATCACTATGTTGACTCCCCTTTCTTCACTATGTTGACTCCCCCGTTCTTCCTCACTATGTTGACTCCCTCGTTCTTCCTCACTATGTTGACTCCCCCGTTTTTCCTCACTATGTTGACTCCCTTTCCTCACTATGTTGACTCCCTTTCCTCACTATGTTGACTCCCCTTTCCTCACTATGTTGAGTCCCCCGTTCTTCCTCACTATGTTGACTCCCCCTTTCTTCTTAACTATGTTAACTCCCTCGTTCTTCCTCACTATGTTGACTCCCCCGTTTTTCCTCACTATGTTGACTCCCTTTCCTCACTATGTTGACTCCATTTCCTCGCTATGTTGACCCCCTTTCCTCACTATGTTGACTCCCCCGTTCTTCCTCACTATGTTGACTCACCCGTTCTTCCTCACTATGTTGACTCCCCTTTCCTCACTATGTTGACTCCATTTCCTCACTATGTTGACTCCCCTTTCCTCACTATGTTGACTCCCCCGTTCTTCCTCACTATGTTGACTCCATTTCCTCACTATGTTGACTCCTTTTTCCTCACTATGTTGACTCCCCGGTTCTTCCTCACTATGTTGACTCCCTTTCCTCACTATGTTGACTCCCCCGTTCTTCCTCACTATGTTGACTCCCTTTCCTTACTATGTTGACTCCCCTTTCCTCACTATGTTGACTCCCCTTTCCTCATTATGTTGACTCCCTTTCCTCACTATGTTGACTCCCTTTTCCTCACTATGTTGACTCCCCTGTCCTCACTATGTTGACTCCCCCGTTCTTCCTCACTATGTTGACTCCATTTCCTCACTATGTTGACTCCCCTTTCCTCACTATGTTGACTCCCCCGTTCTTCCTAGGAACACTATGTTGACTCCCCTTTCCTCACTATGTTGACTCCCCCGTTCTTCCTCACTATATTGACTCTCCTTTCCTCACTATGTTGACTCCCCCGTTCTTCCTCACTATGTTGACTCCCTTTCCTCACTATGTTGACTCCCCTTTCCTCACTATGTTGACTCTCCTTTCCTCACTATGTTGATTCCCCTTTCCTCACTATGTTGACTCCCCCGTTCTTCCTCACTATGTTGACTCCATTTCCTCACTATGTTGACCCCCCTTTCATCACTATGTTGACTCCCCCGTTCTTCTTCACTATGTTGACTCCCTCGTTCTTCCTCACTATGTTGACTCCCCCGTTTTTCCTCACTATGTTGACTCCCTTTCCTCACTATGTTGACTTCCTTTCCTCACTATGTTGACTCCCCTTTCCTCACTATATTGACTCCCCCGTTCTTCCTCACTATGTTGACTCCCCCGTTCTTCCTCTTTATGTTGACTACCCCGTTCTTCCTCACTATGTTGACTCCCCTTTCCTCACTATGTTGACTCCCCCGCTCTTCCTCACTATGTTGACTCCCCTTTCCTCAGTATGTTGACTCCCCCACTCTTCCTCACTATGTTGACTCCATTTCCTCACTATGTTGACTCCCCTTTCCTCACTATGTTGACTCCCCTGTCCTCACTATGTTGACTCCCCCGTTCTTCCTCACTATGTTGACTCCATTTCCTCACTATGTTGACTCCCCTTTCCTCACTATGTTGACTCCCCCGTTCTTCCTAGGAACACTATGTTGATTCCCCTTTCCACACTATGTTGACTCCCCCGTTCTTCCTCACTATATTGACTCTCCTTTCCTCACTATGTTGACTCCCCCGTTCTTCCTCACTATGTTGACTCCCTTTCCTCACTATGTTGACTCCCCTTTCCTCACTATGTTGACTCTCCTTTACTCACTATGTTGATTCCCCTTTCCTCACTATGTTGACTCCCCCGTTCTTCCTCACTATGTTGACTCCATTTCCTCACTATGTTGACCCCCTTTCATCACTATGTTGACTCCCCTGTTCTTCCTCACTATGTTGACTCCCTCGTTCTTCCTCACTATGTTGACTCCCCCGTTTTTCCTCACTATGTTGACTCCCTTTCCTCACTATGTTGACTTCCTTTCCTCACTATGTTGACTCCCCTTTCCTCACTATATTGACTCCCCCGTTCTTCCTCACTATGTTGACTCCCCCGTTCTTTCTCACTATGTTGACTCCTCCGTTCTTCCTCACTATGTTGACTCCCCTTTCCTCACTATGTTGACTCCCCTGTCCTCACTATGTTGACTCCATTTCCTCACTATGTTGACTCCCCCGTTATTCCTCACTATGTTGACTCCCCTTTCCTCACTATGTTGACTCCACTGTTCTTCCTCACTATGTTGACTCCGTTTCCTCACTATGTTGACTCCCCTTTCCTCACTATGTTGACTCCCATTTCCTCACTATGTTGACTCCCCCGTTCTTCCTCACTATTTTGACTCCATTTCCTCACTATGTTGACTCCCCTTTCATCACTATGTTGAATCCCCCGTTCTTCCTCATTATGTTGACTCCCTTTCCTCACTATGTTGACTCCATTTCCTCGCTATGTTGACTCCCCTTTCCTCACTATGTTGACTCCCTCGTTCTTCCTCACTATGTTGACTCCCTTTCCTCACTATGTTGACTCCATTTCCTCGCTATGTTGACTCCTCTTTCCTCACTATGTTGACTCCCCCGTTCTTCCTCTCTATGTTGACTCCCCCGTTCTTCCTCACTATGTTGACTCCCCCGTTCTTCCTCACTATGTTGACTCCCCCGCTCTTCCTCACTATGTTGACTCCATTTCCTCACTATGTTGACTCCCCTTTCCTCACTATGTTGACTCCCCCGTTCTTCCTCACTATGTTGACTCCATTTCCTCACTATGTTGACTCCCCTTTCCTCACTATGTTGACTCCCCCACTCTTCCTCACTATGATGACTCCATTTCCTCACTATGTTGACTCCCCCTTTCTTCCTCACTATGTTGACTCCCTTTCCTCACTATGTTGACTCCCCTTTCCTCACTGTGTTGACTCCCCTTTCCTTACTATGTTGACTCCCCTTTCCTCACTATGTTGACTCCCCCGTTCTTCCTCACTATGTTGACTCCATTTCCTCACTATGTTGACTCCCCTTTCATCACTATGTTGACTCCCCCGTTCTTCCTCCCTATGTTGACTCCCTCGTTCTTCCTCACTATGTTGACTCCCCTGTTTTTCCTCACTATGTTGACTCCCTTTCCTCACTATGTTGACTCCATTTCCTCACTATGTTGACTCCCATTTCCTCACTATGTTGACTCCCCCGTTCTTCCTCACTATGTTGACTCCCCCGTTCTTCCTCACTATGCTGACTCCGCTTTCCTCACTATGTTGACTCCCCCGCTCTTCCTCACTATGTTGACTCCATTTCCTCACTATGTTGACTCCATTTCCTCACTATGTTGACTCCCCCGCCCTTCCTCACTATGTTGACTCCCCCGTTCTTCCTCACTATGTTGACTCCCCCGTTGTTCCTCACTATATTGACTCTCCTTTCCTCACTATGTTGACTCCCCCGTTCTTCCTCACTATGTTGACTCCCTTTCCTCACTATGTTGACTCCCCTTTCCTCACTATGTTGACTCTCCTTTACTCACTATGTTGATTCCCCTTTCCTCACTATGTTGACTCCCCCGTTCTTCCTCACTATGTTGACTCCATTTCCTCACTATGTTGACCCCCTTTCATCACTATGTTGACTCCCCTGTTCTTCCTCACTATGTTGACTCCCTCGTTCTTCCTCACTATGTTGACTCCCCCGTTTTTCCTCACTATGTTGACTCCCTTTCCTCACTATGTTGACTTCCTTTCCTCACTATGTTGACTCCCCTTTCCTCACTATATTGACTCCCCCGTTCTTCCTCACTATGTTGACTCCCCCGTTCTGCCTCACTATGTTGACTCCTCCGTTCTTCCTCACTATGTTGACTCCCCTTTCCTCACTATGTTGACTCCATTTCCTCACTATGTTGACTCCCCCGTTCTTCCTCACTATGTTGACTCCCCTTTCCTCACTATGTTGACTCCCCCGTTCTTCCTCACTATGTTGACTCCATTTCCTCACTATGTTGACTCCCCTTTCCTCACTATGTTGACTCCCCCACTCTTCCTCACTATGATGACTCCATTTCCTCACTATGTTGACTCCCCCGTTCTTCCTCACTATGTTGACTCCCCTTTCCTCACTATGTTGACTCCCCCTTTCTTCCTCACTATGTTGACTCCCTTTCCTCACTATGTTGACTCCCCTTTCCTCACTGTGTTGACTCCCCTTTCCTTACTATGTTGACTCCCCTTTCCTCACTATGTTGACTCCCCCGTTCTTCCTCACTATGTTGACTCCATTTCCTCACTATGTTGACTCCCCTTTCATCACTATGTTGACTCCCCCGTTCTTCCTCCCTATGTTGACTCCCTCGTTCTTCCTCACTATGTTGACTCCCCCGTTTTTCCTCACTATGTTGACTCCCTTTCCTCACTATGTTGACTCCATTTCCTCACTATGTTGACTCCCATTTCCTAACTATGTTGACTCCCCCGTTCTTCCTCACTATGTTGACTCCCCCGTTCTTCCTCACTATGCTGACTCCGCTTTCCTCACTATGTTGACTCCCCCGCTCTTCCTCACTATGTTGACTCCATTTCCTCACTATGTTGACTCCATTTCCTCGCTATGTTGACTCCCCCGCTCTTCCTCACTATGTTGACTCCCCCGTTCTTCCTCACTATGTTGACTCCCCCGTTCTTCCTCACTATATTGACTCTCCTTTCCTCACTATGTTGACTCCCCCGTTCTTCCTCACTATGTTGACTCCCTTTCCTCACTATGTTGACTCCCCTTTCCTCACTATGTTGACTCTCCTTTACTCACTATGTTGATTCCCCTTTCCTCACTATGTTGACTCCCCCGTTCTTCCTCACTATGTTGACTCCATTTCCTCACTATGTTGACCCCCTTTCATCACTATGTTGACTCCCCTGTT
Source organism: Bathymodiolus brooksi (assembly GCA_963680875.1). Classification (NCBI taxonomy): domain Eukaryota; kingdom Metazoa; phylum Mollusca; class Bivalvia; order Mytilida; family Modiolidae; genus Bathymodiolus; species Bathymodiolus brooksi. The sequence continues at coordinate 9,332,994 of OY804579.1, read as the reverse complement.
CTTCCTCACTATGTTGACTCCCTCGTTCTTCCTCACTATGTTGACTCCCCCGTTTTTCCTCACTATGTTGACTCCCTTTCCTCACTATGTTGACTTCCTTTCCTCACTATGTTGACTCCCCTTTCCTCACTATATTGACTCCCCCGTTCTTCCTCACTATGTTGACTCCCCCGTTCTTCCTCACTATGTTGACTCCTCCGTTCTTCCTCACTATGTTGACTCCCCTTTCCTCACTATGTTGACTCCCCTGTCCTCACTATGTTGACTCCATTTCCTCACTATGTTGACTCCCCCGTTCTTCCTCACTATGTTGACTCCCCTTTCCTCACTATGTTGACTCCACTGTTCTTCCTCACTATGTTGACTCCGTTTCCTCACTATGTTGACTCCCCTTTCCTCACTATGTTGACTCCCCTTTCCTCACTATGTTGACTCCCCCGTTCTTCCTCACTATTTTGACTCCATTTCCTCACTATGTTGACTCCCCTTTCATCACTATGTTGAATCCCCCGTTCTTCCTCATTATGTTGACTCCCTTTCCTCACTATGTTGACTCCATTTCCTCGCTATGTTGACTCCCCTTTCCTCACTATGTTGACTCCCTCGTTCTTCCTCACTATGTTGACTCCCTTTCCTCACTATGTTGACTCCATTTCCTCGCTATGTTGACTCCTCTTTCCTCACTATGTTGACTCCCCCGTTCTTCCTCTCTATGTTGACTCCACCGTTCTTCCTCACTATGTTGACTCCCCCGTTCTTCCTCACTATGTTGACTCCCCCGCTCTTACTCACTATGTTGACTCCATTTCCTCACTATGTTGACTCCCCTTTCCTCACTATGTTGACTCCCCCGTTCTTCCTCACTATGTTGACTCCATTTCCTCACTATGTTGACTCCCCTTTCCTCACTATGTTGACTCCCCCGCTCTTCCTCACTATGTTGACTCCATTTCCTCACTATGTTGACTCCCCCGTTCTTCCTCACTATGTTGACTCCCCTTTCCTCACTATTTTGACTCCCCCTTTCTTCCTCACTATGTTGACTCCCTTTCCTCACTATGTTGACTCCCCTTTCCTCACTGTGTTGACTCCCCTTTCCTTACTATGTTGACTCCCCTTTCCTCACTATGTTGACTCCCCCGTTCTTCCTCACTATGTTGACTCCATTTCCTCACTATGTTGACTCCCCTTTCATCACTATGTTGACTCCCCCGTTCTTCCTCCCTATGTTGACTCCCTCGTTCTTCCTCACTATGTTGACTCCCCCGTTTTTCCTCACTATGTTGACTCCCTTTCCTCACTATGTTGACTCCATTTCCTCACTATGTTGACTCCCATTTCCTCACTATGTTGACTCCCCCGTTCTTCCTCACTATGTTGACTCCCCCGTTCTTCCTCACTATGCTGACTCCGCTTTCCTCACTATGTTGACTCCCCCGCTCTTCCTCACTATGTTGACTCCATTTCCTCACTATGTTGACTCCATTTCCTCACTATGTTGACTCCCCCGCTCTTCCTCACTATGTTGACTCCCCCGTTCTTCCTCACTATGTTGACTCCCCCGTTCTTCCTCACTATTTTGACTCCATTTCCTCACTATGTTGACTCCCCTTTCATCACTATGTTGAATCCCCCGTTCTTCCTCATTATGTTGACTCCCTTTCCTCACTGTGTTGACTCCATTTCCTCGCTATGTTGACTCCCCTTTCCTCACTATGTTGACTCCCTCGTTCTTCCTCACTATGTTGACTCCCTTTCCTCACTATGTTGACTCCATTTCCTCGCTATGTTGACTCCTCTTTCCTCACTATGTTGACTCCCCCGTTCTTCCTCTCTATGTTGACTCCCCCGTTCTTCCTCACTATGTTGACTCCCCCGTTCTTCCTCACTATGTTGACTCCCCCGCTCTTCCTCACTATGTTGACTCCATTTCCTCACTATGTTGACTCCCCTTTCCTCACTATGTTGACTCCCCCGTTCTTCCTCACTATGTTGACTCCATTTCCTCACTATGTTGACTCCCCTTTCCTCACTATGTTGACTCCCCCACTCTTCCTCACTATGATGACTCCATTTCCTCACTATGTTGACTCCCCCGTTCTTCCTCACTATGTTGATTCCCCCGCTCTTCCTCACTATGTTGACTCCCCCGCTCTTCCTGACTATGTTGACTCCATTTCCTGACTATGTTGACTCCCCCGTTCTTCCTGACTATGTTGACTCCCCCGTTCTTCCTCACTATGTTGACTCCCCTTTCCTCACTATGTTGACTCCCCTTTCCTCACTATGTTGACTCCCCCGTTCTTCCTCACTATTTTGACTCCGTCCCCTTTCCTCACTATGTTGACTCCCCTTTCCTCACTATGTTGACTCTCCTTTCCTCACTATGTTGACTCCATTTCCTCACTATGTTGACTCCCCTTTCATCACTATGTTGACTCCCCCGTTCTGCCCCATTATGTGTACTCCCTCGTTCTCCTTCACTATGTTGACTCCATTTCCTCGCTATGTTGACTCCCCTTTCCTCACTATGTTGACTCCCCCGTTCTTCCTCACTATGTTGACTCCCCCGTTCTTCCTCACTAAGTTGACTCCCCTTTCCTCACTATGTTGACTCCCCTGCTCTTCCTCACTATGTTGACTCCATTTCCTCACTATGTTGACTCCCCTTTCCTCACTATGTTGACTCTCCCGTTCTTCCTCACTTTGTTGACTCCATTTCCTCACTATGTTGACTCCCCTTTCATCACTATGTTGACTCCCCCGTTCTTCCTCACTATGTTGACTCCCTCGTTCTTCCTCACTATGTTGACTCCCCCGGTTTTCCTCACTATGTTGACTCCCTTTTCTCACTATGTTGACTGCCCTTTCCTCACTTTGTTGAGTCCCCCGTTCTTCCTCACTATGTTGACTCCCCTTTCCTCAGTATGTTGACTCCCCCACTCTTCCTCACTATGTTGACTCCATTTCCTCACTATGTTGACTCCCCTTTCCTCACTATGTTGACTCCCCTGTCCTCACTATGTTGACTCCCCCGTTCTTCCTCACTATGTTGACTCCATTTCCTCACTATGTTGACTCCCCTTTCCTCACTATGTTGACTCCCCCGTTCTTCCTAGGAACACTATGTTGATTCCCCTTTCCTCACTATGTTGACTCCCCCGTTCTTCCTCACTATATTGACTCTCCTTTCCTCACTATGTTGACTCCCCCGTTCTTCCTCACTATGTTGACTCCCTTTCCTCACTATGTTGACTCCCCTTTCCTCACTATGTTGACTCTCCTTTACTCACTATGTTGATTCCCCTTTCCTCACTATGTTGACTCCCCCGTTCTTCCTCACTATGTTGACTCCATTTCCTCACTATGTTGACCCCCTTTCATCACTATGTTGACTCCCCTGTTCTTCCTCACTATGTTGACTCCCTCGTTCTTCCTCACTATGTTGACTCCCCCGTTTTTCCTCACTATGTTGACTCCCTTTCCTCACTATGTTGACTTCCTTTCCTCACTATGTTGACTCCCCTTTCCTCACTATATTGACTCCCCCGTTCTTCCTCACTATGTTGACTCCCCCGTTCTTCCTCACTATGTTGACTCCTCCGTTCTTCCTCACTATGTTGACTCCCCTTTCCTCACTATGTTGACTCCCCTGTCCTCACTATGTTGACTCCATTTCCTCACTATGTTGACTCCCCCGTTCTTCCTCACTATGTTGACTCCCCTTTCCTCACTATGTTGACTCCACTGTTCTTCCTCACTATGTTGACTCCGTTTCCTCACTATGTTGACTCCCCTTTCCTCACTATGTTGACTCCCATTTCCTCACTATGTTGACTCCCCCGTTCTTCCTCACTATTTTGACTCCATTTCCTCACTATGTTGACTCCCCTTTCATCACTATGTTGAATCCCCCGTTCTTCCTCATTATGTTGACTCCCTTTCCTCACTATGTTGACTCCATTTCCTCGCTATGTTGACTCCCCTTTCCTCACTATGTTGACTCCCTCGTTCTTCCTCACTATGTTGACTCCATTTCCTCGCTATGTTGACTCCTCTTTCCTCACTATGTTGACTCCCCCGTTCTTCCTCTCTATGTTGACTCCCCCGTTCTTCCTCACTATGTTGACTCCCCCGTTCTTCCTCACTATGTTGACTCCCCCGCTCTTCCTCACTATGTTGACTCCATTTCCTCACTATGTTGACTCCCCTTTCCTCACTATGTTGACTCCCCCGTTCTTCCTCACTATGTTGACTCCATTTCCTCACTATGTTGACTCCCCTTTCCTCACTATGTTGACTCCCCCACTCTTCCTCACTATGATGACTCCATTTCCTCACTATGTTGACTCCCCCTTTCTTCCTCACTATGTTGACTCCCTTTCCTCACTATGTTGACTCCCCTTTCCTCACTGTGTTGACTCCCCTTTCCTTACTATGTTGACTCCCCTTTCCTCACTATGTTGACTCCCCCGTTCTTCCTCACTATGTTGACTCCATTTCCTCACTATGTTGACTCCCCTTTCATCACTATGTTGACTCCCCCGTTCTTCCTCCCTATGTTGACTCCCTCGTTCTTCCTCACTATGTTGACTCCCCTGTTTTTCCTCACTATGTTGACTCCCTTTCCTCACTATGTTGACTCCATTTCCTCACTATGTTGACTCCCATTTCCTCACTATGTTGACTCCCCCGTTCTTCCTCACTATGTTGACTCCCCCGTTCTTCCTCACTATGCTGACTCCGCTTTCCTCACTATGTTGACTCCCCCGCTCTTCCTCACTATGTTGACTCCATTTCCTCACTATGTTGACTCCATTTCCTCACTATGTTGACTCCCCCGCTCTTCCTCACTATGTTGACTCCCCCGTTCTTCCTCACTATGTTGACTCCCCCGTTGTTCCTCACTATATTGACTCTCCTTTCCTCACTATGTTGACTCCCCCGTTCTTCCTCACTATGTTGACTCCCTTTCCTCACTATGTTGACTCCCCTTTCCTCACTATGTTGACTCTCCTTTACTCACTATGTTGAATCCCCTTTCCTCACTATGTTGACTCCCCCGTTCTTCCTCACTATGTTGACTCCATTTCCTCACTATGTTGACCCCCTTTCATCACTATGTTGACTCCCCTGTTCTTCCTCACTATGTTGACTCCCTCGTTCTTCCTCACTATGTTGACTCCCCCGTTTTTCCTCACTATGTTGACTCCCTTTCCTCACTATGTTGACTTCCTTTCCTCACTATGTTGACTCCCCTTTCCTCACTATATTGACTCCCCCGTTCTTCCTCACTATGTTGACTCCCCCGTTCTGCCTCACTATGTTGACTCCTCCGTTCTTCCTCACTATGTTGACTCCCCTTTCCTCACTATGTTGACTCCATTTCCTCACTATGTTGACTCCCCCGTTCTTCCTCACTATGTTGACTCCCCTTTCCTCACTATGTTGACTCCCCCGTTCTTCCTCACTATGTTGACTCCATTTCCTCACTATGTTGACTCCCCTTTCCTCACTATGTTGACTCCCCCACTCTTCCTCACTATGATGACTCCATTTCCTCACTATGTTGACTCCCCCGTTCTTCCTCACTATGTTGACTCCCCTTTCCTCACTATGTTGACTCCCCCTTTCTTCCTCACTATGTTGACTCCCTTTCCTCACTATGTTGACTCCCCTTTCCTCACTGTGTTGACTCCCCTTTCCTTACTATGTTGACTCCCCTTTCCTCACTATGTTGACTCCCCCGTTCTTCCTCACTATGTGGACTCCATTTCCTCACTATGTTGACTCCCCTTTCATCACTATGTTGACTCCCCCGTTCTTCCTCCCTATGTTGACTCCCTCGTTCTTCCTCACTATGTTGACTCCCCCGTTTTTCCTCACTATGTTGACTCCCTTTCCTCACTATGTTGACTCCATTTCCTCACTATGTTGACTCCCATTTCCTCACTATGTTGACTCCCCCGTTCTTCCTCACTATGTTGACTCCCCCGTTCTTCCTCACTATGCTGACTCCGCTTTCCTCACTATGTTGACTCCCCCGCTCTTCCTCACTATGTTGACTCCATTTCCTCACTATGTTGACTCCATTTCCTCGCTATGTTGACTCCCCCGCTCTTCCTCACTATGTTGACTCCCCCGTTCTTCCTCACTATGTTGACTCCCCCGTTCTTCCTCACTATATTGACTCTCCTTTCCTCACTATGTTGACTCCCCCGTTCTTCCTCACTATGTTGACTCCCTTTCCTCACTATGTTGACTCCCCTTTCCTCACTATGTTGACTCTCCTTTACTCACTATGTTGATTCCCCTTTCCTCACTATGTTGACTCCCCCGTTCTTCCTCACTATGTTGACTCCATTTCCTCACTATGTTGACCCCCTTTCATCACTATGTTGACTCCCCTGTTCTTCCTCACTATGTTGACTCCCTCGTTCTTCCTCACTATGTTGACTCCCCCGTTTTTCCTCACTATGTTGACTCCCTTTCCTCACTATGTTGACTTCCTTTCCTCACTATGTTGACTCCCCTTTCCTCACTATATTGACTCCCCCGTTCTTCCTCACTATGTTGACTCCCCCGTTCTTCCTCACTATGTTGACTCCTCCGTTCTTCCTCACTATGTTGACTCCCCTTTCCTCACTATGTTGACTCCCCTGTCCTCACTATGTTGACTCCATTTCCTCACTATGTTGACTCCCCCGTTCTTCCTCACTATGTTGACTCCCCTTTCCTCACTATGTTGACTCCACTGTTCTTCCTCACTATGTTGACTCCGTTTCCTCACTATGTTGACTCCCCTTTCCTCACTATGTTGACTCCCCTTTCCTCACTATGTTGACTCCCCCGTTCTTCCTCACTATTTTGACTCCATTTCCTCACTATGTTGACTCCCCTTTCATCACTATGTTGAATCCCCCGTTCTTCCTCATTATGTTGACTCCCTTTCCTCACTATGTTGACTCCATTTCCTCGCTATGTTGACTCCCCTTTCCTCACTATGTTGACTCCCTCGTTCTTCCTCACTATGTTGACTCCCTTTCCTCACTATGTTGACTCCATTTCCTCGCTATGTTGACTCCTCTTTCCTCACTATGTTGACTCCCCCGTTCTTCCTCTCTATGTTGACTCCCCCGTTCTTCCTCACTATGTTGACTCCCCCGTTCTTCCTCACTATGTTGACTCCCCCGCTCTTCCTCACTATGTTGACTCCATTTCCTCACTATGTTGACTCCCCTTTCCTCACTATGTTGACTCCCCCGTTCTTCCTCACTATGTTGACTCCATTTCCTCACTATGTTGACTCCCCTTTCCTCACTATGTTGACTCCCCCGCTCTTCCTCACTATGTTGACTCCATTTCCTCACTATGTTGACTCCCCCGTTCTTCCTCACTATGTTGACTCCCCTTTCCTCACTATGTTGACTCCCCCTTTCTTCCTCACTATGTTGACTCCCTTTCCTCACTATGTTGACTCCCCTTTCCTCACTGTGTTGACTCCCCTTTCCTTACTATGTTGACTCCCCTTTCCTCACTATGTTGACTCCCCCGTTCTTCCTCACTATGTTGACTCCATTTCCTCACTATGTTGACTCCCCTTTCATCACTATGTTGACTCCCCCGTTCTTCCTCCCTATGTTGACTCCCTCGTTCTTCCTCACTATGTTGACTCCCCCGTTTTTCCTCACTATGTTGACTCCCTTTCCTCACTATGTTGACTCCATTTCCTCACTATGTTGACTCCCATTTCCTCACTATGTTGACTCCCCCGTTCTTCCTCACTATGTTGACTCCCCCGTTCTTCCTCACTATGCTGACTCCGCTTTCCTCACTATGTTGACTCCCCCGCTCTTCCTCACTATGTTGACTCCATTTCCTCACTATGTTGACTCCATTTCCTCACTATGTTGACTCCCCCGCTCTTCCTCACTATGTTGACTCCCCCGTTCTTCCTCACTATGTTGACTCCCCCGCTCTTCCTCACTATGTTGACTCCATTTCCTGACTATGTTGACTCCCCCGTTCTTCCTCACTATGTTGACTCCCCTTTCCTCACTATGTTGACTCCCCTTTCCTCACTATGTTGACTCCCCCGTTCTTCCTCACTATTTTGACTCCCTCCCCTTTCCTCACTATGTTGACTCCCCTTTCCTCACTATGTTGACTCTCCTTTCCTCACTATGTTGACTCTCCTTTCCTCACTATGTTGACTCCCCTTTCCTCACTATGTTGACTCCCCTTTCCTTACTATATTGACTTCCCTTTCCTCACTATGTTGACTCCCCTTTCCTCACTATGTTGACTCCCCTGTATGAAAATCCAGTTATCAAATTGAAAACTCTTTATAGAAACAAACAGGATATGAAAAATAAACACAACATAAGCAATCAATGTTTAATGAATGTTCGTAGTACATTATCTAATGGGTACGTAATATTTCGTTGGCTTAATAATATGACTCTACTGCTATAAAATAAAATAAAACATTCTTCTTCAATATATTTATTATCCATAAGCCATCAATTTCCGTAGAATGTAATTTCCGCTGAGTGTTGCCGGATGTAGAAAAAGTCATCAATTTTTTTTTAAATTAAATTTCAGAATGTAAAAACAGTAGATGGTAGATTTATAAATAATCAATTTTAGCAAAGAATGGCAGTTTAATGATTTAAATACTGCTGGGATATCAGATCATAACATATAGCTTACTAATACGATTTTTGTCAAAGAAGTGATAAATGTAGTGCGCGATTTAAAAACAATATTTTTAACAGCATCCCAATTGAAACAGTGATGAGAAATGCCTATCGTATTAGATCTCTGCATGTTAAATTATATTTGTATATGAAATATTTACAGCCGTTAAGCAAATTATATAGATGTGTTCAATAACATGTGGTAATGATAATCCTGATGGAAATTGTTTTTACTGTAATGATAATATTACGATCTAAAACATCTTTGCGAAATCCAGACTGAACGAACAAGACGAAAAAAGACATGTTGACACATATGTACCAATTGCGAACATTACTACAAAATGCAATAATATGCAGATCATCATTAATACAATTTATTTTAATTCAAGCATACTATGTCACAATAAAATGACGAACAAAAAACACAACACGCCGAGTCTCCAAAATCAAGAATCAATAAAATAAGCCAAAAACACTGAATAATACTCATTTCTTAATATTGTTCCAATTGCGAACAATATTCGCTTCACGACCAACCAAAGCACATACCACAACGTCATCTCTCTCTCCTCTCTCTCTCTCTCTCTCTCTCTCCGTACATGTATCGTATAGTAAGTTTGGTGACAGTATATACATTATTTGTTATATTGTGTTAAATGTACCCCTTTTTGATACCTGGCAATTTGTTAGTCCAATAATCATCGTATGGCAACAAGATTACTACGCTCCACGTTATGATGGGTCTAAAGATGCAAAGCTTGTAACAGACAAATGATCTAAGCAAACATGTTGTTTTTTGTCGATCATAGTATGGAAATGAAGGTTGTTAGAATTTGTGGGATTTAATTTTATTATACTGTTGCATGACTTTACATCTTGTTTTAATTAATTAATTGCTGATTAAATTAGCTGTAAGACCGGGGAAGTATCGTATACGGTTTACGCATATCAAACACATGGAAATATTAATGAACTGTATTATCGTAATCCTACACGTATAATTTAGCAACTTAATTGAATATCAAAGAAAAGGTCAAATTAGATTTCAAAACTCAGCTTGAATCTTATAATTTAGGAACCAAAATAGCGTGAAAAATAATCGTCCTGTACATGTTGTTCCTATAAGTATTGATTAATAAATCATAATTATAAAGGACGTTGTTATTGTCATTATTTATTACTCACACGTATATAACTTAATCTTTTTATTCCCACATAATTTTGAATTACTAAAATGCCACAGGTTTCTTTTTTCAAAATGTATAATTCATAAAAAAAAAACATATTGGAAAATTGTAATGCTGCAAATCAATGTAATTTTATTTAATTGTTGATAAAGCCAAATGCAAATGATTGCATGATTTACAATGCGGAAGGAAAGCATAACACAAATGAGGGTTCACTAGATTCATTGCTGAACAACTTACTTATAATGATGCCTTTTATCAAGAAACATGTGTCATAAATGATCACATATATATGCCGCAAGTCGTGCTAGTAACTAGAGTAACCAGAGTACAACTACGGGTGCCACCAGTAGAGTATAGTAACCCGAGTACAACTACGTGTGCCACCAGTAGAGTATAGTAACCCGAGTACAACTACGGGTACCACCAGTAGAGTATAGTAACCCGAGTACAACTACGAGTACCACCAGTAGAGAATAGTATCCCTAGTACAACTACGGGTACCACCAGTAGAGTATAGTAACCCGAGTACAACTACGGGTACCACCAGTAGAGTATAGTAACCCGAATACAACTACGAGTACCACCAGTAGAGAATAGTAACCCGAGTACAACTGTGGGTGCCACCAGTAGAGTATAGTAACCCGAGTACAACTACGTGTGCCACCAGTAGAGTATAGTAACCCGAGTACAACTACGGGTACCACCAGTAGAGTATAGTAACCCGAGTACAACTACGAGTACCACCAGTAGAGAATAGTATCCCTAGTACAACTACGGGTACCACCAGTAGAGTATAGTAACCCGAGTACAGCTACGGGTACCACCAGTAGAGTATAGTAACCCGAGTACAACTACGGGTACCACCAGTAGAGAATAGTAACCCGAGTACAACTACGGGTACCACCAGTAGAGTATAGTAACCCGAGTACAAATACGGGTGCCACCAGTAGAGAATAGTATCCCGAGTACAACTACGGGTACCACCAGTAGAGTATAGTAACCCTAGTACAACTACGGGTACCACCAGTAGAGTATATTAACCCGAGTACAACTACGGGTACCACCAGTAGAGTATAGTAACCCTAGTACAACTACGGGTACCACCAGTAGAGTATAGTAACCCGAGTACAACTACGGGTACCACCAGTAGAGCATAGTAACCCGAGTACAACTACGGGTACCACCAGTAGAGTATAGTAACCCGAGTACAAGTACGGGTGCCACCAGTAGAGTATAGTAACCCGAGTACAACTACGGGTACCACCAGTAGAGTATAGTAACCCTAGTACAACTACGGGTACCACCAGTAGAGTATAGTAACCCGAGTACAACTACGGGTGCCACCAGTAGAGTATAGTAACCCAAGTACAACTACGGGTGCCACCAGTAGAGTATAGTAACCAGAGTACAACCACGGGTACCACCAGTAGAGAATAGTAGCCCGGGTACAACTACGGGTACAACCAGTAAAGTATAGTAACCCGAGTACAACTACAGGTGCCATAAGTAGAGTATAGTAACCCGAGTACAACTACGGGTGCCACCAGTAGAGCATAGTGACTAGAGTACAACTACGGATGCCACCAGTAAAGCATAGTAACCCGAGTAAAACTACGGGTGCCACCAGTAGAGTATAGTAATCCGAGTACAACTACGGGTGCCACTAGTAGAGAATAGTAACCCGAGTACAACTATGGGTGCCACCAGTAGAATATAGTAACCCGGGTACAACTACGGGTACCACCAGTAGAGTATAGTAACCCGAGTACAACTACCGGTACCACCAGTAGAGCATAGTAACCTGAGTACAACTACGGGTGCCACCAGTAGAGTATAGTAACCCGAGTACAACTACGGGTGACACCAGTAGAGTATAGTAACCCGAGTACAAGTACGGGTGCCACCAGTAGAGTATAGTAACCCGAGTACAACTACGGGTACCACCAGTAGAGTATAGTAACCCTAGTACAACTACGGGTGCCACCAGTAGAGTATAGTAACCCGAGTACAACTACGGGTACCACCAGTAGAGTATAGTAACCCTAGTACAACTACGGGTACCACCAGTAGAGTATAGTAACCCGAGTACAACTACGGGTGACACCAGTAGAGTATAGTAACCCGAGTACAACTACGGGTGCCACCAGTAGAGTATAGTAACCAGAGTACAACCACGGGTACCACCAGTAGAGAATAGTAGCCCGGGTACAACTACGGGTACAACCAGTAAAGTATAGTAACCCGAGTACAACTACAGGTGCCATAAGTAGAGTATAGTAACCCGAGTACAACTACGGGTGCCACCAGTAGAGCATAGTGACTAGAGTACAACTACGGATGCCACCAGTAAAGCATAGTAACCCGAGTAAAACTACGGGTGCCACCAGTAGAGTATAGTAATCCGAGTACAACTACGGGTGCCACTAGTAGAGAATAGTAACCCGAGTACAACTATGGGTGCCACCAGTAGAATATAGTAACCCGGGTAAAACTACGGGTACCACCAGTAGAGTATAGTAACCCGAGTACAACTACCGGTACCACCAGTAGAGCATAGTAACCTGAGTACAACTACGGGTGCCACCAGTAGAGTATAGTAACCCGAGTACAACTATGGGTACCACCAGTAGAGTATAGTAACCCGAGTACAAATACGGGTGCCACCAGTAGAGAATAGTAACCCGAGTACAACTGTGGGTGCCACCAGTAGAGTATAGTAACCCGGGTACAACTACGGGTACCACCAGTAGAGTATAGTAACCCGAGTACAACTACGGGTACCACCAGTAGAGTATAGTAACCTGAGTACAACTACGGGTGCCACCAGTAGAGTATAGTAACCCGAGTACAACTACGGGTACCACCAGTAGAGTATAGTAACCCGAGTACAACTACGGGTACCACCAGTAGAGTATAGTAACCTGAGTACAACTACGGGTGCCACCAGTAGAGTATAATAACCCGAGTACAACTACGGATGCCACCAGTAGAGAATAGTAATCCGAGTACAACTACGGGTACCACCAGTAGAGTATAGTAACCCGAGTACAACTACGGGTGCCATAAGTAGAGTATAGTAACCCGAGTACAGCTACGGGTGCCACCAGTAGAGCATAGTAACTAGAGTACAACTACGGATGCCACCAGTAAAGCATAGTAACCCGAGTACAACTACGGGTGCCACCAGTAGAGTATAGTAACCCGAGTACAAATACGGGTGCCACCAGTAGAGTATAGTAACCCGAGTACAACTACGGGTACCACCAGTAGAGTATAGTAATCTGTGTACAACTACGGGTGCCACCAGTAGAGTATAGTAACCCGAGTACAACTACGGGTACCACCAGTAGAGTATAGTAACCCGAGTACAACTACGGGTGCCACCAGTAGAGCATAGTAACCCGAGTACAACTACGGGTGCCACCAGTAGAGTATAGTAACCCGAGTACATCTACGGGTACCACCAGTAGAGTATAGTAACCCGAGTACAACTACGTGTGCCACCAGTAGAGTATAGTAACCCGAGTACAGCTACGGGTGCCACCAGTAGAGCATATTAACCCGAGTACAACTACGGGTACCACCAGTAGAGTATAGTAACCCTAGTACAACTACGGGTACCACCAGTAGAGTATATTAACCCGAGTACAACTACGGGTACCACCAGTAGAGTATAGTAACCCTAGTACAACTACGGGTACCACCAGTAGAGTATAGTAACCCGAGTACAACAACGGGTACCACCAGTAGAGTATAGTAACCCGAGTACAACTACGGGTACCACCAGTAGAGTATAGTAACCCGAGTACAACTACGGGTGACACCAGTAGAGTATAGTAACCCGAGTACAAGTACGGGTGCCACCAGTAGAGTATAGTAACCAGAGTACAACCACGGGTACCACCAGTAGAGAATAGTAGCCCGGGTACAACTACGGGTACAACCAGTAAAGCATAGTAACCCGAGTACAACTACAGGTGCCATAAGTAGAGTATAGTAACCCGAGTACAACTACGGGTGCCACCAGTAGAGCATAGTGACTAGAGTACAACTACGGATGCCACCAGTAAAGCATAGTAACCCGAGTAAAACTACGGGTGCCACCAGTAGAGTATAGTAATCCGAGTACAACTACGGGTGCCACTAGTAGAGAATAGTAACCCGAGTACAACTATGGGTGCCACCAGTAGAATATAGTAACCCGGGTACAACTACGGGTACCACCAGTAGAGTATAGTAACCCGAGTACAACTACCGGTACCACCAGTAGAGCATAGTAACCTGAGTACAACTACGGGTGCCACCAGTAGAGTATAGTAACCCGAGTACAACTACGGGTGCCACCAGTAGAGTATAGTAACCCGAGTACAACTACGGGTACCACCAGTAGAGTATAGTAACCCGAGTACAAATACGGGTGCCACCAGTAGAGAATAGTAACCCGAGTACAACTGTGGGTGCCACCAGTAGAGTATAGTAACCCGGGTACAACTACGGGTACCACCAGTAGAGTATAGTAACCCGAGTACAACTACGGGTACTACCAGTAGAGTATAGTAACCTCAGTACAACTACGGGTGCCACCAGTAGAGTATAGTAACCCGAGTACAACTACGGGTACCACCAGTAGAGTATAGTAACCCGAGTACAACTACGGGTACCACCAGTAGAGTATAGTAACCTGAGTACAACTACGGGTGCCACCAGTAGAGTATAATAACCCGAGTACAACTACGGATGCCACCAGTAGAGAATAGTAATCCGAGTACAACTACGGGTACCACCAGTAGAGTATAGTAACCCGAGTACAACTACGGGTGCCATAAGTAGAGTATAGTAACCCGAGTACAGCTACGGGTGCCACCAGTAGAGCATAGTAACTAGAGTACAACTACGGATGCCACCAGTAAAGCATAGTAACCCGAGTACAACTACGGGTGCCACCAGTAGAGTATAGTAACCCGAGTACAAATACGGGTGCCACCAGTAGAGTATAGTAACCCGAGTACAACTACGGGTACCACCAGTAGAGTATAGTAATCTGTGTACAACTACGGGTGCCACCAGTAGAGTATAGTAACCCGAGTACAACTACGGGTACCACCAGTAGAGTATAGTAACCCGAGTACAACTACGGGTGCCACCAGTAGAGCATAGTAACCCGAGTACAACTACGGGTGCCACCAGTAGAGTATAGTAACCCGAGTACATCTACGGGTACCACCAGTAGAGTATAGTAACCCGAGTACAACTACGTGTGCCACCAGTAGAGTATAGTAACCCGAGTACAGCTACGGGTGCCACCAGTAGAGCATAGTAACCCGAGTACAACTACGGGTGCCACCAGTAGAGCATAGTAACTAGAGTACAACTACGGATGCCACCAGTAGAGCATAGTAACCCGAGTACAACTAAGGGTGCCACCAGTAGAGTATAGTAGCCCGAGTACAACTAGGGTACCACCAGTAGAGTATAGTAACCCGAGTACAAGTACGGGTGCAACCAGTAGAGAATAGTAACCCGAGTACAACTACGGGTACCACCAGTAGAGAATAATAACCCGGGTACAACTATGGGTGCCACCAGTAGAGCATAGTAACTAGAATAACACTACATGTGCTACCAGTGGAGCAGAAACTGCTTACCATGTCGGAGCACCAAAGTTCACCCATGGTTTTTAGTGGGGTTCGTGTTGCTCGATCTTTAGTTTTCTGTATAGTGTTTTGTAGATCGTTGTTTGTCCTTTTTGTCCTTTTTCTGTTGGTCATTCTTCGATTGACGGATTCTGATTAACCCTTCTTCAAACTCTTTTTTTAATCAATGTGAAACCCAAAATACACATATACCACATTGTCGAAACAATTCCAAAATAAAATATCAAAATCGTAGAGAGAGGTAATATCGATACCCTTAGCAAAAACATCCATGACCGCCTACTTTTCTGGCTTGATATAATTTAAAGTCATGTTTATTCATATTTACTGATGATTTAATTTTATTTGAACAAATTCCCGTGAGAACATAAAAGTACATCATGCTATACAGCTACATCATCAATTTTGCCATAAATTAAAACTTAGGCATGGCATATTGCCATGATCGTCGACAAAATTATGCAATATGTCAAAAACTTATTCTAAAACAAATCCATTCAGTTCATTCAATTAAATTGTAGAAACCAAAACTCATTGATTATCTTTGGTGCCATTTTGACAACTGTTTTACCTGTTTTGTTCAAGTATTGTTATAAATACTGTTATAGTGACAGCCATAAACTTTGAGCCATAATGAAAGCGGGGGGTTTGACGCTTTAAAATCTGATTCAACCCACCATTTCTTTAGAAATGCCTGTACAAACTCAGGGTCATTACGTTTTCACAGTTTTCCGGTTGTTGACTGATTTTGTCTGTCTATATACTTATGAGTTTTGACTTTCCCTTTGTAAGATTGTTCGGAGTTCGGTAATTTTGTTATTAACCTTAATTAATATACTATTGGTACATAAAACCTAAATCTGTGTTGGGAAATGTGCTGTTGGAATCATTTCTATATATACTATAAATCGCCTTAAATCCGAAATAACAATACGACTTACTCATAACCCTTCTCATCGTTTATTCTATTCATGACTAGTGTTATATCATTCCTCTCGACATCAAAAGAAGTAGATGATATCAATAATATTATGGAAAATGTTAAATAATTTTCTTTCGTAATTATGGTTGGTTTCTTTCATAATCTTCAATTCATGCAATAGTCGAGTGTTGTTTAGCTAATTTACTATATTAATGAAGGATTGATCGCAATGTTTGTTCGGTTCATGAAGAAATAACTTCAATCAGGTTGTACACAGCGAGTAACCCGCATAGCGAGTTACGCAAAGGTGTGTACACCATGATTGAGGTTATTTCGAATGAACCGAACAAATAAATACGATCAATACTTATAAAGTAATTCAAACTTTTTGTAATGATATTGAAAAATATATAAAAAAAATTCAAAATAAGGCAAATAATCGGAAATAAATTTAAATAACCCCAAACGTGCTTCATTTAAAGAAAATCGCCTGATGACAACGGCACGCGACACCTTGAGAACGGCGTCTATTCATAGATTCCGTTCATTGACAAATAACCTCAATCTTTTGAACAAATCAAAACCCGTATAAAATGACATGTGACTCTAAAATTAATTTAAATGATTATAAACCTTGTGTAATCTTGCCAGATGCATTTATAACTGTATAATGGGAAGGTCATATGCTATATTTGTTTATATATAGATACATACATGTATGAATATTGTGCCGCTTTGTGACAATTAAAAATGATATTATTTGTGTTGTAATGCACTGTGATGTAAGAATATAGTCCGTTCATGGTTGGTATTATCACATGATGCCAATATAACACAAATAATAGGCTAACGCAATGAAAAAAGGAAGGTACTTTTGACGTCGACATGACTATCTTTGAGTGCACATTAACTTCTCTTGTACTCCACTACCATTTTCGATTTGTTTCTAATTTCTATTTGTAAAGTCTGGGTCATGCTATATGTAAACAGTACAGAATTACAATATCTCGTTAACAGACAAGTGTTACGTGGTATATAATTCTTGTTCGTCCTGGTAACACAGTTATGTTTTATAGAAATAACTTCAGCGACTATCGACCTGTTGAGTACATCAGCAATAATTCACAATTTATGTAATTTATCAAGAATCTATTTCGGTAAATGATGTTAAATGGTAAACATTAATGAATTCTAGATAAGAAATGGATTAACACTGAATAAATGAGGCATACATTGTACTTGATTGTATCCTATTTAACAGTCGACGCACACATATGTCACTTCTATCTTATATCGACACTCGTAGTATGTATTGATGGTGATTACTGCTCTGCTGGTAATGTATAATGGCCAAACTCGTATTGTAGGAACTGATCTGTAATACACAGTGTACCTAGTAACCCTTATTTTCCTTAATAATGCCAACTTGTACCTGTATCCCTGATGCTATGTATTAATTTGTTGGTTTCCTTAAAATGTCTATGCATCCATGGTTCTTACAAAAATGTTATTAAAACTTCTATTGAATACTTCATGGTCATATTTAACTTTTGTTCTCATCTATTTATTTTATAAGTTCTAAGCTCCCTAGTGACCGACTATGATTATTTAGACGGTACGTAAATAGTTGAAGGGTGAGCGCTCACCCTTCAACTATTTACTTACCGTCTAAATAATCATAGTCGGTCATGGCAGCTTAGAACATTTTTGTACGATGTTGCTGATCTATAACTTGAAACAGTAACTAAGTTTTTTCCACGAACTATGTTTGATGGACTTTCTTGGAAGTTCTAAGGCTAAAAACGTAATGGTCACTAGACAAAATTAAGCACCACCCACTGACCTTCTGTAATTATCCGTCTGCATCGTTTCGTAACTGCACGTTTATCTATCGTTTGCATCGGTGTGTAACGGACTAACGTAAGTTGTGCTTAATTATGCTAAATCAAAATGCACACACATATATATAGTGAGCCTGGTCAAGTACACTTGTCATACGTCGTTTCAGTTATCGATTACAATATTTCTTTATTTCGGACAGCGTCAAGGTCAAATTATGCAATAATAAATTACACAATACTGCAGTCACCTGGCATATGGAATTTTCCCCTGGTCAGTAAAGCGTATTAATCTTATTCTCTAGATTTCCATATATGGCTCTGCCTTCTATAGTTATTTTTAGGAATTATTTTATCCAATCATAGGTCGTCAACTAAATGCAACATCCTACAAATATATTTGTCAAATAAAGACGGATATGATTTCTACTGATTAATAACATATGTGTGTGCGGACAGTGAATACAATTACAAGTGGCATTCTCTTACAAAGGCCAGAACTCAGTCTAGACGTTTAGAACATTAATTAAATATGATTTTAGAAAGGTTCTTTAAACTTGGTAAAGAGCGACGTCAAGGACACTAAAGAAATTAGTTCGTTAATGCGACATCCGGATTCTACACATAT